>JAWDJD010000005.1:34212500-35462500 GCA_035047305.1 Bradypodion pumilum
GACTAACACTTCTCTGTAGGAAATAGATCTTTTGGGTTCCATATAGATGAGAACGTCTGTGGTGTCTTAACAATTTAAGAAGGGAAACTTTCCTTCTTGTATCTGGAAATCCAGGTAGTTGTACCTAGAAAAATATCCTTTCCTTTCTTTGCAACTTTGAAAACACACAAGCCCTTTTCTATATACTCTATTTGGTATTTGAGAAGAGAGTGTTTTTCTGGGTAAGGTACAAAAATTTGATTGTTCAGCTGGTAAAAAAAACTGTTTTCTGTCTCTCTGTCATTTTTGGCATTAATATTACTGGCACTAGTTAGAACAGAAAGTCCAAGACTTATATAAATACTAGGACATGCCTTTTGAAATTCATATTCTCTGCACAAACATGTACTGTCTCAAAAACAAACTATTCTAAAGCCCAGGTCACAGTCTAAACCGACTTGCCTTATATTCACATCCCAGGAAAATCAATAGAATGGCTTAACTTTCAAATGGTATGTTAATTTAAGTAATGGAATATTAAGTCAAGAAATGAAGGGAAATATTGTTCTCTTGAACTGTTTTAATAGTCTTTTATTTTTACCCATCCTATTGTCATTCTGAATTATATTGCGACAACCCATATATTTTTTTTGTAGAAGAAATTTATGAAGATAGATCTGTCTCTGAAAAAAATCACTTTTCCTACATAAAACGTCTCACATGTTCTAGCTGAACAAGAACCTCAGATATTCTTCTATCATAGGTAAAATTAAGTGACAACTAATACTTTTCTCAGTTAGAACACCGGGGAACACAGAAAGAGCCTCCTCAAAGATTGTGGTATTTTTGAACTACAGTGGGGCTTACCCTGGTAACGGTAACCTTGTGTTGCTGGTTAATCTTTCTCACACTAGGAACTATGGAAATGAAGTCACCAAAAGGTGCCTTCATTTTAGTAGTTTCACGTCTGTTCTAGACACAGAAGAAGTTAGAACTCTAGTCAATAGACTACTTCTTAGTGTTATCACCTGGCCTAGGGTTCTGTGTTCACATCCAGTTTTAGCAGAGAGAGAATCCCTCCTTCCAGGAGTAAATAGTTTCCTATTCTGTCACATCAGCAGAGTTGAATCTGAGTGTTACTAGCCTGTGCTTGGAATTTATAAACAATGCTTAGCACACAAGAACTGTTGATAAAAGGGATCAAAGAAACATGTCTGGGACATTTCTGATTGAGCCCATTTTGATATATCCATTTAGAAACAGGATTCCCTAGCTCTACCACAGCATTAGTGTAGCCGCGCAATGGAAAAAAAATCACCAAGGGATTTTCTGTTTTGCAAAGGTAACAAAACCAATTCTTGCAAAAGTTGCACCCGCAAACTTGGCTGTTACACAGTTGCCTCCTCAACCGTGTGGGTTTTTAACTCTCTGGTTCCATTTTTACATGGATTTCACTTATGTAGGAAGAAATACTCTCAGCCTCCTGCTAGGCTACAGGCATCCAGTCTATTGTCCACTTATTTGTCATTTTCAATCTGCCCGTTTTAGTTTTAAAATATTGTTTGATAAACTGCATGTAGTATAAGTTCAATAATTCATCTTTCCCATCATCTTTCTATCTCTTTCAATTATGCTACTTCTTGAACAGTTTTATTGATACAGCACTGACTGTGGGGCTGAAGTAGAAAATGAAGCTACTATTGATATGGTGCCAATCTTATTAATAGCCTCTTTTTATTACAGTTATCCGAGCCAAAGTAGTGGGCAAGAAGCTAATGAAAGATGGACCATTTGGGACAATGCGATATACAGTCAAACAGATGAAGGTGTGTATACTTCGATTTATATTGGACTGAGGCAGCAAATCATTTCAGTAGAAATACTCTTTCATTTTTCTATACTGTACCATTGTTTCATGTCTAGCCTAGATATGGAAGCAGAAGCAGAAGTGGTTCCCCATGTGGGGCACATGCCCCACAGGGGGACTTCAATTCCTAGAAGCCTAAGTCAGTACATTGGCTGATCAGTGCTTTGGGGGATTGACTTAGGCTTCTGGGAATTGAAGTCCAAAAAACATAGGTTGGGAAATACTGCTTTAAACCAATTAAGCTTTGGCACCTTACACCAAAATTTACACCAATTAAGTTTTGGGTCTGCCTACACTGGCAGGGGTTGCCAAACTTGTTAAATCAGGGACCGGGTCATGCTCTCTCAGAGCAGCAGCCATAAATGAGTCCATGGCCGATATGAATTGCACCTCCAGGCAGAGTTGCCCCCCTTCAGGAAGGCCTTAAAAACATGGCTTTGCCAGCAGGTGTGGGGTACAACTGGTACCACAACCTAGCCCTGCTGGCTTATTTAGCCCTGCCCTGTGTCCTTATTTACTCCTGCCTGGGTGTCCTTCTTTTTAAGTGGATTTGGGAGTCTTATAAATGTTTTTAGATAGTTTTATAGTATTCAGATTTAATTAGCATTGGGTATTGGTTTTAACTTATGTTGTGAACTGCCTTGGGTCGCTTAGGCAAAAAGGGTGGTTATATCAATCCAATAAATAAATAAATAAATTCCGGCTGCTATTGGAGTGAGAGTTGGATTATTTTGTGCTGTGAACCAGATCCGGCCCATGGACCATAGGTTGCCTACCCCTGCTATGGAGCATTGTTTCCAAAACTTTGGTTTTTGAACTTCAGAATTTAAGTCAATTCCCCAAAGCACTGATCAGTCCATGTACTGACTTAGGCTTCTGGGAATTGAAATCCCCCTGTGGAGCCTGGGCTCCACATTGGGAACCACTGCTCTAGAGAGAAACAGTATCAATGTGATGAAGAACATTTTAAAAATATGTAGTTGAAGCAAACAGTACTGATCCAGGTTAGGACCACAGCAGAAGAGCAGTGAGTTTTAGATCTTTGCTTATGTACCCTACTGTTCTTTTCACTGCAGAGAAAAGTTTCTATTAGTATTAGAAAGTGGACAGAGTTCAGTGGAGCCAGATTGTGACTGCATCAGGAGGCAGAGGGCTAAATCTCTTATGATTGATATTCCACCTGTCCTGTCCTGCAAGATTTACCAGGCTGGTCACTTAAGTAGCCACCAGCATTTTCTGGGTCAGGTGGTAACATTTGTTTATTTGAAAAGGAAGAAATACTCTCAGCAAACTCCTTCAGACTCCTGCTTAGCTACAAGCATCCCGTATCCAGTCTATGGTTGACTTGGTCCTTCTCAGACTGTAGGATGAACCAGCTTGTCAGACACATGGGTGGTAGACCTTCAATTACCTCCCAGTCTCCAGACTGCTCATGTTTAACAAAAGTGATGGGAGAAATAGGAAAAGTAAGTAAATAAAGCCTTTGCAAATAATCCTATTCCAGAGTTACATAGCGTTAAGGTCCCTAGCTTCACAAAGTGTTCTACTCGTATTTAAGATAAACATAGCTAGATTGAAGTGAGGTGATGGAGCAGACATCTTCCCCTACTAGGCTCTCTTCTGTGCTTTCTGGCCAATGAATAGATTTTACTTGAACCTATTGCCTGGACGTTCTTTTGCCAATTGACCTCTTGTTATGCAATGCTAAAATGTGCTCCAGTTTATTTTTTTGTTGGCTGCTATAGCTCTGTCATAAGACTGGTTAATAGCTTTAGAAGAAGAGTGTGTGTTGGGGGGGGGGGGAGAGGAACAAATAGAGACTTTGGCAGTGATTATAGAAATCTGAAAAATATTAGGCAAAGTAATACTTTGGGAAAGCAACCACTTGCCTGCCTCCAAATAACAGTAATTCTCTTTATAAGGCATCATCCAGCTAAGTATAAAAGCTGTAAAACAGTGAAGGCTGTTTTGTAAGCCATCACAAACCAGAGTCACTGCCAAAACCAGCCTTGACACACCTCCTTCCCTGGAGTGGAAATTCTGCTCTTAGTCCCACTGTTGCTTGTTTTCTTTAGATGTGTAGTTTCATTGGTTTTATGCATTTAAAAAAAAGAGACCATGAAAAAGTTTGTGGATATAGTGATGGTTATGGCAGCAGCTGATAATTATGGCCGGGAAGTTGGTGTTTTATGTGAACAAAAACAAGCAGCATCACAATAACTTTTGTCAAAGTTACTTAGGAAAAGCTGAATATTTCAACATATCAGTTAGAATCTGAGTTTGGGATTTGTTTTGGAAAAGTAATTCTATTTTCAAAGCCCTTAAGCGATCACTTATCCTCACAGCTGAAAATAAAATAAAATCATTTTCCATTTCTCAGAATTAAATAAAATACTTCCATTTAAGTTTTCTTAACATCTGAATGCTATAAGGTGGTCATTCTTGCTTCCCCCTGAACACTAGTGGAATAAGCAAAATCCATTCGAAAAAACAGAGTTTATTGTAAACTTAAAAATCCTTAAAGTCAGAGTTCATGTATTGTATTGACACAATACAAGCCAGTACTGACTGAAAACTGACAGTAGATCATGTATTGTTTGGGCACAATACAATCCAGTATTTGGATCATAGGATATTTCTCTTTCTCAGTTGAGTTAGACCAGGGATTCTCAACCTGCAGCATGTGGGCCGGATGCGGCACACGACACCATTTCATGGGCCCCCACTGCCTCCATCACACCAAGAAGTGCCATGTGGTGGAGGAAGGGCAAAATGGCTGTCCGGCCCCCAAAGCTGTCAGGGAATGTGACCTGGCCCCCGGCTTAATATGGTTGAGAGCTCCTAAGTTAGACACACCTCTGCAACTCCAGAACTATCTAAAAGTATAGTGATATAACAAAAGGAATAAAATGAAGGGAGATTTACAATGTCACGTAGATATATTACTTCTTAGGAAAAAACCCAATTTTTACAATACATTTTTTTACAGAAGTTATTTCCAAGCTTTAATTAGAATCTGGGCTATGCTAGCCCAATCAAGTAAAGGAATAATTTGGTCAGCAATAGGATCTCTGACATGGAGTGCAATAGTTTGACATGAGCCGTATTCAGACATACTCATTCAGTTTTAAAACAAAAGATGCTGACATGTGTTCAAGGGAGTGCACTAGTCTTTTCATTAATCACAGAAACATGACTGTGTGAAGAGGTGAGGCTGGTATGCTTATCCACACGAGCCAGTAAACCCCCCCCCCTCCCCAAGTTGTGTTACTTTATCATGTGGTGAGGTTGCCTGTCTACACAGCCTTCTGTTTCTTTTAGTAACTTGTGATTTCATGTTAAAAGCTACAATCAAGAGGAATATGGTTGGAGGGCTCCCTTCAACATGTGTGGGCTCTACAAGCTTTAAAATATGTCTGAATAGGGCTATTGCTCGTGTCCATGGAGGAATGTACAGTACTAGAATGTGTCAGATGTAGATAATGATTCTCTTTTTGAGCTTTATCCCTAAAACAGCTGCTTACCAGTCAGCAGTGCTCCCTCCCCCACCAATAGCCATTCTCTTAGGACCCCTCCTAAGAAGAACACATAGGATAATAGCAGCTCCAAGTAGGGAAAGAATTTGGCATTTGCTTCTCATCTCATCACACCTTGTTTTATCTTCTTTCCATTCCTCATCATTAAGAATTTGATGGCAACTCCATGCTAAACATCTGGAACTGCTGTCACCATCTCCTGTTGGCCCATTAGAGTTGCATCTCCCCCCCACCCCCCACCATTGTCCTGTATCTTTTATTGCTTGCAAATAAAAACTGTACTGGGAATTGTTAAATTACAGTACTTTAGCTGATTAAAAAAGGTTAGTATTGCTATTGATACTAGCATACTTAGTAAATTAGAAAGACAGGCAGAACATAAAAGCTAACAACTGTCTTTATCTCGCTCCATAATAGGGGAGAACAAGATTTGTAGCTATAAGGAAAATGAATTAGTCTCTAAACCAGTATTCATTAAAATTTATGAAAAAAGGTAAAACCCAATTTCTTTTCTATTACATGAGTCTTTGAGGTCACTATGAAATAAGTTGACCTACATAATAATAATAATAATAATAATAATAATAATAATAATAATAATAATAATAATAATAATAATAATAATAATAATAATAATAATAATAATAATAATAATAATAATAATAATAATAATAATAATAATAATAATAATTAGTAGTAGTAGTAAACTTATATGCCACCCCACTCGCAAAGTGACTCTGGGCGGCTAACAAAGAAACAATATATCACAATTACAAAATATCACATCACAAAAAACATTTCGGAAACATTTCAAGAAATCCCCAGTCACAATTACAAAATATCAAGTCATCATAAAAACACTTCAAAAATACTTCAAAACAGTACACAACTCTCGCAAACTCAACCCCATCCACTAAGTCCATTTCCCTCCAGGCTGAGCTGTCCGAGGGAGTGTCCGGTGGCACTGTTTTCAAACCTGGCCAGGCTGCACAGCTGCTGCTCCCCTCCTCCACAGCCAGGCCAGCTGAGGGAGCATCCAGTGGCAGTGGGGCATTGTTTTTAAAGCCAGCCGGGCTGCGCAGCTGCTGCTCCTTTCCCCCTCAGCCGGACAGGCTGAGGGAGCATCTGGTGGTCAGGCCGCATAGCTGCTTCTCCCCTTCTCCTCAGCCAGAGGGAAGATCCACACAGCTGGGTCTTCTTCCCTCGGGGCCAGACCAGGCGAGGGCGGGAGTCTGGTGAGGCAGCGGCAGAGTTTTTAAAGTCATCAGCTCCCCACACAGCTGGGTCTTCGTCCCTCCGGGCTGGATTGGGCGAGGGCGGGAGTCCGGTGGGGCGGCGGCAGAGTTTTTAAAGCCCCCCCCCAGCTGGGTCCTCTTCCCTCCGGGCCAGACCAGGCCAGTTTTCCTGCTTAGTACCACATAATCACCCCCCAAAGGGGAGATTGTTTACTGGAATGTTGACTTTATTAAAACCGGTGCTGCCTTAGCAGTCATCACCAGGCAATAATACGTTGTACTCTACCATTCATTTTGTTAAAGACAGAACTGTGGTGTGAGAAGGCTGTTGTTTTTATGTGTCATCAAGCCACACCTGACCCTAATAGGATTTTCAAGGGAAACGAGACTTTTCTCATGAGACATGAAGTTGAAATGAGACTTTAAAGGAGTAGTTTTATCAGTGCTAGTACATCCCTGAGTTTCCATGGCCAAGTGGAGGTTTGAACCAAGTCTTCCTGAATCCTAGTTCATCACTCTATCCACTACACCATACTGCTCCTCTAGCACAAGATTCCAAAACTAGAAAGATGTTGTGTGGTTGCTGCTTTGTTTGTTCTTCTTTCTTGAGAAAAGCAACAGTCTCTTGAAAATTTATTGCGTTGAACTGATGACAGCATTGTAAGCTGCATCAGAAAAGCTATAATTAAAAAATATTGCTCAATATTCCTCACTTAAGAGATCTAAAAATAATGGTGAATCTTCAAATTCCTACAGGCTGTATTTGTTCAAAGTTGCATCAAAGGATGCACTTCCAAATATCAAAGCAGAGTTATGAAATGTTTACTTTGCAAACATAAACCAATAGCAAGCAATCAACCACTGTAAGGGTTCCCTCCTAGGAACATTGACAGTTACAGTTCTGTGAGGAGCTCAGGTAGATGGAAACATGAGGAAAACACTTAATATTTTGTACAATATTATTAGCAGATTGTCAAATATACACACATGTTCATTGCTTAACGCAGTACAGAACTCATCTGCCACATATACCGGAGCCAAGATTCTTGGAAATAAACTACAATATATTTCTATAGAAATAAAGTGCAACTACTAAGTAGTTTGAACACAGCAAGCTAAAATACCTGGGAGGAATGCCAACTAAAGTCCTTTTCTGCTGTATCGTTGACTGCAACTCATATCTGAGAATGCATATTTTTCCTGAAGCAGGAAAAATACAATTGGTGTGAATTTGTTTAAGGTGGATCCCAGCTTGCCATGAAGTGACCCACACACTATGATCATGGAGTCATCCCCTGTGGCATACAAGAAATGAGACATGCAGGGTTCAACACCGGGACTGCAATGGACTGCTGCAACCTTGAGGATATGGACCTTGAGGTGTGCCTTCACAACCAGTCCATCTTGCATGGCCTCTTCTGTCTCCATGACCATTGGGAATCAGAGTACTTCCTCCACTTATTTTGCCATTGGGCCTAATATGATGGTTTCCAGTGGCATTTCCTCCACTGAGGGGGCCATCACCCCATCTAAAGGGGCTTCTCCACCTGTACCCATTGGCTCTTTTAGGGAGTCAGGTTAGTTAAAATTCGGCGTTGAGTCTCTGTTGTATATTATATTAAAATGCTTCTTTCTCCTTCCTTTCTTTTAAAGATGTACAGAGGCTTTCAGAAGATGCCCCATGTTCAGTATATCTACACAGAGGCCTCTGAAGGTCTTTGTGGGGTCAAGCTTGAAGTCAACAAATACCAGTATTTAATTACAGGTAACGAAATAGTTGAATTATCAGTCATGGTTGGTTTGCAGACTGTATTTGTTCTAAGAATTATTTATTTTAGAGGAGCTTCATTTCAGTGCAATGCTTTCTTGGAGGAGGCTCACAAATTGCTGCTTTAATGGTTTAAAATAGTAAGATATTAAGTATCATGCTAAACAGTTTCATGCTAAACAATTTTTCCATGGACTAGTAAGTGGTGGTGGGATTAATGGTGCAAACATATAATAAAATATGATGAAGTGTTCAATTTGGGCAGGGATGTATCACACTTCACACAGGCAGGGGGGGGCAGAGCCCCACCATACTTAAGCAACGTGGAAGAGGATGAAAGTTAGTCCTGGCCACCTGCCTATCTGCTGTGTCTGAAATCCATGTTCTAGCCCCACAGCCTGGTTTAGGACAGCCCATGGCCCTGTACTGGTCCGCAGCTCTGTGGTTGGGCACCCCTGCTTTAAAAAACATACAATATCATTTTGTTATCAGTCTCTGTTGAATTATCATCGTTGATTACTTTGTTCTTTTGCTCTTTTTATGTGATTAAATAATTCCTAGTGCTCTTGGTGTTTGTTTTATTTTTCTTCATTGTAATTAGATCTTATCATTAATTGATATATTTTATTGTTTTAATTTTATTTTCTATCTGGTTTTGTAAAGTGCTTAGTATATATGAAGTAATTAATATAATAATGTCTGCAGGTCTTATAGATGTTGAATACTGAGAAGTGGTTTACTGTTCCTTTCTGGGGATTTTTTAGCCCAAAGCTACAGGTTTGGGGGAGAAGGAGTTGAACTTATGTTTCCAGTGCTCTGATGCAGTGAGCAATCCAGACAGCTGGCACTAATCAATGTAGTGATAAATAGAGTAAAAGGCAACTACAGTAAAACCTCACATAAAGAGCGCCTCCTCGCTTAGGGGCTATTCAACAATTACGTGATCCTTTTTCTGGGAAAAATTGACCCCTCGCCCCTATGTAATCCAACTGCAATTTTCGCTTTGACCCCCTCCCTCCTTTAAAATTATGTGATCTGAACCAAATAGTACCGTATTTTGCACCACCAACCAGTGGTGGTGCTGCAGGGGAAATGGGCGGGCAGGCCAATTGCACTGAAGCAGTGTTGTGTTCTCAATTCTATGCCTTTAAACAACCACCAACTGTATCAATGTAACCCGTTGTAATTAGGACGCGAGCTAATGACCACCTGGTGGCAATAGCGAGCGCCCAGCTCACATGGTTCCAATTCCCAAAGAACTGCAGCGCGGGAAGATTCCTGCCACTACCTCACCTGGGACAAGAAGGGCGTGACCTGAAATGACGTCACGCCGACAGTAGCCAATGGGCTACCGTGGAGCCACATTCAAATGTATAGCCACTGTATATATTGAGCTGTTCGTCCGCCATTACCACATGTTCCCCCGGACCACCATGCAATAAAGATGTGTTAAGCCAATTCTTCGGCTGTTCCTGTGTCTTGGTTCTCATACACCAAATTGGCGATGAGGATGGGATAATGGACCCCCACGAGATCAAGACACACGCTAGTCATGCCGGTTTTGACATCAACAAACCGGAAGATTGGGAGCTCTTCGAAATGGACTTCCAAGATGCGCTGGTGGTGTCCGACATTACGGACGAGGGAAAGAAGAGGGCCATCCTCACCCGGATGCTCGGGAATGCCGCCAAAAGAGTATTGGTGGACCTGGTATCACCGAAGAAGGTGAGTGAGCTGCCAGTCAAACAGCTCCTGAAGGCGATGCGCGACCATTTCCAGCCCTCGGTTTCGATGTTCTCGGCTCGAGACACATTCTGGAAGAGAGTCCAAGCGCCTGGTGAGTCCATCGCTGCATTTGCAGTGGCCCTGCGGTTGGCCGCCGGCCAATGCAAGTGGGAAAACCTGGAAATCGCCCTCAGGGACTGCATGCTGTGTGGCCTGTGGGACGAGGAGGTTCAGCGAAAGCTGATGAACCAGGAGCCACCCCCAATGCTGCGCGAGGTTGTGAAGGCGGCGCAGGCCGCGGAAGCCACGAGGGCCGGAGTCAAGGGGTTCAGAGAAAGGCCCCCACAGTCCGACAAGGCAGCGGGGGCGGTGCATACGGCCAGACGGACGCCGAAATCTTCCATGGAGAGGAGCGACGACGAGGATGTCCGGAGGGTTCGGAAGGAAGGCCGACGCTGCGACGGATGTGGAGTGGCCCACGACCGCATCAAGTGCCCGTTCCGGAAGGCCGGGTGCCACAACTGTGGATGCCGGGGGCACATCGCCAAGGTCTGCAGACGGCGGTGCAGGGACCGGAAAAGCTCGTCAGACCGCTCGCCGAGAACCAAGGAGGGCGCCCGGCCCGCGAGGAAGCAGGACGGCGTGGGCCGCATCTCCGACGACAGCAGCGATGACGCCCCAGTGTATAGCGTGTCCTTGGGACACCCCCGTTACTTTGTTGAGGTACTGGTGCAAGGGGCCCCTGTTAGGATGGAGATAGACTTGGGTTCCTCCTACTCAATCATGTCCCAGCGGGAGTTCTTGGGGATTTCCCCCCACGTGCGCCCTAAGCTCAAAGCGTTGAGGTCCACGCTGCGGGACGTACAGGGTAATAACATTCCGGTGCTGGGGGTTGGAAAATTCAAGGTCCAGTACAAGCAGCACGCCGCAGAACTGCCCCTGGTTGTTCTCAAGGGGGGAAGTTGCAGCCTCTTCGGGACTCAATGGTTTAAGCCCCTGGATTTGTTCATTGGGGGGGTGCATGCCGTTGGGACTGACCCAATACAGGAGGTGTGCGACGCGCACCCCGAAGTATTCAAGAAAGGACTCAGAAAATTCAAGGGACCCCCAGTAGCGTTCGACCTGGACCCGGAGGTCCGCCCAATAAGACTCAAGCCGCGCAGAGTGCCTTTCGCACTAAAGGACAAAATAGAGGCGGAACTGGACAAATTGGTGGGCCAGGGGATTCTTGTTCCTGTTGATTCCACGGAGTGGGAGACTCCGATTGTAACTGCACTAAAGGCCAACGGGGAGGTTCGCATATGTGCTGATTATAAGTGCACCATTAATAAGGCGATCCGCCCTAATGCGTATCCGGTGCCGGTAGTCAGCCACCTGTTGGCCAGATTACATGAGGGAAAGTGTTTCGCAAAACTTGACCTGGCGCAGGCCTATCAGCAACTCTCAGTAACCCCAGCTGCAGCTGCTGCGCAAACAATAGTCACTCATAAGGGGGCATTCCAGGTGACGCGCTTACAGTTCGGCGTGAACTCGGCGCCCGGCATTTTCCAGTCGCTCGTGGGACGCCTCTTGAAAGGACTGGATGGGGTCTTGCCATACTTTGATGACGTATTGATAACGCGGGGGGGGGGGAGTGAGGAGGAGTTGGCTGAAAGGCTAGACAAAGTACTGGCGGTGTTTGAAAAGGCGGGGTTGAGGTTGCAGAAAGACAAATGCGTCTTCTTCGCAAAAGAGGTTGAGTTCTTGGGTTTCCGGGTAACCCCTGCGGGAATTAAACCCTCCAAATCAAAGGTAGCCGCAATTCAAGGTGCCCCTTGCCCCACCTCCAAGCCCGAACTGCAGTCGTTCCTAGGGCTCTTAAATTTCTACCACTCCTTCCTGCCTCGGAAGGCATCGGTAGCAGAGCCGCTGCATAAGCTGCTCAAGAAGGATGAGGCGTGGAAGTGGGGCGAGAGCCAAGAGAGGGCATTCGTTGAACTGAAACAACTCCTAGCGTCTGATGCCATTCTCACCCATTTTGACCCCAATAAGCCGGTGGTTCTGATATGTGATGCATCCCCAGTGGGGGTGGGGGCGGTGCTGTGCCACGTGCTGGAAAACGGGAGAGAGGCCCCGGTAGCATTCTACTCCAGATCCCTGTCCCAGGCTGAGCGAAACTACGCCCAAACAGACAGGGAGGCACTAGCAATAATAGCGGGGACTAAGAAGTTCCACGATTTCCTCTACGGCCGCCCCTTCACCATAGTTACTGACCACAAGCCCCTGCTAGGCATTTTCACTGCGGACAAGCCCACACCTCAGATCCTGTCCCCTAGGATGTTATGGTGGGCCATCTTCTTAAACGCGTATCAGCACGCGTTGGTGTATCGCCCAGGGAAAGAAATAAGCCACGCGGACGCCCTGTCGAGGTCTCCCCTTCCCCACACTAGCAGCACCGTGGGCAAGGAAGAAAAAGACCGCCAAGTGCTCCTGATAGAGGTCTTAGATTCGCCCCCTATTGTACCCGCAGACATCGCCAAGGCGACCGGAAAGGACAAGACACTAGCTCTAGTCAGCTCCTGGGTGCAAAAAGGGTGGCCAGCGTCCTCCCTGGCGGCAGAGTTCACCCCGTTTTTCAGGAAGAGGCTAGAGTTGTCCATAGAGAGAGGGTGCCTTCTGTGGGGCCAGCGGGTGGTGGTCCCCGAATCCCTGAGGCCTAGGGTACTCAAACTGCTGCACGTCAGCCACCCTGGAATTGTCCGCTCCAAGGCTCTGGCCAGGAGCTATTTCTGGTGGCCCTAGTTAGACGCCGACATCGAGCACATGGTAGGCACTTGCGAGAGCTGCCAATGCTCCCGACCCGAAGAAGCGCGTCTGCTGCACAGGGAATGGGACGCGGCGAAGGGGCCGTGGTCCCGGGTGCACATTGATTTTGCGGGCCCATTTAGAGGGACAATTTTTCTCCTCGTAGTAGATGCTTACTCCAAGTGGTTGGAGGTCATCCCAGTTACGAGCACCTCCTCGGCATACCCGACACCCTAATTAGCGATAACGCTAGTTGTTTCACGTCCACAGAGTTCAGGGCATACACTGAGATCAACGCCATTCGGCACATCACCTCCACCCCTTTCCACCCGGCAACAAACGGCCAGGTCGAGCGCCTCGTGCGCACCACCAAAGACGCGCTGAGGCGCATGGGTCCCGGAGATCTCAACCTACAAGTGTGCCAGTTCCTGCTGGGCTACAGGGTGACCCCCCTAGCTTCTGGGTACTCGCCCGCAGAGCTCTTAATGCGTAGGAAGCTGACTACGATTCTGACCAGGCTAGACCCCACAAGGGTGGAGGACACAGGGAGGAATATCGGGTTAGCGGACACGAAAAGTTTCGAAGTCGGTGCCCCGGTGCATTGCAGGAATTACGGCAGCGCGGGGCCAGCCTGGGTCCTGGGCGTCGTCGTTGGACGGACGGGTCCCGTGTCGTATTGCGTAGAGACCGTCACGGGTCTACTCTGGAGACGACACGCAGACCAACTCCGGAGCAGGGTTCCGGGACACCAGAGCGCGGACGGCGTGGAAAAGGATTCAGCGTTAGGGTTCTCCCCCACCCGTTCAGCCCAAGGGGGAGGAGAGGGGGGCCAGTGGTCCCCACCTAGGGGGGAGGGGAAGGAATCTGTCCTCGTAGATATCCTGAGGGATCCCTCTAATGACGCCCCAGGAGATAATTTTGATTTTCAGTTACAAAACCGGGGGGGGGGTTTCGGAGTGGTCCCCCACCCATCCAAGCGAGAAGCGGGGTTTTTCGTTAGCCCCCAGTGCCCCCGGTTTTTCCGTCCCTTCCCCAAAAGCCGCAGAACCACGGCAAGTCACTAACGAGTCTCCCTCTCCCGTTGCAGGACAAGGAACCAGGGGACAGAGAAGCAGTAGCACTCCCGGGACAAGCCAGCCAGCATCACGCCCAAAGCGCGTTTGCAATAAGCCATCTTGGATGAGAGACTTCGTCTCATCCTAGGGGGGAGGGATGTTGTGTTCTCAATTCTATGCCTTTAAACAACCACCAACTGTATCAATGTAACCCGTTGTAATTAGGACGCGAGCTAATGACCACCTGGTGGCAATAGCGAGCGCCCAGCTCACACGGTTCCAATTCCCAAAGAACTGCAGCGCGGGAAGATTCCCGCCACTACCTCACCTGGGACAAGAAGGGCGTGACCTGAAATGACGTCACGCCGACAGTTGCCAATGGGCTACCGTGGAGCCACATTCAAATGTATAGCCACTGTATATATTGAGCTGTTCGTCCGCCATTACCACATGTTCCCCCGGACCACCATGCAATAAAGATGTGTTAAGCCAATTCTTCGGCTGTTCCTGTGTCTTGGTTCTCATACACCAAAAGCAGGAAGCTATGCTCTAGCCTAGCCTCTTGCTCTCCCTACAACCAGGAAGCATGGTTTTCCCCCTCCATTTTCACCACATAGAGCAAGGCACAAAGTTAAATAAAACCCTTTCTTTTTATGCACAGGTTTGGTTTCCCACAGTCGGTTAGAAACAGCTCCAAATGGATTACATAATTTTGACCTGACCCTCCCCAACCCCACGTAATTTTTCTGTAATTTGGATGGCAGACCCCCTCTCCCACTTTGAGGATCACATAATTGTTGCATGGCCCCTTAGAGACTAACTCGCTTAAAGAGCATAATTTTCTCTGAATGGTCGCCTTGCTTAACAACTAAAACCAACCAAAAACTCACTGAACAACTAAATCGGGGTTCGCAATCCCACCACCACCAGAAGTCACAATTGGTCACTTACAATGGTGTTTCGCTTAAAGAGCAAACTTGCTTAAAGAGCAATCTCGTGGAATGCATTATGCTCTTTAAGCGAGGTACCACTGTACTTAAATTTTACACCAATTCAGAAACTGTCACCACTCTAGAATGAAATGTCTGCTTATGAAAGCTTTCCAAGTGAATTGTAAAATAACCTCTAAAAAGAGAGTAAGAGTGTGTGGCCCATCTTCTGAATCTACTCAAATGGAAATGTTAGGAGATACTTGAGCTGGAAATATGCCATTCTGAATTTTTGACATAATTTAGGATTAAGAGATCTGTGTTGAAAGTATTCCATGCCTCTCAAAAGTTGTTTCAGTTCTAATTCTTATGTAGGTATTGAATAAACAACACGAGACTCCTACTGGAATCATACTCTAAAAATTATGTGACATTATGTATGTCACAATAGGGAATTTGCATCTAATTTACAGTATGCATGTCTGATTATATAGTTGACAGAATGACTTGGCAAGTGACCAGTTTATATAATTGCACTTATTTACCTGATAGGATTCTGGCTAGAGCCTAAAAAGGAAGCAAAAAATAACATTACAAAATCCCTACGCTATACTTTGACTTATTGGAAAGTTAACAATTATGTTGATGTTCCATTTGTACATGAGTTTTTCACAACTAGCAATACATTCAGAGTTGGCACTGACACTGGTAATAATGGGAGGCTTCTATTTATAACAACTGAATCACATGGCAAATTTGTGTATTTGTTTTTTAGGCCGAGTTTATGATGGGAAAGTTTACACTGGGCTGTGTAATTTGAATGAGAAGTGGGATCGACTGACCCTCTCCCAACGCAAAGGACTGAATCATCGTTACCACCTAGGTTGCACCTGCAAGGTATGTGTCACAGGGATGTTCTAGAAGAGTGTTTGGAAGTTCAACAGCTTTAAGGATATTATTGCACAGAAAAAAAGAAAAGGGAGAAAATAATGAAGCGCTGCAGAAGCCAGGAGTTCATTTACATGACATCCTTTTCCTGTTAAATTCAGGACTGCCAATAAAGTACAGAGAAAATAAGAACATACGATTTTTTAAAATCAGCTAAGTTTTAAAAATATGCTTGTTTCAGGATCAGTAGACCTTATCTGTAAACTTCATGTTGAAATACCCTTCTCCCCATAACAAATCTGATTGTTCCTAGCTAGAATGGCTACTTCTAAGAAAGGATGAAAGTTAGCCCAGAATTTCTTAATTTAAAGAGAGAGTTTTGTAGCATCTAGTTCTACAAAAGTACTTCAAACTTAAATGTCATATGTGTTTCCATTTTTGTATCTACAGATTAAGCCCTGCTACTACCTTCCCTGCTTTGTCACCTCTAAGAATGAGTGTCTGTGGACAGACATGCTCTCCAGCTTTGGCCAGCCAGGATACCAATCAAAGCACTATGCCTGCATCAAACAAAAGGAAGGTTACTGCAGCTGGTACAGAGGATGGGCACCTCCTGATAAAACCATAATCAATGCCACAGACCCCTGAATACTGTGTCCTCTTTATTTCTTGTTCTTTCCCTCCCATGTGGTTGAGCATTCTTGGACACTAACTCATACCAGATCATGACGGCAACCATGATATTAGTCTTTTATTTGCAAATTTTAGCACTTCAAACATCTGTGTTGTTTTAAATCTATGCTGTCTTAACCTTTTTTGTTTTGTTTGGTTACAAATCTCTTTTTTTAAAAAAATATTGCTTTCACCCATTTTGGTAAAAAAAAAGTTTGTCTGGGAATTTCAGTTTGCACACCAGATAACTATCAGAACCTTCACTCTAAGTTATGTATCACTATATATATAGCAATATAATCTATATTTTTGTAGGAAAACAAAAATCTCAAAAATTTCCTGGTTGAGTATTGTATCATATTTCCACCTCACCCTTCACCCCTCCCCGCTCCCTAAGCTGCTTCTTTTCTCAAAATATTTGGTCCTCAAGCTATGTAGATAAATAATTTTAAAATACAACCAGCAAATATTAACAATGTGAGCATATATAAGCTTCACAACACATGACTAGAAAATAAAATTATGATATCTGTACCAGACTGAGCATTTGGGAGGGGATTCAACTGTTGTGCAAATTAAAAGTGCCATGTAAAAATGGCTGTCATATCCAAGTGTGAATGTTGAAGCTCTGTCTCAGCGCTGAATTTGCATTGAGCATAAATAGCAGTTTTTAAGAATCAACACCAATTAGTGGAGCTTAACTGTATTCTGATTGCAAAAACAAAGCAAAAACCCATTTGGTACAAAATTCCAGGCATTTTAGTGGTTTTAACCAGTCTGAAAGCTGCCTTTTCAATGTTTGCTAACAAAGCAACACCGCAGATAGTATCAATGCAGAATAAAGTCGCACAGAGATAAGTAGTGAAGGATAAAGGGAGAAAGACAGAATAAAAGCTGTTGGTGTAAGAAACCAGCTGCTAAAATACAGGTGAACAAAAAAATGTATATAGATGTACTGACATAAGCTATTTTTGACAGGACATGGAATTGTTTCATGCTATAGGCCAGTGATGGTGAGCCTTGGCACTCCATGTTCTTGGACTTCAATTCCCAGAAGCCCAAGCACCCTATGAATCCACACGAATGGGTTTACTGCGATTCATCCAGCTCACGCTGCCCTCATTGCTCCTGGAAGCAGGCGTGTTTTTCTTCCGACAAGGGCAGCGCAGGATGGATGAATCACAGCAAACCCATTCATGTGGATTCATAGGATGCTTGGGCTTCTGGGCATTGAAGTCCAAGAACATCTGGAGTGCCAAAGTTCACCATCATGGCTATAGGCAATGAAAAATATAATATTCTGTTTCAAAGTAGCAATTTTCACATTCCAGTTCACTGATTACTATTTTATTTTTGTGTAATTCTAAAGATGTTAAGACTCCAGTGGTTTCTACAGTAGAGATAATAATCTGTGATTATTCCCCTCCCTGTGTGTTTCCTCTTCTCCATTTACCACAATATGGGCCAATTCAAATAACTGCTGAAGTGTTATTACCATGTGTTCCCACCTTTTAACATGTATGTGATAAACAGTCTTGTGAAAGTGCTCCTAGTGTGGTAAGACTTTAGGTGAATGAAACCTGATTACCACATTTCACTGGCAATCACTGACATTCATTATATTAGAGCCTTTTCACAACACTATGTTACCATTTTGAGAGTTAGGGAAATCACTCTTTGGCAACGCCTTCCTCCTATATATGATCTTACAAATTGTGAAAATTGAAATATCTGGCAGGTAATAGAGGATAGGGGCAGATAAATAAAAACCCTACTCTCCCTGCCTTTCAAGGGCTTTATAAAACTAGGTTTCAGCTAGCTAAAAGGACATTTTAGAGGAAGGCTGTGATGTATTTCCTTCCTAGTTGTGATGAAGGAGAACTATGATCATGGATGTCACATTTTTTGGCAATAAGGATGCACATGATGACTGTCCCACCTTCACTGGAGTTGATGCTTTTGTTTGATTTTATTATGGAAAAGTATAATATAAAACTATAAAAATCTTGTGATAAAATAAAAGTATTTTACAATTTAATGTTGTCGTGGAGCAGGGTTACTGATGGGATGGGCAACTATGTTTTACTGATGCTGTGGAGTGGAAGGGAAAACTGATACTTAACACAAACTCTGCTCTTAATTGCGATATGCTGTTTTACAGTGCTATCTATCCATTCCACATAGCACACAGAGCTGTCCTAAATTAGGCATTGGCCTGGGATAGTTGCTTCGTCCATTAAAATGAAATGAATAAACCCTTTCTAGCAGGTGGGACTGTAATGTTTGTAGTGGAGCTACCACACCTAAAAGTGATTGCTGAGTTGTGACTTCAGATTGCAGTCCTGGGATACGAACACAGACATTCAGGAGAAAGCTAAGTTAGAATCCTTCCTGATTGACATGTAGTTTTAATGCAGGAAGTTATTTAAATAACAGCATTCAGTCATGAAATTTCTAGACTGTAGTTGAAGGTGAACTGCAAATAACCTAGCCTGTTATCTGATGAAGTTGTGTTTTTTCAAATTATCTTCTGTTCATATAGATTGGCCTTGATCCCAAGATAGTGTCCTGCATTAAGACAATAATAAGATATAACAACCATAATCCTGTTGTATAACTTAACACCTATGGAAGGATGATGATGTCACTAGCAGGAGATGATCCTGAGTAATTAAAGATTTCCTTGTTCGGTCCTGTGGCTCTTCTGACTTCCAATTAATCACTTTCATTATAGGCAAGTGATGTCAAACCTTGTCACTCCAGGAGTTCTTGGACTTCAATTCCCAGAAGCCCTGATCAGCAGGAGCACTGACTTGGGCTTCTGGGAATTGAAGTCCAAGAACATCTGAACTGCCAAGATTGGCCATTACTGTTATAGGCCAGCCATGGAGGCCGTGGGGTGAGGAAGGAGACCTTTAATCAGATAAACATTCCACTACTACTATCATCTGATGGCAGAAGGTTTTTTGCTAATTAAAAACTTGACAAAAAGGGGAAATCTTTTATTAAAAATTTCCTTTTGTTTGGTGACACTTTCACAAGTGATAAAAGTTACAACAGGATTCTTGCCATACAGAGGTCATTCTAGCATTAGAATCTGATATTGGAGCTTTGCTAGTGTTGACTGGCGTCCAGCACAAGAAGAAACAATGTGTTTTATCAAATGTGCCAGGTTTTTAAACATACATGGACATGCCTGACTGTATAGCTTCAAAACTCCAACTATCTGATACTTATTTTAGGTGTATTTTTGAGAAGAAACTATTGACACTTTCAGTGAGCTACATGGTCCAAATGCATGTCCTGTCCCTAACCCACTAGTTAGGGACAGGATATCATTTCTACATGGACGAGTTACCCTTGGCCATTGGGAACTGAAATAGTCTTGAATGTTTTAAGTCTTGGAATGGGTAAAACTGCAATCCTGATAGTTTCTCCTAATTCAGCCAAAATCAATGGAACTACAGTATTACAAGAGCATACTCATTTTTGTAAAGTCCCCTTTTGGACTCTCTTCATGCTTTTGGAAAAACTAGAGCTGATGAAAGGTTATTTAGCCAACGAACTGTCTCACAAGAATCAGCGCTTCGTGATACTGATCTGTAGCGGAAGTGTAACAATATTTCCCCAGGCTTTTCAAAGTTTTTGTGTAGATGTGCCATACCACAGATGGTTTGAGCTGTATGGATCACATTTCATTAACTACCCATCTGATATGTTCTCCAGAGAGATCTATATTTTGGAAGTTGCTAACACTATGGAAAGTCAAAATGGGCCTCCTTTGTGCTGTGTTAACATAAAGTCTTTTAGGGATGAGGGGGAAGAACAGCATTTTAGTGTGTTTCTAAAAGTGGCTGTTAAGATGTAGCTTTTTAAAAAACTAAGTTCAAATTTTAAAACCATGAAGAGGAAGCAGTTCCCAGTGTTAAGATTCTGTGGTACATTTTCACTCAATGGTTGCAGTGGCTCAGTGGTTAAGAAGCTCACCTTGTTAGCTGGAAGGCCAGCAAGTCGGCAGTTTGAGACCCAGATACTGCATGATGGTTTGACCACCCGTCTCTGTCCCAGCTCCTGCCAACCTAGCATTACAAAAGCAAGAAATTGCAAGTAGATAAATAGGGACCACTGAGTGGAGTTTCTCCAGCAAAAATCCTTTCAATCCAGAATAATTTCTGACACAAAATTATTATTCAATGGCAACTCTAAGAACAATGTTTAATCTCAGTTATTAACCACACAGCTGATTCATCCTAGTAGGGTAGTCAAAACATTATGGGAACCTCTTCAATTGCTAAGAAGGAATGTATCTTTAACACAACATATCTGCATGATTTGTAGGAAAATAAGTAAAATTAGACCACCAAGCTCCAGAGCTATTTCTTTCTGCAGAGTGATTTGAGGATTGTCACAGTTAAGCAGGAAAAGGCTGTGGAGAACAGCCTTTCACCTTGCTGATAAAGAAGCCAACAAGAGTTGTTTGGATTTTTGTTTTTTCATGGAGAATACAATGGAAATGAAAGAAACCAGCCAAAAAATTTAAACATTATTTTGGGGAAGCTTCCAGATTCTTTACTGCTACTAATAATTTTATGTCATTAAACATCTGTAAAGCACTTTCCATTATTTCCTCTCATAATAACCCTTGCCACTACTGCCATTTTACAGGTTATTGTAACCAGAGTGAAATAGGGAAAGCCTTCCTGAGTGCAACCCCTTAGCCAAAGGACTGGCTCTGAGCATCACAGCTCAGAATGTAGCTTTCACTTGGCATGTGGGTCTGTTGAAAACAGTTGGTGCCTTTCACCTATCAATTCCATTGGTTTTGACTTCTAGGTCTGTGGAAACTCAATTTTGAATCACATTAATTTCCAAGGAAACCTAATCTTTGCCTGTTTGTTCAGAAGATAGGCCTATCAAGTTTGATCAAATTTTCTCTCAGGGTAGTGTGCATAAGGTTGAAGTCTTAAGCTGCAACTTTCTGTGTATGCATATATGGGAGAAACCCCTACTGAACTCTATGGGAATTCATTTTCAATGAAAAGGCATAAAATAGGCAGTACATTTACATTGTTCTGTGTTAACATCCTTTACTAATTATGAACCCTGCAGTGGAAGAAAATGCAATCTGCAAGAAAAGTTCTTTTAAGAAGGAACATACTTTTTGTGAAGTTTTGTAGCACTGTTTACAGTTTTCCTCCTTGTTTGTTATTTATAAATTTTATATCCATTGAATGTATTTTGTCTTCTAAGGTAATATTTCACTTTTTATAGTGTTCTTTTATTCTAAAACAATAAAGTGTTTTATTTCTATCACAGACATGCATTGTTTGATTTACAGAAATGCCCAATTCATTAATACTGGCCAGAGACAGTACAGTATTTGGTTTTGGGTGGGGGAGGGGGTTTTATTCCTTACAACCGTGATGGTGAACCTTTTAGTGCCCAAACAGATGGGCGGGGTGAACTCTGTGCTGGGGGAGGGAAGAAGCACTCCCATTGGGCTGCTGGGCAGAGTGAACTCTGTGCTGGGGGAAAGGAGGAAGTGCTCCTATTGACAGAGGGGCTGGGCAAACTACTGGGGGGAACGAGGAAGCGCTCTAATTGGGTTGCTGAGCAGAGGGTCGGGGTGAACTCTGTGCTGGGGGGAAGGAAGCGATGGCATGCATGTCAACAGAAAGAGTTTGGAGTGCCATGTATGGCATGTGTGCCATAGGTTCACCACCACTGCCTTACAACATAGTAAGGTAAGGTTTCCCTTGCTCGAAAGCCAGTCGTATCTGACTCTAGGGTTCAGTGCTCATCTCTGTTTCAAAGCCGAAGAGCTAGCTTTGTCTGCTTCTGCAGACGTTTCCGTGGTTATGTGGCAGGCATGACTAGACAGAGCGCACAGAACACTGTTACCTTCCCACCGAAGTGGTCCCTATTGATTTACTTGCAATTTCTTGCTTTCAAACTGCTAGGTTGGCAGGAGCTGGAACAAAGATGGGAGCTCATTCCATCCTGCAGTACTTGGAAATCGAACTGCTGATCTTCCGCCTCCCAGTCAGCGCATACCTGTCAAGTTTCAGGAAATTTCTGTCAACTGCCCATATTTTACACTCTTTCCCACTGTCATCCCGTATTAGTTAGACTGCAATTAGACTGGAGTTAGACTAGAGGCCAGCACAGGATAAGCATAGCTGTCCACTTTCCTGTTTTGGCCAGGAAATTTCCCTTATTTGACAGAAATTTCCCGAAACTTGACAGGTATGAGTCAGCATCTTAGCCACTTGAGCCACTTTCTTTCCTCTTACTTTTTCTTAAGTACATATAGACATTTTATATCAGCTTTATGGAACAAGTTGCCTGTGGAAATCAGATCTTCCACTTTAATGGCTTTCCGTAAACAATTAAAAATGTTCCTATTTAATCAAACTTTTCCAGCATTAGTATATTGATGTTACCAGTGATGTGCTGAAAATTTATTTTACTACCCCCACCCTGGGCGTGGCTAACTCTGTGGGTGTGGCTTACTCTATGGGCCATGCCCACTTGGCCGGCCATACCATGGCCTCGGGTAGGGAGGTGGCTGTGGCCAGCCAAATGGGGGAATCTTCGCTACCGGTGCCCGCGCACCTGTGGGCACTGGGAACAGTGCATCACTGGAAGTTACACCTGCAGTCTTCCCCTTATTTGTATTGGTTTAACTGAGATTGTGAGCTGGAATAAGAGAGTTTAAATTATATATTATTGATTTGGTTAGTTTTATTGGGAACATCTTGGTAGGCATTATATTTTATTTATACAGTATATGGTTGTTTGATGTTATTTTTATGTATGTTGTTTCATGCAATGTCTGTGAGTCGCCCAGAGTGGTGCTTGCACAAATTAGGCATGATACATGTCAAGTTAATAAATAAATAAGCAAGCAAGCATTGTATTTTTCATGTTCAAAATTGATTGAAAGATCAAAGAATACACAATGCATAGCTGCAGCACAATTTATCTTGCTAAAATGCACTTTTTTAAAACAGCCTACCAATGGTTGTTTATTTTGCAATTGATTCCCAAATTGCTCTATTTTTTTAATTTGAGGGTGTGTAAACACATACCAGTGTATATTGTGTCTTCTAGCTTTCCCCTCTAAAGATGACAGAATCCTGCAGCCTAAAACAATTTTCATTTTTTTGATCTGTTACAGTTATAGTGATATGACATTTCAGTGTTGAATACTGCATTTACTGTTGATATAATACCATTATATTCCTATAACACTTAATATACCATATTTTCTGGCATATAAGACCCTCTCCCTACCCCTTCTTAAAATACACTGGGAAAAATAGAGTGCATCTTGCACTATATATAGTGGCCTAGTTTGGTAATATCGAGGTGCGTCTTATATTCTGATGTGTTTTATATGCCGGCAAATACGGCATTTTCAAATTCATAAACCAAGAATGACAACTTCCATACAACATACTAAAATACAAAACACAATTGATATCTCAATTGATATCTCAATTTAAAAAGAAACCACTGAGAAGTCAGTGTAGTCCAACTCAAAAAACACATAATCTTACATCAATTCCACAAACTCTGATTGGAAACCCAATTTATTCAACAAAAGCTGTACCCTGATATTGATAATGTTAATGGCTGTAATTTTTTTTGGATATGGAATTTCTGTATTTATACTGCAAGCACAACAAATGGACTCATGAAAAAGTAAATCATTACATGAAGTCCTTAGGAAAGGAGAAATAAACTATTCAAAGAAGAAAAACCAAATTGGTCATATCTCTTTAAGAAAAAAAGTTTTTTAAAAACTTTGTGTAGCAGTGCTCTGTGCATCAATAAAAAAAATCATTATTTCCCTCTCAGAGAAGCAAAACATATTTTCTCCTTTTGTTTTATTTGTTTTACTTTGTGCTTGAGCAATTAGTGTTTTTATAGAAAGAAAAACAACGAAGAGAGAAATTATGTAGGGAGCAGAGTGGTAATGGCAATGGCACAATAACCAATGCCAGTACTGTATTGACAATCCAAAATTCTTATTATTTTTCCTATTGGAAAGTAACCATAGCTTAGCCCAGTGCCAAGCAGAACTGTTGAATAATAAAAGAGTAGAACTGAGGCAATCCACTCTTCTGGAACAATGCCAGAAACAGCCACTCAAATATTTGATCCTGAAAAAAGCCATAAACAAGACTGAAAACTGCAGAGAAGAACACTGATGGTGTTACCTTATCAAAAGAAACCACATTTTTTTCTGCAAGAGTGGACAATATCTTTGTCAGACCTCTTTAAAAAATCAAATGAACAGTGATTTTTGTGTGGATAAAGTCCCGTTTGTTCTGGTCTATGAACCAATATTTTATAGATAGTGAAGGAAAATTGTGAATAAAAATTTCCAAAAATTCATGGCAGATTTTGTCATGAAGCAAAATAAAATCTGTGGAACTTACCATCTGCTTATGGCTTGGGAAGAAAGTTTGCTCTACAAGGGGGAACTTCTCAGGACCCAGAGAGTTGAAAATCTTAATTAGCTGAGAGAACTGCAAAGAAAGAATGACAGCTTATATAGCTTTGCAAATAATAAAGGTTTTACCATTCCCATTTCACCTGACATTGCCAGTGTGAGTTCAAAGAGTGCAATCAAGACATAAGCTACAATGATTATTTAGTAGATTCCAAGGGAAAAGCTGAAATTTAGGACAAACTGAAATGTACAAAATCAAACCATCAGCTCAGACACTGGCATCGCCAGGAGTAAGTTTAGGTTGTCACTTCAGCATTATCCACAAACACCCTCTTCAATAATCAAAGTGTATAAAAGTTAAGGACAACAACTTGTAAGAAACACTTGGAGCATCTACAACTTTTGACAAACCCAGTGATTCCCAACACTATGAGACTAACTGATCGAGACAATTAAGGGGCCTTACCCTGCTTCTGCACCAAACCTCAACATCTGATGAGAAAATAAAAACAAAACTCTTGGCTGTTTCAGTGAATAAACATAAATGGTTAGTGGTGTATGTGTTTGAAAGAAAGAGAATGTAGGGAGGATAGAGACACGTAGCAGGAGAAAGACATATTAAAAATATGTTACATAACACAGTTAAACATCTAGTTAATAAAAAGAAACATACAGCTTACTATCATGTTATGTCTTCTCTTGTCCCAGATGTGTATTAGGGCTGAACTAGGTGATTTGTTATTACTGTACTTGCTGAATTAGTGATGACAAAATGGCCAATTGTTAACAGTAGTGCTTAGCATTTGCAGTGCATGGTTTACTTTATTTATTAATCCCCCTCCTCTCTGGTCTTCTACATTTCCTGTTACTTCCAAAATTTCCTACTCGAATGAAGTGAGGTGATGAGACACCCCCACCCGTCCCTCCTACAAAGCAGAGGCGGTGGTGGTGGTGCACCCCCAAGGGGGCAGGGGATGTGCAGACCCATGGGGATATGCAGATGAGTGGGGGGTGCAGACCCGCAGGCTAGGGGTGGGGTATGCAGATGAGTGGGGGCTGCAGACATCTCAGGGAGGGGGTGGGGTGTGCAGACCCGCCATCCTGTGTGGGGCTTGTGCAGCAAACATGCCCATATGACATCACCGGAGACATGTCGGTGATATCACATAGGTGCATGGGAACATGTGCTGCTTCCCCACACACTGCCTCCTCCTTGGGCATTCGGTCTCTAAAAGGTTTGACATCATTGCCCTAGAGCAGGGGATCTCAACATTTTTCAGCCATGGGCCAGACCATGCCCCTTCAGACAGCTGAGTAGGCCGGACTGGTGGTTCCTCCTGTCATAAATGCTGCCATAAAACACATCTGCGGCTGTCATAAACGCATTTATGGCTGTAGTAAACACATTTACGCTGGAGTGAAGTCAGGGCCTGAATCATTTGGTGCTGTGGGCTAGATCCGACTCACAGGCTGTAGGTTGCAAACCCCTGCCCTACAGCAATGGCTCCCAATGAGGGGCCCATTACCCACAGGGGGACTTAAATTCCAAGAAGCCTAAGTCAGTACTTTGGCTGATCAGTGCTTTAGGGAATTGACTTAGGCTTCTGGGGATTTAAGTCTAAAAACCAAAGGTTGAGAAACACAGCCCTAGAGGCACATTTTAAGCAAACTCTTCCTATGACATCCAACTTTTATTTTGCTGGTTTCAAATACAATCACTACAGTGAAACCTCACTTAACAAATGGCTCAGTGAACACAAAACTCTCATAACAAAAGGAAATCCATAGAAAATAGTGGCTCAGTTAACAATTTCCCACCCGGAACAGATTAATTGGTTTTCAATTCCTATAAGAAACCATGTTCCGGTTAACAAAATTTGATTTTCAATGCATTCGTATGGGAAATTTGCTTTACAAATTTTCCGTAGTACAAAAGGTCCCAGAGAATGCATTAAATTTTTTAAAGCAGTGGAGCCTCATACAACTATTGCCCCGTAGAGCAACGAAATCGCATAACAATTAGGTTTTGAGGGGGGGGGGGAATGGTGTCCCATATAACCATTTTCCCTATGGGAAAAAAAGCATACAATGATTTTTCAATGGGAAAAATGCATATGGAAAACCGCTATACAATGCATGCATTGTATAGCAATTTTTTCGTACAACAACGAGCCACCTGGAACGGATTAAAATCGTTGTATAAGGTACCACTGTATTATTTGCATTCTCTATTGTGATACCTATTGCACAAAGAAACCCATTTCAGGGCTTTTTACACATCTCTCATAATTTTGCCTATATGCTCCCATGTTCAGTATTTTATCTGGGTCTTAGTACTACTCTTCTCCTTCCCCTTTCTGGAGGGACAGCAGTTGCTTAGGCTGTATATTGCTTTTGTTTGTTTGTCTGTGCTGTGTTCCAATAGGGTTTCTTTCCACAATTTTTTGAACAGTGATCTTAGGCCTTTGAAACAGCTGCGATATGGGCATATATTCAAATCCTTTCAGCAACCTCTCCCCTACACTTATTGGAAAACTTCAACGGTGGGAATTCTGGGGGAATTCTATCCTATGACTGCTGCAGCTGCACACACAAACATCAGCCAACAGAAACTGAAGGGCACACACAGAGAGAAAAACACTCCGCAATTTGTAGCAAAATGCAGTGAAGCCCCCCAAAGGTAATCCTCCACTGTGTTAAGGGTCATTAACTGTGTGTGAGGTGATTAAAATGTTAGGTAAAAACACCATGAAAAAGAAAGCAACAGTACAATGCTTTACCAGCACAACTGACTCAAATAAAGCTGCTCACAATAGATGGAGCGCCAGAATAATGAATTGGTATCTGAGAGATCACAAAAATCCTAGGTCTGTGGTGGCGAACCTTGGCACTCCAGATGTTCTTGGACTTCAGTTCCCAGAAGCCCAAGCCCCCATAAATCCACATGAATGGGTTTGCTGCCATTCATCTGACCCGTGACCCGTCACTCCTAAAAGCAGAAGTAAAATGCGCCCATATGGGCATGTTTTACTTCTGCTTCTGGGAGCGACGAGGGTGGCACGGTCCAGATGAATCACAGTAAACCACTTTGTGTGGATTCACGTGAGCTTTGGCTACTGGGAATTGAAGTCCAATAACATCTGGAGTGCCAAGGCTCACCATCACGGACCTAGGGGAAGACTACCTCATATATGGGAAGATTTTCTCAAGAAAATTTTTGGACCAACATGGCGAAGAATGGCTATGGACAAAAGTTGTGCGGAATGTCATTGTGGAGACTTCTACTCATATAAGGACTCCTAATTGAATAACGATTCCAAGGTATCCAAGGTAACTTGTGTACATTGGGGCTAGTAATCTATATATATAAAACCAAGAAAACCAAGGTGTCCTGGCATGAGTTGCTTATACAAATCCACACCCCTGCACCAATCACACTGAAACTCGGGACATACATACCTTGGGCCAGAGAGACGGTCACTGTGGGAGTCAGAAGCCCCAGGGGAAGGGGTACGCCCCTGAAATTGATCCGCAAAGGGGACACTCCCACCAACAGGAGAAAATGCAAGGGGAAAAAGCCAACCAGGGGGGATTGTGATGATATCGCCAGAGCTCAACAAATCCCCGGCTGACCAGGTCTGGGGCTCTGTGACATCACAGGGCTCCACCCCTTGGCCAAAGGGGATGCCACCACTGACCGGAGAAAAAGCAAGGGGGAAAAGCCAACCAGGGGTGATTGTGATGTCATCGCCAGAGCTCAACCAATCCCCTGACCAGGTCTAGGGCTCCATGACATCATCATCATCATCATCATCACCATCACCACCACCATTGACTGGGTTGCCATGGATGGGGGAATACTGGATGGGGGAATACTACTACTACTACTACTACTACTACTACTACTACTACTACTACTACTACTACTACTACTACTACTACTACTACTACTACTACTACTACTACTACTAATAATAATAATAATAATAATAATAATAATAATAATATGACGATGATGATGACAATGATGATGACAATGTCATGGAGCCCTAGACCTGGTCAGCCGGGGATTGGTTGAGCTCTGGCAATGACATCACAATTGCCCCTGGTAGGCTTTTTTCCCTTGCTTTTTCTCCCCAAAAACAGGCTGCAAAGGCCCCCACCAGCTGCCAGAAACAACCAGGGGAGATCCACGCACACACCTAATCCTCCCTGACATTCCTGGTTGTGGCACATGTGCGAAATTCCGTGCATGCGCCAAAGCCACCCAGCATTCCAGGCGGCCATTATGGGTGTCATTGCCCCAGCGACTACTGCCGGTGGGCAGCCAATGCAGCCTGGCTCCTCCACACTCCTGAAGTGTGCCTCAGGGGGAAGGTAGAACCCAAAGCTGGAGGGCGGGCAGAGAACAGGACCGGGCCACCACCTTCCACAGGCCTCATGGCTGTGGAAGGCAGCAGCCCAGCCCTGTCCTCTGCCCAGTCTCCCAAAATGGATCCTCCCTTCCACCTGAGGCAACCCTTGGGACGATGGGAGAGCCGAGCTGTGATGGCTGCTTGCCGACTGTAGTCACTGGGGAGGCCGCCAGAGGCCACTGGCCCTCAGTCTGGCTTGCCCGGGCACCAGGCCGTGATGTCTATGCAGCCCGGTACCATGTGGAGCAGCCCCCGGAACCACCTCCAGGCCTGTCCGGCATCGGGGCCGGCTGTGGCAACGTGGCACCCGGTGAGGCCTAGGCCGCTGGCACCGGCACCATCACAAGGGCGATGACAGCGGACAAAAAGGTAAGGCATCAGGGGTGCAGGCTGGGGGGAATGGGCCCAGGTCTCTCTTTGGCCTGGGTTGGGCCCCACCCAGGCAACGCTGGGTACCCCTGTTAGTGTATGATAAGTTCCTGGTTTTAGCAGTATCAATAAAGCCCTAAACTGCTTATGACAACATGGTCTGAACATAGATCCTGAAGTGCCCCAAATAGTGACACAGGGCACATTTAAAATATTTGGTTTGTTCCTCAGTAAAATGTCTTTGGATGGGGTTTTCTGCATCTTCTTTAACATAAATCTAAATACAGAAAAATCTCCCCCTCTCCCTATTGATTGTACTCAATACTGCTGCTGAACATGTCTGCTAGTAGGATACTCTTATTAGAAAGTCCCTCAATATTTATTGTTATCATTGATAAGGATGGTCTGACAAAGACCTTTTTGGTGGGTTCATCCTTCAGTTCTTTTGGTTCGATCCTGTGTTAGAATAGCCGGCAAGGTTGCCAGCCAAGGTAAACCCGATTGTATCCACAATCTTTGGGAAATCTACAATCTTTCTGTGTACCCCATTGTATTAATTAATGGAGTTGCATTAATGGAGTTGCATTGAAACAGACTACTGCAATTATCCATTTTTTCATAAACATGCTCCACTTACTGCCTTTCCTTTACAGGAGTTTTAACACTATTGTATATCTGAAATAAGGCAACATGCTCTGTGTTTCTCTGTAAACGTTCAGCTTTTCCCCACTATAATGGCAGCCCCTGGTAAGTGGCAAAGGACTCAGACTTTTCTTAAATGGTAACAACTCCGTTGATTTTCCCCTAATTCGAAAAGGATCCCAGAAAAGGGGTTTGGGAGAGATGGGGGGGGGGGGGGAAATGGCAGCTGCTCTGACCCTCTTCCCCACAAAAGAACCTCACCTCATTGCAAAATGTAGACCTTGAGGTGGGTGAAGTGACTGAAAAACTGTTCTTATTTTATTATTTATTTATTTATTTATTTACTTTTAAAATTAATTCAGTGCAGCATAATGGAATGTTCTATAAATGGGGAGGGTGGGATGGGAATAGTTTTTTGTTCAAAGACTTTACACTCCCTAAAAGTGTTAAAGTTAGACCTTCCTGAAATACAGAAATACCCAAAGATATCTTCGTTCTCATTTCATGTGAGGAAACTAAAGAACAAGACGTACCACCCAGGGTTTGCTGCAGAAATTGTAGATGGAGAAAAGCGAATTCACACTGTGGACTCCGCCATACTGCAGGCCAATGATAAGGCTTCGAAAGTCCTCTCCTAGCGCCATGCTGTAAGCATGCTGTCGGATGAGAACAAAGTCAGGCTTGAAGGATCTAGAAGATAAAATCAGAAGATTATTTTAAACAGATGGTTAGGATCCTCTTATCCTTTCCATGTAGTGCCTTTGGGCATTCTTCATCTTCTGCTTTCTTGTACTGGGTGACAACTTCTCAAGTTTCAGCTGTGGTACACATTATTACCATTATATTAAAGACAGCGATAAATAAAATCCTTTATTGCCTGCAGAAATAGATCTTACATGATTCCAAATGGACTGTTCATAATTTCCATTAGAGGAGGTCACCCAGAAAGTTGTCTGTAGCAGGAATTAAAGATAATAGCAGTTTTCCTCTGAGAATTGAGGGTGGGGATGATATGATGGAAACTTCTTGCAATATGCTGCACAGATGATAAATGAAAAAGACAGTTTCTGAACTCTCTTGAGCTGAAGACCAACTTAAAGATTAGCATGTCATAAGATCGCACGTGGTATTTCTAAAGACAGGCACCCATCCACTAAACATACATGTTCATTTCTCAATGATTTCTTTCTCACAGGGCACAACATAATGTAATCTTTGTGTGTCCCGTACTCTCAGTGGAAGATAAGACAATTCTTCATGAGATTCTTATATCAGAGTTAAGTACAGTAATACCTCATACAAAGTCCGCTTCATACAACTTTGAATTCATACAACATCACCTAATTCCTTGAAAAAAGTTGCCTCATACAAAGTCGCTGTGACTTTGAATGAGGCATTGGGTTTTTCCCCAGGTTGCATTGTGACTGGGCAGTATAAAAGGCAGGAAATATGTGTGCATTGCTCTTGTGGGTTTTGCACGAGGCAAAGAATGTTTAAGAGTGGTTTTGAGTGTGATATTGGATTTTTTTTATTTTTTTTCGTCAGAATTTTTAGAAGCATTTCTGGGATTTTTGCAGCATTCTTCAGGTTCTTGGACAATCAGGGTTGTTTGACATGTTTTTGTAATGTATTTAGCCTTTAGACAATGATTTCTTAAAGTGCTGTCAGTTTCCTGTCTGTTTCCTTGACTTTGCCCTGAGGTCTGTGCTGTTACAGTACAATGTATCTCTATGGAAATGATGTTGTACGAGGCATCACGGCAAGGATTTGGACGTTGTATGAGGCATCGTGGCTAGGATTTTGCATGCCTCATACAAAGTCCAAATCTGTATAAAGTCCAAACTTGTGGAACCAAGTTTGGACATTGTATGAGGTATCACTGTATTTGGCTGCAGCGCCAAATGTTGGGAGTTTAATTTCCCACAGTGACTCTTGAGAGAAGACCTAACTCAGTGATGGCTAACCTTGGCACTCCAGGTGTTCTTGGACTTCAATTCCCAGAAGCCGTCAGCACTCTTGTTGGTCAGGGATTCTGGGAATTGAAGTTAAAAAACACCAGGAGTGCCAAGGTTGGCCATCACTGACCTAGCTTGTGTAGTCTTGGGAAAGCTGCAGAGTGTCTCCAGAAGAAGGGAACAGTAAACCACTTTTCAGTACTCTCTACCTAAAAGACCCTGAAAAGTGTCACCATAATGTTGTAATTGGCTTGCCAGCACACAATTATTATTGCTGGGGCAACTCAGACATTTGGAGAGATATCTACAATGCCTGCCTGTCAGCTCTAGAAACCACCTTCCTTGTAGACTTGTGCTATCATATATTTAAACATATCTTTCTGAAGCAGTTCAATGACTTCAGCTGTTTCTTATTCAGGCTGCTCAAACTAAGGATAAGAGTATTCATTTTTTCTAGGTTGCCTTCATTTCAAATTCTTCTGTGATGCTTTCCCCACCCCCCACAGCTTTTCACCACAAGAACCACATTGCTGGATTAAAACACAACCCCACTTAGGTGCAATCATAACTATCCAATATGACCAAAGGCCAATTAAGTCAAAACAGGACCAGCTGAAAGAGTGCTGGATTTACATTGATTTTCTTGCCTGCATCATAGAATAATACAGAAATACTGTTGGGTACATTTTCCTTTTACGTGCCCAGGTCCAATAGGTTTCACTGTAGCCCCGGAGAGGTGTTGTGATCCAGGCCTCATCAGACTCCGAAGATGACCTGGATCAGGAGGCACTTCCTATGCCCAGCCCAATTCTGCCTGCACGAACTTGAGAATGTCCTGAACCAGGAATCTCAGCCTGCTTCTGGCTCAACTCTGTTTCCACAGGCGGATGACCTGTCAGATCAGGTCTGACTCTGACAGTGATCAGCCCTCAGTCAGGGAAAGATTCAGAAAGGAGCTACACCTGCGATCCAAGCAAGCTAGAACTAGTTACTAGAGAAGGCTCCCAGCTGATAGTGATTAGCTGGGAGGCTTTTAAGCAAACTTGTTGCACCATTCCAGCATTGGTACAATTCTTCAGTGCAAAGACTGATACCCTGCTTGACTTGAAATTGCCTGCCTAGACCCTGACTTCTCTGCCAACCATTTAATTTAATTTAATTTAATTTAATTTAATTTAATTATCACATTTATATACCGCCCACTCGGCCAAGCCAACTCAGGGCGGTTCACAACAAAAGTTAAAAACACAAGTTAAAACAGTTAAAACAGTTAAAACTACCCACCCCCTAAAAACAAGGGCTGCAGGATCCGAAGGCACCATGGGGAAGAGTTCCTCTACACCAACCACCCAATGGCGGTTACCCTTCCACCTGCACCCCACACTTGACCCGCCAACCAGGTTTTAAGATCTTTTCTGAAAGGCAGCAATTCCGTCCGAAGACGTAGCTCTGTTGGCAGGAGGTTCCAGAGGGCCGGTGCAGACACGGAGAAGGCTCTCCTCCTTGTGCCAGAGAGGCGGGCCCCTCTGGCTGATGGAACAACTAGAGAGCCCCTCCGGTCCGCTCTGGTTGGACGGACAGACGTCCTCAGGGCGATGCGGTCTCTTAGGTAACCCGGCCCACTACCATATAGGGCTTTAAAGGTCAAAACCAGCACCTTGAATTGCACCCGGAGACAAACTGGCAACCAGTGCAGCTCCCGGAGCAGTGGCGAAGCATGGGCATAACGCCCACACCCCATCACCACCCGGGCTGCCGCTGTAGCCTCCGAATGGTCGTCAAGGGCAGCCCCATGTAGAGCGCATTGCAATAATCTAGTCTGGAGGTGACCTGAGCATGAGTGACCATGAGCAAGGAGTCCCGGTCCAGGAGTGGGCGCAACTGGCGGATCACCCGGAGTTGGGCGAAAGCCCTCCTGGTCACAGCCGCCACCTGTTCCTCTAGCAGTAGCCGTGAATCCAGGAGGACCCCCAAGTTGCGCACCGGGTCCGTCTGGGGCAAAATAGCCCCATCCAGAAACAACGATGGTAGCTCCCGGGTTAACACAGGACCCCCTATCCATAGCCACTCAGTCTTTACAATGCCCCTGGACATCCTTTGGACTAGATGCTGCTTGAACTACCAGAAACCTGACCTCGGCTTGTTCTTTGGACTTTGCTACTGTAGTTGGATTCTCCTTGAAAAGACTCTCTGTGTAGCGCTGGTGTGTGGCGACTGTGCCCGCTGGGGTAGGTCAGCACAGGAGGTGAGAAGCCTGGAATGCACTTAACATTCTTTGAAGAAATTACCATAACTCAGTGATCAAGGCAATGTGGGAAGAACAAATAATTAGGCAATACAATGCAGCGCTCCGTGCACTTTGGTGTGTAGTCATGCCTGTCACATGACCATGGAAACATCTGCAGCAGCAGACAGTGCTGGCTCTTTGGCTTTGAAACAGAGATGAGCACTGCACCCTAGAGTTGGATATGACTGGCTTTCGAGCAAGGGAAACCTTCACCTTTACAATGTGATTGGCTGCATGTAACTGTGGTTATTAATGGCCTCCCCTGGCAAAATATGAGGCACCAATCTATCACATGAAGGACCAAAATGGCTTTCGTCCAGCTAAAAAGTGTTCTTGTTACCTGCCATCATGTTGCCTTTGTCTTATGGTGACCCTATGAATGAGTGAGCTTGTATCTGAGTTTAAAGGGGTGTTGGATTATTTTTTTTAAAAAAAGAGTGAGCAAATGAGACAAAATGCTTACCAAATTCAAGAGAAAGTCATCTGGAATAGAATCAGACAAATGCTAACCTTTCCCTTACACAACTCTAAAATAAGACCAAGAAAAGGCTATAATGTAAATAATCTAATTAAGATGAGAATGATACAAATTTAAATACAATTTTTTTAATTGATTGTGAAAAGGCTGGCTTCTGATCGGCCAACACTCCTCCTTATAAAGAATCTGAAATGTGAAAGATCCCTAGAAGCTGTTAATGCCTTCACTTTTTCCCAACTCCCGTCTGGAAATAATAATTTCTGACTTTTTGGCAGCTGCCTTTACTCCAAATGTTTTCCCAATAACTGTCAGCATCTTTCTCACGCGTCGGCTGGACACCAGCTGCTGAGGAGTTAAAGAGGGACATTATTCATCCAGAAGATAAGCAAATCCCCAGGAGAGATTCCCCTCCCTCAATACTAGCAGCTGTTTAATAGCAGCAACTGGAGAGGAGGTTTAAAAAACCTGAGATCCTTTTCCTATAATCATTTTTATTTTTATTTTATTTTTTAAAGAAAGAAATAATTTGCCCAACTGAATAATTTCTAGACCTTGCACTCTTTCTCTCTCTCATCCTCTCTCAGATATTTATGACCAGCTCTCATGAGACTTTGTGATGTCAATTACAAGACAAGATGGCTTCTATGACATAATATATGTGATAATAAAGTCCTGGTATTTAGTTAGATCACAATGCTACAAAATGGTTAGAGCTCTTTGTGAACTAACAACTCCCAACACAGTGAGCAGCAGCATAGTGTTGTGATACGTTTTTGCTGGTTAGGGACTGCTTAGGGCAGGAGTTCTCAACTTTTTAAAGCCGGGGGCTGGGTCACGCTCCCTCAGACAACTTTTGGGGCCAGACAGGTATTTTGCCCTTCTTCCACCTCATGGCACTTCTTGTTGTGGTGAAGGTGGTGCGGAGCCACATTTATTTATTTATTTATAATTCAAATTTCTATGCCGCCCAGTCAGGTGAACCTGACTCAGGGCAGCTCACAACAGGTTAAAACATACATATAAAAACAATTAAATCCCCAACATACCCACCCACATCCACCTATCCCCCCATTCATATTAAAAACTAACCACATTAAAACTGCCCGCATTAAAAAGATGGGGAGGCTTTATTTTATAAGCCAACAGGCGGGGGCCACTCTTCCATCCGGGCCCCACACCTGCCCCGCCAACCAGGTTTTTAATTCTTTTCTGAAAGGCAGCAGCTCCATCTGCTCCCGCAACTCTACTGGCAGGAGGTTCCACAAGGCCGGTGCAGACACATGAAATGGTGCTGTGGGCCGCATGCAGCCTGTGCTGCAGGTTGAGAATCCCTGGCTTCGGAACTGCTGAACTTGACGAACGGACGTTTGGCAGGTGAGCAGTTCGAGACCTGAGTGCCACTTAATTGAGTGAGCTCCTGTTGTCTGTCCCAGCTCTTGCCAACCTAGCAATTTGAAAGCAAGAAATTGGAAGTAGATAAATAGGTACCACTTTGGTGGGAAGGTAACAGCATTCTGTGTGCTCTCTGCAGACACAGAGAGCACTGGCTTTTTGGCAGTAAATGGAGATGAATATCAAACCCTAGAGTCAGATATGACTGGCTTTTGAGCAAGGGCAAACTATTTTTTGTGAGATTTACTTTTTCCTTTACAAGATCACACCAATATATTATACTATATTAATATATTACATTAATATTATTCAGTTACGTTGGCACTCTGTCCAAGCCATACAGGGCTCAAAGTGCTTTGGGGAATTGACTTAAGCTTCTGGGAATTGAAGTTCAAAAACTATTTGGCACTGGCTAGGCTTTATCATTAGTACAGTGTCCAGCTCTGACATTGCACTTTAAGAAGGTTTGATGACAAACTGGAGTAGGTTGAGAGTAGGGCAAAAAGAATGATCAGGGGACTGGAATCCAGGCCCTGTGAAGAAAGACTGAGAGAACTAAGTGTGCTTTGCATAAGAAAAGAAATCTGGAGGGAGTTTATGATAGCATTCTTCAAATACTTGAAATATTGTCATATAGAGAAGGGCCTGAAACTTCTCAATCATTCCAGGGTCAAGTTACAGGAAGCCAGATTTCAGTTAACTATTGGGGCGGGGGGGGGGGAGGGGGGAGAATCCTAACTGTCATAGCATTATGACAATGGAACCAATTACCTATGGAGGTGGTAAGTGTTCCAACATAACTCTGTCAGATATACTTAGATATGGATTCCTGTATTGAGCAGGGTATTGGACTCAAGAGCATTATAGGCCTCTTCTAACTCCATTATTCTATGATTGTACGATTCGAGATAAGTGAAATGTTCAAGGAATGATTTACCATTGCCGCCCACAGAGAATTTAAGTGGCAACGTAGGGATTTTAACACAGGTCTCTTGAATCCTACTCCAGCAATCTAATTATTACAGGATACTGGCCAGTGGTGGGCATCAGAAAGTACGCGCCAGTTCGCCAGAACCAGTAGCAGAAATTCTGGCTGGCCTCGTCCATACAGGTTTTGAAATAAAGTAGTCCTAATTCGGGTGCAACGCAGGGCACCATATCACGGCCACAGTGTGTAGTAAATTTTTTTTTGAGCCCACCGCTGATACTGGCACTCACTGTCAGTGATAATAGCATAGTAAGAATAATGACAGAGTGGAATGATGCCTCTCAAGAGAGCATTTCCTCTGATAAAAGAAATGTCTCAGTTTTCTTAGTGGACCTGAGCATCAGATGTCTCTGCACATGTGCAGAAGATGTTCGATTTTTGAAACAATGTTACTTCCTTTTAATAAAAAGACAGTAATGACGTCTTATTGATGTCTATTCAAGAGTGTCATCAAGCTCAATAGAACTTTCTCAAGGGTAAGGAAATACAGGGATGATGGTAGCCTAAAACAGAAAATGACTCTAGAAGGGGACCTTCCCCACAACCTACTTCTTCTCCCCTATCTCTCTTCACCTCCTCTTCCTCATATTTTGACTTGCCCCCACTTCCATGTAGATGGCATGCAACTAAAACATCTTGGGCTATTCTAGCATTTGTAATTGAGAGTTTTAACCCTATCTTAGCAAGACCATGCACTGTGCCCACGCACAGATTGCATACAGGCATAACAGAGATCCATAGTCGTCTTCTAATATAAACTCTATGAAGTTCAAATGTATGATCCCAACTATTGACTAAACATACAAAGAAATAATAACAACTTGTTTCTTGCAAAATAATTGGCAGAATGGGGCTGTAAAATTTATCTTTTGTCTGAGTTCTGCAAATGATATAGTTATCAATTTTGGCACCTAGTGTTACAGCAATACAACAACCTTACATGGATATCCCTATAGCACTGCATTACTTAGGAGAACATTAAAAAATGGAAAAAGGGGCAGGGGCAAAGGAGGGTTTTATCTGCTGCCCTTTATCACAATTGACTGCATACATCACAGGGGTGTCACTGAAAAGAACACCTCCCATTCATGGTCCACTTGGTATCCATGTCAAGTTTTAGGTATAGATATAATACTACTTCATGTAGTAAAATAAAGTATTGCTTATTGTGTTTTAAAACTTGCCTAGGAGGGTTCTGGATTGGAGAACATTTCTGCAATACAATGTGGGAACTCAAACAAAAATACTGGACAAAAATCTCTTTCCTGCCTCTGCACATGTTAAATTGAACATTAAAGGTATGCTTCTCTCTCTCTCTCTCTGAACAAAGTTAAGAAGAGTAGCAGAAATTATGGATCTTATCCAAAATATTCATTAAAAGCGAACTTTTGTGCAGACAGCACAAGGCGTGTAAATCTCTTTTGTCTCTCTCATCCATTCCCAGTGTCTACTACTAAATTACTCCAAGGGTGGTAACTCGAAATGGTTGTGGTACGTTTTCTCAGGCCAAATCAGCACATATTTTGAACAAATTCTCAACAGCAGAATGCCACAGCAGATATACAATATTTCATTCATTTCATTTCATTTATTCGATTTATACCCCGCCCTACTCGACCAGGGCTGACTCAGGGCGGCTTACAACAGTTAAATCAAATACAGTATACAAAATTACAAATGATACAATGTTGCAATACAGCAATTAAACAATAAAATATGCAATAAACATTTAAGTTCTAACATAACAAAACAGTTACACGATCCCTCAGCTACTAAACATAAGTAGGGGAAAGGGAAAGGGGAGAGGGAAAGGGGAGGGGGAAAGGGGAAATATGACACATTACAGTTCATTATGCAATACAGGACAATAACAACATATCAAGCATAAACACAATATAACAATAAAATAAAATAAACATATACAAAACATAATAACAGTTTACAAGGTTACAAGATATAATCAGGAAAAAATAATAATCCAAAAGGGGGGGGGGAGGGTCGGAGCCCAAGGCTCAACGACCTTATACAACTCTTAATGAGAGCTGGGCTCAACGACTATGTCGGAGCTCAGCTCAGTAATGAGCAATAATACACTCTACAAAATACAAAAGAGACTAAGACAACCACCGCAATGTCCTCAGCAGCCAAGTCCACAACTATGGTGGGGCCATGGACGGGAACATCATCGTGCGGCGTCTTTGACTCCCCCTAGCCATGGGGAGCCCTTTTAACCTCCCCGCCCGGTGGCAGGGGGCAGGGAGGGACGACTTTACATGACGTCGGCATCTTCGGCTCCCTCTGGCCACGGGGAGCCCTTTTAACCTCCCCGCCTGGTGGCAATATGTCACAACACATGCCCTGGTCCACATATGCACCCAGTGTCATCCTGAATATAGACCTATACATTCATTAACAGCCTGATCAACAACAAAACTAAGATGAAATAATCTGAGATCATTTATTATACCTCAATAATGCTGATAAGAAGGGACTGCAGTGGCTTAGTGGTTAAGATGCTCAACTTGATGACTGGAGGGAGTTCGAGACCCGAGTGCTGCATGATGTCTCAGCAGTTCAAGACCTGAGTGCTGCACGATGGAGTGAGCTCCCATCTCTGCCCCAGCTCCTGCCAACCTAGCAGTTCAAAAACAAGAAATTGCAAGTAGATAAATAGGTACCACTTTGGTGGGAAGGTAAACAGTGTTCCACACACTCTGCATGTCCATGGAAATGTCTGCAGACACAGATAGCACTGGCTCTATAAACAGAGATGAGCACTGAACCCTAGAGTCAGATAGCTTTCAAGCAAGGGAGACCTTTACTTTTACCTAATACAGAAAAGTCAAAATTGGATTAAATAGAAGTGTTCTCAAGGGTTGCTAAATATACTCTAAACAAACAAAACAAAATATAACTGGCTAGGATGACCAAAGGCCAGCTGACCAGCAAAGGCTGCGCTGAATTGATTATTTTATTTTATTTTTATGCCATCCATCTGGGATGTGTTCCTACTCTGTGGATGTTTACAATTTAAACCCAAACTCTGCCCTGTTAAAAGTACTGCGTATCCTTAATTCAAAGATGTACTAATTATAGACAGGACTAGGGGAAGGCGGAAGCCTTTTGTACTGACAAAACTGTACTTTGGCCAGTAGAACACCCTTGTACAAAATGATCTCAGAACCCTGTGGGAAGGAAGATGTAGTAGCAGAGTTGCTCTTCTGGTTAAGACCAGGTGGCAGAAGAAAAGGAGAATGAGACGTTCAGGAAATGATGAGATGTGTTACACGAGATCCATACCTTTCCGCAGCCAGGGACACAGATGTTAGACCCTCTCAAAGTGAAGCCAAAGTAAAGCTAGTTCTAAGTAATTTCAAACAACCTTTGCAGGCGCACCCCCCAAAGAAAGACTCAGACACCGGTATATGGATAAAGGCATTGGGCCACTTTTATTGAATAATGCCCTAGTCCGAATTATAACTTTCAATTGGTACTCATCCAATTATAATTCTTTAAGGCAAGCAGGCCGCAGTAACACTGGTAAGGTTCCTCCCAAAATTGCCAACGGCAATTGGCTACAATGTATCCATTTTGTATCAATTTTTTGTTGATACAAACAAATTGTTGACCGTAGTCAATAAACTATCTACTGATCCCACCCTCTGACCTGTATCCGTCAAATCACGGGGTGATGCATGCTGAAAAGCTCGTGCCATCACCCCTTGCCTGGTTCGTCGTTGACTGGTCAACGTTATTACACCTGTACCTGTCTAAATGTTGGCCAGTCAATTGCGAACCTGCCGGATACCTATGGGTCATAAATCTTTACCTTACCAGTGCTACCCGCCACACGGGGAGGCTTCAATGAAGACTCACCGCCCCGCCCAGACTGCCAGCTCGGTCAACAGGCCTGCTTACAAATCTTCCAAAAAGAGGTTCATACCTCTATCCGACAGGTGGACCCAATCCCCTGCATACAGATCGTAATTTTGTAAACTAATAGTGGGGTGTCGGATGACCATCCCCAAACCCTTGTCTGCCACGAACCGGGCAACTGCCCTGTTCACCGAGTGACGAGCGCGGTCAAGGGCACGGAGGTCAATACCTCCCCTGTAAGCGTGACGTGGTATGATGTCCGACCATAGCAGCCTGGTGAACGGCCACACATAGTGTAAATAAGCTAGGTCTCTGCAAATTGCGAATTTTAAAGAAAGGCCAGTGACCTGGCCGAGGTCATTGCCCCCGAGGTGCAGTACAAGGACATCAGGCGGTTCAGCATCCCTAATGGAGAAAAGGAATGGCAACAGTTCCCGCCATCTCATTCCACGCTTACCGTACCAACGTATGCATGCGGCCGCACGCAGTCCAAGCTGGGGTCCCCACTCTGTCGCCGCAGCATACAGAGCTGCCCAGTGCACGTAACTGTGGCCCACCAGCCATACTGCCACCGGTGTGCAGGGACACACAGGGTCTGTAAGAGAAAAAAGGGAACAGTGACTTAAATGGTACTCATGTCTGAAGAGGACGAACATACAATGCAAAACGCATAGATCCCCATCTTCCCATACGGCGTATATCAGCCTCAGAGTACCCAAATGCAGCTGCAGTTGAAGCAGCACCTATTCTAAACGAATGGGTGCCGTAACGAGCCCCAGGGAGGCCAACACTGGAAAGTGCCATACCGGTCACCTTCCAAAATTGAAATTTAGTAAGGGGAGACCCATCCTGGTGGCAGAAAAACGGGCCAGGGTGCGTGCCACGCACTGCCAAGAACTCCTGTAGGGCACCAACCGGACAGATGTCTGCAATGGAACATCGTAGCAGTCTAACTCCACTGCCTACGCCGTGCTGATCAACTTTTGAGGACCGTATCCTCAACTGAGCCCACTCATTAGAAACATAGACATCATCGAGTTCCAGTGCCCTACGAGTCGCATCCGCCTTAGACAGTAGTACCAACTCACTGATGCGGAGCGCTCCAAAGAAGGCCACCGTGGTAGCCGCATGAAAAAGAGCTGCCTCATACCTGTCAAAACATAGGTTAGGCCAGCCTCGTGCAAGGTGTGTGATCACCCCTGGGGAAATTGGGTGCCGAGTGTCCGGGCAGCGGCCACGTTCCCGTGTATACCCCTCCAAAACATGCCGTATGCAAAAATTGTTCATGCTGTCAGCAAAACCCCCCACCTTGGCAATAAATGCCAATGCTGACAGCCTTGATGCTATAGTGTGGGGAGCGAGGCCCTGACTGTGTAAATGAACCATGAATTGTAAAACCTGTTCCACTGGAATGGGCCACACCTCTGGCAACTGAAGTTGCACACGGAAGCTATTAAATTGAACGAAAGCATGATGATACGCCTTACGCGTGCGGGGCGCCAAGGACATGCCAATCGCCCGGTTCACCTCTCCTTGCCAAATGTCCAAATCTTGGCCGGAAGTGGCGAGGGGAATTCCTCTGCGTCCGGAGCCAAGGCGCGGAACCGGGGGATCTGCAGGTGGGATAAAGCATCAGCAATATCATTATCAATGCCTGGTACATGTCTGGCCCTGAAAAGCACGTTGAGGCGTAGGCTACGTAACACGAATTGGCGAACTAAAGCCATCACCCTGGGTGATTTAGATGTCTGAGCATTGACAATGTGCACTACTGCAGCATTGTCACACCAAAAATGGACCACTGAGTCGGCCCACTCCTTGCCCCATAGCATCAAAGCTCCCAGGATTGGAAAAAACTCAAGGAATGTAAGATCGCGGAGGCGATCCGTGCCCCACCATTCTGGAGGCCATTGGCCATAAGCCCACCTCCCCTGGAAGTAAATCCCATATCCCAGGGAGCCGGAGGCATCCGACTGCACTTGAAACCTAGGTGAAACTAAAAGGTCAGACCTCCAAAAGGATACCCCGTTGAAGTCCCGCAGGAATGAGAGCCAAACCAAAAGGTCAGCCCGCATGCCCCTGGTCAGTCGGACCCTATGATGGCACCTTGTCTGGCCAGACATGGCATCGCACAGGCGCTGAGCAAATGCCCTGCCAGGCGTAGCCACCCTGCAGGCAAAGTTAAGATGGCCATGCAGTACCTGGAGCTCCCTAAGTGACACCTTACGTTTGGCCAGCAAGGCCAAAATCATCGCAGAGATCCGGGTAACCTTGTCAATGGGTAACCGGGATGCCTGTGCGACCGTGTCAATTTCGATACCCAGAAATGTGAGGGTAGTGGATGGGCCCTCGGTCTTTTCGGGCGCTAAAGGGACACCCAGTTCCTGCATTAGCGTCTGAAATGTGGTGAGGAGACGCGTGCACGTGTCCAAGCCCCGTTCACCCCCGAACAAAAAGTCATCGAGGTAATGGGCTACAGACCGAGACCCGGACCTGCGAACAAAGGCCCACTGAAGGAAGGTGCTAAAACTTTCAAATGCTGAACAGGATATAGAGCAGCCAAAAGGCATGGCCTTATCTACATAGAACTTCCCTTGGAATCTAAAACCCAATAGCTCAAAGTCCTCAGGGTGCACTGGCAACAATCGGAATGCCGATTTGATGTCACATTTTGCCAGGAGGGCACCCGGACCACAAGAGCGCACCATCCGTAGGGCTTGGTCAAAGGACGTATACCTGACCGAACAAAGGTCATCAGGGATAGCATCATTGACAGAATAACCCGCCGGGTACGATAAATGGTGGATTAAACGAAATTCCCCCGGGGCCTTCTTGGGTACCAACCCCAGAGGGGAGACCAGGTTGGGAAAGGGTGGCACAGAAAAGGGGCCTGCCACCCTCTTAACCCCAACCTCCTTAGCAATACTCAGGGCAGCCACCTCCTCTCTACCTTTCAGTGACAGTAAATTGGGTGCATCTTGGAGTCCCCGCACTCCTTTGAACGGGATTCGAAAGCCCCACTGGAAACCCTCAAGGAGGTACTTTGCATCCTCTCTCCGTGGATAAGTTGAGAGCCATCGCTCCAACAAATACACATTAACTGGGGAGGGGGCCTTTTGCCTGGCTAGCTCCCTCAGCAGCCGCTCTGCCCGCTCCCTGTCCACCTCTACCTCTGCCCCGTGACCCGCCGGCCCGCGGACACGCGGCGGCGTGGGGGCCAGCGCAAAAGGGAAACTCATGTTTGTATCGGCACTGCCGCTTATTGCACACACCGCTGGCCGAGAAGCTCCAACACAGCAAGCGGGCTGGAACCCCCTGCCCCGCCAGCTGGCGGGAAGCCTGCGTTGGAGCAGCTTGCTGAACGGCATGGCCACAATGGTACCTATCCTCAGGCGCCAGATGCGTGGGGGTCATGTACAATAGCCACAATTTCTGACAGGGCTCATCCCATCTCATCTCCGGGTGCAATGGCACCCTCATTCTGAATTCCTCATCGTAAGCCAACCACGATGGGCCAAGAAAATCCACCATCGCCCTGTAAATATTGTCCAAATATTGGACCATAGGAATGGCCAGGTCTGGCCGGGCCCTGAGATACACCGCCATATAAATAAGATATGCGGGCAACCAGTTGGCCCAGGTGCGTGGTGACTTACGACGGCGGGACAGCTCTTTGTCTTTGTCATCCTGTCCCTCTCTCTCCTCCTTAGTGGGCTCACGGTTCAATAGGGAGAATATATCCACGTACTCCCCCCGCCAAATCTTTTCCCTCGTGACCTGGGACAAATGATCACCAAGGGGCAACGAATAACCAGCCGTCGGCGAAGCCGTCACCGGCACATTAGGTACCCGGGGCATACACAGCGGAACCTGGACAGTCCCTGCAATGCCCGGCACTGGCCCGGGGGTGGAAACCCCCACCCCCACCGTTGCACCAGTATGGAACCAAGGGGCACTGGGATAAGGTGGCAACTGATGCCCACTCGCCTCGACATTACGAGGCCATGGCCACTGAACCCCACCATTGGAAGTGGACTGTGGTGTGGGTGCATTAACTTGAACCTGATACTCACTAGTTGCACCCCCGTGAGCCGCCCCCACTGGAGGTTCCGGCCCACGGCGGGCGTTGGAGCTAGCGACCGGAATCGAGCTCTGGGGCCGCACCTGACCACTCCCCTGCTGTAGCTCTGGCCGAACAGGGAGCTGCGAGACCCCGGCCGGGGTAGGCCGGAGCGTCTCCAGCAGCTCAACCCAGCTAGCCGCTTGCTGTAGTGTGGCGGCCATTGAGGTAGGTGGAGGACCCAAAGGTGCCCCCGCAGCAAATGAAGGGCCACCAGGCACGGGGTTGTGTGCCATCCCTAAGGATGCCTCGAGCACCACTAAATGCATTAGCAATGCATCGACTGCCACAGATCCCCCAGTATGAAGTGGGCCGGGTGGGCCAGATGGCCCACCGGGCATTGGACCAGGAACCCCGATATGAGAGCCCGGGCCCGCATAGGGGGCCATGAGGGGCCGGAGGTGGTACATGCTGTGCCCCAGCACCGGACTCACCCCCGTTGCCCGGGCCCATGGTCGGTATCTGTGGGCCGAGGGCCGAAGCCCCAGAAGGGCCAGCCGAAGGCTGACCGGCCGAGGGCCAAGCAGCCTGCATCACCCCACCGGTATTGGTGGGGGTAGAGCCTTGGCGCGTGGGCGCAGCCCTGGTCCTCCGACCCGAGGGCTGGCCCCCATGTTGCGCAGGGCCAAAAGTGGCTTCGTCGCCGAGGCCCTCCATTTGGGAGGCATATCGGAAGGAGCAGGATCCCTTTCCAGGGATCGAAGAGCACAAAAAGGCACAGAGGAGCCAGCAAGCCAAGGCTCCGTGCGAAATCCTTCCTTCCCAGCCGGGAAGGACCAAGGGGGAAACAAACAACGATGGAGAAAACTTCTCCTCTCCGTCGCTCTTTTTAAAATGGCAGCTCGGCTGCCTCGTGGCCACCCCTTTTATAGAGGGGTGGCCACGCCCCCTAACTCACCCGGATGTCTGAGTCCGGGTGGGTGGGGGCCCGCAAAGAGCGTGGCGGCCATTTTGGCACCGCGCTTTCATTAACTGTTGGGATCTTGGTCCCTGATCTGAACAGCATGTGAGCTGTATTAGCCAAACACAGAGATTGAAGCTGTAGCAATTCACAATACTAGGAACTAGCCAAGGCATTTCTTCGTAGTATCAGGCCTGACTGAGGTTTGGAATGTTGTCCAACTTCTCTAAGCAATGCTTAGTAAATAGTAAACAGCAACAACAATAATAGATATCAGGATCTCTGGGAGAAAATGATAGAGCAGTTGCAAAGCATAGCACTACTAGGTACATCTGGTGGACTGTGTACATCATCATCATCCATCAAGCATCAATAGTGACTTTTTCAGGATTTTCTAGGAAGAGAATTCTCAGAAGAGGTTTATCATTTCTGTCATATAGGTGCATCCTGGGACTGTGTAGTTTACCTAAGGCAGAAGGCACAGTGGGGATTCAAACTACCAATCTCTGGCTCTGCAGCCAGACACCTAAACCACTGAACTATCCAGTCAACTGAATGGTACATACATTTAGGTAAAAGAACAAAGAGCCCAGATTTATTATAGCTCATAGTTCATTTAGTGGATAAAATATGAAGGAGACAATTATTGCTCACAGAGGGAAAGTTTGATGTTAACTAGAGATAACAATATCCCAAGATTCTGGGAAATGTCTGGAAAAGGGAACCATATCTTGCTTAAAATGTAAACTCAGATGCAGGGCTTTCCAGTATTGCAGAAGGCTCAAGTATGAGTTGCAACCAACCAACCCCTCCTTCCCCCATTAATCACTTAAAAACTTGTAAATTCAAAAAGACTGTGGTTTTGTCATACTCTGCCTTTTGGGTACTGAATTCGCAGAGCTAAAACAACCATTGAATAAAACAGGCATGATAGTAGCTTCGTCTTGCAAAATTTAATTTTAAAAAAGAGTTTGCAAATTAAGCCTCAGGCATATAACTAGACTTAGAGAAGAGAAGATGTGATAATAAAACTACTTTTGAACACATGTAGGTAGCATTTTTGTTAGCAGTATGATTATTTTGGAGTTCCAAAGCAACAGAACTGTTTCCCCAAGATCTGAATAGCTAACATACTACACGAAAACTGCTTCTAAAAGAGTCCCTTTCAAAAACTAACAAACCCAATAATAATATTAATATTTTCTCCTGCGTCTCTGACTACAGAAATACTACAGACCATATCATGTTGATCAGCCTATACCAAGTTGCTCATAAGCAGTGATGCACTGCAAAGATTTTTTACTACCTTCTCTGTGGGCTGGCCAAATCTGTGGGTGGGGCCAAATCTGTGCTCGTGGCCAAACATCCTGCATTATGGACTATGGAGGTGGGCATGGCCAACCAGGTGGGCATCGCCTGGAGAAATTTCTGCTACCAGTTCTGCTGAACCTGCTGCAGTGCATCACTGTTTATAAGTAGCCATTCCAGACAGTTTGAACGTCTGAGAATACAAGGTGAAAGTCTGGCCAGGTTATCCTGCTATGGTAATAGAGTAGAAGACCATACTGTCAGTGACTCAACGCCTAGTGTCAGGCGGCGATTAACTAACCTGACAACCCTGAGGACTAACAGACTTGAGTGCCTAAGTCCACAGGGAAGTGTGATGGTCCTCAAGTGGATTAAATCCCACTTGAATCCATATTGATGGAGGGCTGCAGTTTCATCAATGCTGGCCTGGAGCTGAAGAGGACTTTGCATGCCAAATGGGCTCAGGACCAGAAACCGACTCTCAGAATTGAATCAGTGGTACAGGTGTCATGCTGCGATGTGGAAGGCAGATGAAAGGCCTCTGCATTATATTCTCAGGACACTCTTCATGGCTGATCGCCATGAGGAGCACCAATATTCAGATTTGGATACAGCAGAAAAAGAAGATAATACACAGATGGCTGGTAACAAGGATGGGGTGGTGGTGGTGAGATCTCCAACCTTGATCTGGAAGCCATTCTTGGCAAGAAGCTTCAGAGAGAGAAAAAAAGATCATTGGAAGAGGAGGGGAGTTAGCATACGTCACCTGACTACTTTGGTGCCATTTCTTATGACCTGCATGTCCACCATACAGCCAGCAGTTACATAAGCAGCCAAGTTCAGTTCTGAAAACTCTGCCTGAAATGAAAGAATAAAAAACAGGGGATTACTTGATAACAACAGTTTTTCACAGAATAGGCTGACCTATTTGGAGATTTCTTTTTCAAATAGAATGTTTGGCTCAACCAGATCTCCACAAGGCAGCAGCTTGCCTAATTAGTGCTATTTTGCATGGAAAGCTCTCAAGAAGTGTTTATGATCCAACTTTAACAAAATACAAGGCTTCTGTAGTAGGCTTAATGCAATGGTAAGAACAGAATTAAGAGTGATCAAGATCAAAATTTAAGAGTCCATAAATTGAACATAACTTACATTATTTTTTCAAAATGTTTCATGAGCAATTGTGTCCAAAATCTGTTGCTACACTATTGACTGACTATAGACTTAACATAGGACAATTGTGAACCTTTTAATTACCATAAGCTTTATGACATTTCAAGAGGAACTCATTAAAAAGGCTGAATGATCTTGGAGCTAGATAGGTTACAATTTACTAACTATTTAATAATTTGAAGAATAACTTCTCTCTTTTTTCAAAGAAACTAAAACAGACTATTGAAGATGAAAACTGTGACTATGGAAAATATTTGACTTGTTATTAAGAGTTAAAACAGTCACAGCCCGAGGGGTCCCGAGCTCTCCCCTGAGCCGTTCCATCGCTCAGGGGATGGGAGCCACCTGTGAGCCGCCACCACCCCGCTTCCAGCCACGCCTGGCTGGAAGGGGAGAAAAAGCCGCCACCATTGCCGCAGCCCTAGGAGTCCCGAGCTCTCCCCTGAGCCACTTCATCACTCAGGGGATGGGAGCCACCACCGCCCCCCCTTCCAGCCATGCCTGGCTGGAAGGGAAAAAAAAGCCGCCACCGCCACCTGAGGGGTCTCGAGCTCTCCCCTGAGCTGCTCCATCGCTCAGGGGATGGGAGCCACCTGCAAGCTGCTTGTTGCTTGCTAAAAGACTCCCTCTCTCGGACTCTGTTTCTGTTACATAAGCGCTTACTTAATTGTGTAATTGGGGCTCTTGACTATATGTATTTTGAACATTTTACTTTGTATCTGATTATGCTTTTTTTATTGTATTGTGTTTTGATGTGATTTCTATATCTCTATTATTGTACCTTTTTCACTTTTTGCTGCTGTCTGCTCTGCAGACAGCATGCACCTATGTAAACTGCTCTGAGTTGCCTTCGGGCAGAGTAGAGCAGTATACAAAAATAAAGTGGAATGGAAATGGAATGGAATTTTAAGAGTACACATTTTCTGATGTAATAAATCTTTGAGTAAATAATGCCTGGAAGTGACAATAGGAGCTCACTCCATTGTGAAGCCAACCTTAAGGTCACCAAATTCAGGGTCTTAACCACTTGTAGAGAGCACAAAGAAGAACCTATCATGTACTATATTTTTCTCTCACTATTGTATGCAAGACCCCTGCTTCCATGTATGCAAACAGTTAAATCACAACTATATGCTCATCTGCACTGAAAACAACAATTACCGGTAACTTTGAAGCAGCCTCTCATCTGCCCAAAAACTTTTCAAGCTAATAAAAATACACACATTTTAGTGGGAATTACTTGTGTAAATTGTGTTTCCCCCCCTAACATGCTCTTTGATTATTTTCTCCTATTGAGGATGAGAGATAGAATTTAAAAGAAATGGGTTGTGAAGCAAAGTTCTATAGCAAGACAATGAGCCATCTTTTTTTTTTTTGCTGTATTCGAATCTGAATATAGGCAATCCTCATGGTGATCAGCCATGAAGACTATCCTAAGAATATAATGCAGTGGCCTTTCATCTGCCTTCTGCATCACAACATTAAACCTATACCACTGATCCAATTTCGTGAGTCACATTCTGATCCTGAGCCCTTTTGGCATGCAAAGTCCTCTTCAGCCACAGGCCAGTATTGATGAAGCTGCTGCTCTTCATCAAGATGGATTTAAGTGGGATTTAATCAACTTGGGGACCATCACCTTTCCCTGTGGACTTCAGCAGCCATTAGTCCTCAGGGTGGTCAGGTTAGTTAACCTCCATTGACCATTGTACTGAGTCGCAAGCAGTATGGTCTACTCTATTACCATAGCAAGATAACCTGGCCAGACTAGCCAATGAGCCATACTGTTCAAAATAACTCTCCAATGCGTAGTTAAAAATAAATGGGGTGTCTCAAATAGTGGCGGCCATCTGTGGTACAATTGGATGTGAGGTTGGAAGTTCAGGAAATAAAGTTCAGAGCCAGGAGGAAAGAAAGTATTATCATAGCAAATAGCCTGAAAGAAAGGCAGTCCTATTTTAATGCCAAGTGCGAAATGAGGAGTGTCAGTGAAAAAGTAAAAGCAACAGCTCAAAAGCCAGCCATGGAGCAAGATGAAAGCACTTCTATAGCAGCTGATGGAAAAGAAGAACCAGTGAATAAAGCCTTCTGTTTCAAAGTCAATAATTTACTGGGGAAAAGATTATTTGTCTTTCTCTGCATTCCCCACAAAGCAGACTGCAGGGACAGTGAGAAGAAAGTTAAAGTACATTAAAGGGGAAATGAGGTCTTACAAGAATGAAAAAAAAGCAAATCTATTCACACATTTCAAAACTGCTTTAGAGTACCCAGATTTAGTGTATGGGACCAAAGACAGCCGGACAACGGAAAGGTTGGTTTGACGCAGGTTTATTGCATGAGGTTCCAGTGAAGCATGAGGTAATGGCGGTGATACAACTCAATATATACAGTAGCTCTCTACATTTGAATCTTGTAGCACGGTAGCTCATTGGCTGCTACCGGCGTGGCCTCGCCCAGGCACGCCTCTTTCTTCAGCTGCTGAATGCGGGGAAGGTTTTCCCGCGGCTGTCCGTGATTGAGCAATGTGAACCATGTGAGGCTGAACGCTCGCAGCTGCCCTCTATGGGCTGTCTGCTCGCGTTCCTTTACAGCTGGTATCGTTTGTATCTGGAGTGGTTACATTCTTGCCTTTACAGTATAATGAACATGCATACATACATACATGACATCCCTCCCCCCTAGGATGGGACGAAGTCCCGCAACCATTGTGGCTTGCCGCACGTGCGCTTGGGACGCGCTTGCGTCTGACCTAGTACTGGAGAGCCTGTGATCCCTGACTCCGCGGGTGCTTGTCCTGCAACGGGAAACGGGGATTCGTTAGTGGCTCCGTGGGGCGTCCGTGCCTGCCTCGCGCCCGGGGATGGGAAGGGAATGAATAGTTGGGAGGTGAACCCCTGCCTGTTGCTCTCTGACCCCGGGGATCCACCTATTGTGAACCGCGGAACCGATGAGGTCGCCCTTGCGGTTCGGCTACCTTCTGATCCCTGCTCGGGGGACCCTGAGACTGTGGTGGGCGGACTCGCTGATGCCTCCCGTCTTGGGGGTGTCGGTCTCCGGGAAAGTGGCGCTATATCGCATTCTAACTCACAGGGGCTACTGGGACTGGAGGTACCAGGGGCTGAACTGAAACCCCTCTTTTCGCTAGGACGGGTGGGGGACCACTCCGCTAACTCCCCCTGGTACTGTAAATCAACGTCTAAACTTCTATGGGCATCTGAATTTCGGGGAGACTTCCGCGGGGTATGAGTGTGATCGGGGCTCCTCCTCTCTGTCGGGGACTCCCGCAAAAGATCTCTGTGGATCGATTGCCTTCCCTCCCCCCTTGGTGGGGACCCATGCTCCCCTTTTCCTCCCCCTTGGGCTAAACGGGTGGGGGAGTACCCTAACGCTGATTCGATGCTATTCTCGTCTGCGTCCTGCTCTCCGGGGACCCTGCGCCTGAGTTGGTCCACGTGTCGCCTCCACAGGAAGCCTGTACTGGTTTCTACGCGGTATGAGACGGGGCCGGTTTGCTCTACTACGGTGCCCGGCACCCAGGCTGGCCCTGCGCTGGCGTAGTTCCTGCAATGCACTGGGGCGCCTATGCTGAAACTCTTTGTGGGTTGCACCCCTATGTTCCGCCCCTTGTCCTCTACTCTCGTGGGGTCTAGCTTGGAGATTCCCGTGGCCAGCTTCCTTCGCATCAACAGCTCTGCGGGGGAGTACCCTGACGCTAGTGGGGTGACCCTGTATCTTAGCAGGAATTGGCACAATTTCAGGTCGAGGTCTCCGGGGCCCATGCGCAGAAGCGCGTCTTTCGTGGTGCGCACGAGGCGCTCTACTTGGCCGTTGGTGGCCGGGTGAAAGGGGGCAGAGGTGACGTGCCGAATGGCGTTGCGCTCCATGAAAGCCCCGAACTCGGCGGACGTGAAACAGCTGGCGTTATCGCTGACGAGGGTGTCGGGTAAACCGAACGTGGAGAAGACCCTCCTTAACTGTTTGATTGTTGTGGCCGAGGAGGTGCTCGAGACTGGAATGACCTCCAACCACTTGGAGAACGCGTCCACCATGAGGAGGAAAAGCGTTCCCCTGAACGGGCCAGCAAAGTCTACATGTACCCTTGCCGTGTCCCACTCCCTAGGTGGCGAGCGAGCCTCTTCTGGCCTTGAGCTTTGGCACGCTTCGCAAGTGCCGACCATGTGTTCGATGTCGGCGTCTAGCTGGGGCCACCAAAAGTAACTGCGGGCCAGCGCCTTTGAGCGGACGATCCCCGGGTGGCTGACGTGCAGCAGTTTAAGCACCCTCGGCCGGAGAGGCGTGGGGATTACTACCCGCTGTCCCCACAAAAGGCAACCCCTCTCTAGGGACAACTCTAGTTTCTTTTTGAAAAATGTGTCGAATTCCGCTGCTGGGGAAGACACGGGCCACCCTTTCTGTACCCAGGAGCAGACTGTGGCCAGCGTTTTGTCCTTGCCCGTCGCTTTGGCGATGTCGGCCGGTACTACGGGAGGGGAGTCTAGAACCTCTATCATTAAGACCTGATGGTCCCTCTCTACTTTGTCCACGTGGCAGCAATCCCGGGGAATGGGGGACCTTGACAGGGCGTCGGCATGGCTGATCTCCCTCCCGGGCCGGTATACCAACGCGTGCTGATACGCGTTGAGAAAAATGGCCCACCTGAGCATTCTCGGGGACAGGATTTGGGGTGTGGGCTTATCTGCGGTGAAAATGCCTAACAAAGGCTTATGGTCAGTCACTATGGTGAAGGGGCGGCCGTACACAAAATCGTGAAATTTCTTGGTCCCCGCAATTATTGCTAGTGCTTCTCTGTCTGTCTGAGCATAGTTCCTCTCTGCTTGGGACAAGGACCTAGAGTAGAACGCTATCGGGGCCTCCCTACCGTTCTCCAGCACGTGGCATAACACCGCCCCCACCCCCACCGGGGATGCATCGCATATCAGGACCACTGGGCGTTTGGGATTGAAGTGGGTCAGTACGGCATCTGATGCCAGGAGTCGCTTCAGGTCATTGAAAGCCTTCTCCTGGTCGTCGCCCCACTTCCATGCCTCGTCCTTTTTTAACAATTTGTGTAGCGGTTCTGCCACGGCTGCCTTCCGCGGGAGGAAGGAGTGGTAGAAGTTGAGCAGTCCGAGGAACGACTGCAACTCGGGCTTGGATGTGGGGCGAGGGGCCTTCTTGATGGCGGCTACCTTGGATTGGGCTGGTCTAATTCCCTCGGGAGTGACACGGAACCCTAGGAACTCAACCTCTGTGGCGAAGAAGACGCATTTGTCTTTCCGCAACCGCAACCCCGCCTTTTCGAATATTGTCAGGACCTTTCCCAACCTAGTTGCTAATTCGGCCCGGCTCCCCCCTGTAATCAATACGTCATCAAAGTAGGGTAACACCCCCTCTAACCCCTTCAGGAGGCGTTCCACAAGTGACTGGAAGATCCCGGGCGCCGAATTCACGCCGAATTGTAGGCGCGATACCTGGAACGCCCCTTTGTGGGTGACTATGGTCTGCGCAGCAGCTGCGGCGGGGGTCACCGGGAGTTGCTGGTAGGCTTGGGCCAGGTCGAGTTTAGCGAAGCACCTCCCCCCGTGTAACCTGGCCAACAAGTGGCTGACTACCGGCACCGGATACGCATTAGGGCGGATCGCCTTATTGATGGTGCACTTGTAATCAGCGCATATGCGGACCTCCCCGTTGGCCTTGAGCGCTGTTACAATTGGAGTTTCCCACTCCGCAGAATCAACAGGAACAAGAATCCCCTGGCCCACTAATTTGTCCAACTCCGCCTCTATTTTGTCCTTTAGTGCGAAGGGCACTCTGCGCGGTTTAAGTCTGATTGGACGTACTCCAGGGTCCAGGTCGAAAGTCACTGGGGGGCCCTTGAATTTCCCGAGCCCCTTTTTAAAAACCTCGGGGTGCGCGTCGCACACGCTCTGTATTGGATCAGTCCCGGCGGCGTGTGCTTCCACGGCGTGTACCCCCCCAATGAACAACCCCAGGGGCTGGAACCATTGAGTCCCGAGGAGGCTGCATTTGCCTCCCTTGAGGACGACTAGGGGAAGCGTTGCGGTGTGCTTTTTAAACTGGACCCGGAACTTCCCAACCCCCAACACTGGGATGCGGTTCCCTTGCACGTCCTTCAGTGTGGCCCTCAACGCCTTGAGCTTGGGCCGCATGCGGGGGGCGATTTTCATGAACTCCCCCTGGGAGATAATGGAGTATGAAGAACCCGAGTCCACCTCCATTCTAACAGGGGCCCCTTGTATTACTACCTCAACGAAGTAACGGGGGTGCTCCGTGGAAACGCTGTAAACCGGCGCGTCGTCCTCGCTGTCGTCGGAGATGCGTCCTACTCCGTCCCGCGTCCTCGTGGTCCGGGTGCCGTCCTTTGGCCTCGTGGTGCGGTCCTGCCTCGTGGTGCGGTCCTGCCTCGCCGAGCGGTCTGGAGAACTCCTGGTGGCCTCGCGCCGTTTCCGGCAGACCTTGGCGATGTGCCCGCGCCGGCCGCAGTTGTGGCACTCGGCCTTGCGGAACGGGCATTTGGCACGGGCGTGGGCGGCGCCGCAGCCGTCGCAGCGCCGGCCCTCTCTCTGGACCCTCCGGACGTCCTCGTCGTCGCCGCTCTCCGCAGACGAGTTCGAAACTCGCCGGGCCGCGCGCACCGAGCTCTCTGCCTTTGCGGGCTTCGGGCGCCAGTCCTGAAGCTCGTGCACCCCGGCAGTAGTGGCCTCCGCGGCCTGTGCCGTGTCGAGGACTTGTTGCCACGTGGGAGGCGGCTCCCTTTTCATCAGCGCACGCTGAGTCTCTGTGTCCCTCAGACCGCAGAGCAGGCAGTCCCGGAGGGTGATGTCGGGGAGCTCCCACTTGCATGGGCCGGCGGCCAGCCGCAGGGCCGCGGCGAACTCCTCGACCGATTCCCCGGGTGCCTGGACTCGCCTCCAGAACGCGCTCCGAGCGGGGAACATCGCTATGGCTGGCCGGAGATGGGCGCGCAACGCCGCCAGGAGCTCTGTAGCTTTGAGGTCGCCCACCTTCCTCGGCGCGATCAGGTCCACCAAGGTCCTCTTGGTCTCGTGTCCGAGCATGCGGACGAAAATGGCCCTCTTTTTGGCCTCATCGGAGACTTCGAGCTCCACCAGCGCTGCGTTGAAGTCTATCTCAAACAGCTCCAAATCTCCCGGCTTCTTAATCTCGTAGCCGGCGCATGTCTTGGTCCCGTGGGCAGCCATATCCCACCTTCGTCGCCAATTTAGTGTATGGGACCAAAGACAGCCGGACAACGGAAAGGTTGGTTTGACGCAGGTTTATTGCATGAGGTTCCAGGGAAGCATGAGGTAATGGCGGTGATACAACTCAATATATACAGTAGCTCTCTACATTTGAATCTTGTAGCACGGTAGCTCATTGGCTGCTACCGGCGTGGCCTCGCCCAGGCACGCCTCTTTCTTCAGCTGCTGAATGCGGGGAAGGTTTTCCCGCGGCTGTCCGTGATTGAGCAATGTGAACCATGTGAGGCTGAACGCTCGCAGCTGCCCTCTATGGGCTGTCTGCTCGCGTTCCTTTACAGCTGGTATCGTTTGTATCTGGAGTGGTTACATTCTTGCCTTTACAGTATAATGAACATGCATACATACATACATGACACCAGACCAAATGTCTGTGAATACTTCCTCACATTAAAGCCATTGCACAAGCAAACAGGTGAGAGGTGATGTTGCTAGAACTTTTTTTTAAAGAAGTAGAAGTCAATTATCCTGCTATGATAATGGAGTAGACCATTCTGCCAGTGACTCAATGGCCTTGGGTGCCAAAAACCAAAGGGAAGGGTGATGGTCCTCAAGTGGATTAAATCCCACTTGAATATCCATCTTGATGGAGGGCAGTAGCTTCATAAATACTGGCCTGGGGCTGAGGAGGACTTTGCATGCCAAAAGGGCTCAGGACTAGAAAATGACTCACAGAACTGGATCAGTGGTATGGGTGTTATGCTACGATGCAGAAGGCAGATGAGTGTCCACTGCATTATATTCTTAGGACAGTCTTCATGATCGCCATGAGGATTGCCAATATTCAGATTGGGATACGGCAGAAGAAGTCAATTCAACATCTTTCTTCTGTAATATTCCACTCTTCTTGCTTTGAAATAGATGGTTTTTCTTTTAAGAGAAGTAATTCTTTCCTTTGAAAAAGGCCATGTTTTCACCTTCATCAAGCAAAATATGAAAATCTGCAGCATGACTCAGCAGGCACCTGGAAAAATACCCCAGGCCTTGATGAACAAACTACCATTACAGAAAGCCAAATTAAGTCTGATGTAAGTCAGCTTCAAAAAACTTTCCTAATATTCCCAGTGAACACATGTAAAGTCAAGACAGAATTGCATCCTTAAATCCTATTTGACGGAGATTTTCATTGCCCACTGACCTGTTCTACTCGGACCTCAAGTTCCCCATTCACCTTCTTTCCTTGAAAATATTTAGCCCTATGGAAAAAAGAGAGGCAAAAATTGAAAAATAGTAACTGATAACAACTAATCCTTATATTACTGATATATCATGTTTGCATTTTACAGAAGAATTTCAGCCACTTTAAAATACCATTTCCCTGTGCTTCAGAGATGAATCAAGTATAATGTAGTTTTCAAAAATGGTTTAAAACTTTTCTAAAGTGCTTGCACATAGAAATCTATTCATCCATATATGCTCACAACCTCTTGAGACAAAGAATAGTCACAAAACAAGCAAGAGGAGTGAGTGATGTCTGTGTTCTTTTAAAAGATATAAATTATGTTATGTTTCTCATGTCTGCAAGTCCCTACTCCTAAGAAGTTTTATTAAAATGCTTTCCCCTATCATGAAATGCCTTCAATTCATCTCATGAAAAGAACTAATACAGTTAAAGTTCTGGACTAGGAGTTGAGAGACCTAGTCCTGCAGCCCTTGAACTACCTCACGGGATAAAGTTGTGATGAGGAGAGTGTCATACACCGCTTGGAACTTCCTGTAAGAAAGCGGGGATATAAATGGGACAAAGAAAGGAAAAAGGAAGAAAGAAAGCAAAAAGAGGCAGACAAGTTGATGCCTTTCTTTCTTTATTCAAGTTTGTTAGAGCATTGCATAATTTGAAATTATGGACTAAATGAAATATAGGTATTTTTAAAAAAAATATCAAAATAATTAGATTACTTAAATAGCATCATCTCAGCCTTTTACTAGATTTTTTTGTACTTGTGGTGGGGTATAAATTGTATGCACTGAAATGCTGCATTGATTGAATTTCTATACATTCACAAGAAATTTGTTCTGTATCCAAATAGCCCTATTTTACTTGATTATTCTTTGATCTTCCTTCTTTGCTTCATAGTCTATTAAGTGACTCCCAGATTGTCCAGATAGAATCTTTTCCTGTAGGAAACACTCTTTGGCAAATTGTGTTGTTTTTGCTCTTTGTAGGTTTAGTCTAGAGTAGACTCTTTTAGTTTAATACTAGCATAGTTTGCCCGGCGTTGCCGGGCTTTTTAAAATTGTGTTGGATACTAAAGGCTTTCGTTTATTTGTCGAAGCAATGGTGATGCGCTGTTTTAAATGGTGGTGTAAGTTTTTTGGATTTTGTGGCTTCGAGTAATTTTGTTTTTGAACTTGTTTTTTATGTTTATGTAAAAAAAATGTAAATTTAATTTAATTTAATTTAATGTAATATTATTTAGTTTTAAATTTAATTTTGTTTTTTAAAATGTTCTTTTAAATTTTGTTTTGTTTTGGTTTTTCATAGTGAAAAGTGGTTTTATTTTGGTAATTTTTGAGATTAGTGTGGTTTTTTTTTTGAATGTTTGTATAATTTATGTGATTAAATTTAGAATTATTATTTTTTAAATATTTTAGAATGTTGTTTCTGTTTTGGCCACTGGGTGGTGGTGGTGAGCTTTTGAGCTTCTCATTGCATTTGGTACCTTCTGTCCTCTTGGTGTTGCTTCCGGTAAGTTTCCTCTTTCTCATTTGTGTTCCGGTTCTCATAGAAGGAAGACGTCTTTTTGTAAGTAATGTGGGGTTTTTTTTGGGGGGGGGGTTGGGGGTGGATTCTTTTTTGGGGGTGTATGTGTGTGTTTATCTTGTTCATATTTGGCTGTTTGTTTGTGATTTTGTGTGTTTTTTCTAGTGTGTGTGTGTGTGTGTGTGGGGGGGGGGCTTTTTTTCTCGCAGGCCATGCTGGATGGCCCGTGGGAAGGAAGGCCAATTGCGGGGAGGCTTTTTTTCCCCATGGGCCATGCTGGATGGCCCGTGGGAAGGATAGGCATTTGCGGGGAGGCTTTATTTCCCACGGGCCATGCTTCATGGCCCATTGGAAGGAAGGGCATTTGCTGGGTGGTGGTTATTTCTTTCCCACGGGCCATAGTTGCTGGCCCATGGGAAGGAAGGGAGAGGCATTGGGGTGTTTATTCTTTTTCCCCGCGGGCCATTCTGGCTTGCCCGGTGGGAAAGAAGGGCAGTTGCGGGGTGTGTGGGGGGGTGGGTTGTTTGCTTTAATTTTTGGTGCTCTGGCTGGCCCTTCGAAGAGAAGGGCAGCGGCGGCCGGGGGTGGTTTTTTTTGTTTGTTTCTCGTCTTTTTGGGCCGCCGGCTGGCCCTTCGATCGGAAGGGCCATGGTGGCGTTGGGGGGGGGGTTCCCCCATGGGCCATGCTGGCTCGTTCATGGGGAAGAATGGCTGCGGCGGTGGGATTATTTTTAACTTTTATTTTTCGTGCGCCGGCCCTTCGAACGGAAGAGTAGCGGCGGCGGTTTCTTTTTTATTTTTTTCCCCCACGGGCCATGCTGGCTCGCCCGTGGGGTTGAATGGTTGCGGAGGCGGCTTTTTTTAGTTTTGTTTTTGCGCGCCGGCTGCCTCATCGTTCTGCTCGCACATTGCGCGCAGGACGCTGGGGCTTGTAGTAATGTGTTGGTGCTTTGTGTTTGTGCTGCATTTTTAAAAATTCCTTTTCTTTTGATTGGCTGTGGCGCGTGTTCGAATGCTGCTCCGTGCGAGAGCCTCTCAGCCTGATTGGCTCTGGCGCGGCGCGGCGCAAGGACTTTCGGGAAGTGATGTTCTTTACGTTTCTTGCCATTAGTGGGGCTGAGGCCCCCGTGCCGGATTTTTAAATCCTTCGTTGACCTGCGTAGGCAATTCGGCCGTGCTCTCGAAGGGAGGGTGCGGGTCAGTAGGGCAACGCACAGCAACGTATAGCCAATTCCAATGGTGAACACTTGGTTTTATAGGTTAAGATTTACAGCTTGGAAGATGTGCAAAAAAAAAAATTCTTCAATTTTAGCCATCATCAAGGTGATTGATATTCGTAAAGTATATGGTGTTTTGGTGCAATATTATTTTACTCATTATTTGCTAGCACCTCTTGACATATTTCTGGAGGGGCGATGCCATCTAAATAATAGACTTTTTAGTGGAGGTAAGTTTCAGGCAGCCAGTAATGATCCTACATGACTCATTAACAGCTGCATCCTTGTTTGCACTGTAAACTTGATGACTACAGATGGACATACTATATGCAATGTTGATTAATTTACACTATTTAATAGATTTAGACATACTACCTATGAGCCACACTTACATGCTTCCCAAAATACATCTACTTTCAACATTCAGTAGCTTGAGAATGTACAAGGAAAAAATTTAAAAGGATTCCTTTCTTCATTGGTAGGAAAATAAATAGTCTCTTATTATGCTTTGTACCAAAAACAACCATCTTTTTGCTAGCAATGCATGGTGTTTGAGGAAAACACCACTATTGCATGTTGTTTTTTACATTCATATAGTGTGCAGTTGTCCATTGGGTCACAAAGGGTTGGACTCGACTGTGTGATTGGACAACAACAAGACCTTATCTATCTGTTTCTATTTACACCTTGATTAAGTGATTATTGGAAAGAAGAATACAACAGCAACAGGGTCAGTCTCTTATATTATAATATTTTTTTTAAAATCCTGTGCAGCAAAGACTGGAAACAACCCAAACAAGGAATGACGTTGGAAAATACCATGCAGAATGGAGCCCCTATGACGAGGGAACAATTTTCTCTGCCAGAATAAAAATGCTGTGCTCTAGATGAATATAATTCATCTTTGATTGATTGTATTCTTTGTATGGAGAGGAAACATCCTGTTTCATGGAAGACAGCCAAAGATAATTAATAACAATCCTTTAAGAGGAAGCCTATCAGTAAATACACCAGAGTATTACAATTTATCTTTTTCCTCTGTATTTTTCTAGGACTTGTCTTCTTGGATTGACCAAACAGCAGCAATTCCTCCACAGGCAGGATTCTCACAGGAACAAAAACCTTTACTGCTAGACATAAAGATGCACTCTGGGATTTTTCATCTGCACATCTATCAACAATTTAATTTTACATATTATTCAAATGAATGAATTGTTGTCTTTGTCACTAAAACTGTACAGTTTTGAGAGACATGCAGACATAAGGAGAGTGTCAGTGTATCTCACATTATGTAAATACTGTACCTATTAAAGATTTGTTTCCAATGGAAACCATCTATCCTCAAAAACCATATGAGAACAATAAATCAGATCAGCCTAAATTCACTTGTGGTGCTCTGGAAACCTTACTATATTTCCATTACAAGTGTAGCTGTTTTCTCATTATGGTTGCTATATCCGAACCACTTTAGCAGGTGGTTATACCTATACATCCACTTGGTTTTTAAAGAGTATATTTTGTTGTTCAGTTACACATTCGATTCCGACCCTTTGTTTTTGCCTCAGTGTTGCTTGGCTTTCCAAGCACTTGCAGGTCTATGCTTGTTTTCTTGGACTGCCTTTTAGAGAATAATTTCTCAATGCACTTTATATATGTGTGTCTGCATGACAGAGAAACAGGGACATAGAGGATGGTTTTGGCTCCATACATCATCTATTCCAACTCCAGCCAACATTGTGGTTCCAAACCAACTTTTCCGTGAGAGTACATTTCTTGTCTTTGAAAAGCAATCATATGATCAGTAAACCAGGGATTGTGGTGGCTCAAGTGGTTAAGGCACTGAACGTGATGACTGGCAGGTCAGCAGGTCAGCAGTTCAATTTCTGAGTGCTGCACGATGGAGTGAGCTCCCATCTCTGTCCCAGCTCCTGCCAACCTAGCAGTTCAAAAGCAAATTGCTAGTAGGTAAATAGGTACTACTTCAGTGGGAAGGTAAATAGCATTCTGTTCACTCTGGTGTTTAGTCATGCCTGTCACATGCCCACAGAAATCTCTGTATTCACAGGCAGTGCTGTCTCTTTGGCTATAAACAGAGGTGAGCACTGAACCCTAGAGTCAGATATAGAACTGGTCCACTGTGGCTTCATCTGCACCATGGTTGGTGCGTATATTTGGATTTCCAGAAGCCCAAGCCCCTGTGAATCCACACGAAGGGGTTTACTGTGGTGCATCCGGCCCGTGCCGCCCTTGTCGCTCCTGGAAGCGGAAGTAAAACATGCCCGTATGGGCACGTTTTATTTCTGCTTCCGGAAGCGACGAGGGCGGCGCGGGTCGGACGAATCGCAGTAAACCACTTTGTATGGATTCATGGGGGCTTGGGCTTCTAGGAATTGAAGTCCAAGAACATATGGAGTGCCAAGGTTCACCATCACGGTCCTTCAATTCTTCCAGTCTTTAAAAGAAGAACCAATTCTAAACTGGTTTAATAACAAAGGAAGAGATTTCTTCATCTTCCATGTCTAAGCCAGATGTGAAACCAGCAAAATGAAGGTGAGATTCCCATTGTCAATAGAAGTGATTTGGGGATAGCACTTCCACCTTGGTGCTTTTTTCCATGCTTACTATGGCTGCACAGAGGGTTTTGCCCATTATTTGTTAGCATCAAAGTAAAAGTAATTTTAGGATTGTAAAAAGATGTGATATTTTGAATGCAATATTTTAAGAGCAGAGCATCAAACACTGGGCTTCCTTAGTAGTTCATTATAAACCTCTTACTTGTTTAGTTTAAATGGAGTGCCTATTTTTATCTTTTAAAAGTTGGAAAGCATGCCCCTTTGCTATTCTAGGAGTCTATAGGGTTAAACATAGTACATTTAAGGAGACTCTGCTAAAGTAATTAAGGTTACCAAATTTGACTCATAAGACTGTATTTATAAACTAGGAGGAAATATTTTCCAGACCCCTTATATCTATTTATGTATCAATGCTAATCCTTCACATTTCTTGGTCACCTTTCTGCCAGGAGGACTGGATCCTAAGTTGCTCTATTTAGCCACTATTAAATAAATAAATAAATAAATAAATAAATAAATAAATAAATAAATAAATAAAAAAAATACAAGCAGCAGTAACAAACCTGTGAATCACTACACAGTTATGTGAGAAGTACTATTTATCATGTCACTTTTGACCACCTTACTTGACCTCTCTGACACTGATTGACTATGTTTGCAATTTTCATTCATACTCAAAACCTCCGTGTAGCTGTCATATGTTGCAATTCCTGCATAGTTTGTTTTGTGCAGGTTTGGGGACAGTTTGCTTTTATTTATTTTGTAATCAGCAGGGGAAATTGTAATAGGGGCATTTCATACATAAGGCTTCAGTTGGCTTTTTTTTGCAACTACTTTTCAAATAAACGTAAGAACCCTACTATACTAGGACACATTAAATTTCATTTCTGAATTCCTGTATGTTCTAGGAGTATTTGTTGCTGTTGTTCTTCAGTCACACAGTCAATTCTGACCTTTTGCAACCCCATGAACCACTGCACACCAGGCACCCCTACCTATGTTGAAGAATGGTGACTTTTCCAAAGAACAAGCCTGCCCATCCCAACACTACTTCCAATGCTACTTCCATACTTGTGTTTTGTTGTTCAGTCCCACAGTCAATTCCAACCCTTTGCAACCCCATGGACCATTGCCCGCCAGGCACCACTGTCCTCCACCATCCTCCTCAACCTGCCCAGCTCTGTGCCCATTGTATCTACAATACCATCTAGCCATCTCATTTTTGGCTGCCCCTTCTTCTTCTGTCCTTGATCTTTCCCAGCATCAAGGCTCTCTCAAGTGAATCTTCTCTTCTCATTTGATGTCCAAAGTACTTTAGCTTCATCTTTACTATTTGACCTTCTAAGGAGCAGTCAGGGCTGATTTCTTCTAAGATTGACCTATTTGTTCTCTTTGCTGTCCAGGGTACTCTCCAAACTGTCCTCCAACACCACATCTTAAAGGTGTCTATTCTTCTGCGCTCAACCTTCCTTATGGTCCAGCTCTCACAACCATACATCACTACTGGAAATACCTTTGCTTTGACTATGCAGACTTTGTATGCAAGGTGATGTCTCTACTTTTAACTATGTTGCTCAAATTTCTCATAACTTGCTTCCCACGAATTAGTCGTCATTTTATTTCATAGCTGCAATCTCCATCTGTAGTGATCTTGGATCTTAAGAATGTAAAGTCTGTCACCGATTCTACTTCTTCCCCATCTATTTTCTAGGGAGTGATAGGGCCTGTTGCCATTACTGTATCTTGGTTTTCTTGATATTGAGTCTCAAGCCAGCTTTTGTGTAAGTGATACAAAAAAAAAAAAAAAAAAGGCCATAAAAGAGAATCTCAAATCTATTAAATTCACAGTCCTTTGCACTATGTATGAAAATACAACAATGTACTCCTATGAAAAGAGGTTGGGAATGTTGAATTTTTTAGACTCCAAAAATGGCCATTGGTTTATTTATTTAATATTTATACCACCTTTCTCCTGGTGAGGCTTAGTGTATGTGAAATATCTACACTAGGGGTATACCTCTGAGTCTGTCACTTTTTTTGGACTCCAGTTCTCATAATTTTCCAATAATTCTTCAAACTGTATTCTGGGGAGTTCTTGCTCACAAATTTCTCCATTCCACTCATTTGGAACAAAGGCCTGTTGTCTAGGCTATCTCAGGCCATTCTCATGTACAAAAAGTGAATTACGCTGGTGTTTCCTAGGAGACTATGTTTTTATGGGAGATGTAGTTTTATTGCTCATTAGGCTCTATGTATGGCACTTTGGAAGATCTAGGAGACAAACTCCATAAAAAAGCCCAAATAGTTTTGCCCAAAAAGCATCCTCAAATTTTGCCTTAGAATGTTGATTATTATTATTTTTTGCACAAACTCCAGTCTTAGAACTGGAGCAAGTCACATCTGGAAATAATATGGTTTTAGATACAGCTCCCAGAACTCCCCATGGCCAGTGGCTGAAAGCGTCAGTTCAAAAAAGTAATTTGTACATTGTCTATTCAGAAGACCAGTGTTTCCATGGAACACTGGTGGACTTGAATTCCCAGAAGCCTAAGTCAGTACATTGGCTGATCAGTGATTTAGGCATCTTGAAATCGAAGTCCAAAAATCAAAGATTGGGAAACACTGCACTAGACTATTGCTAGGGTAGGCATTGTCCTTGTATTTACTTCATAGTTACTTGCTATAAATCTGTATTCCTTCCATCATTGAATGACTACTTCCTTTAGTTCAACCAATTACAGTTGCAAGAAATAAAATCCAACTCTAATGAGACTTATAAGTATTTTTGACAGGTAAATATAATAGCTCTTTCACATGTTCTGCTCAGTATAGCAAATGTGTCTTGGAGAGAGATGGGTCACTGTGGCTAGTTCAGGGTCTAAAAAAGTAACCTTTGAAACCTCCAATTAATTTGAAATTCTTAAGAAATTTCTCTTCCCATTATGTTTCCATGAGATTGGAAACTCTGAAAAAGGAAGCTCTCTAGTCGCACAGAAAGGATACACAGGTGTGTAGGATATCATCTGTTCCAGGTGGCCTTCTAGACATTATTCAACTGCAACTCCAATTATGGGGTCGCAAAGTATGGGGAATATTTTTAACCAATGCTGTGAGCCGCCATGGGTCGCTGAGGCGAGAAAGGCAGCCATACAAATCTAAAAAATAAAATAAAATAAAATAATATCCTTCTTCACTGGCTATGCTGGTTGGGGCTGATGGGAGCTTAACTCCAACAACATTCATTTGCCATCTGTGCTTCAGACCAAAGTGCATGTAGAACAAGTTGCTTGAATAGAAATGTAAGATGGATGTTGTTATGTCTCACTGAGGGGGAAAATACATGCTAAGGGCAATATCTAGTTTGATAATTTAACTTGTTATGATGTACAAAAATATTAAATGAATCATCCAGCAATGGTGTCTTCATTTGAATTTTTAGACAAAGCACTGAGTATCTATACTGAAGAATTCTTTGATACCATTATTAACTATCATGAATCCATTTGAAAGAATATTAGGATTTGTAGTTTCATGAAGTATTGGGAATTTTCTGCTGCAGTTTAGATGAACCTGAAACTGAAAATGTTGTAGGATGTCCAGTAAGTTGTGATAGTTAATGCAATAGATACAGTCACTACTTTTTGTTTTAACTGATACATGCAAGTATGTAAACAAAATATTTCTTGTTTTTAATTTATAAAGCTTTGTGTCTCAAAATACTCTTTCAAAAATAAATTATTATTAATTAATAAAATAACAAAGTAGCTGTGAGATCAAATACTTTTCTTGCTGCCACAAGGGGTTAACAATATGCTGTTTCAGGAATTTACTCCAGCAAGAACACAATCTTTTCACTTAGAAGTGATCTTAGTAAGGAAGTTGCCAGAGGTGGAACATTTTCCTCTCAGATGATGTCATGTGCCTGGATTTGCCTAGTTTACAGTAACATGGAGTTCTGCCATTCTGTTTCCGCTTGTCCTTATGCTCTCAATACACTTCTGTAGTTCTTTCCCCGCCCCTCCCTTTTTTACATGTTCTTGGAATACCATTTCTACAGGAGTCCTTAAGATCCTAAATGCATCTCTCAGAGAGGGAAAAAAATCAAATGGTATTTTCTGAAGTATTGATTAGACAGATCATCTACTTGTTACCAAAGAGAACAGAAAACAAACACTTCAATAGTTTGCATTATCATCCAAATTATGCTCACACTAGAACACAGAAAAGTTATTTTTCAGACTACCAGAATCCTTCAGCCATCATAATTATGCTGGATGGAAGATTCTGGGAAATGCAGTCCAGAAAGTAACTTTTCCAAACGTTTATTTTTTAAAAATATATATTCAAATTTATATGCCGCCCAATCAAGTAAACCCGACTCTGGGCGGCTCACAACAAGTTAAAACACACATAAAACAGTACAACCAATTAAAACCAATTAAAACCCAACATACCCACCCACCTACCCCATTCCTCTTAAAACCCACATAAACCCACATAAAAAATATGATAATTAAAAGAAATGGGGGCTTAATTTATAAGCCAACAGGCAGGGGCCACTCTTCCATCTGGGCCCCACACCTGCTCTGCCAACCAAGTTTTTAGGTCTTTTCTGAAAGGTAGCAGCTCCATCTGCTCCCGCAATTCTACAGGCAGGAGGTTCCACAAGGCCGGTGCGGACGCGGAAAAGGCCCTCCTTCGTGTGCCAGAGAGACGAGCCCCTCTGGCAGATGGAACAATCAGGGAGCCCCTCCGATCCGCTCTGGTTGGACGGGCGGACACTCTTGGGATGATGCGGTCTCTAAGGTATCCTGGCCCACTACCATGAAGGGCTTTAACGGTCAAAACCAGCACCTTGAACTGCACCCGGAGGCAAACTGGTAGCCAGTGCAGCTCCTGAAGTAATGGTGAGGCACGAGCATAACACTGAGCATTTACTCAGATTGTATATATTATAGCCTTTTCTATTACACATAGTAAAAGATCTCTTTCTAAAATTCCATCTTCACAAATGGAAGCATACATTGACAAAATCATAAAAGCACACACACAATCAAAGTTTACTCCTTTCTGGTCCTCGTTGGATCACTCCTCTGTGAGGGAAGCAATCCACAGAGATCTTAAAACAGTCTTAAGGTTACTGCTTGTTTAGGGAATATTACAAGATCCCTCTCATAAATCAGTTTTTGTTTCTAAGCAGGTGCAAGCTAGAGGGGCAAGAAAATAATATCAGTGTGATTGTTTGCAAGGACATATACACACACCCAGTGGGAGCTTTGACTTTTACTGGCTTTGACGTCTACTGCAGATCTTCAGCACCATGTCTCATTGCACAAATGCTAAAGAAACTCACTTCAGAACTTCAGACATGGCTTACTCTAGTTTTGCATGGAAGGCAAGCGACCGTAACAGAAATGTCTCTAAGCATATATCATTAGTCATATTGTAGGATGAAAAAGCTGGATTTATCTTCTGCTTAAGTGGAAATACAGTGAGAAAGAGGAAAGAATGTGGGTGCCATGGCATACATACTGAGAATGTATTTAAGTGCTCTGCTAAAAACATAGAAAGAGGCATAGGGAAATAACTATGATGGGGCACTGGATGGGATTATAGTCTAGACCAGGGCTCAGCAAACATGGCTCTCCAGGGGTTCCAGGGCTTGAATTGCCAGAAGCCCAAGTCTTCTGGTAATCAGGTATGCTGACTTGGGCTTCTGGGAATTGAAGTGCAAGAACATAACCAAGTTTGAGGAACTCTGAGCTAGACCAACCACCTGCTCTCTAAGGCAAAAAGGAGAAAAGGCTCACATAACTTTGACATGCACAAAAACTTAACTGGTCATATCTCTTTGTGCATTGGGAACTACAATGTGTTGCAGTGGAGTCAACGATGGCTGAGTGATGACATCATTTGCCACTAATTCCTCTCATTATACCAATCTCATCCCCAAGAGGTTAGTGACAATCTGACTGTTCTTTCTACTGCAAAGCAAAATGAAGCTGGAGATGGATCAGGGTCTCTCCATTCCACAGTTTCTTCCAGGAGTGGAAGTAACCATGCAAGAGAGAAAGTGAGTTGTTATGTATATAGAGTATGGACTATGGACTAAGTTCTGTGATGGAGACAACAGGCATGGTCATTCATAAGGTGAGAGTAAGAATGAATTTAGGTGATAACTTGACTCATTTGAATATACCCTGTCCTCACATTACTTCAAAACATCAGCAACTCAAACTAGAAACCAGCATCCAGTATTGTCCTCTTCCCATAACACAGGAATGGTGACAACCTGTTTAGAGTTATTTGACTGTGCTGACACCTAGTGTCTGTCAGATGCAATAATATGAGACAAAAATAGTGAGGAAATAGAGAAGTAGTGAGAGAAAGGTAGATAGCATTGTTCGCTTTGTAGAATTAGGAAATAAGATGGCCCACTTGGATACACACAGATCTCCAGCATGTATACAATGTGTGCTAAATACATTCCTATAAATAATTAAGGTAGATCTGTTACATGTTCCTGGAATGTAAGTGGGAAGATTATGACTGGTTTTGAAAAATTCATCCAGTGAAATGTGTGCAAACAGAAGTGCAGTTTTGAAAGGTCTTCTTAATGGTCAACTGCCGCTGTACTTTGACACTTTCTCCTTTCACTTTCATTAAAGGTCATTTCAAGTCATGACTGCTTTCTTCCAGTAAGGTGATGTGACATGCATATCTTAAATTATTGATATTTCTTCCACCAACCTTTACTTCTTTATCAGAATCTAGTTCAGCTTTCCATATATGTCCTGCATACAGACTGAAGAGATGAGGGAATAACATGTGCATTTGCCACACACCTTTGCTTATAGAAAATCATTTTCTCTCTCCATATTGAGTCCTAACTGTAGCTTCTTCTCCACAATAGAGGTTATACATAAGGACAATCAAGTGCTGATGCACACTCATTTCTTTCAGAACAACCTACTGATTCTCATGATTCACACAGCCAAGACTTTGCTGTAGTCAGTAAAAGCATGCAGTGATTTTCTTATGAAATTCTTTGGAGTGTTCTGGTAACAAGCAGATATTTGCAATATCAGCTCAATTGCCTCTTCCTCTTTGAAATCCAGCTTAGACATCAGGCATTTCTCACTCCATACAAAGTAAAACCGTTTACACTTTCCCTCTTGATTTTATTTTAAATCAGGGGTTCCCAACCTTTTTCTGCCAGGGGCCTGACTATGTTCCCTCAGTCAGCTGAGTGGCCAGTCACATGGTTCTTTCCGGTGGCAGTGGCACATGCATTTGTGCCACATTTCTGAGCATTTTCCCCACATTTGCCACTTCCCTTGGAGGAGGGAGCAAGGAAGGAACATTTTTGCACCATTTTTGATTTTTTTGGCACATTTTCACAGTGTTTTAATGTGAAAATGTGGCGATATTGGCACTTCCAGTTATGTCGGGGCACTGCCGACATCAGCAGCAATTCGGGGCCCAAATCCATCCTGTGGGCCGTAGGTTGGGAACCCCTATTTTAAATTCTTCTCAAGGCTATGTACTGCATCCAATTTAGAGAGGCTGAATTAAAACATTTCCCATAAAAATTTCAACAGATAAACTATGTAGTCCTGAAGCATTCATTATTATTTTTTGCAAAGACCCACCAACCATTGTTAACAAGACAGAAAAGTGTGGATACTTACCAATCTGTGTGTGGATCATCAATGACCAAGAGAATTGGAGGTTTCTGCTGAGCTGCAGGAGTAAGGCTTGCTGAGTGCTCCGTTGATCCTGTCACTGTTTGTGTCGTCTGCTTCATGGCACTGGAGATGGAGCTGAAGAAGCTGGTACTGGAAAGGGGAGCAGGTTGCTGTATGTGCTGCTGCCTCCTCTCTGTTGCTGGGGAAACAGGGTTGCTGGTGGAGTTTTCAGGACGCTGAAGGTCCATCATGTAACCATTTGGTAAGTTGGCCACAAAACTACTGTCCGAGAAGCGCCTTCGAAGGAAATTCATGGTGATCACTTTTCCAAAAGAAGAACAAATAATACAGTGCAGTAGAGTCTAAAAAGTCAATCTGATATCCGGATGGTTAGCTAGAAGAAATATTCCACCGCCTTCAGTAATATTGTAGGGAGGACACTGGCTCTGATCAAGTATTCTTTCTTGCCTGTGAAATGCAGTAAGAGACATTATTCCAGAATGAATTAATAGGCTTTTGAAGAACATCTCGGCCAATTAGGATAGCTATTACATGTCTTGGCATGTGAAGAAATTAAGAAATTAAAAGGAGAAGTTTCTGGATACCACTGAGACACCTGTATAAGCAATAACCTTGAAGAAACCTGAGACTTAGGCTAGGCAGCACTCTGAATGTGAGGGCTTCACACTGATCCGACATCTAGAAGCAGTGTGCCCTTTCAGATTTGCATTTGGTGAATCAGCCTACTTTTGTTTTGTAATTGGTCAACTAAGCCAGATCAAGTCAGCTATACTGGAAACTACACTGTGATTTGATTTGCACCAGTATTACGCTTGAGGTGGTAGTCCAGGGATGCCTAAACTACAGCCCATGGGCCAGATCCAGCCCCCGACGCCATTTCATCTGGCCCACGCTGCCCTCATTATATGGGCATGTTATACGTCTGCTACTAGGAGCAACAAGGGCAGTGTGGGCCAGATGAATTGGCGTTGGGGACTGGATCTGGCCCATGGGCTGTAGTTTGGGCACCCCTGGTTTAAGCAGAGAAAATGGCAACTTAAAAACTATCTCATCCTGTTGCAAAACAGATTGCAAGGTGTGTTTTATTTCTGCTTCTGATGGGAGGAACCATGTGACCAGCCTGCTGAACCATGTGACCGGCCCGCTGAACTATGCGACTGGCTCACTGAACTACGTGACTGGCCCATGGCCCAAAAAGTTTGGGCACCTCTGTTGTAATCATTGCTTGCTAACACAGGGGCTGTAGATTGATTTGGGAGTTCGCCTTTCATCCCAGATGTGATGAGAATCACATTCCTGCCCACAGTCTCTTTTCTTTCCTTCCTTCCACTAGTCCTGCCTCTCTGATCCTTTTATGGTTCAATGTCTTGCTGGTTTTGTGTGTGGAGTTAAAGATTATCTCAGAGACTATTCTAGGGAGCCCCCTTAGTGATTTTATTAGTACCAGTACGAGAATGTTAGAAAATGTCCCACAAAGGGAAAACACTTAGGGCTTTGAAATTAGCACACACATGCACAAAAGAAACCAAATTTGCACACATGCCCCTTTTCTCCCCATTTTCAGGCTTAACACTTTAGATCTCGCGCTGAATGTCTGTCTGACTCTAAGATAATGCCAACCACTCTCTTCCCCATCACAGAACCAATACTATACTTATACTACCAGTTCCCTTCCTCCGATTTATTCTATTATATAATCTAACAAAACACTTTATATCACATGTAGTTTGGTCCATACTACATCAGGTAAGATGTTTGACCACAGTTCAGTTTCTGCAGTCCAGCTCCAGGTAGAATGCAAGGAGCCCTTTGATGGACTGATAGGTTCATTATTGGTTCTGAGATTGTACCTTTAGGTTTGTTACATTTCTATAATTCCTTAATTGCTTACTATTCAGGCGAATAACTTGACAGGGTTCTGTTCCAGCAGAAATCAAAAGTATTTTAGACATGTGTGGGCATTCTTTAGACCAGAAAGGGTCATCAGTGTTCAAATTGTATATCACGACTTTCATTTGAAAAAATCCCTCTAGATATTAAACTTTATAATTTTTTTGTCTGACAATGGTATTTTCCCCCCAGCAATAGGAAATTCTACAGAGCTCCTCTTCAGACAAAAGCAAAACCACATCACGATAAGTCAAAGAGTTACAAACTTCTTTTGTAATGTTTGCTTATCGGGAAAGCCAGAGGAAGTGCAGCAAAAGGCTCCATGAGGAGGAAGTAAATTCAATGCTAATCCTTCACAATTACAGAATCCACTTTCATCTTCAAAGTCTACATAAGTGACATATTAGTTATTCTTCTTTCCCCTACAGTAAATGCTTGTCAAATGAAAACCTGCCTTTGCACATATTTGATAAAAATGGTTCTGTCTTCATTAGGATTAAATTCCCATATATGTTCTGTAAGGCATCTCATTTATCTCAATACACACACACACACACACACACACACACAGACACACACACAGAGAGAGAGAGAGAGAGAGAGAGAGAGAGAGAGAGAGAGAGAGAGAGAGAGAGAGAGAGAGAGAGAGAGAGAGAGAGAGAGAGAGAGAGAGAGAGAGAGAGAGAGAGAGAGAGAGAGAGAGAGAGAGAGAGAGAGAGAGAGAGAGTAAAAGCCCAGTTTATGATTGAGATCCATTCTGACATCCTTCAAAAATCTTTTTGCAAATCAACGCATCCATAGGGATGCATTGAAAAAAAAATGGTCCTGAATTGATCATTGTAAACTGAAAAAATACATTAAAATTTGTAAAGTGGTGATGGCTAATCTTGGCACTCCAGCTGTTCTGGAATTTAATTTCCCAGAAGCCCTGATTAGTGGGACTTCTGACTTGGGTTTCTGGGAAATGAAGTCCAAGAACAGCTAGAGTGCCAAGCATAGCCACCATGGATCTACTCCATTGCTGTAGCGGGATGTCCGGCCAGACAGGTGCAAAAATACAGTAAAAATCCAGAATTATCTATACCTATAAAATGGTGCGTTAATCGTTGGAATGTGACAAAGGATGTTGCACCAGGCCCCACTAGCCCGTAATGGGCCTCCGTTCACTCGCCCGAACTGTTGGGTTGAAATTTTCGGCCAGGGGGCAGGAGCCCCCCAGACGCAAACAAAAAAAGGGAACTTCAATTCCCAATGTTCCTTGCGCTGTGCCGCGCCAGAGCCAATCAGGCTGAGCGGCACGGCAAACGGAACATTCGGAAACGCGCTGTGGCCAATAAAAAAAAGCCGCAGGAAAAAAAACTGCTGCAGTAAGCAAACAAGCACAGACAAAACTACAAGCCCCAGCGTCCTGCGCACCATTAGCGCACAGAACGCTGAGGCAGCCGGTGCGCGAAAAATAAAAGAAAAAAAAACGCCCGCCACTGCTGCCCTTCTTCCCCACAGGCCAGCCAGCATGGCCCGTGGGGAAGAAAAAGAAACCCCCCCCCCCACCGCTGCCCTTCCTTCTCATGGGCCAGCCAGCATGGCCCGTGGGAAAGAAAGCCCCACCACCATTGCCCTTCCTTCCCACAGGCCAGCCAGCATGGCCCGCAGGAAAGAAAGCCACCCCCCCTGAAAAAGTAAACACAAAAACACAAACCAAAAACAATCAAAAACACTCAAAAATCCAAAAAGGAAACACAAAACAGCCAAAAACAAACAAGGAAAAACACACAGGCACCCCCCCCCCAAAAAAAATCCCACCCCCCAAAAAAAACCCAGAGAGTTTACCAAAAGACGTCTTCTATCCATGAGGACAGGAACTCAAATGAGAAAATAAAGAAAAAACTTACTGGAAGCGACACCCAGAGGACAGAAGAGAAAAATTGTAGAGAGGAAGAAAAGCTCACCACCCCCACCCAGAGGCCAAAAGAGACAAAAACATTCGAAAATATTGAAACTAATAAGATTAATTCCAAAATTAATCAAATAAGTTATAAAAACATTCAAAAATAATCACACTAATCTCAAAAATACAAAAAAAGTAATCACTTTTCACTCAAAAAAACAAAACAAAAAAATAAAAAATGCGTAAAAATAAAGATTTTAAAAAACAAAATTAAATTTTAAACTAAATTAAATTAAATAAATTAAATTAAAATAAAATTTGCATAAACATAAAACAAAGACCTTCAAAAACAAATTTAAAGAGCCCAGCACTGAGGAAGCTGGCACGCAAAAAACAAACAAACAAAAAAAAAAACCAAAAAAACCCCCCCACACACACACACAAAAAAAAAACCCCAACAACGCTGGGAGCACAAGTCCGCCGCAGGCGGACGCAGCGCCTTGAAGCCACAAAATCACAAAACCTTACAACACCATTTAAAACAGCCCAGCACCATTGGTTCAAGAAAAAAAAACTCGAAACCCTTTACTATCCAACACAATTTTAAAAAGCCCAGCATCGCCGGGCAAAATATGCTAGTCTTTTATATTCTTGCTCACCCACACCTTCCTCCCTTTCAGCTCCCATTCTTAGCTTTAATGGCCAATGATATAACTTGTGGTTGTGTTGCAAAAATCTGGTTTTCCACAAAACCTTACTTCATAATCATAGGAGTCTATGTAGTGTCATGAATGGCATTAACAGAGCATGATGTTCCATGGAAGGGAGAGATTTGACTTTGAAGAGCAGTGATCTGAATAAAACCAAGAGCTGGATTGTTTTATATGCAGAGCCTTGTAAGATGCATTAAGGATAAACTCATTTATAAAATGCCTGCGGGGATGGTTGGCAAGCAACTTGCTGTTTTTTATCATGAGAGCAAAGCTTTTCCAGTCTTTCCCTGCCGCTCCTGTCTCATGGATGCAAAACCATAGCTCTTCCCACAATGTTCTCTACAGTGTCTTTTCATAACTGTCAGAAAAGATTCATTTTTAAAAAACCAAGCTGTTTTCTTGTTATGGAGTTATTATTATTATTATTAAGTTTTATTTCTATCCCGCTTTCCTGACACAAGTGCCACTCAAAGCGGCTTACAACATATATAAATACAATAAACAGAGCAAAAATATATAATAGAATACAAAAGGCAATACACAATTAATACAATCAAAACATCAAATTATGCAAAAAATACAATACTGAATAAACAGTATACAATACTGTATAATAGGAATACAATACATATAAGCATAATCTCATGAATAAAATGACAATGGGGGAAGGGGGAGGGGGAAGTCACATAAAAATAATAATAACACATACATTATAAAAATTACAGAATTAATCTCAACCACCCAGCAGCCACAAAAGTGCCCAATGGTTCAAAAGACCATAAGGGCAGCTGCGTCAACAGCAGTGGTTCCCACCTGTCACTCCCCTCGTGGAGAACGAGTCCCAGAACGAGTCCCCCAAGCGATGGTGTGGCTGAGGGGTGAGTGCGGGCCTCTCTGCGGCGGCGGCGGCGGCTTTTCACCCCTCCAGCCAGGCGTGGCTCGGAGGGGGGCGGCGGCAGCGGCGGGCGCAGGTGGGCTCAATCCCCCGAGCGATGGTGTGGCTACGGGGTGAGCGCGGGCCTCTCTGCGGCGGCGGCGGCGGCGGCGGCAGCTTTTCACCCCTCCAGCCAGGCGTGGCTCGGAGGGGGCAGCGGCAGCGGCGGGCGCAGGTGGGCTCAATCCCCCGAGCGATGGTGTGGCTATGGAGTGAGCGCGTGTCTCTCTGCGGCGGCGGGGGCGGCTTTTCACCCCTCCAGCCAGGCGTGGCTCGGGGGGGCAGCGGCAGCGGCGGGCGCAGGTGGGCTCAATCTCCCGAGCGATGGTGTGGCTACGGGGTGAGCGCGGGCCTCTCTGTGGCGGCGGCGGCGGCGGCTTTTCACCCCTCCAGCCAGGCGTGGCTCGGAGGGGGCGGCGGCAGTGGCGGGCGCAGGTGGGCTCAATCCCCAAGCGATGGTGTGGCTACGGGGTGAGCACGGGCCTCTCTGCGGCGGCGGCGGCGGCTTTTCACCCCTCCAGCCAGGCGTGGCTCGGGGGGGCGGCGGCAGCGGCAGGCGCAGGTGGGCTCAATCCCCTGAGCGATGGTGTGGCTACGGGGTGAGCGCGGGCCTCTCTGTGGCGGCGGCGGCGGCGGCTTTTCACCCCTCCAGCCAGGCGTGGCTCGGGGGGGGGGGTGGCGGCAGCGGCGGGCGCAGGTGGGCTCAATCCCCCGAGCGATGGTGTGGCTACGGGGTGAGCACGAGTTAAAATAGAATAGATGCCTCCACACAAAGCAATCCTCTTATGCATTTCCAATAAGGCAAGACAATGGATATGTTTTTAAATAATAATAATAATAATACTTTTTAAGTAAAGGTAAAAGTTTTCCTTGCTCGAAAGCCAGTTGTATCCGACTCTAGGGTTCAGTGCTCATCTCTGTTTCAAAGCCAAAGAGCCAGTACTGTCTGCTTCTGCAGACGTTTCTGTGGTCATGTGGCAGGCATGACTATACACCTATTTTAGAGTATCTGTAAGTACTGTAATAATAATTTCATGTCAGAAATTATTCTGGGTTGAAAGGAATTTTTCAGAAGAAACTCCACTCAGGGAATGCCCAAATGAGGCTCCTTTTATGTCCCCAAAAGTTGGGACAGAGAAGGGCGTTCAATCCATCAAGCAGTATCCAGGGTCTTGAACTGCCGACTTGCTAGCCTTCTAGCTAACAAGGCAAGCTTCTTAACCACTGAGCCACTGCAGTCCCTTATCTGTAAGTAAAATATTGTGATATTGAACAACTAAGACATAATAATAATTTTGTGACAGAAATTATTCTTGGTTGAAAGGATTTTTGCTGGAGGAAATCCACTCTGGGGACGCCTGAATGAGACTCCTTTCATGTCTCCAAGATCTTTTCCCCATCAAAGTGGTCCCTAGTTATCTGCTTGCAATGTCTTGCTTTCGATCTGCTAGGTTGGCAGGAGCTGGGACAGAGACAGGTGCTCAATCTGCCATGCAGTACCCAGGTCTCGAACTGCCGACTTGTCAGTCTCCTAGCTAACAAGGCGAGCTTCTTAATCACTGAGCCACCACAGCCCCAACTAAGGTATGTACTTAATTGTAAGCTTCCATGGAACAAATCCCACGCAAGGATTCCATATTTTATGTCCTCTATATTTTTATGTATCCTCACAGTGGGAGAGGCCATAATTAGATGACAGTGTAGGCAATAGAAAAAGTTACATTACATCATTAAAATACAGGATGCCAGATTACATCTCTCTTAATGGTCTAATAATGGTTAACGGAAAAACAAGAACAATAAAAAAAGTCGAAGTGCATTTCTAGGCTCTCACCAGAGCTTGAACAGACTGATAAAATGTGTCCTTTTTCTTAGAAAGCCAAATGGCAGGTCTCCAAGCTGTATCTGAAACTGCTTTCAAAACTTGCTGACTCAAAAGTGGCTTAGCTGGTGACACGGAAAATGCTTCTAATAAATTCCTGCTGCCAAGCTTTTACCCATGGAATTAGATAATTAGTTGCACTATTGTTTGGATGCTGCAGCCAGTTATGACATCTTTATTAAACCAAGTAATAAAGATAGAAAGTGAATTAGAGGCAAAGCTGTCAAAAAGAAAATGCATATATTTCCACCTAAATTTATTTTTTTTGGGGGGGGGGGATGCAAGATTTTAGCTGATTAAAAAAACCTGTTATTGCAGCAGGAGGAAAGATGGCATCTTGCAACTTAAAACCAAAGGGGTGATCTGTATCTCATTCAATTTAGGCGAATGAATCATAAAGCTGAGTAAAAATAATAATAATAATTTTCTCAAAGTACTGAACACTATGGACAGATGTCTTTGAAATGCTATGATTTATTTAAGGTGTTACATGTGGGTATGCCCTCTTATATTCTGTAAAGCAAGAGTTCTCAACCTTTTCAAGCCGGGGGCTGGCTCACACTCCCTTAGACAACTTTGGGGGCCAGATGGTCGTTTTGCCCTTCCTCCACTACATGGCACTTCCTGGCGTGGTAGAGGCAGTTGGGGGGGAGGGGGCACATGAAATGGTGCCACAGGCCACATTCAGCCATGGGCTGCAGGTTGAGAATCCCTTCTGTAAAGTGACATATAAATTGATGATATACTGGTCTCTGCCACAAAAATATTTGAATTTGCCAGTGGGTGTTTGTGGAGGAAATAAGAGAGAGAGGAGGCAAGTGGGGAAAGCAAACAGTTGTTATGTGCTGTTAAGTTATCTCTAACCTATGATGATCCTATGAGTGAGAGATCTTCAGAATGTCCCATCCTCAATAGCCCATCTCAGCTTCTGAAAAAACAAGCCTGTGGCTGAACCCATCTCATGTTCCTCTCTCCTGCTGCCTTCCATCTTTCCTAGCATTAATTGCTTTCTCATGGTGTGCCCAAAATAGGATAGCCTCAGCTTAGTCATATTTGCCTCCAGAGACAGTTCAGGATTAATTTGCTCTAGGATTCACATGTTTGTTCTTTTGGCAGTCCAGGGTATCTGGACTGCTAGAAACAAAAAATAGAGAGAAGCAAAGAAGGAGAAAATTCAATGTATGCAGAAGAATACAGCAAATTTCCTTACATATATATATTATATTTGATTGTGAGTGGATTTAAGCTAGAATGTCTCTGCCTGAGTCAACAGATCAAATTCTATCACACCTTGTGAAGGAAATGGCAGTAAAGTGGACTGTGTTAAGAAGACCACCATCTGGATTTGACCCATATACTATTAGTTGCCTCACACTGCTGCCTTCACTATTCAAATGAAGCTTACTGTCTACCATTTTTAAAATGGCCTATTTCAGAAATTGTTCAGATAGTATTAGGCCATATTATCTGCCTAATGGATAACAGATGGAGCTGTTGGCTAACAAAATGGATACCAAGGGACCACAAAAGACCACTAGGCAGAAAATGATGGGATGAGCCGATGATAAAACTATTTGGCCAGAGATGGAAACAGAAGGCAAAGGATAGACCATTTTGGAGTTCAATTGATTTGCGTTTAAATAGATAAGTGATGACAAATCGATATTAGACATGGGGTATTGGATTTTAAAAATATTATTCTTTCACACAAGTTTGCATAATGGGAAGATTTATGTCAGAAATTAGCTGACGTAACCATTTGTGGGGAGTAGGAAGCTCTAAGATTCAGTTTAACAGACTAAGAAGACTTCTTTTTCTTTTAAAAAAAACATTGCATCTAACATGGCAGAGGTCTCTGGTAGTAGGGAAGAAAAGGTTGGACACAATGTTCCAGCTACAGGACTGATCTACTTATTTGATTCTGCATCTCCCCCCTCAAATTGTGATTAAATATGATTTAATATGATTTAAAAGGTCATCACCTTTAAAGCCCTTCATGGTAGCGGACCAGGATACCTCAGGGACCACATTGTCCCTAGGACATTGACCCATCCCATGAGAGCAAACCGAGAGGCCACCCTCCATATATCATCTGTTGGGGAGGCGCGCCTCTCCAGCACGAGGAAAAGGGTCTTCTCGGTTGTAGCCCCCAAACTATGGAACCTCATCCAGGTAGAATTACGCCTCCAGGCCCAGTTGCTACCGTTTAGGAGAGAATTGAAAACGTGGTGAGCGAAGCGGGTCTGGGGGATGAAATTGTCAACAAGCTCCCCTTTTTGGCTTCTCTGAGGTTCTCCCCTCTTGTAATTGGTTTTTAATAATTTTTTAATGATTTAATGACTATATCATTTTAATGTCATGCTGTTTGTATACCTGTTTTAAGAGATCAATAAGGCACATGGGGGGCAGCATTATTATTTTGGAAGGGCTTTTAACTGTTTTATATTGTTTTAAAGTTTTGCTGAGCAGCCAGTGAGGTGTTCACTGGACTGTGTACACCGCCCATAGTCTAGTGATTGGGTCGGTATATAAATCTACTATAAATGAATGAATAAATAAATGCTATAAATTTGTTGCATGTGGGAACTTGCCTTCTTTGATTATTTTTTCGTGGTGGTGCAAAGATTGATTTTAGCTTGTTCTCTCTCTCTCTCTCTAATTCCATTTAAGCTGTGTTTATTTCTGCTTGCATAATTTATACTGCTCGGCAAACATGGCAGTCATGAATGAATATTAATTATACATAATGGTGCAATGCCCTTTAGTCATTTTACATGATAAATGCCCTCTAGTTATGGTCCTTCTTTCTTTTATCTGATGTCTTCTCTATGTGCAACTGGAGGCTACAGGCCTAATGTATTCACACTTATTTTGAGTTATGAACATTTCAATAACACTCATTATTATGGAGCATGTTTTTCTTTCTTGCTGCCACTCCACTGCCATACTATTGACTCCACACACACCCCCCTGAAGAAATGTCTGCTAAAACTAAAGATTTCTGGGACGTCCGGTTCTCCTGAGAACAAACCAAGCGTATGAGGCCATTTTGCTTCCTCAGGCATTGCAATAAATCAGGGATTCTCAACCTGTAGCCCTTGGGCCAGATGTGGCCCACCACTACCACCACATCAGGAAGTACCATGTGGTGGAGGGAGAGCAAAATGGCCATCCGGTCCCTGAAGTTGTCTGAGGGAGTGTGACCTGGCCCCTGGTTTGAAAAGGTTGAGAACTCCTGCAATAAATAGTAATAGCCACCTAAATCACAGTATATAGTACCTAAAGCCAGCTATATTGTTTTTAAAAGCACCAGATTTCCTCTTCCTCCTCCTAGCAAAAATATGCAACCAAAGCAAATGAATAACAATATATCACCCCTTTTAAAATAGCCACAGCAAAAAAGAGAACAAAACTCTTGTCCCTTTAACAATGTTTTCAAAGAAGAAATTTCTTGGCAGATTACGCCTGCTGGAATTTCCTCTTCTATTACATTATCAAAAATACCGGAACACTGCCTTCTACTCATGTGGCTATCTATAGATAAAGGTATCCCTTGCTCAAAAGCCAGCCGTATCCAATTCTAGGGCACAATGCTCATCTCCATTTACAGCCAAGGACCCAGCGCTGTCTGCATCTGCAGATATTTCAGTGGTCATGTGGAAGGAATAACGAAATGTTGGAGCACATGGAATACTGTTACCTTCCAACCAAAGTGGTACCTATTTATCTACTTGCAATTTCTTGCTTTCAAACTGCTAGGTTGGCAGGAGCTGGGACAGAGAGGGGAGCTCACCCCATCATGCAGCACTGGGTCTCAAAATGCTGACCTGCTGACCTAATTACTAAGTCACCGGGAAGGATATTTGCTCACATGCACATATCTAAATCTGGATCCAAATGACTGTAATTACTGTATATACTTGAGTTTAAGCTGAGTTTTTGTAGTCCCAAAAAGGAGCCTCAGTTTATACTCGGGTCAATGACCATGAGGGCCCCAAGATTACACCAGATTGAGATGTGCCAACAATTTAACCAATTTTAACATATTTTAATGTATTTTTATTATTGAAACTCACTAGCAGCTGCTGCATTTCCCACCCTCGGCTTATACTCGTGTTAATCTATTTTGCTGGGTTTTCAGGTCAAAATTCGGTATCTTGGCTTATATTTGGGTTGGCATATACTCAAGTCTCCTGCCAACCTAGCAGTTTGAAAGCAAGAAATTGCAAGTAGGTAAATAGGGACCACTTCAGTGGGAAGGTAACAGCATTCCGTGCGCTCCGGTGTCTAGTCATGCCTGCCACATGATCACGGAAATGTCTGCAGAAGCAGACAGCGCTAGCTCTTCGGCTTAGAAACAGAGATGAGCACTGCACCCTAGAGTCGGATATGACTGACTTTCGAGCAAGGGAAACCTTTACCTTTACCTATACTTTATGGTAGGCTAATTCTAAAAAAACAAAGGTACAGTTTATAACATGACATATGGTAATATCAGATGACTGCAACCATAGTCACAGTTGTAAGTATGGTAAGTTAATAACTAGGGTGGTACTTTGGGGGTTAACAAGAGTAAAAGAAATGAAAGAGGGCTTTTTTCTGTTTTGGTCATTTTGGTAGAAAGCCATGGAATTTACTTCTTCCTCATGGAGCCATGGAAACCCAACAATTTTAGCTTTCTCAAAGAAATATCCCTCCAGTCTGGTCAGGTTATCCTGCTATGGTAATAGAGTAGACCATACTGCCAGTGACTCAATACCAAATGTCAGGCAGTGGTTAACTAACTTGACAACTCTGAGGGCTAATGACCTTGGGTGGTGAATTCCAGAGGGAAGGGTGATGGTCCCCAAGTATATTAAATCCCACTTGAATCCATCTTGATGGAGGGCAGCAGCTTCATCAATACTGACCTGAGGCCAAAGAAGACATTGCATGCCAAAAGGGCTCAGGACCAGAAAGTGACTCACGGAAATGGATCAGTGGTATGGTTGTCTTGCTGCAATGCAGAATGTAGATGAAAGGCCACAGCATTATATTCTGATCACCATGATGATCGCCTATATTTGGATTCGGATTTGAATACAGAAGAAGAAGAAGAAGAAGAAAAAGAAGAATTCTTGCAAACCTTTCTTCACTACCACCATTTGCCTCCCTACCCTCCTTCAACATTAAGTTTCCCAGGAACCACTGGAATTCTTTCTGTTTCTTAATCATAGCGCAAAGGAACATGCAAACAATAGATTCAGCCAGCCAGGGAGAAATGCTGTAATTTTACCCTAGTCTGAGTATGCTATTCCAGCTATTTCTTCAGAGAAATGTTAAAGAGAAAACTGTAGTTAAGTTTGAATATTAAAAAGAACTCTCCTTTTTATGTAATAAATCTGTTGTTTTCATGGAGGCTGAGATGTAAAAGAACAACAACCACCTGGCAAGGAGTAGAGTTAATTCTGTTCAGAAGCTCATAAAGAGAGCACCTTCCTTTATGACCAATAATACTAATTAATATCATTTCTCCTCCTGAAAGTTGGATGTCATGTTCACTATCCCTGACTTTGGATGCACTACTTCTAAGCAATGATATTGTCTGACATTCAAGGAAGTCTCAAATTTGACTCAGCTAATAAAGGTAAAATTGCCCTTGCTCGAAAGCCAGTTGTGTCTGACTCTAGGGTTCGGTGCTCATCTCTGTTTACAACCAAAGAGCCAGTGCTGTCTGCATCTGCAGACATTTCCATGGATATGTGTTAGGTATGACTAGACACCCGGGTTCACGGAACGCTGTTTACCTTCCCACCAAAGTGGTCCTTATTTGCAGGCGCACCCCCCAATAAAGGACTCAGACACCAATGAAAGTGGATAACGGCATTGGGCCACATTTATTGATTCATGCCCTAGTCCAAATTATAAATTTCTATTGGTAATTAACCAATCATAATTCTTAAGGCAAGCAGGCCGAAGTAACACTGGTAAGGTACCACCCAAAATTGCCAACGGCAATTGCTACAATGTATCCATTTGTATCAATTTGTTTGTTGACCACAAACAAATTGTTGACCGTAGTCAATATCTAACTAATGACCCCACCCTCTGACGCGTATCCGTAAAATCATGGGGTGATGCATGCTGTCTAGCTATAGCCATCACCCCGTCGCCTAGTTCGTCGTTGACCGGACAACGTTTAACCAACTTATGCCTGTCTAGTGTTGTCCAGTCAATTGCGAACTTGCCGGATACCTGTGGGTCATAATGTTTACCTTACCAGTGCTACCCGCCACACGGAGGGGCTTCAAAGAAGGCTCGACGCCCCCCCCCCCAGACCGTCAGCTCGGTCAACAGGCCTGCTCGCCAATCACCCAACAGGAGGTCCATACCTCCTCGCGACAGATGGACCCCATCCCCTGCATACAAGTCATAACTTTGGAGGCTAATAGCGGGGTGACAACTGACACTTCCCCAAGCCCTGTCGACAAGGAAACGCGCCACTGCCCTATTCACCATGCGTCTAGCACGGTCAAGGGCCAGGAGGTCAACACCCCCTCTGTAGGAATGGCGCGGGACCATGTCTGACCAAACAAGGGTTGTGGCGGGCCAGATGTAATGCAGGTAGGCGAGGTCCTCGCAAATCGCATGCTTCAGCGACAAGCCGGTGACCTGGCCCAAATCATTGCCCCCCAGGTGTATGATCAGAATGTCAGGCGGGTCAGCATTCTGGCCTGAAAAAAGGAAAGGCAGCAGCTCCCGCCATAACATCCCGGGCTTACCATGCCATGTGAGACTTGCGTATGCACCCAGTCCCAGTCGGGGTCCCCACTCTGTCGCCGCAGCATAACGCGCTGCCCTGTGCATGTAGCTATGGCCCACCAGCCATACTGTCACTGGTGTAATACGACACCCCGGGTCTGTAAAGGAAAAATGAGGGAAAGTAGGTAAGATGACTGGGTTGGTACTCACGGCGGGAGTGGGCGCGCATAAAACTGAAAACATTGCGAACCCCACCGTCCCATGCTACGTATGTCAGCCCCTGAGTACCCAAAAGCAGCTGCGGTTGAGGCCGCCCCTATACGGAATGAATGAGTGCCATAGCGGGCGCCTGGGAGGCCCACACTGGCCAGCGCTTTGCCCGTCACCTTCCAAAATTGAAATTTAGTAAGGGGAGACCCATCTTGGTGACAGAAAAATGGGCCATGGTGCGTGCCACGCAGTGCCAGGAATTCCTGTAGGGCACCAACCGGACAGATGTCTGCCAAAGAACACCGTAGCAGTCGCACACCACTGCCGACGCCATGCTGATCGGTCTTAGAGGAACGTATCCTCAACTGAGCCCAGTCTTTGGCTACACAGACATCCTCGAGTTCCAGTGCCCTACGACTTGCATCCGCCTTAGACAGCATCACAAGCTCGCTGATGCGGAGCGCTCCAAAAAATGCCACCGTTGTGGCTGCATGGAACAGGGCTGCCTCATATGCATCAAAACAGAGGCAAGGCCAGCCCCGGGCCAACTGGGTAAGGACCCCTGGGGAAATCGGGTGGCGGTCGTCCGGGCAACGCCCGCGCTCGTGCACCCACCCCTCCAAAACATGTCTCACATGGAAGTCAGAGGTGCTGTCCACATGACCCCCCACCTTGGCCATAAAAGCCAACGCTGAAAGCTTAGATGCTATGGTGCGAGGTGCAAGGCCCTGAGAATGCAGGTAAACCATGAACCGCAGAACATGGGTTACCGGGATCGGCCAGGTTCCTGGCAGTTGAAATTGAGTACAGAATGCCCTGAAAGAATTAATTGCGTGGTGATACGCCTTACGGGTGTGTGGCGCTAGCGACAGGCCAATCGCCCGGTTCACCTCTCCTTGCCAATGGTCCATATCTCCTCCGGGAGTGGCGAGGGAAATTCCTCCGCATCCGGGGCCAAGGCACGGAACCGGGAGATCTGTAGGCGGGACAAAGCGTCAGCAATATCATTATTAACCCCTGGGACATGCCTGGCCCTGAACAGTACGTTGAGGCGCAGGCTGCGCAACACAAATTGGCGCACTAGGTCCATAACCCTGGGCGATTTGGAAGTCTGTGCATTTACAATGTGGACCACAGCCGCATTGTCACACCAGAAATGCACGACCGAGTTGGACCACTCCTCGCCCCATAGCATCAAAGCACCCAGGATAGGGAAAAACTCCAGATATGTGAGATCACGCAGGCGACCCGTGCCTGCCCAGGCTGGTGGCCACCCGCCATAGGCCCACTTCCCATTGAAGTACATCCCATAACCGAGGGATCCCGAGGCATCAGACTGGATCTGAAATTGAGGGGAAGCCAGGAGGTCATGCCTCCAAAATGAGACCCCATTGAACTCCCTCAGGAACTGTAACCAGACAAGCATGTCTGCCCTGATACCCCAGGTAAGTCTAACCCTATGGTGAGGCCTGGATAATCCTGCCATAGCGTTGCACAAGCGCCGGGCAAAAGCCCTGCCCGGTGCGACCACTCTGCAGGCGAAATTAAGGTGACCATGCAGCACCTGCAGTTCTCTCAGTGATGCCTTGCGCTTGGCCAACAAGTCCGAGATAAGGGCCACTATCCTTGACACCTTATCCCGCGGTAACCTAGACGCCTGCGCTATCGTGTCAATCTCCACCCCCAGGAAGACTAGCTGTGTAGATGGGCCCTCGGTCTTTTCGGGCGCTAAAGGGACACCGAGTTCCTCCATTAGCGTCTGAAATGTGTTGAGGAGACGTGTACACGTGTCCCAGCCCCCGCCCCCACCGGGGGTTCCAGCCCACTGGGGGCGTCGGAGCTCACGACCGCTGTAGAGCTCGTCGCCGGGGCCTGACCCGCGCTGGCCTGTTGGTTGGGGAGCTGCGAGGCAGTGGCCGAAGTCGCGCCACGCGCCTCAAGCTGCTCGTCCCGTCCCGTCGCCTGCCGCTGCCCAGCAGACGACGCGTCAAAGTGAACCCCAAAAGGAGCCCCAGCGTGGCTGGCCCGAGCAAGGGAAGCCTCGAGTGCCGCCACGCGGGCCAGTAAGGCCTCCACACTGGCGTGGGGCCACGGGCCAGCTGGCCCGCCTGTTACGGGCGTGGGTACAGGTCCTTGCACCCCGGGGCCCGAATATGGCCATGACCCCACACCCAGGCCCGGCAGGGCCGACGTAGGCACCTGCCAAGGGAGGGGACCACACCACCCACCAAGGCTGGAAGGCCCTGGAGTGAGCTGCGCCCCAATAGAGGGAGGCCCAGTAGAATGGGCACCAGGAGCGGCGTCCGCCGCTTGCGGGCCGCGGGCCGCAGCCCATGCTGGACCCCTGCTCGGGTCCCCGGCCTCCGGCCAGGGGGTAATAGACCCCATCCCACCGGTCCCGGTGGGTGCCGGCAAAGGCAGCTGGTGGGGAGGCGCAGCCGTGGTCCTCCGACCCGGATTGCGCCTCCGAACCGCCCGAGCCGCGCTCGTGGCCGCCTTCTTCTTCGAAGGCATGTCAGTCGGACCTAAGGGAAGCCGAAAAGAGGAAGGTCAGCAGCCAAAAGGCTTCCCAATCAAGGTAAAAGCGACGGAGTAAGAGGGAAAAACTTCTCCGCTCTGTCGCTTCGCAAAATGGCAGCTCGGCTGCCTCGTGGCCACCCCTTTTATAAGGGAGCTGGCCACGCCCCTAACTACCCGTATGCCTTCGTCCTGTGGGGGGGCCCCGCAAAGAGCGCGGTGGCCATTTTGGCGCCGCGCTTGCATTATCTACTTACAATTTCTTGCTTTCAAACTGCTAGGGTGGCAGGCACTGGGACAGAGACAGGAGCTCACTCCATCATGTAGTACTCGGGTCCCAAACTGCTGACCTGCCGTCCTTCTAGTCATCAAGTTCAGTGTCTTAACCACTAAGCTATACATAAATATGGTGTAACTATAGCTGATAATGTCTATCTGAGGTTGTTTGTTTCAGATGCTGTTTCACAATTGTGAATCAAAGATATCAGAACATTGACATACATCCTAAGTAAACTGTTGGGCCATCGCACCTGGAGGATGCTTGCTTTTTAAAAAGTAAAATCCCTGTGCTTGAAGGCTATGTTATTATGTCCAGACATTAGGTAGTTGGTTTTACCCACAGCGCTTAGATTTGCAATTCTTGAAGGAATGTAGTTCCACTGTTGTCTCTTTCCATTACTGTAAGGCAGCCCTTATGATCAAATAATGCAAAGAGCCCTTCATAGAGCTAAAGAGATAAATCATGACATTGGGCCCACCTGGGGATAACATCATCAGTGGCTCTACTCAGGTATGGTGAGTATAAATGTACCAAACTTGACAGCCATGCAAATGTGCTTAAAGGCAAATACGAAATACTCCAACTTGTGCAAAAGTAGGCTCTTTTCAGGAACAGACCTGTCTGTGAATGGTACAGCGATGTTGCAGCTTTCCTTAGGAAGCGGCATATCACGAATGAAGATAGCCAGAGGAATGTCTTTTATTCTTAGACTGTTAATAGAGCTAGCATTAGTGGAATATCAAATCTATCAGCTGTGAGATAAACAGGTGAAGGTTTGCATGTATGGAGAGAAAAGGAACAACAATAACAAAAACATTTCTGAGACAAAAGGAAAGAAGCAGAAAGTTATCTGACGGCAGAAAGCATCTTGCTGTATCAAGCTGCCTCTGGGAATCAGTGTCGGAATTTGGTAAAGTTACTTTTCTGAGTTGAGAGCTGTAACTCAAAATGTAACCTATTCAAGCTCTGAGAGCTGTAACTCAAAATGTAACCTATTCAAGCTCTGATTATAGATCTTCTGCCTACAATATATATACTGTACAACACATGACTAAAGTGTATGATTCCTACTATCAAGGTGCCAGTTAGTAAGTAACTCAGGGAATAGCTTTTCTTCCCCATATCTCCAGGTGGGGAGACAAATCTCAGGGTGAGTAATACTGGAGGAGAAAGCATGATTTTCTTTTCCCCAAGAGCTGGGACAGAGACAGGCACTCAATCTGTCATGCAGTACCCAGGTCTCGAACTGCCAACTTGCCAGCCTTCCAGCTAACAAGGTGAGCTTCTTAACCACTGAGCTGTTATGCAGGAATGATGTTTCTTATGCTAGCTATGGTTACAGGAATTAAGGGTCAAATCAGACAGTATACTTAGCAAGACATTGGAAGAAGAAAACACATTACTATTTCACCCATGGGGTTCTTGCTCAAAATAGTGTATGACTGAGAAATCAGAAGGCAAACTAAGTTGGTCTTTAATGCTCATTATTGATCAGAAACCAAAAGCAAGCTGACTTAAACTACAGGCAAGCAACATAATTCATTGACTTATAATCAAACAGGTATTAACATTTTAAAAGTTTTATATAACCAACTGAGGTAGTATTTAGTATAGCCTTTGTTCTATAGTCCTATTATATCTCCTGTCAAGAGGCACCATTCTTACCCAGCAGATGTGAAGCGAGAAGGCAACCGGAGAATGTACTTTTGAACCTGGCTAGGAGAGTTTGTAGCCATTTAATGTCTGTCTTATTATCATGGAGCCAATCAACAAAGTCTAGAACAATGATGGTGAACTTTTCAGAGGCCGAGTGCCCAAACTGCAACCCAAAACCCACGTATTTATCGCAAAGTGCCAACATAGAAACAGTGGAGGAAGGAGACACTCCTATTGAGCTGCTGGGCAGAGGGGCAGTGTGAACTCTGTACTGGGGGAGGGAGGAAGTGCTCCCATTGGGCTGCTGGGCAGAGGGGAGGGGCAATCTCTGTGCTGGGGTGACTGCATGGGTGCCCACTGAGAGGGCTTCAAGTGCCACCTCTGGCACATGTGTCATAAGTTTGCCATCACTGGTCTAGAACAAGGAATCTTCATCTGATCACAAATACTTCCAGAAGGTTGACACAGAGATGGTGTGGCATTTTTCCTTTCCAGGCAAGTAATGAGAGTAATTGTAAGCAGAGGATATCCATTAGAACTCTCTGCTTAGGCACAAAGCAAGTGAATCTCTGTGCAAACCCATTATTTGAATGATATTATATATCATGATATTTACCCTCTTTCGGGGGTGGGTGGGTTAATCATGCTTTCCTGTCACACCTTACCATTTGCCTTCTTACCAGCAGCATTTGCCTCCTTCTCTATGGGGCAAACCCCCCACCCCCATGAGTTCCCCTTGCCTCCAATTGGCCCAGGCTAGTGAGGGTGCAGGGAATCAGAATTAGGTAGCATAGATGTGGCCTCTCAGCATGGTCTAGTCAACCCCCAGTCCCAATTCAATAGACACAAAGGGTATATGGTTAATAATATTTATTAAGTAAGTTAAGAAAATAAGCACAGCATAAGGAAGCAAACTTGCAAATGTAGTCATTCAAAGTACATACAAAAATAAAGAAAACTTAACTGGTTATCTAGGCCCTTTGGCCCTATCTGACTCACAATTACATTTTGTGAGGCCCTCCCATGGCTGGTCCACGGTGAAAGAGAGCGAATAGTTCCTTGCACAGTGGTTTTATTATCCTGATATCAATCCTCCCATGTGGGGACTTCTAACCAATTGAAATTAATTTACATTCTTCTGTCTCTTATTGGAATGTCATATACAGAGACTCCTACATATGAAATTCTCCATATTGAAGCACTAGGCAATCAAGTGGCTACAGGGATCAGGGGAAAGCACAGTCAGAATGGGGTTTTTCCATGACAATAAATATATTTTGAATCACAGATTCTGTGGAATCACCATCCAGAATTATTACATGGTATAGCTAGATCAATAGCTATCAGAAATAAATCATGTTAGTTATCCACACTGCCTTTTCTCATGCTACAAAATCTGATTACATTGAGCACTTAGTATTGATTTCTGCTCAGCAAGACACAACACTTGGGCTCCCCTGCCTGCTGTTCATTACAACCACTCACAGTGGGAGAAGGATTTCACCCCAAATGTATGAGTTGTTCCATTACATTTATTTTTTCATATAATGATATGTTCTACATAATACATACATGTTTTTAAAGAGAAGAAACATGACCCCTGCTTAGTTAAGGTAGTAAGCATCTATTTTGAAATGCACAACAAAGGCCAAAAAAAGAAAAGAAAAGGAAAAAGTCTGTGATATAGTTCTTAGGCTTTCTAGGCAAAAGTGCTAAAGTTACAGCTTGTTTGTATACTTACATTAGGAAGCCACTCTATAAGCACATCAAGGAAAGTTCCTAACTTCTCTTTCCTCTGTGCCATAATATGTGACAGGGCTGCCCGGATGGATGGTTTACCCAATTTTTCTCCCTATTTTTGAGAGGGTAAGGATTGTGGTTTGTCTATGTGTGGATAGGAGTGCCACATGTTATTTTGTAAGAGTAATTGCAGGAGTATGCAAGCAATCGCATTTCTCAGCCTACAGAACAGTTGCCTTTCTTCCAAGGCAAAAAATTGCTTGGAAGAAAGCTGTGTTCTTTACTGTGATAACTCTCCTTCTTAATTCTAACTGTGCAGTAAGCATCCTCTTCACATGCTGAAAGATGCTCTTTTTGGGTTATTTTACATTACTAGATTCATATCTCAGTACTAAAGACAATAAATGAATGAATGAATGAATGAATGGATTTTGTGTCAGAATTTACTCTGGGTTGAAAGGGTTTTTGCTGGAGAAACTCCACTCAGGGGATGCCAAAATGAGGCTCCTTTCATGTCTCCAAGATCTGTCATGCAGCACTCAGGTATCGAACCCCGAATGTTCAGTCTCCAAGCTCAATGTCTTAACCACAAAGCCAAGGCTGAGCCATTGATTGCTCTTCCTGACCTCCAACTCAAATGAGGTTCTGAGTATAAGGACAGGCATAAGAAAATATGAATGCCTTCCTACATAACCCTGGTGTTCTGTTTCTTCCATTGGCCAGCTAACTAACATTGAGCCAACATCATCCTTTGTATTTAATTCTTGCTGATCCATAGCATCCAATGTTCTGGGTTATGCTACTTTTGGATGTGGAAGTTCAATTCAATTTTCATGGCAAATTCCTGTTGATAGAAATAGCCTGATCTAGTCAGCTCAACAGCTATCAAGCACCTGGCTGTAATGATCATGTAGCTCTCAATTCTTGAAGTAAATTAATAAGCACAAGTGGAACCTCATACAACAATCGCCCCGTATAGCAACAAAATCATATAACAATTAGGTTTGGGGGAGAAATGGTGTCCTGCATAACAAGTTTCCCTATGGAAAAAAAATAATACAACAATTTTTCAATGGGAAAAACCCCTTAGCAAAAAAATCATTGTACGATGCATCCCAAAAGGAAAATTGCTATACGATGAATGCATTGTATAGCAATTGTTTCATACAATAACGAGCCCCATGGAACGGATTAAAATTGTTGTATGAGGTACCACTGTACTTACTTTTTAAAGTTCCAGGACTACTATTAATCAGTTTTATTACATTATTACAAGATCTCTCTCCCTCCCTCTCTGGTTTTTTTTTTTTTTGGGGGGGGGCTGTCACTCCTGTTTTTACACTTCCATGACAAAGTGCATTGTTTAAAAGATATATGTGAGGTGTGTGGGTGGCCTGGAGAATATTATCTACAAATACCTTGTGTCACAGAAAACAACACTACACCATGCTTTTGTCCCCCAACTTCACATTTTCTCTGTGTATTACTGTACTTGATACACCTGTAACTCCTTATATGTATGCATATATGAGTTGCACATGCTTCAGAATAGTACGAGGAGACATGGGGAGTCTCATTTTTGGTGTATAGAATACCTCATTCAGCATGTTCCCTCTCCCCATGTCTGAGCATAAGTAACTTCTTGCCTATGAAAGGTCATGTACTAATGTCATTGATGGTCTATAAGCTGCCAAAGATATCTTGTTTATTTTTGCTACACTGGACCAATGGTTATGGCAACTCTTTTTTATATTTGTATGAGCAGTAGAAGACATCATACCGAACAGAAATCACTGGTATTTTTGTTTGCAAATTACAGTAAATTGTGAGTCCAACCACATGCAACTTACTAGGAAGGAAGGATGCAATGCTATATACTCTTAATTCGGAATAATTACTACTAAAACTAAATGGGAACAGAGATGCATAGGATTGTACTACACCGCTCATTAAAATCAGTTAGACTTTACTGGCTGAAATGCAGTACTTGTTACAGCTAGAGTAAGACCATTGAATCAGCAGGGACTTGGTGAAGCATCAAGGGACTTACATTGAGGCTACTTCAGTCATCACATACTGTTGGATGTCAGCCACTATTAAGCAAATATGTTTAGGTTGGGGCTGAAAATTTGATTTCAACTTTAGAGAGTTTTCTCCTCCTTCTTGCTTTTTTCCCCTGGGTCCCTTCCCCTGCTTCCCCTTTGGTTTATTTCTCAGTATTTCTTATACCTTTTCTTTCTACCCCTTTCATGATGTATTCTAAGCATCTAAATGGACAGTTATACCTTGAAAGGGAGGCCTCTCTCACACTCTGAAATAATAAAAAAAATAGATGCATAATATGATTTTTCCTCTTAAAAGAAAAGATGCTGGTAGGTTTTTTTTAAAAAAAATACATTAACCCTGGGGGTTGATTTGTATATCCTTTTCTGCATGTTTTCCCCCTTTGATTTTACAAATACAAAAGCAATAAATCATTGATCATTATATAGTATACTGAATGCACAACGGAAACAACGAACATATGTAACACAGCTTCTGGCTAGTGATATTTAGAACAGGTGTATGCAGCAGACAAAGACTCAAAAGCAGCGGTAAATCTAAATGCTGGCAGGCATATGGATTAGGCATCCACACACCCGTATTTCCCTCCCCCACAAATAGGAAAAAAAGGGGGTTGGGGGTTGGAATCTTACACATAAGGTCTGCATTGTGCTGCTTTAATCCTTGAGATAACTGCACTTTAGGTCTTACCTTCCAGCTGGTCTCCTAATCCTGTGGGCCCCTTCCCTGTATCTGCTTCTTCTGTTTAATCGGCACATCAACAGCGAGACCCTGCTTTTCTTTCACATTTGCAGCACCCTGGCAGCCTTCGCCGTCACCCTACTCTACTGCCTCCAGACCACCCGATTGGCTTGAAGCAGGCAGTACATGAAATCAGGCCCCTCCTTATACCTCGATTATCACCGGAGCATGATGAATTATTTAGTAAAACAACGAGTGGGCTGGCTTGGATATTTCACAGCCTCCTGGAAAGGGCAGAAGAACACCCCCCCCCCCAGCAACCTTCTCTAATTCAGTGTGTTGCCCTGTCAGCAGCCTAGGCAGAGAGAGAGAGATAGGGATCTGGTTTAGAGACAGAATTCTTTGTAATCCTTACCTACTTGGTCAGCATCAAATCTGTCATGGTCTCTTATCCCTCACCCTTCCACACACACATACACAAAGGAGTCTCCCTTGACTAAGCAGAGTGCATGAAGGGAGCCAGTTCAACATGTGCGGCAGGCACCCAGTTGGCAGAAAGCATCTCTATTAACACAATTATTTCCACTGGTACTGGCAGGTATTCTCAACCTGTGGCCCATGGACTGTATGCGGCCTATGGCACCATTTAATGTGTACTCCCACCACTTCCACCACACCTGCAAGTGCCATGTGGTGGAGGAAGGGCAAAATGGCCATTCAGCTCCTGAAGCTGTTTGAGGGAGTGTGACCTGGCCCCCGGCTTAAAAAGGTTGAGAACTCCTGGTCTGTGCATTGATTTGGATCTGTGCCTGTTTGCAGTTTTTATAGTTATGAGATGTAAGCTTAGCATATGACATTGAGCTTTATTTAAAACAACAGCAGCAACAACAAAGGAAAAAATCTGTAGCATTTAAAAAGAATAATAATGAATAATAAACATATATAATAACTGACCTAGTGTGAGAAAGATTAGCCAGCAACACAAGTGAATAATCACTTGTTACTGCTAGCTGTAGGAAGCTGTATTGATATGCATGTTTGTTTGTCATTCTGCTTGATTACTCTTTACCTCATTGCTTTGTGATCCATTTGCCTTGCGACATCTTGACCCCTGCAACTAGTGTATATAAACCATGCCTGGGAGTTTTATTCCTTTGTCTGAAGAAGTGGAATTGATCCATGAAAGCTCACAGTAAAAATATAGCAGTTAGTCTTTAAAGTACCGCAGTGTTTTTTCTTCTTTTTTCTGATATGCCATTACTTGGGTACACCCAATTGTGGTTCAAAAATACCACAGTCTTTGAGGATGCTCTTTCTGTGTACGCCACCGACCAGCCAAGAAGAAAGAAAAAATGGCTCTTATAGCTATTAGAGGGTGCAATGTTAAGTGTATGTAATATGTCGTTTTCACTTCTGAATATCCTGGGAGTGTGGTGTGGAGAACAAGGATTAGAAGCACAGCACATAAAAATAAATATCATTCTCATCTCAGCAGGGTTCATTCTATTAGCTCTAGGGTGAACAGTTCCACTGATGCTGACTTGTTACATCAAAAAGCCATTGTATACGGTACAAAATATAACTCAAATAGACAGGTTCATGAAGCTAGGTTGGTAACTCATGCATAATTATGCTTTAACTCACAGGGCTAGATCCAGTGCTATACTGGTGGTGCAGCCAATGCTACACCTTCTCCCTGGCAGCTTTCATGGTTCACAGGAGGTGGCTGCAGAGCATAACAGAGATAACCTCCTCTTCTGCTTTTATTTATGGAAGCAGTTTCTGTTGTTGGAAGCAGTCTTTGCAGGGGAAAGCACTCTACTATATACTGGTCATGGTGCTGAAATAACTTCCAGATACATAGCCTAGCCCAGTGATGGGCAGTCTTGGCCCTCCAGCTGTTCTTGAACTTCAATTCCCAGAGGCCCTGATCAGCAGGAGTGCTGATTTGGGCTTCTGGGAATTGAAGTTCAAGAACAGCTGGAGGGCCAAGACTGCCCATCACTGGCCTAGCCCTAAGCCAGTGAGGGTGAACCTTGGCACTCTAGCTGTTCTTGGACTTCAATTCCCGAAGCCCAAGTATCTGTGAATCCACATGAATGGGTTTACTGTGTGTGTTCTTGGACTTCAGTTCCCATAAGGCCAAGTGTCTGTGAATCCACACAAATAAGTTTACTGCATGTACTACAGTAAACTCTGTAGTGCTAACTACAGAGGGTGCTAAAAAAGTACAGTATACACATTTTAAGAGATGTTATCTGTATTACTTTTCAAAGTTGAATTGAATTACAGTAGCAATGCTCAGTATGACGTTGATTCAAAAGAATTAATGCTAATGTCACCAGGCAACTGGCAGGACAGTTGAATAAAATGGTGGAAGCAGGGGTGTCATTCAAGGAGCACAAAACCATTTTGAAGTGGTATTTGAAATTCGAGAATGTTGTGGAAGTACAATGACAATAGAGCTGTGAATATGCAATAGAACCTCCAACATGCCTAACAATTGCATGAATTCACGATAAGTTTGTGATGCATGGTACTGTGTGTGATGTGCACACAGGTAGATCAGGGGCACTTCGGTCAACATTGCTCAAGCATTAGTGTCTGGATGCTGATGGTAACCACTTTGAGATCTCTTGCAGAAGTCAAACGTGACTTGTATTCATCTTTTGTTATCAGTTTAAATTGACTACTACAATTTTAATACTTTTTTTCTTCCTTAAAATGTGTATACATTTTTGGCACTCTGAAGTTGTAAATGTATTTGTGTGAAACAATGTTATAATGGCATTTTTAACAAAGTAAAATGGTTTCAAGAGAGGACATTTTAAAACAAGAACATGGTACAGAGTAAGAGTGTGGAGAAAATATATTTTAAATTACAATGTTTCTTATCTTCACATCTTGCCTGAGCACTTTTTCCTTGTTGCCTTAAAAATTATGTTTGCAGAACAGATGTTGCATCCTGGAAGGAGTAGCAGGCAGGCTGAAAACAAAAATCTGGAGTAAGGATTGTAATTTTTCTTTCAGATCAGCTGCTACCATGTTAAATGAATGTGGTACAGTGGTCCACTCTAACTGTGAAGCTAGCCAGCTTTTCTCGGACCAGTCATTTTTCTCAGTTTTTACCAAACTTACTATGTTGATTTGAAGGTGAAGTTCGGGAGAGGAGAGCTATGTCCATTGCCTTGAGCTTATTGGAGGAAATGTGGAATACAAATGTAAGTAATTAACCCTGCTTTTCCCCCCTTTTGTTTTATTTTAAGTGCCCTTTAGTGCTTTCTTGCATGTGATAGCTCCTTCACCGCTTATCACTTCCAAACGTTGCAAAGACAGACTGTTGTTATGATTAACAAGTCAAGTCCTCATAGTTCTCTGAACACAGCCAGACTGGAACATTTCTGCCATATGTGTCAAGCTATGGGCAATTCGCACCCCTCCGAGGATGCTCTGCCTTTACATGCTCAATATGCTGTCTACATTTGCTCAGGAGAATTACATCATAGCAACTGGCTTCTCCTCTAAAGTTCTATATTGGGCTAAAATGATTCCATTATGAATTGAGATAACAGTTACATAGACCTTTAAAGCATGTAGCAAGTAAATCATGTGTTCCTTCAAAGGAATAGGTTTGACTGGCAGGGCAAGAAGACCAATCTGAAATTGTCATTGTTGGCTGTTATTTGTACACGAGTATACATTGGGGGTGGGTGGGTGGTTGGGGGGCAAACAGGAAAAATGCCACTGGCATGGATTTGTTTCAGGTGGATCCCAGCTTGCCATTAAGTGACTCACACAATGTGATCACAGAGACATCTCTTGCGGCACATATGAAATGAGACATGCAGCATTTAACACTGGGACTGCAATGGACTGCTGCATCCTTGAGGATATTAACAAGGTGTGCCTTCGCAGCCAGTTCATCTGGTATGGCCTCTTCTGTCTCTATGACCATTGGGAATCACAATAGTGAAGTGATTCCTCCTCCACTGATTTTGCCATTGGGCAAGAAGACCAATCTGAAGCACTTATCAAGTTTCAAGTGCGGTATAAAGGCAATCAATGAAAGAGAAAGGAGAGATTATCATAGTTTATTCATAAAGTCATATCTAGATAACATCACTTCACTATCCAGTGCATATCAAGCTGCTTAAAACAACACTCTGGATAGTGGTTTCATACTGATTGTTGATCATTTTAAGCACCAGAGTTGGTTTTTGTTGTTGTTGTTCAGTCGCACAGTCGGTTCCGACCCTTTGCGACCCTATGGACCATTGTTCTCCAGGCACCTCTGTCCTCCACCATCCCCCTCAGCACTCCCAGTTCTGTGCCCATTGTGTCTACAATACCATCTAGCCATCTCATCTTTGGCCTCCCCCTTCTTCTTTTGCCCTCCACCTTTCCCAACATCAGGGCCTTCTCAAGTGAATCCTCCCTTCTCATTTGATGTCCAAAATACTTTAGCTTCGTCTTTACTATTAGCCCTTCCAATGAGCAGTCAGTGTTGATTTCTTCTAAGATTGACCTATTTGTTCTCCTCGCTGTCCAGGGTACTCTCAAAACTCTCCTCCAACACCACATTTCAAAGGCATCTATTCTTCTGCGTTCAGCTTTCCTAATTGTCCAGCTCTCACATCCGTACATTACCACTGGGAATACCGTTGCTTTGACTATTCTAATTTTTGTTTGCAATGTGATGTCTCTGCTTTTCACTATGTTCCCCAGGTTTCTCATGGCTTGTCTCCCAAGAAGTTGGTTTAATAGTGTCAAAATTTCAGAAAACTCCCAACCAAAGTTTGCTTATGAAGACTTTATGAAGACTTTGATCCATTCTGGGCCTGGATGGAGTTAAAGACAGAGAGATATGGATATGGATATGGATTTTAAAGCTCAAAGTAGAGTTTTTAAAGGCTAAAGCAGGGCTGCAGGTGAACATTAAGAAGTAAAAAAATCATGACTACAGAAGAATTGTATAACTTAAAGATTGACAATGAAGAAATAGAGATAGTGAAAGATTTTGTATATCAAGGTTCAATAATCAATTCAAATGGGGCTTGAAGCCAAGAAATCAAAAGAAGACAGAGACACAGAAGGGTGGCAATAAAACAATTAGAAAAGGTCATCAAATGTAGGGATGTGTCATTGAAGATCATGACCAAGATCATCCACACGGTTGTATTTCCAGTTGCTATATACAGGTGTGAAAACTGACAGTAAAGAAAACTGATAGGAAAGAAAATGATTCATGTGAGATGTGATGCTGGAGGAGAGCTTTCCAGATATCCTGGATTGCCTATATATATATATATATATATATATATATATATATATATATATATATATATATATATATATATATATATATATATATATATATATATATATATATATATATATATATATATATATATATATATATATATATATATATATATATATATATATATATATATATATATATATATATATATATATATATATATATATATATATATATATATATATATATATATATATATATATATATATATATATATATAGGCAATACCACCATATACAATGTATGCCGCCAACCAGTTGGCCCAAGGTGCGCGGTGGCTCACGACGATGGGACAGCTCTTCGTCTCAGTCGTCCTGTCCCTCTCTCTCCTCCGCAGTGGGCTCACAGTTCAATAGGGGGAATATCCACCTGTCCCCCTCCATCCCTTACCCCTCATGACCTGCGGCCAATAATCATCCAGGGGCAAGTAATTACCAGCCGTCGGCAAAGCCATCGACGGCCCATCCTGTATAAAGGGCATACGCAGGAGGACCCGGACTGCCCCTGCGATGCTTGGCACTGTCCCGGGGGCGGACACCCCCCTGCGTGGTGGCTTACTCCGGCGGGACAGCTCTATGTCTCTGCCACCCCGTCCGTCTCTCCCCTCCTTAGTGGGCTCTCGGTTCATAGGGAGAATATATCCACGTACTCCCCCTGCCAAATCTTGTCCCTCGTGACCCAGGACAACTGATCACCAAGGGGCAATGAATAATCAGCCGTCGGCAAGGCCGTGACCGGCACATGAGGTACACGGGGCATACACAGCGGGACCTGGCCAGCCCCTGCAATGCCCGGCACTTCCCCGGGGGCGGAAACCCCCACCCCCAATGTCGTGCCAGTATGCAACCAAGGGGCACTGGGATAGGCTGGCAACTGATGCCCACTCGCCTCAAATTGGCGAGGCCATGGCCACTGAACCCCGCCACTGGAAGTGGACTGTGATGTGGGTGCATTAACTTGAACCATACTCACTAGGTGCACCCCCGTGAGCCGCCCCCACTGGGGGTTCCGGCGCACGGCGGGCGTCGGAGCTCGCGACCAGGAATCGAGCTCTGGAGCCACATCTGACCACTCCCCGGCTGTAGCTCAGGACGAACAGGGAGCTGCGAGACAGCGGCAGGCACGGCCGAAGTGTCTCAAGCAGCTCGAGCCGGCCGGCCGCCTGTTGAAGTGTGGCGGCCGTCGAGGTAACCGGCGGGCACGAAGGGCCCCCAGTATATAAGAAAGGGCCCCCTCCCACGGGTTTGTGTGTAATCCCCAGGATGCCTCCAGCACCGCATAGAACCCCCAGTATAAAGTGGGCCAGGTGGGCCGGACGGCCCGCTAAGCATTAGACCAGGATCCCCAATTTGAGAGCCCAGGCCAGAATAGGGCCATGCCCAAACTGTGCTGTGTGCCAGCACCAGACCCTCCCCCATTGTCCCAGCCCATGGCCGCCAATGCGGGCCGTGGGCCGGAGCCCCCGAAGGGCCGGCCTGAGGCTGGGGAGCCGAGGGCCATACTCCAGCCTGCCCCTCTCCACCGGTATCAGTGGGTAAAACCATTATCGTGCCCTGCTGCAGGGGCGCAGCCCTGGTCCTCCGACCCGAGGGCTGCCCCCCGTGTTGCACAGGGCCAAAAGTCCTCCCCGTTGGCCGCGGCTTCGTCGCCGAGGCCCTCCGTTTGGGAGGCATATCTTAAAGAAGGAGCAGGATCCCTCTCCAGGGATCGAAGAGCACAAAAAAGGCACAGAGGAGCCAGCAAGCCAAAGGCTCCGTGCGAAAATCCTTCCTTCCCAGCCGGGAAGGAGCAAGGGGGGAATGAAGAAACAGCGATGGAGAAAACCTCTCCTCTCCATCGCTATTTTAAAATGGTAGCTCGGCTGCCTCGTGGCCACCCCTTTTATAGAGGGTGGCCATGCCCCCTAGCTTTGGTGTATGCAAACCAAGACACAGGACACAGCCTCGGGCTGGGTTAACTCAGGTTTATTGCATCGTGGACAGAGGGAACATGAGGTAATGGCGGATCGATAGCTCTTTATATACAGTAGTAATACATTTGAACGTGGTGCCATGGTAGCCCATTGGCTACTGTCTGCGTGACGTCATTTCGGGTCACGCCCTTCTTGTCCAGGTGTAGGTGGTGGCGGGAAAACTTCCCGCGCTGTTGCCTTTGATGAGTTCGGACCAAGAGAGCTTGGACGCTCGCTGCTGCCAGCTGGTGGTCATTAGCTCGCGTCCTATTACAGGGTTTATATGATACAGCTGAAGGTTACATTGTTGCTATAGGCAAGGTTACATTGGCTCAGATACATTGTAATCCATGTGGAAAGGTAAAACCATCAGAACACAACACCCCTCCCCCCTAGGACGAGACAAAGTCTCGAGCCCCCACTTACACACACACTCCCCCCCCCTTAGGAGACAAAGTCTCTCAGCCAAGATGGCTTATTTCGAACACGCTGGGGTCTCGATGCGGGCTGCCTCTCCCCGGGTTTGCTACCTTCTCTTTGTCCCCTGGTTTCCTGTCCTGTAATTGGAGAGGGAGACTCGTTAGTGACTTGCCGCGGCTCCGCGGCGTTGTTGGGAGATGTGCTCTTTCTTAGGGAGGAACCGGGGGCACTGGGGGCTAACGAAAAACCCCTCTTCTCGCTTGGATGGGTGGGGGAACACTCCTGAAAACCCCCCCGGCTCGCAAAATCAAAATCAAAATTACTATCGGGGGCAGCGGTCGCGAACTCCTCTCCCCCTTCCCCGGCCCCTGATAGGACTGGCGTATCAAAAGGATATGAGTCGGGGCCGCTGCTTCTGCTTCCTTCCCCCCTTGCTTGGGACTGTTGTCCACTGCTGTCTCCCCCTTGGGTTAAGCGGGTGGGGGAGAACCCTAACGCTGAGTCCTGTTGCTGAGCTCCACTGACTGGCCCACTCACCCGGTGCCTCAGTTGGTCTGCGTGCCTCCTCCAGAGGAGGCCGGTGTTAGTCTCGACCCGGTACGACACTGGCCCCGTCTGTTCTACAACCGTCCCTGGTACCCAGGCCGGCCCTGCGCTGGAATAGTTCCTGCAGTGAACAGGGTCCCCGGCGGCGAAACCTTTCGAGACTGCCAACCCTATGTTTTTCCCTTTATCCTCGACTCTCGTCGGGTCTAGCCTGGACAGGATCGTGGTCAGTTTTCGCCGCATCAAGAGCTCCGCCGGCGAGTAGCCTGACGCTAAGGGGGTTACCCTATACGCCAAGAGGAATTGGCATACTTGGTGATTCAGGTCCCCCGGGCCGATGCGCCGCAGCGCCTCCTTCGTTGTCCGCACCAGCCGTTCCACTTGGCCATTCGTGGCCGGGTGAAATGGTGCGTATGTGACATGCCGAATGGCGTTTGCCTCCATGAATGCCCCGAACTCGGCGGAGGTGAAACAACTAGCGTTATCGCTGACTAAAGTGTCGGGTAAACCGAATGTGGAAAAGACTCTCCTTAGCTGGCTAATTGTCGTGGCGGAGGACGTGCTCTTTACTGGGATAACCTCCAGCCACTTGGAGAACGCATCTACCACCAGGAGAAACATGGTTCCTCGGAATGGGCCAGCGAAATCCACGTGCACTCTGGACCACGGCCCCCTTGCAGTGTCCCACTCCCTATGCGGGAGACGGGCCGCCTCAGGTCGGGATCCCTGGCAAGCTTCGCAAGTGCCGACCATGTGCTCAATGTCCGCGTCCAGCTGTGGCCACCAGAAGTAACTCCGGGCCAGCGCCTTTGAACGAACTATGCCCGGGTGGCTGACGTGCAGCAGTTCGAGCACCCTCGTCCGCAGGGGCGCAGGGACCACCACCCGTTGGCCCCACAGAAGGCACCCCCTCTCTAGGGACAACTCTAGCTTTTTCCTAAAGAATGGGTCGAACTCTGTACTCGGGGACGAAGCCGGCCACCCCTTCTGCACCCATGAACTAACTTTCTCCAGCGTCCTGTCCTTGCCTGTCGCCCTAGCAATGTCGGCTGGTACTATTGGGGGTGCGTCTAAAACCTCAATTAGCAACACCTGGCGGTCTCTTTCTGCTCTCGCCTTTTGGTCGTCCGACAAGGGCAGAGGGGATCTCGAAAGCGCATCAGCATGGCTGATCTCCTTTCCGGGCCTGTACTCCAACTCATGTTGGTACGCGTTGAGGAAAATAGCCCAACGCAGCATTCTCGGGGACAGGATCTGCGGCGTGGGCTTGCTAGCCGTGAAAATCCCTAACAGCGGCTTGTGATCGGTCACGATTTTGAACGGGCGGCCATACAAAAAATCGTGAAATTTTTTGGTCCCCGCTACTATTGCTAACGCCTCCCTGTCGGTTTGTGCGTAATTTCGCTCCGCTTGGGACAGGGACCTTGAGTAAAACGCTACCGGGGCCTCCCTTCCGTCCTCCAACACGAGGCACAGCACCGCCCCCACCCCCACCGGGGATGCATCACAAACTAGGACCACTGGCCGTTTGGGGTCGAAGTGCGTCAGGATTGCCTCAGATGTTAGGAGTTGCTTTAGCTCTTTGAACGCCCTCTCGTGCTCGTCCTTTTTAAGCAACCGATGGAGCGGTTCGGCCACGGACGCCTTCCGCGGGAGGAATGTATGGTAAAAATTGAGGAGCCCCAGGAAGGACTGTAGCTCGGTTTTGGATGTGGGGCGAGGGGCCTTTTTAATGGCTGCTACTTTGGATTTGGACGGTTTAATCCCCTCGGGTGTGATCCGGAACCCTAAAAACTCGACCTCGGTTTCGAAAAAGACACATTTGTCCTTCCTCAATCTCAGCCCCGCTTTCTCGAACACGGTCAATACTTTGTCCAACCTCTTAGCCAGTTCAGCCTCACTCCCCCCTGTTATCAACACGTCATCAAAATAAGGCAACACCCCCTCCAGTCCCTTCAGGAGGCGTTCCACAAGCGACTGAAAAAGGCCGGGTGCTGAGTTCACGCCAAACTGTAACCGCGACACCTGGAACGCTCCTTTATGTGTAACTATCGTTTGTGCCGCGGCCGTGGCGGGGGTCACAGGAAGTTGCTGATAGGCTTGTGCCAAATCGAGTTTGGCGAAACACTTTCCCCCATTTAGCCTGGCCAAAAGGTGGCTGATCACCGGCACCGGGTATGCATTAGGGCGGATCGCCTTGTTAATTGTACACTTATAATCAGCGCAAATGCGCACCTCCCCGTTAGCCTTTAGCGCCGTTACAATTGGAGTTTCCCACTCCGCGGAATCAACAGGAATAAGAATCCCCTGGCCCACCAGTTTGTCCAGTTCCGCCTCTATCTTGTCCTTGAGTGCGAACGGCACCCTGCGCGGTTTGAGTCTTATCGGGCGGACCTCCGGGTCTATGTCGAAAGCTACAGGGGGTCCCTTGAACTTTCCGAGTCCTTTCTTAAAAACGGCGGGATGCGCATCGCAAACCGCTTGTATTGGGTCCCCCCCCACGGTATGCACTCCCCCTATGAACAGACCTAAGGGCTGAAACCACTGTGTCCCTAGGAGGCTACAGCTTCCCCCCTTGAGGACAACTAGGGGCAGTTCCGCAGAATGTCTCTTAAAATTGACCCGAAATTTCCCGACCCCCAACACCGGAATGCTGTTCCCCTGCACGTCTCGCAGCGTGGACCTCAACGCTTTAAGTTTGGGCCGCACGTGGGGGTCGATTTTCAAAAACTCTTTCTGGGGAATTATAGAATAGGAGGACCCCGAGTCAATTTCCATCTTAATAGGGGCCCCTTGTACTAATACCTCAACGAAGTAATGGGACTGTCCCGCGGACACGCTGAAAACTGGGGCGTCGTCCTCGCTGTCGTCCGAGACGCGGCCCACGCCATCCTGCTTCCTCGTGGTCTGGGCGCCATCTTTGGGCCTCGCTGGACGGTCCGGTCTGGCCGCACGGTCTTGTGACTGCCTCCGGCCCTCCTTCCGTTTTCTGCATGCCTTGGCGATGTGCCCCCGACGGCCGCAGGTGTAACACTCGGCCTTCCTGAACGGGCACCTCGCACGCTCATGGGCCGCTCCGCAACCCTCGCAGCGTCGACCACCCTTTCGGACCTTCTGGACCTCCTCGCCGTCGCTGCCTTCCGTAGACGACTTTGAGGCCCGTCGAGTTGCGTGCACCGACTGTCCGGGCTTCCCGTGCACCGAATTTTCCGCCTTGCCGGCTCTAGGACGCCACTCACGCCACTGGTGCATCTCGTCCACTCCAGCATTCGTGGACTCTGCGGCTTCCGCGGCCTCTATGACCTCTGCCAGCGTGGGTGGCGGCTCCTTATTCATCAGGCTGCGCTGTACCTCCTTGTCTTTCAGGCCACACAACACGCCGTCCCTGAGGACCATCTCCAGGATATCGCCCCATTTACAGGGGGCGGCGGCTATCCTCATGGCGGCCACGAATGCCTCAACCGACTCATCCGGCGCTTGGACTCGCCTCCAAAACGCGCTCCGAGCGGGAAACATTGCCCTCGAGGGGCAGAACCGCTCTCGCAGCAGTTTCATGATGTCGCTCGCCTTAAAGTCGCTCACCTTCTTCGGAGCGATTATGCCCACCAGCGTCCGCTTGGTTTCCATCCCGAGCATTCTGGTGAGGATGGCCCTCTTCCTCTCCTCGTCTTCTCCTTTGACTCTGAGTTCCACCAGGGCCGCCTGGAAATCCATCTCAAGCAGCTCCCAGTCTTGCGGTTTGGTGATGTTGAAACCGCTCTGTGCCCTGGCTGTTCCGTGGGGATCCATCATCCCACCTTCGTCGCCAATTTGGTGTATGCAAACCAAGACACAGGACACAGCCTCGGGCTGGGTTAACTCAGGTTTATTGCATCGTGGACAGAGGGAACATGAGGTAATGGCGGATCGATAGCTCTTTATATACAGTAGTAATACATTTGAACGTGGTGCCATGGTAGCCCATTGGCTACTGTCTGCGTGACGTCATTTCGGGTCACGCCCTTCTTGTCCAGGTGTAGGTGGTGGCGGGAAAACTTCCCGCGCTGTTGCCTTTGATGAGTTCGGACCAAGAGAGCTTGGACGCTCGCTGCTGCCAGCTGGTGGTCATTAGCTCGCGTCCTATTACAGGGTTTATATGATACAGCTGAAGGTTACATTGTTGCTATAGGCAAGGTTACATTGGCTCAGATACATTGTAATCCATGTGGAAAGGTAAAACCATCAGAACACAACACTAGCTCACCCGGATGTCTGAGTCCGGGTGGGGGGCCCCCGCAAAGAGCGCGGTGGCCATTTTGGCGCCGCACTTTCAGTCTTCTTAGGATGTAAGGCAAAAGTAAAGGTCGCCTTTGCTCAAGAACCAGTCTATCTAACTCTAGGGTGTGGTGCTCATCTCTGTTACAACCAAAGAGCCTGTGATGTCTGCATATTCAGATGTTTACATGGCCATGTGGCAGGCATGACTAGACACCGGAGTGCATGGAATGCTGTTACCTTCCCACTGAAGTGGTATCTATTTATCTACTTGCAATTTCTTGCTTTTGAACTGCTGGGTTGGCAGGAGCTGGAACAGAGACTGGAGCTCAATCAGTTGTGCAGCACTCAGGTCTCGAACTGCTGACCTGCTGACTTTCCAGTCATCAAGTTCAGCTTCTTAAGCACTAAGCTGCCACATTCCCCCTCCTAGGACGTACCACATCATATATAGATGAGGATAATGTATTTGAATGCCCGATCCCCATATAAACATTAATGTTTAACCAAGGGAATCTGGTCAGCTGCACCTTAGGAAAGGAAATAAAATTGGGTTCCAAACCAGTTGAACCTGGGTGCAAATATTATACTATTATGTAAGTATTTTAGAAAACCGAAGCAAATCTTGTATGAGACATTTCTACCTTTCTGCTGTCTGCAAATCAGATGCCATCTTCCTGAAGCACAAAACCATGTTTAAGAAGTCTCTTGCTGCAGGCTGTTTTGTTTTTTTAATTAAAATGATGTGGTTACTAATGCTTGTTTTTGTTGTAACTTTATAGTTCTGCTAATAGGTATCCTGGAATCTCTAATAAGCTTCTACACCGTCCACTATACAGGAGCAAAAACAACCATACACACTCAGTGTATATTGAATTATGCAAAAGAGCACACTAAAAATGTAACAAATATTTTAGCAAAGTGATCGGACAAAGATTACATAGGACAGTGATGGCTAACCTTTTAGAGACTGTGTGCCCAAACTGCAACCCAAAACCCACTTATTTATCACAAAGTGCCAACAAAGAAACAGGGGAGGAAGGAAACGCTCCCATTGGGCTGCTGGGCAGAAGGGTGGGGTGAACTTTGTGCTGGGGGAGGGAGGAAGTGCTCCCAGTGGGCTGCTGGGCAGAGGGGTGTGGTGAACTCTGTGCTGGGGGAGGGATGAAGCACTCCCATTGGGCTGCTGGGCAGAGGGGCGAGGCAAACTCTGTGCTGGGGTGACTGCACGGGTGCCCGCCGAGAGGGCTCCGAGTGCCACCTCTGGCACCCATGCCATAGGTTCGCCACCACTGACATAGGATAAAGAAAAGGGGAAACTCTTGGTTAAGGGTGCAATAGGAGCATGTTTCAGGAACAGTTCTTGAGAGGATCCAATCCCTTGATTGGGGGTGCTTGTCTCAGTTCTCAAGACATTATCACAGTCATCTGCGAATTCAGATTTTTGAGGCTGTTTACAGTCATTTCCATTATTAGGCAGAACATCATCTAGCTTTCTATGCCCAATAACTTTTGTTCTTTTTAGGAACATTTCTTCATATGTCTTGTTTCACTGTACTCTCAAGTCATACAATAATGAAAGTTTATCTCTGTATCTGTTTGCTTACTACCCGTATGTGTAACTTAGTTAGGCCAAAGACAATACTGATTTATTTTACCTACTAATTTTGATGACAGGTTCTTTCTACTCAGAATCTGATATGCAATCTTATCTCCTTAGGCTCCTTGGTTGGTTGCCAAGCAACTGTCCCACCCCCATGATCTGGCATTTATACAAGGGATTATCATAGAGATGGAAAACATTTCTGTTCAGATTATAACTCCTGGGATCCTATAACTCAAAGGCAGTGGCCATGTTGGATGTGGGATTCTGGAGGTTATAGTAAAAAACAACCATGTTTCTTGCAGCTATCAAAAAGAATATTTTCTGAGTTGCGACATCTTCTGCCTCAAAAGGTGATACAGGACTGTGATCTCACTTTTGGTCATCTGTAAAGCCCATGGATATGATTGGAAGTGAGTGAAACATTTCTTTTCTTCTCAACCATTACACACTTTTACAGGAATATTGATAAGTCCAGTCGTCATAACACACATTGCAGGCGCAACCCCCCCCCCCCCAAATAAAGATACAAACACTGGTATTGGATTTAAAGCATTGGGCCACTTTTATTGAATAATGCCCTAGTCCGAATTATAATTTTCAATTGGTATTTCATCCAATTGTAATATTTAAGGCAAGCAGGCCGCAGTAGCACTGGGAAGGTCCCACCCAAAATTGCCAATGGCAATTGGCTATCATGTATCAATTTGTATCCATTTGTTTGTTGACACAAACAAATTGTTGACCGAAGTCAATATGCTATCTGTTGACCCCACCCTCTGACGTGTATCCAGTAAAATATCGAGGTGATGCAGGCTGTCAAGCTCCTAGCATCACCCTTGACTGGCCAAGCCTGTTTCCCCTGTACCTATCTTCGTGTTGGCCAATCAATTGCGAACCTGCCGGATACCTATGGGTCATCAATTTTACCTTACCAGTGCTACCCGGCACACAGGGAGGCGTCCATGATGACTCACCGCCCCCCCTCTGACTGACAACTCAGTCACCAGGCCCACTTGCACATCATCCAAAAAGAGGTCCAAACCTCTTGCTGACAAGTGAACCCCATCTCCAGAATACAGGCTGTAGTCCTGTAACCCTATCCCCGGATGACAAATGGCTGTTCCCAAACCATTCTCAGTAAGAAACTGGGCAACAGCCCTGTTCACTGACCGCCGGACATGGTCCAAACCACGAGGGTCAAGCCCTCCCCTATAGTGGTGTCTCGGTATGATGTCTGACCATAGCAACCGCGTGTGTGGCCATAAGTGATGGAGAACCGCCAGGTCACTACACACTGATGTTTTTAAGGCAAGGCCAGTGATCTGTGCAAGATCGTTACCTCCGAGGTGTATAATCAAAACATCTGGAGGTCCGGCATCCCTAATGGATATCAGGAATGGTAACAGTTCCCGCCACCTCCTGCCGCGCACACCATACCACTGCATACACGTGGTTGTACGCAGCCCGAGATGGGGTCCCCATTCCGATGAAGCCACATACTGTGCCGCCCAGTGCACATAACTGTGGCCCACCAGCCACACTGCCACCGGTGTGCGGAAGCATACTGTGCCGCCCAGTGCACATAACTGTGGCCCACCAGCCACACTGCCACCAGTGTGCGGAAATACACAGGGTCTGTAAGAAAAGAAAAGAAAGTGAGGGCATGCAAGGCACTCATGCAGTGAGAGGGCAAACATACAGAGAGAAACGCGCAGATCCCCACCTGCCCATCCGACGTATGGCAGCCTCTGAGTACCCAAATGCAGCCGCTGTTGATGCTGCACCTATCCGAAATGAGTGGGTACCGCAACGAGCCCCGGAGACCCCCAAACTGCGCAGTGCCATCCCAGTAACCCTTCAGAATTGGAATTTGGTAAGTGGAGACCCATCCTGGTGGCAAAACAACAGGCCAGGGCGTGAACCACGCGCTGCCAAAAACGCATGTAGGGCACCAACCGGACAGATGTCAGCAAACGTACATCGTAGAAGCATCACGTTACTACCCTTCCCCTGCTGATCGGCCTTTGAGGAGCGAATCCTCAACTGAGCCCACTTCTGGTTGAGAGAAACATCTTCCAGTTCCAGTGCCCTACAGGACATGTCCCCTTTTGAAAGTGGGACCAGCTCACTGATTCTCAGAGCCCCAAAGAAAGCCACGGTGGTAGCTGCATGGAAAAGAGACTCCTCATCCCAATCATAGCACAAGCTATGCCAACCTCTAGCAAGGTTTGCCAGCAGACCAGGGGAAACAGGGAGATGTGTGTCCGGGTGGTGGCCGCGTTCACGTGTCCATCCCTCCAATACATGGCTTATTCTAAAGTCATCCATGTGATCAGCATAACCCCGTGCCTTAGCCATAAATGCCAAGGCGGAAAGCCTGGTGGCAATGGTGCATGGGGCTAGACCTTGATCATGAAGGTGCACCATATACTGCAAAACATGGTCAACCGGGATCGGCCACGTCAGGCAGTTGCACCTCCCTACAGAAAGCCCTAAAGTGGAGGAACATGTGCAGATACGCCTTACGCGTGCACGGGGCCAAAGACATGCCGATCGCCCAGTTCACTTCTCCTTGCCACAGGTCCACATCTTGCTCGGAAGTGGAGAGGGAAGTTCCTCCATGTCTGGTGCCAAAGCACGGAACCGGGAGATCTGCAGGCGGGATAAAGCGTCAGCAATATCGTTGTTAATGCCTGGCACATGTCTAACCTTAATCAGCACATTAAGGCACAGGGACCTGAGGACAAACTGTCTAACCAAGGCCATGACTCTGGGGGACCTGGATGTTTGGGCGTTGACAATATGCACTACAGCAGCATTGTCACACCAAAAATGAACTACTGAATCCCCCCAGAGCATGAGCGCACCCAGAATCAGAAAAAACTCAAGGAACGTGAGATCGCGTAGGCACTCAGTACCTTGCCATTCCTGGGGCCACCTCCCATAGGCCCACCTGCCATTAAAATAAATCCCATATCCGAGGGAACCCAAGGCATCCGACTGTACTTGAAATTGGGGGGTGGCAATATGCTCTGTCTGCCAAAAGGAAATTCCATTGAAGCCCTGCAGGAGCAGGAGCCAGACTGATAGGTCGGCCCGCAAACCCCTAGTAAGCTGGACCCTGTGATGCTTCTTGGAAAGACCCAACATAGCATCACAGAGATGCCTGGCAAATGCCCTACCTGGTGTTACCACCTTGCAGGCAAAGTTGAAGTGGCCGTGTAGCACCTGCAACTCACGTAAAGACACCTTGCGTTTGGCTAGCATAGCCAAAATCACGTCTGAGATCCGAGTCACCTTCTCAGTTGGTAACCTGGATGTTTGTGCAGCGGTGTCAATGTCTATGCCTAGAAAGGGAGGGTGGTGGCTGGGCCTTCGGTCTTTTCAGGTGCCCGAGTCACGTTCACCCCCGAACAAAAAATCGTCGAGGTAGTGTGCCACGGCCCGAGATCCCGACCCTTGAACGAAAGCCCAATGGAGAAAGGGGCTAAAGCGTTCAAAGGCCGAGCACGAAATGGAGCAGCCAAAGGGCATGGCTTTGTCGACATAAAACTTGTCCTGAAAACAAAAACCTAAAAGCTCAAAGTCGTTGTGGCATACTGGCAGCAAGCGGAATGCCGATTTAATATCGCATTTTGCCAGTAGCGCCCCACAACCGCATGAGCGGACCATCTACAAGGCTTGGTCAAAGGACGTACACCGGACCGAGCATAGGTCATCCGGTATAGCGTCATTGACCGAGGAGCCCGCAGGATAGGAAAGATGGTGAATCAAGCGAAATTCACCTGAGGAATTTTTAGGCACTAAGCCGAGAGGGGAGACTTTTAAATTTGAGTATGGGGGCATATCAAATGGGGAGTAATGGGCGCAAACGGTGTGGTACTCAACAGATAGCAAAAACCGTTTGAAATAGTGACTGTTTTATCTCAAAAATGGTATGGAATAAAGTGTATCCGGCTCGGTAAAGAGTTGATGTAGTTTATTCTTCTTCACAAACATTGTTCATAATTCTTGATAACAAAAATAATTCCATTTTTATAATTCTTGATAACGAAAATAATTCCTCTATGGGTAAAAATAAACGATACACTGAAACAGCTATGATTTTCTTTTGATAACAAAATTGATTCCTCTATGGGTAAGTATGAATGATTCACTAATACAGCTATAATTTTCAAAGTCGATACCAGTTATTTTGACTTTTTGAATAACTTTTTCTTCTTCAGGAAATCTGTACACAAACATAATTGTACATAAACATAATAATTAGCATGACAAAGTAATAGAGAGAACTGTTACACATGAATACGTGTTAAATATATATCTTTGCTATGCATCTAATATGTAGCTACAATACTATATAAAGAAAGGCAAAAGCTTACCAATGTGTAAAAAGGTCTCTTAACGTCGCGTCCTTGCCTCCGCTCATTCTATTAGGTGCATATGGACATTGACAATGAATGTGAAGCAGCTGCCTTTATGCTAGTGAAAAGTAGCTCATGTGTAACCAATTATTGTAAGCTCCCGAAACCACCTACTGTAGCCACAAAAACTTATGACCTAGAATGTTGCCTATAGAAACGCTGCAAGATCGTGCTCCTGATTTAGTCCTTTTGGATACATGGTATCAAAGAGGTGAATAAAAAATGCTTCACGCTGTCTTAATCTTTTGTTAATATCGCACCTCTCGAATAGTCTTGGTCTGACCATTTCTAACGCTACAAAACGGAAATCCCTGTCTGACTGCCGTTTTTCCATATAGTGAGATACTAATGGTGCATCTGTCACCTGGTGTCTGATTTTGGACCTGTGTTCCGAAATCCGCTGCCTCAGTGGCCGACTGGTAAGTCCCACATAACGCATCTGGCAGGGGCATTCCCACATATAAATCACGCATCTGCTGGCACAACTGGTGAGGGATCTCAAGGTGAAAGTTAATTGCTTCTTTGGAATATAAATGTCTTTAGTTTCCCAGCAAAACTGACACACTATACATGAATGACACTTGTAGTGTCCTGTTGGAAACATTTTATCATTAATAATGGTCCTGGCAGTATGGTCTGAATGTACGAGAATATTACTAATGGATTTGGACCTTCTGAAGCCAATCATCGGTTTCTCGTTGCACCCGGGGAGGTGACTGACCAAATGCCAGTGTTTATAAATGATGTTCTTTATTTGATTGGCTGCTGGTGAAAACTCAAAGGAGCACCTGATAAAATTACCCCCTCCCAATTGTTTCCTTTCTAGCAACTGCTTTCTGGGTGTGTCCCTTACTTTCTGAAGAGCTGTGTTAACCACGTGCGTGGGTTAACCTCTATTTTTAAGTTTTTTTCTGGATCACCAGGGCGGATTTATTGAAGTCCGCGGACTCCATGGAATTTCTCTTGGCACGGGCAAAAAGGCCAAATGGAATGTTGTTTCTAACAAATGCTGGATGAGAAGAAGAGTATTCTAAGTACGGGTTCCTATCCGTTGGTTTCCTATACAGCCTAACCGCTATTCTTCTAGACTCAGAAATGTAAACCTCGACATCCAAAAATGGAATGGAGGTGGTATCAAAGTGAGGAGTGAACCGCAAATTACTGTCAATGGAGTTAATCCATTGTACAAATTCAGTAACAATATCCTGAGAATCGAGAATGAAAAATAGGTCATCTATGAATCTGACATAGTGGATAATGTGTGACAGAAAAGGATTGGAGGCTTGATTATACATGTGTTGGCTTTCAAAATTGTTCAAATACATATTAGCCACTGAGGGGGCCAGGGGGCTCCCAATGGCCATGCCCTTAATCTGCATGTAATAGGACTTTTCAAATCTAAAATAGCTATGTTCGAATATTATGTCCAATAAATCCATTAAGAAATGGGTCGGGGGGAGCAGCGAATCTCTGGTGTCTAACTTGTCCTGAACTATCGTTCTTGCCTCCTCGAGGGGGATATTAGTATACCATGCCTCCACATCGAGTGTTAATAGCACCCCTTCTTTAGATACCTCCAAACCCTCAACTTGAGAAATAAAGTGTGTGGTGTCTCTTATAAATGAGGTTTTTCTCTCCCGTGTATTCATTAATGAAGGAATCCACATATTTAGCGATGGGCTCGAGGGCGGAATTTACTCCAGACACGATAGGTCTTGTGGGGGTGGGGGCACCCTCTGCTTTCTTCTTATGGATTTTAGGGATGAGATGAAATATGGGGGTTCTCGGATATTCATTGTATAAGAACCTCGCAGTCTTCTGCGTAATATATCCTAGAGCAATGCCCTCATATACCACCGTTTTAATAATGTTTATTACATGATGAGTAGGGTCTTGACTAATATTTTGATATGATGACTCATCAACCAACTGCCTAGCTGCCTCCGCTGTATAATCTGAGGTATCTAACACAACTATTCCTCCACCTTTATCCGCCTGCTTTATAACAATGGAAGTATCTTGGGCTAAGTTTTTTAGAATTGCGTGATCCTCTCTAGACAAATTACACCAACCTTTGATCTGGTTATTTTCAATGTTGCCAATGTCCCGTATTACCTGTTTGTGAAAAACTTCAATGGCAGGGTCGTCGACCACCGGGTTAAACTGAGATTTGGGCTTGAACATATCCCTAGATTGTACATCCACTCCCCTGAAAAAGGCTTTCAATTTAAGCCATCTAAAAAGTTTGAACACATCCACCCGTGTATTAAAGGAGTGATAACAGGGAGTGGGAACAAAAGTGAGACCCAGTGAAAGAAGACGTACCTCATTATTAGTTAAAGGCCTAGAGGATAAGTTGAAAATTACGTTTTCCTGCCCCCCCCCCTCAAGGTCCTTCTTTTCCCTAAAAAAAGAAGAGCTGGAGTGTTGCTGAATGCCCTGTCGGTTCCTTGTTCTAAAGTCATATGATTTTTGTTGATGAGACTCATCGCAAGAGGTGGACGGGGCATCAGAGTCCGATGTTTCGAAGTCCGAGGAATACGTCTGGTCCTTCCAGGTGACTCGTTTAACCCGTGTAGAACCTTGTTGGAAGCGCCATCTGTATACTCTCGCTGAAGAATAATCCTGTGTATCTCTCTGAAACTTATTCTTCTTGAATTGAATGAGGGATTCTCAGAACTGGTGAATTCTATTATTGACTTCCTCTAATGATTTTTCGTAGATATGGTCATAGACGTCTGATTTGAGAGATGTTTGGAGCTTGTCGATATCTTCATGTACTAAATCCAATTGCAGGCGCACCCCCCAATAAAGGACTCAGACACTGGTAAAAGTGGATAACGGCATTGGGCCACATTTATTGATTCATGCCCTAGTCCGAATTATAAATTTCTATTGGTAATTGACCAATCATAATTCTTAAGGCAAGCAGGCCGAAGTAACACTGGTAAGGTACCACCCAAAATTGCCAACGGCAATTGCTACAATGTATCTATTTGTATCAATTTGTTTGTTGACAACAAACAAATTGTTGACTGTAGTCAATATCTAACTAATGACCCCACCCTCTGACGCGTATCCGTAAAATCACGGGGTGATGCATGCTGTCTAGCTATAGCCATCACCCCGTCGCCTAGTTCGTCGTTGACCGGACAACGTTTAACCAACTTATGCCTGTCTAGTGTTGTCCAGTCAATTGCGAACTTGCCGGATACCTGTGGGTCATAATGTTTACCTTACCAGTGCTACCCGCCACACGGAGGGGCTTCAAAGAAGGCTCGAGGCCCCCCCCAGACCGTCAGCTCGGTCAACAGGCCTGCTCGCCAATCACCCAACAGGAGGTCCATACCTCCTCGCGACAGATGGACCCCATCCCCTGCATAAAGGTCATAATTTCGCAGACTAATGGCAGGGTGAGGGCTGACCCTCCCCCAACCCCTACTGACAATGAACCGGGCCACAGCCCTGTTCACCATGCGTCTAGCCCGGTCAAGGGCCGGGAGGTCGAACCCTCCCCTATACGTGTGCCGCGGCACCACATCCGACCAAACAATGGTGGTGGCGGGCCACACGTAATGCAAGTAGGCAAGGTCACCGCAAATCGCATGCTTTAGCGATAAGCCGGTGACCTGGCCCAAATCATTACCCCCAAGGTGTATGATGAGAATGTCAGGCGGGTCAGCATGCCGACCTGAAAAAAGGAATGGCAACAGCTCCCGCCATAACATCCCAGGCTTACCATACCATGTGAGACTTGCGTATGCACCCAGTCCCAGTCGGGGTCCCCACTCTGTCGCCGCAGCGTAACGCGCTGCCCTGTGCACGTAGCTATGGCCCACCAGCCATACTGTCACCGGTGTAATACGACACCCAGGGTCTGTCAAGGGAAAAAACGAGGGAGAGAAAAGACGTGGTGACCAGGCTGGTACTCACTGTGGGAGAGGGCGTACATAAAATTGAAAACACCGCGAACCCCACCTCCCCATGCTGCGTATTTCAGCCCCGGAGTACCCAAAAGCAGCAGCAGTGGAGGCCGCCCCTATTCTGAACGAATGGGTGCCGTAACGGGCCCCCGGGAGGCCTACACTGGCGAGCGCTTTGCCTGTCACCTTCCAAAACTGAAACTTAGTAAGGGGAGACCCATCTTGGTGACAGAAAAACGGGCCATGGTGCGTGCCACGCAGTGCAATAAACTCCTGTAGGGCACCAACCGGACAGATGTCTGCCAAAGAACACCGTAGCAGTCTCACACCACTGCCTACGCCATGCTGATCGGTCTTAGAGGAGCGTATCCTCAACTGAGCCCAGTCTTTGGCAACATAGACATCCTCGAGTTCCAGTGCCCTACGACTTGCATCCGCCTTAGACAGCATCACAAGCTCGCTGATGCGGAGCGCTCCAAAAAATGCCACCGTTGTGGCTGCATGAAATAGGGCTGCCTCATATCTATCAAAACAGAGGCCAGGCCAGCCCCGGGCCAATTGGGTAAGAACCCCTGGGGAAATCGGGTGGCGGTCGTCTGGGCAACGCCCACGCTCCCGCCCCCACCCCTCCAAAACATGTCTCACACGGAAGTCAGTGGTACTATCCACATGACCCCCCACCTTGGCCATAAAAGCCAATGCTGACAGCCTAGATGCTATGGTGTGAGGTGCAAGGCCCTGGGCATGCAGGTAAACCATGAACCGAAGTACATGGGTCACTGGGATCGGCCAGGTTTCTGGCAGCCGGGATTGACTACAGAAGGCTCTGAAAGAATTGAATGCATGGTGATACGCCTTACACGTGCGTGGCGCCAGTGACAAGCCAATCGCCCGGTTCACCTCTCCTTGCCAATGGTCCATATCTCTTCCGGGAGTGGCGAGGGAAATTCCTCTGCATCCGGGGCCAAGGCACGGAACCGGGAGATCTGCAGGCGGGACAAAGCGTCAGCGATATCATTATTGACCCCCGGGACATGCCTGGCCCTGAAAAGTACGTTGAGGCGCAGGCAGCGCAACACAAACTCGCGCACTAGGTCCATGACCCTGGGCGATTTGGAAGTCTGTGAGTTGACAATGTGGACGACGGCCGCATTGTCGCACCAGAAATGGACAACCGAGTTGGCCCACTCCTCGCCCCATAGCATCAAAGCCCCCAGGATAGGGAAAAATTCCAGATACGTGAGATCACGCAGGCGACCCGTGCCTGCCTAGGCTGGTGGCCACCCACCATAGGCCAACTTCCCATTGAAGTACATCCCATAACCCAGGGACCCTGAAGCATCAGACTGTATCTGAAAGCGAGGGGAAGCCAGGAGGTCAGACCTCCAAAATGACACTCCATTGAACTCCCTCAGGAACTGGAGCCAGATAAACATATCTGCCCTGATACCCCGGGTGAGTCAAACCCTATGGTGGGGCCTAGATAAGCCTGCCATGGCGTTGCACAAGCGCCGAGCAAACGCCCTGCCCGGTGCGACCACCCTGCAAGCGAAATTGAGGTGACCGTGTAGCACCTGCAGTTCCCGCAGGGACGCCTTGCGTTTAGCAAGCAAGGGCCACAATCCTTGACACCTTATCCCCCGGTAACCTAGAAGCCTGCGCTACCGTGTCAATCTCCACCCCCAGAAATACTAGCTGAGTAGATGGGCCCTCGGTCTTTTCGGGCGCTAAAGGGACACCGAGTTCCTCCATTAGCGTCTGAAATTGTTGAGGAGACGTGTGCACGTGTCCCAGCCCCGTTCACCCCTGAATAAAAAATCATCCAGGTAATGGGCTACAGACCGGGACCCTGACCTGCGGACGAAAGCCCACTGTAGGAACGTGCTAAAACGCTCGAAAGCCGAGCATGATATAGAACAGCCAAAAGGCATGGCCTTATCAAAGTAATATTCACCCCGGAACTTGAAACCCAGCAACTCAAAATCACCCGGGTGCACTGGCAAGAGGCGAAACGCCGACTTAATGTCGCACTTGGCCAACAGCGCACCCGGGCCACATGAGCGCACCATGCGCAGCGCGTGGTCAAAAGATGTATACCTGACTGAGCAAAGGTCATCAGGGATAGCATCATTGACCGATCGGCCGGCTGGATAAGACAAATGATGAATCAGGCGAAACTCTCCCGGTGATTTTTTGGGTACCAAGCCCAAAGGTGACACCTTAAGATTGGGGAACGGGGGTGTAGGGAACGGGCCGGCAACCCTGCCCATATCGACCTCCTTAGTAATGCTGGCAGCAGCTACCTCCTCCCGCCCCCTAAGGGACAAAAGGTTGGGGGCATCCTGGGGGGACCTGTCGCCCACAAAAGGGATACGGAACCCCCGTCTAAAACCTTGAAGAAGGTAAACCGCATCCTCCTCCCTCGGGTACAATGCGGGCCAACGCTCCAACATGTCCACATTAATTGGGGAGGGGGCCTTTTGGTGAACCAGCTCCCTCCACGGCAGTTTTGCCAGCCCCCTGTCTGCCCCTTCCTCTGCCCCGCATCCCCCCAGGCCTGGGACAGGCAGAGGCCGCATGGGGGCCAGCGCAGGAGGGACACTCATGTCTGTACTTGCAGTTCTTCCTGTTGCAGGAACCATTGGACGAGAAAGTCCAGCACAGCAGGCGGGCTGGAACCCCCTGCCCCGCCACCTGGCGGGGAGCCTGTGCTGGGGCCACTCGCTGGACCGCATGTCCACAATGGTATCTTTCCCCGGGCGCAGGGTGCGTGGGAGTCATGTACAGCAGCCACAGCCGCTGGCAGGGCTCGTCCCACCTCATCTCCGGGTGCAGGGGAATCCGCATACGGAATTCCTCGTCGTAAGCCAACCACGACGGGCCCGGGAAGTCAACCATCGCCCGGTAAATGTTGTCCAAATACTGGACCATCGGAATCGCCAAATCAGGCCGGGCCCTGAGGTATACCGCCATGTAGATGAGGTAGGCCGGCAACCAATTGGCCCACGTACGTGGTGGCTTGCGACGACGTGCTTGCTCCTTATCCTTCTCATCTTGCCCCTCCCTCTCCTCCTTGGTGGGCTCTCTGTTAAGGAGGGAGAAGATGTCCACATACTGCCCCCGCCAGATCTTCTCTCTGGTGGCCTGTGCCAAATGGTCACCCAGTGGCAAAGTATATCCCGCCGTCGGCAAAGCCGACACAGGCACGGTGGAAACTGCGGGCATCTGCAAAGGAGCCTGGACTAACCCGGTCACCCCTAGAAAATTCCCGACCGGGTAAGAAGGACCCCCTACCCCGGGGCCCAGGGTGATAGGTGAAGTCACCGGGTGGGGCGTCGGTGACTGGACCACCGCCCCGCCCGTGCAAGGCCAAGGCCATTGAAAAGCCCCCCCAAAGTGGCCATGTGTGTTTGTGCACTATTTTGGACCGCATACTCACACGCTGCGCCCCCATGGGCCGCCCCCACCGGGGGTTCCGACCCACTGGGAGCGTCGGAGCTCTCGACCGCCCTAGAGCTCATCGACGGGGCTAGATCAGCACCGGCCTGTTGATTGGGGAGCTGCGGGGCAGTGGCCGAAGCCGGGCCACGCGCCTCAGGCAGCTCAACCCGTCCCACCGCCTACCGCTGCCCAGCAGACGATGGACCGATCGGCCCCACAAAAGGGGCCCCAGGGTGACTAACCCGGGCCAGGGAAGCCTCAAGGGCCGCAACGCGGGCCAGGAGGGCCTCCATGCTGACATAGCCACCCAAACCAAGGGGGGGTAAAGGGCCAGCCGGCCCACTAACTACAGGCGTCGGCACCGGTCCCTGTACCCCGCGGCCCGAATAGGGCCACGATCCAAAGCCCAGGCCCGGTAGGGCCGGGGAAGAACCCTGCCATGGAAGGGGGCCACCCCACCCCCCATGGCTGGAAGCCCCCGCATTAAGCTGCGCCCCAACGGAAGAAGGTCCAGCAGAATGGGTGACGCCAGCAGCGGCAGCCGCCGCTTGCGGGCCAGGAGCCGCGGCCCCTACTGTGCCCGCACGCGGACCCCCTGCCTCCGGCCAAGGGGGAATCAACCCCATCCCACCGGTCCCGGTGGGTTCGGGCAGAGGAGGCCGCTGGGGAGGCGCAGCCGCAGTCCTCCGACCCGGAGTGCGCCTCCGCGTGGAACGAGCCGCGTTCGCAGTCGCCTTCTTCTTCGAGAGCATTGCAGCCGGTCAATGGGAAACCTAAAAGGAGAGAATCAGCAGCCAAGAGGCTCAGGTGGACAAGCGACGGAGGTAGGAGGGAAAAACTTCTCCGCTCCGTCGCTTCGCAAAATGGCAGCTCGGCTGCCTCGTGGCCACCCCTTTTATAAGGGAGCTGGCCACGCCCCTAACTACCCGGATGCCTTCGTCCGGTGGGGGGGCCCCCGCAAAGAGCGCGGCGGCCATTTTGGCACCGCGCTTGCATTCTTTGTGTGATTGTTCGATAATAAGTAGAATGAGGTCGAACAAGCAGCGGTCTAAGATAGCTGCCCACTTCTCTGTGAATTCTTTATCTTGGCTAAAAAGGGTGGGGCCCTTATTGATTCTTAAGCCTCAGGGTATCCTGGAAAGCCGGTGGTAGTTGGCCAAAAACGAAGCATGCATTTGAAATCTAACTTGTTTCTTTTTTAAAGTCTCTAATGTGGCAAAATCTCTGTTCTGTGAATCGATCTCCATGTTCAGTGTAGAAGTTTTTCCTAAGATTTGCTCTCTTTGTTGATCAGCATAAGCGAAGCCTCTATCATAAACCGCCATGATATAAACCAGGAGTAATGGGCGCAAACGGTGTGGTACTCAACAGATAGCAAAAACCATTTGAAATAGTGACTGTTTTATCTCAAAAATGGTATGGAATAGAGTGTGTCCAGCTCGGTAAAGAGTTGATGTAGTTTATTCTTATTCACAAACATTGTTCATAATTCTTGATAACAAAAATAATTCCATTTTTATAATTCTTGATAACGAAAATAATTCCTCTATGGGTAAAAATAAACGATACACTGAAACAGCTATGATTTTCTTTTGATAACAAAATTGATTCCTCTATGGGTAAGCATGAATGATTCACTAATACAGCTATAATTTTCAAAGTCGATACCAGTTATTTCAACTTTTCGAATAACCTTTTCTTCTTCCGGAAATCTGCACACAAACATAATTGTACATAAACATAATAATTAGCATGACAAAGTAATAGAGAGAACTGTTACACATGAATACGTGTTAAATATATATCTCTGCTATGCATCTAATATGTAGCTACAATACTATATAAAGAAAGGCAAAAGCTTACCAATGTGTAAAAAGGTCTCTTAACGTCACGTCCTTGTCTCCGCTCATTCTATTAGGTGCATATGGACGTTGATAATGCAAGCGCGGCGCCAAAATGGCCGCCGCGCTCTTTGCGGGCCCCCCCACCGGACTTGGACATCCGGGTAGTTAGGGGGGCGTGGCCAGCACCCTTTAAAAGGGGTGGCCACGAGGCAGCCGCGCTGCCATTTTGCGAAGCGACGGAGAGGAGAAGTTTTTCCGTCGCTCTCTCTCCTTTCCGCCTCCTTCAAGAGGCTGGCTTTTGCTAGCCTCTGTCGAGGCTTTGGTTTCGAGCCCTAGAGGCGCGATTGGCTTTAGAAGAAGAATTTGCTCCGTCGCTTCCTCCTTTGTTAGCCTCAGCTGAGGCTTCTTTTCTGCAAGCTGCTGGCTAGCTCAGTGGTTTAAGTGTTTGGCTTTGAAGCCAAAGGTTGGGAGTTCGATTCCCCACTATTCCTTTGCTACTTTGCGAGAGGCTCGAGTAGGTCAGCAGTCTGACTCCTGGGTATCCTCCCTTTTCCCTAGGCTGCAGCCAGAAAGGTAGGACTTTGCCTCTCATTTACGCCTCCTAGACAGAAGGCTATGGCGGCCAGCAGTCGGGTCGGAGGACCGCGACTGCACCCCCTCGACTCGGCCCTTCATGGGCCGGAGTTTGGGCATGCCCCCTTTTTTAGGGCCTGGCTCTCAAGTAGGGGCCCCCGGACCACTGCCCGGTGGGCCGTCTGGCCCACCTGGCCCCTCCTTATGCAGGGGGATTGGCATGCATTACTGGCCCGCGTAGCGGTGCTAGAGGCATCCCTAGGGATCGGCCCTTCAGAGGACCCGGCCCTCGGCCCACGGCTTGCCGGTCACGGGCCGGAACGATTGGGGGGAGGGCCTGGTGCTGGCTCACAGCGCATTTGCCCATTAGGGGCTGGAGTTTTGGACAGGGCCCTATTCTGGCCCAGGCTCTCAAATTGGGGGCCTCTGGCCCGATACCGAGCGGGCCGTCCGGCCCACTTGGCCCACCTACTAGGGGTTTTTCGTGGCAGGCCCCTTCCCTAACAGCGGGGCCCCTTTGTGTCTGCCGGCTACTTCGACCGCGGCCACTATGCAACAGGCGGCCAGCTGGGTCGAGCTTCTCTGACACGCCGGCCTGCGTCCGCTGCTGTCTCGCAGCTCCCCGTGTGTCTGGATCTGCGGCTGGAGCGCCTTGGAGATTGCCCCAGAGCTCGATTTCGGTCGCGAGCTCCGATGCCCACTGTGGGCCGGAACCCCCAGTGGGGGCGGCTCACGGGGGTGCAACTTGTGAGTATTACGTTCAAGTTGAATGCACACACAGCACAGTCCACTCCCGGTTGGGGCATTGCTCTTGGCCTTGCCAATTTGAGGCTGGGGGGCAACACTCGCCATCCTATCCCAGTGCCCCTTGGTTGCATTCTGGCACGACGTTGGGGGTGGGGTTTACGCTCCCGGGGCGGTACGTGGCATCACAGGGGCTGTCTAGGTCCTGCTGTGTATGTCCGCTGTACATCATGTACCGGCAAGGGCACTGCCGACGACTGTTTCTTCATGCCCCCCCCCCCAGTGATCATCTGCTCCAGATCATGAGGGGAAAGATTTGGTGGGGGTGGGGGGTGGGGAGTACGTGGATATATATTATCCCTATGAACTGAGACCCAAATAGCGATAGGGGGTACGGGCAGGACGATAGAGACATCGTGTGGTCCCCCGTAGTAAGCCGCCACGCACTGGGGCGTTCGCCCTCGGAACAGTGTTGAGCATCGCAGGGGCTGTCTGGATCCTGCTGCATAGGCCCCGTTATACAGAACGTCCCGTCAAGGGCTTTGCCGATGGACGGCTATTACTGGCCCCAGTTGATTTTGGCCGCAGGCCATCAGGGGCAAAGGCCGGAGGGGGACATGTGGATATTCTCCCTACTGAACTGCGAGCCCACTGGGTGGAGAGAGAAGGACGGGACGGCTGAGACAATGAGATGTCCCACCGTTGTTAGCCACCGCGCACCTTGGGACCCACTGGTTGTCGGCATACCTTGTATATGTTGTGGTATGCCGCGGGGCTTGACCGGTCTGGGACATCCTGGTGTCGATCGGATGGGCCCATGGCAGTTGGCTCATGGTGGGGAATGTGGACGAGGGTGGCTATATATATATCCCGAGGGAGGTGGGACGAGTTCTGTCAACAAGGGTGCTCGTGTACATCAGTACCACGGGACTGGTGCCTGGTGATGGGCACCATGGTGGTCATGCTGAGCAGCGGGCTGTTCAGACACTGGCGCCAAGCAAACTGGTCGGGCGGGGGGTTCCGGCCCGCCTACTGTATTCGGCCTGCTCAGCTGATGATGTGTGCACTAAGCATCATGGTCGTTACCGACTTAGTGCCCCCCTTTTGCGCTGGCACTCACGCCGCCCCCGAGTGCCCGCGTTCTGGTGGGTTACGGGGCGGAGGTGGGGGTGCACAGGGGCGATCAGAGCTCCGTCTGAACCAACTAATCTTGTCATAAGCCCCCCGCCCCAAATTATAGTCAGCCTGGAGGGATGTCACCCAGTTCATCCAGGAAGGGATGGGGCGGGAAACCTGCTGGGGGGTTTTCAATGGGGGTGCTCCTTTCAGGGATGCCCTTCCTGATGGCCTTGTTCGGTCAGGTACTCGTAGTTGCCTCGGCTGCTATGGGTGGCGTGCTCACACAATTCTGGTGCTGTTTTGGCACAGTGGGATATCCACTCAGCTTTCAGCTCTGGCCGGTGCACCCCACGATTTAGCCTTATCGGGTTTTAGGTTCGATGGCAAGTTTAATTAGATAAGCCTAACCCCCTTCTGACAGCGTTCATTCAGGTTCAGCACCCGACCGATGTGGGACTTTTGTTCAGTGGGCATTTGCTCACAGGTTGGGGTCTCGGTCTCCAGCCCATCGCCTCGACGACTTGGGGTCCGGGGTTAAACGGGGCTTGGACACGTGTACGCGTCTCCTCATCACAATTCAGACACTCAGGTGGGACCTGGGTGTCCCCTTGGCGCCTGAATAGACCGAGGCCCCATCTTCCAACCTCACATTTCTGCCTTGAGGCTGTCGCGCGGGCATCCAGGTTCACCATTGATACTGTGGCTTGGATGTCCATGGCGATTTTGGCATTGATTGCCTAACATAGAGTATGCCCTTGGGGATTGTAGTTAATTTATTGCCTCCTTAATTAGATTGCTCTGACTCAAATTAATCCTGGGTTTTGGGGGGGGTCACTTATTGGAGATCAGACCTGGTGGTCTGCCTTAGATATCTAGCACGGTCAGATAGCGCCGGCTCTCTCAATTATGGGGTTTACTATGAGGGTGGGTGCACGGATTGTCCCCACGATCACTGGGATCGCGTTTTCCCCTGTTCTAGAGAGCACTGCGGCTATGGTGCAAGGAGTGGGCCTACTCAGTGGTCCGATTGCGGCGTGACAATGCGGCAGTGGTGCACATTGTCAACACCCAGAAATGCAATTCCCCGGGTCCTGACATTAGTTTGTCTATTCGTTTGTGAAGCCAACGCCTAAATGTGCTGTTCCGGGCCAGACATGTTCTAGGTATGAATAATGACCTTACTGCTGCTTTTCCCCACCAGCGGATCGCCCGTTTCCGTGCTTACTCCCGAAGCGGAGGAATTCCACTTGCCACGTTTGGCCGATAGCTGGACGTTAGGCGCGCTGAAGGGAACCAGACATGTCATTGGCACCTCGCATGCGTAAGGCATATCACTACGAATTCATGTGTCGTGTCAGGGAAGGGTAGACGCGGGAACGTGTCCGCCGCCCGTACACACGTCACCCCTTTTCCCAGAGTTTCTAACCCACCTTGCGCGAGGTGGCATTACTTATGCACAGATAGGTCGGAGGTGGCTCTTAGCCATGTAGCTACCACGGTAGCCTTTTGGAGCGCCCCGCATCAGTGAGAGGGTGCCAGAGTTGGTACCACCTGTGTAAGGCGGAGGTGTCTCGTAGCGCACTGGAACTCGAAGATGTCTCTGTCACACGGGTGGGCTCGAGTGGGGATACGGTCCTCACGGGTGTTTTAGCACAGTAGGCAGTGGTGTATACTGCTACTAAGTTTTCGAGACATCTGTCCGGTTGGTGCCCTACATGATTACTTATGCACAGATAGGTGGGAGGTGGCTCTTAGCCACGTAGCTACCACGGTAGCCTTTTGGAGCGCCCCGCATCAGTGAGAGGGTGCCAGAGTTGGTTCCACCTGTGTAAGGCGGAGGTGTCTCGTAGCGCACTGGAACTCGAAGATGTCTCTGTCACACGAGTGGGCTCGGGTGGGGATACGGTCCTCACGGGTGTTTTAGCACAGTAGGCAGTGGTGTATACTGCTACTAAGTTTTCGAGATATCTGTCCGGTTGGTGCCCTACATGATTTTTCGACAGTGCCTGCTGCGCGCCCCAGCCTGTTTTCTGCCACCGGGATGGGTCTACCCTTACTATAGTACAGTCCCTGAGGGTGACCGGTGCCGCGTTTCGCGGTGTGGGGCCCGTTTTGGCACCATTTACTTAAGGTAGGTGTCGCGCTGATCGCGGCTACGTTTGGGGTACTCCGAGGTGGATATGCGTCTACGCACAATTTCAGATATGTATTTCCCCTCATTGTATGAGTACCTGTTTATGCCCTTCACCTTTTTTCTCCTCTTTTACAGATCCTAGGGGTCTCAACACACCGGTGGTGGGGCGGCTGGTGGGCCGCAGCTATGTACACTGGGCAGCGGTATAGGCAGCAGCGACAGAGAGTGGACCCCGGCCGGGCTGTGTGCATCCGCACGAAGGCTATGGTATGGTATGCGCGGCACATGGGGGTGGGAACTGAGGCCATTCCTGCTGTCTGACAGGGATGCTCGGCCGCCCTATGTTTTGCAGGCACCCCGGTGGCAGTGATATTATACGGATCACTGCTGTTACTAAACCGTTGGGGGGCTGTGACCTGGCTTTTTACATCACCTATGGCTTACATACGTTCGCTATGGTCTAACATCGTGCCGAGACACCAATTTAGGGGAGATGCGGATCTCCCTAGTTTGGACTGCTAGACAAATATTTTGCTGGTAAGCGGGAGAAGGGGTCCACCTGTCGGCTAGAGGTATGTACCTCGTTCTTGGTGTGATGCAAGCAGGCCTGGCGACCGAGCTGTCGGTCTTGGGGGGGTGTGAGTCATCATGGATGCCTCCCCGTGTGGCGGGTAGCACTGGTAAGGTAAACATTTATGACCCACAGGTATCTGGCAGGTTCGCAATTAACTGGACAACACTAGACAGGCACAAGTTGGTTAACGTTGTCCGGTCAACGATGAACCAGGCAATGGGGTGATGGCATGAGCTGGGCAGCAGGCATCACCCCGTTATTTTACGGATACGCGTCAGAGGGTGGGGTCACTAGTTAGATTATTGACTACGGTCAACAATTTGTTTGTTGTCAACAAACAAATTGATACAAATGGATACATTGTAACCAATTGCCGTTGGCAATTTTGGGTGGAACCTTACCAGTGTTACTTCGGCCTGCTTGCCTTAAGAATTATAATTGGTTGAATACCAATAGAAATTTATAATTCGGACTAGGGCATGAATCAATAAATGTGGCCCAATGCCGTTATCCACTTTTACCAGTGTCTGAGTCCTTTATTGGGGGTGCACCTGCAAAGCAAGCGCGGCGCCAAAATGGCCACCACGCTCTTTGCGGCCCCCCCCCACCGGACTTGAACATCCGGGTAGTTAGGGGGCGTGGCCAGCACCCTTTAAAAGGGGTGGCCACGAGGCAGCCGCGCTGCCATTTTGCGAAGCGACGGAGAGGAGAAGTTTTTCCCCTCTACCCCCTCCCTAGTTAACAGTGTGATATTTTGGTCGCTTCGGGGCCGGGTGGGAATTTTTGGCTGGGACCTACAATTGGCCTTCAGGTCCTGGCTTTTTTGCCCATCCCACACTGTTGCTATGGTTTGACATAGGGGTTTTCTTGTTCTGCTGTTGACTTTGGTCACATGGGCGGGTAGCACTGGTAAGGTAAACATTTATGACCCACAGGTATCCGGCAGGTTCGCAATTGACTGGACAACACTAGACAGGCACAAGTTGGTTAACGTTGTCCGGTCAACGACGAACCAGGCAATGGGGTGATGGCATGAGCTGGGCAGCAGGCATCACCCCGTTATTTTACGGATACGCGTCAGAGGGTGGGGTCACTAGTTAGATTATTGACTATGGTCAACAATTTGTTTGTTGTCAACAAACAAATTGATACAAATGAATACATTGTAACCAATTGCCGTTGGCAATTTTGGGTGGAACCTTACCAGTGTTACTTCGGCCTGCTTGCCTTAAGAATTATAATTGGTTGAATACCAATAGAAATTTATAATTCGGACTAGGGCATGAATCAATAAATGTGGTCCAATGCCGTTATCCACTTTTACCAGTGTCTGAGTCCTTTATTGGGGGGTGCGCCTGCAATGAATGTGAAGCAGCTGCCTTTATGCTGCCTTTATGCCTTTGTAGCATTAGAAATGGTCAGACCAAGGCTATTCGAGAGGTGCGATATTAACAAAAGATTAAGAAAGCGGGAAGCATTTTTTATTCACCTCTTTGATACCATGTATCCAAAAGGACTAAATCAGGAGCACGATCTTGCAGCTTTTCTATAGGCAACACTCTAGGTCATAAGTTTTTGCGGCTACAGTAGGTGGTTTCGGAAGCTTACAATAATTGGTTACACGTGAGCTACTTTTCACTAGCATAAAGGCAGCTGCTTCACATTTATTATCAACATCCATATGCACCTAATAGAATGAGCGGAGGCAAGGACGCGATGTTAAGAGACCTTTTTACACATTGGTAAGCTTTTGCCTTTCTTTATATAGTATTGTAGCTACATATTAGATGCATAGCAGAGATATATATTTAACACATATTCATGTGTAACAGTTCTCTCTATTACTTTGTCATGCTAATTATTATGTTTATGTACAATTATGTTTGTGTGCAGATTTCCTGAAGAAGAAAAAGTTATTAGAAAAGTTGAAATAACTGGTATCGACTTTGAAAATTATAGCTGTATTAGTGAATCATTCATACTTACCCATAGAGGAATCAATTTTGTTATCAAAAGAAAATCATAGCTGTTTCAGTGTATCGTTTATTTTTACCCATAGAGGAATTATTTTCGTTATCAAGAATTATAAAAATGGAATTATTTTTGTTATCAAGAATTATGAACAATGTTTGTGCAGAAGAATAAATTACATCAACTCTTTACCGAGCTGGATACACTTTATTCCATACCATTTTTGAGATAAAACAGTCACTATTTCAAATGGTTTTTGCTATCTGTTGGGCATATCAAATGGGCCACCCACCATACCCTCCCTCACTTCTTTGGCTATCTTTTCCACAGCAATGCCCTCCTTACCCCTGAGGGACTGCAAGTTTGGGGCATCCTGGGGTGTGCGAACACCCCTGAATGGGATGCAAAAGCCATAAGTAAAACCCTCTAACAGATAAACCGTGTCATTCTTCCTAGGATAGACACGCAACCACCTCTCTAGCATGCTGAGGTTAATTGGGGAGGGTGCCTTTGGGATGTGTAGCGGCATCAGACACAACTCTAGCCGGCCCCTGGTATCCCTTCCCCCTGCCCCTTGACCCGCCAGCCCGCGGGCAAGCGGAAGCAGCATGCGGTCCTGCATAAGAAGGGCACTCATGCTTAAATTTGAATTGCCGCCTGTTGCACACTCCATTAGAGGAGTAGCTCCAACACAGCAGGCGGGCTGGAAACCTCTGCCCTGCCGGCTGGCGGGGAGCCTGTGTAGTGGTGGGCCGCTGGACCATGTGGCCGCAGTGGTATTGGTCACCCGGTGCCAGCCGTGTAGGGGTCATATAAAGGAGCCCCAATTGCTGGCAGGGCTCGTCCCACCTCATCTCCGGGTGAAGGGCAACTCTCATCCTAAAGTCCTCGTCATAGGCTAACCATGACGGGCCAGGGAAATCCACAACAGCACGGTAAATGTTGTCCAGATACTGCACCATTGGAATAGCCAAATCAGGATGAGCCCTGAGATAAACAGCCAAATAGATCAGGTAGGCTGCTAACGAGTTAGCCCATGTACGAGGGGGTTTGTGACGATGGGACAATTCCTTGTCCCTGTTGTCTTGCCCCTCCTTTTCCTCCTTGGTTGGTTCTCAGTTAAGGAGGGTGATGATATTTACATACTCCCCCCGCCATATCTTCTCCCTGGTGGCTTGAGACAAATGGTCACCCAGAGGAAGAGAATAGCCGGCTGTTGACATGGCTGTAGTCAGCACGGAGCGAAGTGGGGTAGTAGATAACGGGCCATATGACCCAATAGGAAATGGAGCCGGTACAGACAGGGCGGTCACCCCTTGCGAACCCGGTGTATAGGGAGAGCCCAAGTGGCAAGATGGGGCTGGGTAGTATGCTGCAATGCTGAATTAGCCTGTTGAGGCCAGGTCCACTGTACACCCACGTTAGCATGTGGTAGTGTGAATGGTGTGCTAACTTGACCGCCATACTCACTTGTTGCACCCCCGTGGGCCGCCCCCACCGGGGGTTCCGGACCATGGTGGGCATCGGAGCTCGCGACAGAAATCGAGCTCTGAGCCAGGTCGCACCGGGCATCAGCAGGATGCCCCGCCGGGGCGGGCGTACGGGGAGCTGCGGAGCACCACCAGGCATGGGGCTGATGGCCTCCAGCAGCTCTACCCGGCTGAGGGCCCATTGTACAGTCTCGGGAGGCAAAGGGGGAGTGGCCATGCATGGCCTAACCACAGGGTCCGGTGGTGGGAGAGCGATCCCCATCGAAGCTTCTATGGCCGCTATGCAGGCCAGAAGCAATTCCCCCGTATCCAGCCCAATGAAATACTGCAGGCCGGATGGGCCAGGTGGGCTGTCGGTCAGTCCCCGTCCGGCTGAGGGCAAAAGGCCCCGCTCCAATCCGGGGCCAACCACGGGCAGTGGGTCAGGGCCATGTGGCAGTCCCCTACCACAGTAGGGCCAGACTATATAATCCAGCCCATGTGGTGTCGGGGGCAGGTTTGGACACGAGCCCATGCCGAGCCAGGGGAGGCCACCCTGCCCCAGCGATGTTCCCAGGGCCCCTACATCCATGGGGGTAGAATCCCCCAGGGGGCAGGCCTGCGCAGCCCCCGCATGAGTCCTCTGACCGAGCGGGGGGTGGGGGGGCAGGGGCCTGATCGCCTGCATTGGTGGCAGTGGGGGGGGAATGGCACCAGTCCTCCCCGGCGCTGCTGCCCAAGCCCTTCAGCCCGAGGGGACGACCGGGTGGTGGGTCAGGTGAGCCCTTCCCCTTGCACGGGTGTGCGCGGCCATCGCACTCCTCTTTTTGGGTGGCATGGCCACCCACCAACAATGGTGTCCCGTGGGACGCAGAAGCAAACCATCGGAGCGGATTCCCCCACTCCGTCAGTCGCAATAATGCCTTGCTTCCAGGCAGAAAGGCAGGGAAAGCAAGGACAGCAGTAGGCTACCAGCAAGAGAGGCAAGAGCGGCGGAGTGAACTTCTCCACTCCATCACTCTCTAACAATGGCGGCGAGCCGCCTCGTGGCCACCTCTTTTATGTAGTGGTGGCCACGCCCCCTAGAGAAACCTGGATGTCTGTGTCCGGGGGTGGGGGAGCCAGCAAAGAGCGCAGCGGCCATATTGGCACCGCACTTCCCTTCTGATAAAACTAAGGCTTTAATGTCTTGATGTCGTGTATGCATCAAAATATAACAGAAGCACACTGGCTTGGAAATCATTCTATGTTGAATGATCCAGAGAAAGGTGTTTTTTCTGTAAATTAGCACCAGAGAAATAAGTCAAGCTTTGTCTTAAAATGATATTACTTCAAAGAACTTCGAAGGATATTAAGAAAAAAATAATTAACTTGATAGTCAATTGAACTGTTAAAAACCTTCCCTAGAGGGGGTAGTTGGATAGCCACAATTTTCTAAGGGAAAAGTGCTGCCCTCAGGAGAATTGTCTCTAAGGAGAGAGACAGAATGTATTCACAACCAGCTCCCTTGCATATGATCAGTTCACTTCACCTGCCCTCTTATGCATTCCTTCTGCTTTGTCCATGCCTCATCCTTCGTGTTTATTTACACTATGTAAAGATCCTTAGTGAGGGAGGTGTGAAATGTAACATATTCTGAGTTTCTTTGAAAATTTCTGCATTGATCAACAGAGAGAGAGAGAGAGAGAGAAAATATATTTCTTAGTTAAGGATTTCTGAGTTGCTATGGAATCATTACTGGGTAAGGTTATAATGAATGAATAATGTTTAAAAACTAACAGGGAAATAAAGAAAGTGATTATTCAGAACAACAACTTGAAGTATTGATAATACTGTATATTGCAATGTTAATCCTAGTCGTAAAGTGCTTGTCCAATCAGAGCCAAAGTGGGATCTTCAAGAAGATGCTCATACTTGGGGTATCCTCTGGATCAGGGGTTGGCAACCTATTGCTGTGGTGCCAAATAATCTGGTCCCGAATCTCGCTCCAGCTGCCACCACTGCCAGAATGCAAGCGCAGCGCCAAAATGGCAGCCGCGCTCTTTGCGGCCCCCCCCATCGGACGAAGGCATCCGGGTAGTTAGGGGGCGTGACCAGCTCCCTTATAAAAGGGGTGGCCATGAGGCAGCCGAGCTGCCATTTTGCGAAGCGACGGAGCGGAGAAGTTTTTCCCTCTTACCTCCGTCGCTTTTGGCTTTTACCGGGAAGCCTTTTGGCTGCTGAATTCTCTCGTTTCAGCTTCCCATCGATTGGCTGAGAGGCCCGCGAAGAAGAAGGCGGCTGCGAGCGCGGCTCGTGCGGTTCGGAGGCGCAATCTGGGTCGGAAGACCGCGGCTGCGCCTCCCCAGCAGCTGCATTTGCTTGCACCCACCGGGACCGGTGGAATGGGGTATATTCCCCCTGGCTAGAGGATGGTGGCCCACGCACGGGGCCAGTAGGGGCTGCGGCCCTCGGCCCGCAAGCGGTGGACACCTCTCCTGGTGTCGCCCATTCTGCTGGGCCTCCCTTTATAGGAGCGTAGCTCGCTCCGAGGCCTTCCAGCCTTGGGGGGTGGTCCGGTCCCCTTCCCTGGCAGGTTGCTACATCGGCCCTAACGGGCCCGGGCATGGGGTTGTTGCCCTATTCGGGCCCCGGGGTGCAGGGACCTGTACCCATGCCTGCAGTAGGCGGGCCGGCTGGTCCTTTGCCCCATGTCAGCGTGGAAGCCTTATTGGCCCGCGTTGCGGCCCTCGAGACATCCCTGGCCCGGGCTGGCCACTCTTGGTCTCCCTTTGGGGTTCGTTTCGACGCGTCGTCTGCTGGGCAGCGGCAGGCGACGGGACGGGTCGAGCTGCTTGAGGCGCACTGCCTCGCAGCTCCCCATTCAACAGACCGGTGCGGGTCAGGCCCCATCGACAAGCTCGACTGCGGTTGTGAGCTCCGACGCCCCCGGTGGGCCGGAACCCCCGGTGGGGGCGGCCTACGGGGGTGCAGCACGTGAGTATGCGGTCCAAGCTAGTGCACCTACACACGTGGCCACGTTGGGGGGGGGGTTTCCAATGGCCTGGCCTCGCGCGGGTGGGGCGGCGGTCCAGCCGCTGACGCCCCACCTGGCGACGACAACTACCACTCAGGGCCCCGTGGTGGGGGGTGTTTTCTACCCTGTGGGGAATGTTTTGGGGGTGGCTGGGTTAGTACAGGCCCCCTTTCAGATGCCAGCAGTTCCTGTTGTGCACGGGTCGGCCTTGCTGACGGCGGGGTATTCCTTACCGCTGGGTGTCCATTTGGCACAGACCACCAAAGAAAAGATCTGGCGGGGGGATTACGTGGATATCTTCTCACTCCTCAACAGAGGGCCCAACAAGGAGTAGGGGGGGCAGGATGAGAAGGATAAGGAGCAGGCAAGTCGTAGCAAGCCACCACGTACGTGGGCCGACTGGTTGCTGGCCTACCTCATATACAGGGCGGTGTACCTTAGGGCCCGGCCGGATTTTGTAATTCCGATGGTCCAGTATGGACAACATTTACCGGGCGATGGTTGACTTTCCGGGCCCATCGTGGTTGGCTTATGACGTCTAATTCCATATGCGGATTCCCCGGCACCCCGACATTAGGTGGGTTGAGCCATGCCAGAGGCTGTGGCTTTTGTACATGACGCCCACGCGCCCCGCGCCCGGGGAGAGATACCGTTGTGGACATGCGATCCAGCGGGCGGCCCCAGCACAGGTCCACTGCCAGGGGGCGGGGCAGGGGGTTTCCAGCCCGCCTGCTGTGCTGGACTTTCTCATCCAATGGTTCCTGCAATAGGAAGAATGGCAAATACAGACATTAGTGTCCCCCCTGTGCTGGCCCCCATGCGGCCTCTGCCTGTCCCAGGCCTGGAGGGATGCGGGGCAGAGGGAGGGGTGGACAGGGGGCTGGCAAGACTGCCGCAGATGGATCTAGTTCACCAAAGGGCTCCCTCCCCAATTAATGTGGACATGTTGGAGCGCTGGCTCACATTGTACCCGAAGGGAGAGGATGTGGATATCTCCTTCAGGGTTTTAGGCAGGGGTTACGTATCCCTTTCATGGGTGATAGGTCCCCTCAGGATGCCCCCAATCTTTATCCCTTAGGGGGAGGGAGGAGGTGGCTCCTGCCAGCAATGATAAGGAGGTCTATGCGGGCAGGGTCGTTGGCCCTGGCCCTGCGCCCCCGTTCCGGGGAGCATATTATTACAATGATGCCATGTCTTTTGGCTGTTCCAATTCGGGCTCGGCATTCGAGCGTTCCTCCATCTTCCTAGAGTGGGCTTTTGTTTGCAGATCAGGGTCCCGGTCTGTAGCCCATTCCCTGGATGTTTTTATTCGGGGCTGAACGGGGCTGGGACACGTCCACACGTCTCCTCAACACATTTCAGACGCTAATGGAGGAACTTGGTGTCCCTTTAGCGCCCGAAAAGATTGAGGGCCCGCCTACACAGCTAGTATTCCTGGGGGTGGAGATTGACACGGTAGCACAGGCTTCTAGGTCGCAGCGGGATGAGGTGTCAAAGCTAGTGGCCCTTATCTCGGACTTGCTGGCCAAGCGCATGGCATCACCGAGGGACCTGCTGGTGCTACATGGTCACCTCAATTTCGCTGGCAGGGTAGTCACACCGGGCAGGGCATTTGCTCGGCGCTTGCGCGACGCCATGGCAGGATTATCCAGGCCCCACCATAGGGTTAGACTTACCCGGGGTATCAGGGCAGACGTGCTTGTCTGGCTACAGATCCTGAGGGATTTCAATGGGGTGTCATTTTGGAGGTCTGAGCTCCTGGCTTCCCCTCGCTTTAAGATACAGCCCGATGCCTCGGGATCCCTGAGTTATGGGATGTACTTCAATTGGAAGTGGGCCTATGGTGGGTGGCCACCATCCTGGGCAGGCACGGGTCGCCTGCGTGGTCTCACGTATCTGGAATTTTCCCTATACTGGGTGCTTTGATGCTATGGGGCGAGGAGGGGGCCAACTCGGTTGTCCACTTTGGTGTGACAATGCGGCTGTTGTCCACATTGTCAATGCACAGACCTCTAAATCGCCCAGGGTTATGGACCCAGTGCGCCAGTTTGCGTTGCGCAGCCTGCGCCTCAACGTTCTTTTCAGGGCCAGGCATGTCCCAGGGGTTACTAATGATATTGCTGATGCTTTGTCCCGCCTACAGATCTCCCGGTTCCGTGCCTTGGCCCCGGATGCGGAGGAATTTCCCTCGCCACTCCCGGACGGGATATGGAACATTGGCAAGGAGAGGTGAACCGGGCGATTGGCCTGTCACTAGCGCCACGCACGCGTAAGGTGTATCACCACGCATTTAATTCTTTCAGAGCATTCTGTACCCAATTTCAAATGCCAGGAACCTGGCCGATCCCGGTAACCCATGTTCCGCGGTTCATGGTTTACCTGCATGCCCAGGGCTTTGCACCTCGCACCATAGCATCTAAGCTGTCAGCGTTGGCTTTTATGGCCAAAGTGGGAGGTCATGTGGACAGCACCACTGACTTCCGTGTGAGACATGCTTTGGAGGGGTGGGTGCGCACGCGTGGGCGTTGCCCGGACGACCGCCACCCGATTTCCCCAGGGGTTTTTACCCAATTGGCCCGGGGCTGGCCTGGCCTCGGTTTTGATAAGATGAGGCAGCCCATTTTATGCGGCTACAACGGTCGCCTTTTTTGGAGCGCTCCGCATCGGCGAGCTTGAGATGCTGTATAAGGCGGATGCAAGTCGTGGACAGCACCACTCACTTCCGTGTGAGACATGTTTTGGAGGGGTGGGTGCGCGCGCGTGGGAGTTGCCCGGACGACCGCCACCCGATTTCCCCAGGGGTTTTTACCCAATTGGCCCGGGGCTGGCCTGGCCTCTGTTTTGATAAGATGAGGCAGCCCATTTCATGCGGCTACAACGGTGGCCTTTTTTGGAGTGCTCCGCATCGGCGAGCTTGAGATGCTGTATAAGGCGGATGCAAGTCGTAGGGCACTGGAACTCGAAGATGTCTGAGTGAACAATATTGGGCTCAGTTGGGGATACGCTCCTCTAAAACGTATCAGCACGGCGTAGGCAGTGGAGTAGACTGCTACGATGTTCCTCGGCAGACATCTGTCCGGTTGGTGCCCTACAGGATTTCCTTGCACTGTGTGGCACGCACCATGGCCCGTTTTTCTGTCACCAAGGTGGGTCTTCTCTTACTAAATTTCAATTTGAAGGGTGCCGGGAAGGCACTAGACAGTGTTGGCCCCTCTGGGGCTCGTTGCGGCACCCATTCGTTCAGGATAGGGGCGGCTCCTACTGCAGTTGTTTTTGGGTACTCCGGGGCTGAAATACGCCGCACGGGAGGGTGGGGATCACAATGTTTTCAGTTTTGTGTTCGCCCTCTTCAACCGTGAGTACCGGTTTAGTCACTGCACTGTTTCTCCCCCCTCCTTTTTTCCTTGACAGACCCTGGGTGTCGTTTTACACCGGTGACAGTATGGCTGGTGGGCCGTTGCCACGTGCATAGGGCAGCGCGTGACGCTGCGGCGACAGAGTGGGGACCCCGACTGGGACTGGGTGCAGCCGCACGTCTCAGGTAGTATGGTAAGCGCGGCATGTTATGGCGGGAACTGTTGCCATTCCTTTTCTACATCAGGGATGCTGACTCGCCCGATGTCCTGGTTATGTACCTTGGGGGCGATGGCTTGGGGCGGGTCACTGGCCTATCGCAGAAGCTTGCGGTTTGCAGTGACCTGCCCTACTCACATCATGTGTGGCCTGCCACATCCCTCAATTGGTCGGACACGATACCGCGGTACGCTTACAGGGGGGCGTTCGGCCTCGAGGCTCTTGACTGAGCCGACGCTCCGTGAAGGGGGCTATTGCCCGGTTCCTTTTCGACAAGGGCGGGGGACGCGTCATTGGCCTCCCCGGCGTCAGTCTGCAAAATTACGAGCTTTCCTCAGGGGATGGGGCCCATCTGTCGCAGGGAGGTATGGACCTCTGGTTAGTGGAATGGCGAGCAGGCCTGTCAACCGAGCTGACGGTCTTGGGGGGGGGGGCGGTGAGCCTTTTGGGAAGCCTCCCCGTGTGGCGGGTATCACTGGTAAGGTAAACATTTATGACCCACAGGTATTCGGCAGGTTCGCAATTGACTGGACAACACTAGACAGGCATAAGTTGGTTAAACGTTGTCCGGTCAACGACGAACCAGGCGACGGGGTGATGGCTACAGCTAGACAGCATGCATCACCCCGTGATTTCACGGATACGCGTCAGAGGGTGGGGTCATTAGTTAGATATTGACTACGGTCAACAATTTGTTTGTTGTCAACAAACAAATTGATACAAATAGATACATTGTAACAATTGCCGTTGGCAATTTTGGGTGGTACCTTACCAGTGTTACTTCGGCCTGCTTGCCTTAAAGAATTATGATTGGTCAATTACCAATAGAAAGTTATAATTCGGACTAGGGCATGAATCAATAAATGTGGCCCAATGCCGTTATCCACTTTTACCAGTGTCTGAGTCCTTTATTGGGGGGGGTGCGCCTGCAATTGTGTTTATGCAGCTGTAAATGAGTCTGCGGCCATCATAAATGCATTTACTACAGCCGTAAATGAGTCCGCAGCCATTGTGAATGCATTTGCTACAGCCACAGATGCATTTTATGGCACCAGTCCGACCCACTCAGCTGTCCGAGGCGGCATGGTCTGGCCCACAGCTGGAAAATATTGAGAACCCTTGCTCTCTGGATAGTTGCTGTCAGGAATAAATTTCCGCAGTTCTGTTACACCTAGTATCTTGTGTTTTAGCTGAAACAGTGTGTGTTCAACACAGTAAGATAGCCTGTCAAATATAGTTCAGTCCCTCTGAGAGACCTTGTCTCCAGTGCAAAAACCAAGGCACCAAGTGGTGTGTGTGTTTTCTTTTCTATTGGGTTTTGTGTCTTTTGGGCATACTATCATTTTCCTTGGAGAAGCTAAGTGTCATGAAGTAGACTGTGACAAAGAAGCAGATAAGTCATCTCATGTATCCACTTCTGAACAGCCTATGCAGCAAGGCAGCAGTTACATTTTGAAGTTACAGAAATCTACAAAAATAAGTCTCACAGATATGCAGTGTCTCTTAGACTAGATTTGGAAAAAAATCTTCCTGCCTTGCAAATGAATAAAAAAATATATACTTTTGTCATTGGGTACAGGACAATGAGAAAAGTATGGATTTACACTTCTAGTTTCTATAGGATTCTTTAGCAATGTGTTTGTGAATTAAAAGAAACTTTAAAAACAAGAAAACCTTTTAGGTTTTGACTGAACTAGGAAAACATAGAATCTTGTATTGAGAATCACATCCAAAAACATTAACATTCCTTAGCTTTGCTTTTTGACAAAAATCTGCAAGTTTTCAGGAGGCACCTCACACTGAAGATGACGGAGATGGCATTTAAAGAGAAGAGTAAACCATCATAAAATGGGGGCAGGGGCAATGTGTATAATTTTAAGGAGGCAACTTTGTCTCCAAAGTGTGGTTCACCTAAGTACTCAAAAATGTCTTGGTTCCATAACAAACTAGCCATCATTTAGCTTTAGGGCCATCACAGTTTCAGAAAGCAATGCCTAAAGTTAAGTATAGAATCTGGAGGGAATATATATTTTTTAAACTTCTTTTTGTGCCAAATCTGATTCCGAATATTGGCAATCATCATGGCACTCAGCGATGAAGACTGTCCTATGAACATAATGCTGTGGTCTTTCATCTGCCTTTTGCATTGCAGCATGACACCCATACCACGGATCCTGCTCCACGAGTCACTTTCTGGTCCTGAGCCCTTTTTACAGAGCTTAAAAAGGTTACTTTATCAGACTACAACTGCCAGTATCTCTCAACTAATGTGGGATCCTGAGAGTTGCAGTATGGTGGTATGAGTAGTGTGTTTCCACATGGAGATTTTATGTAATTTGCAGAAAGTTTGTACAAACCATCTCTGGTAATGAGACTAAATTTAAATTGTATTGTAATTAAATTAAACTTCGGACTCCATAAAGGGCATTTAAAATTGTCAGTAATATTTCCAAGATCTGTACATTTCTCTCTCAAGCAACCTTTAAACATATAGTGTTGACAATAGTTGATTTTTTTCCTCATGACTATAGCTAATTTCAAATAATTCATGGAGATTGGTGAAAATTACTTTATCAGGGTTCATGTTCAGCAATACGGACCATCAATTGTCTCTGTCATATATTCAGGTTTAAGAAGTTGCAAATATGGTGGCATAAATCAGTGTTTGTCCATTTGGAGATTTAATGCAGAAAACCTGTACAGCCTCAGTTCTATAACTCATCTCTGGTGATGAGATGAAATGTAAACTGTATTGTACTTAAACTAAGCTTCTGTTTCCATGAAGGACAGTTTAAATTGCCAGTAGGGAATTTATGAGCAAAGCACCTCACACCCAGCTTTGCCTCAAGAGGGAGAAAAAAAAGTCAGTGAAAAATGATGATATGCAAGGGTGACAGAATGGTAAGGACATAATCTATCTTTGCTGGTGGATAACGGTGGTCAAATATTATTGAAATATATAATATATGAAGATAGAATATAATCCATCCAGTGTCAATTTTTTGTATAATTCTAAAGATTAGATTCTAAGCACATGCCTAATTCTCCTATTAGAGTACATGAAATTTAGAAGACTTATTTTCAGTTGGATCTTGCCAATAGCATTTGGCTGATGTGTTTTTTGTTATGTTTTAATTGTTTTAATTGTAGTTGCCTTTTTAAAATTATGTTGTTAGCTGCCTTGAATGCCATTTTTGGCAGAAAGCTGGAGTGTACATGGAATAAATAAAATAAGGAATGGTAGCTTATATCTTTGACACATTTTAGTTCTGGTTATCACATGTAGCTGGACATATACAGTGGTACCTCGCTTAAAGAGCATAATGCATTCCACAGGATTGCTCTTTAAGTGAGTTTGCTCTTTAAGTGAAACACCGTTGTAAGTGAACAATTGTGACTTCTGGTGGTGGTGGGATTGCGAACCCCGATTTAGTTGTTAAGTGAGTTTTTGGTTGGTTTTAGTTGTTTAGTTGTCCTGTATTGCATAATGAACTGTATTGTGTCGTATTTCCCCTTTCCCCCCTCCCCTTTCCCTTTCCCCTACTTATGTTTAGTAGCTGAGGGACCGTGTAACCGTTTTGTTATGTTAGAACTTAAATGTTATTGCATATTTTATTGTTTCACTGCTGTATTGTAACATTGTACCATTTGTAATTTTGTATATTGTATTTGATTTAACTGTTGTAAGCCGCCCTGAGTCAGCCCTGGTTGAGTAGGGTGGGGTATAAATCGAATAAATGAATGAAATGAAATGAAATGAATAAGCGAGGCGACCATTCAGACAAAATTCTGATCTTTAAACGAGTTAGTCTCTAAGCAAGGAGCTCTTTATGGGAGGTTTTACTGTATTCCAAATTCATGTGACAAGCTTGCTTGTGTGAATCAATATTCTGAGGTAAAATGTGAAGGAATTTTTGGATTTGTTTTCATTTTGTTACTTTTTGCTACTTTGGCTGACAGCATCTTGTAATCACAGGATTACTTCATTTATACAAAAACTATTTCTCTTTTATACTATATTTAGATGTTTTCAAACATCTTCTGTTGACTGAAAGGATCCATGGGACCAGGTCTATTTTTTAGAAAAGCAAATGTGTTTAACTGCATGGGGAATTCTTCTTCTTTCATCTTCTCCTCTTCATCACTTTCCCTATCCCTTCTCCCTCACTTTCTTTATACTGTACCACCATCATCACCATCATACCCATTCAATCTGCTTTTTCACTTAGTCTGCTATCTCTACATGATAAAGCTGGTTCTTAATTGTGGACCATGGCTCTGAGTGGTACAGCTGATCTTTTTCTTATCTCAATGATGCTGCTATTGATATCACTTTCATGAACAAACTGGCTTCCAGCTATGTTTCCTCGGTTCCAGGAAAATGTTATTTGCCATCATTTCTGCTGGAATGTTCCTCTACCTTCTCCCTTAACTCCCACTTTGGCAGGGATCTCTGAATTCAGTCTCCACTCTCCCCCAATCTATTTATGTAGAATAGCAGATGGTAAGAGGGATGGATTCTCTCACACTATGCATGATTGTGCGTGTGTGTGTGCGCGCGCGCACGCTTGTGTCTCTCTGTCTGTCCGTCTGTGTGCACGCATATCATTTTATGTTAATTTGTTAACTTTAGCAAGAAGAGGAGTGAATATTAAGGCAAAAAGGATATGTCAGGGAGAAAATCCAATCTTGTCGAACCCTCTATTCACTTATTTGGAAGAAACTGCTTTATATGACATTGTCACTCAACAAAAGAAGCAATATCTTGTCATTTCATTTCAGTGTTTCCCCTTTGTTTCTCTTGTGTTTGTAAGAACGAATACATGTATTTTGTGTGATTAATGCAGAAATATTTGCTTGGCAGCGACACTGCATTTCTTTTAGATTCCTATTTAAAATATTTGTTTTGGTGTTTTCTTTGGTGTTTCCGATATTGTGGCATAGGTTGACAAGTCACTCTTTTGTATGGATTATCTTTGCTTTAGAGGCCACTGTTTAACTGTACTGTGTTTTGTTATTTATAACTGTATACTGTTGTAATCACATAATTTTGTTCTTTATTTGCTAGCACCTCTTGACGTGTTTCTTGAGGAAAAATGCCAGTCAAAAATAGACTTTTTCAGTGGGAGTACATTTTAAACATAATCCTGTATGATTCATTAAGAATGAAATCCAGAAGAATGCAATAACATGTTTTCAACTCCTTCACTTGCAAACTGCATCATCTTAGGCATGCATCAAAATCCAAGTGCTCTTTTTGTGATATAAAACATGGCATATGGCATGACACACATTATACTGGTCCCTTCTGCCTTGCCATGTGTTCTTGATTCAGACCCTGGCCAATTGTAAATTGGCTCTGATTTAATGTCATTAAAGATAGAAATTGGCTATTTATATCATTGGAGTAGAACAGTTGCTAATTTCCCTAGTGACTAATATACATTGTTGCATTCCTGGAAGGCTTAATTTCTGAAACAATCTTTTATAGTCATGTTTTTCCAGAGACTAAATGCTTTTTTCAGCAGAGGGAGTAACAACCCTGTATAGTAAATTACACCCTTCAGATATAACTTGGCCAGTTTACTGCACTGAATAAAAAAACCTGGATGGAATCCTAGTGATGTAGACCAGAATATTGTTCAAGAAAGGTAAAGCAGAAATCGCCACCTGTAATGAAATATCTCCTTGTTTGCCAATTGCACAGCATGGAGTCTGCCACTTGAAAAGACAGTGTTTCTTTTACCTACACAAGCTTCTGTTTCTTCTAAGTCATTTGAAGCTAGTCACTTTATTGTATATAGTCCTTTGTACTGTTTAAGCATGACACTCTGTTTCATCTCCACTTTTAGCGGCACACTGAACACGAATGGCACTTAAAGTGCCAACCTTAAACTAATTCCCACTTTTACCTTCCTAGGGAATGGCCTGGGTCAAAAGAGGCTGTCTTCATGTGGAATTGCTGTCCCACGTTTCTTAATAGTTATTTGCGTTAATTTCATTTCAGAAAAAGGATGCTCAAGCCAGCTTTGCTAGAGAAGCAAAGAATAAACACATGACAATTTCAGTGGCATCATGCATCAAGACACTATTTCTTTGTCCAGTCTCATCATTAAAATGCTCTGGGTACACCTTTTACCTGTTTTCCCTTAATCCCTAGCATTTGTTTAGCAAGAGCTCATGTTGTTCTGAACATTCTGTTCTGCAAATTATTTAAAATTAAGGACAGGAATTTTTTTCCATCCTGTTTATGCATATGCAAGAATAAGCCATTTCAAAATAGGCTGGAATGAAATTCTAGATAAAAAATGCTCAATATTTCTGAAAACTGGAGGAAGTTACTCTCCAAGGTGCTGAATTCCCTTTGCCAAGTTTCCTCCCCACCCCCAATTTTCAGCATGTGTTCCTTAGCTTCCTTACTTTATATTGAATATTATTAAGTTTGAGATAAAATAACAAAGTAAATTTTAAAAAGTTTCAGTTATATTAGTGTTTGTTTATCATGTCTTCACATGGAATGCCTGATTAAGAAAAGGATACAGAGACAAAGGCCTTCAAGAAAATTGTGGGCTACAAAAGGTATCATGACATTTGTTATAATTTATTTTCTTTTAATTAGATCAACTCTGAGTTTTCAAAGATTACTGAATCCAAGGTCTATACAACAGCAAAATATAACTGCACTGCACTACTGCACTGGTTGCCAGTTTGCCTTCGGGTGCAATTCAAGGTGCTGGTAATGACCTTTAAAGCCCTTTATGGTAGTAGGCAAGGCTACCTAAGAGACCACATCATCCCAAGGGAATCTGCCCACCCCACCAGGGTGGACCAGAGGGGCTCCCTCAGTGTTCCTTCAGCTAGAGGGGCTCGCCTCTCTAGCACTAGGAGAAGGGCCTTCTCCGTGTCTGCCCCAGCCCTGTGGAACCTTTTGCCAGTAGACCTTTGGCTGCAGATGGAATTGCTGCCATTTAGGAAAGGGCTGAAAACCTGGCTGGCAGGGCAAGTATGGGGGGTCGACGGGATGTTGACTCATTGGCTCTACTAGAAGTATACGTCCCTTTTTACTGATGGGTGGGAAGGGAGGGTCTTTTAACTGGGAGTTGAATTTTTAAAGCGTTTTTAAAGAGTTTTATGGAAGTTTTTTAGGGGAGTTTTAAATTCTTATGTATAAGTGTGCCGCCCTGAGTTGCCCTAGGGCAAGTGGGCGGGGTATAAACTCAAATAAATAAATAAATAAACTTCAAAATTTTCATCATAAATGATATATTATTTAATTCCTTGAATACATCAAACTGTTATTGAAAGACAGCCATTTCCCAGACAAATATTTGGGTGGTGAATCAAGTTCCACTAGCATGGTTTAAAGTTTAAAAGTATATACCAAAATTCTATTAGTGTCAGAAGAACATTGAGTTTCTTATAAAATGCTTTGTATATATTGACAATGTGTGAGAAGCAGAAAAGGTAGAGGGATATTGCCTTAACTATATCCTCTCTTATTCTTTTGGCAGCTGGAAATGCAACAAATGATGGCTGTCCTAGAGCACTGATAGCACCATTTGCTGGTTTTCATTCATTTTACTCCACGGAGCCCAAAAAGAACAATTAATCTTGCATTCTAGAAGAAGCTCACTCACCATAGTTAAATTTCTGCTAAGTTCATTCAGCTCCTGAATCATTTGTTGTAAAAAATCTACTAGGTTGGTTGCATTTTAAGAATAAGAATAGAAAAAGGTATACACAGAATGCGAAGAACGTGGCTGTGACAGAGGGGACCAGGAAAAGCCATTCAGCTATACTACCCAAAACATTCTTAGTGTGGGTGACTGTCAGGTGGGCTAGTGCACTGTAGCTGGGAGATTCTTCCTCGTTGAGTTGCCTTTTCTAGCACCTGAGTCAATTGACTCAACCAGGAAGTATTACCAAACTCATAAGTTTACACAATTTAATTTGTATGTCAACCTTGTTAGGTAGAAAGACTGAAAATCCAACACACTAACAACAACATTGGAATATAAGGACATATGATCAAATTAAGTGGCAAGAGATTTAAGACAAGGAAAAGATAGATGATGGCCTTCAAAATTCTGTCAAGAACTACTGTCAGCAGGATCAAAAGAAAATTTCTAGAGAGTGAAATATCCTGGTCTCTTTTATCCCAGCACAGCAAGCTTCATAGTGCCCCTTATTTTCAGTTTTGGTTCCTGACTTAATATCAATTTTTCTCATTATATAATGAAATATACTGTAGGTTGTGAATGGCCTTCAGAAGTTGATTGTCCTCCCCGTCTCCCAAACACACTACTGGGAGTATGTCCCACTGATTTCTGTGAAAATTACTTCTGAAAAATGTGCATAGATTCAGCCTGTGAATTAGCTTTTGTTTTTCTGCTGGAAGACCATTATTGGATAAAGATAAAGAACTCTTTAAGACCACTAAGCAAAGAAAGCTCCAATACCTTGGCCATATCCTGAGGAACAACATAAATTATTAAATCCTCCAACTCGCTCTGCAAGGAAAGATCCCTGGGAAGAGAAGCCCTAAATGTAGACAGATTTCTTCATGGCTGAAAAACCTGAGAGACTGGTGTGGCATGTTCTGAGGAGTTAAGAACAGGAAGACTATCACCTTGATGATAGCCAATATCCGGAATGGATATGGCACCTGAAGAAAAAGAAGGAGACCATGTCATGTCAAAAATTATTCTGAGTTGAAAGGGCGTCCTGCCCCGGTGGGGGGCGAAGAGAGGGCCATTCCATCGGCCTCTCACCTGGCTGGCGTCCTCGGGCCCCGCCTTCCCCTCGCCCTTGGATTTAAAAGGCGAGGGGCGCCCGGGTGAACCTGCCGCCGCTGCGCGTCCTGCCCCGGTGGGGGCGAAGAGAGGGCCATTCCATCGGCCTCTCACCTGGCCGGCGTCCTCGGGCCCCGCCTTCCCCTCGCCCTTGGACTTAAAAGGCGAGGGGCGCCTGGGTGAACCTGCCGCCACTGCGCGTCCTGCCCCGGTGGGGGTGAAGAGAGGGCCATTCCATCGGCCTCTCACCTGGCCGGCGTCCTCGGGCCCCGCCTTCCCCTCGCCCTTGGACTTAAAAGGCGAGGGGCGCCCGGGTGAACCTGCCGCTGCTGCGCGTCCTGCCCCGGTGGGGGCGAAGAGAGGGCCATTCCATCGGCCTCTCACCTGGCCGGCGTCCTCGGGCCCCGCCTTCCCCTCGCCCTTGGACTTAAAAGGCAGGGGTGCCCGGGTGAACCTGCTGCCGCTGCGCGTCCTGCCCCGGTGGGGGCGAAGAGAGGGCCATTCCATCGGCCTCTCACCTGGCCGGCGTCCTCGGGCCCCGCCTTCCCCTCGCCCTTGGACTTAAAAGGCGAGGGGCGCCCGGGTGAACCTGTCGCCGCTGCGCGTCCTGCCCCGGTGGGGGCGAAGAGAGGGCCATTCCATCAGCCTCTCACCTGGCCGGCGTCCTCGGGCCCCGCCTTCCCCTCGCCCTTGGACTTAAAAGGCAGGGGTGCCCGGGTGAACCTGCCGCCGCTGCGCGTCCTGCCCCGGTGGGGGCGAAGAGAGGGCCATTCCATCGGCCTCTCACCTGGCCGGCGTCCTCGGGCCCCGCCTTCCCCTCGCCCTTGGACTTAAAAGGCGAGGGGCGCCCGGGTGAACCTGTCACCGCTGCGCGTCCTGCCCCGGTGGGGGCGAAGAGAGGGCCATTCCATCGGCCTCTCCACCTGGCCCCGCCCTCCTCTCCCGTCCCTTGCGCGGGGAGATAAAGGGCCGTGGGCCGCCGGGCCAGGCCCAGGACTGCCGCCGCCCCAGGACCATCGCCGTCTTTGGCTCCTTGCTGTGGCTGCCTTGGCTCATGTTGAGACTGAGACGTGGACCTCCTTCCCCAAGCTGTTGGGGGAGTGGTAGCTCCTACGACTGTTCTCCAGTGGACATGGGGGTCTTGCTATGTTGGGTTTGCTGTAGTATAATTATATTTATTGCATTTTTATGACCTAATTATGTAGTGTAGTTTTTGTATTATGATATTATGCTTATCTGGATTGTTTTCCATTTTGAACTTGTTGTTTCTCTGTATTATCTTTTTATTGTTACTTTGTTGGATTATGTTGTTAGCCGCCTCGAGTTGGTCTCGGCTGAGGAAGGCGGGATATAAATTAAACTGATTGATTGATTGATTTTTGTGGGAGAAACTCACAAATGAGGCTCCTTAATGTCCCCAAGAATTGAGATGGAGACGGGTGCTCAATCCATTGTGCAGTAACCAGATTTTGAACTGCCGACTTGCCGGCCTTCCAGCTACCAAGGTGAACTTCTTAACCACTGAGTCACCGCAGACCATTGTTGATATAATGGATCTGTGGAGAGACTGATACATGATATTTTCTTCTTCTTTGCTTTACAAAAGCTGTTAATGAAGCATTTCAGGAGCACAGAAAAGGCTTTGCGTTCCTGAAGCTGTAATTCATTTTACTGAGTTCTGGTGAACTTATGACCCAACAAATGTTTTTTCTCCAGTATCTCTTAATGGCCCCTTGATTGAATTACTGCCTTGTCAACAGTGGATCTACAAATGTGCAGTTCATCTCAGAGGCAGCATGTGCCAAAGACAAAGAAGGCAATGAATCAGAAAGCTCCTTTTTCTGACCAGCTTATATTCCCCCATCATATGACCCATACAGATTGAAGCACTATTAGTATTTTTAAATGAAAGAAGCCAGTTTGCCTTCAGTCATTACTCATAAAGTGTAACTATTTCCCCTCCCCTTTCTATTCTCCATGTTACTTTTTGGAGAAGGCTCCATGGGTAACCTCATTGTGTGTACTGACAGCTTCTAGACGTTTCCCTGTAGTTAAGCCTGGTCCAAGCTGTGTATCAAGAGTTAATAAAGAATAATTGTCTCATCCTTGCTTTTGTTATATGTGTACTTAGCTTTCTAAAATACACACACCACTTGTCGCCTATTAGCTCTTTTCCTTCTCTTCCTTTTTCTCTTCTAATTATCACTGATTTTGTGCAATGTGAGGCTCACTGCTATTACAGAGCAAATCCTTTCCACTCTTCATTTTATGCTAAACCTTGGGGCACTAGTTGGTTTCTCTTAGCAACAGGAAGTATTCCTAGTTTTTTTATGAAACCATCCACAGGGTTGTGTTTCAGGAATTGGGAAAATATGACTCCCCAAGCAGTAGAACTGCTGTCAAGAACTGTGGCTTTGGTCATCATAAACCAGCCTAGTCATGGTATGGTAAAAGTAAAGGTAAAGGTTGCCCTTGCTCGAAAGCCAGTTGTATCCTACTCTAGGGTGTGGTGCTCATCTCTGTTTATAGCCAAAGAGCCAGCGCTGTCTGCATCTGCAGATGTTTCCATGGACATGTGGTAGGTACGATTAGACATGGGAGTGCACAGAATGCTGTTTATCTTCCCACCGAAGTGCTACCTATTTATCTACTTCTTATCTATTTCTTGCTTTTGAACTACTAGGTTGGCAGGAGCTGGGACAGAGATGGAAGATCACTCAGGTCTCAAACTGCCAATCTGCTGGCCTTCTGGTCCTGAGGTTCAACATCTTAATCACTATCTGGAATACTGTGTACAGTTCTGGTCGCCATACCTCCAGAAGGATATTATGGAGCTGGAAAAAGTGCAGAGGGGGGCAACCAAAATGATTAGGGGACTGGAACACCTTTCTTACCATCTGAGGCTGCAATGGTTGGGCCTCTTCACTCTTGAACGACGGCGTCTAAGAGGTGACCTGATTGAAGTTTATAAAATCATGCACGGTGTGGACAAAGTAGATAAGGAAAAACTGTTTTCCCTATCACATAACACTAGAACTAGGGGGGACTCCATGAAACTTTTGGGTGCTAGTTCTCAAACAAATAAGAGAAAGTACTTTTTCACCCAGAGGATCGCTGGTCTATGGCACTCCCTGCCAGAAGAAGTGGTGACAGCTGTCAGTCTTGACAGCTTCAAGATAGGATTAGACAAGTTCATGGAGGACAAGGGTATCAATGGCTATAATTATGGATACCTAAGAACAACCTCGGGGTTGGAGAGATAGGCAGGATATCTCTCAAAGCCATTTCCAGGGAATCCTAAGCAGGTGAAGGCATCTGCTTGGGAATAATACCCTGAAGCAATTGGTGAGCCACTGTGTGAGACAGAATGCTGGACTGGATGGGCTGTGGCCTGTTCAAGCAAGGCTGATCTTATGTTCTTATGATTTATTTCCCTCACATACAAAATGAGAGAAGGCAGCTCATTTAGAAATGAAAGGCGGTGTTAAAAATTTATCATTGCACAGCTTTTAAGGAGTTGCTCCACTTTTGAGTGGTGTTTGAAATTATTGACTCATAATATTAAAAGAGAGATCATATGGTGCTTGCAAAGGTAGGCTGAAGGAAAACTACATCATATACACCTTCCCTTCTGCCAGTGCAGTTTATGTTGTTGTTGTTCAGTCGCACAGTCGATTCCGACCCTTTGCGACCCCATGGACCATTTTCCTCCAGGCGCCTCTGTCCTCTACCATCCCCCTCAACCCTCCCAGCTCTGTGCCCATTGTGTCTATAATGCCATCTAGCCATCTCATCCTTGGCCTCCCCCTTCTTCTTTTGCCCTCCACCTTTCCCAACATCAATGCCTTCTCAAGTGAATCCTCCCTTCTCATTTGATGTCCAAAGTATTTTAGCTTCATCTTTACTATTTGACCTTCCAATGAGCAGTCAGGGTTAATTTCTTCTAAGATTGACCTATTTGTTCTCCTCGCTGTCCAGGGGACTCTCAAAACCCTCCTCCAGCACCACATTTCAAAGGCATCTATTCTTCTGCGTTCAGCCTTCCTAATTGTCCAGCTCTCACATCCATACATTACTACTGGGAAAACCATTGCTTTGACTATTCTAATTTTTGTTTGCAATGTAATGTCTCTGCTTTTCACTATGTTCCCCATGTTTCTCATCGCTTGTCTCCCAAGAATCAGTCGCCTTTTTATTTCATGGCTGCAATCCCCATCTGCAGTGATCTTTGATCCTAAGAAAGTAAAATCTGTCACTGCTTCTACTTCTTCCCCGTCTATTTTCCAGGAACTGATGGGGCTTGTTGCCATTATCTTGGTTTTCTTGATATTGAGTCTCAAGCCAGCTTTTGCACTCTCCTCCTTCAGCCCAATCAAGAGATTCTTTAGGTCTTCCTCACTTTCTGCCATTAGGGTGGTATCGTCTGCATATCTCAGATTATTGATGTTTCTCCCAGCGATTTTAATCCCATATTGTGATTCCTCCATCCCTGCTCATAAACCCCAGTTTATGAGAGTGTGGTTAACTCATAAATTGACCCTTTCTTTTCATCTACCACAGCAAGTCACAAATATGTGCTCATAGAGCATGATGCCAACATACAGGGAGCCCCTGTAAATGGGGCTCTTTCATTTAGATCAGTGGTTCCCAACATGGGGACCATGCCCCACAGGGGGCTTCAATTCTCAAAGTCAGTACATTGGCTGATCAGTGCTTTGGGGATTTGTCTTAGGCTTCTGGGAATTGAAGTCCCAAAACCAAAGGTTGGGGAACACTGATTTAGATGGGCATTACTAACTTCAGATGTTGCTGTAGGATGCTATCTATGTTGCAATATTAATGGCTTCTTTATCTTCAGTGCCTAGCATCCAGTTCAGAGTGCAAAAGATTTCCCCAACTCCAGCAGACTCCCTTCATGTCATTGATTACAGAAGCAATTGCACAAACATTCTTGTAACCAGTGTGAGACTGGAATACATATAATGGGGAGCCTGTTGGAGCTTGGGGAAAAATACACAATTGGCAGACCGCAGTTCCATAACAGAAGAGCATGCAGGCCAGTATTTATTTTTAAGTGGCTATAGCACAAAATATTTGAACTCATTTTATGGCCAATGGTATATGTTTTATTAATTTAATGTTATACAATAGCAAGATTTCTTATATTTCACAACTAGCAAACTAAAATCCAAGGCGATTAGCATTTGTATGTTACTTCCCTTAAGTCAGGGATTGTCAACCTTCAGTCTGTGGGCCAGATGTGGTCTGCAGCACCATTTCATGTGGCCCACCACCACCTCCACCACACCTGGAAGTGCCATGTGGTGGAGAAAGGGCAAAATGGCCGTATGGATCCCGAAGTTGTCTGAGGGATTGTGACCCAGCCACCGGCTTTAAAAGGTTGAGAACTCCTGCCTAAATGTCCAAAGCAGCATTAAGAGATCAACTGCAAACAAAGCTTCTTCCAGATGAATCTGAAACTGTTTTAGAAAACAAGGTTACACTGTGAGATGCTTCAGAGAGCAGCATTAGGAGCTGAATGGGTTTTACAACACAAGTGGCAGCTGCCTTTGGTTCTGTAAAGGAAATATGCTCAACTTAAACTGCCAATGCATTCAACCTTTAGGAGAACAGTCCTCTATTATTCATATGATCAAACTGGTGGTGTCACAGTAGGGAAATATTTCCGCAAAAGGATGAATGAAACCTGAAAGTGGCTTCCTACCAAACCTATGATTACTTGTAATAGAATAAAGAGTCAAGATGACTTTTAGATACCATTCTCAGGTCCTAGAAATAACCAATTTGCAATTTGTGTGCATAACAAGCACAAACTGTCACCATCAGGCTGTCTGCCTCACCCTAATCATGTGCTCTATTTAGCATGTTGTGAAGGAGTAATCAAACAGCTCTTTATTTACTTAATTTTTGTTGTTGTACTTCTTTTATCAGGGAGCTGGAGACATACTTGCCAGAGTTACTTGCATGCTTTAGGGCAGTGTTTCCCAACCTTTGGTTTTTGGATTTCCATTCCCAGAAGGCTAAAACACATCCCCAAAGCATTGATTAGCCAATGTACTGACTTAGGCTTCTGGGCCCCATGTTTGTTTAGGGTCAATGCACTCTGATTGAGTGGTGGAAAGAGATGTCATTTGCTGAAGAATAGGGATAGGCTGAAGCCAGACTTTATTTAGTACTACTATCTACAAAAATCATCCCATTCTACTGTTTTCATATCACTAATTAAATAATACTTGTTATATTTCAGCAATCTAGATCACATGTTTTCTGTTTTAATTTTTTCAGGGAAGACTACATTAGGCTACATGGGTTTCTGTGTGCTGTATATGGCAATGTGTATCACTTTAAGAGTTTAGTTACAGCTGACAATGGTTGAGCAGTGAGTCAGCAAACTCAGAGTAATATAAGCAATATTACTCCAGAAGCCCACCTCAAGGAGAGACTGAGGAGAGTAAGAAGAGTGAGCTGAATCTGGAAGAAGTGCAACCCAGTGACAACATGCAAGGAAGAACAGCAAAGATCTCTGTGTCAGGTCTACTGAGACTGGAAGCTTCCTGGAGCAGCAGAGAGAGAAGTAGAAAGGAATCTGAAGTGAAGCCTGGACTTCTGAGTAAGGATTCCATCTCTAACTGTTCAGACAAAGCCGCCGAGCCCTGCCCGGGCCAGCGTTGGCTTATCTTCTGTTTGTGGGACTGTTGCCAAGTTCTGTGTCACTCAGTTGTTGGTTGCCAACTGCTACAGAGACTGTTATATGCTTGTGTTTGAACTTTGTTGAGAGAAGATATCTTCTTTCAGTTACAGATTATAAAACGAATCTTTTATTTCAACCAAACTGTGTGCCTGCGTGTATCTCGCACCCACGCCCTGCTGGGTCCTGCTTAACCGCATACTCTGCTCAACGTGCACACACACAGGCACAATCTGACTGATGTATTGCCACTACAAGGTCTTTTCATAAGGAAGATGCTTATAGGCCAGCCTAGTTATAAATCCGACTCTGTAAGCCCCTGATCTCTTTCTTTGTCTAGTGAATTTTCACTATTCTAGGAGAGTGAGGTCATAATTAACTCCATCTACAAAGGCAACCACTGCCAAAAATACCTATAGACTAGAGCAGGGATCAGAAAACTTGACTCTCCAGGTGTTCCTGGACTTCAATTACCAGAAACCCAAGTCAGTGTACCTGTTGATCAGGGCTTCTGGGAATTGAAGTCCAAGAACATCTGGAGAGCCAAGGTTGCTGACCCCTGGACTAGAGGAAGTTAACTAGCATTTTATTACCAGCAGTTAACTTGCAGGGGGGACTCAGCCCTTAAGCCACCTAGATATACGAAAATTTGAGAATCTTCTGCTGACTTTCCTCTACAAGTCTGGTGAAGTTAAAGAGAGAGACTTCACTTCCATGGCATTAAAGGTCACTGGAGGTCCTGCCACTTTCCCTATTTACATTGTCGGCTGCAACTCATATCTGAGAATGCTTTGTTCCTGAAGCAGGAAAAATGCCACTGCCATGAATTTGCTTCAGGAAAATCCCAGCTTGCCATGAAGTGATTCACACACTATGTTCTCTGAGCCATCTCCTGTGGCACATATGAAATGAGACGTGCAGGATTTAACACCAGGACTGCAATGGGCTGCCGCAGCCTTGAGGATATTATCAAGCTGTGCCTTTACAACCAGTCCATCTGGCTTGGTCTCTTCTGCTTCCATGACCATTGAGAATCAGAGTTCCTCCTCTGCTCATTTTGCCATTGGACCCAATTGGGCTATTTACATATACTTGTATAATGAAATGTATATATGAAATATAATTATAATTTCATGTCAGAAATTATTCTTGGTTGAAAGAATTTTTGCTGAAGAAACTGCTCAGGGGACACCCAAATGAGGCTCCTTTCATGTCCCTAAGATCTTTTCCCATTGAAGTGGTCCCGATTTATCTTTTTGCAATGTCTTGCTTGCGAACTGCAAGGTTGGCAGGAGCTGGGACAGAGACAGGCACTCAAACCGTCATGCAGTACCCAGGTCTCGAACTGCCAACTTGCTGGATTTCCAGCTAACAAGGTGAGCTTCTTAACCACTGAGCCACCTCAATCCCATTGTATATGAAATGAAATGAAATACCATAAATAGAAATATTATTTCCCTCCAGTTTTGTACAAAACATGTGCCAATTTCTTCTGAAAAGCTGAACACACAGAGAAGAAATGGGTGATGGTTCAAAAGCTACACCAATCAGGGTCGTAGCCAGGGGAGGTAAAAACCCTCTTGAGCTAACAGCCCCCACAACTCTTCCTTGATACCAATGATTTTTGTGTGTGAGTGTGACATTGTTGTCCCACCTGAAATTTTTTTGCCCTGCCTGAGAACACCCCCCCCCCAAAAAAAAAATAAAAAAAATAAAAATCTAGAATCCTGGCTACGGACATGACACCAACTCATCCAAAACTACTAGCTCTTAGAAGTCCGTGATACAAAGCTTTGCACAATTTTGTGCAATTTGTGCAACTTGTGTTATAGGTGTTCCTTGTGTTATTTAACAAAAACAGTCCTTGCAAATTATTATATTGAGACGATAAAAAATTGTCACCTTCTTGTAAGTAAAGAGAGAAATTGTTGCATTTTCTTGTTCTCATGCATATAAATGAGACGTTTTGTGGTTCCTTGTTCTCATGCATAAAAATGAGACAAATGAGGATTTACATCCTTAATCAATGCCAAGTGTTTCCTACGATTTCTGTACCACTAACATATGGGACTGTTTTAAAAGTAATAAACATTATCAAGACTACGCTGTGGGCTGTGATATTTCCATGTTCTTTTCTCCCATTTGTTTAAAAGCTGCACTAGCCTGTTCTATACATTTAAAGTGTAAATATTTGTATCTTTTGAAATAAATTTTAAAATAAATTGTCATTATAGTACAGGGCTGTAGATAGGGAAGCCCTCTTCACCATTATTTATTCCGTGACAAAGACTTCGATCAGGAATTGTAGAAAATACACATCTCAAGAGAAATTATTTCTATATACTATCATTGATAGAAAAAGTGATAGTCTGATAATAAAAATAAAATATGCGTAATCTCATAAAGTGTTTTATTTTTAAATGATAATCTGGAAAGGCTGTTATTTCCGCTCTTGTTGCTTATTGAGGTAATCACAAGATTCTTCCTCAAGCTGACATCTAGTGGCAGAAAAAATGTTTGAATTTCAAATCCTTCTACAGTCTTTAATTGAAATCCTCTTTGATGTAAAGCAGCCATTTTATGCCATGGGGAATGTTGAATATTACACTGGTTAGTGTTCTGGGGATCACTTCATTTCTTGAGATCAAAAAATCTGTTATAGATGACTTAAAACAAGAGTGCAGATTTTGTGGGTGAGCTTGCCCAAATCTCACTCCATGAGCTACCTTGGTGAGCATAACTGCAATAGCTCTTTGTAGTAACATTAAAAATGCACTTCCTGGGGACTTCTAAGAGCTAGAAGTTCTGGATGAGTTGGTGTAGCTTTTGAACCATCACCCATTTCTTCTTTGTGTGTTCAGCTTTTCAGAAGAAAATGGCACAAGTTTTGTACAGAAAAACTCGACCAAAAAAAAAAGATACCTTGCCTTGTGTTTCAACTGGAGGGAAGGAATATTTCTATTTATGATATTTGATTTCATTTCATATATAAAAGGGTTGTGGTGGCTCAGTGATTAAGAAGTTCACCTTGTTAGCTGGAAGGTTGGCAAGTTGGCAGTTCAAGACCTGGGTACTGCATGATGGTTTGAGCACCCGTCTCTTTATTTAATTGTAATAACTGTTTGTATGATGGGGTTTGAAATATATGGAAATTATTTTAGGATTTAGTGATTGAAATGTCATTGCACAGTGTAGTAAGTCACACAAGAGTAGGCCCACTGTATAAGTGGGGAAGACTCCCCAGATGGGCGGGGTACAAGTGAAATAAATAAATAAATAAATATAAGTGAGGATTTGTGGAGTTAATGTCTTTGTATGTGTCATTGATTTAAATGAACCTACTGTTGTTACAAATTACTTTAGCATACTAAATTGCTATTAGAGTAGACCTACTTGAATCAATGGATGTACTCATTTGGCTTGCTACAGAAAGCAATATGATTTGAACAACTATTGCATCCTCATAGTTTCTTCCGAATTTGTTCTTCCAAAATGAAGACACTTTGTCTGACTGAAAATTATCTGCTCCGGTCCACTTTATTTCTTTCACACAGTGTTACAATATTTAAATGTTCCATTTCTTACCTTACGGTTTAGAATTTACATCAATTCATACTACTTACATTCCATGCTCCAAGCATACCTGTCAAGTATCCCGTATTGGCCGGGATTCCCTGTATTCCTGTGCTCGTTCCTCCCCTTTCCCGCCGCCGTCCCGTATTTTGAACAGCAGGGAAAGGGATTACAATGGGAAAGCAAGAAGCAATGACCGCCCTGGTAGAGAGGAGTCAACCACAGAATAAAATCAAATGCACTTTAATGTGCAGAAACAGAGCGACCCGGGCAAGGACCCAAATAGCGAGGCAAAAAGAACGTGGTATCAAGGTTCGTTAATCATGCTGGTCGGACAAAATACATAGCATTGCAAACACTAAAGCAATTATCAATCAACTAGAACAAGGTAAGTATGTATATATCCAAGAAGCAATCATGAACTGACCAATAAGTATCACAGCCTCAATCTAATAAATAAATAATGGATATCACTGAACACAATAATTTCTTAACCACGATATATAAAGTAACATACACAGACTATTTTGCAACATGGTGAAGTACAATCTACAAATATATAAAGTCCAAGATAATAAGGTCTGAGATAATAGAGTCCATGAAAAATCCTAACAATGGAATGTCTGGGTGCTACTGCAATCATAAATCTTCAAATGTAGCAGAAAGCCAAGTCTATATCCTTCCGGATGGTCATTGCTTCTTGCCTTCCCATTATGGTCACACCCTAGCCGTCTTTTCCGCTCTCGGGAAAGGGATTATTGCACATCCGTGCCCATCAGAGGCAGCGGTGAGCATGCACAAAGGAGTTCTGTGCATGCACAAAGGGGGTTCTGTGCATGCGCAAAGGGGTTCTGCGCATGTGCAAAGGAGTTGTTGCTCTGCGTACTGCGTACATGCAGTAAAACCATTTGTGTGAATTCACAGACACTTGGGCTTCTGTGAATTGAAGTCCAAGAACAGCTGGAGTGCCAAGGTTCACCATCACTGTCCTAGTACTATATCTCATTTTATAGTGCAGTCACTCATCTCATTTCCTCTTTGATACACCTATGGAACTATCTCTTCATCCAACCATGTCTCCATCCACCTCCAGCTATTCAGAGAAAAGACTCCGACTATTTTTGTGTGTTCTTACACTGACATCTAAAGGCAGATATAGAGAATTTACCGACTTAGGCTAGTATCTGAAATTGAGGTGCAGAATAAACATCAACATATGAATTCTTCCTGCTTCTCAAAGAGGTTGCCTCCATTACATGCTTGGTGTCAGGTTATGTCTTCTGGGTGCCGGTGGATATGTTTTGGGCATCTTTCATTGCTCAAATATGATCGAAGGGGGTGGGGGAAGCTATATAGATTGTCAAGGAGATTTTATTTTTGAACTGTCCAGTTGTCACTGCTTGAAGTCACTCTTCACTAGATGATATTTATTTATTTATTTATTTTATTTATTTATTCAATTTATATCCCGCCCACTCAACACAAGGCCGACTCTGGGCGGCTAACAACATAAAAAGTAACCCCAGGGCAACCCAAGGAGTTTACAGACAATATTCACAAATACAACAATAATCCTAAAAACAGTTAAAACAGTAAAAAAAAAGTTAAGACTACCCACCCCCTAAAAAGCAAGGGCTGCAGGATCGAAAAGGCACCATGGGGAAGAGTTCCTCTACACCAACCACCCCATGGTGGTTACCCTTCCACCCGCACCCCACACTTGACCTGCCAGCCAGGTTTTAAGATCCCTTCTGAAAGGCAGCAACTCCGTCCGAAGACGTAATTCTGTTGGCAGGAGGTTCCAGAGGGCCGGTGCAGACACGGAGAAGGCTCTCCTCCTTGTGCCAGAGAGGCGAGCCCCTCTGGCTGATGGAACAATTAGAGAGCCCCTCCGGTCCGCTCTGGTTGGACGGACAGACGTCCTCAGGGCGATGCGGTCTCTTAGGTAACCTGGCCCACTACCATATAGGGCTTTAAAGGTCAAAACCAGCACCTTGAATTGCACCCGGAGACATACTGGCAACCAGTGCAGCTCCCGGAGCAGTGGCGAAGCATGAGCATAACGGCCACACCCCATCACCACCCGGGCAGCCGCATTTTGGACCAGCTGTAGCCTCCGAATGGTCGTCAAGGGCAGCCCCATGTAGAGCGCATTGCAATAGTCTAGTCTGGAGGTAACCAGAGCATGGGTGACCATGAGCAAGGAGTCCCGGTCCAGGAGTGGGCGCAACTGGCGAATCACCCGAAGTTGGGCGAAAACCCTCCTGGTCACAGCCGCCACCTGTTCTTCTAGCAGTAGCCGTGAATCCAGGAGGACCCCCAAGTTGCGCACCGGGTCTGTCTGGGGCAAAATAGCCCCATCCAGAACCAACGATGGAAGCTCCCGGATTAACGCAGGACCCCCTATCCATAGCCACTCAGTCTTGCTGGGATTCAATTGTAGCCCGTTAGCCCCCATCCAGACCCCCACAGCTTCCAGGCATCTGGAAAGGACTTTGACAGCATCACTGGGGTCCCCATGGGCCGAGATGTACAACTGAGTGTCATCCGCGTACTGATGGTACCGCACCCCATGGGAACGAATGATCTCACCCAGCGGTTTCATGTAGATGTTAAATAGGAGAGGAGAGAGCACCGAGCCCTGAGGAACCCCCCATTTGAGGGGCCTGGGACTGGACCTCTCACTCTCCAACCACACCGACTGGGACCGACCCTTCAGAAATGAGGAAAACCAGGACCACACAGTACCCTGGATTCCCAAACCTCGGAGCCGTTCCAGAAGGATACCATGGTCAACGGTATCGAAAGCCGCTGAGAGGTCAAGAAGAGCGAGGACGGATGGGTGACCACCGTCCCGCTCCCGCCAGAGATCATCCATCAGTGCGACCAATGCCGTCTCGGTACCATATCCAGGCCTGAATCCTGACTGAAAAGGGTCCAGATAATCCGCTTCATCCAGTACCCCCTGCAGCCGACACGCCACTGCCTTCTCCAACACCTTCCCTAAAAAGGGGAGGTTTGAGACAGGCCTATAGTTAGTTAGGACAGCTGGGTCGAGGGAAGATTTCTTCAGGAGGGGGCGCACCAAAGCATGTTTTAAAGGTGCAGGAAACACCCCCTCTCGCAATGATGCATTGATCACAGCCCCAACCCAGCCACCTGTCACTGCCTTGGAGGTTTTCACCAACCAGGTGGGACAGGGGTCCAAAGGGCAGGTAGTGGCGCGCACAGCTGCAAGGAGCCTGTCCACTTCATCAGGGGCAACTGGATCAAACCGGTCCCAGATGGCATAGCAAGACTGTGCTCCGGCTCCCTCCGGACTCTCCCCATCCACGCCAGGATTAAACCCAGAGCGAATCCGATCGATTTTCTCCACTAGATGGTCAGCAAAGTCCTCAGCCGACCCCTGCCAACCGGGCACCGGGGTCCCCCTACCAAGGAGAGACCCGGTAACCCGGAACAGGGTGGCTGGGCGATTATCAGCGGAGGCAATAAGGGTGGTGAAGTATTGTCGCCTCACCACCTCCATCGCCACTAGATAGGCCCTAATAGCGGCCCTAGCTAGTGTCCAATCGGAGTCTCTCTGGGTCTTCACCCAGCGGCGCTCTTGGCGTCTCTTTGCCCGTTTGAGCTCCCGCAGTTCATCTGTGAACCATGGAGATGACCTAGCTCGATGAGCTCTGAGAGGCCGTAGTGGTGCGATTTCATCCAAGGCCGCTGTTGTCATCCTGTTCCACAGGTCGACCAGTGCCTCGGGCGAATCGTGTTGCCGATCCAGAGGAAAATCCCCCAGTTCCCTCTGGAATCCATCAGGATCCATCAGTTGCCTGGGGCGGGCCATTCTAATAGGCCCTGCCTCCCTACGGTAAAGCGACGTACCCAGGAAGTCTAGAGCCACCAAATAGTGATCTGACCATGGCACAGGTGTTATGTCTAATTTCCGTAATCTCAGATCACTCTGCCACCGCTCCGACAAAAAGATTAAATCTGGTGTGTGGCCACTGCCCCTGGTCGGGCCCTGAATTACCTGAATCAGGTCCATATCTGCCATGGAAGCCATGAACTCCTGAGCCACCTCGGAGCCAGTCCCCAGCGAGGGTAAATTGAAGTCCCCCAGAACCATCAGTCTAGGGAACTCCAACGCCAACGCTGAGACGGCCTCGAGGAGCTCAGGCAGGGAGTCCCTTACCCTGCAAGGGGGCAGGTACAGGAGTAAGACTCCCAACTGACCCTTAGAGCCCAGACGCAGAAGCAGGGCCTCACAACCCAGAATTTGTGGAGCAGTAGCCCTGGTGACTCCCAGTGACTCCCTGGCTATGATGGTGACGCCACCGCCCTTACCCTTATCCCTAGGCTGGTGCCAAATACTGAACCCAGCTGGACACAATTCTGACAGAGGAACCCCATCCTCTGGTCTCAGCCAGGTCTCAGTAATACATGCCAAGTCGGCCCGCTCCCCCATAATAGAGTCTTGTATCAGGGGGGCCTTATTACATACCGACCTGGCATTCATCATCAGCAGCCTAAGGACAGGGTCACCCTGGGTCAGCTGCTCAGGACCTAGAGGTGTAACCGTGGGGCTGGAACGAGGGACAGCTACTAAGCATCTGCCCCGCGTTCCCCGGGTGCGGCCCGCCCCTCGGTACCCGCTATATCGCCCCATGCCCATCACAACCTCTATATTGGTCTCCGGAGCCTCCCTGCTTGCCCTGGACAGAATGCTGCCTCTCCTTCCTGGCTGGCCTGGCAATCTCTCCCTCCCTCCCTTCCACCCCAATATAAAACCTCCCCATTCACTCCCCCCACCACCCTCCGCACGGCTCCGGTGGTGATGGAAGTGGTGGGGCATTCTTCCACAACTGTGTTGAACCCTCAACTGCCGGGCAGGGCCCGAAACGCCGGCCGATGGCGAGGCCAGCGAGCCTCTTCGCCCCCGCCGGGGCCGAACACAGCGGCGGTGATGTTTCGTCCGGCAGGCCCCCTCGCCTTTTGAGTCCTGGCGAGGGGCGGGGGGCGGGGCCCAAAACGCCGGCCGATGGTGAGGCCAGCAAGCCTCTTCGCCCCCGCCGGGGCCGAACACAGCGGCGGTCCTTGGCGTTGGCCCCGCATTTGAGGCTGCCTGCCGAAACTCCCTCCAGCTGTACCTGTTCATCTCCCGCCGGTCTGGCCGGGAGGGAAAGAGAGCGCCCGGTGTCCTTGGCGTTGGCAGCGTCGGCCCCACTTTTGAGGCTGCCTGCCGAAACTCCCTCCAGCTGTGCCTGTTCATCTCCCGCCGGTCTGGCCGGGAGGGAAAGGGAGCGCCCGGTGTCCTTGGCGTTGGCAGCGTCGGCCCCACTTTTGAGGCTGCCTGCCGAAACTCCCTCCAGCTGTGCCTGTTCATCTCCCGCCGGTCTGGCCGGGAGGGAAAGAGAGCGCCCGGTGTCCTTGGCGTTGGCAGCGTCGGCCCCACTTTTGAGGCTGCCTGCCGAAACTCCCTCCAGCTGTGCCTGTTCATCTCCCGCCGGTCTGGCCGGGAGGGAAAGAGAGCGCCCGGTGTCCTTGGCGTTGGCAGCGTCGGCCCCACTTTTGAGGCTGCCTGCCGAAACTCCCTCCAGCTGTACCTGTTCATCTCCCGCCGGTCTGGCCGGGAGGGAAAGAGAGCGCCCGGTGTCCTCTACAGGTGTATATGCTCTACAGGTGTATTTCAAAGAGTGGGGCAATTACTTGAAGACAGCATAACCAGTGAGAGCTGGAGTCTTAAAATAATATTTCCAACTTTGACTGTAACATCTGTCTGTTAATCTGTGGTACTCTCCTGTTACAAGATAAATAGGGGCCACTTTAATAGGAAGGTAAACAGCATTCTGTGTGCTCCAGTGTCTAGTCATGCCGGCCACATGATCACGGAAATGTCTGCAGAAGCAGACAGCACTGGCTCTTTGGCTATGAAACAAAGATGAGCAATGAACCCTAGAGTCGGATATGACTGGCTTTCGAGCAAGGGTAACCTTTACCTTTGCCTGTTATAAGTGGCTAGCTTCACATTTCTATGTATGGATTCTTGCTGTTTCTCTAGATTTTGGCAAACACAGCTTATCTTCTGCAATACATTTTATCTTGTCACTTTGACCAGCTATAAAATGGACATTTTGAAATAATGAAATAAGGATTGAATTCTGAACTTGGAATGGGGCATCTCTCCATTCTTCAAAATCGGGTCTTGCAGAATGAAGGAAGCTTTTTGTCTTGTGCAGGTCCACATGACTCATGTCTGGTTTTGTACTGCTTCCCTCAGGATTCTGGTATGCCTGATTAATATTTAAACCCCTCTTTGCCTGTGCTTCCACCAGTCTCTCTGGAGCTATTCTGGCTTCCTGCCCTATAGTTACTGGAATGTTTCCATCCTCTGTTGTGGGGGTTGAACTGCTAATACTTTCATTTTGCCACTACTTTATTGGCACTGTGGGGTATAGAGCCAGATCTGAGTTTGTAGAGAATACTGCTTATAGACCTCTCTTCTTCAGTGGGGGATCTGTTTAAGAGTTCTTGAGGAACAGGCATGGGATTCACACACCTAAGCAGTTTCTGTTATCTGTTGACTCATGGTTTCCCCAGGGATGAAGTTGGAGAGGATGTCATTTTGCAGCAGACAGGCTATCCAGTGCTTGTGTCTCCTGCTGAACTACACAACTGGATGGTCGGCAGGTCAGCAGTTCGAGATTGAAGTGCTGCACGACGGAGTGAGCTTCCATCTCTGTCCCAGCTCCTGCCAACTTAGCAGTTCGATAGCAAGAAATTGCAAGTAGATAAATAGGGACCACTTTGGTGGGAAGATATGCAGCATTCCCTGCATTCCGGTGTCTAGTCATGCCTGCCACATGTCCATGGAAATGCATGCAGATGCAGAGAGCACTGTCTCTTTGGCTATAAACAGAGATGAGCACTGAACTCTAGAGTCGGATATGACTGGCTTTTTGAGCAAGGGTGACCTTTACCTTAGAGCTCTATGCAGTGCCACATATTCATCTATAATCAGTAAGATTGTGGCCTGTTAACAATGTCGGTCTGTTTTTGTTATTGTACCTTATTCCCATACCATCAGTTGTTAGGATGCTACCCAATGATGAAGATGATGATTATTATTATTTTTATTATTTTTATTATTTGGGTCCAGTACCTTGAAGCAGGTAAGAGTAGCACTCAGAGATGACACCTATCTCTGGCTTTGGTTAAGTGTATGTGACGCTGACTGGAAGGTGGGATGTCAGCAGTTCGATTCCTAAGTACTGCAGGATGGAATGAGCTCCCATCTTTGTCCCAGCTCCTGCCAACCTAGCAGTTTGAAAGCAAGAAATTGCAAGTAGATAAATAGAGACCACTTCAGTGGGAAGGTAAACAGCGTTCTGTGCGCTCCGTTGTCTTGACACTCACATTGACCTGATTTTAAACTAAACATGATCATAAATCCGCACACCTGATATTCTTGACAGAAATCTAACACCTGGCTGCATTAACTTCTCCATATTTGCTTAAAGGAAACATGAAAGGTCCTGTTCTGAATTTAAACCATTAGGATACATGGTGTTCAAACAGTGGATATAATAAGCTTCCCTTCTTAAAAGTACAGTATTAATGTCTGCTCTCTCAAACTGCTTAATTTTGCCTACCTCCAGAACTACAAATCTCATGTCTTCTGCCTTATGGTCTTTCCCCATAAAATGCTTGACTAAAGGTGATTGTACAATGCCATTCTTAATCCTGGATTTGTGTTCATTTATGCGGACTTTAATTTTTTTTTCCTGTTTTACTGACATAGCCTAGTCATGTTTAGTTTAAATTCAAGTCAATGTGAGTTAGAGTTTAACATCATGGTCCAGAAAGAATGAACATTTAGAGGCAAAGACGCGATATAAAGAATACAGATTGATGTGGTAAGATGTTGCGCCAATGTATTGTGACTTTCAGGGGAAATACTTTAGGGGGTAAGAGAGCATATTGTAATGAATATTATTGTATTTTCTACAGAATTTTGTCATCTTCCTTTCCTGATGACAGAATATGAAAAGAGATTTTATTTATTTATTTATTTATTTATTTATTTACATGATTTCTACCCCGCCTTCCTCATCCTAGGAAGATCCAAGACAGCTTATATCATAATTAAAAAACACACATAGATTAAAACAGTTAAAACAGTTAAACCCCCCACCCACAATACCCTTCCTAGCCCCTTAAGAAAAAACACACACAATTTAAAAACTCATGAAATATTAAAATAGGAAAATAGGGGGAATAGGAAAAAGTCAAAAATAAAAGTTATGAAAGGGGAGGAGATATGAAAGGGCAGGAGGAGGCGGGGGAGGGGGGTGGGAGGCCTGCAAGGAGCTCCCAGGAAGGCTCCGGGCTGGGAAATGGGGGGTGGGAATTTGGTGGAGAGCGATATCAAACAGCCCCACCTCATTGCTCCCAGCCTGAGGAGGAGGCGGCTGTTGGCCCCAGGTCCCAGGCTTCCCCCATTCCCCCTCATAGATATCCTCATGACCTCTGCCCCCCACCCTCCAATGGTAGCCAGCACAGGCCTGCAGCCAACAACTATATCATATGAGAATTAATATAGAAGCTGCTCTGCCTTATTCTACCATATCCCTCATCTATGGGTATTAACCATGTAGTCTTCATTTCTCCTATTGTGTGGAACCCAACAGTATGCCTCTATCTTATAGTGTTAAGACTAGTAAATTTTGTAAAGGAACGGGAGGGGGAAAGTGCTTTGCATTTTAGGAGTACAGTAGATTTCTGATTTCTTGTTGTCAGTGGTAGAGAAGGAATGTGACCTTCAAAGCAGGTGCTGGGTGGTTTATTGTTCTTGTAGTCAAAACAAGATGTAGAACTGTGGGAACTGAACTAGTTTTGATAGGCATCGAATGCTATGATATAGTTGGTAGAGACTCTTCAGGAGGAGGGATGAGTGGCAAAAAAATGTGTTTTAGAAGAAGGGAGAGAAAAAACAGAGAATTCGTCATGCTTTTGGATTGCTAGCATTGGAGCTTGTGAGTAAAGCCAGCAAAATATAGTCTTTATGTTATTAGGCCAGACATGTAGCTAAAGAGACTTTATTGTTTCAATAGTGGAATGTTATTAGCAAATCATATTCTCATATTTTAATCTTCTAAAACTTAATAACTGTGCACTAAATATAACAATGATTGTATCCAGAAATGTTGTCTCTGGTCATTATAGAGCTAAGCTGGTTGGAGGAACTCTGGTGTCTTGGCAACACTACTTTAAGCTACCATAACTTAAGGCAGGGATTTGCAACCTACAGCCCATGGGTTGGATCTGGCCCATGGCACCAAGTAATCTGGCCCTTGACCTCCCTCCATCTGCTGCCGCCACCACTGCCGCCACCGCCACCACCGCCACCACCACCACCAGAACTGGCTGTGAACTCGTTTCTGGTTGCATAAATCATTTATGCAGCCATAAATTAGTCCGCGGCTATCGTAAACGCATATACTACAGCCGTAAATTAGTCTGTGGCAGTTGTAAACACATTTATGACAGCTGCAGATACATTTTACAGCACCAGTCCTATCTGAGGGTGTGTGGTCTGGCCCATACCTGGAAAACATTGAGAACCCCTGACTTAAGGGAACACACCCTGCATGTCCTACCTGTTCTGGCTGGTTTACAAACACAAACAGTCAGTGAGTGAAACCTATTACAGTTTATTTAGCCTAAGGCAGGTCCATAGGTACCCAGGGGCCACACCAAGGGGGTGTGAGCTTCACAGAGAGGTGCAGGCTGCTGAAGCAGGGCCATATCCAGGATTCTAGATGTGGGTGGGCAAATATTTTTCAGGGTGGGCAACAATGGTGTGTGTGTGTGTGTGTGTGTGTGTGTGTGTGTGTGTGTGTGTGTGTATTATATGCAGCCAGGAGTTTGAGGGTGGGCAAACACTGGGTGGGTGATGCCCACCCTGGCCACCCACAGACTATGGCCCTGCGCTGAAGGCAGACAGAGTTATGTGGTAGGTGGTCAAAGCCAAAGGGGCAGAGACCATTATCACCACTTTTGCTGTTCAGTTGCATAGTCGGTTCCGACCCTTGTGACCCCATGGACCATTACGTGCCAGGCACCCCTATCTTCCACCATCCTCCTCAACACTCCCAACTCTGTGCCCACTGCATCAACAATTCAATTCAATTTTTAATTTGTACTCTGCCCTTCTCAGCGCAGGCCGACTTAGGGCGGTTTCACAACATATTATAAAGTTACAAAATACAGTTTACAGATGCCACATAACAATATGACAGAAATACAATTTTTGCAATGACATAAATAGAGCATACAAAATACAGCATAAAAAGTACAAATACATAGCATAAAAAATACAGCATAAAAAGTACAAATATATAGCAATACATAACAGGTTGCTCCGCCCCAAATTGAATCCAAGTCCATGGGTGATGGCAATGAAAAGTCCTCCTCTCGTGGCCTACCTGGCTGAGAGGAGGGTCTGGCCTCCAGCAATGAGGCAGTGGTGGCAGTTCTTGAAGGCACCTGGGCCCCCACACCACTATCACCCCTCTCCTCTCGAGGCTGGCCTGGCCAGTCTCACCTCCGCCCTCCCCCTCAGCTGAGGCGATGGTGGTTTCCGGCCTGGCCCGGGTGGCCTGGGTGGCCCAGGCGTCCCTTTAAACCCTCCCAGCAAGGGGAGGAAGGGCGGGGCTCCCCCTCAGCTGGTCGTTGGCATCATCAGACTTCTGCCAGCCCGGGCATCCCTTTAACCCCTCCCAGCAAGGGGAGGAAGGGCAGGGCTCCCCCTCAGCTGGTCAGTGGCGGCGGTGGACTTCTGCCAGCCAGGGTGTCTCTTTAACCTCTCCCAACAAGGGGAGGAAGGGCAGGGCTCCCCCTCAGCTGGGCGGCAGCGGCAGCGGACTTCTGCTGGCCCGGGCATCCCTTTAACCCCTCCCGGCAAGGGGAGGAAGGGCGGGGCTCCCCCTCAGCTGGTCGGTGGTGGCAGCAGACTTCTGCCGGCCCGGGCGTCCCTTTAACCCCTCCCGGCAAGGGGAGGAAGGGCGGGGCTCCCCCTCAGCAGGTACCATCCAGCCATCTCATTCTCTGCCGCCCCCTTCTTCTTTTGCCTTCTACCTGTTACAATTTTGTGAAATAAAGCTGTGCAACACTAAAAATACTGGTATGTGTTAGAATTTTTTTTAAAAAAACTCTCATACTTACTGCTATCAACAGTGATGGGAATATGAGAGAGAAATCCTGTGAAAACCTACACACAGATAGCCTTGAATGAATTGAAGGAATGCAAGCAAGATAAGATTCCAAAATAATGCAGATAACACCTAGAAATGATGAGGGATGTCTCCCTTTGCTCTTTACCATGGTCCAATGCCAGCATAATACAGCAAAGTTAAGATGAGGGTACCTAAAATATATTTTAAGAGGAACACATCGGCTCAGAGTTAAAGGAATGCAAGCGCGGCGCCAAAATGGCCGCTGCGCTCTTTGCGGGCCCCCCCATCGGATGAAGGCATCCAGGTAGTTAGGGGGCGTGGCCAGCTCCTCTATAAAAGGGGTGGCCACGAGGCAGCCGAGCTGCCATTTTGCGAAGCGACGGAGCGGAGAAGTTTTTCCCTCTTACCTCCGTCGCTTTTACCTTCACCGGGAAGCCTCTTGGCTGCTGAATTTTCTCCTTTTCGGCTTCCCATCGGTTAGCTGCGATGCCCTCTAAGAAGAAGGCGGCTGCGAATGCGGCCCGTTCTGCGCGGAGGCGCCAGCCGGGTCGGAGGCCCGCTGCCGCGCCTACCCAGCAGCCTCCTTTGCCCGAGCTCACCGGGACCGGTGGTATGGGGTTGATTCCCCCTTAGCCTGGGGCTGGAGGTCTGCGTACCGGCCCTGTAGGGGCTGCGGCCCTCGGCCCGCAAAGCAGTGGCCACTGCCTCTGGCGTGGCCCATTCTGCGGGGCCTTCCCCCGTTGGTGCGCAGCTGCCTGCGATGGGTTTCAGCTCTCTCCCCTGGCAGGGTTCTCCCCGGCCCCGGGGCCGGGCCTGGGATCATGGCCCTATATGGGCCCCGGGGTCCAGGGATCTGGACCCATGCCTGCAGTTAGTGGGCCGGCCGGCCCTTTGCCCCCTCTTGGCTTGGGGGGCTACGTCAGTGTGGAGGCCCTTCTGGCCCGCGTTGTGGCCCTCGAGGCTTCACTGGCCAGGGTAACCACCCAGGGGACCCCTTTTGGGGTGCAGATTCGTCCATCGTCTGCTGGGCAGCGGCAGGCGGCGGGACGGGTCGAGCTGACTGAGGCACGTGGCCCGGCATCGGCCACTGCCTCGCAGCTCCCCGATCGACAGGACGGTGCTGGTCAGGCCCCGTCGGCGAGCTCAGATGCGGTCGTGAGCTCCGACGCCCCCAGTGGGTCGGAACCCCCGGTGGGGGCGGCCCATGGGGGTGCAGCATGTGAGAATGTGGTTCAATCTAGCGCACCCACACACATGGCAATGTTGGGGGGGGGTTCAATGGCCTTGGCCTCGCACGGGTGACTCCAGCTCTCACCCAGGGCACCGGTGTGGGGGGTACTACTTGCACAGTTGGGAAGGTTTTAGGGGTGACCGGGTTGGTCCAGGCTCCTTTTCAGATGCCCGCAGTTCCCACCGTTCCTGTGTCGGCATTGCCGACTGCGGAGTATTCGTTGCCCCTGGGGGACCATTTGGCCCAAGCCACCAAGGAAAAGATCTGGCGTGGGAAGTATGTGGACATCTTCTCCCTCCTTACCAGAGAACCCACCATAGAGGAGAGGGAGGGGCAAGATGAGAAGGATAAGGAGCAGGCACGTCGTCGCAAGCAGCCACGTACGTGGGCCAACCGGTTGCCGGCCTACCTCATACGTGGCGGTCTACCTCAGGGCCCGGCCGGATTTGGCGATTCCGATGGTCCAGTATTTGGACCACGTTTACCGGGCGATGGTCGACTTCCCGGGCCCGTCGTGGTTGGCTTATGATGTGGAATTCCGTATGCGGATTCCCCTGCACCCCGAGATGAGGTGGGATGAGCCCTGCCAGACGCTGTGGCTTCTGTACATGACTCCCACGCGCCCTGCGCCTGGGGAGAGATACCATTGTGGACATGCGGTCCAGCGAGCGGCCCCAGCGCAGGCACCCTGCCAGGTGGCGGGGCAGGGGGTTCCAGCCCGCCTGCTGTGCTGGACTTTCTTGTCCAATGGTTCCTGCAATGGGAAGAATTGCCGGTACAGGCATGAGTGGCCCTCTTGTGCCGGCCCCCATGCTGCCTCCGCCTGTCCCAGGCCTGGAGGGATGCGGGGCAGAGGGAGGGGCGGACAAGGGGTTGGCAAGACTGCCGCAGGGGGAGCTGGTTCACCGAATGGCCCCCTCCCCAATTAACGTGGACATGTTGGAGCGTTGGCTCGCATTATACCCGAAGGAGGAGGAGGCGGTTTACCTGCTTCAGGGTTTTCGACTGGGGTTCTGTATTCCTTTTGTGGGTGATAGGTCCCTTCAGGATGCTCCCAACCTTTTGTCCCTTAAGGGGAGGGAGGAGGTGGCTGCTGCCAGCATTAACAAGGAGGTTCCTGCGGGCAGGGTCGCTGGCCCTTTCACTGTACCCCCGTTCCCTGACCTTAAGGTGTCACCCTTGGGCTTGGTGCCCAAGGAGTTACCGGGCGAGTTTCGCCTGATCCATCACTTGTCCTACCCCATATCATGCTCGGCCTTTGAGTGTTTCAGCACATTCCTGCAGTGGGCTTTCGTCCGCAGGTCAGGGTCCCGGTCTGTAGCCCATTACCTGGATGAATTTTGTTCGGGGGGAACGGGGCTGGGACACGTACACACTTCTCTTCAACACATTTCAGACGCTAATGGAGGAACTCGGTGTCCCTTTAGCGCCCGAAAAGACCGAGGGCCCATCTACTAAGCTAGTATTCCTGGGGGTGGAGATTGACTCGGTAGCGCAGGCTTCTAGGTTACTGGGGGATAAGGGGTCAAGGATAGTGGCCCTTATCTCGGATTTGCTTGCTAAACGCAAGGCATCCCTGAGGGAACTGCAGGTGCTACATGGTCACCTCAATTCCGCTTGCAGGGTGGTCGCACCGGGCAGGGAATTTGCTCGGCGCTTGTGCGACGCCATGACTGGCTTATCTAGGCCCCACCATAGGGTTAGACTCACCCGGGGTATCAGGGCAGATATGCTTATCTGGCTCCAGTTCCTGAGGGAGTTCGATGGAGTATCATTTTGGAGGTCTGACCTCCTGGCTTCCCCTCGCTTTCAGATCCAGTCTGATGCCTCGGGGTCCCTGGGTTATGGGATGTACTTCAAATGGGAAGTGGGCCTATGGTGGGTGGCCACCAGCCTGGGCAGGCACGGGTCGCCTGCGTGATCTCACGTATTTGGAATTTTTCCCTATCCTGGGGGCTTTGATGCTATGGGCGAGGAGTGGGTCGACTCGGTCGTCCATTTCTGGTGTGACAATGCGGCCGTTGTCCACATTGTCAACTCACAGACTTCCAAATCGCCCAGGGTCATGGACCTAATGCGCCAGTTTGTGTTGCGCAGCCTGCGCCCCTACGTCCTCTTCGGGGCCAGGCATGTCCCGGGGGTCAATAATGATATCGCTGACGCTTTGTCCCGCCTGCAGATCTCCCGGTTCCGTGCCTTGGCCCCGGATGCGGAGGGATTTCCCTCGCCACCCCCGGATGAGATATGGACCATTGGCAAGGAGAGGTGAACCGGGCGATTGGCTTGTCACTGGCGCCACGCACGCGTAAGGCGTATCACCATGCATTCAATTCTTTCAGAGCCTTCTGTACCCAATTCCGGCTGCCAGAATCCTGGCCGATCCCAGTGACCCATGTACTTCGGTTCATGGTTTACCTGCATGCCCAGGGCCTTGCACCTCGCACCATAGCATCTAGGCTGTCAGCGTTGGCTTTTATGGCCAAGGTGGGAGGTCATGTGGATAGTACCGCTGACTTCCGTGTGAGACATGTTTTGGAGGGGTGGGTGCGGTAGCGTGGGCGTTGCCCGGACGACCGCCACCCGATTTCTCCAGGGGTTCTTACCCAATTGGCCCGGGGCTGGCCTGGCCTCTGTTTGATAGATATGAGGCAGCCCATTTCATGCAGCCACAACGGTGGCCTTTTTTGGAGCGCTCCACATCAGCGAGCTTGTGATGCTGTCTAAGGCGGATGCAAGTCGTAGGGCACTGGAACTCGAGGATGTCTATGTTGCCAAAGACTGGGCTCAGTGGAGGATACGCTCCTCTAAGACAGATCAGCATGGCGTAGGCAGTGATGTAAGACTGCTACGGTGTTCTTTGGCAGACATCTGTCCGGTTGGTGCCCTACAGGATTTCCTTGCACTGCGTGGCACGCACCATGGCCCGTTTTTCTGTCACCAAGGTGGGTCTTCCCTTACTAAATTTCAATTTTGGAGGGTGCCGCGAAGGCACTAGACAGTGTTGGCCTCTCAGGGGCTTGTTGCGGCACCCCTTCATTCAGAAGGGGGGCGGCTTCTACTGCAGCTGTTTTGGGTGCTCCGGGGCTGAAATACGCCACATGGGAGGGTGGGGATCACAATGTTTTCAATTTGTGTTCGCCCTCTTCAACCTGAGTACCAGTTTAGTCACTGCACTGTTTCTCCCCCCCTTTTTTTTCCTTGACAGACCCTGGGTGTCGTATTACACCGGTGACAGTATGGCTGGTGGGCCATAGCCGCGTGCACAGGGCAGCACGTTACGCTGCATAGTGCAGCGCGTTACGCTGCACAGGGCAGTGCCTTACGCTGCGGCGACAGAGTGGGACCCCGACTGGGACTGGGTGCACCCGCACGTCTCAGGTGGTGTGGTAAGCGCGGCATGTTATGGCGGGAACTGTTGCCATTCCTTTTCTACATCAGGGATGCTGACTTGCCTGATGTCCTGGTTATGTACCTTGGGGGCGATGGCTTGGGGCGGGTCACTGGCCTATCGCGGAAGCTTGCGATTTGCAGTGACCTGCCCTACTCACATTATGTGTGGCCTGCCACAACCCTCAAGTGGTCGGACATGATGTCGCGGTACGCTTACTGGGGAGCGTTCGGCCTCAAGGCTCTTGACTGAGCCGACGCTCCGTGAACAGGGCTATTGCCCGGTTCCTTTTTGAATAGGGTGGGGGACGCGCCATTCGCCTCCCCACCATTAGTCTGCAAAATTAAGAGCTTTACTCAGGGGATGGGGCCCATCTGTCGCAGGGAGGTATGGACCTCTGGTTAGCGGACTGGCGAGCAGGCCTGTTGACCGAGCTGACGGTCTGGGGGGGGCGATGAGCCTTTTTGGGAAGCCTCCCCGTGTGGCGGGTAGCACTGGTAAGGTAAACATTTATGACCCACAGGTATCCGGCAGGTTCGCAATTGACTGGACAACACTAGACAGGCATAAGTTGGTTAAACGTTGTCCGGTCAATGACGAACCAGGCGACGGGGTGATGGCTACAGCTAGACAGCATGCATCACCCTGTGATTTCACGGATACGCGTCAGAGGGTGGAATCATTAGTTAGATATTGACTACGGTCAACAATTTGTTTGTTGTCAACAAACAAATGGATACAAATAGATACATTGTAACAATTGCCGTCGGCAATTTTGGGTGGTACCTTACCAGTGTTACTTCGGCCTGCTTGCCTTAAGAATTATAATTGGTCAATTACCAATAGAAATTTATAATTCGGACTAGGGCATGAATCAATAAATGTGGCCCAATGCCGTTATCCACTTTTACCAGTGTCTGAGTCCTTTATTGGGGGGTGCGCCTGCAATGATAGGCTTAGTCTTTAAAATTAACATTGCTATAATTATTACTGTGCCTATGATGTAGAGTTGGTACTTTATTTATCTGAAGGACCTGTCAGGATTATTCTTCTGATCCTACACACAGAACCTACACACAGCTAGCCTTGAAGAAGTTGAAGAAATGCAAGCAAGATAAGACTCAAAAATAATACAGATAACACCTAAAATGAGAGATGTCTCCATTTGCTCCACCTACACATGTATTCTAGCTAACAAAAACATCCTCATATTAATGCATACTTAAGTCCTTGTTTATCAGCCTCTAATTGACAAAAAAAAATCCAGCAAGGGTTATCCCAGGTATCTCTAATCTGCTGTGTCCAGCTTTAGTTATCTGCTCATTTTAGTTTTAATATTTTTGAAGACTAAAGTACAGATCTTAAGGAAAGCAGGCAAAGTAGTGAGTAAGAGAAAGAATGCTGGGAAATTCCTTCCTTACTCAATAAGTATCAGACCATATATAAACAGCCAGCAGGAGGCTGTATTTAATGATGATTCCTTCAGAATAGCACCAGTACTTAGGAGAAGAGCCCAGAGTTTCAAGAAGCAAACCTTTCCCCCAAAAAAACCCCACAGGATGATGATGACACCATCTATGTGTCACAGTTTGCTTTTGACAGGTTTGTTTCTCTCTTTTTGGGTGCTAATATTGCTTTGTTTTTCCTCTTTTAATGTAATGCTTGCTTTTTTCTTGATAAGATAGTTTGATTTGTTGACTGTATAGATTATTCTTCTTTCATGTCCTGATCAAACCCTGGACTGCCAAAATGAAGCAACTTTTTGCGCTTTGCCATTGCCCAAATCCAATTCCTCATTGGTGCATGTCTTTGGCAGCAATCGGCAGACCAGTAAATGAGCCAGATTCACACCATGTGTTGTCTTCCAGAAGCCCCCACTTGAACATATTGGTGTTGCATTTAGGGACTCCAACCCCCAGCCTTTCCAGGATCCTCCAAATGATGTAAGGGAGGTTGAGATCTTCAGCTATATCCTCTTTTAATGTTGTTCCTTGACCAGTGAGCTCCTTCCTCCATCTTCTAATTTGGTTTTGCTCATGCATACCCTCAATAAGGTTTTTTTCTTGCCATAAGCTCTTTCTGGATCTGAGCCGGCAGACTTGAGGCTCATATTCATTCAGAGAATGTTGAGAGTCATTCTCTTGCTTAGTTCTCTCAATGTCGACTGCTACTTTTCTCCTGATCTTAGGTGGAGCGATACCAACAAGAGGGTATATCATCTCAGCTGGTGTACGTTTGAAGCATCTTTTTTTAAAAAGAAACAAACTTTTAATGGAATTGTAACCATTACTTGTAAGAGTTAAATTAAACATGTAATGTATATTGTGATTGTTCCACAGTATAGATGAAATGTTCAGAGGTAGTGTTAAATTACAATTTCGTTAGATAAAGGGACATTTAAAGGGACAATTTCGTTAGATAAAGGGACATTTAAAATGATCTCTCTTTGGGCTCAACTTACAACTAAAATTTGATATTTTATGTACCAAGGTGTGGCAACAGGCAGCAAGGATGTCTGGGCCAGTTTGTAACTCTTATGCTAGCAACAGGGAGCAAGGATGTCTGGGCCAGTTTGTAACTCTTGTGCTTGATAAGAATATCATGAAGTAGCTTAATAAGTGAGCTATTTCTGGATATTGGCAAAATATTTACTTCTGAACAAAGGTCTGTAGCCAAAGCCACCATTTTAAAAATTAGGTATAGAAAATATTATTTTTATAACTGATGTGTATATATTAGCTTTAGTCTATAGAAAGTTAACAGGGGAAGTGATTAATTTGCCAATATCCTGAAGTGCACTCACTTATTATGCCATTATTACGCTATTTATTCCAATTCTGAGGAGCCCTGGAGGCACAGTGGGCTATGCTGGCTGGCCCGTGGGTAGGAAGGGCAGCAGCGGCGGGGGTTTTTTTTACTTTTATTTTATGCGCGCCGGCTGCCTCAGCGTTCTGTGCACTAATGGCACGCAGGACACTGGGGCTTGTAGCTTTGCCTGTGCGTGTTTGGTTCCTGCAGCGGTTTTTTCCCTGCGGCTTTTTTTTTTATTGGCCGTGGCGCGTTTCCGAATGTTCCTTTTGCCGCGCCGCTCAGCCTGATTGGCTCTGGTGCGGTGTGGCACAAGGAACGTTGGGAATTGAAGTTCCCTTTTTTGTTTGCATCCGGGGGGGGGGGGGGGGGGCTCCTGCCTCCCGGCTGAAAATTTCAACCTGACAGTTACCTGCAAACCCCATTCGCGCGAGTGCACGGAGGCTCGGACGGGGCTAGTGGGGCCTGGTACAACATCCTTTGTCACATTCCAACGGTTAACGCACCATTTTATAGGTATAGATAAGACCAAGAAGGAAACTCTATTGGAAAGAGGTACTTAGGACTAGTATACATGAGTATAAAATAAGTCATGCCAAGATAAGAGTGCTATTGCACCCTATGGGATATGTTACTCAGCAGCTGGTATACAGAAACAAACTGGTTTCGGAGGCAACACACAGTCACTGTGCTTCCTAGTCAATTCTGATTTATGGCAAACTTTCCCATGGTTTTCTAGGTATAAAGTACACAGAGATAGTTTACCGGTCTCGCCTTCTGGTAGTGTTCTGGGACTTTGCAGCTTGTGTACGACTATTCAGACAGTTTCTTCTTGGAGGAGGAGCCATTGTGTAGAATCAGTCTTCTGACAATAGATACTCATCAAAATAAGCTATGTAGCCAGCTATTGATAATCTTGTTTTCCAGTAAATGGTTGAATCTTTTAGTCTGTGATGAATCTACCCCCTAGCTATGACTCTGAAGTCTAGTCCTGTGAACAAAGACACAAGCTTATATTCATCTATAAATGCCTGCAACCTCATAGTGAACATCATGAGGAACATCACAGGCAAAACATCCCATCAAAATCCCCATTTTGCATCACCTGGCCACTCTGTTTTCTGCATGCATCAGTTTTTACATTCAGCTACTAGTCATTAAATGACAGATATGCAAATGAGATCTTTAGTTTCTTTCATAGTTTCTGATTTCTATTTCTGTAGGCCTCTGGAGTTTGACACTCCTTTTGGTAACAACAGCAGATGTTGAGGAGAGAAACAGTTCCCCATGTTGTGTACCATTTTGTGGACCTCAAGGGTACAATGGAGAAAAAGGGAAGAAGGGAGATCAAGGTGAACGAGGTATGTTTTTTAACCTGTTTAGTGAGAAATATGTTGAGATACTTTGCCCCAAATCCTGTTGTGTCATTAGTAAATCACACTAAACTAGGCCTATTGAATCAAAGGGGATTAAGTGAGTTAACTCCATAGTTAAATTTCATTGATTCAAGTGAGCCTATTCTAATGGGAATTTATTGTGTTAAAGCCACAATTAGAGTAGGACCATTAAAATCTGGATCTTACAAAAGAGGTGACTCACTAGATGACAATTGATTTAATGGCTCTACTCTAGCACAATTTACTATACTAAGCAATATGATTTTGGGTGATATTTTGAAAAAACTAGGCCTGTGATGGCGAACCTTGGCACTCCAGGTGTCCTCGGACATCAGCTACCAGAAGCCCAAGTCAGCACTCCTGCTGATCAGGGCTTCAGGGAATTGAAGTTCCAGAACAGCTGGAGTGCCAAGGTTTGCCATCACTGAACTAAGCTGTCCTAGTTACTTAGACTAACAAGACTAGCCAACAAGCTTTTCCTCAAACAATTCCCGTCGCATTCAGTGGTGTTTACACCCAAGAAGGGTTGAATGAATCTTCAGTCAGATTTTCTAACAGTTCTGTCTTCCTATTCTTATTACTGGTGCAATAACGTTCTTATGTAATGTTGTATCTGCACTAACTCAAGATAGGGAAATCTAAGTAGAAAAATTATGTGAGAAGGGAAGAAGAGAATGAGGATTAATTTTGGATTGAACAATATATTATCTATGTCTTCATGTAATCACACAAGTGCAGCTTCTCCATCCAAATCATCTGTGAATAATGGCTGCCTGATCACCAGCATTTTATTTTCCAAGATTTCAAGAGCAAAATTTGATGTCTGGTGGATGAGATAATGTGCAGTAGTTGCACAATAATTTGTGCATTGGCATTGAGCGAGACAAAGAACATGGATTTCCCGCATGACCTTCCAAACAACTATTCACAACACAGATAACTTTGAGTCAGTGAGCCTTAGCAGGAATGGGTAAAGATGCCTGCAGTTTATAGCTACCTCACACAGAGAAATCATACTTTCTCCTACTCTGGTACTTCCCATTCTCTCCTTGATCTCCTCAGCTGGAGACCTGGTGGAGTTTAGCAGCTTCATGACTGCAGCCAGCAACCTGATTCCCGGCAACCCAAGATGGGATGGGGAGATTTTCCCACCATGCTTTGAACTGCAGCTGCCACCACTTATGCACTGAGAATGGTTAGCAATGGTGATGTTTTTGTCCAACTATCTGTCTGGCTCCACACAGCACAATGGGGCTAATAGTAAAGGCAAAAGTCTCCCTTTTTAGGATGCCAGGCATGTCCAACTCTAGGGGCCAGTGCTCATCTGCATTTATAGAGCCAATGTTTGCATCTGCAGACATTTCTGTGGTCATGTGGCAGGTGTTAGAAAGATTAGCCGACAAGTGTGCTGCCCAGGGTACGCCCGATTGTATTCACAAACTTCATGGAGGGTTTTTCTATGTATCTCATGTGGCAGGGCATGACTGAACCCCAAAGCTCACAGAATGCTGTTACCATTCCCATCTATTTATCTACTTGCAATTTCTTGCCTTTGAACTGCTAGGTTGGCAGGAGGCGGGATAGATGACAGGAGCTTACTCTGTTGCGCAATGTTCAGGTATCAAACTGCTGACCTTCCAAACTTCTGGTCATCAAGCTCAGTATCTTAACCTACTAAGCCACCATGGTCCCAATGGGCCTAATAGAACACACTAAATTGAAGAGGAGGATATTGGGAGGAGACAACCCTGAGCTGGAGAAAGAATTTACCAGGATGGGCGGCCACACGCCTCTGCTCAAAGGCCATATTTTAAAGGAAAACAGCACCTTGGCAGATTCCCCTTTGCTTCTCCTTGCCTGGCTCTTCTCCATTCCATGAGGGAAAGTCTAAAGCACTTCGGGAGAAGCTTCCAAGGTGCTTCAGACTTTCTCCAATGGAGCAGAGCCTGGTGAGTGGAAGCGAAGGGAAATCTGCCAAGGTGCTGTTTCCCTATCAAATATGGGCTTTGAACAGAAGCGTGTGGCCTCCCATCCTGGTAAATTCTTTCCCCAGCATGGGGCTGGGAGGAAAGACACTCGATGCATATCCCTTAGGACTCATCATGCACATTTGGAGCAGTGTACACACAGAAACACCTTCATGTTGACTCTGTGCAGCATGGTTCCCAAATAGGAAGCGGTGGATTTGGGAATCCAGTCTTCAAAGCCAAGTTCAAAAATACATGTCTACGCCTTCAGCACTGCTGACTCTTTTAATCTGGGCAATTATAGATGCTGGTCTTAAAGATCTTGGAAGAGGGCTCTTTTTAATTTACAGTATTTATTTTGTATCATTTGTAGACTGCCTTTCTCCTAGTGAGCAGACCCAAGGAGGCTCACAATGCTAAAGCAATCAATGCTAAATTATGATGTGCATAAAATAAAGCAGCCTTGCTATGTTTAGGGCCCTTCCCATTCTTTGCGCTCAACTGGACCTTGAACTCTACAATCTTTCTGGGGGCATTACGGTAGGTTAGGAGTGCCAACTTTAGTTGGAACCCAACTTCAAGCTTCTCCATTTATTTTTGAAAGCAGTTTAGGGCGTTTGCAGCCTTAGTCTTTTTGTTTGAATACTTTTGGATTTATTTTGATCTAGGAGAGGTTGCATAAGCTTTGGAATCCAAAGTATGTGGCACAAAACAGATAGAAGTGCTTGTGAGCAAGCAAAATCAGACTCTTTTGAACAGAAAAACAAACAAACACCACCACCCCTCCCCGAGGAATAGAGATCATTTTAAAGGTGCTAAACAGAAATCAAAAGTCTTCCAGAAGATGTTTTATTGTGACATAGAGTTAAATCCTAATGAGATCTTTTTTCTGTGTTGGTACATTTTTGTCCTTCTCCTTGATTGTTTTTACAGGTGCTCCCGGATCTCCAGGTATTTATGGAAAACTAGGGCCAGCTGGCCCAAAAGGTGAAAAGGGAGAAGCCGGTCCTTCTGGGTTTTGGCAACCACGACAGAAATCTGCCTTTGCTGCACACCTTGGAAAAAATTACCCAGTGCCCAACCAGCCCATCATGTTTCACAATATCCTTTACAATGAACAGCAACACTTTGATGCAGCCACAGGAATTTTCACCTGCCAAATCCCAGGCGTTTATTTCTTTGGGTACAATCTGGAAGCATATAAGAATTCACTTGTAGCTTTGATGAAAAATCATCAACAAGTGGTAGGAACCTATCAACTTACCTCAGAGGTTTATGAAAACATGTCTGGAAGTACAGTGGTTAAACTAGAAAGTGGAGACAAGGTGTGGTTAGAAGCAAAAGAAAATCTTAATGGGGTAACACACACTAGTTATTTTGTGGGTTACCTGCTGTTTGAGGCTTAGCTTACATAGTTGTTTGGATCCTGTCCCTCTGTTAATGACATCAACTTAAGCATTTAGCCAGCTGATTTGTGAATCAATGTAGCTTTATTGAGGTATTCAGCAACTCATGGAATCAGAAGAAATAGTGATGATTATATTGCTCCCACTTTATCTGTTGCTTCCCCTCTTCATATGTATTAGAGCAGTGATGGCAAACCTTTTAGAGACCAAATGCCCAAACTCAACAGGATGCTGTCAATGCCACAGAGGGGTGGGGTGAACTCTGTGCTGGGGTGATGACGTGCGTGCCCACAGAGAGGCCTCTGAGTGCCCCCTCTGGCATGTATGCCATAGGTTTGCCACCATTGTATTAGAGCAGGAGTTCTCAATCTTTTTAAGCCGGGGGCCGGGTCACGTTCCCTCAGATAGCTTTGGGGGGGCCTGATGGCCATTTTGCCCCTCCTCTACCACATGACACTTCCTGGTGTGGTGGAGGCAGTGGGGGCCACATGAAATGGTGCCATGGGCCACATACAGCCCACAGACCGCAAGTTGAGAATCCCTGTACTCGAGGATTCTTTATGTACCTATGCTCTCCACTTGATTTGATTATGTTATCTGTGGCTGATTGGGAGCTGTAGTCCAGCAAAAATTGAAGGCTGAATGGTGACAGAGGGAAGTTAAAGTGAGAGTTTGCTGAGGTCACAGTTTATAAGAAAGTTCTAGTCTGTCACCAGAGATTTGCAAATCAGGAGAGCAGAATGTTATCTTGTTACCTGTATTAATTAGCCTACCTAATGTCAGGACGTTTGTATTATCAAGAAAAAAATTAAACGGATAATCTTAATAAAGTAATCTGTATTCAACACTGCCTGCATTTAATTTCACTCAACCTCACTGTCTACAGTTCTGTCCCTTCTTGCGTACACAAACCAGAAATTTGCCATAACACCTCATGTGTATGATGAGTCATTTTTCATAAAAGTTCAAGATATGGTAAATGTTAGTTTTTAAGATGTCCCAAGATCCCCCTTTTTTTTTGCTGCAACTGAAAAATATGGTTGACAATTGTTCAACCTGGACATCTAGTGCATGCTCTCATCTCAAGAGGCAAGAAACAATGATTCTAGAGAACCATTGTTTCTCTTTACTGTGATTTCGTTCATTCCATGAGAAATAGGACAACATTTTTCAAATACATATATTTAACTGCAAGGTCCAGGCTTATGATACACACAACCTTCCTGTCTCTTTACAGTCTACATTTTATTCTCTTGGCAGCTTTGTGTGGTAGGTTATTGAAAGAGTGGCCTTCCCAAGTCCATATGGCATTGCAGGCGCACCCCCCAATAAAGGACTCAGACACCAATGAAAGTGGATAACGGCATTGGGCCACATTTATTGATTCATGCCCTAGTCCGAATTATAAATTTCTATTGGTAATTGACCAATCATAATTCTTAAGGCAAGCAGGCCGAAGTAACACTGGTAAGGTACCACCCAAAATTGCCAACGGCAATCGCTACAATGTATCCATTTGTATCAATTTGTTTGTTGACCACAAACAAATTGTTGACCGTAGTCAATATCTAACTAATGACCCCACCCTCTGACGCGTATCCGTAAAATCACGGGGTGATGCATGCTGTCTAGCTATAGCCATCACCCCGTCGCCTAGTTCGTCGTTGACCGGACAACGTTTAACCAACTTATGCCTGTCTAGTGTTGTCCAGTCAATTGCGAACTTGCCGGATACCTGTGGGTCATAATGTTTACCTTACCAGTGCTACCCGCCACACGGAGGGGCTTCAAAGAATGCTCGACGCCCCCCCCAGACCGTCAGCTCAGTCAACAGGCCTGCTCGCCAATCACCCAACAGGAGGTCCATACCTCCTCGCGACAGATGGACCCCATCCCCTGCATACAAATCATAACTTTGGAGGCTAATAGCGGGATGACGACTGACCCTCCCCCAAGCCCTGTCGACAAGGAAACGCGCCACTGCCCTATTCACCATGCGTCTAGCGCGGTCAAGGGCCAGGAGGTCAACACCCCCTCTGTAGGAATGGCGCGGGACCATGTCCGACCAAACAAGGGTTGTGGCGGGCCAGACGTAATGCAGGTAGGCGAGGTCCTCGCAAATCGCATGCTTCAGCGACAAGCCGGTGACCTGGCCCAAATCATTGCCCCCCAGGTGTATGATCAGAATGTCAGGCGGGTCAGCATTCTGGCCTGAAAAAAGGAAAGGCAGCAGCTCCCGCCATAACATCCCAGGCTTACCATGCCATGTGAGACTTGCGTATGCACCCAGTCCCTGTCGGGGTCCCCACTCTGTCACCGCAGCATAACGCGCTGCCCTGTGCACGTAGCTATGGCCCACCAGCCATACTGTCACCGGTGTAATACGACACCCCGGGTCTGTAAAGGAAAAATGAGGGAAAGTAGATAAGGTGACTGGGTTGGTACTCACGGCGGGAGTGGGCGCACATAAAATTGAAAACATTGCGAACCCCACCGTCCCATGCTATGTATGTCAGCCCCTGAGTACCCAAAAGCAGCTGCGGTCGAGGCCGCCCCTATACAGAATGAATGAGTGCCATAGCGGGCGCCTGGGAGGCCCACACTGGCCAGCGCTTTGCCCGTCACCTTCCAAAATTGAAATTTAGTAAGGGGAGACCCATCTATGTGACAGAAAAACGGGCCATGGTGCGTGCCACGCAGTGCCAGGAATTCCTGTAGGGCACCAACCGGACAGATGTCTGCCAAAGAACACCGTAGCAGTCGCACACCACTGCCGACGCCATGCTGATTGGTCTTAGAGGAACGTATCCTCAACTGAGCCCAGTCTTTGGCAACACAGACATCCTCGAGTTCCAGTGCCCTACGACTTGCATCCGCCTTAGACAGCATCACAAGCTCGCTGATGCTGAGCGCTCCAAAAAATGCCACCGTTGTGGCTGCATGGAACAGGGCTGCCTCATATGCATCAAAACAGAGGCAAGGCCAGCCCCGGGCCAACTGGGTAAGGACCCCTGGGGAAATCGGGTGGCGGTCGTCCGGGCAATGCCCGCGCTCGCGCACCCACCCCTCCAAAACATGTCTCACACGGAAGTCAGAGGTGCTGTCCACATGACCCCCCACCTTGGCCATAAAAGTCAACGCTGAAAGCTTAGATGCTATGGTGCGAGGTGCAAGGCCCTGAGAATTCAGGTAAACCATGAACCGCAGAACATGGGTTACCGGGATCGGCCAGGTTCCTGGCAATTGAAATTGAGTACAGAATGCCCTGAAAGAATTAATTGCGTGGTGATACGCCCTACGGGTGCGTGGCGCTAGCGACAGGCCAATCGCCCGGTTCACCTCTCCTTGCCAATGGTCCATATCTCCTCCGGGAGTGGCGAGGGAAATTCCTCCGCATCCGGGGCCAAGGCACGGAACCGGGAGATCTGTAGGCGGGACAAAGCGTCAGCAATATCATTATTAACCCCTGGGACATGCCTGGCCCTGAACAGTACGTTGAGGCGCAGGCTGCACAACACAAATTGGCGCACTAGATCCATAACCCTGGGCGATTTGGAAGTCTGTGCATTTACAATGTGGACCACAGCCGCATTGTCACACGAGAAATGCACGACCGAGTTAGACCACTCCTGGCCCCATAGCATCAAAGCACCCAGGATAGGGAAAAATTCAAGATATGTGAGATCACGCAGGCGACCCGTGCCTGCCCAGGCTGGTGGCCACCCACCATAGGCCCACTTCCCATTGAAGTACATCCCATAACCGAGGGATCCCGAGGCATCAGACTGAATCTGAAATTGAGGGGAAGCCAGGAGGTCATGCCTCCAAAATGAGACCCCATTGAACTCCCTCAGGAACTGTAACCAGACAAGCATGTCTGCCCTGATACCCCGGGTAAGCCTAACCCTATGGTGAGGCCTGGATAATCCTGCCATAGCGTCGCACAAGCGCCGGGCAAAAGCCCTGCCCGGTGCGACCACTCTGCAGGCGAAATTAAGGTGACCATGCAGCACCTGCAGTTCTCTCAGTGATGCCTTGCGCTTGGCCAACAAGTCCGAGATAAGGGCCACTATCCTTGACACCTTATCCCGCGGTAACCTAGACGCCTGCGCTATCGTGTCAATCTCCACCCCCAGGAAGACTAGCTGTGTAGATGGGCCCTCGGTCTTTTCGGGCGCTAAAGGGACACGAGTTCCTCCATTAGCGTCTGAAATGTGTTGAGGAGACGTGTACACGTGTCCCAGCCCCGTTCACCCCCGAATAAAAAGTCATCCAGGTAATGGGCTACAGACCGGGACCCTGACCTGCGGACGAAAGCCCACTCTAGGAAGGTACTGAAACGCTCGAAAGCCGAGCATGATATGGAACAGCCAAAAGGCATGGCCTTATCAAAATAATATTCACCCCGAAATTTGAAACCCAGCAATTCAAAGTCGCCCGGGTGCACTGGCAAGAGGCGAAAAGCCGACTTAATGTCGCACTTAGCCAGCAGCGCACCCGGGCCACATGAGCGCACCATGCGCAGCGCGTGGTCAAAAGATGTATACCTGACTGAGCAAAGGTCGTTAGGGATAGCATCGTTGACCAATCGGCCGGCTGGGTAGGACAAGTGATGGATAAGGCGAAACTCGCCTGGAGACTTCTTGGGAACCAAGCCCAGGGGCGATACCTTGAGGTTAGTGAACGGGGGTGCAGGGAAAGGGCCAGCGACCCTGCCCGCATTGACCTCCTTATTGATGCTGGCAGCAGCCACCTCCTCCCTCCCCCTAAGGGACAAAAGGTTGGGGGCATCCTGAGGGGACCTATCACCCATGAAAGGAATACGGAACCCCTGTCTAAAGCCCTGAAGGAGATAATCTGCATCCTCCCCCTTCGGGTACAATGCGAGCCAACGCTCCAACATGTCCACATTAATTGGGGAGGGAGCCTTTCGGTGAACCAGCTCCATCCGCGGCAGTCTTGCCAGCCCACTGTCCGCCCCTCCCTCTGCCCCGCGTCCCTCCAGGCCTGGGACAGGCAGAGGCTGCATGGGGGCCCGCACAGGTGGGACACTCATGTCTGTACTTGCAATTCTTCTTATTGCATGAACCATTAGACGAGAAAGTCCAGCACAGCAGGCGGGCTGGAACCCCCTGCCCCGCCACTTGGTGGGGAACCTGTGCTGGAGCCACTCGCTGGACCGCATGTCCACAATGGTATCTTTCCCCTGGCGCGGGGCGCGTGGGCGTCATGTACAGAAGCCAAAGCCTCTGGCATGGCTCATCCCACCTCATCTCAGGGTGCAGGGGAATTCGCATACGGAACTCCTCGTCATAAGCCAACCACGACGGGCCCGGAAAATCAACCATCGCCCGATAGATATTGTCCAAATACTGGACCATCGGAATTGCCAGATCCGGCCGGGCCCACAGGTACACCGCCATGTAGATGAGGTAAGCCGGCAGCCAGTTGGCCCACGTTCGTGGTGGTTTGCGACGACGTGCCTGTTCCTTATCCTTCTCATCCTGCCCATCCCTCTCTTCCTTGGTGGGCTCCCTGTTTAGGAGTGAGAAGATATCTACATACTCCCCTCGTCACATTTTCTCTCTGGTGGCCTGTGCCAAGTGGTCACCCAGTGGCAAGGAATAGCCCGCTGTCGGCAAGGCCGAGACAGGCACAGCAGAAACTGCGGGCATCTGGAAAGGGGCTTGGACTAGCCCAGCCACCCCCAAAACATTCCCCAAAGGGTAGGAAACGCTCCCCACCCCGGGGCCCTGGGTGGTGGTTGACGTCGCCTGGTTGTGCGTCAGCGGCTGTACCGCCGCACCACCCATGCGAGGCCAAGGCCATTGGAAAGCCCCCCCCCAACGTAGCCACATGTGTAGGTGCACTAGTTTGTACCGCATACTCACATGCTGCACCCCCGCGGGCCGCCCCCACCGGGGGTTCCGGCCCACTGGGGGCGTCGGAGATCACGACCGCCGTAGAGCTCGCCGCCGGGGCCTGACCCGCGCTGGCCTGTTGGTTGGGGAGCTGCGAGCCACTCGCCTCAAGCTGCTCGACCCGTCCCGTCGCCTGCCGCTGCCCAGCAGACGACGCGTCAAAGTGCACCCCAAAAGGAGCCCCAGCGTGGCTGGCCCGAGCAAGGGAAGCCTCGAGTGCCGCCACGCGGGCCAGTAAGGCCTCCACACTGGCGTGGGGCCACGGGCCAGCCGGCCCGCCCGTTACGGGCGTGGGTACAGGTCCTTGCACCCCGGGGCCCGAATATGGCCATGACCCCACACCCAGGCCCGGCAGGGCCAGCGTAGGCACCTGCCAAGGGAGGGGACCACACCACCCCCCAAGGCTGGAAGGCCCTGGAGTGAGCTGCGCCCCGATAGAGGGAGGCCCAGTAGAATGAGCACCAGGAGCGGCGTCCGCCGCTTGCGGGCCGCGGGCCGCAGCCCATGCTGGACCCCTGCTCGGGTCCCCAGCCTCCGGCCAGGGGGTAATAGACCCCATCCCACCGGTCCCGGTTGGTGCTGGCAAAGGCGGCTGGTGGGAAGGCGCAGCCGCGGTCCTCCGACCCGGATTGCGCCTCCGAACCGCCCGAGCCGCGCTCGCGGCCGCCTTCTTCTTCGAAGGCATCTCAGTCGGACCTAAGGGAAGCCGAAAAGAGGAAGGTCAGCAGCCAAAAGGCTTCCCGATCAAGGTAAAAGCGACGGAGTAAGAGGAAAAACTTCTCCGCTCCGTCGCTTCGCAAAATGGCAGCTCGGCTGCCTCGTGGCCACCCCTTTTATAAGGGAGCTGGCCACGCCCCTAACTACCCGGATGCTTTCGTCCTGTGGGGGGGCCCCCACAAAGAGCGCGGCGGCCATTTTGGCACCGCGCTTGCAATATTAATAGAGTCATGGAGTACTTTGGTAGGGGATTCACACAGCCTCCTGGTTGCGTACCATTTACTAAGATCCTGTGCTCATTGCCTCAAACAGGTTGTCTCGAGACACCAGGAGGACCAAGGAAGACTTTCTGTGCAACAGTTCTTTCTTGCTTTACAACTTGACTGGCATAAACTATTAGAATCTTTTGCAATAAGGAAAACTTACAAAAGACTACTACTACTACTACTACTACTACTACTACTACTACTACTACTACTACTACTACTACTACTACTACTACTAATAATAATAATAATAATAATAATAATAATAAAATCCAAAAATCATGCTCATTCAGCCACTGGCTGCACACTACTGCAAACATAACTTCATTAAAACAGGGCTGGCTCCTTCTTATTGTCAAATGTGGAGCAATCCCAATATTACTAGGTTTCCCTTGCTCGAAAGCCAGTCGTATTCGACTCTAGGGTTCAGTGCTCATCTCTATTTCAAAGCCAAACAGCCAGTGCTGTCTGCTTCTGCAGACGTGTTCGTGATCATGTGGCAGGCATGACTAGACACTGGAGTGCACAGAATGCTGTTACCTTCCCACAGAAGTGGTCCCTATTTATCTACTTGCAATTTCTTGCTTTCAAACTGCTAGGTTGGCAGGAGCTGGGACAAAGATGGGAGCTCATTCTGTCCTGCAGTACTCGGGAATCGAACTGCTGACCCTCCACCTCCCAGTCAGCAAAACTCAGGGACTGAGAGCTTGACTGCTTAGGACCGTGATGGTGAACCTTGGCACTCCAGTTGTTCTTGGACTTCCATTTCCAGAAGCTCAAGCCCCGTGTGAATCCACATGAATGGGTTTGCTGTGATTCATCTGGCCCACACCGCCCTCGTCTGTTCCCGGAAGTGGAAGTAAAATGTGTCCATATGGGTGCATTTTACTTCCGCTTCCAGGAACGACAAGGGCGGCACAGGCCCAATGAATCACAGTAAACACATTCATGTGGATTGAAAAGAGGCTTGGGCTTCTTGGAATTGAAGTCCAAGAACATCTGGAGTGCCAAAGTTCACCATCACGGGCATAGGGGAATAGAGGGAAATGTAGGAAAGGTTGGGGATCCAGTGTTGGAATGGGGGCCGCGGGGCGGACGTTGGATCCCGGAGGAGACTGATCAAGAAGGAGACACGAAGCAAGATGGAGCGAAGACCAGTGATTTATTGAGGGAAAATCATCAGTATATATTATGTTCAAGGCTGCGTCAGAAAGAGCTGCGACCCACATGACATGTTTACACAGGTTAATTGGGAACCTCTCTCGGGGAAGTTAATTAACTAAATTAAACACTGACAGGGGAACTCCATTGTTCCAAGCTTACCCAAGAGTAAACATGGCTACTGTTGACGTTAGGGCTTGGGGTAATCTGCAGGTGCGATATTACCTATTACCTAACTGATTAGTTAGACATTCAGTTTCCTCCTGCTCGGACTGCCTGTCAGATATGGGTGAATCAATCTTATGACTATTAATCCGCTCCCCAATTTCTGTCCCCTCGGAGCCAGGCTTGGAGTGTTCTCACAAGCCGTGGCCTCTGTCAGAGACAGTGTGCCAATTGTGCCCGCGGATACCACAATCCAGATTCACTTTTTTTCATTGTTCAGAGAGGTTGCAGATTAACAGTTCATAGTGATACCAATTAAAAGATACAAGTTTTCCATTTTGTGAGGAAGTCTTGATAGAAATGAAATAAATAAAAAATTCTGCCTTTCCCTCTTTAATAGTCTTCCCGTATTAAGAAAGAAGATGGAGGTACAAATAGAAAGTAGTGAAGATTTCTATGTGGACAGTGTTGTAGATGCCTCATAAACAGGGCAATATTATGTTGAGATAAACTTTGTTTGGAAACAGAAAACAGAGGGCCAGCTCGAGGCTTTAGGTAAATCCAGCTACACATGGAATGTGGGGTTAAAATTTTACTTCTATCTGCAGACTAATTTTTACGGCCAGACCTCTATTACAAAATAAATAAATGTAAAAATATCATTTTTCAGACACTCATTTCATTCCAAATAACAACGATGAAACCAAATATTTATGACAACATACACAACCTAGGAGATAAAGGAGAAAAATCTCAAGAAGTATTGCACACACTTTGGTGAAACTAAACAGCCTGATTAGATAAGACTCCAAAGGTTTGGAGCGGTTTATTAATTTATTGGCATGGACCATTTCCAAAAGTCAGTGCATATTTTCAACATTTTATTGCGCAAATATGCACACCAAAAATCTTTTTTCAGGGCTATTCAGTATCTGCTCTATGGTGACAGGTAGAACATTTCCAGAAAGGTTAGACCTCCTTTTTAATTTTTTTTATTATTAATACAAGAGTAACAATAATTACACATCACAATAAACAATAAAACAGCAAAACAGACAAAAACACTATTACAAGATATCAAAATACTGTGTGCTCCCTTCACCCAGCAGGACAATATTAATGTTTCTTTTACCTTATTTATTCTACAATCTCTCTTTCTTTTCAAAATGACATTTGCTCTTGGCCTGATTTTTCCTCCATTCCTTTTTATCAGTGCATAGTCCAGAAACTCACCCCATATTTCCTTAACATTTGATTTCTTTAGAATTCCTTTTTTGACTCTTAATTCTAATGTTAATTTATCATTTATTGCCATGTTCCACATTTCTCTGTACCATTCTTCTAATTCTATTTTGCTATCAGATTTTCATTTCTTAGCTATAACTAATCTCATCACTGCTACCATGATACAGATCATGTCTTTCTTCTCTCCTACTTACGAAAAAAGTCTGTTCCATAGGCTTTTGCTTAAATCAATTTTTTTGTAACTCGAAACAAACTCATAGGAAAAATTATTTTTTACGTAACTCGAAGTAAACCCATAGGAAAAATGAATTTTTATGTAACTTGAAGCAAACCCATAGGAAAAAGAATATTTATGTAACTCGATGCAAACCCATAGGAAATTGTGTAAATCGGGAAATGGTTTTAGCATAAAATCATTATGTAAGTCGGATTTTATGCAACTCGAGGCATTTGTAAGTTGGGGTTTTACTGTACTTCCGAAATCCATCAGCAGGGCTACTCTAGGACATATCTGCAAATGTATTGAGAGGATTTGTTCAATTTCTGTGCATACTTTCCCTCAAATTTCTTTTACAAACGTACAATCCCACCATAAGTGTAGATATGTACCCAATTCTCTTTTTGCACCTCCAACATTTCATATTATACTTGGGATCATAATGCCTTAATTGTATTGGAGCTGAATACCACTTCCAAATTGTTTTGTAGCAAATTTCCTTAATCCTAACTGACATATTTTTAATTATTGTTTATTTCCAAATACCATTCCATTCCTCTTCTTTAATTTTTATCCTTAATTCCTCTTCCCACATTGATCTAAAGTTGTTTCATGCTTGGTATCTTTAGTGTAAGGGACCAAAGACAATGAAACAGCCGAAGGGTTGGCTTAACACAGGTTTATTGCATGATGATCCAGAGGAACATGTGGTAATGGCGGATGAGTAGCTCAATATATACAGCTGGCTATACATTTGAATGTGGCTTGTCGACAGACTATTGGTTGCTGCCTGCATGACGTCGTGGGAGGTCTCACCCTTCTTGACCAGGTGAAGAGGTGGCGGGGAATCTTCCCGCGCTGCTGAACCAGGTGAATCTGAGCCGTGAGAGCTGGACGCTCGCTATTGCCATCTAGTGGTCACTAGCTCGCGTCCCCTTATCAGGTTTACATTGATACAGCTGATGGTTATAATGTTGCACACAGAAAGGTTACATCGTTAACACATGGCAAAGGTACATTGTTAAAGGCACAGCTTTACAGAACACAACATCCCTCCCCCCTAGGATGAGACGAAGTCTCTCAGCCAAGATGGCTTGTTGCATGTGCGTTTGGGCCGTGAAGAGGGCTGACCCCCCCGGGGGCGCTACTGCTTCTTTGTTCCCTGGTCCCTTGTCCTGAAATGGGAGAGGGAGACTTGTTAGTGGCTTGCCGCTGTCTGGCGGCCTTAGGGGAAGGGAAAAACTCCATTGTGGGCAGACCGGGGGCAGTCGGGGCTAACTAAAAACCCCTCTTCTCGCTTGGACGGGTGGGGGACCACTCCGAAAAACCCCCCCGGTTCTGAAAATCAAAATCTAACTTAGTAGGGGTATCCGCATTTGTGGGGACATTCCGCGAGATATGTATGGGGTCGGGTTCCTCCTCCTCCTCAGAAAGATCCCCTAGGATATCTACGAAAATATCCCCCTCCCCCCTTGGTGGGGACCCGCGGCCCCCTTTCCCTCCCCCTTGGGCTGAACGGGTGGGGGAGAACCCTAACGCTGATTTTTCCTCAATTTGGTCTGTGCCCTGCTCATCGGAGACCCTGCGTCGGAGCTGATCCGCGTGCCGCCTCCACAGGAGCCCCGTGCTGGTTTCCACGCGGTATGACACGGGGCCGGTTTGCTCCACAACTACGCCCGGTACCCAGGCTGGGCCCGTGCTGCCGTAGTTCCTGCAATGCACGGGGGCGCCTACACTGAAACTCTTTGTAGCCTCTAGCCCGATGTTCCTTCCTTTGTCCTCTACCCTCGTGGGGTCTAGCCTAGTAAGGATGGTGGTCAGTTTCCTACGCATTAAGAGTTCTGCGGGGGAGGATCCTGACGCCAACGGGGTCACCCTGTACCCTAGCAGAAACTGGCACACTTGCAGGTTCAGATCCCCGGGGCCCATGCGCCGCAACGCATCCTTCGTGGTGCGGACGAGGCGCTCTACTTGGCCATTGGTGGCCGGGTGAAACGGGGCAGAGGTGATGTGCCGGACGGCGTTGATCTCCATGAATGCCCTAAACTCGGAGGACGTGAAGCAACTAGCGTTGTCGCTAATTAATGTGTCGGGTATGCCGAACGTGGAAAAGAGCCTTCGCAAATGCCTAATGGTCTGGGCCGAGGAGGTGCTCGTGACTGGGATAACCTCCAACCACTTGGAGAAGGTGTCCACTATGAGAAGGAACAGGGTGCCTCTGAACGGGCCCGCGAAATCAACGTGCACCCGGGACCACGGCCCCTTAGCCGCGTCCCATTCCCTGTGGGGAAGGCGGGCCTTCTCTGGTCTGGAGCATTGGCAACTTTCACAAGTGCCGACCATGTGCTCGATGTCGGCGTCCAGCTGGGGCCACCAGAAGTAACTCCGGGCCAGCGCCTTGGATCGCACGATGCCAGGGTGGCTGACGTGCAGCAGTTTGAGCACCCGCGGCCGAAGGGAAGTGGGAATCACTACCCGCTGCCCCCACAGGAGGCACCCCCTCTCTAGGGACAGTTCTAGCTTTTTTCTGAAAAATGGAGCGAACTCCTCCGCTGGGGAGGACGCCGGCCACCCTTTCTGCACCCAGGAGCTAACTGCCGCTAACGTCTTGTCCTTCTCTGTCGCTTTGGCGATGTCGGCGGGCACTACGGGGGGCGAATCCAGCACCTCTATCATGAGAACCTGATGGTCCCGCTCCCCCTTGCTCACCTGGCTGGGCGTGAGGGGAAGGGGAGACCTAGATAGAGCGTCCGCATGGCTGATCTCTTTCCCGGGCCGGTAGACCAACGCGTGCTGATACGCGTTGAGAAAAATGGCCCACCTGAGCATCCTCGGGGACAGGATCTGTGGGGTGGGCTTATCTGCGGTAAAGATGCCTAGCAGGGGCTTGTGGTCCGTTACAATAGTGAAGGGGCGGCCGTACAGAAAATCGTGAAATTTTTTCGTCCCCGCGACTATTGCTAGTGCCTCCCTGTCTGTCTGTGCGTAGTTTCTCTCCGCTTGGGACAGGGACCTGGAGTAAAATGCTATCGGGGCCTCCCTTCCGTTTTCCAACACGTGGCACAGCACTGCCCCCACCCCCACTGGAGATGCATCACAGGTCAGAACTACTGGGCGTTTGGGGTTGAAGCGGGTCAGTATGGCTTCGGACGCCAGGAGGCTTTTTAGCTCGCTAAATGCCCTTTCTTGGTCATCGCCCCACTTCCATGCCTGGTCTTTCTTTAGCAGTTTGTGTAGCGGTTCAGCCACCGCTGCCTTCCGGGGGAGGAAGGAGTGGTAAAAGTTGAGCAGCCCTAGGAACGACTGCAGCTCGGGCTTGGAGGTGGGGCTGGGGGCTTTCTTAATGGCTGCCACCTTGGACTTGGATGGTTTTATTCCCTCAGGAGTCACACAAAACCCTAGGAACTCAACCTAGGTTGCGAAGAAGACGCATTTGTCCTTTCGCAGTCTCAGCCCCGCTCTTTCGAATATTGTCAGGACCTTCCCCAACCTCTTGGCCAATTCAACCCGACTCCCCCCCGTTATTAACACATCATCAAAATAAAGCAACACCCCCTCCAGTCCCTTCAGGAGGCGTTCCACGAGTGACTGGAAAATTCCAGGCGCCGAATTCACGCCGAACTGGAGGCACGTCACCTGGAACGCCCCCTTATGGGTGACTATGGTCTGCGCAGCAGCTGCGGCAGGGGACACCGTAAGCTGCTGGTAGGCCTGTGCTAAGTCGAGCTTAGCGAAACACTTTCCCCCGTGTAACCTGGCCAGCAGATGGCTGACTACCGGCACCGGATATGCATTCGGGCGGATCGCCTTGTTGATGGTGCACTTGTAGTCGGCGCATATGCGGACCTCCCCATTGGCCTTTAGCGCGGTTACAATTGGAGTTTCCCACTCCGCGGAATCAACAGGCACAAGGATTCCCTGGCCCACCAATTTGTCCAGTTCCGCCTCTATCTTGTCCTTAAGTGCGAACGGCACCCGGCGTGGTTTAAGACGAATTGGGCGGACCTCCGGGTCCAGGTCGAATGTCACTGGGGGCCCCTTGAATTTCCCCAGTCCTTTTTTGAAAACTTCGGGGTGCGCATCGCACACCTCCAGAATTGGATCAGTCCCAACGGCGTGCATCCCAACGGCGTGCACCCCCCCAATAAACAAACCCAGGGGCTGGAACCATTGAGTCCCGAGGAGGCTGCAATCTCCCCCTTTGAGCACGACTAGGGGCAGGGACGCGGCGTGCTTCTTGAATTTAACCTGAAATTCTCCAACCCCCAACACTGGAATGCTGTTCCGTTGCACGTCCTGTAGTGTGGACCTCAATGCTTTGAACTTGGGTCGCTTGTGGGGGGCAATTCCCAAAAACTCCCTCTGGGAAATGATTGAATATGAGGACCCCGAGTCAATTTCCATCCTAATGTGAACCCCTTGGACTAGTACCTCAACAAAATAGCGGGGGTGTCCTGCAGACACGCTAAACACTGGGGCATCGTCCTCGCTGCCGTCAGAGATGCGGCCCACGCCGTCCTGCTTCCGCGTGGCCTGGGCGCCGTCCTTGGGTCTCGTTGAGCGGTCTTGTCCCGCGGAACGGTCTGCGGAGCTCCTCCGGGTCTCGCGCTTCTTCCTGCACACCTTGGCGATGTGCCCGCGGCGGCCGCAGTTGTGGCACTCGGCCTTCCGGAACGGGCACTTTACGCGGTCGTGGGCCGCTCCACAGCCATCGCACCGCCGGCTCTCCTTCCGGACCCTCCGGACGTCCTCGTCGTCGCTGCTCTCTGTGGACGACCTCGAAGTTCGCCGGGCCGCCTGTACCGGAGTCTCTGCTTTGCTCGACTTCGGCCGCCAGTCCTGGAGTTCTTGGACCCCGGCCTTTGTAGCTTCTGCGGCCTGGGCCGCTCTGACGACCTCCTGCAACGTGGGAGGCGGCTCTTGGTTCATTAATGTGCGCTGGGTTTCGGTGTCGTTCAGGCCGCACAGCACACAGTCCCGGAGGGTGATTTCGGCATTCTCCCATTTGCACGGGCCAGCCGCAGGGCCGCCACGAATGCAGCGACCGTCTCCCCGGGCGCTTGGACTCGCCTCCAGAACGCACTCCGAGTGGGAAACATCGCCGTGGCGGGCCGGACGTGCTCACGCAGCATCTGCATGAGTTCCTTGGCCTTGAATTCGCTCACCCTCTTCGGTGCAATCAGGTCCACCAAGGTCCTTTTGGTTTCTTGTCCGAGCATCCTGGTGAAGATGGCCCTTTTCTTTGCCTCTTCCGTGACTTCGGACTCGATCAGTGCTGCCTGGAAGTCCATCTCGAAGATCTCCCAGTCGCCTGGTTTCCTGATTTCGAAACCGGCGCATGTCTTGGTCCCGTGGGCTGCCATGATCCCACCTTCGTCGCCAATTTAGTGTAAGGGACCAAAGACAATGAAACAGCCGAAGGGTTGGCTTAACACAGGTTTATTGCATGATGATCCGGAGGAACATGTGGTAATGGCGGATGAGTAGTTCAATATATACAGCTGGCTATACATTTGAATGTGGCTCGTCGACAGACTATTGGTTGCTGCCTGCGTGACGTCATGGGAGGTCACGCCCTTCTTGACCAGGTGAAGAGGTGGCGGGGAATCTTCCCGCGCTGCTGAACCAGGTGAATCTGAGCCATGAGAGCTGGACGCTCGCTATTGCCATCTAGTGGTCACTAGCTCGCGTCCCCTTATCAGGTTTACATTGATACAGCTGATGGTTATAATGTTGCACACAGAAAGGTTACATCGTTAACACATGGCAAAGGTACATTGTTAAAGGCACAGCTTTACAGAACACAACAGTATCTCTCTAGGATATTGTAAATCTTGCTAAGTAACCCTTTTGTTGTAATTTTCTTTCTCTCCAGTTCTATAACTAATTCTTCAAACCTTTGACCTTCTTAACTAAACACAATAGCAATGAACATGTATTATTTATTTTTCTGATTTATACCCCTAACCACCCCGATTAGGGAAACCACTTCTCTGGGTAGCTTACAATAAAGTAGATTTAATGTAGATGAAATACCATAACCCAAAACTGTCAGAACAAATGTTCCAACTAAGCCAATGGCATTTTGTATGACCTAAACAAACCAATGTCCTTGATTTCATTTTTGAGAGACATACAATTACAGGCATGAAAGAACTGGCATTGATGTACAGATAGCTTGGTTCTATTTCTCTAGTGCTAAATATTACCGGAAAATGTGGATTTTTCCTCTTCTGATGAGTGTCCCACACTTGACACTGGCTTGCTATTTGTTCAGGTTCCTGTGATCATTATTTTGATGAAGTGTTTTCATAATTCATGCCCCTGCTGGAGTCTAATTGACATAAAGGGAGAAGAGAAAAGGCAGAAGAAACCAGCATAGGCTGAAGATATATGAGGCCTACTTACATGCTTAGGTGAAAAATGAGAGAATAATGATACCAGTTTTTACAAGGGATTTGACGTATAGGACTATACTTTTAAAAATCTTGGCAAATGTGCCTTCAAATGACTAAGAAATATGAGAAATTTACTGCACAATAAACATCACCTTCCTACTACAACTAGCAACTTTATCCCTCCATGGCAAGCAAGGCCAGGATCCTCCCTCCCTCTTTCTCCTTTTTTTGCCATTCATCAATCAGTGGAAGAAATTCATAGATAGCGAATGGAAAAAATACACTCCCTATATTCAGTTCTATATCCTATTCTACTCACTATTTCAAAAACCAACAACACACAAACAAACCCACAACTGTTCTATATTATTGGCCAGTCAAACAACCTGGTTTATGAGAATCTGTAGGCAGCATGATGGAAAGAGGAAGCTGTGACCACCTTAGGAAGCAATAAGAAGAGCTGGGGAAGTAGGGAATGCCAAGTCCTTTGTGCATTCAAAATACAAGTGATACCTCATACAATGTCCAAACTTGGTTCCACAAGTTTGGACTTTATACGGATTTGGACTTTCTATGAGGCATGCAAAATCCTAGCCACAATGCCTCATACAATGTCGAAAACCTTGCCGCAATGCCTTGTACAATGTTGTTTCCATAGAGATACATTGTGCTGTAACAGCACAGACTTCAGGGCAAAGTTAAGGAAACAGGAAACTTACAGAACTTTAAGAAATCATCATCTAAAGGCTAAATACAATTCAAAAACATGTCAAACAATCCTGATTTTAGGGGACAAACCATACAACAAGTTTTTAACTTTTGAAAACTTTATGAGGTGCCGGTTTAAAAGTTAACATGTCCCATCATCCAGCACAGTGTTAATCTGCAGCCATGCGGCCCGATCATCCATTTTGTACAAGCTACTGTAAACAATTACTGGATGGAAGCAAGGACAAAATGGATGCCAACATGTCCCATCATGCAGCACAGTGTTAATCATCCAAACAGCAGCATACACCAAACAATTGCCCACCCCACCAAACAGTGCTCTCCCAAAAAAGACCAAGATAAGAAAATTTATGGAGCATGCAATTTGTTTTTAAAAACCACAGCAGCCAACACCAAACAATTGCCCACCCTAAACGCTCTTCGCCTTGTGCAAAACCCACAAGAACAATGCACACATGCGTCCTGCCTTTTATACTGCCCAGGCACAATGCAACCTGGGAAAAACCCAAATGCCTCATACAAAGTCGCAGTGACTTTGTATGAGGCAACTTTTTTCAAGGAATTAGGTGGTGTTGTATGAATTCGATGTTGTATGAAGCGGACTTTGTATGAGTACTGTTTTTGTATTCTATGCCCAGTGGCATAGTGGTAAATTTGGAAGTAAAGGTGCAGATTGTGATAGCTGTAGGAGTAGGTTCCAAAAATGCAAGCATCTAGATTCGAAACCAAACCACCCCTCAAATACTCTGCCTTACCACACAGATAGTGTGCTGCAATAACATATTGTTCCTGGGAAAAAGCTATTTCTTCCCCAGCTAATATGAAGATTGCAGCTAAGGTCAGGGGACTCCTAAGAATGGTGGTGGATGATGCCATAGTCTTTCCCCCTGATGATGTCCTGATGCTTTGACCCTGCAAACCCTGACACCACTATAGGTAATGGTAAAAGTCTCCCTTGCTCAAAAGCCAGCTGTGTCCAATTCTAGGGTGCGGTGCTCATCTCTGTTTACAGCCAAAGAGCCAGCACTGACCACACATGCAGCCTTTCCCGTGGTTATGAGGCAGGCATGATTAGACACTGGAGTACAAAGAATGCTGTTACCTTTCCTGCCAAAGTGGTACCTATTTATCTACTTGCAATTTCTTACTAGGTTGGCAGGAGCTAGAACAGATGACAGATGCTCAACTGTTTCATATAGCACTTGGGTCTCAAATTGCTGACCTCCCGACCTTCTGGTAATCAAGCTCAGCTTCTTAACCAGAGACACCACAGCCCCTTGGCATTTCTATACCACTCTTTATTTCTGTAAAGCAGCTGTGGTGGTGGTGTGATTCATGTGTATAAGAGGCTAAATATGAGAACTAGATTTTTGGATATACTTGTATGAATACTAATATAGGAACAATTCATATGTTGGATTCATTCATGTGTGCATAGGATTACATGAATGGCAAGCGGTTTTAGGAATGATATGTGTGGACAAACCTTTATATACTGCTTTGGTACTATAGCATTGTCAATGTGTATACTGCCGATTGTTGGGTGACAGTAAATAACCTGACTCCCTAAAGCGCCAATAGCCAATGGCTATGGGTGGATGAGCCCTTTTGGTGGAGTGATGGTCCCCTCAGTGGAGGAAATGCCACTGGAAACCACCATATTTGGCCCAATGGCAAAATGAGCAGAGGAGGAACTCTGATTCCCAATGGTTGTGCAGGCGGAAAAGGCTGCGGCAGTCCATTGCAATTTTGGTGTTAAATCCTGCATGTCTCATTTCATATGTGCCACAGGAGATGGCTCTGTGATCATAGTGTGTGGGTCACTTCATGGCAAGTGGGGATCCACCTTAAACAAATTCATGCCAATGGCATTTTTTTCCTGCTTAAGGGGAAAAAATGCATTCTCAGATACAAGTTGCAGCTGAATATGTGCGTGTGAACAAATCAGCCACTTTTGTAACAAGAGCACAGCACTGTTACAGGGAAAATCCATTTTTTATCTGATCAGATTGCTGCTAAACTAATATGTTGGCAGTCAGAGCATGTTGAAAGAGGAAGAGTTTTTATTCATTCTCTGTTATCTTTTTATGCACAATGTGAGATGGTAATATATAACATCACAATTAGGAATGTGCCCCCCTGGATTACACTTATCTTGCAAACATCTAAATGAGATGCGCCTGGGAGAAAGGTCAAAATTGAATGTACTTGAAGATCTCCTAGCTAACACCATAGCAGATACAGAAAGCTTGAGCACCGTTAGACCTAGTTTGATGTAGGCAGGCGGGCTAAACACTACTTTATTGTAACATGGTCAGTCTGTACATGAGGCAATTGCAGAGCCTTGCCTCTTTATATATGGTACCTGATACATTTGAATCTCACCTGAAGGCACCTATTGGTTACAGTATTGGTGATATCTTCCTGATGTAATGCATACCTGACATAGTTTCACCTGTGGCGGGAAGGTTTCCCACGTTAGTTACTCATTGGGTGAATTGGAGCCATGTGAGCTCCGTCAGCTGTGCTAATGGTGAGCAGCTGAACTGCATGTATACACAACACCTAGCTAAGCCTCAAAGCCTTCCAATTTAGACTTTTCTCTCAGGTACATCTCCTGAAGGTGATTTAAAGGTAGGTGGAAGTAGCAAAAGGGACAATTGTGGTAATTGCAAACCAGAAAATACTCCCTTCTGGCCTCATCACTCCACCTAAAAAATGGATGAGAAACAGTTGCCTATGTCTCTAAACATTTCAAAGGAATGCTATGTGCATTGGTCCAGAGTAAAGCAAACTGGAGGCTGTCTTTTTGCAGGAGGGAAATCAGATCTAGAATACAGTTTCTGAGAAAAATGCTGATCTTGAGAGAAAGAGATTTGTGTTTCATTCTGAAGGCAAGAAGGCCAGAATCTTTAAAGAATTCTGTAGGTATGGGGAAGGGGGGAATTCCCCAATACCTGATAATAGATCAGAATTCTGCTTATTAAACTGAAGATTGCAATCCTCAGATGTATTCCCCAACTGGTCCACTTTGATGCTCTTTTGATCATGCCCTCCCTTCATCCCCAGAGGGTTGAAGGGACGGTGGGGCTACCGGGGTGCCCTCCTCTGAGCTGCCAGGGCCTGGGTGGCTGAGGTCACTGGACACTGAACATCCCCTCTGAGCCCCTGCCACCAGCCGGCTTTGAAGGGCCGCCAAAATTGCAGAGGATGTTGAGCCCCGGGCTCCGTTGAGGACAATGAGGACGTTGAGCGGCAAGGACTTTGTGGTTTATTTTTTATTGATATTTTAGTATTAAACTGTGTTTTATTGTGCATGTTATTGTGTTAATGTGTATTGATATGTCTGTGAGCTGCCCAGGGTTGCACTTTGTGAGTGGGGTGGCATATAAGTTGAAAAATAAATAAATAAATAAAATTGCCCTGGTTGCTCTATTAATGCTATTAAAAGAAACACTGGTTAGGTTGACTGTCTTTCATGCTTTTAACAATTTGGCTGAGCTCTTTGTTGGAAAAAATTGTCTTATTGGCAAATGCACAGTTCATAATGGCTGGGCTTTGACTCCTGCATTAATATTGATGGGGTTTGTGTGGTGAAATTGTGGCTTTAGTCAGTCAGTCAGTCTGGTTTGGGCCTTTGAAACCTATAATACTAGTGAGGTTGGAGTGTCATTGCCTTTGAACTGCACTCATTTGGTGAGAACTTGCAATGGCCTTTGAAATGTACCTGTACATTGACTTGGGGAGACCTTGCTGTGGTCTTGGAAAACTGTATTACTTTGAGAGAAATTTGTTTTTGACCTGCAAAGCCTGGCTTAATTTTTAATGCCTGATTTTAACCTTTCAGCCATCTGTTGATGGAGGGGGTGTTTTGCAGTGATGTTTGAAACCAGGGTTTATTTCTTGGTCCTAAGATTTTATGCATACAGTAATACCTCATACAAAGTCTGCTTCATACAACATTGAATTCATACAACATCGCCTAATTCCTTGAAAAAAGTTGCCTCATACAAAGTCGTGCGACGTTGTATGAGGCATTGGGGTTTTCCCAGGTTGCATTGTGTCTGGGCAGTATAAAAGGCAGGACACATGCATGCATTGCTCTTGTGGGTTTTGCATGAGGCAAAGAGTGTTTAGGAGTGGTTTTGAGTGCGATTTTGGGTTTTTTGAATTTTTTCGTCAGAATTTTTAGAAGCATTCCTGGGATTTTTGCAGCATTCTTCAGGTTCTTGGACAATCAGGGTTGTTTGACAAATTTTTGTAATGTTTTTAGCCTTTAGACAATGATTTCTTAAAGTTCTGTCAGTTTCCTGTCTGTTTCCTTGACTTTGCCCTGAAGTTTGTGCTGTTACAGTACAATGTATCTCCATGGAAACGTTGTATGAGGCATCACGGCAAGGATTTGGACGTTGTATAAGGCATCGTGGCTAGGATTTTGCATGCCTCATACAAAGTCCAAATCCGTATAAAGTCCAAACTTTGGAACCAAGTTTGGATGTTGTATGAGGTATCACTGTATATGAAAGAGAGAAAGAAAGAGAGAGAAAGAGAAAGAGAGAGAGAATGTTTTTTTATTTTGATAGTTCATACAGGGACATTTGAGAGAGATATTAATTTGGAAGCAATTTCAGTGGGTGTTGAGTGCCGTGTTTAGTTTTGTGTATTTGAATTTGACCTTGGAGACCTGTTTTTAGTTTTAGGATGCCTTGCAATGGCTAATGAGACATGAATTAATTGAGGTGCTAGTGCTACAGTGCCATAGATTTTTTTACTGTGAGTAAACCCTTCCCCCAACTCTCCATTTCCAGGACTGAAGGCTTGGAGGCCAAACTCATTTTTCAAAAACTAATGTGCTAAATTGAAGTTTCCCCCACCAAAAGGCTGTAAGGGGGAAGTTGATGATACACATTTTCTCTCGCAACATAGAAGCACATGTTTTTGATCTCACCCCCCTTTTTTGACATCTTTTCTTTCTTTCTTCAAAAACAACTTTTCCAAATCTAAACTTGACTGGTTTCAAACTTCCTACGCAAGGAGTAAGAGGGGTAATGGGAAAGTTCAGGAAGCTTTAAGACAGGGGTTTCCAACCTTTTCAAGCTGGGGGCCAGGTCACACTCTCTCAGTCAGCTTCAAGGACCAGATGACCATTTTGCCCTGCCTGCACAATGGAGGTGGCCATTTTGTCACAACAGCTTTAAAGAGACAGCCATTTTGTTTCTTGAATGTACTTGGAGGGGTGGGGAGCCACAGGAAATGGTGCCGTAGGCTGGATCTGTCCCACAAGCCTTAGGCTGGGAACCTCTGCTATAAGAGATGGTGAAAATTGTGTGTCCTTTTTGTACCTCTCAGTCAGGTGTGACAGCCTCCTAGGCAGTGGTAAGATCCTACTCTTCAGTTTTATTTAATCTGAGTGCAGTGCTTAAGTGTGAGAATTAGACTCCCAATTCTTCACAAAAAGTCGACAGAGAGCAATGAGTTGATTTTAAAATCCTGATGATGTGACCACTATGAAGTGCTTACAAAAAACTAAAGATTCTAAACAGTAGAGGGCAGCAAAAGTATACGTAGAACTATCTGCAGAACAACAACATGGAGGCCTCCCTCGCAGGGATTTAAAGAATTCTTGAAAAACTCTTCATTCTTACAGGTTTTCATAATGCACTTTAATAGAGACTGTTCAACCCTTGTGAGATTCCTTGTTTCAGGTGAGAGAAAGACAAGGAAAGCTATTTTCCCCCCATCATGGTCTCAAGACCTTTAGTTCGAGCAGCCATATCAGACAAGAAACAAAGCAAAAGTAAGAACAACAACAACAAAAAAAAAGACAAATATGTTGGGTTTTTAAACCATTGTTTTGTTTTACTTGATAGAATTTTAAACTAATCTGTGGCCTTTCCCCTTGAGAAAGGAAAGGCATGCACACACAGATCAGGCATAGAACCACAATAACTGATAGTTAAAAGAGATGCAAACTGTCACTTCATTGCTTCTGATTTTTAAAAATTGCATGTAACAAAACAGTAACCATTGTCATTTTGCATGATGCAGTTTTTGAAGCTTTAAAATACAAACCCCTCTTCTCGCTCTTTCTTTCTTTCCAGCCAGAGTGTGACAAGATAATTTACTATCTCGTGAGAAGAAGGGCAATTTTGCAGTTGCTTATATAGTACTGTACTCATTTTACTCATTTGGAATGAGAACACAAATGAGAATTTACATCTCTATTCCCCAGCATAGTAATTGTATATTGGATGCACAAATTTAGGATAAACATACAGTGTATGCCGTATATCCTTTGTGCAGAAGGTCCTTAAAAATAGGCATTTGCATGCGATTTTGCTGTCTGACACACCCGAAATAACTGTTGTGGAAAAGAAGAAGGCCTGGTTTATCGACATGGCCATACCAGTGGATTCACAAATTGAGGATAAACAGCTGGAGAAAATCACAAAATATTGTGATTTGCAAATTGAAGTGGAGCATTTATGGGGAAAGAAATCTGTTGTCGTACCCATAGTAATCAGAGCCCTTAGAGCAATACCTAAAGGACTCCCTAGATATTTGGAAATTTTGGATTTATTGGACTTGAATATCCTAACTTTACAAAACAAACTTTACTAGGAATTGCCTATATACTTCGACTATACCTTAACACTTCTTAGGTCCGTGGTTATGTCTTGAACTGGTAATTTTATACCAGTCTTTGACTGTGAATATTAATACTAATCGTCATTGACTGCAATTCGTATCTGAGAATGCATTTTTTCCTGAAGCAGGAAAAATGTTATTGCCGTGAATTTGTTTAAGGTGGATCCAAGCTTGCAATGAACTGATCTACACACTATGATCATGGAGCCATCTCCTGTGGCACACATGAAGTGAGAAATACAGGATTTAACACCGGGACTGCAATGGACTGCCACAGCCTTGAGGATATTATCAAGGTGTGCCTTCACAGCCAGTCCATTTGACATGGCCTCTTCCGGCTCCATGACTGTTGGGAATCAGAGTTCCTCCTCTGCTCATTTTGATGTTGGGCCTAATCTGATGGTCTCCAGTGGCATTTCCTCCACTGAGGGGAACATCACGCCGCCTAAAGCAGCTCATTCGCTCATAGCCATTGAGACGCTGGCTGCACAGTCTACTCCATTACCGTAGCGGGATGTCTGGCCAGACAGTTACTAATACTAATACTAACACTAACACTAACACTAACACTAACACTAACACTAACACTAACACTAACACTAACACTAACACCCAGTTCCCGCATTAGTGTCTGAAATGTAGTGAGGAGACGCGTGCACGTGTCCGAGCCCCGTTCACCCCCGAACAAAAAGTCGTCGAGGTAATGGGCCACAGACCGGGACCCTGACCTGCGAACAAAGGCCCTCTGAAGGAAAGTACTGAATCATTCGAATGCCAAACATGAAATAGAGCAGCTGAAAGGCATGGCCTTATCCACATAAAACTGCCCTTGGAACCTAAAACCCAATAGCTCAAAATCCCCTGGGTGCACTGGCAGCAATCGGATTTAATATCACACTTTGCCAGGAGGGCACCGGGACCACATGAGCGCACCATCCACAGGACCTGATCAAATGATGTGTACCTGACTGAACAAAGGTAATCAGGAATCGCATCATTGACAGAAGAACCCGCAGGGTAAGATAGATGGTGGATTCGGCGAAATTCACCTGGGGTCTTTTTCGGTACTAGCCCCAGAGGGGAGACCTTCAAATTAGGGAAAGGGGGTTCCAAGAAGGGGCCCGCCACCCTCATAGCGTCAACCTCTTTAGCTATGCTCAGTGCAGCAACCCCCTCATTACCTTTCAAGGAAATTAAATTTGGAGCATCTTGGGGTCCCCGAACTCCCATGAATGGAATGCGAAAGCCCGACTGGAAACCCTCCAGCCGGTACCTCGCATCATCCTTTCTTGGATAATTTGAGAGTCATCGCTCAAGCATGTGGACATTAATTGGGGAGGGGGCCTTTCGTCTGGCTAGCTCCTTCAACGGGAGCTCTGACCGCCCCCTGAACACCCCTACCTCTGCCCCGTGACCCACCAGCCCACGGGCACGCGGAGGCGGCATGGAGGCCAGCACAAGAGGGGCACTCGTGTCGGAAACGGCACTGGCGCTTATTACACACGCCGTTAGCTGAGAAGCTCCAACACAGCAGGCGGGCTGGAACCCCCTGCCCCGCCGGTTGGCGGGGAGCCTGTGTTGCAGCAGCCCGCTGCACGGCATGACCACAATGGTACATATAAGAACATAAGAACAGCCTTGCTGGAACAGGCCACAGCCCATCCAGTCCAGCATTCTGTCTCACACAGTGGCTCACCATTTTCTTCAGGGTATTCCCAAGGAGATGCCTTCACCTGCTTAGGATTCCCTGGAAATGGCATTGAGAGATATCCTGCCTATCTCTCCAACCCCGAGGTTGTCCTTAAGTATCCATAATTATAGCCATTGGTATCCTTGTCCTCCATGAACTTGTCTAATTTGCTGCACGGCATGACCACAATGGTACCTGTCACCAGCGCCGGACGCGTGGGAGTCATATACAAGAGCCACAATTGCTGACAGGGCTCATCCCACCTCATTTCAGGATGTAGGGCCACCCTCATTCGAAATTCCTCATCGTAAGCCAACCACAATGGGCCAGGGAAATCAACCATCACCCTGTAAATATTGGCAAGGTATTGAACCATCGGAATGGCCAGATCAGGCCGTGCCTTGAGGTATACCGCCATATATATGAGGTATGCCGGCAGCAAGTTGGCCCATGTGTGCGGTGGCTTATGACGCCGGGACTGCTCCTTATCTCTGTCATCCTGTCCCTCTCTCTCCTCCTTAGTGAGCTCACGATTCAAGAGGGAGAAAATATCAACGTACTCCCCTCGCCAAATCTTATCCCTCGTGGCCTGTGACAAATGATCACCCAGGGGCAAGGAATAGCCAGCCGTCGGCAAAGCCACGGATGGCACATTTTGTATGGAAGGAATGCGCAGCGGGCCCTGAACAGCCCCTGCCATGTTCGGCATACCCCCAGGGGCGGACACCCCTGCCCTGAACGAGGGACCACTCGGTAACCAGGGGTTAATGGGGCAGTGTGGAAGCAGCTGCCCTCCCGCATTAACCTGACATGGCCAGGGCCACTGAACCCCCCCCCCCCCCGGTGTAAGTGGGCAGTGTTGGTGGTGCACTAAATTGAACCTGATACTCACTAGTCGCACCCCCGTGAGCCACCCCCACCAGGGGTTCCGGCCCACAGTGGGCGTCAGAGCTCGCGACTGGCATCGAGCTCTGGGACCACACCTGACTGCTCCCAGCATGTTCATCTGGTCGTATGGGGAGCTGCGAGGCACCAGCCTGGGCAGGCTGAACCGCCTCAAGCAGCTCAACCCTGTTGGCCGCCCGCTGGAGAGTCACGGCCGATGAGTTGGCCGGGATCGACACAGGGGCCGCAGTTGAGGTAGCGGTCGCGCCCCCGTCGGAAGGTGGCTGGGCAATGCCCAATGATGCTTCCAGCGCAGCTATTCATGCTAGTAGTGCATCCACTGCCTCCGAGCCCCGAGTGTAAAGCGGGCCGGGTGGGCTGGATGGCCCACCAGGCAGTTGGTGCAACGGAAACCCAAAAGGGGATCTGGGACCAGAATAGGGCCATGCCCAGAATTCTGGCCCATGGGGGGCCGGAGGAGCGGTGGGGTGGAAACCCACACCAGGCCCCCCTGGGCCACCTTGTGCTGGGCCCTGAAAAGGCCCAGCTAGGGCCAAAGTCCCCGAGGGGCCGGCCTGTGCCCGCCCGGCCGGGAAACTGGTGCCCGGCTGCCAGGGGGTAGCCTGATCGGTCCCACCAGTGGCAGTGGGCAAGTTCCATCCGCTGCCCTGGAGAGGGGGCGCAGCCCTGGTCCTCTGACCCGCGGGCTGCCCCCCATCTGACGAAGGGCCAGAGAAAGTCCTTCCCCTCGGCCGCGGCTTCGTTGCCGGGGCCCTGCGCTTGGGAGCCATGTCTCCCAAATTAAGAGTATCGCCGAAGGATCCCTGGCCAGGGATCAGCAGACAATCCTGAAGTACCGCGGTAGCCAAAAAGGGTAAGCACCAGGTACGGAGGGCAAGCTATAGCTGAGGAATGCGACGGAGAAAACGTCTCCTCTCCATCGCGAATCTAAAATGGCAGCTCGGCTGCCTCATGGCCACCCCTTTTATAGAGGGGTGGCCATGCCCCCTAACTCACCCGGATGTCTGAGTCCGGTGGGGGGGCGCAAAGAGCGCGGCGGCCATTTTGGCGCCGCGCTTTCATCCTCTCTCTGGGTGGTTTGCAACGTTAAAAAATATGCCAAAACAGACACATTAAAAACATTTAAAAAAATTATATCATCCCTGATGGGTAGTCATCCAGCCTCTGTTGAAGTAATAATAACTTTGTGTCAGAAATTATTCTGGGTTGAAAGGATTTTTGTGGAAGAAACTCCACTCAGGGAATGACCAAATGAGGCTTCTTTCATGTCCCCAAGAGCTGGGACAGAGACGGGTGCTCAAACCATCATGCACTACCTGGGTCTTGAACTGCCAACTTGCCAGCCTTCCAGCTAACAAGGTGAGCTTCTTAACCACTGAGCCACCGCAGCCCCACTCTGTTGAAGTATTTCCATTGAAAAGGAACACACTCAGTGGTGGGATTCAAATTTATTACTACCTACTCTGTGGGCATGATATGGTGGGCATGGCCAGGGGGAAAGCCCTGTGTTGCACACAAATTAGGACTACTTTATTTCAAAACTTGGATGGGTGGGGCCAGGCAGAATTTCTGCTACTGGTTCTGGCAAACTGGGGTGAATGCCACCACTGAACACACTTCTGTTAATGTGAATTTTCTTTTAGTGTCCATCTGAAATCTGCTGTCATGCAGTTTCCAACCACTGGAACAAAGAAAATACATCTGCTCCATCTTCTACATGAAAACCCTCTAAATATTAGAAGGGCACTCTCCTGTTTCCACTTAATTGATTCTTCTTCAGGCAAAACACACCTAGCTTTTTCGTAAGACAAAGTGATCCCAATCTCTCTTCTCTGGGTACCTTCTAAGAGGATAATTTCCTTTTTAAAATGTAGCACTGTACTTTGAACTGGGTACAGTTATCCTAAAATGTGACCCAAGAGTGAAGTGTTACTTCATGTGATATAGACACGACAATTCTTTTAATATAGTGCCCAAGAGCGCAACTGTTTCATATTGCAAGCAGTGTGAGATACACTAAGACGCTTTGGTTCTTCTCACATATACTGCCACCCAGCTTGTTTCTGTGTTTGTTTTTTCTGGTACACAAATGCATGGCTTTATATTTTTCTCAGCTCAATTAAATTTGTTAGCTGTATCCCAGTATTATAATAATAATAATAATAATAATAATAATAATAATAATAATAATAATAATAATAATAATAATAATAATAATAATAATAATAATAATAATAATAATAATAATAATAATAATAATAATAATAATAATAATAATAATAATAATAATAATAATAATAATAATAATAATAATAATAATAATAATAATAATAATAATAATAATAATTTCATGTCAGAATTATTCTGGGTTGAAAGGATTTTTGATGGAGAAACATCTCTCAGGGAATGCCCAAATGAGGCTCCTTTCATATCCCCAAGAGCTGGGACAAAGACGGGTGCTCAATTGACCATACAGTACCTGGGTCTTGAACTGCCGACTTGTCAGCCTTCCAGCTAACAAGGTGAGCTTCTTAACCACTGAATCACCACAGCCACTATCCCATTATTCTTACCTTTCTAGATCCTTTTCAACTTTGAACCTGTCTCATATGGGATTACCTACTCCTGTTATGCTTGTGCTATCTACAGCAATACCTTTATATTCACATTCAGTTTATTTATTAAAATGTTGAATAGGGTACGGCTGGAATGCATACAGCAACACCCATTTCTGACCTGTCTCAGGATGGGGATGATGGATGACCATTAAATATCTGAATATGGCTGTTCTACCAACTGTAGACTTACTTCAAAATAGTTTGAGCCAGCCTTCATTTGGTCATCTTGTCAGTAATTATATGATGTGAAACCTTGTCATATGCTTTGCCGAAATCAAAGTATATTACATCTGCAGCATTCCTGTGAACCATAACTTTAAAAGGAATCAGAATAAATTAGTTAAGAATACAGTATTTTGTGTGACACTCACTTTATCTCCTTTGGTAACCAATACCTTGTTTTTCAGAGGTACTCATAGACTGATCTTAATCCATTCTAGAATTTTGTCTGCTATTCAACCACCCTGATGTTTCTTGTATGGCCTTGTTTGTTACTTATTTGGAAATCTTGAGTAAAAGAAAAAGAGCTCACCAAGAATAGGGAGAAAGTAGACAATGAGTCACAAGAATAAATATTGAATAGAAGCAGAATCAATATACAGTTCCAAGATTTAGGTAGAGTCAGCAGTGGGAGAGAAACAGATGTGGTCATGATGCAGCTATTATTTCATGAAATGTAAGAAATAGCTACAGTGAAACCCTATATCAATTTCAAGTCTAAAAACAAAATGTGACTGACAGTTATTTAGAGGACAACCTGTGTTTCCTTTATTTCTGTATGAGGGACAGCTACCATTTAGCAACAAGCAATTGCTAAAGTTCAACACGTAATCAACCTGCTGCTTCCTTAGCTGTTTGATTATTGTGTCAACGAGACAAATATTGGGAGAGTATCAGTTTTTATTGTCTCATTATAAGAACATAAGAACAGCCTTGCTGGAACAGGCCACAGCCCATCCAGTCCAGCATTCTGTCTCACACAGTGGCTCACCATTTCCTTCAGGGTATTCCCAAGCAGATGCCTTCATCTGCTTAGGATTCCCTGGAAATGGCATTGAGAGATATCCTGCCTATCTCTCCAACCCCGAGGTTGTCCTTAGGTATCCATAATCACAGCCATTGATACCCTTGTCCTCCATGAACTTATCTAATCCTTTCTTAAAGCTGTCAAGACTGACAGCTGTCACCACTTCTTCTGGCAGGGAGTTCCATAGACCAGTGATCCTCTGGGTCAAAAAGTACTTTCTCTTATTTGTTTGAGAACTAGTACCCAAAAGTTTCATGGAGTGCCCCCTAGTTCTAGTGTCGTGTGATAGGGAAAACAGTTTTTCCTTATCTACTTTGTCCACACCGTGCATGATTTTATAAACTTCAATCAGGTCACCTCTTAGACGCTGTCGTTCAAGAGTGAAGAGGCCCAACCGTTGCAGCCTCAGATGGTAAGGAAGGTGTTCCAGTCCCCTAATCATTCTCCTTGCCCTCCTCTGCACTTTTTTATGATTAGGCCTAATCATGGAAAGCATCATCAAAGCTTGAAGAAGTTACTTTTTTTGGGCTGCAAATGCTCAAATGTCTCTTGGACAAGATAGCTCGAAGTTGAAACAAAAAAAACTAACTCCTTCCAGCTCTACAGAAAGACAGGCAGCTCTTTCTATGAGTGCATGAAACAGCATTCACTCTACATATGCCTTTTGGAAGAAAAATTCTCATAATTTCCTTTCATATTTGCTTGGGAACATATGCCATGCTGTATGACCAGTGCAATAAGGCAGAGCTGCTGAACATGGGAGGGGATGGTGGGGTGGAAAAGGTAGTCTACAGAAGTAGACTATGTGAGTTTTACAAGTATCTTCTGATGGGTTTCTGTATGTCTGCATTTTTGAGAAGCATTCTCATACCTTTTACCATTTATTACTGTAGCCAACATTACCTGACATATATATTGTGTGCACTGGTCTCCTTAAGATGTACCTTGTTGCTCTGGGTATTTGAGCCATGGAATGTACTGCAAAATTTGAAGAAATGAATAATCTGAAGGATGATGATGTAATGGTTTGTATATTAGTCTGGGAAGCTCATATTTATTTGCTTCTTCTTTGATGTCTAGGTCAGATGTGAAACTGCCAGACTGAAGCCATCTTTGGTGAATTCATTTCATGCTTCCTTTCACCTGACATAGTGTGAGAAAGATTAGCTGGCACCACCCAACTGTGGTTCAAAAATACCACTGTGTACCCCAGTTTATTTGCTTTAAAATGTAGAAAATGGAATTTTAGCAGACACACCATCTTGAAACACCCTCTTCCTCACAGCTAGTAAGAGATGCAAGACCCCTTCTTGCTATAATCTTTTATTTGGCCACCCTAGAACTATTTTCACTGCTTTGTGTGTCCATTAGCTTGACAACATCATTCTCTTTAAATGAGAGACAATGATGCATTAAACTTTTGAACTGTAGTACTTTAGACTGCAATGGTTCTCTGCATTTTTGTTTTGCAGGCGCACCCCCCAAAGAAAGACTCAGACACCAGTATATGGATAACGGCATTGGGCCACATTTATTGATTCATGCCCTAGTCCGAATTATAAATTTCAATTGGTACTCAGCCAATTATAATTCTTAAGGCAAGCAGGCCGCAGTAACACTGGTAAGGTTCCTCCCAAAATTGCCAACGGCAATTGGCTACAATGTATCCATTTGTATCAATTTGTTTGTTACGACAAACAAATTGTTGACCGTAGTCAATAAACTATCTACTGACCCCACCCTCTGACGTGTATCCGTCAAATCACAGGGTGATGCATGCTGAAGAGCTCCTGCCATCACCCCATTGCCTGGTTCGTCGTTGACCGGTCAACGTTATTAAACTTGTACCTGTCTAAGTGTTGGCCAGTCAATTGCGAACCTGCCGGATACCTGTGGGTCATAAATATTTACCTTACCAGTGCTACCCGCCACACAGGGAGGCTTCAATAAAGACTCACCGCCCCCCCCCAGACCGTCAGCTCGGTCAACAGGCCTGCTTGCAAATCTTCCAAAAAGAGGTCCATACCTCTAGCCGACAGATGGACCCCATCCCCTGTATAAAGATCATAATTTTGTAAACTAATGGTGGGGTGTCGGATGACCCGCCCCAAACCCTTGTCTGCAAAGGACCGGGCAACTGCCCTGTTCACCGAGTGGCGAGCGCGGTCAAGGGCATAGAGGTTAATACCCCCCCTGTAAGCGTGGTGCGGTATGATGTCCGACCATAGCAGCGTTGTGTAAGGCCACACATAATGCAAATAAGCTAGGTCGCTGCAAATCGCAGATTTTAAAGAAAGGCCAGTGACCTGGCCTAGGTCATTGCCCCCGAGGTGCAGCACCAGGACATCAGGCGGTTCAGCATCCCTGATGGAGAACAGGAATGGCAACAGTTCCCGCCATAACATTCCACGCTTACCATACCACCTGATACATGCGGAGGCACGTAGTCCAAGCTGGGGTCCCCACTCTGTCGCCGCAGCGTACTGCGCTGCCCAGTGCACATAGCTATGGCCCACCAGCCATACTGCCACCGGTGTGCGGGGACACACAGGGTCTGTAAGATAAAATGGAGAGAACGGTGACTTATCTGGTACTCATACCTGAATAGGGCGAACATATAATGCAAAACACTTAGATCCCCATCTCCCCATACGGCGTATATCAGCCTCAGAGTACCCAAATGCAGCCGCAGTAGAAGCAGCCCCTATTCTAAAAGAATGGGTGCCGTAACGAGCCCCGGGGAGGCCAACACTGGATAGTGCCTTACCGGTCACCTTCCAAAATTGAAATTTAGTCAGGGGAGACCCATCTTGGTGGCAGAAAAATGGGCCAGGGTGCGTGCCACGCACTGCAATGAACTCCTGTAGGGCACCAACCGGACAGATGTCTGCAATGGAACATCGTAGCAGTCTAACACCACTGCCTACACCGTGCTGATCGACTTTTGAGGACCGTATCCTCAACTGAGCCCACTCATTAGAGACATAGACATCTTCGAGTTCCAGTGCCCTACGATCCGCATCCGCCTTAGACAGTAGCACCAACTCACTGATGCGGAGCGCTCCAAAAAAGGCCACCGTGGTAGCTGCATGAAAAAGAGCTGCCTCATACCTGTCAAAACGCAGGTCATGCCAGCCTCGTGCAAGGTGGGTAAGGACCCCTGGAGAAATTGGGTGGCGAGTGTCCGGGCGGTGTCCACGTTCCCGTGTCCACCCCTCCAAAACATGTTGTATACGGAAATCATTTATGTTGTCAGCAAAACCCCTCACCTTGGCCATGAATGCCAGTGCTGACAGCCTGGATGCTATGGTGCGGGGAGCTAGGCCCTGACTGTGTAGGTAAACCATAAATTGTAGAACTTGTTCAACTGGAATGGGCCACACTTCGGGCAACCGGAGTTGCACACAAAATTTTTTAAATTGACTAAATGCATGGTGATACGCCTTATGCGTGCGGGGCACAAGTGACATGCCGATCGCCCGGTTCACCTCTCCTTGCCAAATGTCCAAATCTCGTCCGGGAGTGGCGAGGGGAATTCCTCCGCGTCCGGAGCAAAGGCGCGGAACCGGGGGATCTGCAGGCGGGATAAAGCATCAGCAATATCATTATTAAGACCTGGTACATGTCTGGCCCTAAAGAGCACATTGAGGCGTAGGCTGCGTAACACAAACTGGTGAACTAACTCCATGACCCTGGGTGATTTAGATGTCTGAGAATTGACGATGTGCACTACCGCAGCATTGGCCCCACTCCTCACCCCATAGCATCAAAGCTCCCAGTATCGGGAAGAACTCGAGGAATGTAAGATCGTGTAAACGATCCGTGCCCCACCATGCTGGAGGCCATTGGCCGTTCGCCCACCTCCCCTCAAAATAAATCCCATATCCCAGGGACCCAGAGGCATCCGACTGAACCTGAAACCTAGGGGAAACCAAAAGGTCAGATCTCCAAAATGATACCCCATTGAATTCCCGCAGGAACTTAAGCCAAACCAACAGGTCAGCCCTCATGCCCTTGGTCAGTCGGACCCTGTGGTGGCACCTTGATAGCCCAATCATGGCGTCACATAGGCGTCGAGCAAAAGCTCTGCCAGGCGTGACCACCCTGCAGGCAAAGTTAAGATGACCATGTAGAACTTGGAGCTCACGAAGTGACACTTTACGTTTGGCCAGCAAGGCCAAAATCATCGCAGAGATCCGTGTGACCTTATCCATAGGTAACCTGGATGTCTGCGCGACCGTGTCGATTTCAATACCCAGAAATGTGAGAGTAGTTGACGGGCCCTCGGTCTTTTCGGGCGCTAAAGGGACACCCAGTTCCTGCATTAGCGTCTGAAATGTTGTGAGGAGACGCGTGCATGTGTCCAAGCCCCGTTCACCCCCGAACAAACAATCTTCGAGGTAATGGGCTACAGACCGGGACCCAGACCTGCGAACAAAGGCCCACTGAAGGAAAGTGCTAAAACATTCAAATGCTGAACAGGAAATAGAGCAGCCAAAAGGCATGGCTTTATCTACATAAAATTTCCCTTGGAATTTAAAACCCAATAACTCAAAGTCCTCCAGGTGCACTGGCAACAACCGGAATGCCGATTTAATGTCAAATTTCGCCAGAAGTGCCCCTGGGCCACAAGAGCGCACCATGCGCAGGGCCTGGTCAAATGACGTATACCTGACCGAACAAAGGTCATCAGGAATGGCGTCATTGACCGAATGACCCGCCGGGTATGATAAATGGTGAATTAGACGAAATTCACCAGGGGCCTTTTTGGGAACCAAACCTAAAGGGGAAACCTAGAAAAGGGACCCGCTACCCTCCCTGCATTTACCTCCTTGGTAATACTTAGGGCAGCCACCTCCTCCCTACCCTTCAGGGAAAGCAAATTAGGAGCATCTTGGGGTCCCCGCACCCCCTCGAATGGGATACGAAAACCACACTGGAAACCCTCGAGGAGGTACCTCACATCCTCCCTCCTCGGGTAAGTCGAGAGCCACCTCCCTAACATAAATATGTTAACCGGGGAGGGGGCCTTTTGACTGACCAGCTCCTTCAGCGGCAGTTCTGCCCGTTCCCTGTCCACCTCTACCTCTGCCCCGTGACCCACCGGCTCGCGGACATGCAGCGGCGGCGTGGGGGCCAGCGCAAGAGGGACACTCGTGTTTGTATCGGCACTGCTGTCTATTGCATACGCCATTGGCCGAGAAACTCCAACACAGCAAGCGGGCTGGAACCCCCTGCCCCGCCAACTGGCGGGGAGCCTGCGTTGGAGTAGCTCGCTGGATGGCATGGCCGCAATGGTACCTTTCCCCAGGCACCGGGCACGTGGGGGTCATGTATAAAAGCCACAACTTCTGGCATGGCTCATCCCATCTCATCTCCGGGTGTAAGGGCACCCTCATCCTGAATTCCTCATCGCAAGCCAACCACGATGGGCCAGGAAAATCCACCATCGCCCTGTAAATATTGTCCAAATATTGGAACATAGGAATGGCCAAATCGGGCTGGGCCCTGAGGTACACCGCCATATAAATGAGATATGCGGGTAACCAGTTGGCCCAAGTGCGCGGTGGCTTACGACGACGAGACAGCTCTTTGTCTCTGTCATCCTGCCTCTCTTTCTCTTCCTTGGTGGGCTCACGGTTCAAGAGGGAGAAAATATCAACATACTCCCCCCACCAAATCTTTTCCCTCGTGGCCTGGGACAAATGATCCCCGAGGGGCAAGGAATACCCAGTGTGGTTTCCAGTGTGGTTTTCGTATCCCATTCGAGGGGGTGCGGGGACCCCAAGATGCTCCTAATTTGCTTTCCCTGAAGGGTAGGGAGGAGGTGGCTGCCCTAAGTATTACCAAGGAGGTAAATGCAGGGAGGGTAGCGGGTCCCTTTTCTAGGTTTCCCCTTTAGGTTTGGTTCCCAAAAAGGCCCCTAGTGAATGCCGACACCGGCACAGTATTCACACGGGGTATCAGCAGTGGTGCCTGGACAGTCCCTGCGATGCCCGGTACAGCCCCGGGGGCGGAACCCCCCCGCCCAATGTTGTGCCAGTATGGGACCCAGTGGCACCAGGGTAAGCTGGGAACTGATACCCACCCGCCTCGACGTGACGAGGCCATGGCCACTGAAAACTAACACCGAAAGTGGACTGTGATGTGGAGACATTAGCTTGAATCTGATACTCACTGGGTGCACCCCCGTGAGCCGCCCCCACTGGGGGTTCCGGCCCACAGCGGGCGTCGGAGCTCGTGACCGTAATCGAGCTCTGGGGCCACATCTGACCACTCCCCGGCTGTAGTTCAGGATGAATGGGGAGCTGCGAGATTGCGGCGGGCACAGGCCAGAGTGTCTCCAGCAGCTCAACCCGACTGGCCGCCTGCTGCAGGTGGCAGGCAGGCAAAAGGGAGCCCCAGTCGGCAGTGAAGGCCCCCCCCCGAGGGGTTGTTTGTGATCCCCAGGGATGCTTCCAGCACGGCTAAACGTGCCAACAATGCATCCACTGTCGCAGAACCCCCGGTATAAGGCGGGCAAGGTGGGCCGCACGGCCCACTGGGTGATACACCGGGTACCCCAATTTGGGAGCCAGGTCCTGAATAGGGCCATGGCCAAAACTCCGGCCCATGAGGGGCCGGAGGCAAGCCCTGCTGTGTGACCACACCAGGCCCTCCCCCGTTGTCTTGACCCATGGCCGGCAATTGCGGGCTGGGGGCCGAAGCCCCTGTAGGGCCCGCCTGAGGCTGGAGAGCCGAGGGCCATGCCCTAATCTGCCCCATCCCACCGGTAACGGTGGGTGAAGGTGATGTGGTGCCCTGTTGCGGGGGCGCAGTCGCGGTCCTCCGACCTGAATGCTGTCCCCTTCCAAGCGCAGGGCCAGGCAAGTTCCTCCCTGTTGGCCGCGGCCTGGTCGCCATGGCCTTCCTCTTGGGAGGCATCGCGGAGATAAGACAATCCCTTTCCAGGGATCGCAAGCGCCGAAATGGCTAAACAGCCGAAGACTGAAGAAACGAAGAGCGACGGAGAAAACTTTTCCTCTCCGTCGCTTTTTCTAAAATGGCAGCTCGTCTGCCTTGTGGCCACCCCTTTTATAGAGGGGTGGCCACGCCCCCTAACTCACCCGGATGTCTGCGTCCGGGTGGGGGTGGGGTCCGCAAAGAGTGCGGCGGCCGTTTTGGCACCGCGCTTTCATTAGATCCCTGCATGTTTGAGCACCATGGAGAGGTTGCTATCTTGACTTTTCTGCTTTGAGGCATTCCATGCTGGGTCATGTAAATGTTCATTAATGAAATACTCTACAACTGTGGTTCTGAAAGTGGGGCACTCACCTCACAGGGGGGCAATTTGATTTTCAAGGGGAGGCAATTCGAGAATGAGTTATTAGCAGTTTAGTCTAAGTTAATGGCATTTTAGGCTTCTTCCACATAGATAGTTCACTTTTTGAATAATAAGAATTATATGTCACCGGGGGACAGGGGCGGGAGGCGGGGTGGTGGTGGGACACACCAGGATTTTAGACATGGCCAAAAAATGTTGGGAAACCACTGCTCTACAATTCAAAAATCTTGAGTTACACTAAGCTTCTTTAGACCATGTTTTTGACTTTTGAGCAGCCTAGTTTGAGAGAAACAAGTGGCCTTATTGCCTCTGGGAATTAATGTGGGATTTTAGGCCACATAGCTGTTGCCCTGATGAAGAATTTAGCACTCTAGAAATGCCTTCTGCAATAGAAGTCAGAGGCCTCATCTTAGAACTGCTAACTTGTATTAAACTGAACTTACTGTACTTTACTAGACTTGCTTAGTTCTGATTTTCCTAACTGCTGACCACAGAAGAATTTTACAGCACTTACATCACTATTATCCCTTGAAACTAGAGCTTGGAAATGATACTTTTGTTAAACCAGAAAAGTTTCCAAATGCTACTTCAATGTGCAAACAGAAGTTTCAATGAGCAGATAGAGCTCTGCAGGCAATAATTTTTTCATCCATCTCAGTGTTAGGAAATGCTCTGTCTGCACTTGTAAATAGTCAATCACTTTTAAATCTCACTGATTCCCACTACCATAAACATTTAAACTGTTAGCTTTAAAAAGATCATTATATGTTCCAAGTAATGAATTTTAATTTTGATCATTACAACTTGGGGAATAGCTCTTTATTTTTGTAGGCTTAAAGTGTTGCATTTAAAGGCACTATGTTTTTAATAAGCATCTTATTGGCTCCCAGGCCCCAAATTCCCAGTGGCTAGATTCTTGCTGACAATTTACAGTTGTATAAGGGACATTGTGATTAGGTGCATACCATGGAATTCAACCCTCTCCTTTTTAATGACTGACAATTTGTCTGTAAAACCTAAGCAATTTTGTCTCAAGTTTAATTTGACAATAGGATCCTGGCCACTTGCTTCTTTAGGAAATGATTCCTTATACTGTATTTGGAATAGGAACAGGGAACATTTTGAGCTTCAAAATTTTCTTCGTATTTGTTATGCTTGTCCAACTAAGTGTAACATGTATGGTCAGCTGAAGAAATAATAGGCATGTTATTTTAAAAAAGAAATATCAATTTATGTAATTCATCAACCAAGTTACCTTGTTTCTCCACACATATTTATGACATCTCAATGTGTCATCTCTAGTCAACTGACCCATGGCACCATTTCATGTGGCTTGTGCTGCCGCCACCACCCTGGAAGTGGACACATTTATGACAGCCGTGGATGCATTTTATGGCAGCATTTACTCTGGGGCAAACCACCAGTCTGGTCCACTCAGCTGTCTGGGGGGCATGGTCCAGCCCATGACATGAAAAGTTTGGGAACCACTGCTCTAAAGATCAGTGGCTTTTTCTCAGCCTTGAGAGAAATTATAGGTGGGGTTATCACAGTTTTTAATGAGCTTGGTACTGTTTAACATCTTTATGAATGAATTGGATGAAGGTATAGAGGAAATGTTTACTAGATTTCTAGAGGACCCCAGTTATTCACCTGTATTCTTGGTGGATCCTGCTTGTTGCCAGTAGATATTTGTTAACATGGCAGCTTCAGTTGAAGAGACTCTGTGTATCTGTTCCAGTGATAGACATATCAGGGATTTAGCTTTACACAGAATCTCCTTGAAGATTGTGGTAGAAAGCTGCATGTTTAAAAACAAAAAAGAATGAGAAGAATAATGTGGGCACTGGTGTGCACCCCAGTGCACGAGCCGGAGTGTTCCCATTCACATCATCATCAGATAAACCTCTACACACAATTCTGTTTAGGTTGTCTTTAGCATCTTTCAGGTACAAGAAGAATCACTTAGAACACCTTCCAGAATTTTAAAAGGTACACATGTTGTTGCATGTATAGAATGTGGCCACTGATACATTTAGCTTATTATTAGGCTGGCTGCAAGTCACCCATGGTCTCAGGCAGCATCCCCTCCATTTCCTGCTTTGTTTTTGAAGATTTTGAAAGATTGCTGGTCACTATATTTGGGCTGCTGTGATCCAGGCCCTGGAATCATAGTGACAGGCATCCATTCATACCTTTCTTATAACTGGGTAAGAAAGAATGCAGCCATGAACAGAACAGTAAGTATGACAGAAGTTTCATGTCTGTGTATTATATCCCACTCTTTCACTACAGAAGAGTACAAAATAGCAACTCATGAATTTTAGTTAAATATTTACTTCTCATTGTAAGGGGAGTTTTGTTCTGGCAAGTCACCCTACAATTGGAACATGCACCAATAAGGACTTGTTTGGCCAACAACAAAGCCATGAAAGTGGCTTCATTTTGGCAGTCCAGGATTTGATTGGGACACGAAAGAAGAAGACCCTACAGTTTTGTTTTTAAGCAATACTTATCAATGTTTATGAACATTTTAAATCTGTTATCTTCTAAGACTATAGTTAAAACCTATGTGGGTACCTGGGAACTTAGGGCCATATGGGCCAATTTGTCTAATTTCAAACACTCTTGTGATTGATCATTTCAGACCTCTGGCAAGAGATGTTTGTCTTTTTTCTTGTTGCAAGTTGAACAGGGAGAAGATTGAAGAGGAGAAGGGTATCAAAAGGAGAGATACCCATTTTGGCTTTTAGTTCTATTCCTAAGTGATGCATGGCCTTTGGCAGAAGAGAAGTAGCCCATTCCTGGTTAAAAGATTAATACATTTGCCAGATCAAATCTAGTAAACTCTTATATTACTTTGATGCAAGACTCAGTTTAAATTTGCTGACACGTTTAATCCAGAATGGTTAGACAAATGGATATTGAGTGTGATATTTAACAGTCTCTGGAAACTGGATATTTCCCTCTCGAAAAGTTTTGTGATTAATATAAGATGTAAGCACATTATTATAGAATAACTAGCTAGTCACACAGTGAAAATAATTGGTGCCAGTTTGCTTGGGATTTTATAATTTCAGGATCAGTTTTAACATAGTCTTTCTTATGTTTTACTGTTGATTTCAGTCCATTTACATACCTGTAAATTAAGACCATCTTGACCCAGTACCAAACTACAGTACTTATCTTCCTTTACTGCAAAAGCTAATGTTTATTGGTCTCTGCATTTTACATAGTTACAAATCTATTAAGTAAAATTATTACTGTAGCACTATTGCCAAGATGTCTCAGGATGTTGTGATGAGATATGCTACTGAGTGTATGTTTTCTAAAAGCTAGGGTATAAGCCAGTGATGGTGAACGTATGGCACACGTACCAGAGATGGCACTTGGAGCCCTCTCTGTGGGCATCCGTGCAGTCACCCCAGCACAGAGTTCACCCTGCCCCTCTGCCCAGCAGCCCAATGGGAGTGTTTATGTCCTCCCCTGTTGCTGTGCTGGCACTTTGTGATAAATAAGTGTTTTTTGGGTTGCAGTTTGGGCACAAGATCCCAGTATTTCGCCGCTTGTATTGTGCCGGCAGATAATTGACCTGTGGCTCTGTTCGAGGTGACTTGGTCCCTCCTTGGTAGGAGGTGATCTGGCTTTGGATGGCAGGGGTCCGCCGAGAAGCTTGCTGATTATCTGGAGGATACAATCACTCAGATTTGCTTAGGGTTTAACTCTGGGGTTGGCCAGGAGCCAGTCTTGCTAGGTTATCTGGGATCAGTTTGGCCCAAATGACCCTGATGAAGTGGGCACGATCGTGGGTAGTGTACGCACCACCGCTTGCGAGTTAGACCCATGTCCGGCCTGGCGCATGAAAGCTGGCAGGACCATGATGGTCGGCTGGATCCGAGCGAAGGTCAGTACCTCACTGAGGGAGGCGGTGTTCCTCCCACAACTCAAACATGCACTGGTGTGCTCCCTCCTAAAAAAAAAACACCACCATCGCTCGATCTGAATATACCATCCAATTTCCGTCCTGTCTCAAACCTCCCCTTTTTGGGGAAGGTTGTTGAGAAAGCTATGGTGGCAGCTTCAGGAGGTCCTGGAGCATACTTTCATATTGAGGCTAGCAATAGAATAGTGGGCATATTATTTATGTACTAGGATATTAACACTAAACCAGTGTCTGAGGGTCATGTGCTGTTTTATCTGGAATCTTCAGCATAAAAATATGACCAATACTAAATCATTGCACACAGCAATCAAAATTTCTAAACCAAAACAATTCACCATTGTATTTTAATAACACACCACTGTATATCTGTGATGAGCACATTTGTAGAAAGTGGAGAATCTTTGTCTTATAGGCCAAAATGGAAATTGCTACCCCTTTTAGTTCAATGTAAGCAGATGTTTGCAATAAGAATGAATGACAGAATGGCCATGCATTGGAATTCAAGTAGAATATGACCAGCTTCCTTTCAGGAATATATATGGAAAGGAAACTAATTATTCAAAGGATGGAGGAGTAAATTACCGTCATGGTTTATTAAACACTAGCTAAGAATTGGCAGAGTCAATTTTCAACTTGGCCTGAAGCATGTGTGCTGAAGTCCAGTGCTGCTGAATACATCTATTAATGATAAGGCAAACCAGTGAATAATCACGGGGCTGCCAGCATCTGGATAGAGCTATTCAGACGAACAGAAAGGAAAGAAATCCAATAAAAATGTCAAGAGTAGGCCAACAAATGGTAGATGAAGTTCAAAAAACCCAAATAAAACCCAAACATGAAGTTAAAACACTAAGTGCAGTCAAATATGTATTTGCTTAGAAATAAGATCGCATTTTCTGTGGAGCCCATTGCTGGGTCTGTATGCATAGGATTGTGTCGTTGGTGGCCAGCAAATTACCTTTTCAAAATTTATTTAATACTGATTTGAAGCATTTGTGAATTACCAGATTGCCTAATCAGCTGCATTAACATTTGCGCCAACAGCACATAATTCTAGTTATTATTCAGTAATTGTATATAGTTATAGCTGTTGATCACTGTGTGGCATGAGATTGACTGGAGACAGAATAATGGAAAAAGATGTTCTGAATCACATTTGTGTATGTGTGAGACTCTGTGTCTGCTTGACATGGCTGAAAGTAGTTTGGTAGACTGTAGAGTTCTCAGGCATACACTCTTGAGATTGCCTTGTCATAGTGACCCTTCTTGATATTACTTGGCTACTTGGTTGATCCATGCTTCACATGTCAGTTTGCCATGGCAAATCGAAGCATTGTATCCCACTGTTTTGAGATTTTTTCAGTCTCTTGCTATTGGGAAGTCCTACCACTCCTGAAGCAGGGTCTGATGGAGTGCGGGAGACTGAGGCCCATGTTTTTAATGCTCCTTTAGCCATTTTAAATATGACAACACAGCTGGCAGGGCTCATGTTGAAGTTGGCCATATAAGAGCAATGCACTGGCCAGGTGCATTGCCTGAATACCCAACCCCACTTAGCTGACCTGTGGTTCCAGAATGGAGAACTCCCCATTCTGGACCACTAGCAGACATCTTTGTGCCATAGTTGAACCTACCGGGGGGAATACACTCCCACCACCATAGCTGTGAGACGGCCAGGGTTGCCGCTGTGCCATGTTGAGGGATGAGGTGGGATTTGCAGGGTTTTTTGATATTGCTGTACAAAAATGTTTTATTAAAACTTCTCAGCATTTAGTATGACATAATGCTCCAGTCCAGCATTGATATCTTGTCCAGTCCAGCATTGATATCTTGGTTCAGCATTGATATCTTGGGAATCAGCGAAATAAAGTAGACAGGGATGGACAAAATGTATGGCTGTGAGGGTTGGACCATAAGGAAGGCTGAGCACAGAAGAATAGACACCTTTGAACTGTGGTGCTGGAGGAGGCTCTTGAGATGCAAAGAGATCAAATCAGCAATTCTGAAGGAAATCAACCCTGACTGCTCCTTGGAAGAACAAATACTGAAGTTGAAGCTCAAGTACTTTGGCCACCAAATGAGAAGAAAAGATTCCCTTGAAAAGGCTTTGATGCTGGGAAAGATTGAAGGCAAAAGAAGGGGGAGGCAGAGGATGAGGTGGTTGGATGGCATCATTGATGCAATGGGTGTAGATCTTGGCAGGCTGTGGAGGATGGCAAATGACAGAGGAGCCTGGTCTGTGGTGGTCCATGGGGTCACAAAGGGTAAGACATGACTGTGCGACTGAACAACAAAATGCTCGTTAGCCAGCTATCTAAGGTTAATAATTTGCATTATGTGCTGTTGAGTTGATTACTACTTATGGTGACCCTGCCAAGGTTTCCTATATTTAAAGTGGTCTGAGGTGTTTTACTACTCCCTTCTTCATTTGGTGTTCTGGAACTGTGCAGGTCGCTCTCAGCCATAAAGGACAGGGCATACATCTGGCACACATACTCCAGCTGTGCATCCCAGTAGCCACACTGGGGAATCAAACTCTCAGCTCCTGCCTGCAACCCGGCACTCCAATCTACTTAGGGGTTTGCACTGTATACTCTATATTTTTTCTGATAGTGGGAATCTGGGCCAATTTGATTGAAGGATGATTCAATGAACAAGATATCATGGTTGAATCTTAGGAGCTATAATTTCAGAGTTGGTGTAGTCTACTCACTTTCCTTTAAAACATACCCACTGAAGGACGGAATGAGCTCCCGTCTTTGTCCCAGCTCCTGCCAACCAAGTAGTTCGAAAGCAAGAAATTGCAAGTAGATAAATAGGGATCACTTCAGTGGGAAGGTAACAGCGTTCTGTGTGCTCCGGTGTCTAGTCATGCCTGCCACTTGACCACAGAAACGTCTGCAGAAGCAGACAACACTGGCTCTTTGGCTTTGAAACAGAGATGAGCACTGAACCCTAGAGTCGGATACAACTGGCTTTTGAGCAAGGGAAACCTTTACCTTTACCTTAGCCCAGATTCTGACTAGTGCATTGAAAACCAAGTGTGTAGTTCCATTTTTTTTTCATTTTTAGACCAGAAGAAAATGGTCCTCCTCCCCATTAGTGCCAAACTAACAAGAATGCTATATAGGGCATGGGGTGGCTTAGTGGTTAAGACACTCAACTTGATGATTGGAAGATTGGCAGGTCAGCAGTTCAAAACCTGAGTGCTGCATGACAGAGTGAGCTCCTATCTGTCCCAGCTCCTGCCAATCTAGCAGTTCAAAAGCAAGAAATTGCAAGTGGGAAGGTAACAGCATTCCATGCACTCTTGTTTCTAGTCATGCCTGCCACATGAACATGAAAACGACTGCAGATGCAGACAGCATTGGGCTCTTTGGCTGTAAATAGAGATGGGCTCCGCACCCTAGAGTCAGATAGGACTGTCTTTCGAACAAGGGAGACCTTTACCTTTTACCTTAGGTCTTAAATATTAAGATACCAAGGGAATCTATGTTACTACTTTCCATGCCATTTGTCTAACATGAACACCCTTTCTCCTATTTAATTGTTTTGCTTAACCCTCCAGAATTTTTAAGTTGGCCTGTAAGGGAAAAAATGGTTTGAGAGTCACTGTGAAATATGAATCAGTGAATACACGTCCAAACTAAATGTGGTTCTAAGTATGTGGCAGCAGACTAGTATAGCTAATGGTAGGCTTTCTCCAAGTTTCCTTTTTGCTTATATACTACAATTTAATCTCTGTTCTGAAGGGACAACATAGGAAAGGTAAATTGTTACAGTGGGCAGAGGAACTAGGCACATGGAGATTGTTTATTTCTGGTGGGAGCTGTGTTGTCATCAGTTGGAACCTTTTCTGTGGTCCATATTTAAAGTGGCACATCTAAACATATACGTTAATTTAATAATATAGTTTGGAACACTGAACTGTGGTTTGGCAACATGCACATCCTGGCAGCACATTTGCACTTCTGTTTTCTGTTAACTATGATTTATCATTACATCTGAACCTCAGACTATGATTGATCTTAACTATAATATGAGGCAGGTGCAGCCAGATGAGATCCTCCAGCTGTTTTGTAGCCTAATAATGCCTATCAACTTTAGCCACCTTAGCCAGTGATGAATAACTATAGGAGCTGCAGTTGAGAAATACCTAGAGGGTCCTATTCTGGTTTAAGAATACAAACTAAAATTATAAATCCCAAATTGGAGATTGTTTACTTTGTTAAACCATAGTTAAGACTAAAAACAGCTTATTTTGATTCAGACATTACGATAAAGCAAGGTCAGTTTTAAAAAAATGGCAGCCTTTGATTTTCTTGTACTTGTAAGGGGAGAATAAGCCTTCAAAATCAAGACTTGTACATCAAATTTCAATCACGATATCTGGAAAAGGCCAATATTACTTACTGAAAATCCATGTAGGGATGGATCATTCATTATATCAGCAGACAAAATTATTCTTTAACAGGTCTTCAGTGGCCAAACAATCTTATCTCATTCACCAACCTGTAGATGACTGCATGGATCTGTGACATCTGAGACACGAACCTCTCAAACAGGGAATGATTCCAGGGTTCCTGTTTTGGAGCTACATCTTAGTTCTCCTTAATGTATTGTTTACTGATGAAAGCCATCACAACTCATGTTGTGTAATGCTCCATGGGCCTTAATGAAATGATTGGGAAATATGAGGCAATAGCCAGAGACTAGAGCACAAAACAGTTTTGCTATACAGTGTGAGGAACGGCAAGAACCTTGGCATCAGTCAGAGAAGGAAGAGAGACATATTTCTCATTTATTCAAACTCTTCTCTCTCAGTAACATTGCAACCAAGTACAAGTAGCCCCAAATAAGGGTAGTGCATTTAACCTTGTCTTCTGCATCCATGTAAACACAACATTAATACTGAAGAAATAAAGAAAAATAAAACTAAAACGTCCAGTGTCTGGTTGCGTGGATGTAGCTGTTGCTTGTTCACATTCCTCACCTATACTTGCCGTATATTCCCACCTGTTGTAGTGGTTGTGAATTAAATCCCATTTAGAGATACCTGAACAAACCCGTCTCCAAGCAAACATCATCAAGATCCCTGCAAATACTCCCTTCTCTCCCCATCCAATGTGGAGTTAATTCCTTTTATTTTTGTTCCTTTTATTATAATAAACTCCTTTACTGGAGTACATTCTCAAACATCTGTAGCACCTTGTGGCTACTAAGCTCTACTTGTCACTTTTCAGACACCCTACTTTAGGGCTGGTGCCCGCTTACAGCCAAATATGCAGGGGATTATTTTTTTAAGCAGGCAGGTGAGCAGTAGAAGAGCCCATGGAATCCAATTAACACCTCCACTCTTAAAAGTGACTGGTGTGTTTGTTCATTTTCCTTCTTTTGGCTCTCAGAACTCAGTTTGGGCCACTTGTTTTAGTGGAGAAACATGGAGAAACTCTTCTGGACCAGAGCTTAAGCTGACTGTCTCTTCACAAAACAGTAAAAGCACAGATCTTCTTGGGCGAATGGCTGAGCTAGGAATGAACATGAAAGGCAAAAGGGTGTCATTTCAATTAAAGAAAGAAAGGGGTATGGTCAAAGCATAGGGCGGTGGTGAGGAATTGGAGAAGAGTCCATCTTTGCAGCATTAGAGAAATTAGCATGTAAAATGCCACAGAAATGCAGACACAGTAATACTGGGTCTGTTTCTATATATGATATGCCAAAAATCCTATTAGATAAGTTCCTCGTCCTCTGACTAGAGAAACCTGGTTCATCCTGCTTTACACTGTTCTTCTGTGGCAGTCGACAGCCAGACAACCTGTTTTATGATGCAAATTCCCTTTTAAGAGAAGTACCCCCCAATTAATTTACAGGACTGTGACCTGAAGACCGTCCTTTAGATATTTTTTTTAAAAAATGTGGAATTATTAAATAGCAACATGAAAGCCTATATTCCAAAGAAGACCTGTTTTTGCTGTGCAATAACAATTTGCACTCCCAAATGTCCCTACCACCCTGTGTGCTGCTGAGGGTGGGCGCCGGTTCCCCTCGACCCACTTAGTCACACCTCGGGGGCAATAAGACCAAAGGCCTGAGGGTGGTAGATGAGTGGCAGCTTGTGAGCTTAGTTCAGAGACATCTTGTTCCAAATCTCTACTGTTAGAATTGCTTGATGTAGTTTTTTTTATAAAAAAAACACGAAAACAAAGGTGTCTCTCTCAGTTCCAGGCTGAAGGTCTGGGGGCGCACACAAATGAAATGGCTCCTCCTTTCAAGTCTGTTTCCCAGTCTTGGTGGTGCTAACTGTTGTTCTCAGCCGTGAGATATTTTAGTGCTGCAAAGCCATAGCGGCGTGACATATCCTGCTGGAACTCTTCCTTGAGGGTTTTGAGACAGATACGGTATTGCTTATTGGAGCGGAATTTGGTGATGTCGAAGCTGGGAGCATGTGGCATGTGGATCATGTAGGCGTTGGGCAGCACTGTGAATTCATACTCCTGCAGAAGAGAGACAGATGTTAAACATCAGCAACATAGCCAGTGGCTGTGGAAATCACCCTATCTATTTTCCCCTACTCCTTTTTCTCACACATGCATGCACTTGGCACACTTTCTCTCTATGTCTGTCTCTCAAGTTTTGTAATAATTTTAAATGGGAATTGTTGCAGATGTAGTCTGATGTCCAACTTGGTTGCCAAACTGAAGGTTGAACTGTACACTACAGACAACCCATTATTAGAAAATAGATCCTTAAATACAAATGACATGTGATTCCTAATAGAAAGATTTTCTCACCTCCTATAGGTGGCAAATTAGTTTGCTTTATTTTGTGACTGGTCTTTAGGTAAAGGATACATTTGCTCAAAAGCCAGTCGTATCCGACTCTAGGGGCCGGTGCTCATCTATGTTTACAGCCAAAGAGCCAGAGCTGTCTGCATCTGCAGATGTTTCTGTGGACATGTGGCAGGTATGACTAGACACCAGAGTGCACAGAACACTGTTTACCTTCCCACCAAAGTGGTACCTATTTATCTACTTGCAATTTCTTGCTTTTGAACTGCTAGATTGGCAGGAGCTGGGACAGTAATGGGAGCTCACTCTGTCATGCAGCACTCAAGTCTCAAACTGCTGACTTGCCGAACTTCCAGTCATCAAGTTCAGTATCTTAACCACTAAGCCACTGCCGTCTCCCTGGTCTTTAAGACAAAACAAAATGAAAATGTTTGGGAGTCAGATTTCTCAGAGATGAATATTAGTTTGAATCATGCCTCTGAATTCAGCTTTAATAAGGGGAACAGTCCATCTCCAGCAGAAATCCACTCCTCCTTTGCTGGTTTTTGGTGATCAACAGAGGAAAGAGTAATGTTTGTTGGATCCTTGCCCTTCTGCCTCATGAAAACACCCACAGGAAGGGACAGGTTAAATGGATAAGGAGAATGCTGGCTGACTTGCTGCAGAGAAACAGGGTTCCACTGCTTAAAAGAAGCAGTAGTAAGACCTTTGCTGGAAAACTCCTCCAATAACCCTACCACGAGTCTCCAGTATTCTGTCCTCCCAGTACTGGAGTATGTGGTGGCTTCTCAGTTGCTGGGATTCCTGTATGAGATGGGTTATTTAGATCTAGCTTCAGGCCTGGTGATGGCATGGAAATGGCTTTGGTCACCTTGGTGGATGTTATGTACTGGGAACTGGACAGGACAGCAGTTGCTTCTGCTGGAACTCTCAGCAATATTGGAAGTCATTGACGGTATTTTTCTGCATTGCCTCTCTGAGATGGAACCTGAGTATTCTTTTGCTATGGGTCTTGCTAGATAATTCCTATTCAATGCCCAGATTTCAGTGGTGGCCGGGAGTACATTTGCACTAATAAAAATTGGCATGCCAGTTCTGCCCATTGATGTACCCTTCCTTCCCGCAGTCTGACTTGGCTACACTGACACATGCCATAGTTACATCCTGCTTGGATGACTATAATATACTCTACATGGGGCTGCCTTTGAAGACTAGTTCAAAGTGATGCTGTCAGACTGGGGTCCAGGGCTTGTTAAAAGAAATCCTTTTATTTACTTGTTATGATAATTTCACAGGCTAGTACAGACTGTTTCAAGCTGAGGTTAAAGTAATGGTTATAACTTATAAAGGTTTATATGATTTGGGCCCAAACTGTATGAGGTGCTGTATCTTCCTATATGAACTTGTCCTGTTTTTAAGATCTTTGTCTTGGTGCCATGATCCTCACAGGCATATCTGATGGGAAAATAAAAGGTTTTATTGTTGTTTGCTTCCATTCTGTAGAACTCCCTTCTGCAGTGGGCTAGGTTGCCTAGCTCCCTATATTCCTTTTGCCCTTAGGCAAAGGTTTTTCCTTTCATGGAGGCCTTTGATAAACTGAGTGATCTGCAGAAAAATGAAAGTTTGGAGTTATGCATCTGTTTTTATCATTGGTCCATAGTAGTGGCCATTTACCCATGTTGTATCTTTATTGCATTTCAATATTATAGCTGATTGGATTTTTAGCTAAATTGGTTTTAAATATAATTTTGTAAGACACCTTGACCCTTGCTTATGAAGTAAGACTACAGATAAAATGAATAAACATAATAAATAGAAATTCTAGGAAAAAGGATTAGTGAGGTTTATTACTCTGTCTGCTCTGGAGCTAGCTGAGATTCCCATTTAATAAGGGCTTTATGTATAAATTCCTGGTTAAGAAAGCATAATTAGCGGGGAAGAAAAAAAAAGAGATTTGTCCTAGGGAGCAATGAAAGGAAGCACAAAATGTGAATTCTGAAGATTAAGTTTTGATTTGCAAATCTGTGTTCGTACAGAACAAGTATCACCCCTGCATTGAACCTGCATATTTTGTAAGGCAAATAGGAACATCATGTGAGAATTCCAAATGCAGATGCTCACAAGATTCCCAAACAAACTGGGTTTTCTCCCATTTTCTCTGCTTTTGATGTTGGACTCAGAGACAGCACATTTCAGAGTTATATCCAAAATACATGGGGTGTTAAATCTGGGGGATTTTGCCATCACTAAAGAATGATAGTTGAAATGCCTTTCAGCAAACCCTGAGCAGCCATTTCAAAGAATTATGGCATTGCAACCTGGGGCCACCTGAGCCTTTCTTAAGTAGCTCTTCTCTAAAGCAAGCTGTAGCTCCAAATTAATCACTCCAAGTTTATTGCAGGGTCTAGGTGAAAGCATCTGTAAAAACCCTTGAAAGTTGCATTTACATTAAGTGCACCAGGCATGTGTAAAGAGGGCACCAATGGACAATTGCAGAGGGAAGCCATAACATAACATTTATCACAGGGTTGCAGGATTTTTATATATATATCTATCTATATCTATATCTATATCTATATCTATATCTATATCTATATCTATATCTATATCTATATCTATATCTATATCTATATCTATATCTATATCTATATCTATATCTATATCTATATATCTATATATATATATATATATATATCTATATCTATATATATATATATATATATATATATATATATATATATATATATATATATATATATATATATATATATATATATATATATATAGCTGCCAACTCACAAAGACTCTGGAAGGCATACAATCTTAAAACCCTTAAAACAAAAACAACCCCATTCAAACAAATTACCTTGCTAAAAACCCCACACATTAAAAAGTGGAAGATTACTTTGATAATAAACCAAGCAGCAGGTGGAGGTCAAGACATCTTCAGGACCCCACACCTGCCCGCCAGCCATGTTTTCAGATCTTTCCTGAAGGGCAGCAATTCCGTCTGCAGCCTTAGTTCCACTGGCAAGAACTTCCATAGGGCCGGAGCGGACACAGAGAAGGCCCTCCTTCGTGTGCTAGAGAGACGGGCCCTCTAGCAGATGGTACAAGCAGAGAGCCCCTCCGGTCCGCTCTGGTTGGATGGACAGATGTTCTTGGGGCGATGCAGTCTCTTAGGTATCCTGGCCCACTACCATATAGGGCTTTAAAGGTAATGACCTGCACCTTGAATTGCACCCGGAGGCAAAGTGGAAGCCAGTGCAGCTCCTGAAGCAGTGGTGAGGTGTGAGCATAAAGCCCACACCCCATCACCACCTGAGCAGCTGCATTCTGGACCAACTGCAGCCTCCGGATGGTTGTCAAGGGCAGCCCCATGTAGAGCGCATTGCAATAATCTAGTCTAGAGGTGACCAGAGCATGAGTGACCATGAGTAAGGAGTCCCAGTCTAGGAGCGGGCGCAACTGGCGAATCACCCGAAGTTGGGCAAAAGCCCTCCTGGCCACAGCCGCTACCTGATCTTCAAGCAGCAGTTGTAAGTCCAGGAGAACCCCCAAGTTGCGCACCGGATCTGTCTGGGGCAGGCTAGCCCCATCCAAAACCAATGATGGTAGCTCCCGAGATAACACCGGGCCCCAATCCATAGCCACTCAGTCTTGCCAGGGTTCAGTTGTAATTTGTTGTCCCCCATCTAGACCCCAACAGTCACCAGGCACTCGGACAGGACTTTGACAGAATCACTGGGATCACCACGAGACGAGATGTACACTTGGGTGCCATCCGCGTACTGATGGTACTGTGCCCCGTGACAACGGATGATCTCACCCAGCGGTTTAATGTAGATATTAAATAGGAGAGGAGACAGCACTGAGCACTGAGGCACCCCATATTGGAGTGGCCTAGGGCTGGACGTCTCACTCTCCAACCACACTGACTGGGTACGGCCCTTAAGGAATGAGGAAAACCAGGACAACACAGTGCCCTGGATCCCCAATCCTCGAAGCTGTTCCAGAAGGATACCATGGTCGATGGTATCGAAAGCCGCTGAGAGGTCAAGGAGAGCAAGGATGGTCGGATGGCCTCCATCTCTTTCTCGCCAGAGATCATCCATCAGTGCGACCAATGCCGTCTCCGTACCATGTCCGGGCCTGAACCCTGACTGAAAGGGGAACAGATAATCCGCTTCATCCAGGACCCCCCCCCCACAACTGCCGCACCACCTCTTTCTCCAATACCTTCCCCAAAAAGGGAAGGTTGGAGACTGGCCTATAATTAGTTGGAATTGCTGTATAAAAAAGCCCCACATAATCTGTTTTTTAAAGTTTCCATTTGTTCTATTCATGTGATCCTAGGATTACTGTTGATCACCAAAAAATATTATGTGCAACACCAAAGCCCTCTTCAAAAACATTTCTTCCAGTTCTTCTTCTTCTTCTTTGAATTTTAATATTTGGGATTCTCATGGCACAGAGCTTGGCGGGCTGAGGAGGATGGTGGAGGACAGAAATGCCTAGAGGTGTCCATAGGGTCGCAAAGAGTCAGAATTGACTCTCCTGAGAATATAATGCAGTGGCCTTTCATCCGCCTTCCACATTGCAGCATGACACCCATACCACTGATCCAGTTCTGCAAGTCGTTTCTGTGGTCATGTGGCAGGCAGAACCAGAAAGTGGTTCTGAGGCCATTTGGTATGCAAAGTCCTCCTCAGCCCCAGGCCAGTGTTGATGAAGCTGCTGCCCTCCATCAAGATAGATCAAAGTGGGATTTAATCCACTTGGGGACCATCACCTTTCCCTGTGGACTTCGGCAACCAAGGCCGTTAGTCCTCAGGGTGGTCAGGTTAGTTTAGCGCTGCCGGACACTTGCTGTTGAGTCACTGGCAGTATGGTCTACTCTATTACCATAGCAGTATATCTTGTGCAGTGGCTCAAGTGGCTAATACGCTGACTGGGAGGTGGAAGGTCAGCAGTTCAATTCTCGAGTACTGCAGGATGGAATAAGCTCCCGTCTTTGTCCCAGCTCCTGCCAACCTAGCAGTTTGAAAGCAAGAAATTGCTTCGGTTGGAAGGTAACAGTGCTCCGTGAGCTCCGGTGTCTAGTCATGCTTGCCACATGACCACGGAAATGTCTGCAGAAGCAGACAGCGCTGGCTCTTCGGCTTTGAAACAAAGATGAGCACTGAACCCTAGAGTTGGATACAACTGGCTTTCAAGCAAGGGAACCCTTTACCTTTACCTTATATCTTGGCCAGACTATGTCTGGCCAGGTTTCTGTACCACACAATATTATTACTCAAAGGCTTATATATAGAAGAATCTATGTGTAGCATATGGTTTGGACAAAATGACTGACAAAAGGTATCCTTCTGCATCTACTCAACCTGTGTCTAAATTTTTTAAATGAAAACTTTATGATACATAAAGCTTGGTGATAACACATATGGGACCCTAGCAATCCTTGCCATTCCCTCCTATCATCAGCCCCCTCACTGCATAGTAAAATATGCTTCTTTCGCCCTAGAACTGCTGAACCTTTGCTTAACTGAAATTAGCTGGAAATAGAGGTAGGATCATTGAGCATTTGATGTACCACCATATTATCAGGCTGTGCTTGCCTCGAAGGTGAAAACGCTTCTATAATATTTAGTGAGGTACAAAGAAAAACTGCAACTTGAAATAGAAGTTTCCTCTTTGAGATTTCTGCTTATGGTTTCTCGCTCTATGCATGTAATTTACCAATACAGTAAATTACTTCACCTTTAATTAAGCTGTCACTCTCTTTCTGGAGTAACATAACACACTAGTTTTCCTCTCATTTTTCTTTTGTATTTGCCAAACAGCAATACTTCATTATAGACATGAAACGCTTACAATGAGGGCAGACTTGTGATCCCACTCCACTGGGATCTTGAACCAAAATTTAAAGAGAACATAATAACATCTCATGAAGTAGTAAGAATAAAAATATAATATTTGAACCAAAAACACTGGACACATTTTGGTCACACATATCATTTAAGCATATATAACTGCTGAAAAAGACCTGTATCAGTTCTCTTTATCATGGTATGTGCACTTTCCCCTAAATGGCACCCTATCAATCAGTGAGGCTTGATTGGGGGGGGGGGGAGACTGACACTAGTGGATAAGAAGGGTTAGCAATGCCATGCCATCCATTAGCTGCTCCTTTTTTGTATATATGACTTCCTTCATGACCTGACTTTTTCTGTGATAAACTGCTGAGTAGTGTGTGCTGGTTTTCCACTTGCCTGGAGCAGTGAACTAAAGAAAAATTCTGCTAAGAAATCCTGTTGCCCTTTCATAAGCTTTCTCAATTTTTTTGATTAATGTTGAATCCAGATAGAAGCACCTTTTAAGTTTAACAAACTATCACAGAAAGACCCCTTCCTTGTTAATTCAGCCTCCTTTTAGAATGTGTGGAAGATGGGTCAAAAGTGTTTACTTTCTCTTAAGTGAGCAAATGTTCATTTAAAGGGAGGTGGTATGGAGTCTGTGATCTAGATCCACCTCTCTTGGTAAGGATGTTGTCTGTGCAGCAGATTTAATTTAAAGTGCTGCCTGTAAGTGTAAAAACTGATTGGCAAGATAGTGCATACTTTACCCTCTTACTTTCCTTTGGCAAAGTGCTTGTTAAGGTTGGGAAGCAGGAATGATTACACCGTACACTGTTTTGCAAAATGTGGCACATATTGATTTTTGGTGGCACGTTAATTCCCTCTTCTATAACTACAAATTACTTCCCCCAAGTCAAACCCCATGAAAATTCAGGACGGTGTGATTTTTCAATAGTGAAAAACCATGTTGCATAATCAGTAGTGATGCTTTCATTGCTTCTTGTTTCAATATGGTGTTGAAAGCTCTCCCCTCCATGTAAACTTCTCACATATGCTAAGCCAGCTCATGTAAAATAATAGTTATACCTAGCAGCCTGAACACTGAGAAGCCTATGGTTATTCAATTTGTAATTTAAAAAGGAACTGAGGTATGAAGGGTTTGGGCTGTAACTTAACGCAACATCTAAGAGTCCAACTGTACTAGGATTAGCATCCCACAGAAATGAGCATTAATGCCAGTCAGCAGCAATGATTAGTTACGGTACATTTGAGCTGTGACCGCTTATATGACATACACAACATGTCATTTTATCTCCATGGAATCCACAGCACATTCTGTTTTCTCCTGAACATTTTTGTGATCCGTGGCAATACAATGTGAAGGGGAAAAAATCTACACATAATATTGATTTCCAGAATACCCTTAGACAGAGAAATGGCATAAGTGAAACCCTTCTCCTCCTCACCTGTGCATCCAGCTCCATAATGTGGGCAACTTTGTTCCAGCCAAATCCAACAAACCTTCGATCATACTCTGGGCAGTCCCTTCTTACCACGACATATGGCTCAAAATCTGCTTCCCATTCCACTTGATAGGGTGTGGTGGCTGTTCGCCATTTGGCGAAGTTTGTTGGTGCATGCCCTTTTGTCCAGACATGATACCTTGAATGAGACATAAAATCAATGGCTGAAAAATCATTAACCTGAGGTGAACCTTGCAAAGCATCTGACAAACTAACTGCTACTGAAATACAGTACCAGAACTTGGAATACCAGAAAACATGGTTGACATGGAGATTTGGAGATCATCTAAGAGAGAGACCATGTGTTTCCATAATTGTATAATTTGAAAGCCAATTTTGTTTAATCATAAAAGAACAAACTGTGTCTGGGTCTAAAAATAATAATTTTGTAGCATCCATAGACTGTGATATTTTGTTCTGATTTGGAAATTGTGCCATTACTGGAAAGCACCTATAAGATGTTGGCACGCTGATAAATCTCCTGAAAATAAATTTAGATACAGTTTCCAGTGGTGATAATGGCTTATTATTTTAAATTCTGTAGCTTGTTTTCAAAGCATGCAGAATTCTGGAGAGATGCCTCTTTATTTATGGAGTAGTAATTCAGATCAATAAATGCATTAAAAAGCCTAGACAGATACTTTCAGTGCCATCCAAGCTATCATTTTGTTGCCATGTGGCATCTACACAATTCTATCTTAGTCAATCAATTCAATTTACAGGAAAGCATCCTTTTATATTTTGTTCATTTCATTCATGTCACAGCAAGGCCTATATGAGCACAGCCTGAGATCACCCCATTAAGACAACAATCAATAATTTTCTCTTGCATTTATGGTCCTTATGCTTTTCCAGAAATCATTGACATAGGCTTTTGCCACATGTCTTATTGATTAAACGAAGAAGCAGTTATATAACAGACAACATGTATTGCAGTGCTTTCAGATGTCCCCTAGAAAAACCAAAGAAGTTAAGTAGATGCAGTGTTGCATTTGGACTTGGAAAATAATTTTAATTCACCTGTGGACATGCTGGAGGTGTGGGACGTGAAATGGGAATCTGGTTTGACTTGCAATTACTGGGATTGATTGATTTTCATTTATATACTGCTCTTCTCTCTACAGAGACTCAGACCAGCACACATAACAGGGTATATAACATACAGGAATAAAATACTCCTTATAAATGATAAAATGTAGTAAACCTAGCAAAAATATAAAACAATTTTATCTTATAAACATTAACATATAAAATACATGCCACATTAGTAGTAGTTACTATTGGATAGCAGCCATGTGCCACAAAGGTTGTGAGGTGTTAGGCACAAGATACTTGCAACTACTACTCTGGAGCCTATACAAAAAGGTATTGGGGGTATGTTTTCCGGTCCCTTTATGAGGATATCAGGCTTTGCACTAGTACTTAGAAACACAGAAGGAAATCATGGTGTTTTTGTTTGTTTTTTATATGTTATCTGTACGTTTATGATTTAAACTTAATAAAAATAATTTGAATTAAAAAAAAACATAGAAGGAAATGGTTTTCCATGGAATGCATGAAGTATTATACTTCTCTCCACTGTACAAGGCTTCCAGGGAAAGTGTGATTAAGTATCTAGTTAAAATAAAACCTTGTTTTCTGTGTTTCTTTTAACAATCAGCCAATCATCCTGTGCTTTCCCCTTGTTTGGCATGTATGCTTACTTCTTGACAGGAAAGCACATGTGTTTTCTGCAGACTATTTACTGAAGTTACAGACACCCACATGAGAAAAAAAATTCTTTGTCTTGCCCCCAATTGGTTGTGAGCAAATACATTTCTTGTTGAGGTGGTGGGTCCTCAGGTTGATACAGTCTAAGTCAATGATAATAAAAGTATTATTTCCAACTCTCATGAGCACACTAAAAGGGATGGATATAAAGAGGTTCTTATTGCCATCAGCTGGAGTAGCAGCCCATAAGGCTGCCTTTAGAAGGGATTCAAAGATGGTTAAATTTACTTAGTGCTTAAGAGCCTAAGTCACTCAGTGGCTGCTTTCGAAGACCAAAGCTGGCTAGTCTGATTCCTCCTGCAAACAGGGAAGTAGTCATAAGATCTTTCATCAACACTCTCAATATGATATCCAGAATAAGGTCATACATTCTTATACTCAAAATATCTAGGCAATCAAATTTGGGGGGGGGGGGAGAAGCAAAAAGAGAATTTGCAATGAAGAAATACTTAATATTTCTGAGTTGCCTAAAGACAGGAAAGGTCACAATTTTGGGTAACAAGTGACAAAAGCCATTTCACTGAAGGAAAGATTACAATCTAGTACTTGGTAAGAGAGTTCAGGATTCTGAAGGCATGATCAGCAATCACTGCCACAGGGGTCTTCCTCTATCAAATTGTTCTCAATGGTTACTAATTGCTTACTAAACCATTCTCAAAACAGAAGCAGAAACTGTTAGCTGGTGGTAAAGGGGTGTATGCGCTATAGTGTGCTTGGCAGAATTAGATGGGACAAATACATTGAGCAAAGATTTAACTTTGTAAATATGTTAACCATCCAGAAGTATAGCCTGTCTTAGTATTCTGTTCTTCATCAGAAAAAAAGCAAGAGCCTACTGTTAAAAGAAATGCCATGTAAATGGAAAATTTGATTGATGATGGATCGTGTAAGTGAGATCAACACTTAAGTGGTTTTATTTCCCACTATACTTTTTTACAAACTAGGATGGAAGTTGTTACTTTCCTAATTAAAAAGACCTTTAATCATTGTACTTTTGAGGAAAAAAGAAGCTGTATAGTATATTTGGCTTATGCTACTTCCTTTTGTAGGAACACGTCATTTTCCACCTTACTGCCATCCAATCTGTCCTCATTAATTGGCTTGAAAGCAAAATCATGTACTGTAGAATGGGAACAGTGCACCAATCCATGAACCCTCATTCACTTCAGCAGTGGTTGAATGAGTCATACCATTCAAGATGAAAACTTCACACAATGGTAGATTGTATGCACAGTGCACTGTTCTAATACAATTAATTCCAGCCTTGTTGAAAACTGAGTGCTAACACTTGTGACCACTAAACAGTGGGGGATCACAAACAGAAAAGATAACTGCAGGTCTTATCTTTTTTAAGTACAGCAGATCTCACACTTACGACTTAATTGGTTTCCCAACAATGGTTATAAAGTGGTCCACTACAGACGGAACTCTACTTTCCCTTCCATCCTCCATCATCTTGCTTGCTCTTGCTGACCCCCTATGTCACAATCTCTGCTCTCCATTTTCCCACAATTCTGTTTGCTCCTTCTCTCCCTGTTAACTCTTTTCCGGTGGAGCTGCGCCAGGCCCCATCCCTGGATATCTTAATTTAAAAAAAAACAAAACAAAACTTTCCTACCCAAAGAAGCTTTTCAGAATATTACCCCTTAACAATAAATTAACTACTCAGTTGATTATCTGTGCCCACAGACACCAGTTTTTTTTTAAATTTTAGGATGTATTTATTTGGTTGGTTTATTTTTATTTTGTTGTGTGTTTTATTATGTTATTTTGATATTTGTATGCACCCTGCCCAGAGTAGGAAATAGCTCAAATGGGCAGTATAAAAAGGCAATGAATCAATTCATTCTCTGTCTGTCCTCTGTTGTCATATTTGTTCCTTAACTTGTACCATTCTCTGTTTTTTGTATTGTTGCAGTTTCTGGCATCAACACACTGGCTGGAGAGGTCTTAAAACCTGTGTAACATTGGAGTGGCTGTAAAGTGGTTGCGAAAGCAGCACATTATAGCACAAGCCATCATAGTTCAGTAGGTCCTATGTAAGGTTCATGTGTAGATGGTTATTCTTAGGCTCTATTTCCCTTCTGTATCTTCGCTAAGAAATTGCTTTTTTAAAAACTTGTTTTAGAAAGAGGCAGTGACATTCTTCCTGTATGGTTTGAAGTTCATGGCTTTACCAATGGCAATTATTTTCAGTAACTGAATATTTCATCTCTTGTCCCTTGCCACCCAAAGGCTTCCTGATGATGAAAGGGATTACATGGGAACCTCAGGAGCAAAATGGGAAACGTTCTATTTCCAAAAATTCACTACATCTGATGAAATCAGCAGCCTTGCACGGTATAACACATACAACAGGATTTCAAGGGAAAGGGTTCAATAAGCCCTGAGCTGTTTTTTGTGTTATTCTGTTCCTGTTCTCAAGGTACCAGTTCTATCCTCATACACTGACTCCAGGTTCAAAATGCCATGATTATATAAGTGAAAGAATACACCCAAGTACACAACACATTGCTTGGATATATATTTGTGTTATTTTGTTTGCATAGATGAAGATGAGTGGCAATGGTGGCGTGCCCTTTTTCATATTGCTATCTTTTATAAGCATCTATATATACAGTGCACTGAATCATAGAAGATAGAGTAGGATAAAATCAGAGTAAATGCCTGAAGATAGTTAAAATGTCTGGATATATTCAGAAGACTGGGAAAATATTCTCTAAACTAGAAAGGAGAACTAACACCATAGAAGAGATGATTTTATTAATTTGCATCTTTCAGGTGTAAAGCACCTGGTTTATAATGAAAATGGCATGGGTTCATTCCCTAGGATTTCCCATTTAAAAATGAGAATAAAAAAAGAGACAAAAAAGCTTTTTCATGAGATCCAGAAAAATAGCAACTATCCATAATAAACAATCCTTCTAAAGTGGCCAATATTCTAACCTTGTATAAGGCATTATCTGCCTTTCAAGTAACAGGGAGAAACAAAATACAACAAAATGGTGTTTGCAGGAGATACTAGGATATTTAGCAATATTTCTTTGCTGGCCAAAAGTGAGAAGTTGTAGATCAAAAAGAACTTAAGACTGGAGATTCATAATTCCCCTTGTAGAGTGGGCTCAAGGCTGCAGAAGGCATTTAAGCTTTTATAAAGCATGTCTTTGAAAGAAGCTTTGAAAGAAGCTGTAAAAGCCTGTCTGTCTGCATTTAATTCAGTCACATCCCCACCCTCAGTGATGTGGATCCTATCCTACTACATAGAGATAACCCCTGTCTATTCCTAAAGGGTCATGAATGTTGTAGATCTTTAACCTTTGATTAGACCAACATAGATTCCCTTGGTATCTTAATATTTAAGACCTAAAGCCAGCTGTTATTCAACAGTACCAACTGACCTAGACACAGAAGAAGAAATGGCCTAACAAATTTATTATAGCCTAAACTTTTAGGGATCATAGACTGCTTCATCAGATATTTAATATTGTCCAGAAAGTATTCAGATTTACATACAATATTCAGAACTGGGGGTGGGTATGGGAGACTATGAGTCAGAAGGAAACTAGAAGCAGAAAGTATTGACACACAGTGAATGTTACATTGACATTAGTCATTTACCACACGGTGGGATAACAGAGTCATCTTGGCACCAAGTCATCCAATTAGCACCTGTAGTGTGATGAGAGTCTGCCATTGTAATTCAATTTTCAGACAATAGACTGGACCATGATACAATAGTATCCATGGGGAACATTTCTCTTTCCTGTGTCAATAAGAATTCATAACACCTTTGTAAGTTACTGCTTACCTATTTAAAGTACACTTAAGCTGAAGTGAGGTCACTTTGTGTGTATTACCTGCAGAACTGTTCAGAAACAGTGAATTTGGGTGGCTGCTCTGAAACATGGCAAAGATGCTCAGAAATAGAGCAATACTGACTTATGAAGAGTTGCCCTCACTCTAAACTGGCTTCTTGATGCAAATATCCTCTCCAAGGTAAACATTTTCCCCCTCACAATGAAACAGAAAATCACTGCCACAGCCATTGTTTAAAGAAGAGTACTGGAAATGCTACAGCTCCTTATTCACAACTTAAATTCTATGCAGTAGTTAACAGTGGGAGATGAAACAATTTTCGTATTACCCAAGCACTAGGTTTAAGATTAATACAAAGATACTCTCATGGGTTATTTTACATTTGTTAAAACTCCTTCCTCTGCAAAACCCGCCAAACCTGGTAGCAAAAAGAGATTTCCATGTTTTCATCATTTTGCTTAAAGATAGAATGAGTGTCCAGAACTAGTTACCTCAGTGAAATAGCACAATAGATTTTCCTGAGTTTACTTTTGATGGTTGAAGTTAAACAACAAAGCGTGAGAACATATTTTCATACATCTGAAAGCTCCCCTTTCTGGCTCATCTGAGCCCCCCCCCTGTAATTAATTTTTAATGTTAAGGTATGCAGATTTTATATTTGTTTTTAGATAGTATATGACACAGTGGTGGGTAATACTGCTATGTTTTTAAGGGTTTTCAAATGGTTTTATATTGGTTTTAACTTGTGTACATCGCTCAGAGTCCATTGGATATGGCGGTACATAAACCGATTAAATTAAATTAAATCTTTAAACATCAATTAAATTAAATTAAATCTTTAAACATTATTTCTGTGTGCTTAATTTCATGACCATGTGAGCTTTTTCTCTTTTCTGACATCCTAAGAATAGATGGAGCTAAAAGTGTTGAGAGAAAAATAATGATGATATATACAATACCTGAATGTGAAGAGGGTCCCCATGTCCAACATTGACAACAGCTCTGCTTTTGACTTCGGAAAAGAAAGGCGATAGCGGAGAGTCTCAAAAGCAGGCACAATGAGAGCCTTTTTTGTGTTGGCTAAGTCCAGTTGGACAACGGATTTCCTGGAAGAGAAAAATGAAATAATGCAGTGAGCAGGGATTGTAAATTAGCTTTAAAATAAAAAGGCTGGTAAAAAAAGTTAAGCTGATATGGAATGGCATGAAATTTGGGGAAATTAAGATAGGTGAATCTGTCAGTTTCCTCGTCTCCCACATTCATTTAAAAATAATAATTTTAATATCCATTGATTTGAAAGAAGTTGCAAATTACTCTATGGTTGAAGCAAAATTCCTAATTAGAAGTCACTGCAAGATTATTTATGACCAAACAGAATTTTCTCTACTTCTACTCCTGGGGAAGATGCAAACTGAGGCTCAACTATACAGTATTGCAATTTCCAAAGCCTTGTTAATGTATCTCAACATGTAAAAGGAATTGGGGGGGGGGGGATGAAGGTAAACTATTGTAGCTCTTTCAAGACTAACAGACTGATTTCAGTGTGACCTTTTGTGGATCAAAATGCAGTACTTTGGACACAAAGAATGAAAATACATGTTCCTTATATTTATTCCATTCCATGGTGCTGAGATTTGTGTCCAACAAGCATGTAGATAATAGATAAATGACAATGGGTCATTAATATAGGAAGGGGACTATCAAGATGCTAAACCAATTCCTATTTTAATGCATAAAATATTATAGAAAGCTTGCTTATTAATATATTGTAATGCCTCTTTTGATACTCTGACCTCTGTTCCATGAACAAATTTTAGCATTTTTGTGACAAACAACTCTCCTCATTTCTGTTAATTAACAATTTGATAGTCCCGTTTCTGTGTTCACAAACCATTTCCACTTTTGTCTAGTATCTGTATTCTCACCATGAAATAAATATAAGGACCATATACTTGTATTATCTGTGTCTGAAGAGCTGGGTTTTGATCCATGAAATATGAAAGTACCAATTCCAAAGTCTTTGATGCTTGAACAACAGATCTAAGACTTCAAAGAGAATTGCTGCCCTTCAGGAAAGGATTGAAGACCTGGTTGGCAGGGCAGGTGTGGGGCCCGAATGGGAACACGGTCCCCGCCTGCTGGCTTATGTAAACAATTAAGAACTCTCTCTTCTTCTTTTTATAGTGGGTGGGATGGGTGGGTGGGATATGGTTTTTTTTAAAGTGGGTGGGATATGGGGCTTTTAAAGTGTTTTTATGTGTTTTTAGAACTTGTTGTAATGCCGCCCTGAGTCGGGTTCTGCCTGAGTGGGCGGCATTTATAAATATGACTATTAAATTAAAATTAAATTAAACAAGCTGTTTGCCCAGCCGAACTTAGATGGAGCATGGGGTAAGTACTGACAGCCTTTCTTGGCTACTTTTCCAGTGACGATAAGTACACAGAAGGTGACACCATCTGCTCTGGAACTCAGACTCAATGAGGCTAGACTTGGACAGAGATTATTTTACTGAAGATGAAAGGAATCACCGAGGGATTGATTCTCCTGGGCCTGGGGGAACATCTGAAGGCAAAAATAGGGATAAACCTCCACAATTATCTACACTTTACTTATTTAGTTAATAAATATCTGGGTTTTAAGCTACATATCGACAGAAAATATCTGATACATGTCCACCTATATATCCTTGCCCATGGATGGTAACAATGAGGAAAAGATCAATGATACACATAGACATTTCTTTGGTTTTCTTTTGTTGGGATTCCTTCTTCATACCAGTTTAAATAATAACATTTATTTGCAAGAGTGTTGGTATTTCAGACTGTAACTTGCAGTCAAGCAAGCACCACTAAAAACCAATGGAGCTTCCACCAAGGGAACTACCAAAATGACAGCAGCCATGCTTCATAAGCTTAGTACTTTGGTTGTTTTAGATGCCTGTTTTTATGACTATGTCTTAAACCAGGGGTTCCCAACCTTTTCAAGCTAGGTCACACTCTCTCAGTCATCTTTGAGGGCCGGATGGCCATTTTGCTCTGCCTGCATGATGGGGGTGGCCATTTTGTCCCAACGCCTTCAAAGGGTGGCCATTTTGTTTCTCAAATGCCCTTGGAGGGGTGAAGGTGCTGCAGGCCAGATCTAGCCCACAGGCCTTAGGCTGGGAACCTCTGTCTTAAACCATAGTGTTAGCTCCTTTCATAAGAGAAAAACACTATCTATCTTCCTACCAGTCTGTCTGTCTGTCTATCTAGACCTGAAGCTCAAGGCATGATTATGTATTGTTCTTGGAACATGGCTATAGGAACCATCAGAATTAACTCATGTACTTCAAAGGAGTTAGCTGAAGCAGAAGAGATAAAAAAGATGGCAAGAGTACACAGAGGAATTCTACAAAAAGGACCTCAACACTCCTGATAATAACAATAATGAGAAATTTGAACTTGAACCAGACATTCTGGAGAGTGAAGTCAGAAAGGCCCTAAAAAGCACTGCAAACAATAAAGCTAGTGGAAATGATGGTATCTCAGTTGAATTTTTCAAAGCCCTAAAAGATGATGGAATCAAACTACTGCATTCAATATGCCAGCAAATTTTGAAAACAAAACAGTGGCCACAGGATTGGAAAAGATCAGTGTATGTTCCAATCCCCCCAAAAAAGGCAATGCCAAAGAATGCTCAAATTACCAAACAATTACACTCATCCCACATGCCAGCAAGGTGATGCTCAAGATAATACAGGATAGACTTCAACAACATGTGGAGAGAGAACTACCAGAGGTGCAGGCCAGGTTCAGAAGAGGCAGGGGGACTAGAGACCACATTGTCAACATACGTTGGATCATGGAGAAAACAAAAGAATACCAGAAACAAGTCTAATTTTGTTTTATTGACTACACCAAGGCTTTTGACTGTGTGGACCACAACAAAATGTGGCAAGTAATTAAAGAGATGGGAATACCAAAACACCTCATATGCCTCATGAGAAATCTGAGAAGAAGGGGGAGAGGGAGGAGAAACACCCAAAATGGCGGGCAATGAGAAAAAGTGAAGACTAATTTAATGTAAACGATGCGTCATGCAAATGGAACAACTGGGTAGAACACAAACTCAGGCAATACTGTTCAGAATATTGTATAGCATTATCAAATCCTCAAAACGTAGGAAAAAACATTGTAGTACACAAGTGCAAAGCAGTATCAAACATGATAATACACATATGCCTAAGGTATAGCGAAAAATCCAATAACAATGTAATAATGTCTAGTAACATCTAAGTGAGAAAAGAAGTCCGAACAACCTGCACTCTCAATGGCCGGAAAAATCCAAAACAGAAACGCCGAGGGGTCGATCGCACTGATGCATGGTAAAGTTCTACACAATGTCCAAAAGGAATCCGATGAACAATAGAAAATAGGAGTTCAGTTGTTCATCATGCATGCGAATGCAGTATCATGTGGAATAAATCAGCAGAATAACAAGGTCGAGAAATCTGTACACGAACCAAGAAGCAACAGTTAGGACAGAACACAGAATGACAGAGTGGTTTGGAATAGGAAAAGGAGTAAGACAAGGCTGCATTTTATCACCCTGCTTATTCAATCTATACACAGAGCACATAATGCGCAATGCAGGGATGGAGGAATCACAATATGGGATCAAAATTGCTGGGAGAAACACCAACAATTTGAGATATGCAGATGATACCACCCTAATGGCAGAAAGTGAGGAAGGCCTAAAGAACCTCTTGATTGGATTGAAGGAGGAGAGTGCAAAAGCTGGCTTGAGACTTAATATCAAGAAAACCAAGATAATGGCAACAGGTCCGATCAGTCCCTGGAAAATAGATGGGGAAGAAGTAGAAGCAATGACAGATTTTACTTTCCTGGGATCTAAGATCACTGCAGATGGCGACTGTAGCCATGAAATAAAAAGATGACTGATTATGGGGAGACAAGCAATGAGAAACCTGGGGAATATAGTGAAAAGCAGAGACATCACCTTGAAAACAAAAATTCACACAGTCAAAGCAATGGTATTCCCAGTGGTAATGTATGGGTGTGAGAGCTGGACCATTAGGAAGGCTGAGCGCAGAAGAATAGATGCCTTTGAGATGTGGTGTTGGAGGAGAGTCCTGGGAGTCCCTTGGACAGCAAAGACAACAAATACGTCAATACTGGAAGAAATCAATCCTGACTGTTCATTGGAGGGACAAATAGTGAAGATGAAGCTAAAGTACTTTGGACATCAAATGAGAAGGGAGGACTCACTTGAGAAGGCCTTGATGCTGGGAAAGGTGGAGGGCAAGAGAAGAAGGGGGCGTCCAAAGATGAGATGGATAGATGGTATTGTGGACACAATGGGCACAGAGCTTGGTGGGCTGAGGAGAATGGTGGAGGACAGAGGTGCCTGGAGGAAAATGGTCCATGGGGTCACAAAGGGTCAGAATTAACTGTGCGACTGAACAACAACAACAACAACTTCAAAGGAAGCTTCAGGCTTGACTTTATAAGTGCTGAGCAGGGCTGTTGAGCATAGGACATTTTGGAGATTGCTCTTTCTTGCTACTAGTAAGAGGGGACTTGATGGCATGTAATAGGAACCATATCTGATCCCTTATCTGCAGTCTGGCAAGTCGGCAGTTTGAGACCCAGGTACTGCATGATGAATTGAGCACCCATCTCTGTTCCAGCTCTGCTAACCTAGCAGTTCGAAAGCAAGAAATTGCAAGTTGATAAATAGGGACCACTTTGGTGGGAAAAGATCCTGAGAACATGAAAGGAGCCTCATTCAGGTGTTCTCCTGAGTGGAGTTTCTCCAGCAAAAATCCTTTCACCCAAAATAATTTCTGACACAAAATTATTATTATTCTCTGAAGTCTGATATGTCTTAGAACAAGTTAAGAGAGAGCCTTGGGTCTACTGCTCTACTCCTATGAGCTTAATTAGCATAATGTGCATACAGAACATATGTGAGCAGTGTGAACAAGTATTGCAAAAATTGGACGTCTTCCATAAATGGAAAACTTTATATTTCCAACATATGCTGTTCATGGAGTAGGACTCCAAGTTCTGTGAATGTGTTTATCAAGCGGCATACTGCCCCTGCTGCTGGGGTGTCAGAACATGCCTCCTGTTGGCAGGGAAAAAAAATCTTAGCAGTGGGTTTTAAGAACATTTCCTACATAAAAAAGAGAGAACAGTTCCTTCATATGTCAAGATGAGCTCTTCTTAACTGGATTAATTGCAATGTGAGTATCATCCAAAGAGAATATAAACAAGTAGCAAATTATTCCAAAGCCCAAGAGCATGACCAGTGCTGTAAGAGACAACCTACCCTAGAATTTGTTTTCACATCAAGTGGGTGGAAAAGAACTGCTTGGATAAACCTTAAGTTATAGGGTTTTCATAAGACTGTTCAAAGTTTTCCCCTCAGGCTGTTCTATAAAATGCGATAATTCTTAGGAAACTTTTTATAAAAGTTTTCTGAAGAGTCTGCATTAAATTTCACTGTCAGTGTGCAAAGGTTATAAAATATTATCAGGCTCCCATTATAAGTTTTGGATAGCTCTTCTCTAGTTTCTCCCCTACCCCTCGCCCCCTTGCTATCAGTTCTAATTGACCCAGGCAACTGCTTCTAAATACAAAGTTCTTTTACAGCCAGCCTCCTCCAGCTGTCAGACTTATTCAGTGTTTGTGACACTCTTAATGATTCCACCCACTGCTTTAACTTGCGCCTTCTCCTGCAGGTTCATCACTAAACTCGGTTGACCGAAGTACTGAAGCAAGAAGAAGGTGCACTGAAACCATTTGTGTCTGTCTCATTAAGCGCAATGGAGCTAAGTTAGTTAATGTGCTTTCATATCAGTCTAATCGGTAGCCCATCAATTCAAGTTTCCCTACCATCACCGCAGGCTTCTTCCTACTCTTATTAGAAATGAGAACAGTATCCCAAAATATGAGATTCTAATAGGATTCTATTTGTAGCTTCCACTGAGAATAATTAGAAAAAGAGCATGTGAATGATTCTGTTAACTTGTTTTCCAAAGAAACTCTGGGGGGATATTTTTTCTGAGTGACTCATGTCTGCTGATTCTTATAAGCCATACTGGCACCAGTATTCTCTCATAATGAGGGATTAAAATATTTTTATTCAGACAGAATTTAGACATTAGCAATATAGGAGATTTTAATGGTTGCTCTTATTGATTACTTAGCGTTCTGTTTTTCTTTCAGAATTTTTTTAATTATAGCTTTGCTATTTTATCTGTATTTTATTCTTAGCTATCTTGAATATGTTGTAACAGAATAAATGCATGGAGGAAGGCTTTGAAATTTAATAAACAAATAATGCCATTATCATGATGTGCCAAACACTGAAGCTGAAGCTCAAGTACTTTGGCAGCCAAATGAGTAGACAGGACTCACTTGAGAAGGCCTTGATGCTAGGATTGATTGAAGGCAAAAAGAGAAGGGGCCGGCAGAGGATGATGTGGATGGATGGAATTGTGGACCTGGGTGGGCTGTGGAGGATGGCAGATGACAGAGGAACCTGGCATGGGGTGGCCCATGGGGTTGTAAAGGGTCGGACTCGACTGTGGGACTGAACAACATGATGTGCCCAAAGCAGGAATGTTTCAATTTCATCATTTCTGCCTCCAGAGATACTGCAGCTCAGGATTGATTAACTCTAGGACTCATTTGTTCATCTTTCAGGCATAGCGTTTGGAGGGGCATATGAAAAAAGTACTCTGTATTTGATACATCACCACCATTGGATCTGTGAGAACACCTTCTATGAGCTGAAAAGTTTTAAGATGTTCCCAAATTCCTTCCTTATTATATCCTATGTGTAAGGGGCTCTGTTTCTTAGAAAAGAAGAAAAACAAGCAATGAATAATTCAGCAGGGATAGGAGTAGTAGTACTAGTTTGGCAGGCCAATTATTATAGGTGCACAATGTGGTTGATTTTAAGATGCACAATTCATGAAACATATAGATAAAATTATTATAGCTCTATTATTTGACAGCACTGCATTTTACATCTAGATCTACTGCCGTAATACTGAACCTTGAGGTTTTTCTGAGTGCATACCTAATCCCTTGGCTACAAAGATACAGAGAACTTTGAGAGGTTTGTACATTGTGTACCACCAATAGTAGTGGGAATCTCAATGGATAACCATTTCAACAGTTCATATGCTCAAATTTTAGTCTGGTCAGCCTTCAACGTAACAGTCTCTGTATTTTCATCCTCCACCATAGCAAAACCCAGAATTGTTATAACTAAGATGAGTTATACAAACATGCAGAATAATGTTTGGAAAATAACAATCTTGCATGTACTGACACTGGGTAGGAGCTGATGTCTGCAGCCTAATTTGATTCTGCTTTGCTACTACATGATTGGTAAAGTTCCCACCTCTGGCATTTAAGCTCCTACACCTTCTTTCTCACATTTACTGTCTTTGTACCTTCTTCCTCTGACTATTCTCTAAGCAGCTAGTATGGAAGTTCTCACTTTGTGCTGGAGACTCTGTTTCCCCCTTATTTTTCTCCTAACTACAGATGGCAAAGGTAATTAAATAAACCCTTTTTTACTACTTTAAATGCTTCTAGAAGATTTTTGCCATACCCTGTGCTATTCATTTTGGAAGCAAGGGCTATAGAAACTGAGCTAATTTCACCACATTTCTCTGTGCTGCTGTTTTTGTATCTCATAATTTTTCTTCAACTGCCATATCTGATTTCAAATATTGGCTATCATCATGGTGATCAGCCATGAAGATTGGCCTGGGAACAGGATTGTCTTCTGTTTGCCTTTCACGTTGCAGTAAGATACCCATATGACTAATCTAGTTCCATGAGTCACTTTCTGGTCCTAAGCACTTTTGGCACACAACGTCCTCGTCAGTCCCAGGCCAGTATTGATGAAGCTGCTGCCCTCCATCAAGATGAATTCAAGTGGGATTAAATCCATTTGAGGATCACCAGCCTTTTCTGTGGACTTCACCACCCAAAGCCCTTAGTCCTGAGGGTTGTCAGGTTAGTTAACCGTCACCTCACGATCAGTGTTGAGTCACTGGTAATATGGTCTACTCCAGGATTTCTCAACGTTTGGTGCCCAGATGTTTTTGAACTTCAATTCCCGGAAGCCCAGATCAGCAGGTGTAATGACTTGGGCTTCTGAGAATTGAAGTCCAAGAACACCTGGAGGCCAAAGGTTGAGAGACCCTAGTCTACTCTATTACCATAGCAGGATAACTTGGTCAGACTTGATTGTATCTCATATTCTGCTAACTAAGAGGAATAACCAAAAATTCCCCAAGAAATAAGAACTTAAGCAGAAGAAGAGTCCTATTCCACTAGATCAAAGACCTATATGGTATTGTACCCTTCTTCTAGTAGTGGCCAGCTAGTTGCTTCTGGAAAGTGTACCAGTAAAACACAAGAGAAAAATCATTTTCCTTTTATGGTTTTCGCAGCAAGTGGTATTCTGAGGCATATCTTATATTCTAGGGGTAATTTAAATCTTCATGGATAGCAGGTATTTCTTTTGACTTTCATGAAATATTTTCACTTTTCACTACATTAGGGGTAATGCTGTATGTATGAATGGCAGCCCTTTCACAGTGACTTGGATTTGAGTATTTTTTAATTGCATTCTTTACTGTCTGAAGCAGAAAGATCTGTGCAGCAGTTGTTAGAAGAGGTGTTTAATATTGGTCAAGTAATAAATCTGGATATATATTAGAAGGCTTTTTTATTTATTATTTTACAATGCCTGAGAAGTTTAGTCCTCATCAGCCACAGGGTTTGCACATAAATATCTGCTTTCCAGAATCCAATTTTCCTTCAAACCTTTAAGATAAAGTAACAATCTGTGGGGAAAGTTTATGATTTCTCTTCCTCCACAAATCCCTCAAACATATACGAGGACTGTTTCTAATAATTCTTCAATATTAGACACATATAATAAGATTATAGATAATTAGCAAAATGACTGAGTAACAAGAGGGGTGAGATATCATCACTCTGGGATGAAGAAGAGATAATTCAGCCTTTGACATTTACAGTTAAAAGGATCTCAACTTAAAAGGCACAAGAAAGGCTTCTGACCTAGGCTTTGGAAAGGCACTGTGTGTGATGCATATGTTACAATTAAAACTAGTTTTCCCTAGTTGAAACTAGTTCTGACTAACTGCGTTTGTGAGAACTAGAATTAACTGACAATGAAAGATCAATCTCTAGTGAAAACTGGTTTTAACTAGTCAAAACTAGTTCTAACTAAATGGGTTAGTTAAAACTAGAATTTCCTAACTAAAAGGATAGGAGCCTCAGGCGTGTACCACCCATGGAGTCTCGAGGCCAGGCCAGCACTGGAATAGGAAAGTGCAAGGATGGTGGAGCTTTGCTTTTCCAGCCGAAGTGCAGTGCAGGGACCACGAGGGGAGGGGGGCAGCAGAGGCGAGACATTGCCGGGACTGTCCCAGAGACTGCAAAGGGACTGCAAAGGGGTTGCAGTGGCTCAGTGGTTAAGAAGCTTGCCTTGTTAGTTGGAAGGCTGGCAAGTCAGCAGTTTGAGACCTGGGGACTGCCTGACGGTTTGAGTGCTGATCTCTGTCCTAGCTCTTGGGGACATGAAAGGAACCTCAGGCACATCACCTCTGCTGCCCCCCTGGTGGTCCCCGTGCCATGCTTGAGCTAGAAAACAAGTCTCTGCCAGCTTCAAATTTCCAGCCTCACACTTTCACTTATTGGCTGGAAAAGCAAGGCTCTGCCAGCCTTGCACTTTCACTTATTATTATTAGGAAATTCTAGTTGTAACTAAGATGTTTAGTTAGAACTAGTTTTGACTAGTCAGAACTAGTTTTTTCAATTTCAAAACCCATTTTAACTGGAAACTGGTTTTAACTGAAACTTTTTCCTTGATAGGAAATTCTAGTTTTAACTAAGATGTTAGTTAAAACTAGAACTAGTTTTGACTAGTTAAATATATAACTAGAAATGGATCTTTCATCGTCAGTTAATTCTAGTTCTCACAAACGCAGTTAGTCAGAACTAGTTTTAACTAGGGAAAACTAGTTTTAACTGAAAACTAGTTTTAACTGTAACATAGTAGCAAAAACAGGAACAACCATTTGTGGAGCAAAAATGTGTGTAGTCTATAAAAATTTCTTTTTATTATTCACAATATTCTTATAGGTATAGAAATCAAATAGTTCAAAACATTCAAAAATAAACCAAAGGACTTATGGTTGCCTTATGACTGTCTTATATATTAAAAATAATCCATATATCAGTAATATTCTTATCTTGAAAAATACGTGCATGTCATAACTTGCACATATTTTTCAAGATAAGAATATTACTAATGTATGGATTATTTTTGATTATATAAGACAGTCATAAGGGAACGATAAGTCCTTCGGTTTATTTTTGAATGCTTTGAACTATTTGATATCTATACCTACAAGAATATTGTGAATAATAAAAAGAATTTTTTTTATAGACTACACACATTTTTGCTCCACAAATGGTTGTTCTTGTTTTTGCTACTATTCCTTACTGTTTGGCCATTTTGTGAATGTTAACTGTAACATATACATTCCTGAATGGTTGGGTACAATTCAAGGTGTCACACCCCAGGCAGAGCTTGGCTGGGCCTTCAAAAGGCCTGAGGGGGGAAGAGCGGGAGAATGGGCTCTGGACTTCAACCCGCTAAATGTTTCTCCCCAAACTTCAGGGCAATATAAAACTCCCATGACTCCTTAGAAATCTGCCCCGGAACCTTGTGCATTCTGTCTAAGCCACTCTCATTATCTCCCTCTTCCTCCGCCAGCTCCCCTTGTGCTCAAGGACAAGCCATGGGAGAATTTGCAGTAGCGTGAAAACAGATGCTAGCAGAAACAGGTGCTGTCAGGATCCCACACCCAACGTGGACTCAATACTTTTAAATTGTCTTTTTAGACGAGACCTTGTGCAGACTCTCCATTTTATTGGATTAAAGAATAAAATACAGTCCAAAAGGCAAGTTGTTTCTTCAGGCAAAGCATAGCAAAAGCAAAACTTGACTTAAAATGAAAATAAAGTTTCCCATAGTAGGGTAAAACTTATTCTAATAGCATACTAGTTCCTAATCACTAATTTCCTAGATGCAGTGTCCTACTAAACACTTTATTTAATAAAACAACAAAACACAGTTTGTTCTCTAAGTAAAGCTATTCCAGCTCCAGCTATCTTCAAAGTCCGAATATGTTACAAATTTCTCCAAGTCTGAGAATCAGACTATTTCCAAAGTATTCTGCCTCTCCAAATTCATGCTAAGTCCAGAGACTACCTTTCCAGATAAAATTTCAAAGAGTCCGGCCGCTCTCAGCCTCATTTTCTTCTTCAGACCTCCATTGGAGTTCCATAAATCAAAGGCTCTCACAGAATCCCCAAAAGATCTCCCTAACTGGGCAAAACCTGCTCCTTTTATTGCCAAAAGTGGCTCTCTCCCCACCTAAGGAATGTTAGGTGTCCTTGAGCTAGATCAAGAGATAAGATTTTTGTTATCTCTGTAAGATCTCTCAAGATCATGTTACCAGTCTCCAACCCTCAATCCTGGCATGATGCCAAAGTTTTTGCCACCTTCTCTCTGTGTGGGTGGTTAACCTCTGAAGTTTAAAGGATATGAACTATCACTGAGGCATGTGGGTAATCTCTCCCTTGGTGTCTAATGAGGCCTGTAGAGGAACTGTTCCCAATGACATAACGTCTCACAGGAAAATCCCAATGCAAAGTGGCACAGAAAAGTTTCATTTCTCCAGAAGACAAGCCGCTGTGACTAATTGAATCATGGTGACACATTCTGGAGAGCATATTTTTGTGATTAAGGCTTCCAAATCTATAACACAAAGCAGCTTCATAATTCCATATAGTCATATAAAAATTAAACAGTAATATGATTTATTAGAACCAATCTTGCACTACATACAGAGACAACAAATAAAGTGGTTTGCCCATTTGGAGAGAATGTCTTGGAATTCCATACCTTACAAGGCATGTGTGGAAAAAGGAGAAGGACAAAGACCATGAGGCAGACCCAGAGGAAGGGGGAGAGTTAACATCAAATAAATATTACAAGAACACCAAATGACACCTATGGAGTCCTCTAAAAGTGCTAGAACAAGAACCTTGCATCTTTCTCAACACCCAATTGGGGAGGGGAGAAGAAGAAAAAGAAGATGATGACGATTTATTACTAAAGAGCACTGTCACCAGTTTTTTTTCCTATCAGGCAGACTAGGCTAGAATGATAGAGTGATAGAAAAGTTCTCTCTTATGTTGTATTTCTCTAAGTCAGGAGTTCTCAACCTTTTTTAAGCCAGGGGTTGGGTCACACTCCCTCAGACAGCTTTGGGGGACAGAGGACCATTTTGCCCTTCCTCTAACACATGGAACGTCCTGGTGTAGTGGAGGCAGGGGGGGCGCAGGTTGAGAATCTCTGCTCTAAGTACTTATTTTCTTCCTGTTTTTGTTTTTTATAAAGTGGTGCAAGATGTTTGCTTTTTCTTCCTGCTTTGAAATTCAAACAGATTTTAAAAATGCATCTTCCTCAAGCAAGTGTGTCTATTTGTGCATTTATTCAGTTCATACATTATTTCAATGGCTCATGTGGCTTCATGCAGATTTTTTAAAAAAGATTTGAGACACTTTCAGCCATTCACATTTTAAAGTGTATGTATCATTTTGATCATATTTTATTTTGGAGCAGTAGGGAGAGATGTGTTTCTTTCACATTCTGATGACACCCTGCACCATTCTTCTGTATAACTGGTCCCAGATGTTTCATGTAAGTGTTAAAAATAAGGAAGACAAAATAGAACTCTACAGATGCCTAAGTGGAGTCTCTATATGGTAGAAAATGCCATCCTCCAGTGACATTTTCTGAAATCAGCTCTCCAATTAGAGTGGAACAAGTATAAACTACTGCCTCCTCTTCATTCAGTGAAATCCCTAGAGGTTTACCAGAGTTGTTGATAGGAGAAGTTTCTGAGAAGTTCAGGCAAGACTGTTATCTGTCAGAAGGGCTCTAAATGCTCAGCTTCTATAAAACTCACTCTGTCTTCCTGTTTTAGTGCAGTGAAAGCTTAACTTGTGCATATTTATTTCCTGGTGGGTGGTGATGGGAAGCCTATTTGATAAAATGTTTACAAGTATTCTACCTTATCATCCAGTGGGGCCAACCCGCCCTATAAATATAATAGGGCTGGTTGGCCCCACTGGATGATAACAGTCAGCCAGCAGAACTCTACATGTAATTGAGAAAGTCTTTCACATTTGAAAAATTATACTTAAAAAAATGTATTTAAGTCCTGAAGACCAATCACAAAACAAGGCATGCTAATTCACAATTTTTGGGAGCAGAGAGACACTCCTTTTGTGATATGCACACACGGCCACAAATATTTTTCTTTGTTTCTATGGCACAATTTCAAGAAGTAGACTGGAACTACTTGCTTCAGTATTGACTGAACAACAGTTTAGCAATTAATCTTACCTAATTTTATTTTGAGAAAAAAAGTTAATTTCACAGGTTATGACTTGTTCTGTAAACCACAATGAACCACAGTAAAGGTTAACCATAGTTTAGCTGAGTTTGAATATAATGCCAAGCTATGATTAGTTAAAAACAGGCAAAAAGTTAGTTAAAACGGGTGAGGCAGAGATAATCCTTCCCTTACAGTAGCAGTGAAAAAAGAATGAAAGCGCGGCGCCAAAATGGCCGCCGCGCTCTTTGCAGGCCCCCCCACCCGGACTCAGACATCCGGGTGAGTTAGGGGGCGTGGCCACCCTTCTATAAAAGGGGTGGCCACGAGGCAGCCGAGCTGCCATTTTAAAATAGCGACGGAGAGGAGAAGTTTTCTCCGTCGCTGTTCCTTCGATTCTTCGGCTCTTTAGCCCTTGGTCCTTCCCGGCTGGGAAGGAAGGAGTTGCACAGAGCCTTTGGCTTGCTGGCTGCTCTGTGCTTTTTGGCATAGGTTGATCCCCGGACAGGGATCCTGCTCTTTCTACAGATATGCCTCCCAAACGGAAGGCCCCGGCGACGAAACCACGGCCAACGGGGAGGACTTTAGCTGGCCCTGCGCAGCGCGGGGGGCAGCCCTCAGGTCGGAGGACCAGGGCTGCGCCCATGCGGCAGGGTACTACCCCGGCTTTACCCACCGATACCGGTGGGGCGATGCAGGCTGGTGCATGGCCCTCGGCTGGCCAGCCTCCGACCGGCCCTTCATGGGCTTCGGCCCTCGGCCCGCAGTTGCCGGCCATGGGTCAGGTCAGCGGGGGAGGGCCCGGTGCTGGTACACAGCAGTTCCCCCTACTGCCCAGCATGGGCCGGAGTTTTAGGCATGGCCCTATTCGGGCCCAGGCTCTCATTTTGGGGTTCCTGGTTAAATGCCTGGTGGGCCGTCTGGCCCACCCGGCCCACTCTATACTGGGGGATCTGTGGCAGTGGATGCGTTGCTAACGCGTTTAGCTGTGCTTGAGGCATCCTTGGGGATTGCACACAACCCCGTGACAGGGGCCCCTTCTCTCTCTGCTGGGGGCCCTTCGTGTTCACCGGCTACCTCGACGGCCGCCACACTGCAACAAGCGGCCAGCCGGGTTGAGCTGCTTGAGACGCTCCGGCCGGTGCCTGCCGGTGTCTCGCAGCTCCCTGTTCATCCAGAGCTACAGCAGGAGAGTGGTCAGGTGTGGCCCCAGGGCTCGATTCCGGTCGCGAGCTCCGCCGCCCGCCGTGGGCCGGAACCCCCAGTGGGGGCGGCTCACGGGGGTGCACCTAGTGAGTATCAGGTTCAAGTTAATGCACCCACATCACAGTCCACTTCCAGTGGTGGGGTTCAGTGGCCGTGGCCTCGTCAAGTCGAGGTGAGTGGGCATCAGTTGCCAGCTTATCCCAGTGCCCCTTGGTTCCATACTGGCACAACGTTGGGGGTGGGGGTGTCCGCCCCCGGGGCAGTGCCGGGCATCGCAGGGGCTGTCCAGGTTCCGCTGCGTATGCCCTGGGTACCTAATGTGCCGGTGACGGCCTTGCCGACGGCTGGTTATTCATTGCCCCTCGGTGATCATTTGTCCCAGGTGATCATTTGTCCCGAGGGAAAAGATTTGGCGGGGGGAGTACGTGGATATATTCTCCCTATTGAACCGTGAGCCCACTAAGGAGGAGAGAGAGGGACAGGATGACAGAGACAAAGAGCTGTCCCGCCGTCGTAAGCCACCATGCACCTGGGCCAACTGGTTGCCCGCATATCTTATTTATATGGCGGTGTACCTTAGGGCCCGGCCTGACCTGGTCCAATATTTGGACAATATTTACAGGGCAATGGTGGATTTTCCTGGCCCATCGTGGTTGGCTTACGATGAGGAATTTAGAATGAGGGTGCCCTTGCACCCGGAGATGAGATGGGATGAGCCCTGTCAGAAATTATGGCTATTGTACATGACCCCCATGCGTCCGGCGCCTGGGGATAGGTACCATTGTGGCCATGCCGTTCAGCGAGCTGCTCCAACGCAGGCTTCCCGCCAGCCGGCGGGGCAGGGGGTTCCAGCCCGCTTGCTGTGTTGGAGCTTCTCGGCTAACGGCGTGTGCAATAAGTGGCAGTGCCGATACAAACACGAGTGTCCCTCTTGCGCTGGCCCCCACCCCGCCACCGCGTGCCCGTGGGCCGGTGGGTCACGGGGCAGAGGTAGAGGTGGACAGGGAGTGGGCAGAGCTTCTGCTGATGGAGCTAGCCAGACAAAAGGCCCCCTCCCCAGTTAATATGTATATGTTGGAGCGATGGCTCTCAACTTATCCAAGGAGAGAGGACGCGAGATACCTCCTCGAGAGTTTTCAGTGGGGCTTCCGTATCCCATTCAAAGGAGTGCGGGGACCCCAAGATGCACCCAATTTACTGTCCCTGAAGGGTAGAGAAGAGGTGGCTGCCCTGAGTATTGCTAAGGAGGTTGAGGCCAAGAGGGTGGCAGGCCCCTTTTCTGTACCACCCTTTCCCAACCTGAAGGTCTCCCCTCTGGGGTTGGTACCCAAAAAGGCCCTGGGGGAATTTCGTTTAATCCACCATTTATCGTACCCGGCAGGTTATTCTGTCAATGATGCTATTCCTGATGACCTTTGTTCGGTCAGGTATACGTCCTTTGACCAAGCCCTGCGAATGGTGCGCTCTTGTGGTCCTGGTGCCCTCCTGGCAAAATGCGACATTAAATCAGCATTCCGATTGTTGCCAGTGCACCTGGAGGACTTTGAGCTATTGGGTTTTAGATTCCAAGGGAAGTTTTATGTAGATAAGGCCATGCCTTTTGGCTGCTCTATATCCTGTTCAGCATTTGAACGTTTTAGCACTTTCCTTCAGTGGGCCTTTGTTCGCAGGTCTGGGTCTCAGTCTGTAGCCCATTACCTCGACGACTTTTTGTTCGGGGGTGAACGGGGCTTGGACATGTGCACGCGTCTCCTCACCACATTTCAGACACTAATGCAGGAACTGGGTGTCCCTTTAGCGCCCGAAAAGACCGAGGGCCCATCCACTACCCTCACATTTCTGGGTATTGAAATTGACACGGTTGCACAGGCATCCCGGTTACCCATCAATAAGGTCACCCGGATCTCTGCGATGGTTTTGGCCTTGCTGGCCAAACGTAAAGTGTCACTTCGTGAGCTTCAGGTTCTACATGGCCATCTTAACTTTGCCTGCAGGGTGGTTACGCCTGGCAGGGCATTTGCTCGGCGCCTATGTGACGCCATGTCTGGCCTGTCAAGGCGCCATCATAGGGTCTGACTGACCAGGGGCATGCGGGCTGACCTTTTGGTTTGGCTCACATTCCTGCAGGACTTCAATGGGGTCTCCTTTTGGAGATCCGACCTTTTAGTTTCCCCTAGGTTTCAAGTACAGTCGGATGCCTCCGGCTCCCTGGGATATGGGATTTACTTTGAGGGGAGGTGGGCTTATGGCCAATGGCCTCCAGCATGGCGAGGCATGGATCGCCTCCGCGATCTTACATTCCTTGAGTTTTTTCCAATCCTGGGAGCTTTGATGCTATGGGGCGAGGAGTGGGCTGACTCTGTGGTCCACTTTTGGTGTGACAATGCTGCGGTAGTACACATTGTCAATGCTCAGACGTCTAAATCACCCAGGGTGATGGCTTTAGTTCGCCAGTTTGTGTTACGTAGCCTACGCCTGAATGTGCTTTTTAGGGCCAGACATGTACCAGGAATTAATAATGATATTGCTGATGCTTTATCCTGCCTGCAGATCCCCCGGTTCCGCGCCTTGGCTCCGGACACAGAGGAATTCCCCTCGCCACTCCCGGCCGAGATTTGGACATTTGGCAAGGAGAGGTGAACCGGGCGATCGGCATGTCCTTGGTGCCCCGCACGCGTAAGGCGTATCATCATGCTTTTGTTCAATTTATAAATTTTTGCATGCAACTTCAGTTGCCCGAAGTGTGGCCCATTCCAGTGGAACAAGTTTTACAATTTATGGTTTATCTACATAGTCAGGGCCTCGCTCCCCACACTATAGCATCCAGGTTGTCAGCACTGGCATTTATGGCCAAGGTGAGGGGTTTTGCTGACAGCATGAACGATTTCCGCATATGACATGTTTTGGAGGGGTAGACACGGGAACGTGGCCGCCACCCGGACACTCGTCACCCAATTTCCCCAGGGGTGCTTACCCACCTTGCACGAGGCTGGCATAACCTGTGTTTTGACAGGTATGAGGCAGCTCTTTTTCATGCGGCTACCACGGTGGCCTTCTTTGGAGTGCTCCGCATCAGTGAGTTGGTACTACTGTCTAAGGCGGATGCGACTCGTAGGGCACTGGAACTCGACGATGTCTATGTTTCTAATGAGTGGGCTCAGTTGAGGATACGGTCCTCAAAAGTTGATTAGACTGCTACGATGTTCCATTGCAGACATCTGTCCGGTTGGTGCCCTACAGGAATTCTTGGCAGTGCATGGCACGTACCCTGGCCCGTTTTTCTGCCACCAGGATGGGTCTCCCCTTACTAAATTTCAATTTTGGAAGGTGACCGGTATGTCACTATCCAGTGTTGGCCTCCCAGGGGCTCGTTACGGCACCCATTCATTTAGGATAGGTGCTGATTCAACTGCGGCTGCATTTGGGTACTCTGAGGCTGATATACGCCGTATGGGAAGATGGGGATCTATGCGTTTTGCATTATATGTTCGCCCTCTTCAGGTATGAGTACCAGTTAAGTCACTGTTCTCTTTTTTCTCTGCAGACCCTGTGTGTCCCCGCACACTGGTGGCAGTATGGCTGGTGGGCCACAGTTACGTGCACTGGGCAGCCCAGTATGCTGCGGCGACAGAGTGGGGACCCCAGCTTGGACTATGTGCATCCGCATGCATACGTTGGTACAGTAAGCGTGGAATGAGATGGCGGGAACTGTTGCCATTCCTTTTCTCCAGCAGGGATGCTGAACCGCCTGATGTCCTTGTACTGCACCTCGGGGGCAATGACCTTGGCCAGGTCACTGGCCTTTCTTTAAAATTCACGATTTGCTGTGACCTAGCTTATTTGCATTATGTGTGGCCGTCCACAAGGCTGCTATGGTCGGACATCATACCACGTCACGCTTACAGGGGAGGTATTGACCTCCATGCCCTTGACCGCGCTCGCCGCTCGGTGAACAGGGCAGTTGCCCGGTTCTTGGCAGACAAGGGTTTGGGGATGGTCATCCGACACCCCACCATTAGTTTACAAAATTATGATCTTTATGCAGGGGATGGGGTCCACCTGTCGGCTAGAGGTATGAACCTCTTTTTGGAAGATTTGCAAGTAGGCCTGTTGACCGAGCTGACGGTCTGGGGGGGGCTTCATTGAAGCCTCCCTGTGTGGCGGGTAGCACTGGTAAGGTAAATATTTATGACCCATAGGTATCCGGCAGGTTCGCAATTGACTGGCCAACACTTAGACAGGTACAGGTGTAATAACGTTGACCGGTCAACGACGAACCAGGCAAGGGGTGATGGCAGGAGCTTTTCAGCATGCATCACCCCGTGATTTGACGGATACACGTCAGAGGGTGGGGTCAGTAGATAGTTTATTGACTACGGTCAACAATTTGTTTGTGTCAACAAACAAATTGATACAAATGGATACATTGTAGCCAATTGCCATTGGCAATTTTGGGAGGAACCTTACCAGTGTTACTGCGGCCTGCTTGCCTTAAGAATTATAATTGGATGAGTACCAATTGAAAGTTATAATTTGGACTAGGGCATTATTCAATAAAAGTGGCCCAATGCCTTTATCTGAGTCTTTCTTTGGGGGGTGCGCCTGCAAAGCAGAAGGTTTGGTTGTTTCTTCCAGCAAAAATAAATCATCTTGTAAGCATTACATCTGAACAGAGCCACAATGTCAATATGCAGTCCACCATTAATCTTCCAAATGCCTCTGTATAATGCCTCCAGAATTCTGCTTTTCTCATTTATATTAATATAGATGAGGAAGGCACGATGTCATAGGAGTTCAAACTACTGAAACTAGTCATGTAACTTCAACCTGTGATAGAATAATATTATAGCAGAGCAGGGTGTAGGCTCCTAAAACTAATTGCTTTTTCTGTACTCATTGCTCAGAAACAAGATGGATTTGTGTTTCTTTAAAATTCTCAAAGGAATACTAAATATAGCTCACCTCTTGTTTTGCACTGAGCTGGAAAAAAAGGACAATTCTTACAGATCTGTATGCTCCACAGGTCCTAAGAAGGGAGGGCCTGTTCTGAAAAGTGTAAAACTGCCCAACTTAATTTGACTCATAATACTTATTGCCCTTAGCCAAGGCTGCTTAGGAAAACAAAATTAGGAAACTATGCGGTTTCAAAGCCTCTTGATCTTTGACTGCAGAAAACAACTAAGGAACAGGAAATCTAGTCAGCCCCATGCAAGTAAAAATAAACAAGCACATGGAGTATATAATACACATTATTTCAGTATTAATTGGTGAGCCAGTATGGAGTAGACCAGTAGCCAAGAGAACTTGGTTCACATCCCTGCCAGGTCAAACTCAATAATAATAATAATGTGCCATCAAGTTGACTCTGATCTATGTCAACCATTTTGATGCTTTTCAATGTTTAGAATACTCAGCCGTACTTTACCATTCCCTTCTTCTGGCAGGGTTTTGGAATTTGTAGCTTGCCCAGCTACTCAGGCTGGCTCTTTTCCCAGAAGCAAAGTAGAGAATCAAACTCCTGACCTCTGATTCTGCACCTGGGTAACTCGTTTGCTGAGCTAGCCACTCTTTAACCATTTCCCATACATTGAAAACTCCATTAGAATTATAAGAATTGTCATAAATTGAGGGAACACAAGAAATAAAACCAGCATTATCTACACAAGGAGAGTAGGGAAAAGACTTTACTTCTTATATCATAATTCCAGTATTTGAGAGCTACAAAACATGAGGAATGGACAGGAATAGGAACAACAATAACAGCTGAAGCACATATGAAAGAAAAAGGATTTGGTGATAGTGTTGTGAGAAAAAAAATCTCTTGAGAAGCAATTTATGATTATCAAGGACATTCAATCCTTTGTCTGGCCACGTGGTGGCTGCCTTGTTCTATATACTACAAGAAGGTAAAGGGAAGGTTGAATTTCTGTTAAAACAGTTGTGAAAGAGAGCATAAGTCTGAAGCCCATGATACACAACTTGTTCATATTTTGTGCTACACAACATTCACTGAAATCATTCCTCCCACTAAGTGCAGGGTAGTAATTATTCTTTCTTTGATAAGAACTTTTTAATTATTTAGTTAACTTGTTTGGATCACAGCTGTGCTTTCAAGGTACAGGACTGGGTTAATATTATGTCATAGAGATAGCACCTTTAGTATATCACTAGCTGATTACCCGGCCTTGCTTGGGTTTTCCCCCCATACATGTGTCCCGCCACCTGTGTCAGGCCCCTGCCCAGTTCATGGTGATGTCACAATCAGGTGACCTACCTGGGGCTATGACATTAGCATCACTATGTGTCCGGCCATGTGTGTCAAGCCCCTGCCCAGCTCAATTACATCACGATGATGTCAGAATCGGGTGACCTACCTGGGGCTATCACTATGGATACTACCACTGGGACACACACACACACACCCTCCCTCCTGTTGAGTATACTTCCCTTTGCAGATCAATTAAGGGACATACACCCCCCATGGGGCTCATGACCCCCGCAGTGACCATCCAGCACACCCAATGTATGTGTGTGCCACATTACAGCACAATTGGTGCAGGGGTGTAGATTTGTGTTCTTCACATACAAGAGGACACCTCTGCTTTATATTTATAGATTTGTCACATCCCGTTTGTTAAAGACATCTTGTAAACATTAATAAACAAAATTTCTCCAATCTAAGAATGTTTCTTTAATATCCTCTGTAGTATAAAACCTGAGTCACAGCCTACTTGGTCTTCTGCTTCCTGACTCAATCTAAAATTGAAAATATTTGCTTCAAGCCTTTGTCTTCTTTCCAAGTCCAGGATATCTACATTTTACATGCCACCTGTGATAGATGTAGACATTTTCCATCAAGACAAGACCTTGAAAAAACTAATTTTTTGACTACCAGTCCCAGAATTCTCAGATAGCATAAACACTGTTTGAGGAATTCACTAGTTATAATTCCAAAACTTTTCCAAGTTATGATTAAAACTGCATAGTTCATGTTTGTGCCCTACTGGAACTATATGCATGTAATATAAAGGCATAGAGTTTTGATACTTACCTGAGGTACTCATAAAGTCCATACATAGGCAAGAAGTCAATATCTGACAGGAACATGTATGGTGTGCTGATATGTTTCATGGCCACATTCCGCAGGAGGTTCACTGGATAAAATTGACCTTCCTTGTACACTATGTGGTATCCAACATTGTGCCGGCTCATAAGAACCTCTGAGCCTTGGGCATAACGCAGAAACTGCTGAGCTTCTGCATCGGAAAGATACAGTGCCAAGCTGATTGGGCCTTCCCAGTGTTTACAGATGGCTTCAAGCATCTGGAGTCTAAAAAGAGAAAAGAAAAATCAAAACAGAGTCCTCTGGTATTGAGTTATTCTCCTTTCCCTACTTCAGTTCCTAATACTGGGAAACCTACAGAAACATCTCAAGAGTTAAAAAGACTTTCTGCAAAACTGCAGATCTGTCTTCATGGCTTACATTTAAAAAACTGGTGTTTGAAGCCCATGTAAGAGCTGCTAAGCTATACAGTTTCTCTAGTAAGGAAAAGTATACCATACATTTTCCAGAACTTTTATCATGGCATTGAACACTGAAAAGAATGGATGCAGCAGGCAGATAGTATAGGAATGCTAGTAGAATCAAAAGCACTGTATTTTATTCTTCTTTTGAAACTATGGAAAAATTAATACCACCAAGTAAGAAGAGAAAGGAAATGTACGAGCAATGATGTCAAGAAGCCAACAGAATGACTTTTATGGCTAGAGGTGTGAAAAAGATGGTGAAAAACAAGTTAGAAGTCAAAATGTAAATGTACAATATATCACACAAATGAAGAAGTTCCTTAAATACCATGGTGCTCTGTATTTTTTTCAACCCCCCCCCCCCGAATTTTGATTATCACAAGTAGGAAAAAAATTTGAATAAATGCTTTAAATAATTTCTTTCAAAGATTTGTCATAGATCCTTAAGAAATAAACCAGAACAATGCAGCTAATTAATGCCACAAGTACTTAATTTGAGAACCTGCTTAGACCATTCAGAAACCATTTCCATTCTTATTAAATTGAATTAAAAGGAATGATTATGAAGACATAATGCCTCTTTCAGGTTGCTTTCTATGCACTGATTTCCTTTAGCTACGTGATCATCTCTTCAATTTTCCTGTCTTTGGCTTAATTAACATTATAGTGGGAAACTCATATGCCCACAGTCACCACTCTAGTTCAGGAATAACACAAAAGCATAGTTTAGCACTCCCAACGAGTCTGCTCAAGCCTTGGAGTTTGAGTGTTTTTCGCTCTTCATGTGGTACAGCTGTGAAGAAGAGACTGGAACATTTAAACTAGCCAACAATTTGTTATGATGTCTTTATGAGCTAGTTTCTGGTTGGTGTAAACCGTAGTTTATTGAAAGAAGTCAAGATCAAACTGCTATCTCTGATCTAGACTTGCTTTTCTAGAAATTGTTTCAACTAAATGCAATTAAGGTATAATGGCCAAAAACTTGTTATACAGCTCTGTCAGTGTAATGGAAGTGCTGTCACCACCACCACCACCACCACCACCACCACCCCGATAGGTGCTAGAGTCCCACGTTTGCTTTTGTATTGTGTGTGACTTTGTGTCACTGTATGCAAATCTCACACAACCCACAATTGAAGAAGAAAATAATTAATGTGCACGGCCTTTGACACAATTCCCCTTAGGTTGATGAGTCTACATAAAAGGATAGCTGCTAGTAATAAGTGGAGTAATAAGGTGGTGCTCCTTGAGGCTGCAAGAGAAAAAGACAGGAAACTGGGAAGTGATTTTACCCAAATAGTTTAATCCAGGGGATCACAACGTGGGGCCCACACTCCACAGGGGGTCTTTAATTTCCAGAAGCGTAACTCAGTACATTGGCTGATCAGTGCTTTGGGGAACTGACTTTGTCCGGACTCAATACTTCCGGACTTCTGGGAATTGAAGTCCAAAAACCAAAGGTTGGGAAACACTTGTTTACTCTTAGAATGCTAAAGTCTGGTTTAGCATTACTTTGAAGTGGGGCTACCGTTATTTGCATCAATGATTCTGCATCTTTTTGTCCTCTGGATGCTTTGAGGCTCCCAGAAACTTGACAGCCACTGATATGCATCATACTTTCAAGAAAAATACATATACTTTTGATGTATATAACCCTTATATTGTTTCTCACATCTATTAAGGAGCAACAACCTTCCATTTGCTAGTGACATCACACTGGAAAAAGACTGCTCACTGTTTCTTGAGCCTGCAGCATTCATTGTTATTTTTTCTGTGGTGGAAAGTAAAGGTTAGCTTTGTTGTTGTTCAGTCGCACAGTCAATTCTGACTCTTTGCGACCCCATGGACAATTGCACACCAGGCACCTCTGTCCTCCACCATCCTTCTCAACCCACCCAACTTTGCCCATTACATCAACAATACCATCTAGCCGTCTCATTTTCTGCCGCCCCTTCTTCTTTTGCCCTCAACCTTTCCAGCATCAAGGCCTTCTCAAGTGAATCCTCTCTTTTTATTTGATATCCAAAGTACTTTAGCTTCATCTTCACTATTTTTTCCCAAACTTTTAATTTGTCTTTCATCATCTTTTCCACAACTTTAGCCATAAAAGTCATTCTGTTGGCTTCTTAACATCATTGTTCACACATTTCCTTTCCCATCTTACTTGGTAGCTTTAATATATATATATATATATATATATATATATATATATATATATATATATATATATATATATATATATATATATATATATATATATATATATATATATATATATATATATATATATATATATATATATATATATATATATATATATATATATATATATATATATATATATATATATATATATATATATATATATATATATATATATATGGGGACTGAAATCATGCACCTCCCAAATCAACCTCTGGCCTGTGTGGAATTGGCCGTGGACTCATTTATGGCTGTCACAAATGCATTTACAACAGCTGTAAACAATGAGGGGGGCCACCAGTCCAGCGCCCTCAACTGTTTGAGGGAGTGTGATCCAACCCCCGACTGAAAAAGGTTGGCAACCCCTGCCTTACACCTAAACGGCTTTCCATTAATATCTACCTGAGGTAGAACCTATTTTTTTCTATCACACAGTAATCAAGGAAATCAATATTTTTTCTCCCCCCACTGTCTTTCCTAAGCTGTGCGGCAGAAAGAAAAAACATGTTCAAACTTGCAAATATAAAATCTGATTTCAATCTTAATGTTTTCCCCTGTAATTTTGAGTTATCTTGATGACACCCAGGGAAGTATAATGCTGTTTTTCTAGATTACTTTTGTGAGTCTGTACCAGAATCATTATTTTTTATATCTGTTATTAAAACAAAGGTTATTATCAGGTGTGACACATGCTTATATTAACAACAGAGATCAATAAAAAGGTATATCAAATGCTTTAGGCAACTAATGTTTGGATTCATAAATAAAGCATATACAACTGTTAAGCAATATAACAAAAACAAAGTGGATTTGCTTTCCTTTTATGCAACAAAAAGCAATCAGTCAGCATGGTTGGACAAAACTATTAATATGAAGGCTATAATTGCTTCAGTGTGTCAGCTAGAAGGTTCATTAAAATCCATTAGAATCCCTGAGGTTTCATAGGGTATCTTACATGGTTACCACCCAAAGGAAGACATATTTCTTTTGAGAGCCCCTATCATGCAGTAGTTAAGCTGTAGCCAAAACTCTGCTCACATTATGAGTTTGATTCTGACAGGCTTATGGTTGACTTAGCCTTCTTATCATCTGAGCTCAGTAAAATACAATTCCTAGTTTGTGGGAGGCAACTTCTAGTTTATATAATTACTTTGTAAAATGTCCAGAGAGTACTTTACCACAGGGTGCTGTCAGATTTAGGTTCTGCTTGTGTGCTTCCCTTAGGCCAGTGAAGGCAAACCTTGGCACTCCAGATGTTCTTGAACTTTAATTCCCAGAAGCCCTGATCACCAGGAGTCATACCTGTCAAGTTTTGGATTTGAAAATAAGGGAAATTTTGACCACACCCCTCTGTGGGTGTGGCCAAATATGTGGGTGTGGCCAAATATAGCCATGTGACTTGCTGGGCTCTAGTCATGCCTGCCACATGGCCATGAAAATGTCTGCAAACACAGACAGCACTGGCTCTTTGGCTGTAAATGGAGATGAGCACTGGACCCTAGAGTTGGATACGACTGGCAGATTTTACTTTCTTAGGATCAAAGATCTCTGCAGATGGTGATTGCAGCTGTGAAATAAAAAGGCGACTGATGCTTGGGAAACAAGCTATGAGAAACCTGGGGAACATAGTTAAAAGTAGAGGCATCACCTTGCAAACAAAAAATTGCATAGTCAAAGCAATGGTATTCCCTGTGGTAATGTATGGGTGTGAGAGCTGGACCATTAGGAAAGCTGAGCGCTGAAAAATAGATGCCTTTGAAATGTGGTGTTAGAAATAGGTTGATCCTAAAAGAAATCGACCATGACTGCTCATTAAAGGTCAAATAGTAAAGATGACACTAAAGTACTTTGGACATCAAAAGAGAAGAGAGGATTTACTTGAGAAGGCCTTGATGCTGGGAAAGGTTGAGGGCAAAAGAAGGGTGTGGACAAAATAAGATGGCTAGATGGTATTGTAGATGCAATGGGCACAAAGCTGTGTGGGCCAAAGAACCCTTTCCCCATCTTCTTGGTGGACTTTTGTTTTGTTTTCTTTCTTGTTTACTCAGTGGCTTAAATGACTAAGATGCTGACTGGGAGGCAGAAGGTCAGCTGTTCGATTCCTGAGTATTGCAAGACGGAATGAGCTCCTGTCTTTGTCCCAGCTCCTGCCATCCTAGCAGTTCGAAAGCAAGAAATTGCAAGTAGATAAATAGGGACCACTTTGGTGGGAAGGTAACAGTCAGTGGTGGGCTTTCAAAAATTTTACTACCACACTGTGGTCGTGGCATGGTGGGTGTGGCCAGGGAGAAGCCCTGTGTTGCACCCAAATTAGGACTACTTTATTTCAAAACTTAGATGGGAGCAGCCAGCCAGAATTTCTGCTACCGGTTCTGGCGAACTGGTTCGAACCTGCTGATGCCCACCACTGGTAACAATGTTCCGTGTGCTCTGGTGTCTAGTCATGCCTGCCACACGACCACAGAAACATCTGCAGATGCAGACAATGCTGGCTCTTTGGCTTTGAAACAGAGATGAGCACTGAACCCTAAAGTCGGATACAACTGGCTTTCGAGGAAGGGAAACCTTTATCTTTACCTTACTCATTTTTAATTAATTTTTTTTTCCTGGGAAGCAAAGAAAGTGCAGAATAGTAAACCAGCCCCCTAGGGTTACCAACTGCTTGTAAGCAGCTTGGCTTTAATGAACTAGCCCTGCACATGGCTAGACACACACACCCCAATTAGGGTGGAGGAGCAAGGGATTAATTTCCCAAAATTAACCAATCTATTTGTTCCTCACTGCAACCAATTGAAGCATTAACATCTGAGAATGTCGGATCCAGCTTAAGGAAGGGAATTAGTAAAGTAAAAAGCAACCTCTGTAGTTTCCAAGCCTCCCAGTAGCTGAGGAGTTAATCTCCCTCCAGATGGTTTGTTAGAAGGTGAGGTGGTCTCTCTCTCTCTCTCATAGAGTGATCAAGCAACATCCCCCACACCCCCTCCCAAGTTAACTCTAGAACAGAAACGGAAGCCTCCAGCCAGGAGACAGGGCAGAAACAGCTCAATAAAGCATGAGAGTGAGAGAGAAGTCTCTCACTGATTTGCCCCTGCATATATGAAATATCGCTCACCTGTAGAGTAGACTCCTGTCCCATGGTGGCTCCGAACAGCAGCAGCAAAAACGAAGCCTCCATGACTATGTGGCAGGGAAATGAAAGAGAAACTACAGAACGCCCCCCCTTTCTCTCTCTCCTCTTCCACAAGCGAAAAGCCACACAGCGAACTCTGGTGGCCAGAAAAACATACTGCAACTTTGCCTGTGAGGGCTCCGGTCAGGATTTTTTTTTTAAAAAAGGGATATTACGAGGAAATTAATAAAATGGGAGGGGGCAGGAAGAGGGGTAAAAATAAGGGGTTTCCCTGGGAAAAACAGGATACTTGACAGGTATGGCAGGAGTGCTCACTTGTGCTTCTGGTAATTGAAGCCCAAGAATACCTGGGGTGCCAAGGTTCGTCATCACTGCCTTAGGCAATGGCCTGATTCAGCTCAATATTTATTCTTCAAGATGTAGGAATACTTTCTTTTACCTACAGTCAAGTTAATTTCAATTTAACATTAAGCCCCATCCAAGATTTTCTACTTTGGACATCAAATGAGAAGAGAGGATTCACTTGAGAAAGTCTTGATGCTGGGAAAGGTGGAGGGCAAAAGATGAAGGGGGTAGCCAAAAATGAGATGGCTAGATGATATTGTAGATGCAATTGGCATAGAGCTGGGTGGGTTGAGGAGGATGGTGGAGGACAGAGGTGCCTGGTGGGCAATGGTCCATAGGGTCGCAAAGGGTTGAAATCGACTGTGTCCACAAACCACACAGAACAACAACAACAACAAAAATCTAGATGTAATTACTCAGAAGTGGTTTTCCATGCCCTTCTTCTTGGGGCACCCTAGAACTTAAGGCTACATAGACTGGCTCTTCTCCTGGGTCACCCAGTGGCTCTGAGTGGCAGAAGATGGCCAGCCATTTCGGCCAAGGACACCTGCCACCCCTCCCCTGGGCACCAACCATAGCCAGGGGTTGAAAAGTCACGCTGGCTCTGAGCGGCAGAGGATGACCTGCCGGCGACTCCAGAGCCCACTAACAACCGGGGGGTTTTCTGTTGCTGTTGGGACTTGGCCATTGGGGCAGGGGGTGGGGGCCATTCCCTCCTGGCCAACCTGGGCATCAGACTTTCTTGCTGGTCATTTGTTTATGAACGTTTTCTATGTGGTTTGTGGACTTTACTGTATCTGATGTTTATGTGATACTTTGTTAGCCGCCTTGAGTCGCGTTGTGAGTGGGCGGCATATAATAACAATAATAACAATAATAACAACAATAATAACAATAATAAAAATAATAATATCAAGCTCCCATTCTCAATTCTACATTCAAATGCCTAACCATGTAATATTACATGGCTAGTATTTTAGCTTACCAAGAGAACCCTATTGACCAAAACAAAAGGCAAAACAAAGGAGCAGTTTAGATGATACAGGATGCTTAGCACAACAGAGTGGTGGAAGGGGAGGGACAGGAAAGGGTGAGGGGAAATGCAATGTTGCAAGGAACAATACTGTATAGGGACATGGAATGTGAGATCAATGAATCAAGGTAAACTGGAAGTGGTAAAAAATGAGATGGAAAGAATAAGCATTGACATCTTGGGCATCAGTGAGCTAAAATGGACAGGGATGGGTGAATTCAGCTCAGGAAACCATCATATCTACTACTGTGGATAGGAAAACCTTAGAAGAAATGGAGTAGCCATAATTGTCAATAAAAGAGTGAGAAAAGCAGTAATGGGATATAACCTCAAAAATGACAGAATGCCAAAATGGCCGCCGCGCCCTTTGCGCCCCCCCATAGGACGAAGGCATCCGGGTAGTTAGGGGGCGTGGCCAGCTCCCTTATAAAAGGGGTGGCCATGAGGAAGCCGAGCTGCCATTTTGCGAAGCGACGGAGCGGAGAAGTTTTTCCCTCTTCCCTCCGTCGCTTTTGCTTTTACCGGGAAGCCTTTTGGCTGCTGAATTCTCTCGTTTTCGGCTTCCCATCGATTGGCTGAGAGGCCCGCGAAGAAGAAGGCGGCTGCGAGCGCGGCTCGTGCGGTTCGGAGGCGCAATCTGGGTCGGAGGACCGCGGCTGCGCCTCCCCAGCAGCCACCTTTGCCTGCACCCACCGGGACCGGTGGAATGGGGTCTATTCCCCCTGGCCAGAGAATGGTGGCCCACGCACGGGGCCAGTAGGGGCTGCGGCCCTCGGCCCGCAAGCGGTGGACACCTCTCCTGGTGTTGCCCGTTCGCTGGGCCTTCCTTTATAGGAGCGCAGCTCGCTCCGAGGCCTTCCCCTTGGGGGGTGGTCTGGTCCCCTTCCCTGGCAGGTTGCTACATCGGCCCTAATGGGCCCGGGTGTGGGGTTGTGGCCCTATTCGGGCCCCGGGGTGCAGGGACCTGTACCCATGCCTGTAGTAGGCGGGCTGGCTGGCCCTTTGCCCCATGTCAGCGTGGAAGCCTTATTGGCCCGCGTTGCGGCCCTCGAGGCATCCCTGGCCCGGGCTAGCCATTCTTGGGCTCCCTTTGGGGTTCGTTTCGACGCGTCGTCTGCTGGGCAGCGGCAGGCGACAGGACGGGTCGAGCTGCTTGAGGCGCGTGGCACGACCTGGGCCACTGCCTCGCAGCTCCCCATTCAACAGACCAGTGCGGGTCAGGCCCCATCGACGAGCTCGACGGCGGTTGTGAGCTCCGACGCCCCCAGTGGGCCGGAACCCCCGGTGGGGGCGGCCTACGGGGGTGCAGCATGTGAGTATGCGGTCCAAGCTAGTGCACCTACACACGTGGCCACGTTGGGGGGATTTCCAATGGCCTTGGCCTCGCGCGGGTGGGGCGGCGGTCCAGCCGCTGACGCCCCACCTGGCGATGACAACTACCACCCAGGGCCCCATGGTGGGGGGTGTTTTCTACCCTGTGGGGAATGTTTTGGGGGTGGCTGGGTTAGTACAGGCCCCCTTTCAGATGCCAGCGGTTCCTGTTGTGCCTGTGTCTGGCTTGCTGACGGCGGGGTATTCCTTACCGCTGGGTGACCATTTGGCACAGACCACCAAAGAGAAGATCTGGCGGGGGGGAGTACGTGGATATCTTCTCACTCCTCAACAGAGGGCCCACCAAGGAGTAGGGGGGGCAGGATGAGAAGGATAAGGAGCAGGCACGTCGTCACAAGCCACCACGTACGTGGGCCGACTGGTTGCCGGCCTACCTCATATACATGGCGGTGTACCTTAGGGCCCGGCCGGATTTGGCAATTCCGGTGGTCCAGTATTTGGACAACATCTACCGGGCGATGGTTGACTTTCCGGGCCCATCGTGGTTGGCTGATGACGTGTAATTCCATATGCGGAATACCCGGCACCCCGAGATTAGGTGGGTTGAGCCATGCCAGAGGCTGTGGCTTTTTGTACATGACGCCCACGCGCCCCGCGCCCGGGGAGAGATACCATTGTGGACATGCGGTCCAGCGGGCGGCCCCAGCACAGGTCCACTGCCAGGGGGCGGGGCAGGGGGTTTCCAGCCCGCCTGCTGTGCTGGACTTTCTCATCCAATGGTTCCTGCAATAGGAAGAATGGCAAATACAGACATTAGTGTCCCCCCTGTGCTGGCCCCCATGCGGCCTCTGGCTGTCCCAGGCCTGGAGGGATGCGGGGCAGAGGGAGGGGTGGACAGGGGGCTGGCAAGACTGCCGCAGATGGATCTAGTTCACCGAAGGGCTCCCTCCCCAATTAATGTGGACATGTTGGAGCGCTGGCTCACATTGTACCCGAAGGGAGAGGATGCGGATATCTCCTTCAGGGTTTTAGGCAGGGGTTACGTATCCCTTTCATGGGTGATAGGTCCCCTCAGGATGCCCACCAATCTTTATCCCTTAGGGGGAGGGAGGAGGTGGCTGCTGCCAGCAATATAAGGAGATCTATGCGGGCAGGGTCGTTGGCCCTGTCCCTGCGCCCCCGTCCCGGAGAGCATATTATTTCAGTGATGCCATGCCTTTTGGCTGTTCCAATTCGGGCTCGGCATTCGAGCGTTTCTCCACCTTCCTAGAGTGGGCTTTTGTTCGCAGATCAGGGTCCCGGTCTGTAGCCCATTCCCTGGATGATTTTATTCGGGGCTGAACGGGGCTGGGACACGTCCACACGTCTCCTCAACACATTTCAGACGCTAATGGAGGAACTTGGTGTCCCTTTAGCGCCCGAAAAGACCGAGGGCCCACCTACACAGCTAGTATTCCTGGGGGTGGAGATTGACACGGTAGCGCAGGCTTCTAGGTTGCAGCGGGATAAGGTGTAAAAGCCAGTGGCCCTTATCTCGGACTTGCTGGCCAAGCGCATGGCATCACTGAGGGAACTGCTGGTGCTACATGGTCACCTCAATTTCGCTGGCAGGGTCGTCGCACCGGGCAGGGCATTTGCTCGGCGCTTGCGCGACGCCATGGCAGGATTATCCAGGCCCCACCATAGGGTTAGACTTACCCAGGGTATCAGGGTAGACGTGCTTGTCTGGCTACAGATCCTGAGGGATTTCAATGGGGTGTCATTTTGGAGGTCTGAGCTCCTGGCTTCCCCTCGCTCTAAGATACAGTCCGATGCCTCGGGATCCCTGAGTTATGGGATGTAATTCAATTGGAAGTGGGCCTATGGTGGGTGGCCACCATCCTGGGCAGGCACAGGCTGCCTGCGTGGTCTCACGTATCTGGAATTTTCCCTATCCTGGGTGCTTTGATGCTATGGGGCGAGGAGTGGGCCAACTCGGTTGTCCATTTTGGTGTGACAATGCGGGTGTTGTCCACATTGTCAATGCACAGACCTCTAAATCGCCCAGGGTTATGGACCTAGTGCGCCAGTTCGCGTTGCGCAGCCTGCGCCTCAACGTTCTTTTCAGGGCCAGGCATGTCCCAGGGGTTACTAATGATATTGCTGACGCTTTGTCCCGCCTGCAGATCTCCAGGTTCCGTGCCTTGGCCCCGGATGCGGAGGAATTTCCCTCGCCACTCCCGGATGAGATATGGAACATTGGCAAGGAGGGGTGAACCGGGCGATTGGCCTGTCACTAGCGCCACGCCCGCGTAAGGCGTATCACCATGCATTTAATTCTTTCAGAGCATTCTGTACCAATTTCAAATGCCAGGAACCTGGCCGATCCCGGTAACCCATGTTCTGCGGTTCATGGTTTACCTGCATGCCCAGGGCCTTGCACCTCGCACCATAGCATCTAGGCTGTCAGCGTTGGTTTTTATGGCCAAAGTGGGAGGTCACGTGGACAGCACCGCTGACTTCCGTGTGAGACATGTTTTGGGGGGTGGGTGCGCGCGCGTGGGCGTTGCCCGGACGACCGCCACCCGATTTCCCCAGGGGTTTTTTACCCAATTGGCCCGGGGCTGGCCTGGCCTCTGTTTTGATAAGATGAGCCAGCCCATTTCATGCAGCTACAACGGTGGCCTTTTTTGGAGTGCTCCGCATCGGCGAGCTTGAGATGCTGTATAAGGCGGATGCAAGTCGTGGACAGCACCGCTCACTTCCATGTGAGACATGTTTTGTAGGGGTGGGTGCGTGCGCGTGGGCGTTGCCCGGACGACCGCCACCCGATTTCCCCAGGGGTTTTTACCCAATTGGCCCGGGGCTGGCCTGGCCTCTGTTTTGATAAAGATGAGGCAGCCCATTTCATGCGGCTACAACGGTGGCCTTTTTTGGAGTGCTCCGCATCGGCGAGCTTGAGATGCTGTATAAGGCGGATGCAAGTCGTAGGGCACTGGAACTCGAAGATGTCTGTGTGAACAATATTGGGCTCAATTGGGGGATACGCTCCTCTAAAACGTATCAGCACGGCGTAGGCAGTGGAGTAGACTGCTACAATGTTCCTCGGCAGACATCTGTCCGGTTGGTGCCCTACAGGATTTCCTTGCACTGTGTGGCACGCACCATGGCCCGTTTTTCTGTCACCAAGGTGGGTCTTCTCTTACTAAATTTCATTTTGGAGGGTGCCGGGAAGGCACTAGACAGTGTTGGCCCCTCTGGGGCTCGTTGCGGCACCCATTCGTTCAGGATAGGGGCGGCTTCTACTGCAGTTGTTTTTGGGTACTCCGGGGCTGAAATACGCCGCACGGGAGGGTGGGGATCACAATATTTTCAGTTTTGTGTTCGCCCTCTTCAACCGTGAGTACCAGTTTAGTCACTGCACTGTTTCTCACCCCCCCTTTTTTTCCTTGACAGACCCTGGGTGTCGTTTTACACCGGTGACAGTATGGCTGGTGGGCCGTAGCCACATGCACAGGGCAGCGCGTTATGCTGCACAGGGCAGTGCGTTACGCTGCGGCGACAGAGTGGGGACCCCGACTGGGACTGGGTGCAGCCGCACGTCTCAGGTAGTATGGTAAGCGCGGCATGTTATGGCGGGAACTGTTGCCATTCCTTTTCTACATCAGGGATGCTGACTCGCCCGATGTCCTGGTTATGTACCTTGGGGGCGATGGCTTGGGGCAGGTCACTGGCCTATCGCAGAAGCTTGCGGTTTGCAGTGACCTGCCCTACTCACATCATGTGTGGCCTGCCACATCCCTCAATTGGTCGGACACGATACCGCGGTACGCTTACAGGGGGGCATTCGGCCTTGAGGCTCTTCACTGAGCCGACGCTCCGTGAATGAGGCTATTGCCCGGTTCCTTTTTGATAAGGGCGGGGGACGCGTCATTAGCCTCCCCGCCATCAGTCTGCAAATTACGAGCTTTACTCAGGGGATGGGGCCCATCTGTCGCAGGGAGGTATGGACCTCTGGATTAGTGGACTGGCGAGCAGGCCTGTCGACCGAGCTGACGGTCTTGGGGGGGGGCGGTGAGCCTTTTGGAAGCCTCCCCGTGTGGCGGGTATCACTGGTAAGGTAAACATTTATGACCCACAGGTATCCGGCAGGTTCGCAATTGACTGGACAACACTAGATAGGCATAAGTTGGTTAAACGTTGTCCGGTCAACAACGAACTAGGCGACGGGGTGATGGCGATAGCTAGACAGCATGCATCACCCCGTGATTTCACGGATACACGTCAGAGGGTGGGGTCATTAGTTAGATATTGACTACGGTCAACAATTTGTTTGTTGTCAAGAAACAAATTGATACAAATAGATACATTGTAACCAATTGCCGTTGGCAATTTTTGGGTGGTACCTTACCAGTGTTACTTCGGCCTGCTTGCCTTAAGAATTATGATTGGTCGTTTTACCAATAGAAATTTATAATTCGGACTAGGGCATGAATCAATAAATGTGGCCCAATGCCGTTATCCACTTTTACCAGTGTCTGAGTCCTTTATTGGGGGGTGCGCCTGCAATGATGTCAGTCAGAATTCAAGGCAAACCTTTCAATGTCACTGTGATCCAAATATACGCACCAACCACTGGTGCAGATGAAGACCTAGAACACCTCATAGAACAGACACCAAGAAATGATGTCCAAATTATATTAGGAGACTGGAATGCCAAAGTAGGAAATCAAAAAGTGGAGGGAATAACAGGCAAGTTTGGTCTTGGAACACAGAATGAAGCAGGGCAAAGATTGATAGAGTTCTGCCAAGAGAACGCGCTGGTCATAGCAAACACTCTCTTCCAGCAACACAAGAGGCGACTTTACACATGGACATCACCAGATGGCCAACACCGAAACCAAATTGACTACATACTCTGCAGCCAAAGATGGAGAACCTCCATACAGTCAGCAAAAACAAGACCTGGAGCAGACTGTGGCTCAGATCACAACCTACTGATCGCAAAATTCAGACTTAGACTAAAGAAAATAGGGAAAACAAGGAGACCAGACAGATATCACCTAGACAGCATCCCTAAAGAATACACGGTGGAGGTGATGAACAGATTTAATGGCTTAGACTCGGTAGACAGAGTGCCAGAAGAATTATGGACAGAGATGAGGGACATCATGCAGGAAGCAGCAAAGAAAATCATACCAAGAGAAAGGAAGCGTAAGAAAGCAAGGTGGTTGTCTGATGAGGCTCTTAAGATAGCAGAGGAAAGAAGGAATGCAAAAGCCAAAAGAGAAAGGAAAAAATACAATCATCTGAACACAGAATTTCAAAGAAAAGCAAGGAGAGATAATGAAAACTACCTAAAAGAGCAGTGCAAAGAAATAGAGGAAAACAACAAAAGAGGCAGGACTAGAGATCTTTTTAAAAAAATCGGGGAAATCAAGGGAACATTTAAAGCAAAAATGACCATGATAAGGGACAAAGACGGAAAGGAGCTAGCTGATGCAGAAGAGATTAAGAAAAGATGGAAAGAGTACACAGAGGAACTCTACAAAAAGGACCTCAACACTCCTGATAATCACAATGATGAAAAAATTGAACTAGAGCCAGACATCCTGGAGAGCGAAGTCATAAAGGCCCTAAAGAGCACTGCAAACAACAAAGCTAGTGGAGATGATGGTTTCCAGTTGAATTTCTCAAAGCTCTAAAAGATGATGGTGTCAAACTACTGCATTCAATATGCCAGCAGATTTGGAAAACAAAACAGTGGCCACAGGATTGGAAAAGATCAGTATATGTTCCAATCCCAAAAAAGGGCAATGCCAAAGAATGTTCAAATTATCGAACAATTGCACTCATCCCACACGCCAGCAAGGTTATGCTCAAGATAATACAGGATAGCAGGGTGTGGAGAGAGAATTACCAGAGGTGCAGGCTGGTTTCAGAAGAGGCAGGGGGACTAGAGACCACATTGCCAACATACGTTGGATCATGGAGAAAACAAAGGAATACCAGAAACAAGTGTACTTTTGTTTTATTGACTACACTAAGGCATTTGACTGTGTGGACCACAACAAGATGTGGCAAGTAATTAAAGAGATGGGAATACCAGAGCACATCATATGCCTCATGAGAAATCTGTACACGAATCAAGAGGCAACAGTTAGGACAGAACACGGAATGACAGAGTGGTTTGGAATAGGAAAAGGAGTGAGACAAGGTTGCATTTTATCACCCTGCTTGTTCAATCTATACACAGAGCACATAATGCGCAATGCAGGGATGGAGGAATCACAGTATGGGATCAAAATTGCTGGGAGAAACATCAACAATTTGAGATATGCAGACTTTACCACCCTAATGGCAGAAAGTGAGGAAGACCTAAAGAACCTCTTGATTGGATTGAAGGAGGAAAGTGCAAAAGCTGGCTTGAGACTTAATATTAAGAAAACCAAGATAATGGCAACAGGTCCGATCAGTTCCTGGAAAATAGATGGGGAAGAAGTAGAGCCAGTGACAGATTTTACTTTCCTGGGATCTAAGATCACTGCAGATGGCGACTGTAGCCATGAAATAAAAAGACGACTGATTATGGGGAGACAAGCTATGAGAAACCTGGGGAATATAGATAAAAGCAGAGACATCACCTTGAAAACAAAATTTTGCATAGTCAAAGCAATGGTATTCCCAGTGGTAATGTATGGGTGTGAGAGCTGGACCATTAGGAAGGCTGAGCGCAGAAGAATAGATGCCTTTGAGATGTGGTGTTGGAGGAGAGTCCTGAGAGTCCCTTGGACAGCAAAGAGAACAAACAGGTCAATACTGGAGGAAATCAAACCTGACTGTTCATTGGCGGGACAAATAGTGAAGATGAAGCTAAAGTACTTTGGACATCAAATGAGAAGAGAGGGCTCACTTGAGAAGGCTCTGATGCTGGAAAGGTAGAGGGCAAGAGAAGAAGAGGACGTCCAAAGATGAGATGGATAGATGGTATTGTGGACGCAGTGGGCACAGAGCTGGGCAGGCTGAGGAGGATGGTGGAGGACAGAGGTGCCTGGAGGAAAATGGTCCATGGGGTTGCAAAGGGTCGTAATCGACTGAACAACAACAACAATATTTTAGTAGTCTGCCTGAGGTTTCAATGATGGAAAATCTGGTCATGTAATTCAACTGTCTTTGACTTCTAACAGGCAACTGTGGCAGGATCAGATCTGGACCTGCAGCTAGGAAACACGAGGTACCTCTATTAGGCAGCAGATTGTGAGTGTAATGGAAGACTAGCAGAATGTTGACTGCAGGGAATGGAAATAAAAAGAAAACAGTAGTGATCTGCTTTCCTTTTTCCTCATAAAGTCTTTAGGTACTACATAGATTGATTTGGGTCAATAGGGTTGACATTTGCAACATGTCTTGTGCTGCGCCGAGCAGCAGCTGTCAACAGGCTTATCATCTGATACAGAGAGTGAGGACTTAGCTTCACATTCTGATCACTGCTTCCCAACCAACAGCTAATAATCACTGCTATTTCTTAGGATGGTATTTCACAGCTGTGGTTTCTCATGGAGCAGGAACAGTTACAGAGAATGAATTACACCACAAATAATTGACACTGCAGTATCCTTTTTGTGGATGTTTCTTTATGGCCAGTTTTCTGTGCGCTGACATGAACATCTCAGTTCTTATTTTCAACAGCAGGGAACTCTACTCATGAGTCTAATAGTTCAGACCCAAGTTGAACAGATGTCACTTAATTGTGCAACAAAGAATGAAATATGACAGAAAACTGTGCACACAGAAACAATACAGGCCTAGCATAAATGATTTATGCCTTTTTCATAGGTGAAGAGAGCTAATCAGGAAATACTTGAGAGAAGGTCAAAAAAGCACTCATAACAATGGCCAGTGTAAAGTTCATCCTCAAAATTTTCTCTCTAGGGCAGGTGGAGATAATTTTTTTAAATTCTCTGCCCATAACATTTATCTTTGTTGTACAGAAAGGAATTAGAACTATATGTCCCTGTTAGAACTATATGTCCCTTTTATTATTGGGTGGGAAGGGAGGGACTTTTAAATTCGGGATGGTGTTATAATATTTATGTGTAAGTGCACCGTCCTGAGTTGCCCTAGGGAAATAAAATACTGTCTTTCTCTCTCCCCCCTCCCTCCAAGGCTAGCATGGGAATATGTGGTTTTCCATAGACTGCAAGACTACAATCTTGCTATATGATTTCTTCCCTGACTGCAACACTTTTTCTCTGCATTAAATAAGTAACTGTGCAAATGATTTTGAATAGTGAGGGAAATGAGATTTCAATTCTTTTTTTAAAAAAAGTCATGCAACGTTTCCCCAAAGTTCATAGAATCATAGAATAATTTAACTGGAACGGTCCTCTGAGGCCATCATGTTCAACCTCTTGCTCAGTATAGGAATCCAAATCAAAGCAGATCTGACAGGTGGTTGTCCAATTGTCTCTTGAATATCTCCAGCACTGTAGCACTCACAACCTTCTGTGGTAATTGGTTCCATTGTTGTACCGCTCTAACAGTTAAGAAGTTTTTTCTGATATTTAGCCAATATCTAGCTTCCTGTAATTTGAGCCTTTTATTATGTGTCCTGCATTCTGGGATGACCAAGAACAGAACCCACCTCTCCTCTTTATGGCTATCTTTCAAGTATTTGAAGTTCTGTGGTTCTCTCTTTTATCCTTTCTAAAGGGATTTTAATAGTTTAGAATCCCTGGACTTTTGCCGTTCTAGAAGTCCTGTTCAGGTGCTACTATATTTGTTCAGTATTTGTGGAGGAGATAACGCTGGCTCCCTCCTTTCCATGTCCCCTTGCCTCTCATGAAAAACAATGAGACTGAAGAGGTGAGGCTCACCATGTGAATAATAATAATAATGGAAAATAAGGGGTCTTGTTGGCATTAAGATTAGGGAGATGACTGATAGCCTTTTCTTCACATGAGGAAGTGGAATTGCAATGATCTTTGCACTGCTGGTGAAGATGATGAGGAAATTCTTTCTACTCTCAATCAGCCAGAATGACATTATGTACAAAATACCCCCTTTTGTGAAAACTGCCCATTTGAGGGAAGAATACAAAACTATGATGTCTGGCTGGACATCCTGCGATGGTAATGGAGTAGACTGTACAGCCAGCGATTCAATGCCAAATGTTGGGTGGTGGTAAATAACCTGACTCCCTAAAGAGGCCAATGGCTATGGGCAGATGAGCCCCTTTAGGTGGGGTGATGGTCCCCTCAGTGGAGGAAATGCCACTGGAAACCATCATATTGGGCCAAATGGCAAAACGAGCAGAGGAGGAACTCTGATTCCCAATGGTCATGGAGGCGGAAGAGGCCATGCCAGATGGACTGGCTGTAAAGACACACTTTGATAATATCCTCAAGGCTGTGGCAACTCTTTTTATGTAGATTTCCTGAAGAAGGAACAATAATCGGAAAAGTCGAATTAACTAGTATTGACTTTGAAACAGTTGCAACAGCAGTCTTAAGTGAACAATTTGATTTATTACCCACAGTGGAAATTGTTGTGTTAAATATATCAAAAAAAGATTCTAGTACAGCCTTTACATAAGAAGACTTTTATTTAGCCCATGGTGGAATATTTTGATTTTGATTTCTGTACATAAAAGACATTACTTTTTCAAATACGGAACTTTGAGTATCTTTCTTCGTTACAAATGGTTCTTCATTACCCTCAGCATTTACACCGTTTTTGCCCATTGCTTCACAGTATTGAGAGATATCCTGACCATCTCTCCAACCCGGAGGTAATTGCTTGTATTGTTCATTGAGTCTATCAGGTCTCTCTATGTTTTTAATGGGCATTATTTTTAGGTACTAAAATGCAGCCTCTAAAATTCTTCACCCTAAACCAGGGATTTTCAATGTTTTAAAGCTGCGAGCTGGACTATGCCCCCTCTGACAGCTGAGCGGGCCAGACTGGTAGTTCCCCACCATGAACGCTACCATAAAATGCATCTGCGGCTGTCATAAATACGTTTATGACAGCTGCTGGTGCATTTACAGCTGTCATAAATGTGTCTGCTTCCGCTTCCGGTGTAGTAGGCTACATGACATGGTGTCCCGGACTGGGTCCAGCCCGCAGGTTTTAGGTTGAGAACCCCTGCCCTAAACCTTCTATGATAAAATTAAAAAAGCCTGGCATCACATCAAGGAATGAGTTCAGAGGGATAGATTCAATGCATTCCAAGCTTGCCAATCCATCTCTCTCTCTTTAGAAAATCCTTTCAAACAACAATTACAGTATGCCCCTCCATTACTAATATTTTCCTTGTCCTTACAAGTGAAAATCACACACAAAGTGGACATGGGTGGTATGGGAGTACTATAATTTAACCAATAGAAACAATGGAAAACTAACAAGCGAAAAGTATAAGAGGGAATAAAATGGTTAAATTCTTCTTTAATAGGAATATTATTTATTGATTTTAGCTGAAAGAATTTCCAGCTGAAATCAATTAAGTAACAACAACATAGGGACCATGCATACATATTATTCTTAGGCAAACATGATTAAATGGTGCTATCGGAATAAAGATGGGTACTCTGCCTATTGATACAACATGTTCCCTGTATGGATCCCAAAGGGAAACAGATGCTCAACCACTGCAATGCTGCAGTGACATGGCACTAAGCTGTTGCTCACTCCTTTGAACTAAAATCCTGGAGGGGAAAGATACATATGTTTGTTGGCTTTAGAGATTTCTTGTGGCATTCACACATGATTTGAGATTCTCTCAAAAGGTCTACCAAAGGGGGGAAAAACATCAACTCTAAGAAATGTTTTCTAAGTAAAAAATCAATAGAACTGGCATGGGTGAACATGGTGAATGATGACTAAGTGTACAGAATGCTGATGATGAGATGGCAGCAGAAAGGTGCAGTTTTTTTGTATGTGGTTTGCATTTGTTTCTATAGCAATCAGTAGTCACTTAATCAACCTTGAGTTCTTAGGTCTCTCTTTGGAGCAGCACTGACCTTTCCATGCAGTCAGATGGAGAGACAAAGGTGTTGTGTACACTTCAGGTTATGCTCTATATGTTCTCTGCCTAATGCATCACTGGTTGTTTCTTTCTTTTGAATGTATGTCATAGCTGGAGAAAGCAGGGCTGCATAGAGTAGGATCAAGTGATTCTGTTGTTGCTTTTCATGATTGCATTTGGTTCTTCAAAGGAATGATTCATCTCTTACACTTTTGGCATACTTGTCAGAATTCTCTAAACCCACACTCTATATGCATGTTGGTATAATGCAACACAGCTATTTAAAAAACAAGTTTGATGGGTGAATAACAATTGCTTGCTCAGCGCAGGTTCTTTTCAGAGGATGTTACGCTGCATCCTGGGCCCAAAACAGTTAGCTGTTGGCCAAAGGAGTAATTTTGAAGAATTTACCAATAAGAGTAAAAGCAAGTGGAATGTATTATGTGCTGCAGAAGGGAAGTGAGGAGCAAGGGACTATTGAGAAAGACACAAACAACCTATTCAAGTTCCTCAATTTCTTCCTTGACTCACCAATCAATTTTAACTGTGTTCTTACCCAAGGTCAATTAGGTTAGATTCAGAGGATGTAACTTTCTATACTGCTGTTCAGCTTCGATCTCCTACTCTAAGCTTGACTTCTAGTTAGAGCTACGGTGAGTGCTTTAAATGACAAGGGCATTAGAATACTCTACTTTCAAAGAATCCAATCCTAACCAATATATGACACTATTAAGTCTTCTTGAATGAAAGAGTAGATACTAAAAGCATTTCCTCAATTCCCAGTAGAGAAAAATGGTTTCTTTACCTGTCCATTGACAACTGAGCTACCAAAGTTACATCTGTGTCTTCTGGGGTAGACTCATATTCATAGTGCAGAAAATACAGATGAGTCCGATGAACAGTAAAACGTTCACGCCGAAACTCATAACACATGTCATCCTCATCCAGCTCAGACAGCTGTTTCTGGAGCTGCAAAAAACAAAAAACAAAAATCAAAAGGGCAAAATTATAAGAATTTGTTAAGACCCATTTATTGAAGATGGTTGTTTCTTAAAAGTTGGTGCCTCACATTCTTTTCAAGCATTTCATTTCTTTTCAGTCTAAAGTCCTCCTACTTTTAAATCATAAATTGGACCAAAGAACATGTTACTTGGCAGCCATGTTTTTAAAGGAAGGGTTCATTTGATCTACATTTGCAGGTATACTAACTTAATGCATAACTCTTAGACCAGTTGAAGGATCAACCCACAGTAACTAGACTGATGTTTTTTTTTCCTTCAAAGGTTGCAAAGCAGTAAGTTCAATTCAATTCAATTCAATTCAATTCATTCAATTTATATCCCGCCCTACTCAACACATGGCCGACTCTGGCCGGCTAACAACATATAAATGACCCCAGGGCAACCCAAAGGGTTTACATATAAGATACAAGATACAATGTTCAAAATACAATAATAAATACAATGTTTCAAGTAAATAAAATGACACAAATCACAATATAAAGCAAAACAATCCACAAAATGCAAAATATCAGCACCACATCAGAATATAAAACAATTCTACCGAAACCACCCACAAAAAAACAAAAAAAAACCCTGCCTTCAGAGTCTTATGAAGGGGAGGACAGGGCCCAGAAAAGCCGACCGATGGCGTGGCCAGCGGGCCTCTTCACCCCCACTGGGGCCGAGCGCAGCAGCGGTGGTTCGCCTGGCAGGCCCCCTCGCCTTTTAAGTCCTGGTGAGGGGGGAGGGCGGGGCCCGGAATGCCGACCGATGGCGTGGCCAGCGGGCCTCTTCGCCCCCACCGGGGCCGAGCGCAGCGGCGGTGGTTCACCCGGCAGGCCCCCTCGCCTTTTAAGTCCTGGCGAGGGGGGGAGGGCGGGGCCCGGAACGCCGACCGATGGCGTGGCCAGCGGGCCTCTTCGCCCCCACCGGGGCCGAGCGCAGAATATACAGTAATAACTGTATATTCAAAAATAAACTTTAATGCTATTGCAATTTTTACAAAAGCTGCAGGTAGATGAAATAATTAGAGAGAATGGACTTAGAGCTACAAAAATTATAAAACTTGCATAGATTTGAAGTATTTTTTTACCCATTCTCACTTGACATAAGGCATGAACTTGTATTCATGCCATCAACTCAATTCTGAATTATGTTGAAATTTTTACAGGTTTTCTAGGTAGAAAATACCCAGAAGCAGCTTACTATTTCCTTCTTTTGGGGGTGCCCTGGGAAAGTGCAGTTTGCCTAAGACCCAGTGGTGGGCATCAAAAAAATTCCCTACCACACTGTGGGCATGGCTATGTGACTGGATGGGTGTGGCCTGTTGGCCATGTGACTGCTCTTCACTATCTTGTTGTTGTTCAGTCGCACAGTCGATTCCGACCCTTTGCGACCCTATGGACCATTGTTCTCCAGGCGCCTCTGTCCTCCACCATCCCCCTCAGCCCTCCCAGCTCTGTGCCCATTGTGTCTACAATGCCATCTAGCCATCTCATCCTTGGCCTCCCCCTTCTTCTTTTGCCCTCCACCTTTCCCAACATCAATGCCTTCTCAAGTGAATCCTCCCTTCTCATTTGATGTCCAAAGTATTTTAGCTTCATCTTTACTATTTGACCTTCCAATGAGCAGTCAGTGTTGATTTCTTCTAAGATTGACCTATTTGTTCTCCTCGCTGTCCAGGGGACTCTCAAAACCCTTCTCCAACACCACATTTCGAAGGCATCTATTCTTCTGCGTTCAGCCTTCCTAATTGTCCAGTTCTCACATCCGTACATTACTACTGGGAAAACCATTGCTTTGACTATTCTAATTTTTGTTTTCAATGTGATGTCTCTGCTTTTCACTATGTTCCCCAGGTTTCTCATTGCTTGTCTCCCAAGAATCAGTCGCCTTTTTATTTCATGGCTACAATCCCCATCTGCAGTGATCTTTGATCCTAAGAAAGTAAAATCTGTCACTGCTTCTACTTCTTCCCCATCTATTTTCCAGGAACTGATCGGACCTGTTGCCATTATCTTGGTTTTCTTGATATTTAGTCTCAAGCCAGCTTTTGCACTCTCCTCCTTCAGCCCATTCAAGAGATTCTTTAGGTCTTCCTCACTTTCTGCCATTAGGGTGGTATCGTCTGCATATCTCAGATTGTTGATGTTTCTCCCAGCGATTTTAATCCCATATTGTGATTCCTCCATCCCTGCACTGCGCATTATGTACTCTGTGTATAGGTTGAATAGGCATGGTGATAAAATGCAGCCTTGTCTTACTCCTTTCCCTATTCCAAACCACTCTGTTATTCCGTGTTCTGTCCTAACTGTTGCTTCTTGGTTCATGTACAGATTTCTCAGGAGGCATATGAGGTGCTCTGGTATTCCCATCTCTTTAATTACTTGCCACATCTTGTTGTGGTCCACACAGTCAAATGCCTTAGTGTAGTCAATAAAACAAAAGTAAACTTGTTTCTGATATTCCTTTGTTTTCTCCATGATCCAGCGTATGTTGGCAATGTGGTCTCTAGTCCCCCTGCCTCTTCTGAAACCGGCCTGCACCTCTGGTAATTCTCTTTCCACATGCTGCTGAAGTCTATCCTGTATTATCTTGAGCATCACCTTACTGGCGTGTGGGATGAGCGCGATTGTTCGATAATTTGAACATTCTTTGGCATTGCCCTTTTTTGGAATTGGGACGTATACTGATCTTTTCCAATCCTGTGGCCATTGTTTTGTTTTCCAAATCTGCTGGCATATTGAATGCAGTAATTTGACGCCGTCATCTTTTAGCGCTTTGAAAAATTCAACTGGGATACCATTATCTCCACTAGCTTTGTTGTTTGCAGTGCTCTTTAGGGCCTTTATGACTTCGCTCTCCAGGATGTCTGGCTCAAGTTCTACTTTTTCATCATTGTGATTGTCAGGAGTGTTGAGGTCTTTTTTGTAGAGTTCCTCTGTGTACTCTTTCCATCTTTTCTTAATCTCTTCTGCATCAGCTAACTCCTTTCCCTCTTTGTCCCTTATCATGGTCATTTTTGCTTTAAATGTTCCCTTAATTTCCCAGATTTTTTTGAAAAGATCTCTGGTTCTGCCTCTTTTGTTGTTTTCCTCCATTTCTCTGCACTGTTCTTTAAGGTAGTTTTCCTTATCTCTCCTTGCTTTTCTTTGAAATTCTGTGTTCAAATGATTGTAGTTTTTCCTTTCTCCTTTGGCTTTTGCGTTCCTTCTTTCCTCTGCTATTTTAAGAGCCTCATCAGACAACCACTTTGCTTTCTTACTCTTCTTTTCTTTAGGTATGGTTTTCTTTGCTGCTTCCTGCATGATGTCCCTCATCTCCGTCCATAATTCTTCTGGTACTCTGTCTACCGAATCTAAGCCATTGAATCTGTTCATCACCTCCACCGTGTATTCTTTAGGGATGCTGTCTAGGTGATATCTTTCTGGTCTCCGTCTTTTCCTTATTTTCTTTAGTCTAAGCCTGAATTTTGCGATCAATAGGTTGTGATCTGAGCCACAGTCTGCTCCAGGTCTTGTTTTTGCTGACTGTATGGAGGTTCTCCATCTTTGGCTGCAGAGTATGTAGTCAATCTGGTTTCGGTGTTGGCCATCTGGTGATGTCCATGTGTAAAGTCACCTCTTGTGTTGTTGGAAGAGAGTGTTTGCTATGACCAGAACTCTATCAATCTTTGCCCTGCTTCATTCTGTGTTCCAAGACCAAATTTGCCTGTTATTCCCTCCACTTTTTGATTTCCTACTTTGGCATTCCAGTCTCCTAATATAATTTGGACATCATTTCTTGGTGTCTGTTCTATGAGGTGTTGTAAGTCCTCATAGAACTGGTTCATTGTGGCTTCATCTGCACCAGTGGTTGGTGCGTATATTTGGATCACAGTGACATTGAAAGGTTTGCCTTGAATTCTGACTGACATCATTCTGTCATTTTTGAGATTGTATCCCATTACTGCTTTTCTCACTCTTTTATTGACAATTATGGCTACTCCATTTCTTCTAAGGTTTTCTTGTCCACAATAGTAGATATGATGGTTTCCAGAGCTGAATTCACCCATCCCTGTCCATTTTAGCTCACTGATGCCCAAGATGTCAATGTTTATTCTTTCCATCTCATTTTTTACCACTTCCAGTTTACCTTGGTTCATTGATCTCATATTCCATGTCCCTATGCAGTATTGCTCCTTACAACACTGCATTTTCCCTCCCCCTTTCCTGTCCCTCCCCTTTCTCCCCTCTGTGGTGTTAAGCATCCTGTATCACCTAGCCTGCCCTTTTGTTTTGCCTTTTGTTTTGGTCAATAGGGTTCTCTTGGCAAGATTTGTGGCGTGGTTTGCCGGTGTCTACGCCATTTTTCCCTCCTCATACATTTTATCACAGTTTTTAAAAGTTTAAATCATTTAAGACATTTAAGACAACATATTATCATGCATATTATCACACTTTAAAACACAGTCTCTATGTCAGTTTCTATGTTTAGTCAGTATAAAGTCTCTATGTCAGTTGCTATATTAGGTCGTCTACATGTGCATGTCGGCTACTTATCCTTTGCCTGAGACTCTGGCTCTCCTCCTCCTCTTCGCCCCCCGGCTGGGGATGGCTGCCCGGCTGGGGATGGCTGCCCGGCTGGGGATGGCTGCCCGGCGCCGGCGGCGGCAGGTCCCTTCGCCGCTCGCCCGGCTCTCCTCCTCCTCTTCGCCCCCCGGCTGGGGATGGCTGCCCGGCTGGGGATGGCTGCCCGGCGCCGGCGGCGGCAGGCCCCTTCGCCGCTCGCCCGGCTCTCCTCCTCCTTTCCACCCCCCGGCTAGAGGTGGCTGCCCGGCGGCGGCAGTGGCTGGCCTCTTCGCCGCTCGCCCGGCTCTCCTCCTTCTCTCCACCCCCCGGCTAGGGGTGGCTGCCCGACGGCGGCGGTGGCTGGCCTCTTCGCCGCTCGCCCGGCTCTCCTCCTCCTCTCCACCCCCGGCTAGGGGTGGCTGCCCGGCGGCGGCGGTGGCTGGCCTCTTCGCGCTCGCCCGGCTCTCCTCCTCCTCTCCACCCCCCGGCTAGGGGTGGCTGCCCGGCGGCGGCAGTGGCTGGCCTCTTTGCCGCTCGCCCGGCTCTCCTCCTCCTCTCCACCCCCCGGCTAGGGGTGGCTGCCCGGCGGCGGCAGTGGCTGGCCTCTTCGCCGCTCGCCCGGCTCTCCTTCTCCTCTCCACCCCCCGGCTAGGGGTGGCTGCCCGGCGGCGGCGGTGGCTGGCCTCTTCGCTGCTCGCCCGGCTCTCCTCCTCCTCTCCACCCCCCGGCTAGGGGTGGCTGCCCGGCGGCGGCAGTGGATTGTAAGTAGATAAACAGGGTCCACTTCAGTGGGAAAAGATCTTGATGAGTTATCTGCAATGCATAGTTGAACTGGTAGAATTACTTCTTTATGGGACAGGGAAAGAGCATTATCTTCATGTGCAGATGGTGGCTTTATGTATTGGTGGAAGATCAATCCGCAGCAGAGGCGAGAGAGGAATAAGCCCAAGGAGAGCAATCTGGGAAAGGTGGGGGGCACAACCAGTCGGCGGCAACAGCGGCAGCGACAACGCAACGCCGCGGAGTGGCTCCGAAGTGGCGGCCTGGAGGAGCCAGTGGCGGAGCGGCCGCCTCCGTAGACCCAACCATGCTGGGGTTTTGGGCTCCGCTCCCGGGCCGCCGCCGCTATGATGCCCGAGCGCTCCCTTCCCAACCACTGCCACCGCCGGGTCTGCTATAGAAGCCTCTTCTATTTTCATCACTCTATAGCGAACCTCTGAAGCCATTTCCCCCTTCATCCAAGGCTTTTCCAGGGCTCTGTTTCACCCCGAAGCACATCCCCAGCCACTCCGGATGCGCTTTGTGGTGAAATGGAGCCCAGGAAAAGCCTTTGATGAAGGGTTAAATGGAGCTGGCCCCCTCCCAAGCCTCTTCTAGCAGGAGGTGGGCGGGGCCAACCATTTTTACTACCGGTATGCGCGTACTGGTGTGAACCTGCTGATGCCCACCACTGCCAAGACCACACAAGCTGGCTCCATTAAAATGCACAGCAGGGAAATGAACTCCCAACCTTTTCCTCTACAACCAGTGATACACTGCAGGGGGTTCTGCCATGCTCAGGAGAACTGGTAGCGGAAATTCCCCCAGGCCATGCCCACCTGGATGGCCATGCCCACCTACATAGCCATTGCATTGGCCATGCCCACAGATTTTGCCCCGCCCACAGAGATGGTAGCAATTTTTTGGGAGTGCATCACTGTCTACAACCAAGTACCTAATTCACTGAACTATCCAGCCAGCTGAATTTTTATTTTAGAGAACATGAAACTAGCCATGTTAGCTGAAAAAGTCAAAATGTTGCTGAAGATTAACCAATACTGGGATGAGTATGGTTGGGGATACTGTCATACAGTATCTGCTTATGACTAAGCATCCTGAAAGAGCTGTCTCGTAACTGTATTCTATTTTCTAATTCCTCAGTAATTACTCTGCCATTCTTAATGAATGAACCCTAGTAAGGCTTGCAAACACCCATTTACTTATATGAGCCAGTTCTTGTTAGACAGCACAAGTCCTTGCATCTTGTGAGTCAGGAACGCTTGAGAGTCATGGGGCAAATTCAGCTATTAGTTCCAACCAGAGTATCCCTCTGATGGGAACTTATGTAAGCTCTGACTTACCACATCCCATTGATTCAATGAGATACCCAGATTGGTGTAATAGATGAGTGATGGACTAGGCTGGGTTTGAATCCCCCCTCAGCCATGGAAGCTCACTGGGGATGTGGAACTGGTAGAACCACTCCTTAAATTGCACACTTACTTTGATAGCCTTATTCTTGATGGGACATAATAATTACAGCAATTGATTCAGTAAGTCTACTCAAGCTAAGACTAATTATTTCATTTAGCCCTACAGTATATGCTATTGACAATCTGCAAGACATAATGGGGTCTGGATACCTGACAGCACTACTTTCAGCATCATTGACACACTCAAATCCCTTCACCACATTAAACTGTGCATCCAAAAGGGGACTGATTTTTAAAAAAAATCCTTCCAAAAAGTTATCTGACTTACTTATTGAGGGCTAAATACATACCACTAATAGTAAAGGTAAAAGGTAAAGGTTTCCCTTGCTCAAAAGCCAGTCGTATCTGACTCTAGGGTTCAGTGCTCATCTCTGTTTCAAAGCCGAAAAGCCAGTGCTGTCTGCTTTTGCAGACATTTCTGTGGTCATGTGGCAGGCATTACTAGATATCAGAGTGCACGGAATGCTGTTTACCTTCCCACCGAAGTGGTCCCTATATATCTATTTACTGCTAGGTTGGCAGGAGCTGGGACAAAGACAGGAGCACATTCTGCTCTGCAATACTCAGGTATCGAACTGCTGACCTCCCGCCTGTCAGCGTCTTAGCCACTTGAGCCACTCCAGTCCCTGCAAATTCCTGTTGCTTAGCATACTAAGTCATGCTAGAGTAGGCCCATTTGAATCCAGGCATGTGGTGAACTCTCCATGACTGGAGGCATTCAAGAGAAAATTGGACAACCACCTGTCAGATCTGCTTTGATTTGAATTTGTGCATTGAGTTGCGGGTTACACTCAATGGCTTCATAGATCCCTTCAACTCAATTATTCTATGAATCAATCAAACATACGGAAGAAGTGACCCTCTAATTCCCTAGTATAATTTAGTATGCAAACAAACAGGGTTTGAGTCATTGTGGACCTGTGCCAGTTCTGTTGTTCCTATCCAAAAGAAAGCCTCAAGCATTTGATGTGAATCAATGGGGCTAGGTGGAGTTTTAGCCCTTGCTCTTACTGGGGTTCCAATCTGTACTGTGATCTCCATACTTCTGCCTTTGGTTAGGAAGAACAAAAAATCATCCTTGTTATTTCCTGTATGTTATTTGGAAGCATATCCTTCTTCGATTTAAATCTGGATTAAAATCTTTCATCCTAGGATGTTTATCCAGCCAAAGTTCTCTGTGTTTAAATAAGAAAAATAATAATCACTGATATAGTTCAGTATTCCATAGTAACTGACAATGTACCATTTAGACCAGGGGTGCCCAAACTAATGCTTGCAGGCTGGATACGGCCCATGATGCCAATTCATCAGGCCTACAATGCCCTTGCTGCTCCCGGAAGTGGATGTGCGCATGCACATCCAGAACCACTCCTGGAAGTGGTACCAGAAACACCTGCACATGCACAAACACATCCGTGCCACTTCCGTAAGTGGATTGAGATGCCCCCACACATGCACAAATGCACATGGGCCACTTTCAGGAGTGGCACAGATGCATTTGTGCATGTGTGGGGGCATCTGGAACCACTTCCTGGAGTGGTGTGGGCATGTTTGCACATGTGAAAATGCACCCATACCACTCCTGGAAGTGGTTCCGGACATACATGCACAAACACACCCACTTCTGGGTCAGGCCGCTCAGCTGTTCCAGGGGCATTGTCAGGCCCCGGTGCAAAATGTTTGGACACTCCTGATTTAGATCTATGTTCATACCTGTCAACCATCCCGATCTGGCTGGGAAAACCCCGTAATTTGACGTCCATTGACATCATAACCCGCCCCGCGCTGCCAAAACCCCATAATTTGGCAGCGGGGAAAACACTTTCCGTGCATGCGCGGAAACACTACGCTGCTTGCAAAGTGAGCAGGTCCCGTTTTTCCAGAGCTGCCGGTTGACAGGTATGTCTATGTTTCTCAGACAGAATATAACCTGACTTGAAACTATAAATTTATCTAAACTTGGAAAATACAAACAAAACAGCACATGTTTTACTTCCGCTTCCAGGAGCGACAAGGGCTTCATGGGCTGGATGAATTGGCATCGGGGGTCAGATTTGGCCTCCAGGCCATAGTAACCAGCCCCCTGAACCACGTGACCAGCCCGCAGCCCAAAATGTTTGGGCACCCCTGCAGTAAGGGATATACATAGCAATAAATATTTGTTTCATTTGGGTTCATTTGGAGGTGTTTCCTTCATTTTTATATTTTTTGTGCAATGGTCTTTTTTGTCTTTCATTGCAAGGAAAGACTATTTTATGTCATTTGTTTCAAGTTTCCCCACTCAAGTTTTCTGGCACTTCCAAAGCCTGAAAGAGCTCATTAAAACTATTGGGGAAAAACCGAATCAGCAGAAAGTCTACTCCAAAAGCAAGCAATAGTACAGCTCAACTGAAACAACCACTCACACAGCCCAGTAGCATGCTGGTATGTAATATTTCTGACCATCTTGAAAAAACACAAAACAGTTTCAAAACCCTCAAAACAAAACATATACCTTTAACAGAATAAATATACAGTAAATTAATAAAATACTATTTTAAAAACAAACAAACAGGAAAAGCATCCCCCTCATATGGAAATAAAAAGCTTTTATGTACTCTTCTTTTGTTAAATTGAATAATGCATGTTTTAGAGCAGGGGTTCTCAACGTATGGCCCATGGACAGGATCCGGCCCATGGCACCAAATAATCTGGCCCCCACCCTCGCTCCAGCCACCAGTTCCGGAATCGGCTGTGGACTCATTTAAAGCCATTGTAAACACATTTATGACATCCGTAAATGAGTCTGTAGCCTTTGTAAACACAATTACAACATCTGTAAATGATTACACAGCTATCATAAACCCATTTACAACCACTGCAGACTCATTTACGGCAGCCATAAATGGTGGTGGTAGTGGGCAACCAGTACGGCCCCTTCAACTGTTAGAGGGAATGTGAACTGGCCCCCGACTTGAAAAGGTTGAAAACCACTGTTTTAGAGACTCTTTTTGTAAATTTTTCAATAAAAATGGAAAGAAATAAACTCGTTTGTGTTTTCTCATTTTATTAATATAATTGTAGGTATGGGCCTTTCATATTTTAAGGAAAATTGAGGTGACTGTAAACCCCTACATAAACAATCTCATTTCTAATACACAAAGTTTGTGAGTCTCCCAATATTTGTTTAATAAAAAGCAAAAAAGTCTAGCTCCTACGTTTCTCACTTAACTTAAATAGCAGAATCTTGTTTGATGGAAAGACTCCATCAAGAAAAGAAATACAGGAAGGTGAAGTATGTCTTGGTTCAACCTGAAGGCTGACAATATGCAGCAAGAGATTGTTGCTTAGAGCTGACATATCCAAAGTCAAAACAACCATTGTAATGTCCAGATGGGAGAGGAAGAAGAAGCTATCACCAGTTATTTTGTCTTATTCTGGATCATTCAGCAAGTTCCACAAACTTCAGCAATGGGTCTCATGGACTTGTCTAACCTGGAGGCTGTCTGACTAGCCAAAACCAGGATAATGGTTGAAAGAAAGAGTCTGAACTGTGGTAATCTCATGCTTTGTTTATTTTCCTTTAATGTCTATCCATAGTATGTGGATTGGGGTGAGGGCAGCAGGAGGACAGCACTGTGATCATACATATTTTCAAACTGCCTGCATCTCCAACCTTTTCAGGCAAAGCATCTAGCAAAGGCTACAGATTATAAAATCACAACTACTGTAAAGGTAAAGGTTGCCCTTGTTCGAAAGCCACTCGTATCTGACTCTAGGGTTCAGTGCTCATCTCTGTTTATAGCCAAAGAGCTAGCACTGTCTGTATCTGCAGACGTTTCCATGGACACGTGGCAGGCATGCATCAACACTGGAGAGCACGCAACTACTGTATCCAATCTCTATAATCACGTAGTTCTTGTATTCTTGCTCTGCATGCCACACCAAATACAAATTATTTATCTTGCACTTGAAACCACTGTTGATTGTAACCTCATTCATTTGATTTCTCCCCCAAAGCACAAATAATATCAGCATTTTAAATAAAGCTAGAAATAAAGCTATGTGTAACATCTTAATTTCCTTTACCTTCCCTCCCTTGGAAAGACATTAACATCCTGCTTATCAGTCCTATTTATCAGTCTAAATAGGAATGGTTAAAAAATCTGTATGCACTCTTCCTTTGAGATATCTTAGTATCTTCTTATTTAAAATTTCACAAATAGCCCTGCTATAAGTTTATAATTGCAAAGCAGCTATTATCTAGGTAGCCATGGAATGATTGTAAGATTACTGCAGGCTCCTAAACTTACATAATTATTTTTCTGTAATGGGACAATTTTTTTAAAAAATGATGTATTTTATGCCCTAAAAATTAAACTGCAAAAGTTTTGTTAATGGCCAGAAGTGAGCAAACATATGTTTACTACATTTTGTTCTCAGTGAAAATAGTACCCTACAGCCAAATTCTGTATTTTCTGAGGAACTCACTATATAAAGATATCAAAAGAGTAATTGTGTCACCCAACTACTTCATCAGTAACTTAACACTATAATAATACTCAGCACTATCCATTATGTTATGAAGTATACTCATCATGGCGAACCTTGACACTCCAGATGTTCTTGGACTTCAATTACCAGAAGCCCAAGCCCCCGTGAATCCACACGAAGGGGCTTACTGCGATTCATCTGGCCAGTGCTGCCCTCATCGCTCCCGGAAGTGGAAGTAAAACACGCTCATATGCTTCCGGGAGCGATGAGGGCAGTGCGGTCCAGATGAATTGCAGTAAACCCTTTCGTGTGGATTCACGGGGGCTTGGGCTTCTGGGAATTGAAGTCCAAAAACATCTGAAGTGCCAAGGTTCGCCATCACAGAGTATACTGTCGGTTAACATTTTCACCCAAAGCATGTTTAAAATTGGGAAGAGCAACCAGCAACTGAATAAAATTCAGTACAGCTACAAGCGTCTGTCTGTCTGTCTGTCTGTCTGTCTGTCAGTAAAGCAGACTACCTGCGAGGGAGACAAGAGGTCCTCCCTCAGTCGTGCCTGCCTGCTGTCGAAGCTCTTTGAGGTACAGGAAATCGGTCACGGGAGGTGGGAGCAAAGCCCTCCCGGCTCCGTCATCATTGGGAAGTCATCATCACCGCTGTGAGCTGCTGCGTCCTCGTGGACTGTTACTGGCCAGGAGGAGGTCAAGGGTAGTTGAACCTGACTGTAACTTTGCTCTTGGGACGTTTTGGCTGCGGGCGGTCTCTTGGTGTTTTTGAATGAGGTTTCCCTTTTGATTTTGAAATGTTTTCTGATATTGTCTTCTATGATTTTTTTTACCCCTTGTAATTTATATTGTAACAATTGATTTTGATATTTTGTTATTGGGGTTGTATGTGGTAATATTGTTGTTTTTTATTATTTATTTGATATTTGCTAGTATGTGTATTATTATATCATTGTAACTTATATGTATATTAATCCTCTTGTAGGTGTTCTGAGTTGGCCTTTGGCTTGAGTAGAGTGGGGTATAAATCCAATAAATAAATAAAATAAATAATATAAAATGGTAGGTTCTTTTTCACTGGAGGTTTTTTTAAAAAAATATTTTATTAAGTTTTTTAAAAAAATACAAATGATATATTAAAAAAATACAACAAATACAAGAAATTACAAATCAGAAAAAAGAAAATCACATTACATTAATTTGTTGTATTACAAATTATAACACCCAGTGATATTTACAAACCATGAGGATTGAATTTCTAATTTAATTTTCCCAGAAACTCATATGTTGAGGTACCGGCTTATCCCCTTTATCACTCACAAGGACAAATTCCACAAATGGTTTCCATATTTCCCAAAATTTGTTCTCTTTTAAAATACCTTTCTTCACATTCAATTCACATGTCAATTTATCATTTAATGCAATTTCCCACATTTCTTTATACCATTCATCAATTTTTAACCTTAATCACTTTTCCATTTTCTCGCTATACACAGTCTTGCAGCCGTTAACATTATTGACACCAGTTCTTTTTTGTTTGTACTCATATTTATATCATCCAATCCCGTCACCAAGGCGATACCTGGCTCCAGTTTTATATCAACTTTAGTAATCGCTGAAATTTCTTTCTCAATTAGTTTCCAAAAAATCTTAACCACTTTACAACTCCACCACATGTGTTCATATGTTCCAAGCTCACTTTTACATCTCCAGCAATCTCTTGATTTACTATTATCCATTCGATACAATTTAACTGGAGTCAGGTACCACCTCCACAATATTTTATAATTATGTTCTTTTAATCTTACAGAAAGATTTTTCATAATTCTTCTCCTCCATTTACTCTTCCACTGTGATTCCAAAATTCTTATATTTAAATCTTCTTCCCATAGAATTCTTAACACATTTTGTGAGCTTCTATCCTTATTCAAAATTCTATATATTTTACTTACTAAACCTTTTATCTCCATTTCTCCTTTTCTTATTTTACAAATCATCTCCTCAAATTCTGTTTTCCCTCTCTGTAAACTGAGCTCCTCTTTATATCTCTTCCCCCATTTTTTTACCAAAATTATTTGTAACCAGTTCAATTTCATCTGTTTAAACACTTCAGCTCTTAATTCCAAGTTATCCATCATTTTTATCCAATCTTTTAACAGAAACACATCATTTCTCAGAAGTATATCCTTTAGTCTTTTGTCTACTTTCAAAGGGAAAGTCTTAACATCTTCCAGATCCATTATCGGGGAAATTCCCGGCACTATTTTCTCTTTAATATTTTTCCAAACCTCCATCATTGCTTTCGTTAATGGAATATTTACCTTTATTTTCATCCCCTTATCCAAAAAAATTGCCTTCCCAAATTGTTGTAATTCTTTTATTTCTATCTCGTCCCAAATAACATCAGGTTTTGTTATAATTTTTACAACATTTTTAACTGAAATGCTCTATAATAGTGTTTAATATTTGGAATACCCAATCCACCTTCTTTTTGCGATATATACCATAAACTTTTTGTAATTCTCAGTCTTTTCCCCCCGTTACAAAAAGTATTTATCATGCTCTGAAAAATCTTTATATCTTTTTCTTTTAAGTGAATTGGTAGGGCATCAAACAAAAAATTAATCTTTGGCAATAATTTCATTTTACACAAAGCTATCCTACCAAACCAAGAGAAATTTAACTTATTATATTGCTTTATTTCCCCCTTTATTTCCATTATTTGTTTATCATAATTTCCCTCAAATGTACCTGGATATATTCCATTGTTTTCACAGGGTTTTTCATTATGACCATTGTATCATCAGCATATAAACTAATTTTTACTCCTTCTATTCCCTCAATCTTTCTATCTTCTCTTATAAGTGTCGCTAATAATTCCATAGCCATCATGAAAAGTATAGGCAACAATGGACAACCTTGCCTAGTACCCGCTTCTAATTTTATATCTTCTGTAAATGTTTCATTCACTTTTACTCTAGTTATTCCTTTCTGATATAGTTGATCAATTAAATTTATAAATTTCATACCAAACCCAAACTTTCTTATAATTTTTTAATCGTAATCCATTGCAAAGAATCAAAGGCTTTAAAAATATCTAAAGATAATAATCCAATCTTTTCCTTTTTTTTGTTCTGCTATATTCACCAAATCAATTACCCTTCTAGTAAGATCTGCCATATATCTACCCTTCAGAAAACCAGCCTGATCCTTATTTATATATTCCTTCATGAATTCATTTAGTCTATTCGCCAATATTGCAGTAAAATTTTTTGCATCTTGATTAATCAATGAGATTGGCCTATAAGACTCTATCGTATTCAAATCTTTCCCTGGTTTAGGAATCAAAGCAATTACTGATCTATACCATGAAGTCGGTAATAAACCTCCATCCAATATATAATTAAACAGCTTCAGGAGTCTTGGTATTACCAATTCTTTAAATTGTTTATAAAATTCCACTGAGAATCCATCCCCGCCAGGCGCCTTACCACTTTTCAATCTCTGTATCACCCCTCTTATCTCTTTTTCTGTTATTGGTGTTTCCATTCTATCTTTATGCTACTCCCTTATTCTAATTCCCTTCCATTCATCCAAATAATCCCTTAATTTTCCTACTCTTATATTTTTTTTAGAATATAAATCTTGATAAAAACCTTTTATTATTGCCACCTTCTCCTTTGTTTTGTTACATCTCACTCCTTGTTGGTTTATTAAAATGCCAATTTCTCTTTTAACACTCTTTTCTTTCGCAGCTCTAGCTAATAATTTTGAATTCTTGTTGCTATATTCAAAATATTCCCTTTTTAAGTATATCAAATCTTTTTAAACTTTTTCTATGTCCTTGCCGATCTGTTCTTTTCTCAATTTCTGGATATTTAATAATGTTTCTTTCTTCCCTGTTCTTATATGTTCCTCCTGAAGTTGTCCAATTTCTCTTTCAATTTTCTCATATTTATCCTTTAAATGTTTATTTCTTATACTATTTAGTTTAATACATTCTCCCCTAAAAACCAACTTCATAGCATCCCATACTACTTTATATGTTACTTCACCTGTATCATTCCATTGCCAATATTGATTCCAAACTTTTTCCATATTTTCCTTATTTACAGGCTCATTAAACAATTTTGAATCATATCTCCAACTACTTTTTCCCCTCTCTGATTTCCCAATTCCCAATTACATTAAAAGCTTAGCATGGTCTGATTCTTTGAAAATTCCAATATCTATTTCTTCTATATTCTTAAATATATCTTCAGTAACAAAAAAAAATAGTCTAATCTAGAATATGAATTATATACACGTGAAAAATATGTATATTTTCTTTCTGTTCCTTTAAATTTCACTGGAGGTTTTTAAAGAGAGGCGGATAGGCCACCTGATTGGAATGTTTTAACTGTGGATTTCCTGTATTGGTTGCTTTTAGACTAGAACAGATCCTTGAGGTCTATTAAATACACTGCAATTCTATGATTCTACAAATATAGTTTATGGACCATGTCTGACCACAGGTTTCTCAGTTACATAACGAGTTGGAAGAGGGTTATCTGCTGGAAACTTTCAATTTGCTTTTCCATCCTATGACAGGTTGGAACATTTAATAACATATCACAAAATCAGGAATATTAACACTGATCTATACTGACAAGTGACTATGGTGGCTTAGCAGTTAAGAGGCTGAACTTGATAACTAGAAGATTGACAGTTCAGCAATTCAAGACCCAAGTGCTGCGTAATGCAGTGAGCTCCTGTTGTCTGTTCCAGGCCCTGCCAACCTAGCATTTCAAAAGCAAGAAATTGCAAATAGATAAATAGGTACCACTATCTGAATGACAACTAGGCCACAGCTGATCCTGGGCTGCCTCTCTCAGCCTGAGGGAAGGTAAAAGCCATCAGCCCCTGGCCTGCCGAGAACACCAAGGCCACAGCTGATCCTGGGCTGCCTCTCTCAGCCTGAGGGAAGGTAAAAGCCACCAGCCCCTGGCCTGCCGAGAACACCAAGGCCACAGCTGATCCTGGGCTGCCACTCTCGGCCTGAGGGAAGATAAAAGCGACCAGCCTCTGGCCTGCCGAGAACACCAAGGCCACAGCTGATCCTGGGCTGCCTCTCTCAGCCTGAGGAAAGGTAAAAGCCACCAGCCCCTGGCCTGCCGAGAACACCAAGGCCACAGCTGATCCTGGGCTGCTTCTCCCAGCCTGAGGGAAGGTAAAAGCCACCAGCCCCTGGCCTGCCGAGAACACCAAGGCCACAGCTGATTCTGGGCTGCTTCTCCCAGCCTGAGGGAAGGTAAAAGCGACCAGCCCCTGGCCTGCCAAGAACACCGCCTTCGGGAGGGAGACTGGCAAGAACACCTGAGGCAGGGCGGCTTCTGGACTCCTGGCTGGGCTCCAAGGCCACCTCCACCGCCTCCACCGCCGCTTAGCCAGTTTCATCTTCGGGAGTGGAGGCCGTTGAGAACATTGGATGTTTGTCTTCCATCCCATGGCTGGTTTCAGAGAGGGGATATTTTTCCCGGCTGTGCGGGTCCAGCGCAGCAGCTACAAGGAGGACCTTGTGCCGCCAGGACCGGGGGCAGGGAGGAAAACATCAGCTGCACTTGGGGTTGCTTGTGGCCCCAAAGATGGCGCCCCCGCCATCTATGCAGCCACAAGCCTTGCACTGCCAGGACCGGGGTGGGGAGGAGAGCATTGATTGTACCTGGGGTCGCTTGCGGCCACAAAAGCGGCGCCCTCTGCCATCCCGGCAGCCGCGAGCCTTGCGCTGCCAGAACTGGGGCAGGGAGGAGAACTATGACCGCACCTGGGGTTTCTTGGCGGCCTTAGGGGTGGCGCCCTCCCTCCCCGTCACCCCCGTGGCCTTACAGCGCTTGGACCAGGGCCGGGAGGAGACTCCCATCATTGGAGTTCTGTTAGGGGTGGTGGAGTGAGTGAGAGGGTATGTTTTAAGTGGGTTAGGGAGGGAGGGAGGGGGAGATGGCCTTGCCAGCCAGGAAGAGAGGGCAACACTCCGTCGGGGTTAATGGTGGAGGTTCCAGGGGCTCATTTAGAGGTTGTGACGGGCATGGGGCGTTATAGCGGGAAACGTGGGGCGGGCTGCACTCGGGGAACACGGGACCGATGCTTAGTATCTGTCCCACATTGTGGGCCCCCGGTTTCACCTCTAGGTCCTGAGCAGCTGATCCAGGGTGACCCCGCCCTTAGGCTGCTGCTGATGAATGCCAGGTCGGTCTGTAATAAGGCTCCCCTAATACAAGACTCTATTTTGGGGGAGTGGGCTGACCTGGCATGCATCACTGAGACCTGGCTGAGACCTGAGGATGGGGTGCCTCTATCAGAGCTGTGTCCGGTCGGGTTCGGTGTTTGGCACCAGCCTAGGGATGTGGGTAAGGGCGGTGGTGTTGCCATTATAGCCAGGGAGTCATTGGGAGTCGCCAGGGCCACCGCTCCACAAATTTCGGGTTGTGAGGCCCTGCTCCTGCGTTTGGGCCCTAACGGTCAGTTGGGGGTCCTACTCCTGTACCTGTCTCCTTGCAGGGTAAGGGACTCCCTGCCTGGGCTCCTTGAAGCCATCTCGGCGTTGGCTTTGGAGTTCCCTAGACTGATGGTTTTGGGGGACTTCAATTTGCCTTCGCTGGGGTCTGGTTCCGAGGTGGCACAGGAGTTCATGGCTTCCATGCCAGCTATGGACCTGGCTCAGGTAATTCAGGGCCCGACCAGGGGCAGTGGCCACACGCCAGATTTAGTCTTTTTGTTGGGGCGGTGGCAGAGTGATCTGAGTTTACAGAAGCTAGACATAACACCTGTGCCATGGTCAGATCACTATCTGGTGGCTCTAGACTTTCTGGGGGCAACACTTCATCGTAAGGAGGCAGGGTCTATTAAAGTGGCCCGCCCCCGTCAACTGATGGATCCGGATGGATTCCAGAGGGAACTGGGGGAATTTCCTCTGGATCGGCGACACGATTCACCTGAGGCACTTGTTGACCTGTGGTACGGGTCGACGACATCTGCCTTGGATGTAATCGCTCCACTACGGCCTCTCAGAGCCCGTGGAGCTAGGTCATCCCCGTGGTTCACTGAAGAACTACGGGAGCTCAAACGGGCAAAGAGACGCCTTGAGTGCCGCTGGGTGAAGACCCAGAGCGATTCCAATTGGACACTAGCTAGAGCCGCTATTAGGGCCTACCTAGTGGCGATGGGGGTAGTGAGGAGGCAGTACTTCACCTCCCTTATTGCCTCCACTGATAATCGCCCTTTTCGGGTGACCAGGTCCCTCCTGGGTAGGGCAGGGCCTGTGCCTGGTTGGCAGGGATCGGCTGAGGACTTTGCTGACCATCTGGTGGAGAAAATCGATCGGATTCGCTTGGGGTTCAAACTTGGCGTGGAGGGCGAGGGTCCGGGGGGAGCCAGTGCGCAGTCTTGCGGTGTTACCTGGGATCGGTTAGATCCAATTGCCCCGGATGAAGTGGACAGGCTCCTTGCGGTGGTCTGTGCCACTAATTGTCCATTGGATCCCTGTCCCGCCTGGCTGGTAAAAGCCTCTAAGACGGTGACAGGTGGCTGGGTCGGGGCTATAATTAACACGTCTTTTCGAGAGGGGATGTTTCCTGCACTACCATCTTTGGTTTTGGATGGGGCTGTTTTGCCCCAGACCAACCCGGTGCGCAACTTGGGGGTCCTCCTGGATTCGCGGCTGCTGCTAGAAGAACAGGTGGCGGCTGTGGCCAGGAGGGCCTTCGCCCAATTTCGGGTGATTTGCCAGTTGCGCCCGCTCCTGGATCGGGACTCTTTGCTCATGGTCACTCACGCTCTGGTGACCTCCAGACTAGACTACTGTAATGCGCTCTACATGGGGCTGCCCTTGATGACCATTCGGATGCTGCAACTGGTCCAGAATGCTGCGGCCCGGGTGGTGATGGGGTGTGGACGTTATGCCCATGCCTCACCACTGCTTCGGGGGCTGCACTGGTTACCAGTTTGTCTCCAGGTGCAATTTAAGGTGCTGGTTTTGACCTTTAAAGCCCTACATGGTAGTGGGCCAGGGTATCTTAGAGACCGCATCGCCCTAAGGACGTCTGTCCGTCCAACCAGAGCGGACCAGAGGGGCTCTCTAATTGTGCCATCAGCCAGGGGGGCTCGCCTTCTCCGTGTCCGCACCAGCCCTTTGGAACCTCCTGCCTGTGGAACTGCGTCTCCAGATGGAGTTGTTGCCCTTTAGGAAGGAACTAAAGACCTGGCTGGCGGGCCAAGTTTGGGGTGCGGGTGGGGATGGGGGTACCATTGGGTGGTTGGTATAGAGAAGTGTGCCTTCCCCCAGGGTCCCTTTGGTTCTTGCACACCTTTTAGGGGTGGGTTGTTTTTTTTAAAACTTTTAACTTTTTTATCATGTGTCTTTTATGTATTTACTGTCCGCTAGGTAAACCGCCCTGAGTTGGGTTGTACCTGAGTGGGCAGTATATAAGCGTGAAAAATAAATAATAAATAAATAAAAACTAACGGGTTGTTATATGCTGTAAATTAAAGAACCAACTTTGAATGTGTGTGTGATGCTTTCCAGGTCACAGAACAGGGTGGAAAACAGGTCACTCTCACCATCCTCAATTAACTCATTAGTAGATGTGTAATGCCAGAATGTTTATTTTCCATGCATCCACTAACCATTTACAGCTCAAGAGAAACAAACTTGATGGTAATCTAACCCTAATCAGAGATCTTCTATTTAGTTGTAAATAGCCACACTGATCTTCTGTTATTATTAGTTGTAAATAGTTATATGTTATGCTAGGCAATAATTGTGTATCTCTATACTTGCTATGTATAAAATAATGCCATAAAGTCTCACTCTTATGTCTGATGAAGTGGACTTGATTCACAAAAGCTAACATTAAAATACAGGAGTTAGTCTTTAAGGTACCACAACATTTTTTTGTCTTGTCTTATCTTGTTTACTGTTTGATATGCTTGCACAGACTAACACGGCTACCACTTCAAAATAAGGTCATTATGATGCATTATAGTTCAAAACCTGTTTAGCTACTGTATCGCAAAACTTTAAGAACAGAGGTCTGCAGTGGACCTATATTAAGAGTTAATCTTCTGTTATATCTTTAACAATTTAGAGCATTACAGTATATATTTTGCACAACCGCATGTGTTTTGAACAAAGGATCTTGTAGCAAAAATGGCTGTTAGCCAGAGAGCTTTTTACCTTGCTGTAAAGTTTCTAAGTTTTGGTTTTAAAGAAACCTCAGATGGTATATTGAAATATGTTTCATCTTCCATTTCAAAAATTGTTTGTTGCACATTAAGTTGCTTGTGCACTTTTAGTCATTATAGTTTTCTGGACAGAAAACAAGGTTTGCAAGGTTGCAACTAAGCTGCAAAATATTGCCATTTAATTAAAAAGCTTCACATTTAATTTACATGAGTGCTCTTCATGACAAGACTAGAGTCACACACTCATTCTTTGATATTTTAATCTGAGAGTCACTAATTTTAAATAAATCAGTTTCTCGAATACATAGGTATAAGCATGAAAATCTGATGTGTGTGTGTGTGGAGAGAACAGTAATACAGTAGACCCTCGCATAACATTACTTGGTTCCCCAAGTAGTGTCATTATGCAGAAAACGTTGTTATTCGAATAATGAGAAAAAACGTCGCTATTCGAATAACGACAGTAAAAAACGTCGTTATTTGAATAACGATGTTTTTGTCGTTATTTGAATGATCACAGTAGCATTGTTAATCGAAAATGACATTATTTGAACACGTCATTAGGCAGGGGTTCACTGTATATTTTAATTGGGTTTTCACCCCTTCACACGCTTAGTTACCATGTCTTTCCAAGCTTCTAAAAAAGGGGGCTAGAAATATGTTTTTAAAAGGTTAGGCTACTCTTTGCTTGTTCATTCTCCCACATAGGATCCTTTTATCGTCTTCAAAGTCTCAAAGGAGTCTTCAAAGGAGCAATCACAGTATAATATATGTGAAAGATGCATGCAGTTAGTCTGAATCCACAGTGTGTCTACTAATTAAATTATAATGCGTGAGCAGCAAAGAGGCAGGACCAAAACAAATCTGGTGGAATACAGGAATAGTATCATATGCTCAAGTTTATAAGAAGACATTTTAAATGACAGTTATAAAGTGTCAGTTTCTTATTAATTGGAAGTATTGGATTATAATAATTTTTATGGTCCTTCTCCTCTTAAGTGTCCTAATAGGAGCCCTGGTGGTACAGAGGTGGTGAGTTAGATCTTGACCAGTGCTCAAGAATGACTCAGCTTTCCATCCTTCCAAGGTCAGTAAAATGAGTACCCAGCATGTTGAGGGGCAAATGCTAATTAATTTGTGAACCGCCCAGAGAGTGCACTAAGTGCTCTGGGGAAGAATATAAATGTGATTATTTTGCTTTGCTAACAAGGAAGACAAAAGGTTACAATTTGTTGGATAATGAACAATGCAAACACATTGCCCTTTTGAGGCTTTGGGGAATATTAAGAGGTGTGTGTGTTGGGTAACATATCTATAACACCATTACATTACTTCTCATTCACAAGAATTAAAGGCAAATCAGCAATTCATTATTTTTTTGATCCAAGTGCTCATGTTATGGTTATCAGCAGGAAGTCCTTTAATTAGATTCTGACTGGGAAAGACAAAACAACCATATGCAGCAGTAGCATATGTATAAAGCTGTAAATAACAGGCAATATAGGAAAGAGAAGGAAATGTCTAAAAAATTTTTTTTAAAAAAACAGGCATTTTCCAACTTACTTCTAATTTTCCCAGATGGCGGACTACCATCAAAAACTGAAATTTGCTTTGTAAAGGCTGTTTGTTGAAGTTCCCCACATAAAACAACCCTAGTTAAGAAGAAATAAATGTCTGTACAACATATTCATAAAACGGTTGATTTGCTCTCCATCCAATAAATTGAAAGGTGATGCAACAGATTTCACATCATGTTCACCATTTCATGGCTGGAACTTCCAAGTTGTCTGCTATATTTGGTCTCTAGACTTCAAACTTTACTGAGTAGCTTCATTATATATATATAATATTTATATATATATATATATATAAAAAAGTGGTTTCCCCCCCAATCTTGTTGTTCTGTGCAGGACAATGACAATAAAGATTTATCTATCTATCTATCTATCATGACCAGGGGGACATGTGAAGTTTTTTCCTTTTGTCCTTAGAATAGCAGCTTCTTGTGCCAAGTGGCAAACTATTTTTGAAACAGAGGAGACTTTCAAATGTAGATCATGACACAGCAGAGGCAATATTATATTCAAAAGAGTAGGGGGATTAATGCTTCTAGTTAAGACAAAGGTCATTCTTGCTCAAAAGCCAGTCGTATCTGACTAGGGTGCAGTGCTCATCTCAATTTACAGCCAAAAAGCCAATGCTATCTGCATCTGCAGACATTTCCTTGGTCATGTGGCAGGCATGGCTAGACACCAAAGTGCATGGAACACTGTTACCTTCCCACTGAAAGGTACCTATTTATCAACTTGCAATTTTTTTGCTTTCGAACTGCTAGGGTGGCAGGAGCTGGGACAGAGATGGAAGCTCACCCTGTCATGCAGCACTTGGGTCTGGAACTGCTGACCTGCCAACTTTCCCGTCGCCAAGTTCAGCCTCTTAACCACTAAGCCACCACAGTCCTTATGCTTCTAGTAGGCACATTCAAATTCAAAAACACAACTAAAGCAGCCCCTTTGATATGGACCACAGACTTCTGATAGACCACCACATCTGTTCTCCAGATTGATACAGCTCTGAGGTCCTGCCTACTATGGCCAACCTTCCATCTTAGAATACTCCAGCATGAAATGACTAGTAAAGCTGGAAACAACAGCTGTTCTAACACAAAAAAAAGCATATGGAGGCAGAGGCACCAGTTCACAAGGACCTAAATGAAATATAAAGATGGTCCAACAAGTTCTGATTCCTTCAGTAATCTAAAACTTCAGTTTGGTAACTAAAAGTTTATGTTTTCCCTCAAACATTGAATAATAATAGTATTTTTTCTAGACCAATTAGAAGTCTCTTAAGTGTAAGAGTTGTTCTTGCAGCTATAGATTAACAATGTTTCCCTTTTTAAAAAAAGTATTATTATTAAGTGCACTGAGACATCCCTATTTTACTATATACTGTGTTGTTGTTCAGTAGCACAGTCAAGTCTGACCCTTTGTGACTCCATGGACCATCATGCACCAGGCTCCTCTGTCCTCCACCACCCTTCTCAGCCCACTCAGATCTACGCCCATTGCATCGATAATGCCATCTAGCCACCTCATCCTCTGGCACCCCCTTCTCCTTTTGTCCTCTATCTTCTCTAGTGAGTCATTTCTTCTCATTTGGTGGCCAAAATACTTGAGCTTCATCTTCAGTATTTGTCCCTCCAATGAGCAGTCAGGGTTGATTTCTTTCAGGATCGACTGATTATACTGGTGGCTAGATGCAAAATACATTCTTAATAAGAGTATGAAAAAATGAATATAGTCAGACATAGTATTTGCTTATCCTTCACATAACTAGCTTCATAATGGCAGGGCCATGCCCCCTCAGACAGCTGAGCAGGCCAGACTGGTAGTTTCCCCTGCCATAAATACTGCCATAAAATGCATCCATGGCTGTCATAAACACGTTTACGATGGCCGTGGACTCATTTATGGCTGTCACAAGAATGTTTATGATGGCTATAAATGAGTCCATGGCCAATTCCGGTGGTGGTGCGTGGAGTGAGGTTGGGCGCCGGATTATTTGGCACTGCAGGCCATATCCGGCCCGTGGGCCATAGGTTGTGAACCCATGGTTTACAGTGTTTGTTTTAGTATTGCAAGTCATCTTGGGTCTTCTTGAGGAGAAATGTGGAGTATAAATATTTTAAATAATACATACATCAGAAATACAGCAGCAGGTGAAGTTGCATTTTCCACATTTTCTCTTCTACGCAGGAGTGTTAGAAATGCTGCTGGGCAGGGCAATTGCTTTTGGCCCTACAGCCCCAAACATACCCAAATTAACACCCAAAAGTGGCAGATGATTGATCAGGAGAGAAAAAAGCTCCAACATGGAGATGATAAGCCAACTGAGAAGGCTTTTGATTTTGATAGCAACCTTTCTTAAAACAACCCTACAGCATTGCTTATTTCAAGGCAAAGACACAGCGGTAGATGAAAAATAAAATGTTTAAATTTGCATGTGCAAAAATCAGATCGCTTGTTGGGTGAGCAATCAGGAGCCTGGATGTTTTCGAGCACTGCTCTTAACTGGCAGTAATTTACGCACTTTTTGTTGTTACAAAATTACCAGCATGGCTATTCCCTTACAAACTGCAACATGCAACCTCCTTCAGTCACAAAATTGTTCTACTCTCCACTTCTGTTCTGATTATTACTGACGGTGATAATAATACTTATGTGTACTTACTATAAAAAGTGCCCTTGACAAGAGTTCCTAAAACTGGTTAACATACCAGTAATGTAGTAACCCCTATAAACAATGGGATGGATATGAGACCATATCAGATAAATTATATTCCGCATTACAGCTTTTATTATAAAGTTACAAGCACAAATACTAAACATACCACAGATGATAATAATAATAATAATAATAATAATAATAATAATAATAATAATAATAATAATAATAATAATAATAATAATAATAATAATAATAATAATAATAATAATAATAATAATAATAATAATAAATAATAATAATAATAATAATAATAATAATAATAATAATAATAATAATAATAATAATAATAATAATAATAATAATTTCATATCAGAAATTATTCTGGGTTGAAAGGATTTTTGCTGGAGGAACTCCGCTCAGGGGACAGCCACATTAGGCTCCTTTCATGTCCCCAAGATATTTTCCCACTGAAGTGGTCCCTATTTATCTATTTGCAATTTCTTGCTTTCTATCTGCTAGGTTGGCAGGAGCTGGGACAGAGATGGACACTCAATCCATCATGCAGTACCTGGGTCTTGAACTGCCAACTTGCCGGCCTTCCAGCTAACAAGGCGAGCTTCTTAACCACTGAGCCACCACAGCCCTTACCATAGAAATGTATCTGCTTTACAACTAGGCCCCTGGGTACAGAATGATGGACTCAGACATTAAAAGGCTGATGGACAGCACATAAATGAGATATTGCAGCATACTTATTCTTTATGGCTTTCATTTAAACTTATTTTGGCATTAAAAAAGAAAAGAAAGAATGGACTGTAATAGGCAGCACAATGTAATCTGAAGACAGCTAAAGCGGTCTTTTCACCAGCTTTACATTTACTATCAATTTGAGTTGATATAGCAACTGAGAAATTCCATTGTTTCCCGCAAGGGGACAATGACAATAAAGATTTATTCTATTCTATTCTACCTATCCAGTTCCAGGAGTCACTTTCTGGTCCTGAGCCCTTTTGGCACACAAAGTCCTCCTCTGCCCCAGGCCAGTATTGATGAAGCTGCTGTCCTCCATCAAGGTGGATTCAAGTGGGATTTAATCCACTTGGGAACCATCACCCTTCCCTGTGGACTTGGGCACCCAAGGCCATTAGTACTCAGGGTTGTCAGGTTAGTTAACTGCTGCCTGACACTCGGCATTGAGTCACTGGCAGTATGGTCTACTCTACCATAGCAGGATAACCTGGCCAGACAGGCTTTGTTTTTAGATGCTAATAATAACTATGTGCTGTCAAGGCAATTTTGACTTATGTCATTCAGAGGGGTTTTTTTAGGTAGATAATACTGTACTCAATAGTGGTTTACTCTTCCCTTCTTCTGGGAGCATCCTGGAACTGTGGAGCTTGCCCATGAATTAAACAGGCTGGCTCTGCTGAGATGCACAATGGGGATTTGAATTCCCAACTCTGCTTCCACAGCCAGAAACCTAACTCACCAGGCTAGCCATCCAGCTACGTAATGCTACGTAACACTTTTCCAGATTTTGTGAAACAGTTCTCCAATCAAAAATGTACAACGTACACAAACACACATTTCCTCTCAAGGGGAGAAGTCAATAAATGGTTAACACTTTTCCAGATTTTGTGAAACAGTTCTCCAATCAAAAATGTACAACGTACACAAACACACATTTCCTCTCAAGGGGAGAAGTCAATAAATGGTTAAAATATCATATATATATATATATATATATATATATATATATATATATATATATATATATATATATATATATATATATATATATATATATATATATATATATATATATATATATATATATATATATATATATATATATATATATATATATATATATATATATATATATATATATATATATATATATATATATATATATATATATATATATATATATATGATATCTAGAGCAGTGGTGGCAAACCTATGGCATGCCTGCCCATACCTGTCAACCCACGGCTCCGGAAAAAATGGGACCTGCGCAGATCGCTTGTGCGCAGGTTGCTTGCCACGCATGCGTGGAAGGGTTTTACATTTGTGTAGCCTTTCCCCCCCGTTGCCAAATTACGGGGTTTTGGCAGCGCGGGGTGGGTTATGACATCAATCGGCGTCAAATTCTGTGGTAATCCCGGCCAAATCGGGATGGTTGACAGGTATTTGCCTGCCCCAGAGATGACACTCAGAGCACTCTTTGTGGGCACCCATGCGGTCGCGCCAGCATAGAGTTTGTCCCGCCCTTCTGCCCAGCAGCCCAATGGGAGCGCTTCCTCCCTCTCCCAGCACAGCAGCCCAATGGGAGCATTTACTCCCTGTTGTTGTTGGCACTTTGTGATAAATAAGTGGGTTTGAGGTTGCAGTTTGGGCACTCGGTCTCTAAAAGGTTTGCCATCACTGATCCAGAGGACACAACTTAGAGCAGATACAGATAATGTATTCTTTTTTAAAGGGAAGGCCTTGTTCATGGCTATTTTTAAATTATGGAATTTCCACCAGAAGGCAGTGAGGTTAGCTCCCTTTCTGCTGTGCCAGATTTGTTGGGGGAGGGAACTTAATTAACAATTTAGTAGTTTCTCAACATTATTCAGGGATACAGAGAAAGAACCTTCTCAAAGATTGTGGTATTTTTCAACCACAACCGGGCCTACGCTGGGCAACCTTGTGCCAGCTAATCTTTCTCACACTGCATCAGGCAAAAGGAACTACAGAATGAATTCACTGAAAGGTAGCTTCATTTTGGCAGTTTCACATCTGGCCTAGACGCTGGAAGAAGAGGAAGAACATTATTTAAACTCTGAAATTGCCAGTCCCAAGCATGGATGAGAAAGGAGTAGGGTTGGGTGCCAGGTTAGGACATTTTATTTCTGTTGAGGTAATGTGGAGCTTTGCTGCCCTATGTGTTGTATAGTGTGAGGAGGAATTAAGTCTAAGTAAGTAAGTAAACATTGTTGTTTGTTGTTGTTCAGTCGCACAGTCGATTCCGACCCTTTGCGACCCTATGGACCATCGTTCTCCAGGCGCCTCTGTCCTCCACCATCCCCCTCAGTCCTCCCAGTTTTGTGCCCATTGTGTCTACAATACCATCTATCCATCTCATCCTTGGCCTCCCCCTTCTTCTTTTGCCCTCCACCTTTCCCAACATCACGGCCTTCTCAAGTGAATCCTCCCTTCTCATTTGATGCCCAAAGTACTTTAGCCTCATCTTTACTATTTGACCTTCCAATGAGCAGTCAGTGTTGATTTCTTCTAAGATTGACCTATTTGTTCTCCTCGCTGTCCAAGGTACCCTCAAAACTCTCCTCCAACACCACATTTCAAAGGCATCTATTCTTCTGCGTTCAGCTTTCCTAATTGTCCAGCTCTCACATCCGTACATTACCACTGGGAATACCATTGCTTTGACTATTCTAATTTTTGTTTTCAAGGTGATGTCTCTGCTTTTCACTATGTTCCCCAGGTTTCTCATGGCTTGTCTCCCTAGAATCAGCCGCCTCTTTATTTCATGGCTGCAATCTCCATCTGCAGTGATCTTAGATCCTAAGAAAGTGAAATCTGTCACTGCTTCTACTTCTTCCCCGTCTATTTTCCAGGAACTGATCGGGCCTGTTGCCATTATCTTGGTTTTCTTGATATTGAGTCTCAAGCCAGCTTTTGCACTCTCTTCCTTCAAACCGATCAAGAGATTCTTTAGGTCTTCCTCACTTTCTGCCATTAGGGTGGTGTCGTCTGCATATCTCAGATTGTTGATGTTTCTCCCAGCAATTTTGATCCCATATTGTGATTCCTCCATCCCTGCATTGCGCATTATGTGCTCTGTGTATAAGTTGAATAAGCAGGGTGACAAAATGCAGCCTTGTCTTACTCCTTTTCCTATTCCAAACCACTCGGTCATTCCGTGTTCTGTCCTAACTGTTGCTTCTTGGTTCATGTACAGATTTCTCAGGAGGCATATGAGGTGTTCTGGTATTCCCATCTCTTTAATCACTTGCCACATCTTGTTGTGATCCACACAATCAAATGCCTTAGTGTAGTCAATAAAGCAAAAATAAACTTGTTTCTGGTATTCCTTTGTTTTCTCCATGATCCAACGTATGTTGGCAATGTGGTCTCTAGTCCCCCTGCCTCTTCTGAAACCAGCCTGCACCTCTGGTAATTCTCTTTCCACATGCTGCTGAAGTCTATCCTGTATTATCTTGAGCATCACCTTGCTGGCGTGTGGGATGAGCGCGATTGTTCGATAGTTTGAACATTCTTTGGCATTGCCCTTTTTTGGGATTGGAACATATACTGATCTTTTCCAGTCCTGTGGCCACTGTTTTGTTTTCCAAATCTGCTGGCATATTGAATGCAGTAATTTGATGCCATCATCTTTTAGAGCTTTGAAAAATTCAACTGGGATACCATCATCTCCACTAGCTTTGTTGTTTGCAGTGCTCTTTAGGGCCTTTCTGACTTCACTCTCCAGGATGTCTGGCTCAGGTTCAATTTCTTCATCATTGTGACTATCAGGAGTGTTGAGTTCCTTTTTGTAGAGTTCCTCTGTGTACTCTTTCCATCTTTTCTTAATCTCTTCTGCATCAGCTAGCTCCTTTCCGTCTTTGTCCCTTATCATGGTCATTTTTGCTTTAAATGTTCCCTTGATTTCCCGGATTTTTTTTAAAAAGATCTCTGGTTCTGCCTTTTTTGTTGTTTTCTTCCATTTCTTTGCACTGTTCTTTTAGATAGTTTTCCTTATCTCTCCTTGCTTTTCTTTGAAATTCTGTGTTCAGATGATTGTATTTTTTCCTTTCTCCTTTGACTTTTGCGTTCCTTCTTTCCTCTGCTATTTTAAGAGCCTCATCAGACAACCACTTTGCTTTCTTACTCTTCTTTTCTTTTGGTATGGTTTTCTTTGCTGCTTCCTGCATGATGTCCCTCATCTCTGTCCATAATTCTTCTGGCACTCTATCTATTGAGTCTAAGCCATTGAATCTGTTCATCACCTCCACCGTGTATTCTTTAGGGATGCTGTCTAGGTGATATCTGTCTGGTCTCTTTGTTTTCCCTATTTTCTTTAGTCTAAGCCTGAATTTTGCAATCAGTAAACATTATTTGAGGTATTAAATCCTCTCTTTATTTCAAGATTTATTTTTTTATTATATGGTAATTCATTTGTTGGTTTCATTCTGTTACATAAACAACTATGAAGGACCTTGTTGGGGATGAAAAGTGGTATAAAAACTCTTTCTTAAAGAAAAAAATAGGGCATATTCATTGTGTGAAAATTATGCCTTTCTCCATATGGCTGCTATGAGCCATTTCTACATATGCAAACTACCACCTTCAACATTACCCACTCAAAACAAACCCGCAGAACAAAAGCTCTTGGGAAATCAATCAAATAAATAAATAAAATTCAAAGCAGATACAATTTGTGCAAAGAATAAAGCATCTGCCTGAAAGAGAATTCAAAATATATGGGAGACTTGTGTTATTTTGCTAGCATGCAAGAAGAAAGGAGCATAAGGCAAACTCTATAAATTTAATTTATGCTCATTGTAATGCCTCTTTGTAACACTATTGTGTGTAATGAGGCCAAAGCATAACTGAGGGCAGTATAAAATCTATTGAACTCCATTAGGTATTTAACAGATATTTGCATTCCAAACAAGCACTCTTAATTACAAATTAAATTCTAAATGCAATACCTCTAATAACATGAAGTTGCTAAACTGTAATAGCTTACATACTGAAACAACCCCTTGAGGGTGAATTCTGACACAGCCAGATTGCCAGTGACAAGCACAAGCCATTGATTTTATAAACAATGAAAGCTAGTACTCAACCAGTCCTCAAATTATCAAAGGTAGAACCCTGTAAATCATTTCCTACTATCTTGGCCTGCCCAATGGGCAGATGTTACTTCTTTCTCCTGGCTCCAGAACAACAAGGAGTGAACATTAGTGGACTGGCAAGAATCTGCCTCAGCAAGCTCCACAACTATTGTTGCCATATCTCCTGAACACTCAGTTGACTACCTTCTAGACTCCAACTGGACCATCCTTTACTTAGAAAAGAGAAGTCTTTCTCTGGAAGGAGTAGCAATGATGTAAAAGAGAACAGAGTTGTGAGGTGCTGACTATTTAGGGCAACCACATTGCTTAGGGCTGTGATGGTAAACCTTAGCACTCCAGATGTTCTTGGACTTCAATTCCCAGAAGCCCAAGCCCCTGTGAATCCACACAAAGGGGTTTACTGCGATTCATCCGGCTCGTGCCACCCTCGTCACTCCCGGAAGCGGAAGGAAAATGTGGGATATAAATATCTCAATAAATAAGTTGTACATGTTTGTGTAAGGCAGAAACACCCCTAGCTTTAAAATAACATACTTTCAACTCACATTTTCACTGTTGACATCAGCTTCACTTGGACATCCAAAGAGTTCCCGCCTCAGCAAGTTCCCATCATATTCCAAGAATGTCAGGTAAAGATTGCGGAAAAACTCAACATGCTTGTTCTTTACTCTCAGCTTTTTAGGCGAGTTCCAGTGGATGACCTAATTTTAAAAAAAGACAGGAATTCTGATAATCAAAATGCAGTCTCATCTGCACTCTAATTTTAAGCACACTATCTGTTCCTGTGGTTGTTATTGTAATATGCTTCCTCCTTGTTCAGTGCTGGACTCTTACAGACATTATGAAAGAAGATTTTCTTCTTCTTTCGAGCCATTTAGGGATTCCTTTAAAGAAGTTGCAGGTGACAGGAAAAAAATCTTCCTCCAAATGAGAGAATACAATGATGCTCAACTGCTTCTAAAATGTTGCAGTTTGGGAAACAATTTATGCAGAAACAAAAGCCTTGTAATAAATCATGCATGAGTTAAGTGTCTTGTTAGCTTCAGCAGGTTACACTAGCAGTGTGCTATGTGCATACTTCTGGCCCCATTAGACCCACCATTGCTGCACAACAATAGTTTTTTCTAGCAAAAAAGAAAAAAAGAAGAAGATGAAAAAAGGGGGGCAAATTTTCTTGTTTTGAAAGCTTCTAACAGCAAAGATTAATATTCTACAGAGGGTCATGTGTAAAATATATGGCCATGTTAATTTTTCCTCTCTGCTGCATAATGATTACAAATACCAGCTTTCTTAAACAAGAAGTAGACTTCTGGCTGCTAGTGATGCTCTGTTCAGTTGCATACAGACTCTTCCTCGTGGGCTTGGAGAAATTACCTCTTTTCTCACATCCTCATAATGTCTGGATGCTATGAGGAGGGCAGCCATCTTTGGAACCATGGGCTCCTCTTTGACCAAACAAATTCAGGTCCTAACAATAGTCACAATCGTGAGCCAAGAACAAGCCTTGCTGAAGACAGCCAAGCCAGAGGTCTCAGCTTAGACATCATGCAAGAAAAACCACATAGGAGGCACCATGACTCAGGGCAGTAGCCAGGGGGTGGCCAGGGTAGGCTTTGCCCACCCTGAGTTAGCAGTTTGCCCACCCAAAAACTCCTGGCTGTTTTCAGCAGGAAAGGTAACAGTGTTCCATACACTCTTGCGTCTAGTCGTGCCTGCCACATGACTATGGAAACTGATACGGATGCCATGGTAACATCTAAGTATTGTAAAGGATACATGAACTAATACTGTAGCTTTAAGAGACACAAATGTGTAGCACACAGGTGAAATGATTGAGTGAGTGACTCTGCAAGATATCCAGCATAAAATAGAGCTTTGCGAAAGGCTTTGTTGCTAGGGTTTGATTTACCTTTAGCCAAGATGCTGTCTGAAGGGGTTCTCTACCTGTAGCAATGCTGTTGGACACTGAGGTTTGTTGCAGAGCCACACTGATGGAAGCTGAGCTCTGTTGTCTATTGCTGGATGCTGAGGTTTGTAACCTTGTGCTACATTGCTGAACTATAATGCCAGTGTGCATGAACTGCTGTGTGCCGGAGAACCAAGGAATACTGGATGCAAGCAAGACTGTTTCCAGTTTAACTATTGTTCTGCTTTGTGTACTCAACTGTTTGCCTGGAAAGAAAGGACCGCTAGTTTTGTTTTCGCTCTCAGAAAGAGAGAAAGTGCCAGCACTGTCTAGATAAGACTGAATCTTATCTCACAAGCAAGCAAGGACAAAAAGACTTTGCCAAACTTGCAGCCAGCCAAAAGAGAGAGAGAGTGAGAGAGAGAGAGAGGGAGGGAGAGAGAGAGAGAGAGAGAGCTGGAGTTGCAGTGAGCACACTTGCTGTGTGCATAGAACTTGCGCAACAAAAGTAACAGACTGTTTATCTGAGCTTAGAACTCACAGAGAAGAATCTGCTGTTTGTGTTAACTTTATTTAAATCATCTCATCATTTCTGCTGAGTAAAGGTTTTTTCTGTTTACACCGTTAACCTGAGCCAGCGATTGTTATTGTCTGGGAGAGGGATAAAAATCAAACGGGCACCCCGCTGCTGCTAAAAGTTAATAACTTCACTCTGCGTAACTTGAACCCAGATTCTTAACATAACAGAAACATCTGCAGACGCAGATAGTGCTGGATCTTTCGCTGTAAACAGAGGTGAGTACCGGCCCCTAGAGTTGGACACAACTGGATTTTGAGCAAGGGAGATATTTACCTTTACTAGATCTCTATTCAGTAGTTAGGTGCTGTCTTTCTCTGTTGCATTTGCCATTGCAGGCGCACCCCCCAATAAAGGACTCAGACACTGATAAAAGTGGATAACGGCATTGGGCCACATTTATTGATTCATGCCCTAGTCCGAATTATAAATTTCTCTTGGTAATTGACCAATCATAATTCTTAAGGCAAGCAGGCCGAAGTAACACTGGTAAGGTACCACCCAAAATTGCCAACGGCAATTGCTACAATGTATCTATTTGTATCAATTTGTTTGTTGACAACAAACAAATTGTTGACCGTAGTCAATATCTAACTAATGACCCCACCCTCTGACGCGTATCCGTAAAATCACGGGGTGATGCATGCTGTCTAGCTATAGCCATCACCCCGTCGCGTAGTTCGTCCTTCACCGGACAAAGTTTAACCAACTTATGCCTGTCTAGTGTTGTCCAGTCAATTGCGAACTTGCCGGATACCTGTGGGTCATAATGTTTACCTTACCAGTGCTACCCGCCCATGTGACCAAAGTCAACAGCAGCAACAGAAAAACCCCTATGTCAAACCATAGCAACAGTGTGGGATGGGCTAAAAAACCAGGACCCGGAAGACAATATGGGTCCCAGCCAAAAATTCCCACCCGGCCCCGAAGCGACCAAAATATCACACTGTTAACTAGGGAGGGGGTGGAGGGGAAAAACTTCTCCGCTCCGTCGCTTCGCAAAATGGCAGCTCGGCTGCCTCGTGGCCACCCCTTTTATAAGGGAGCTGGCCACACCCCTAACTACCCGGATGCCTTCGTCCGGTGGGGGGGCCCACAAAGAGCGCGGTGGCCATTTTGGCGCCGCGCTTGCATTGCAGGCGCACCCCCCAATAAAGGACTCAGACACTGATAAAAGTGGATAACGGAATGGGCCACATTTATTGATTCATGCCCTAGTCCGAATTATAAATTTCTATTGGTAATTGACCAATCATAATTCGTAAGGCAAGCAGGCCGAAGTAACACTGGTAAGGTAACACCCAAAATTGCCAACGGCAATTGCTACAATGTATCTATTTGTATCAATTTGTTTGTTGACAACAAACAAATTGTTGACCGTAGTCAATATCTAACTAATGACCCCACCCTCTGACGCGTATCCGTAAAATCACGGGGTGATGCATGCTGTCTAGCTATAGCCATCACCCCGTCGCCTAGTTCGTCGTTGACCGGACAACGTTTAACCAACTTATGCCTGTCTAGTGTTGTCCAGTCAATTGCGAACTTGCCGGATACCTGTGGGTCATAATGTTTACCTTACCAGTGCTACCCGCCACACGGAGGGCCTTCAAAGAAGGCTCGACGCCCCCCCCCCCAGAACGTCAGCTCGGTCAACAGGCCTGCTCGCCAATCACCCAACAGGAGGTCCATACCTCCTCGCGACAGATGGACCCCATCCCCTGCATACAGGTCATAATTTCGCAAACTAATGGCGGGGTGAGGGCTGACCCTCCCCCAACCCCTGCTGACAATGAACCGGGCCACAGCCCTGTTCACCATGCGTCTAGCCCGGTCAAGGGCCGGGAGGTCGAACCCTCCCCTCCACCACATCCGACCAAACAATGGTGGTGGCGGGCCACACGTAATGCAAGTAGGCGAGGTCGCCGCAAATCGCATGCTTTAGCGATAAGCCGGTGACCTGGCCCAAATCATTGCCCCCAAGGTGTATGATGAGAATGTCAGGCGGGTCAGCATTCCGACCTGAAAAAAGGAATGGCAACAGCTCCCACCATAACATCCCAGGCTTACCATACCATGTGAGACTTGCGTATGCACCCAGTCCCAGTCGGGGTCCCCACTCTGTCGCCGCAGCGTAACGCGCTGCCCTGTGCACGTAGCTATGGCCCACCAGCCATACTGTCACTAGTGTAATACGACACCCAGGGTCTGTCAAGGGAAAAAACGAGGGAGAGAAAAGATGTGGTGACCAGGCTGGTACTCACTGTGGGAGAGGGCGGACATAAAATTGAAAACACCGCGAACCCCACCTCCCCATGCGGCGTATTTCGGCCCCGGAGTACCCAAAAGCAGCAGCAGTGGAGGCCGCCCCTATTCTGAACGAATGGCTGCCGTAACGGGCCCCCGGGAGGCCTACACTGGCGAGCGCTTTGCCTGTCACCTTCCAAAACTGAAACTTAGTAAGGTTCTTGGTGACAGAAAAATGGGCCATGGTGCATGCCACACAGTGCAATAAACTCATGTAGGGCACCAACCGGACAGATGTCTGCCAAAGAACACCGTAGCAGTCTCACACCACTGCCTACGCCATGCTGATCCGTCTTAGAGGAGCGTATCCTCAACTGAGCCCAGTCTTTGGCAACATAGACATCCTCGAGTTCCAGTGCCCTACGACTTGCATCCGCCTTAGACAGCATCACAAGCTCGCTGATGCGGAGCGCTCCAAAAAATGCCACCATTGTGGCTGCATGAAATAGGGCTGCCTCATATCTATCAAAACAGAGGCCAGGCCAGCCCCGGGCCAGTTGGGTAAGAACCCCTGGGGAAATCGGGTGGCGGTCGTCCGGGCAATGCCCACGCTCCCGCCCCCACCCCTCCAAAACATGTCTCACACGGAAGTCAGCGGTACTATCCACATGACCCCCCACCTTGGCCATAAAAGCCAATGCTGACAGCCTAGATGCTATGGTGCGAGGTGCAAGGCCCTGGACATGCAGGTAAACCATGAACTGAAGTACATGGGTCACTGGGATCGGCCAGCTTTCTGGCAGCCGGGATTGGATACAGAAGGCTCTGAAAGAATTGAATGCGCCTTACGCGTGCGTGGCGCCAGTGACAAGCCAATCGCCTGGTTCACCTCTCCTTGCCAATGGTCCATATCTCGTCCGGGAGTGGCGAGGGAAATTCCTCCGCATCCGGGGCCAAGGCATGGAACCGGGAGATCTGCAGGCGGGACAAAGCGTCAGCGATATCATTATTGACCCCCGGGACATGCCTGGCCCTGAAGAGGACGTTGAGGCGCAGGCTGTGCAACACAAACTGGTGCACTAGGTCCATGACCCTGGGTGATTTGGAAGTCTGTGAGTTGACAATGTGGACAACGGCCGCATTGTCGCACCAGAAATGGACAACTGAGTTGGCCCACTCCTCGCCCCATAGCATCAAAGCCCCCAGGATAGGGAAAAATTCCAGATACGTGAGATCATGCAGGCGACCCGTGCCTGCCCAGGCTGGTGGCCACCCACCATAGGCCCACTTCCCATTGAAGTACATCCCATAACCCAGGGACCCTGAAGCATCAGACTATATCTGAAAGCGAGGGGAAGCCAGGAGGTCAGACCTCCAAAATGACACTCCATTGAACTCCCTCAGGAACTGGAGCCAGATAAACATATCTGCCCTGATACCCCGGGTGAGTCTAATCCTATGGTGGGGCCTAGATAAGCCTGCCATGGCGTCGCACAAGCGCCGAGCCAACGCTCTGCCCGGTGCGACCACCCTGCAAGCGAAATTGAGGTGACCGTGTAGCACCTGCAGTTCCCGCAGGGACGCCTTGCGTTTAGCAAGCAAGTCCGAGATAAGGGCCACAATCCTTGACACCTTATCCCCCGGCAACCTAGAAGCCTGCGCTACCGTGTCAATCTCCACCCCCAGAAATACTAGCTGAGTAGATGGGCCCTCGGTCTTTTTGGGCGCTAAAGGGACACCGAGTTCCTCCATTAGCGTCTGAAATGTGTTGAGGAGACGTGTGCACGTGCCCCAGCCCCGTTCACCCCCGAATAAAAAATCATCCAGGTAATGGGCTACAGACCGGGACCCTGACCTGTGGACAAAAGCCCACTGTAGGAACGTGCTAAAACGCTCGAGTGCCGAGCATGATATGGAACAGCCAAAAGGCATGGCCTTATCAAAGTAATATTCACCCCGGAACTTGAAACCCAGCAACTCAAAATCGCCCAGGTGCACTGGCAAGAGGCGAAATGCCGACTTAATGTCGCACTTGGCCAACAGCGCACCCGGGCCACATGAGCGCACCATGCGCAGCGCGTGGTCAAAAGATGTATACCTGACTGAGCAAAGGTCATCAGGAATAGGTCATCAGGAATAGGTCATCAGGAATAGGTCATCATTGACCGATCGGCTGGCTGGATAAGACAAATGATGAATCAGGCGAAACTCGCCTGGTGATTTTTTGGGGACCAAGCCCAAAGGTGACACCTTAAGATTGGGGAATGGGGGTGTAGGGAAAGGGCCGGCAACCCTGCCCATATCGACCTCCTTAGTAATGCTGGCGGCAGCTACCTCCTCCCGCCCCCTAAGGGACAAAAGGTTGGGGGCATCCTGGGGGGACCTGTCGCCCACAAAAGGGATACGGAACCCCCGTCTAAAACCTTGAAGAAGGTAAACCGCATCCTCCTCCCTCGGGTACAATGCGAGCCAACGCTCCAACATGTCCACATTAATTGGGGAGGGGGCCTTTTGGTGAACCAGCTCCCTCCGCGGCAGTTTTGCCAGCCCCCTGTCCGCCCCTTCCTCTGCCCCGCATCCCCCCAGGCCTGGGACAGGCAGAGGCTGCATGGGGGCCAGCGCAGGAGGGACACTCATGTCTGTACTTGCAATTCTTCCTGTTGCAGGAACCATTGGACGAGAAAGTCCAGCACAGCAGGTGGGCTGGAACCCCCTGCCCCGCCACCTGGCGGGGAGCCTGTGCTGGGGCCACTCGCTGGACCGCATGTCCACAATGGTATCTTTCCCCGGGCGCAGGGCGCATGGGAGTCATGTACAGCAGCCACAGCCGCTGGCAGGGCTCGTCCCACCTCATCTCTGGGTGCAGGGGAATCCGCATACGGAATTCCTCGTCGTAAGCCAACCACGACGGGCCTGGGAAGTCAACCATCGCCCGGTAAATGTTGTCCAAATACTGGACCATCGGAATCGTCAAATCAGGCCGGGCCCTGAGGTATACCGCCATGTAGATGAGGTAGGCCGGCAACCAGTTGGCCCACGTACGTGGTGGCTTGCGACGACGCGCTTGCTCCTTATCCTTCTCATCTTGCCCCTCCCTCTCCTCCTTGGTGGGCTCTCTGTTAAGGAGGGAAAAGATGTCCACATACTCCCCCCACCAGATCTTCTCTCTGGTGGCCTGTGCCAAATGGTCCCCCAGTGGCAAAGTATACCCTGCCGTCGGCAAGGCCGAAACAGGCACGGTGGAAACTGCGGGCATCTGCGGAGGAGCCTGGACTAACCCGGTCACCCCTAGAAGATTCCCAACCGGGTAAGAAGGACCCCCTACCCCGGGGCCCAGGGTGATAGTTGAAGTCACCGGGTGGGGCGTCGGTGACTGGACCGCCGCCCCACCCGTGCGAGGCCAAGGCCATTGAAAAGCCCCCCCAACGTGGCCATGTGTGTTTGTGCACTATTTTGGACCGCATACTCACACGCTGCGCCCCCATGGGCCGCCCCCACTGGGGGTTCCGGCCCACTGGGAGTGTCGGAGCTCACGACCGCCCTAGAGCTCGTCGACGGGGCTTGATCAGCACCGGCCTGTTGATTGGGGAGCTGCGGGGCAGTGGCCGAAGCCGGGCCACGCGCCTCAGGCAGCTCAACCCGTCCCACCGCCTGCCGCTGCCCAGCAGACGATGGACCAACCGGCCCCACAAAAGGGGCCCCAGGGTGACTAACCCGGGCCAGGGATGCCTCAAGGGCCGCAACGCGGGCCAGGAGGGCCTCCATACTGACATAGCCACCTAAACCAAGGGGGGGGGGTAAAGGGCCAGCCGGCCCACTAACTACAGGCGTCGGCACAGGTCCCTGTACCCTGGGGCCCGAATAGGGCCACGATCCAAAGCCCGGGCCCGGTAGGGCCGGGGAAGAACCCTGCCATGGAAGGGGGCCACCCCACCCCCCAAGGCTGGAAGCCCCCGCATTAAGCTGCGCCCCAACGGAGGAAGGCCCAGCAGAATGGGTGACGCCAGCAGCGGCGGCCGCCGCTTGCGGGCCGGGAGCCGCGGCCCCTACTGTGCCCGCACGCGGACCCCCAGCCTCCGTCCAAGGGGGAATTAACCCCATCCCACCGGTCCCGGTGGGTTCAGGCAGAGGAGGCTGCTGGGGAGGCGCGGCCGCGGTCCTCCGACCTGGATTGCGCCTCCGCGCGGAACGAGCCGCGTTCGCAGTCGCCTTCTTCTTCGAGGGCATTGCAGCTGGTCAATGGGAAGCCTAAAAGGAGAGAATCAGCAGCCAAGAGGCTCAGGTGGACAAGCGATGGAGGTAAGAGGGAAAAACTTCTCTGCTCCGTCGCTTCGCAAAATGGCAGCTCGGCTGCCTCGTGGCCACCCCTTTTATAAGGGAGCTGGCCACGCCCCTAACTACCTGGATGCCTTCGTCCGGTGGGTGGGGGCCCCCGCAAAGAGCGCGGCGGCCATTTTGGCACCGCGCTTGCATTGTTTCAGGATCAAGCTATCAAATATTAAACCAGAAGAGGCTAGGGCAGTGATGGCATGCACAGCTGGCACTCCAGCTGTTCTTGAACTCCAATTCCCAGAAGCCCTGATCAGCAGGAGTGCTGACTTGGGCTTCTGGTAATTGAAGTCCAAGAATACCTGGAGTGCCAAGGTTAGCCATCATGGGGCTAGGCTAAATCTATGAACACCAAAAACAAATCATCTTGCTGAATGGATGAATGCTAACAATTGTCTCCCAGCAGGATAAGATTCTGGCTGGACCATCTGGAAATTATTTAATAGACTGTGAAGTGAAGTGAAGTATCAAAGAATAATCAAGTAAAATGGGGCTACTTGGACATAGGATAAAATTTCTGTGAATGTGGAGAAATGCAATCCATGTAGCATTTATGAGCATGCAATTTATGCTCACCATGTGTCTAAAAGGAAATTTAGTTGCCTAGCTTAGGATGTGATGTTTAAGCTTTCTGTGTTCTTGTTATGCTGGTCATGGACTGTAAATAAAAGTATGTATGTATGAAATTTAGTCAATGGCCAAGATAATGCTATTGAAGTACTGTACCCCTGTTCTGTGCAAAAACAGTCTAATTATTTTAAGATTTTAATTTGTCTGTATTTTACCTATATTTCCACAAAGATTCATAATTTTAAATTATGTGGTGTTCTGATATAAAGAAAGAAGGACGAAAGCATTAAACTGTCATTTCCTGAATGAAATTGTCAATTGATAAATGAGGTACTTAATTAAATTCAGAAGCTGGAGTAAGCCTTACTGTTGCTTGCTAATTGATCACAAAGAAGCCTGGTGTACTTTTTAGCAAAGAGTTCCAGAAAAGCATGCACCAGGAGAGGAAGACAGACGGGAAGTATTAAGTCTTTTGTATGTCCATTAAGGAAATTACATGTATGGATGATGACACTCTGAGCATCAAACGATTTCCATTCTGTTTGCCAAGCACGTTGTTACAATGTGGTGACACAGCTGTTATAAACTTTCTCCTTTATAAACATTTCTCATTATGAACATGAAAACATAAATCTTTTGGCAATAATATCAAACCAGACTGAATTTTCCAAGAGTCGCTTTTTGCTGAGAACAGCCCAATTGCTAAGAAATAAAATCAGTGGCTCAAGTGGTTAAGATGCTGACTGGGAGGTGGAAGGTCAGCAGTTCAAAACCCGAGTACTGCACACTGGAATGAGCACCCGTCTCTGTCCCAGCTCCTACCAACCTAGCAGTTAGAAAGCAAAAAATTGCAAGTAAATAAATAGGGACCACTTTGGTGGGAAGGTAAACAGTGTTCCATGCACTTTGGTATCTAGTCACGCCTGCCACATGTCCACAGAAAGGTCTGCAAATGCAGACAGTGCTGGCTCTTTGGCTTTAAACAGTGATGAGCACTGAACCCTAGAGTTGGATACAACTGGCTTTCAAGCAAGGGTGACCTTTACCTTTACCTAAAATCAACTACATGGACAGATATCTCCCCCCCCCAAAAAAAAGCTAGAAATTGAAATCAAAGATTTCACATTAAACTGCTCAGAACCAGCCTTTATATCAGTGGTTATCACAATCAAGCAGAACAAAATGTTGGCTAAAACTATGACTGCATTTTGGCTGCTTATTGGAAGTGTCCAGTTTTAATCTGAAATATTATACATATTTTTGTATTTGCAATGAGATGATCATGTAATAAACTAGAGTGAAATTCTTTGCTGCCAATTTTAATTTGGATTCTTTAGTAAGATTCATCTTTACAGAAATGTTTAGTCCATTGTAGAATGCCTCGTATACACTGTTATAGCATTACTGAAATGAAGATGTCTAATTAATTATTTTGTGCCATCAAGTCAGTTCTGACTTATGACGACCCTTTCCAGGGTTTCCTCGGTAGAGAATACACTGAAATGGTTTACCAGTGCCTGGGACTGTGCACTTTTCTCAGGAGGCTTAGTGAGGAATTGAACTCCCAACCTCTGGCTCCACAGCCAGATACCTAAACTGCTGATCTATCTGCCAGTGATTGGAAGGTGCCTACTTAGATGGAAAAAGTGCAATATAATAAATGCCATAAAGCAGAGGGCACAAACTCTAATTAAAGAGGTTGAGAGCAATGTAAGTCAGTTTGCCTAAATGGCAAAACAATGCTTTCCAACATTTTAACAGAAGAGTACAAAGAAAAAAGAGGGAGAGGACATTGCTATCATTTCAAAAAATGGTTCCCCCAAAAAGAGGATTTTTTTCTCTTGAAATTTCCTCTGTACTTAATTGCCAGTCATAAATTGTCAGTTTTTAGTTCTGAACTGTGCTATTTGCTGCCTGCTAATTATGAGTAAAATATCAATCCCTGAAACCAACTTTTTAAATAGTATTTTAATTCTGAAAAGGAACTCATGCTTATGCATTAGGTTGGCAGTTATGGCACTGTCAAAAAAGAAATACATTACAGAAAGAGGTCGCAGAAAATTTTGAATTAAACTGACATATGCTGGTTTGCATATGTAGACACAAATATAGAAGTGATTACTATAATTACAAGATAGCTCACCATAATGGCAAAGAGGGTGGCCAGGCTACTTATTTATTCAGTTCATGTAGGAGTTGTTGCACATCAAGTTTTGTTGTTCCTTTTTAAATATCTGGATTAGGCAACATCATTATTGAATCCCTTAAAAACTGCAAATTAGGTAGGCTTTTGAATTCCCCAGAACTCTTTATCAGGCAAGGATGGCATAAAATTTCAGGTAAAGGAAAATTGTTCAAAAATTAGTCCATATGAATTGATCGTAAATCTAAAATTGAGTTCCAGATTTCAAGTAAGATTGTGATGACAAAGGTGTCAATATATAGTACTCCTCTCTCTGTAGACAAAAGCTTCTATTAGTCTCCCATATCATTGTGCCAATTGCCATTGTCTTATTTTTTAACCTTTTAGTTCAGAATTACTGAAATGAATGGACCAAAAGACTATTTTACAGTAATACCTCATACAAAGTCCGCTTCGTACAACATCGAATTCATACAACATTGCCTAATTTCTTGAAAAAAGCTACCTCATACAAAGTCGCTCGACTTTGTAGGAGGCATTGGGTTTTTCCCAGGTTGCATTGTGCCTGGGCAGTATAAAAGGCAGGACACATGCGTGCCTTGCTCTTGTGGGTTTTGCACGAGGCAAAGAGTGTTTAGGAGTGGTTTTGAGTGTGATTTTGGATTTTTTTTAAAAAAAGTTTGTCAGAATTTTTAGAAGCATTCCTGGTTTTTTTGCAGCATTCTTCAGGTTCTTCAACAATCAGGGTTGTTTGACATGTTTTTGTAATGTATTTAGCCTTTAGACAATGATTTCTTAAAGTTCTGTCAGTTTCCTGTCTGTTTCCTTGACTTTGACCTGAAGTCTGTGCTGTTACAGTACAATGTATCTCTATGGAAACGACGTTGTACGAGGCATCATGGCAAGGATTTGGACGTTGTATGAGGCATCACGGCTAGGATTTTGCATGCCTCATACAAAGTCCAAATCCGTATAAAGTCCAAACTTGTGGAACCAAGTTTGGACGTTGTATGAGGTATCACTGTATCTCTAAACTGGGCTTGGACTACCAGGATTTACCAATCTTTGGTTCTTGGTCATCAATTCCCAGAAGCCTAAGTCAATTTTGCAAAGCACTGATCAGCCAATGTACTGACTGAGGCTTCTGGGAAATGAAGTTCACAAGTGTTCTGCATAACATAGTTTGGGAAATGCTGGACTAGACAATAGTTCCAATACAATGACCATCAAGCTGACTATGCTTCAGTAGACTGTCAAACAGCCACATAACAACACTATGATTTTGATATGCTTTTCTGAGATTTGTCAAACCTACATAAAAACTGGTCAGCATGAAGCCAACAGGATATGATTTTATTAAAATCAACGTATATTTTATGGTGCAGTGAACTGTATCCATGCAGTCCCCATATTTCCGCATCTACAGAATACTTTTAGCAAGCAGCTATAGAAAATGGCATAGTTTTGAAGACTGGATGTCTAAGCAGAAATATAGCCTCATAGATCAATATGATCTCTACAGCCATGGAACCCATACTATTTTAGAAAAATGTAGTGAGGAAATTATGGCCAGTTTAAGCAACTAAACTTAACAACATTAAAGAATTTTTTCTGCATATCAAAAAGCAAATAGATGTTTTGAAGCACATTATTTCATCAAAACTGTAGTCCATATAGAGACAGATGTAAAAAAATAAACCCCAAAAACCCTGGAGTGAGTTGAATGAAAATTGAATATAATTTATTAATACCAAGATGTCTCTTCAACATGGCCAAAATATTTTAACTTTAGACTTGTAATATTAACTGGCTTGAGACTTAACATCAAGAAAACCAAGATAATGGCAACAGGTCCTATCACTACCTGGAAAATAGATGGGGAAGAAGTAGAAACAGTGACAGACTTTAGATTCTTAGGATCCAAGATCACTGCAGATGGTGATTGCAGCCATGAAATAAAAAAGCGACTAATTCTTGGGAGACAAGCTATGAGAAACGTGGTGAACATAGTTAAAAGTAGAGACATCACCTTGCAAAGAAAAGTCCGCATAGTCAAAGCAATGGTATTCTGGGTGGTAATGTATGGTTGTGATAGTTGGATCATAAGAAAAGCTGAGTGCAGAAGAATAGATGCCTTTGAGATGTGGTTGTAGAGGAGAATTTAGAGAGTGCCCTGGACAGCAAAGAGAACAACTAGGTCGATCTTAAAAGAAATCAACCCCGACTGCTCCTTGGAAGGTGAAATATTGCAGATGAAGCTAAAGTACTTTGGACATCAAATGAGAAGAGAGAATTCACTTGAGAAAGTCTTGATGCTGGGAAAGGTCAAGAGTAGTAGAAGAAGGGGCGGCAGAGAATGAGATGGCTGCATGGGATTTTTGATGCAATTTGCACAAAGCTGGGTGGGTTGAGGAGCATGGTGAAGGATAGGGGCACCTGGTGTGTGATGGTACATAGGGTCACAAAGGGTCGGACACGACTATGCAAGTGAATAACAACAAATTAACTCTACATTCTTATAATATGCTTCTTAGATAAACGCCCAAATATTGCAGGTGATTTTCCTTAATCTTGGTAGGATTTTGCACAATTTAAAGGAGCCTTTTAGGTATGTCACTTAATATTTTAAGCCATTTCTCCATAATGATGCAATATGACCTATGTGTGGCTCCAAAATTACATAATGCAAATGAAATTATGATTTTCAATCCAGATGACATATATTTCTGCTGTTTATGTATTGTCATAACTTTTCACCCCCTGAGAGTTTCTTATACAAATAGTTTACTGAGAATGTATGCTTTGATTCTAAAACACTGATTGCAACAAAGGCTTTCATACTTCTCTAATTTTTTCTGTCTAGTTTTTTTGTCTAGCTGTTGGTTAAAAATGTCTAATTAGCAGTATTAATGTTGCACACATTGTTGCTGCTTAATCAGTTCAGGAATAAACATAATAATCCTGCAATTTTGGGCATGAAGTGAATAGAATTCTTCCATCACATAAAGCATTGTGTCCTCTATGGGGACTTCCTTCTTCAAGATATCACTCACAAACTTTTTGGATGCCATGTGATATGACACAATCCATGCACACACAAACATGCACAAGGGAATGGCAGAAATTCCACTGCACTTGATATAATATAACATTATGGACGTAGAAGTTCACTGAGAGTTGTGCCCAGGCAGATGGTATTGAAGGCCTGGTTGTCTGTCTGATTGTTCAATCTTGCCCATGGAACTGCTTGCTTGATATGACTTCCTTAAAATGAGTTCTGCAATTGGCTGCTCTATTCCAAATTGAGGATTTTGGCCTATGTGTGCATGCATGTTTGTGTATGCTTGTGAATACTACCTCAACTCCATTGATTATGGTCTTTTTCTCCTGGTCATCACCTCAACATGGAAGACTTTAGAGACAGATGATAAAGACCCACATCATATGGGTAATCACACATACTACATAATATGTACATAGTACACACAAGAGGTTGTAATGAAATGATATATACCCTGTGCTTTAGTCTTATCCAAGATGGAGATTTCAATGTGTGGGAGTCCCTTCATACCAGGACTGGAATGTAAACAATGTTGTCCTCGTGAGTTGGGAGAAATGAAACCTAAAATGTGAGGGACATGTCATCCTGTAAGATCATTGGTTGGAATCCCTTAGGGGAATGGCTGGGAGGTACATCTGGAGGGAGGAGATATAACCCAGAAGGTAGGGGCTGAAGAGACACTCTCTTGGATCTTAACTGCAATCATATACCCAATTTAGCCAAAAGAGGGGCCATGGGTTTTCCCTTAAATAAGCAGCTTTCTTTATTTCTTTATTTTGAAATGTTTTGAAATGCTTTCTGAACCTTTGCTGGACTTTATTCTGTACCTTACTTTGATTTCAATATACTTTTGAAATAACTAAAGAGACATGGAGTGATTGCTTGGCTCACGTTACCCGAATCTTCACTAATTTCATGAACACTGTTTGTTCACTACCTAGATTTAGTTCGGGGGTGACTGGGCACACTTTTAGGAAAAGCCTGAACTGCTGGGTCCAAGAGGGCCAGGGAAGCAGGATCAGGCGCAATCCCATCACCAGGATGCCGGAGTGCTACTTGGGAGTAAGTGGATTGTTACAGAGGTTTCATAAGATGAATGAATTGAAAATGCATGAGGAAGATGTTCCTGCTCAATTGGAAGACAGGTGACTGGACCATGGGCCACATTTGCTTTTCAATGACGGTAGTGTATGAGAATGAAAGTATATTATATTGTTTTGTTTTTAGAGCTGTAATGATTCTTTCACTAGGTTTCAGAGTTTCTAGAATATCAATGGAATGAGTCAGCTACATCATGAGTTACAATTGGACTAGTAAGAGGTGGAGCAGGTAAAACAGATTTGAGGTGAATTTGAAATGACTCTTTTGGGTTAAGGCCTTGAAACACTGCAAATATTAGCAGACAAGCCTCACAGGGTTGTTCCATTTTGGAAAACATGGCTGAAGAAGACAGGGTGACTCATATGCAGCTAGTTTATTTTTCATAAGTAAAGATTTGATTAGGATCACCATCCAAACATCTGTTGCCTCAACACTGATTATTTTCAAAGTGAGTCTGTATGTCAGACAATGTATTTGGAAGGTAAATCTTTAAAAAAATAAAACTTGTGCTGAAATGAATTTCCATTTAATTATGCGTCCACCCCCCACCAAGAAAAAAAAAAGACTTCTATGTATTTTGACATCTAGAATATTTATGTTGTATCCTTGACAACCAGCAAATTTTTCTGCCTGACTCACTCAGTGAGGTTGCAATTCATTGTTGGGAAAAATCACAATTCATTAGCTCGTGTTTAGGATTTCAGCTGCCATGTGATCTTTGTCAAAGTGATGTAAATTAAAATTCAACACACAGAGGAAGAACACATTTTTGCGTGCAAAGTAAAGACTTTAATCTGAAGACAGAGGCTACCCAGTGTTCGAGCACTGCTTGGAACTAGATGGGATATACTGTAGGCATAGAACAGGGGTTGGCAACCTATGGTCCGTAGGTCAAATCCAGCCCAAGGTGCAAGCTGCCCTTGCTCCCACCACTGTCACCACCAGAAGCAGTGGAAGCGGCAAAAAACAAAGCCAAAAACGCTTCACCTTCACTCCCACCACCACTGCCAGAAGCAGCAGAAGTGGTGGGAACAGCCGGAAACACACTGTAAATGCACCCATGGCTGTTGTAAATGCATTTATGACAGCCGCATCTGTGTTTTACAGCAGCATTTACAGCAGGGAGGACCATGTGTCTGGCCCCCTCAGATGTCTGGCCCATGGTGGGAAAACATTGAGAACCCCTGGTATAGAGCCTTTCTGTACTCATTCTTCATGCATGTGTCCTATGTAGCAAGAAGATGGATATGAATCTGTTTCTGCCACAAGAACATTGGGGCAAGGTAAGAAGAGAGTGAATGATTGGAAAAAAATTTCCTCCTGCTGAGATAGGCAACAGCTGGCCAGGGGTACTTTGCAGCCTCCCTGGCCACACAACAGCTCCTGAAAAACCTCTTTCCAATACTGAAACCTTCAATACCGCTACATTTTGCACTCGGAAACTGGGGGTCATTAAGGTACCCTATTCTGGTGGAACCTGTAAATAAAACTGGAAATGCCTGTCTGAGAACTTCCTGAGTTCAAAGAAATAACAAAATTGTTATTTCTAGAAATGGAGAAACAAATTATTTTGGATGCTTGGAACAAATATTTGATGTGCAAGCTATGCAAGATTGTCTTTCCTTGGTCTACCAGCTTGAGCAAGTCTACTTGCTACTTTGGGAGTATAACATCTTTAATTACAAAGAGGTAAATCATTGCTTCTTTCATTGTAACCACTGCAAAATTCTGACACTTAATTGGTAGACTGAAAAGCATTTTCTGATGATATAGACATCATGGTGCACGGTTTTGTGGAATTTTTCAACCTTTTCACATGTTTTATCTACTGTTTAGGTTTTGCTCTTTCTCTTTTTAATAAAACACATAAAATCCATTCTGATGTTTGGAACTGGATTTGATTAAGGAAAATCTTGTACTAAATCGAGTCCTTGACCATTTGAGCTACAATTTACCAAGATAAATATTGGTTATTACACATTTTGGCTTTGATAAGATAAAGAAGGTTGCAGGGGCAAGATTTTGCACAAAGCAAACCACATTCAGCTGGTCAATGACCTTAGTCTGGCTGTATATCTTCTGAGGATTCCTCCAACCTCAAAAAGAGCACAGGCAGATAGGATACGAATTAGAAAGCCAAGCTGAGTGGTGAGTTTTGTGACACATGCAAAGAATGAATTTGAATTATTAGAATCAATTAGAAAGTAATCAGAAGAACTTTTGAATGAAATCACAGATATCATTAAGGAAGGGTGCCAAAAGCCTATCCCTGTAGTGGAGAGAAAAGAAACTGAGGATGATTGAGGAAACTCTTTAATTGTTAAAAACAGAAGAGATAATTGAAATTGGGTAAGAATATTTAATAGAACTTTTCAGTGACTTGCTTGTAGAGATAAGCAGAGCTATTATAATAATGATCGCAAAGAAACAGAATAAAATAAAATAAAATAAGATGCCTCTTTTATAAGATTCAAGAAATCAGGAAAATTGGAAACACTATTAGGAATGCCGTAAGATCAATAGGGAGATGTGCTCTTAAGCAGAGCTGCTGCTGAGGAGAGCCAAACAAAGGAAGTGAGCACTGGTAAGTTTTGCAGTTGGAGTAGAGCTGCTTTAGAGGCCTCCACTAATTTAAATTGATAATTTAAACTGCTGAGAGCCACCTCTGTTCAAACAGAGAAAGCAGTTAGAAGCTTCCAGAAGCAGGGGGCAGAGCCACACCAGGCCCTTCCCTGAACTAGATTGCAAACTAGTAACAAAAGAAGAATATAATCTTACTAGGTAGAAAGGTAGTAAACGTGTACATTATTGAGGCCCAGAATACTGCACTTGTTAAAATGGATTCTGAGGGAACAGTTGTAGTTACCTGCAATACTTGTGCCATGTTTGTGTTCTTGCCAAAGCTTATGGAGAACTACACTTGCAGCAAGTGCAAGCTGGTTGCACTACTAGAAGAGAAGGTCCAGCAGCTAGAGGCCCACATATCTAACCATCAACAAATTAAGGAGCTTGAGCTGTTCTTGGACAGAGCGGAGCAGACTATGCTGGACAAAGAAGAGACAGGGCACAGTTTTGAGGGAGAAGGCCCTTCACTAACTCAGGAGGGAGATGTTTGGAGGAATGTGACTCAAAGGAGGAGAAGAGTAGGGGATCACTCTGAGAGTCTGAAATTACAGAATAAATTTGAGGCTCTTTCCCTCATCACACCTGATGAGGGACACACAGAGGAACAACTGGTTCCACCTGATGATCTCTCCTTCATCACACTTGATGAGATCCAGGAAGATAAACAACAGGAACAAACTGAGGTTTTCTCCCTTAATATGGTTGATGAGGTGCATGTAGATGAACAGTTTGCAGGAGAGAGGCTCCTTGTACTAGGCGATTCAATAATTAGAAATACAGAGAAATGGATTTGTGATGCACATGATAATCGTATGGTGACTTGCCTGCCAGGTGCAAAAGTTGCAGACATCACAAGAAATCTAGATAGATTGTTAGAGAGAACTGGGAACGAGCCAGTTGTCATGGTACACGTTGGTACCAATGATGTTGGGAAGGCCAAGCGGTCTGTCCTGGAAGCCAAATTCAGGTTGTTAGGAAGAAGATTGAAGTCCCGGACTTCCAAGGTAGCATTTTCAGAAGTGCTGCCTGTCCCTCGCGCAGGACCTACCAGGCAGGCAGAGCTCAGAAGCCTCAATGCGTGGATGAGGCGGTGGTGTCGAGAGGAGGGTTTCAGATTTGTCAGGAACTGGAGAACATTTTGGGACAAGCCAAATCTGTTCAGGAGGGATGGGTTGCATTTGAACCGTGATGGGACCAGATTGCTGGCACTCAACATCAAAAAGGCTGCAGAGCAGCTTTTAAACTGATAACTGGGGGAAAGCCGACAGGAGCTGGGCAGCATCCGGTTCGGGAAAGTGTGTACTTGGGTAGTGAGGAGGATGCAAAAATTACTGAGCAGAGCGAGGAGCTAGTCACTAGCATTCTAGCAGAAGGATGCAAGAGGCAGTCTAACAATGCAACTGGACACAAAAGACTGTGTCAGAAAAGCATATATAAATGCTTGTATACAAATGCCAGAAGCCTCCGGAACAAAATAGGGGAGCTGGAATACTTAGCAATAGATAAGAATATTGATATTATTGGTATCACTGAAACCTGGTGGACGGATGATAACCAATGGGATACAGTTATCCCAGGCTACAAACTGTACAGGAAGGATAGGAAGGGGCAAATGGGAGGTGGTGTAGCCTTGTATGTCAAAGAAGTGATAAAATCGTATGAATTGGAATATCTAGGTGATTTGGAGTCACCATTAGAAGCTCTGTGGGTAAGAGTACCAGGCCACAAGGATGGTCTAACAGTAGGCATATACTATCGGCCTCCGACCCAAACTCTTGAGGGAGACTGGCAGTTGGAGAATGTTGTAAAGGAGGCATCCAAGAAGGGAAGCCTGGTTATAATGGGGGACTTCAATTACCCTCACATAGACTGGGTGAACTGTTGTTCAGCACATGATAAAGAGATAAAGTTCCTAGATATGCTAAATGATTGTTCCCTGGGACAGATGGTTGAAGACCCAACTAGAGGTACAAGAATCCTTGACTTGATCCTGAGTAATACTCAGGATCTGGTGCAAGATGTTAATGTGACTGATCCAATAGGGAACAGTGACCACAACTCAATTATGTTTAACTTGATCATAGACCGCAAGTCACTGATAAAATCTAACACAGAGACCTTAAATTTTCAAAAAGGAAATTTCCCAAAGTTGAGGAAACTAGTAAAAAAGAAGCTGAAAGGGAAAATTGAGAGAGTCCAAACACTCCAAGAGGCATGGAGGCTGTTTACAAAAACAATAACAGAGGCCCAATTGGAATGCATACCCAAAAGGAAAAAGGGTACTGCCAGGTCCAAGAGGACTCCAATGTGGCTTACAGGAGCCGTTCGGGAAGTGATCAAGAGCAAGAAAAGCTCATTTAGAAGATGGAAGGCTTGTCCGAATGAGGACAGCAGGCAGAAACATAAATTCTGGCAGAGCAAATGCAAGGCAACAATCAGGAAAGCAAAGCAAGACTTTGAGGAGCGTATAGCTAAAAATACTCAGAGAAATAACAAAGACTTCTTTAAGTACATTAGAAGTAAGAACCCAACTAGGAAGGCCATTGGACCATTAGATGACAATGGAAGGCAAGGGGTTATTAAAGAGGAAACAGAGATTGCAGAGAGACTCAATGAATTCTTTGCTTCAGTATTCACTGAGGAAGACAGAGGCCACATGCCCAAAACAGAGCCTATCTTCGTAGGGAGGGAAACCGAAGAATTAAGCCAGATAGAAATAACCAGCCCTCAAATCAGGCTTTGTGCCTGATGACTGGAAGGTAGCGAATGTAACACCAATTTTCAAAAAAGGATCCAGGGGTGATCCAGGAAATTACCGACCTGTCAGTTTGACATGTGTCCCAGGTAAAGTGATGGAAACCATCCTAAAAGATAGAATTAATAGGCACATAGAAGAGAAGGCGCTGCTAAAGGAGAGCCAACATGGCTTTTGCAAGGGCAAATCATGCCTCACTAATCTGTTGGAATTTTTTGAGAGTGTCAACAAGCATGTGGATAAGGGGGATCCAGTTGACATTGTTTATCTGGACTTTCAGAAGGCTTTTGACAAGGTCCCACACCAAAGGGTCTTGAATAAACTTACCAGTCATGGAATAAAGGGACAGGTCTTGTCCTGGATCAGCAACTGGCAAAGGGACAGGAAACAGAGGGTAGCACTAAATGGACACTTCTCCAAGTGGAGGGAAGTAAAGAGTGGGGTCCCCCAAGGTTCAGTACTGGGACCCCTGCTTTTCAACCTCTTCATAAATGATCTAGAGGTAGGAGTAAAAAGCAAGGTAGCCAAATTTGCTGACAACACTAAATTATACAGGGTAGTGAAAACTGTGAGAGATTGTGAGGAGCTCCAGAGGGATCTCTCGACACTGGGGGAGTGGGCAAAACAGTGGCAAATGAGTTTCAACATTAGTAAGCGCAGAGTGATGCATGTTGGGGCAAAGAACCCCAATTACATTTATAAACTGATGGGGTCTGAACTCTCTGCGACAAACCAGGAAAGGGACCTTGGTGTCCTGGTGGACAACTCAATGAAGGTGTCAACCCAGTGTGCCTCAGCAGTGAAAAAAGCAAACTCAATGCTAGGGATCATTAGGAAGGGTATAGAAAATAAGTCAGCAAGTGTCATTTTGCCTCTTTACAAATCTATGGTGAGGCCCCATCTGGAATACTGTGTACAGTTCTGGTCGCCATACCTCCAGAAGGATATTATGGAGCTGGAAAAAGTGCAGAGGAGGGCAACCAGAATGATTAGGGGACTGGAACACCTTCCTTACCATCTGAGGCTGCAACGGTTGGGCCTCTTCACTCTTGAACGACGACGTCTAAGAGGTGACCTGATTGAAGTTTATAAAATCATGCACGGTGTGGACAAAGTAGATAAGGAAAAACTGTTTTCCCTATTGCATAACACTAGAACTAGGGGACACTCGATGAAACTTTTGGCTACTAGTTCTCAAACAAATAAGAGAAAGTACTTTTTCACCCAGAGGATTACTGGTCTATGGAACTCCCTGCCAGAAGAAGTGGTGACAGCTGTCAGTCTTGACAGCTTTAAAAAAGGATTAGACAAGTTCATGGAGGACAAGAGTATCAATGGCTATAATTATGGATACTTAAGGACAACCTCCGGGTTGGAGAGATAGGCAGGATATCTCAATATCATTTCCAGGGAATCCTAAGCAGGTGAAGGCATCTGCTTGGGAATATCCTGAAGGAAATGGTGAGCTACTGTGTGAGACAGAATGCTGGACTGGATGGGCTGTGGCCTGTTCCAGCAAGGCTGTTCTTATGTTCTTATGAGATATCTCTACTTTATCTTGATCTAGATAATCTAGAATATAATATAAAATGGAAATGAATATACAGTGGTACCTCAGATAAAGTCCGATTCAGATAAAGTCCGATTTGGATAAAGTCGTAGTTTTCACGCACACGTGATGCATCGCATAAAGCCCAAAATCGCTGGAAAATGGATGTTATCTGAGGTATTTGGTATAGGAAGCTCGGATAACGTCCATTTTTCAGACGTTATCCGATGCATCGCCCATTTGATTCAGATCGGATAAAGTTCAAACTTGTGCAACAGAGTTTGGATGTTATCTGAGGTTCTACTGTATTAAAGAACTACATAAAAGATGTGCAAAGAAGACAGATTCTTTTAAAAAGTATCTTTGTATGAAGAACTTGCAGTGCCATTAGTTACTAGAATGTACCAATGAGTTTTATAAGATAATCAGTTTGTCCTTTATAGATTAGGGTAAACCTTTAACTTTGGGAATCATAAAAAGCTATGGATCATACTGAAATAAATGGGTTTGTATTGTACTGTGCTGATGCATAACCAACATATAGCTGCTCTTTAGGATCTTAAGTTACCTTTTCCTATGGCCAGTAACTGTGCTAATGTGTATTCTCTTTCATCCGATCTGGGTAGAATGGGAAAGCCCTTTTCACCCATGAATCTACCTTTCTATCTGTCAGCTGATATATCACCTACCAAGGTTCTAAACAAAACAACAGAGAAGTGCATGTACAGCTGAAAAGCAACCATTCATGAGGACTCCCTAAGCTCAAAACATGTTGAGTCAGTGAAATGACAAATCCCTAAATCCCAGTGATTTGGGGACCAGATGGAATTAAATTGGTGCGTTTTCGATTTGATAGGAATAGCACAGTTTCATTTGATTGGAAGAATACTAAGGTCTGGCACAGCTTAGTCAGGAATTTAAAATCTCCTTCTGTGTTTCCTTCATCCCACACCATCCTTCTTAATCATCCGATACCAAAGTGCACAATTCATCTTTTTCTCTTCTACCCCTGGAGGTTTCTACTACATTATTCTTCACTCCAGTCTTATTCAATATAAAACACAGAATGTGCCAAATATATGGTATCGTGTCATTTATTATAAATGTCAATGGAATTTCCTAATTCTGAATTTATTCTTTTATCTTAAAAACACACCATATACTAAATATACCAGCTCCATTCTTTCCCCCAAGCACCCACATATACAACATTTACTGTGCTTATTTTAGTAATAGTTGGAAACAGGACAGATCTAAAACTGTGATCGTTCTAGAAACTAATGATCAGTCCAGCAATAAGGGATAAGACAAGAAGTCCTCTTATGTGTGGAAAACTGATGAAAGAAAACTAAAGCAGAAAGCAGAAATAAATGATCTTTGATGCCATATTGCCATTATGCGAACTATAAAATAAGTGAATTTGTTAGGTGAGAGAATTTTATACTTGAACACCTTCCTAAGAGCCCTCTAGTCTATAGACAAAAAAGAAGCAGTTTTCCCTTTTGTTTTTGTTTTTCCCGTCTCTCTCTTTCTTTTCAGGTTAGAACAACCAGCAACATATCCAAAGTATGAAAATGTTATCTTTATTATTCACAATCTACTCTACAAATGAAACTGCATTAATCAAATATGACAGCTTCTTTCCAGTTGTTTGTGCCAGAGACATCCAAAGTGTTTTATGTCAGGGAGAAAACAGTGTTGGGATGGCAGCCTCTGCCACAGTTATTTGGCAATTTTGCCATCCTGGCTATTTCTGACATTTCAACTGAACAGGGAATCCTGTCGCCCCCATGAGAGGTACAGCAGGAAGAAGTGCTGGTCCCTATTCTTTCTTATTCACTGTACAAGAATAAATTTGACACCCTACACTATTTGCCTGTAGTATTAATCGCTGCAGGATTTGTATATTCTTCTTTTTCTTTTGCTGCTCTTGAAAATTTCAGGCTCTTATGCTAGTCGTGTGATGGCAAACCTTTTAGAGACCAAGTGGCCATATAGAGGGTTGAGGCAAACTCTGTGCTGAGGGGAGGGAGGAAGCACTCCCATTGGTCTGTTGGGCAGAGGAGCGGGGCAAACTCTGTGCTGAAGGGAAGGAAGAACCACTCCCATTGGGCTGCTTGGCAGAGAGTTGGGGCGAACTCTGTGTTGGGGCGACAGCACACGTGCCCACAGAGAGGGCTCTGAATGCCCCCTCTGGCACGTGTGCCATAGGTTTACCACCACTGGTGCTAGTGAGTTTCAGAGGAATCCTTAGTCATTAGCCTGAAATTGACCAGAGGCTGTTATATCACATTCTGCAGGAGAGTGGCACCAACTCCTGTGCACCATCTAAAAATGAGTACACTCAAGGTTTGATGGGGAAAAACTGAGGACATTTTGCTGGCAAATTAATACAGTACCAGGGAAGAGAAAAAGAAGACTGAGAAGCATGAAGATTCTCAACCCTGCTATAGTGTCATATCATTATATATATTCAGTATTTTTATGCACAGATAAAAATAATCTCTATTTGTTTCCCTTATATTAAAAAAATCTGCAGTACATAACGTTGTTTAATATTGCTCACAAGTGAATTCTACAAGTTGCTTTGTGAAACCTTTATTTCTTCCTTTCCATACACATCAATATGTACCAACAGTTAACAATTCACTTCACAATTACCTTCAGATCAGACACATCCCTGTAGCATTGTTCTGAGCGGGTGTGATCTGACAGCTGCACATTCCAGAAACAGGGAAGTTGATACACAAGAAAGGGATTCTGTTTGATGACTGCATTGAAGATATCCTGTGTACAAAGAGAGAATTGTCACTTTTGTGGAAAGTCATTACATTGTTTGGATTGACTTTTATTGTCTACTACTGTAGTAGTAGTAGTAGTAGTAGTAGTAGTAGTAGTAGAAGAAGAAGAAGAAGAAGAAATGATACTGCAGAGTATTTAAATATTAAAGCCATGGATAATTGCCCATGTGATACACATTTATTTATTTATTTATTTATTCATTCATTCAATTTGTATTGCTGCCCCCTCAACCAGGTGACTCTGGGTGGCTCACAACCAGATTTACAATATAAAAAACATTCATGTTAAAAAAATAAAACCCCATTAAAAGACCCAATTAAAAACCATTAAAAAGCCCACCCACCCCATCTGCAATGAGGGAAATTCAAATTAGCCAGTGGGCAGGTGCCATCTCCCCAGCTGCACCCCACACCTAACCACCCAGCCAGATTTTGAGTTCTTTCTTGAAGGGCAGCAATTCTGTCTGTAGCTGTAATTCTGCCAGCAGGAGGTTCCATAGGGCTGGGGCGGACACGGAGAAGGCTCTCCTTCTTGTGCTAGAGAGGTGAGGCCTTCTAGCCGATGGTACTATTAGAGAGCCCCTCCAGTCCGCTCTAGTCAGATGGGCAGACATTCTTGGGATGACATGGTCTCTTAGGTATCCTGTTCACATGTTCAGTGGCTGTTGGCTTTAATACCTGGAATACCCCACAGTTTCATCAATGCAGGAAGTCCGTCCACTACTTCGAGCATTTCAGTATGGATAAAAATAGATCAGGTATAATATTGCAAATATTTACCATTGAATGTAAAGAATCCTACTTTGTCCAGAACCACATGCTACAAGAAACTAGGATTGATCACAGCCTCCCAACACAGTGCACATCTAGTAATAACATCACACATATGTTTTTTTTTCCAGGCAGGTCTGTGCAGACAGAGGAACCAGGCAGGTTCTTCTCTGCAAAAATTATATCAGAGTGACAAAAGGATAGTACATCAGCAGCTGTCATGACAAAGGCCTTAGCATAATAGCGGTTGGTTCATTTGCTTGCATCTCAAGAGATATTTTGCATGTATTTTCTGATAAATATAGCACATTCCTGTAGAAACATTACTGCTAGTCAAATCAAGGAATTTAATTTTGCCCAAATAGCTCACACTACCCATTATGCTGCCATGTCGAAAGAACAATGAGAAAGGGATCGGGTTGGTTGTTACTAGCCCTAAAAACAACAAGAACCCCAAACCCTCTTATTCTTGTATAGCCTAAGACTGTGATGCATACCTGTCAAGTTTCGGGAAATTTCTGTCAAATAAGGGAAATTTCCCAGCCAAAATGGGAAACTGGACAGCTATGCTCCTCCAGTCTAACTCCAGTCTAATTGCAGTCTAACTAATACAAGATGATGGCGGGAAAGAGTGTAAAATACGGGGCTTTGACAGAAATTTCCCGAAACTTGACAGGTATGTTGTGATGGTGAAACTTGGCACTCCAGATGTTCTTGGATTTCAATTCCCAAGCCCCCATGAATTCACGTAAGTGGCTTTACTGCGATTCATCTGGCCCACGCCCCCTCGTTGCTCCTGGAAGCTGTACGGGCGCATTTTACTTCCGCTTCCAGGAGCGGCGAGGATGAATCTCAGTAAATCTATTTGTGTGGATTTATGGGGGCTTCTGGGAATTGAAATACAAGAACATCTGGAGTGCCAAGGCTCACCATCACGGGCCTAAGAATTCCATATGCTGAAGAGAAAGCACAGCAATGCTGGATGCTTACAAGGTATCAACTTTTTTAAAAAAAGAAACGCAAACAAAGTTATCTTGGGAAGTCATAGACTTAATATAATCTCTTTCATATCCAAAGCCAATTTGAAGCTGTACTCCTGAAGCATATGGACTCCAGAGTAGTCCTAGTGGCTCTCAATATATTGTTCTGGCAAAAGGGAGATCAGAAATGCAGCCAAACTTGGCAGGAGTTTTAAAATGGATTTTGAATGGGGACATTAATCGCTCTGCATTTTTTTGCATCCCTTTTGCAAAATGGAGGTAATGAGCCTTCTCTAACTCCCAGCTGTGCAATGAGGATAATATCCTTAATGTCTGAGAGGTACTGAGATTGTAGAGCAGAGGATGGAGGAAAGGAGGGTGATTGTACAAGCTAGAGTCCGATGAAATCAGAATGACTGTTTGCTGAACTGAGAATGACAAAACCAGCACAGGAAGAAAGAGTATTTCCAGGCTACTTAGAAGCCTGAGGCCTTTCATTTCAAAGAAATGAAAATACTGTACATGCATCTTGTAAAAAGAAAAAAAAAATGAGAAAAAGAGAGAGATTGCAGAAAAAGAAAAGGCCTATAAAAACAGGTGAGTTTCTTCACTGAAGTCACATTGAATTCCCACAGTGGTGGGATTTATTTATTTTTACTACCTACTCTGTGGGCTTGACATGGTGGGCATGGCCAGGTGACTATGTGACTGGGTGGGTGTGGCCAGGTGGCTCTAGCAACTGGGTGGGGGAAGCCCGGGGAGTCTGTGCCATCGGTACGGGAGGCAGGCGCAGGCCTACGATCTGAGGCTCCAGCAACCGGATGGGCAGGACCAGCTGGAATTTCTAAAACCAGTATGGGCATATTGGGGTGTACCAGCTGAATTTCACCACTGGATATATCATTATCAAGTGTATGGAACTGATCCCCACATACTCAGGTCTCAATACACTCTAAAAGGTTTGATTCTTTAAATTTTTGTTCTAGAGTCTTTTCAAAATATAATATTTGTTTCAAGATGAGTTATATACCTGTTATATACCTTTAGTAGCATATATAGGCTAACAGTATAGAATGGTATTTTTCTGAGCAAAGGAATGTAAATTATTTTTTGTAAGTAACTCTCTGGTATGGTTTATATTGGCAATTACCTTAAATACCAGTTTCTTTTTCTTCTTTACTTCTTCTTTGACCCCTTCCATTGTCAAGGGCCTAAATACCAGCAGCCCCATAAAATAATGTGATTCTTGAAAATTCATTCTACCTTTTGATATAAATTAATTGGTCCAATAAAGGATACTCCTTTACTCATTTTCTGTTTAGGTAAAGGTAAAGCTAGTTGCATCCAACTCTAGGGATTGGTGTTCTCTATTTATAGCCAACAGACATTTTCATGGACAATGAAAATGGTGGTACCTATTTATCTACTTGCAATTTCTTGCTTTTGAACTGCTAGGTTGGCAGGAGCTAAGACAGAGATGGGAGCTCACTCCATCCTGCAGCACTCGGGTCTCAAACTGCTGACCTTCCAGTTGTCAAGTTCAGCATTTTAACCACTAAGCCACCACAATCCTTTGTAAATTTTGTGTTTACAAGCAATCTAATTATGCTGGGGAAACTGGCATACCATTTCTATGCCAGCCTATGTTCATTCTTCAGTGTAGTTTCAGGGGCATCCCTGCAGGGAACACTCAACCCTAGAAGGAAAAACTGTGTCGAGATATAAAAATAGGCTCTGGCTTTGCCTCCACACATTGTTCACAAAAGCAATCGTAATGTCATTACCTTGGAATGACACACTCACCTGGTCAGCCAATGAGGTGGAGAGCATGCTCATTAGTTCTCTTTCAGCTGTGAGCCTCCACATCTGTTCCCATTTCATTTTGCGCAATTTATCCAGAAGTAGCAGAATGACCCCTGGAATTAACAAGCAATGTGAAGAAAATGTAAGCTTCAATGAAAATGTGTAGACTAGAGCAAAAACCGTCCTGTACTATTAGGATTAAAACAAGAATTCAGTTAAGACATTATAGATCTGTGATGGCAAACCTTGGCACTCCAGATGTTCTTGGATTTCAATTCCCAGAAGCCCAAGCACCCTGTGAATTCACACAAATAGATTCATCTGGCCTGCGCTGACCTCGTCGCTCCCAGAAGTAAAATGCACCCATATGGTTAAGATTCTTCCGGGTTAACTCTTCCTCTGTATGGGCGCATTTTACTTCCGCTACTAGGAATGACGAGGGCAGCGCAGGACAGATGAATCGCAATAAACCTATTCGTGTGAATTCACAGGGTGTTTTGGCTTCTGGGAATTGAAGTCCAAGAACATCTGGAGTACCAAGGTTCGCCATCACAGTTATAGACTATAAGCAGCTTGTTTTTGTTGAAAACAAGGGAAAAGAAATTAAATTAAATTAAAAAACTAGATTTATTCCTACATCTTTCAGTCATTCCCCCCTGCCCTAAATTGGAGAAATAGTTTGCCATTATATATAGCAAATGTACAGTATATGTATAAAAACAAAGAGAAGGAACGTGAGCGGTTGAGAGAGGCCAAGATTACAGATTGGTGGTTTAAACATTTCTGCAATATGGTTGTAAACACTAAGCCCTACAGCTATAGTTTGAGAGAATAGCTGCCACTAGGTAAAGGTTGCCCTTCCTCAAAAGCCAGTCATATCCGACTCTAGGGTTCACTGCTCATCTCTGTTTATAGCCAAAGAGCCAGTGCTCTCTGTGTCTCCAGACGTTTCTGTGGACAAGTGACAGGCATGACTCAACACCGGAGTGCACGGAATGCTGTTACCTTCCCACCCAAGTGATTCATATTTATCTACTTGCAATTTTGTTGTTTTCAAACTGCTAGGATGGCAGGAGCTGAGACTGAGACAGGCACTCACTCCATCATGCAGCACTTGGGCCTCAAACTGCTGATCTTGATGACTGGAAGGTCAACAGGTCAGCAGTTTGAGACCCAAGTGCTGCAGTCCCATCAGCAGTGTACTTTTTCCTGACTAGCTCCATAGGACTGGAACTATCAGGAAGCAGAAGCAGAGACAAGCACTTTAGCATGTTCTTCCTAAGTGTGCAGTGCACGTGGGGCCAAAAAGGTAGCTATATAGTAGCTATATCCATTCAAATAAACATTGCAGATCTAAAAAAGGAATTTGCATTTAAAAGACCTTATATTTTAGCAAGAGCTTGGACCAGTATTTTTGTGTGTGTGTGTGTGTGTTGTTGTTAATATATAAAATGGTCTGGGAATTGTAGTCCAAAATACAATTTTCTAAGTACTGGTTCTATTCAATACAGGCACTCTGCTCCAGTCTCCACTAGCTGCTGTGTGTATCTTTGAAAAGCAAAACTTCAAAACTCAGAGGAAGGTGGTGAGTACAAACACTATCTCTGTCAGTGAAACCTTTAAGATAGAGTCTCATGAGACCTACTTTTAAAAAGAAATAACAGAACAGAGATAAGAACCTCATTTTGGAGAAGATAACTGACTGCATTTTGCTAGTTAAAAAAAAAGGTGCTGATAAATGGCAGGCTACGTATGATGTTGATGGAAATGCCTGGAAGCCTCACTGACAGGTTCTTCCTTGCTCAACATCCTCATTAGTTCAGAAAGAGAGAAAGAAAACATAATATTAATAACTTTTGACTGAAATGAAGATTCAGAAAATTGAGCACATCAGGATAATAGCTACGTAGGACTTACTAGCAGCATTTGCGATGGATGAAATGGCAAGCTTGGAGGTTTAAAAAAGCCCATATACAGAAGCCAAAATGGTATTATATATTCCAACTTCCCAACATAATCCTACAAAACTCATAATTAAATTGGAAATCTATCTTCAAAGGAACCTAATACTGTTTCCATTTCATGACCCTTCCCAAATTGCATTAGAAAACAATGGGACTGATACAAGAAATATGTGCTCAAAACTACCATTATGTATTGGCTGGATATAACCCATGTAACTAACCCTAACTCTAATATAATTTTAAGTATTTTTAAATTTGCATTATTGTGGCCTAGGGGGTCTTGTCTCTGACCAGAAAAATTATCTCTATTTTTTTATTTATTTTTTATTGTTAAATTTTTATACCGCCCACTCAGCCAAAGCCGACTCCGGGCGGTTCACAACACTGGGTAAAAACAGATAAAAACAAATAAAACAGATAAAAACCAGCAATAAGAACCCACCCCTAAAAAGAGAGGGGTGCAGGAACTGAAGAAACCATGGGGCAGGCATCCTCCCCTATATTAACCACCCAACGGAAGCCACCCCTCCACCTGCACCCCAAACTTGGCCTGCCAGCCAGGTTTTTAGTTCTTTTCTAAAGGGCAACAACTCCGTCTGGAGACGCAGTTCCACAGGCAGGAGATTCCAAAGGGCCGGTGCGGACACAGAGAAGGCTCTCCTCCTTGTGCCAGAGATGCGAGCCCCCCTGGCCGATGGCACTATTAGAGAGACCCTCCGGTCCGCTCTGGTTATCCTAAATAATGAGAAGGGTCATCATTTCAGAATGGTACTAATCATTACCTTGGAAACCTTGGAGTCGTTATTCAGTGAGAAGTCTGTGCAACGGAAGACATCTCCACAATGACATTCCGCACATACAAATGGACCTGGGAAATCATGTCTAGCTGCATGAGGTCTTTTAAGCCATTTGAATATCACATCACCCACTGGCTAGACGGACCATGACATGTGCCCCCTGCTTTCACCTTGCCCATGGGATTTGATGGAGGACACTTTGGTGAGTCTTAGTCCTAGCCTAACACCATTGACAAGTGATGGGCAACACTGCCTAGTTAGACCACTCATGCCCCCATGGCTCAACAAGGCTTGAGTGGTCTAACTAGCCAGTGTTGCCCATCACTTAAAAACAAAATAAAGCATGTCATTGAAAATTGCAGAATAACTTGCACAACAAGAATATGGCTTCGGATAGACCTGTGGTGTGATATATGAATAACACTTTTAAAGCATCCCACAATATTTCACCTTTTTTCTCTGCTGCAAGAAATCAATAGGGAAGGGGGGAAAAGGAAAAGTTATTTTGCCCAGAGTACATTGTGGTGACATGCCAGTCAACCCTTTCCAAGATTGGCAACATTAATTTTTATTTTCATTCCTCTGAAAAAATTGTAAGAGAAAACAGCTTGCAGATGTATTTGTGCCCAAGTACATCACTGAGGAATGGTTGCCCGAGATAGAAGGTTACTACAAAGTGGATTTACCCTGTCACAAATACAGATTAGGTAAAATAACAATCTCCTTCCCTATTGTGGGTTACTTCCAGATGGCGAGGGTTTAGGTTATAAGAATAAAGTACTTAGGGAGACATGCAATGAACTTTCTTCCTTCCCTCACAGCTTTAAATGCATAAAATGAGTTCTGCGTGTACATATGATAAACACTGGAAAAATGATCTTAATAAACATTTTTAAAATGAACTGTGTAAGGTGGCATTTACTGTACGTCCTCTCAATTTTGCATTCCTCTTTCAAGGAAGCAGATTATTGTGTAACAACTAAAGAGATTAAAGGGTTATCAACAGAGACAGCTGAGAGTGGAAGACTGGATGGAGATAGAAACAAAGCCTGAAAAACGCAATGCTATAAATTACATGACCTGAGAGATTCTAAAAGAACCTCAAATTTTTATTTTATTTTTCACAGTGTTATGAGAATTTGTTTCTAATAGTTGTGAAGTAAATATAGAGAAGACACTAATCAATTTACAGTTGAAATCCAATATATTTTGGTATAATGTAAAGTTATACCTCTGTAAATTGTCAGATAACCTACAATGCAAAATTTGATTGTACACTCCATTAATCAGTTTATGTCAATACAGTAGGATTTTTCCTACTATTTCCACAGCTTTGCATTATGTACCCACAATTGTGTAACAGGATTTGTGTTCCACTCTTAATTCAAAGTAAGGCTGGTTTTCAGAGACTATCTGTGATTTATTTGCTGTTATGTGATTTATTTACTGTTATGATTTGCATTTTTCTTAGCTGCTCTGAGTTGCATAGTCGCGTGGGCGGCATATAATAATAATAATAATAATAATAATAATAATAATAATAATAATAATAATAATAATAATAATAATAATAATAATAATAATAATAATAATAATAATAATAATAATAATAATAATAATAATAGGTAAAGGTAAAGGTTTCCCTTGCTCGAAAGCCAGTCGTATCCGACTCTAGGGTGCAGTGTTCATCTCTGTTTCTAAGCCGAAGAGCCAGCGCTGTCTGCTCCTGCAGACGTTTCCGTGGTCATGTGGCAGGCATGACTAGACACCGGAGCGCACGGAACGCTGTTACCTTCCCACCGAAGTGGTCCCTATTTATCTACTTGCAATTTCTTGCTTTCGAACATAATAATAATAATAATAATAATAATAATAATAATAATAATAATAATAATAATAATAATAATAATAATAATAATAATAATAATAATAATAACAACAACAACAACAACAATAACAACAATAACAACAACAACAACAACAACAACAACAACAATAATAATAATAATAATAATAATAATAATAATAATAATAATAATAATAATAATAATAATAATAATAATAATAATAATAATAATAATAATATCAGAATTTGTGTGTTAAAAGTAGGGTTGCTACAAAATGCAAACCATCACCCCAACTTAACTTACAAGGGGTGTAAACTCTCCCTTTTCTTATTGTCATTCAGAAGGGTGAGAGAACACAAAATTATATTGCAAGAGGACACATATTTCATAGAAATCTCAACATGAGAAGACAATGAGAAAGAATTTTTGAGAAAATCAAACAAAAATAAGCTTTAATAGCAATGTCTACAGATGCAGAAAATGCTGGCTCTTTGACTGTAAACAGAAATTAGCGCTGAACCCTAGAGTTGGGTACGAATGGCTTTTGAGCAAGGGTGACCTTTACCTTTAACTAAATTTTGCAAGGGACTGCAGTGGCTTGATAACTAGAAGGTTGGCAGGTCAGTAGTTTGAGACTGAGTGCTGCATGATGGAGCAAGCTCCCATCTCTGTCCCAGCTCCTGGTAACCTAGCAGTTTGAAAGCAAGAAATTTCAGGTAGATACAGTAAATAGATACCACTTCAGTGGGTAGGTAAACATCACTGTGTGCACTCTGGTGTCCAGTCCGGAAATGTCTGCAAATGCAGACAATACAAGCTCTTTGGAGGTAAACAAGGATGAGCACTGAACCCTAGAGTCCGATATGACTGACTTTCGAGCAAGGGCAACCTTTGCCTATCCAGTTGAAACTTGGAGAAGTTTCTTTATTGTAGTAGATGCCAGAATCCCCTAGTTTACACCAATAAGGCAGAAACAAGGACATTGCAAGCGCGGCGCCAAAATGGCTGCCGCGCTCTTTGCGGGAGCCCCCCCACAGGACGAAGGCATCCGGGTAGTTAGAGGCGTGGCCAGCTCCCTTATGAAAGGGGTGGCCACGAGGCAGCCGAGCTGCCATTTTGCGAAGCGACGGAGCGGAGAGGTTTTTCCTCTTACTCCGTCGCTTTTTACCTTGAGCGGGAAGCCTTTTGGCTGCTGACCTTTCTCTTTTCGGCTTCCCTTAGGGCCGACTGAGATGCCTTCGAAGAAGAAGGCGGCCGCGAGCGCGGCTCGGGCGGTTCGGAGGCGCAATCCGGGTCGGAGGACCGCGGCTGCGCCTTCCCACCAGCCGCCTTTGCCGGCTCCCACCGGGACCGGTGGGATGGGGTCTATTACCCCCTGGCCGGAGGCCGGGGACCCGAGCAGGGGTCCAGTATGGGCTGCGGCCCGCGGCCCGCAAGCGGCGGACGCCGCTCCTGGTGCTCATTCCATGGGGCCTTCCTCTATCGGGGCGGAGCTCACTCCAGGGACTTCCAGCCTTGGGGGGTGGTGTGGTCCCCTCCCTTGGCAGGTGCCTACGCCAGCCCTGCCAGGCCTGGGTGTGGGGTCATGGCCATATTCGGGCCCCGGGGTGCAAGGACCTGTACCCACGCCCGTAACAGGCGGGCCGGCTGGCCCGTGGCCCCACGCCAGTGTGGAGGCCTTGCTGGCCCGCGTGGCGGCACTCGAGGCTTCCCTTGCTCGGGCCAGCCACGCTGGGGCTCCTTTTGGGGTGCACTTTGACGCGTCGTCTGCTGGCCGGGACGGGTCGAGCAGCTTGAGGCGCGTGGCGCGACTTCGGCCACTACCTCGCAGCTCCCCAACCAACAGGCCAGTGCGGGTCAAGCCCCGGCGGCAAGCTCTACGGCGGTCGTGAGCTCCGACGCCCCCAGTGGGCCGGAACCCCCGGTGGGGGCGGCCCGCGGGGGTGCAGCATGTGAGTATGCGGTACAAACTAGTGCACCTACACATGTGGCTACGTTGGGGGGGGCTTTCCAATGGCCTTGGCCTCGCATGGGTGGTGCGGCGGTACAGCCGCTGACGCACCAACAGGCGACGTCAACCACCACCCAGGGCCCCGGGGTGGGGAGCATTACCTACCCTGTGGGGAATGTTTTAGGGGTGGCTGGGCTAGTACAAGCCCCTTTCCAGATGCCCGCAGTTTCTGCTGTGCCTGTCTCGGCCTTGCCGACAGCGGGCTATTCCTTGCCACTGGGTGACCACTTGGCACAGGCCACCAGAGAGAAAATATGGCGAGGGGAGTATGTTGATATCTTCTCACTCCTAAACAGGGAGCCCACCAAGGAAGAGAGGGAGGGGCAGGATGAGAAGGATAAGGAACAGGCACGTCGTCGCAAGCCACCACGGACGTGGGCCAACTGGCTGCCGGCTTACCTCATCTACATGGCGGTGTACCTGAGGGCCCGGCCGGATCTGGCAATTCCGATGGTCCAGTATTTGGACAATATCTACCGGGCGATGGTTGATTTTCCGGGCCCGTCGTGGTTGGCTTATGATGAGGAATTACATATGCGAATTCCCCTGCACCCTGAGATGAGGTAGGATGAGCCATGCCAGAGGCTTTGTCTTCTGTACATGACGCCCACGCGCCCCGTGCCAGGGGAAAGATACCATTGTGGACATGCGGTCCAGCGAGTGGCTCCAGCACAGGTTCCCCGCCAAGTGGCGGGGCAGGGGGTTCCGGCCCGCCTGCTGTGCTGGACTTTCTCGTCTAATGGTTCATGCAATAAGAAGAATTGCAAGTACAGACATGAGTGTCCCACCTGTGCGGGCCCCCATGCAGCCTCTGCCTGTCCCAGGCCTGGAGGGACGCGGGGCAGAGGGAGGGGCGGACAGTGGGCTGGCAAGACTGCCGCAGATGGAGCTGGTTCACCGAAAGGCTCCCTCCCCAATTAATGTGGACATGCTGGAGCGTTGGCTCGCATCGTACCCGAAGGGGGAGGATGCAGATTATCTTCTTCAGGGCTTTAGACAGGGGTTCCGTATTCCTTTCATGGATGATAGGTCCCCTCAGGATGCCCCCAACCTTTTGTCCCTTAGGGGGAGGGAGGAGGTGGCTGCCGCCAGCATTAATAAGGAGGTCAATGCGGGCAGGGTCGCTGGCCCTTTCCCTGCACCCCCGTTCACTAACCTCAAGGTATCGCCCCTGGGCTTGGTTCCCAAGAAGTCACCAGGCGAGTTTCGCCTTATCCATCACTTGTCCTACCCAGCCGGCCGATCGGTCAACGATGCTATCCCTGACGACCTTTGCTCAGTCAGGTATACATCTTTTGACCACGCGCTGCGCATGGTGCGCTCATGTGGCCCGGGTGCGCTGCTGGCTAAGTGCGACATTAAGTCGGCTTTTTGCCTCTTGCCAGTGCACCCGGGCGACTTTGAATTGCTGGGTTTCAAATTTAGGGGCAAATATTATTTTGATAAGGCCATGCCTTTTGGCTGTTCCATATCATGCTTGGCTTTCGAGCGTTTCAGTACCTTCCTAGAGTGGGCTTTCGTCCGCAGGTCAGGGTCCCGGTCTGTAGCCCATTACCTGGATGACTTTTTATTCGGGGGTGAACGGGGCTGGGACACGTGTACACGTCTCCTCAACACATTTCAGATGCTAATGGAGGAACTTGGTGTCCCTTTAGCGCCCGAAAAGACCGAGGGCCCATCTACACAGCTAGTCTTCCTGGGGGTGGAGATTGACACGATAGCGCAGGCGTCTAGGTTACCGCGGGATAAGGTGTCAAGGATAGTGGCCCTTATCTCGGACTTGTTGGCCAAGCGCAAGGCATCACTGAGGGAACTGCAGGTGCTGCATGGTCACCTTAATTTCGCCTGCAGAGTGGTCGCACCGGGCAGGGCTTTTGCCCGGCACTTGTGCGACGCTATGGCAGGATTATCCAGGCCTCACCATAGGGTTAGGCTTACCCGGGATATCAGGGCAGACATGCTTGTCTGGTTACAGTTCCTGACGGACTTCAATGGGGTCTCATTTTGGAGGCATGACCTCCTGGCTTCCCCTCAATTTCAGATTCAGTCTGGTGCCTCGGGATCCCTGGGTTATGGGATGTACTTCAATGGGAAGTGGGCCTATGGTGGGTGGCCACCGGCCTGGGCAGGCACGGGTCGCCTGCGTGATCTCACGTATCTGGAATTTTTCCCTATCCTGGGTGCTTTGATGCTATGGGGCCAGGAGTGGTCTAACTCGGTCGTGCATTTCTGGTGTGACAATGCGGCTGTGGTCCACATTGTAAATGCACAGACTTCTAAATCGCCCAGGGTTATGGATCTAGTGCGCCAATTTGTGTTGCGCAGCCTGCGCCTCAACGTACTGTTCAGGGCCAGGCATGTCCCAGGGGTTAATAATGATATTGCTGATGCTTTGTCCCGCCTACAGATCTCCCGGTTCCATGCCTTGGCCCCGGATGCGGAGGAATTTCCCTCGCCACTCCCGGAGGAGATATGGACCATTGGCAAGGAGAGGTGAACCGGGCGATTGGCCTGTCGCTAGCGCCACGCACCCGTAGGGCGTATCACCACGCAATTAATTCTTTCAGGGCATTCTGTACTCAATTTCAATTGCCAGGAACCTGGCCGATCCCGGTAACCCATGTTCTGCGGTTCATGGTTTACCTGCATTCTCAGGGCCTTGCACCTCGCACCATAGCATCTAAGCTTTCAGCGTTGGCTTTTATGGCCAAGGTGGGGGGTCATGTGGACAGCACCTCTGACTTCCGTGTGAGACATGTTTTGGAGGGGTGGGTGCGCGAGCGCGGGCGTTGCCTGGACGACCGCCACCCGATTTCCCCAGGGGTCCTTACCCAGTTGGCCCGGGGCTGGCCTTGCCTCTGTTTTGATGCATATGAGGCAGCCCTGTTCCATTAGGCCACAACGGTGGCATTTTTTGGAGCGCTCCGCATCAGCGAGCTTGTGATGCTGTCTAAGGCGGATGCAAGTCGTAGGGCACTGGAACTCGAGGATGTCTGTGTAGCCAAAGACTGGGCTCAGTTGAGGATACGTTCCTCTAAGACCGATCAGCATGGCGTCGGCAGTGGTGTGTGACTGCTACGGTGTTCTTTGGCAGACATCTGTCCGGTTGGTGCCCTACAGGAATTCCTGGCACTGCGTGGCACGCACCATGGCCCGTTTTTCTGTCACCAAGATGGGTCTCCCCTTACTAAATTTCAATTTTGGAAGGTGACGGGCAAAGCGCTAGCCAGTGTGGGCCTCCCAGGCGCCCGCTATGGCACTCATTCATTCCGTATAGGGGCGGCCTCGACTGCTGCGGCTTTTGGGTACTCAGGGGCTGACATACGTAGCATGGGACAGTGGGGTTCGCAATGTTTTCAATTTTATGTGCGCCCACTCCCGCCGTGAGTACCAACCCGGTCACCTTACCTACTTTCCCTCATTTTTTCCTTTACAGACCCGGGGTGTCGTATTACACTGGTGACAGTATGGCTACGTGCCATAGCTACGTGCACAGGGCAGCGCGTTATGCTGCGGCGACAGAGTGGGGACCCCGACTGGGACTGGGTGCATACGCAAGTCTCACATGGCATGGTAAGCCCGGGATGTTATGGCGGGAGCTGCTGCCTTTCCTTTTTTCAGGCCAGAATGCTGACCCGCCTGACATTCTGATCATACACCTGGGGGGCAATGATTTGGGCCAGGTCACCGGCTTGTCGCTGAAGCATGCGATTTGCGAGGACCTCGCCTACCTGCATTACGTCTGGCCCGCCACAACCCTTGTTTGGTCGGACATGGTCCCGCGCCATTCCTACAGAGGGGGTGTTGACCTCCTGGCCCTTGACCGCGCTAGACGCATGGTGAATAGGGCAGTGGCACGTTTCCTTGTCGACAGGGCTTGGGGGAGGGTCAGTCGTCACCCCGCTATTAGCCTCCAAAGTTATGACTTGTATGCAGTGGATGGGGTCCATCTGTCGCGAGGAGGTATGGACCTCCTGTTGGGTGATTGGCGAGCAGGCCTGTTGACCGAGCTGACGGTCTGGGGGGGAGGCGTCGAGCCTTCTTTGAAGCCCCTCCGTGTGGCGGGTAGCACTGGTAAGGTAAACATTATGACCCACAGGTATCCGGCAAGTTCGCAATTGACTGGACAACACTAGACAGGCATAAGTTGGTTAAACGTTGTCCGGTCAATGACGAACTAGGCGACGGGGTGATGGCTATAGCTAGACAGCATGCATCACCCCGTGATTTTACGGATACGCGTCAGAGGGTGGGGTCATTAGTTAGATATTGACTACGGTCAACAATTTGTTTGTGGTCAACAAACAAATTGATACAAATGGATACATTGTAGCAATTGCCGTTGGCAATTTTGGGTGGTACCTTACCAGTGTTACTTCGGCCTGCTTGCCTTAAGAATTATGATTGGTCAATTACCAATAGAAATTTATAATTCGGACTAGGGCATGAATCAATAAATGTGGCCCAATGCCGTTATCCACTTTCATTGGTGTCTGAGTCCTTTATTGGGGGGTGCGCCTGCAAAGTGAGTATTCTTTGTTAGCCTAAAAAAAAGCACACAAATTCCTTTAGTATTACCAATAGAAATTAATTCTGGGAGAATTATTGTCAGGATGAACCCCAAGGAGTTCATGGCCGGTTATATCCCCAACATCCCTGGGCAAAATCCAAGATGTCCAGCTCACTTAGGTGGGGGGTGGGGGTTCCAAGGGGACTGGGGCATTCATCTTGGTGAGGGAGGAGACATTAGGATGGATCAGAAGAGTTGAGAAGATAAATGGATGGAGGAACTGAATGAGGTGAAAAAGAGCTGGGAGAATTAGTAATAGATGAGGTTTGGAATAGGAAGAGGAGGTGGTAGAATCAGTAGTGAAGGAGTCAGACCTGGGGCAGCCCTACCAAGGCAGATATGAAAGAGGAACATCTGGAGATATGGGAAGAAGTACCGATTTGATTTATATACCACCCCATAGCACTTAGTGCTCTCTCGGGGGGGGGTGTTTGTGTTCACAAGTTAATTAGCATTTTGCCCCCAACGTGCTGGGTATTCATTTTACCAGCCTCGGAAGGATAGAAGACCGAGTCAACCTTGAATCCTGGTCAGTATCGAACACACAATGTTCTGGAAGATCAGGCAAAAGAAAATGGAGCAATGAAAGCCTCCTATTGGTGAGAGTGAATGAGATGTGGACACCAGAGAAGAGAGGGTAGATCTGTGGGCTGAGGGGCCAGGGGGAAGCTGACTAAACAGTGGGGTCTCAATAGTCTATGTGCCCAGCTATGTGCCCCTATTGCTAGTGGCACATTAATTGGTTCTAAAGGGTTAGTGTGGGACAGGCTTGGAGGTAGAGTTTAAGAAGCCTCAAGACTAAAGTGAGGGAAGTGAGTCTCTCCCCTTGAAGTTATTAGATGTTTTTGGATCATTTTGCACTGTTCTTGTTAATAAAATTTGTATTTCACTGCAGAAGTATGTTGGAGGTGTTGCAGTCAAGATGGCGGGTGGACTACAGTTATATACAAGCAACAAATGAATTCAATTCATTCCATGATATATGCAGCCAAATGCAAAACGCAAAACACACAACACACACACACACACACACACACACACACACACACACACACACACACACACACACACACACACACATTCTGGTTTGATTAGATTTTTTACAATTTTATTCCATTTTCAAGAATTCCAGGCCAAAAAAAGCATTAATTCCAAGCCTGACCCCATGTTCTATAAGCTGTTGGAGCAACAAAGAATTACCTTACACAAGACTTTCCCCAGACTCATGCTGAGTGTAACTCAAGGTAAATTCAAAATGACAAACCGCAGAATGCAGGGGAGAAAGGGATTTGCCCTCATCTGTTCTGCTGTTGAAGAAAGACCAGGGGAAGGGAAAGAATCAAAGGACATTTTTTCCTTTGGACATCTGGCTCCAGATGCAGATCCTTTCATCTGCCAGTGATAACATAGCAGCATCTTTTGCTTTATCCTCCCGCACAAAAAGAAAGAGGGAATGTTTGCCAGCAAATAATCACATAGGGTGAGCTGCAGATACAAGTGGGTCATGCGAATTAGCAAGGTCACAACTATTCAGGAAAGACTTATCTAACAAATAAACAGCAATGTTATAGAGGCATGGAGGTCTCATGTAATTCTTGCTCAGGCAGGGTGCTTAGGGACCTAAAAATATAGTTACAGATAAAAAAGGCTATGCTTTTTAAAAATTCCATCTGCTCCTTGGATCTCTCTACCAGCCTGTCTTAGAAACATCAGTAGGCTTTGGGGGATTTAGTTCATTAATAAAAAATGAAACTCAACATGTTGAAACCTCTGCACTTGACTGCTGAATCAAGTGCGGAGAATGTCTTGTGTTTAAATTTCAACCACTTGAATGTGAAGGCCACCACAACTACTGTAACAGTTTAAAGTATTTTTATCCTTCAGGCTCCACATTTGATTTTGAATAAAAAAACAAAAACAAAATTCATGTTGTCGCTCTTGTAGAAGCTAATGCCTCAAGCTTGATGCCAAATTACAAAGGAAAGACCTTTGTGTGATCGTACCCCTGGTTTTTAGGGTTCCAGAGAAGTATCTGTGCAATTCTTCTCATTTGTGTCTGAAAACCCCCGAGAGTATGAAAGCAAAAATGTTTTAAAATAAGGTACTTTGTCCCTAACTTCTTTCTGGATCCTTTCTACCAGTTTTGCAATCTTAGAATTGTCACTCATGGCTAGATCAAAGAAAACTCTAAGAATGTAGGTGTGAGAGCTACATAAATTCCTTTTCCGGTGTTCCACTCCCAACTTTTCAACCCCAGGGGACATTGCACCATGTTTATCTGAAAAGTTAATGGAACTTAGTTTTAAATAATAATAATAATAATAATAATAATAATAATAATAATAATAATAATAATAATAATAATAATAATAATAATAATAATAATAATAATAATAGAGGGACAAATCATGAAACTCTACTTTGAATTCACTTGCCATAAACTCATTAGATATAACGTTTGGCAGTCCATTATATCAAGATCACACTCACAACTGTATGGTATTTCATCGGTACTTGTGATGCAAAGAGCTGAAAAGAACATCTTTCTATGAATGACCACTTCCCATGGAGTATTTGATAATGCAAATATGCAGATGTTTGGAGACACTTGAAATACTTGTAAAGACAGATAATCTTCATTTTGGTTTATAATATTGTACTTGTAGCTTGGTCTTCCTCTTTGCTTCCTCTTTTATCCCATTGGATGTTAAAAACTACAGTGCTCACCTGTCACCACATGCTGGAAGGCACTAAATGCTTAATGTGCTAGACAAATGATAAACAGGATTATGACAACGGCAACAAGCAAAAGACAATACCCATACCAAAGACTTTAAAAATCAGGAGATGAATTTATAATCTCAATCTGCTATATGCAAAGTATTTAGAAGCTTCAAGAGAAGGAAAAACAAATAAGAAAATCTTTTGGGGAAACAAAGAAGTTAAATCAACACAGCTGTAGTCTGCTAAAATGATTTCAGAATAGTTTTTCAAAATAGACTAAGGGAGTGATGCAAAAGCACAATTATCACAGTCTGGATTCACCTAGACCAGTGGATCCCAATGTGGGGCACATGCCCCACAGGGTGACTTCAATTCCCAGAAGCCTAAATTTGTACATTGGTTGATCACAGGCCACAGGAGCAAATTTACCAGGATGGGTGGTCATGCGCCTCTGCTCAAAACCCACACTTAAAAGGAAATGCCACCTCAGCAGTTTCCGCTTTGGCTCCTCCTGTCAGACAGCTGAAGTGCTTCTGACTTTCTGACTTTCTCCCACAGAGCAGAGCGGAGCCTGGTGTGAGGAGTCAAAGCGGAAATTGCTTAGGTGGTGTTTCCCTTTAAGGTATGGGTTTTGAACAGAGGTGTGAAGCCACCCCTCCAGGTAAATTTGCTCCCCAGCACAGGCCTGGCTGATCAGTGCTTTGGAAAATTGACTTAGATTTCTGGGAATTGAAGTCCAAAAACCAAAGGTTGGGAAACAATGCTCTAGATGATAGAGAAGGCTAAAGAATGGAATAATAAATAAAACTTCTGTCTTAATATATATATTGTTAGGCTTTGATGAACTGGTACAGCGCTATTATATTGATGACTTTATTACAAAAGAAAAATATTGTCTTAAGCTATGTTAGTATTCTGAAATAATACATTATCAAAGACTGACATTAGACCTACATTACCCTAGTTGTATGCTCTAAACTCTGAATAAGTTCAGATTAATTTGCCTTGTTCCCAAATGTAATTATCTGTTTCAGACCTAATTTATCTAGAATTAATGATACTTATTTTCTACAAGAGGGTCAAAGCATTTTCTTTACTTTTCAAATATTTGCCTTAAAGTCCATAATATCAGGCCTCTTGAGAGAGAGGTTACTATATTGCTGAAGTTACTGTCTTAATCATTCTCTTGCAATCTCACTGAATAATGTCTTTAGGTTAGCAAGATAAAAAAGCAAAGCTAACCCATAACATCTTGCATCTGGGGCAACTAACAAGAGCTTTCCCTTCTTCCATGTGGAGTAGTAGACTGGTAAGTTTCAGTATGTAGGACAGTAGTATATTCTTTGATATACTTCAAGGAAGTGAAACAAGAGCAGCTGGGTAGTATAAACAGGTTATGGGAGTTACAGTAAAGAAAAAGAGAGAAAAACGTAGAGTAATGCTATTTTTTATTGTTCATGTTCTTTTAGACTGCCCAGCTAATAAGCTAGACAAAAGACTCTCTGCCAGGATTTCTGTATTTTGCACAAAATGTCTGAAGCATTAATTCTCAAAGCAAAAGCAAGGAGTGCTTCATTGTTAAGAAAGATTCAAACAACCCACCCAGTGCTTCAAATTCTTTAACAAAGCTGCAGTTATGCTCTATTCAGGAATTCATGAAATTGAGCAAGTAGTACAATTTTGTGAAAAACAAAATTCTGTCCAATATTAGAACTTTACTGGCACATCAGGAAATGCCTAAAAATCTTGCCTAGGGAGAAGAAGGATGTTGCATTTTTTCATTCTTCTACACAAGGAGAAAAATGAGTGTGAGAGTGCCAGTGTGTGTGTGAGAGAGAGAGATGAAATGAATAAATATTGAGGAATGCCCATTTTAACTTGCTTTTATGCTTTCCAGAAACAATGTGGCTAGTCATTCTTGGTAGCAAAGCAATAAACTCTGACCCCGAAAGTATGTTTTTAAAAAGAACTGTTTCTCAGCTCTATGGTTGTGATGGTTACCAGACCCCTCAAAGGCTTAAAAAGAACATAATATTCTAGCCTCAGGTAATCAGGTAGATTAGTCTACAGACGTTTAGAACAGTGATATTAAACCTTGGTACTCCAGCTGTTCTTGAACTTCAACTCCCAGAAGCCCTGATCAGCAGGAGTGCTGACTTAGGCTTCTAGTAATTGAAGTCCAAGAACATCCGGAGTGCCAAGGCTCGCCATCATAGGTTTAGAACTTGTTGGTGATGTAAGTCTTCGCCTCATGTCCCAACTGGTTGCAAGGCATATTGTGCCTGTGGTGCTTTAAGACTTTACTGCTGAGGCACTCAGGTGTTGGTTTTTTTTTTTTAGAGAGCTTTGTGGCTAGTGTATTTATGCTAGAGCAAAGCCACAGACCTTCAGCTACAATGCTCAACTTGCCTGAGCTACAATGCTTAACCTGAGCAACCATGCTCATCTTGCTGGAGCTCTGATGCCCAGCTATTGCTTCAATGCTTCGTTTTCTGCCAACAGTCTGGACTAGAAATTCTGCAAGTCCAAGAACCAACTACAAGAACTGAATCTCCGATTTGCTCCAAGGAAAGGCATCTGCCTGACTTGTCTGTTTACTGAAAGGAAGGACTACTCAGGGGTAAGCTGTGAAGCTGTCTGATTTCATTTGTGGCATAGCTTGTTTTTGAACTGTTACTGAGCTGTGTACATATTTAGCACAACTGTACCTTCTCAGTGGAGCTAACTGAGGAACCCAAGAGACTGAATCTGTTTTCTGTTATTGCACTGTATATATTTCTGCACCACTTGCTTCCAAGTAAACCTGTTTGAGTTATCACCTGCACCAAAACCTGTCTACCTGTTTGTTGCACAAGGATAGGAAACACCCCCTCGGGTGCGAATCTTCTAGTCTGCCACTGCGCACTACTCTGCTGTATGTGGCTAACCCAGCGGACACCATCAGAACTATATTCCTCTATTTCTATTAACCTTAGTAGAGCAGAGAACCTTCAGCCCCTTGGCTTTATGTGGCCTGTGGACTTCTCCAATTGACTCACAAGTACATCACTGTACCATTCCCCTTGGAAACAAAGGCTTTCACTGGCTTCAATGGAAAACATTTTTACAGAAGTCTAGCAGGTGAGAGGTGATGGTGGTTTAACTCTCCCACATGCAAATTAAAGGGCTGTGAGGGTGACTCTGCATACTTTTGCAGGCAGAATTCTATTTCTGGAAGGTTGTTCCTGGAAGGTTATCCACAATGTGGAGTTTGTAATACTGCCGGTGGCCCTCAGGCCACAGTTTTCAAGGTACATCAGCCACAATTAGTGACTGGATAACAATTATCCTCATCCTTTGAAAATGGTGTCAGAATTCACGTAACTAATGGAAAAAAATATGTCATCAATGTTCAGGGAACTCCTGCTTTAAAATCTTTACAATTTAAAATGTGAGGTTAGCACAGGAAAGTGAGTAACTCTCCAACCAAGCAAGCTACAACATCTTTTAGGAAGAGGCAGAATGCAAGCGCGGCGCCAAAATGGCCGCCGCGCTCTTTGCGGGGGCCCCCCCACAGGACGAAGGCATCCGGGTAGTTAGGGGCGTGGCCAGCTCCCTTATAAAAGGGGTGGCCACGAGGCAGCCGAGCTGCCATTTTGCGAAGCGACGGAGCGGAGAAGTTTTTCCCTCTTACCTCCGTCGCTTTTGGCTTTTACCGGGAAGCCTTTTGGCTGCTGAATTCTCTCGTTTCGGCTTCCCATCGATTGGCTGAGAGGCCCGCGAAGAAGAAGGCGGCTGCGAGCGCGGCTCGTGCGGTTCGGAGGCGCAATCTGGGTTGGAAGACCGCGGCTGCGCCTCCCCAGCAGCCACATTTGCTCGCACGGGGCCAGTAGGGGCTGCGGCCCTCGGCCCGCAAGCGGTGGACGCCTCTCATGGTGTTGCCCATTCCGCTGGGCCTCCCTTTATAGGAGCGTAGCTCGCTCCGAGGTCTTCCAGCCTTGGGGGGTGGTCCGGTCCCCTTCCCTGGCAGGTTGCTACATCGGCCCTAACGGGCCCGGGTGTGGGGTTGTTGCCCTATTCGGGCCCCGGGGTGCAGGGACCTGTACCCATGCCTGTAGTAGGCGGGCCGGCTGGTCCTTTGCCCCATGTCAGCGTGGAAGCCTTATTGGCCCGCGTTGTGGCCCTCGAGACATCCCTGGCCCGGGCTAGCCACTCTTGGTCTCCATTAGGGGTTCGTTTCGACGCATCGTCTGCTGGGCAGCGGCAGGCGACGGGACGGGTCGAGCTGCTTGAGGCGCGTGGCACGACCTGGGCCACTGCCTCGCAGCTCCCCATTCAACAGACCGGTGCGGGTCAGGCCCCATCGACGAGCTCGACGGCGTTTGTGAGCTCCGATGCCCCCAGTGGGCCGGAACCCCCGGTGGGGGCGGCCTACGGGGGTGCAGCACGTGAGTATGCGGTCCAAGCTAGTGCACCTACACACGTGGCCACGTTGGGGGGGGTTTCCAATGACCTGGCCTCGCGCGGGTGGGGCGGCGGTCCAGCCGCTGACGCCCCACCTGGCGACGATGACTACCACTCAGGGCCCCGTGGTGGGGGGTGTTTTCTACCCTGTGGGGAATGTTTTGGGGGTGGCTGGGTTAGTACAGGCCCCCTTTCAGATGCCAGCAGTTCCTGTTGTGCCCGTGTCGGCCTTGCTGACGGCGGGGTATTCCTTACCGCTGGGTGTCCATTTGGCACAGACCACCAAAGAGAAGATCTGGCGGGGGGATTACGTGGATACCTTCTCACTCCTCAACAGAGGGCCCACCAAGGAGTAGGGGGGGGGGCAGGATGAGAAGGATAAGGAGCAGGCACGTCGTAGCAAGCCACCACGTACGTGGGCCGACTGGTTGCCGGCCTACCTCATATACATGGCGGTGTACCTCAGGGCCCGACCGGATTTGGCAATTTCGATGGTCCAGTATTTGGACAACATCTACCGGGCGATGGTTGACTTTCCGGGCCCATCGTGGTTGGCTTATGACGTGTAATTCCATATGCGGATTCCTCGGCACCCCGACATTAGGTGGGTTGAGCCATGCCAGGCTGTGGCTTTTGTACATGACGCCCACGCGCCCCACGCCCGGGGGAGATACCATTGTGGACATGCGGTCCAGCGGGCGGCCCCAGCACAGGTCCACTGCCAGGGGGCGGGGCGGGGGGTTTCAGCCCGCCTGCTGTGCTGGACTTTCTCGTCCAATGGTTCCTGCAATAGGAAGAATGGCAAATTCAGACATTAGTGTCCCCCCTGTGCTGGCCCCCATGCGGCCTCTGGCTGTCCCAGGCCTGGAGGGATGCGGGGCAGAGGGAGGGGTGGACAGGGGGCTGGCAAGACTGCCGCATATGGATCTAGTTCACCAAAGGGCTCCCTCCCCAATTAATGTGGACATGTTGGAGCGCTGGCTCACATTGTTCCCGAAGGGAGAGGATGCGGAGATCTCCTTCAGGGTTTTAGGCAGGGGTTACGTATCCCTTTCATGGGTGATAGGTCCCCTCAGGATGCCCCCAATCTTTATCCCTTAGGGGGAGGGAGGAGGTGGCTCCTGCCAGCAATGATAAGGAGGTCTATGCGGGCAGGGTCGTTGGCCCTGTCCCTGCGCCCCCGTTCCGGGGAGCATATTATTGCACTGATGCCATGCCTTTTGGCTGTTCCAATTCGGGCTCGGCATTCGAGCGTTACTCCATCTTCCTAGAGCGGGCTTTTGTTCGCAGATCAGGGTCCCGGTCTGTAGCCCATTCCCTGGATGATTTTATTCGGGGCTGAACGGGGCTGGGACACGTCCACACGTCTCCTCAACACATTTCAGACGCTAATGGAGGAACTTGGTGTCCCTTTAGCGCCCGAAAAGACCGAGGGCCCGCCTACACAGCTAGTATTCCTGGGGGTGGAGATTGACACGGTAGCACAGGCTTCTGGGTTGCAGCGGGATAAGGTGTCAAAGCTAGTGGCCCTTATCTCGGACTTGCTGGCCAAGCGCATGGCATTACCGAGGGACCTGCTGGTGCTACATGGTCACCTCAATTTCGCTGGCAGGGTCGTCGCACCGGGCAGGGCATTTGCGCGGCGCTTGTGCGACGCCATGGCAGGACTATCCAGGCCCCACCATAGGGTTAGACTTACCCGGGGTATCAGGGCAGACGTGCTTGTCTGGCTACAGATCCTGAGGGATTTCAATGGGGTGTCATTTTGGAGGTCTGAGCTCCTGGCTTCCCCTTGCTTTAAGATACAGCCCGATGCCCGGGATCCCTGAGTTATGGGATGTACTTCAATTGGAAGTGGGCCTATGGTGGGTGGCCACCATCCTGGGCAGGCACGGGTCGCCTGCGTGGTCTCACGTATCTGGAATTTTCCCTCTACTGGGTGCTTTGATGCTATGGGGCGAGGAGGAGGCCAACTCGGTTGTCCACTTTGGTGTGACAATGCGGCTGTTGTCCACTTTCTCAATGCACAGAGCTCTAAATCGCCCAGGGTTATCGACCCAGTGCGCCAGTTTGCGTTGCGCAGCCTGCGCCTCAACGTTCTTTTCAGGGCTAGGCATGTCCCAGGGGTTACTAATGATATTGCTGATGCTTTGTCCCGCCTGCAGATCTCCCGGTTCCGGGCCTTGGCCCCGGATGCGGAGGAATTTCCCTCGCCACTCCCGGACGGGATAGGGAACATCAGCAAGGAGAGGTGAACCGGGTGATTGGCCTGTCACTAGCGCCACGCACGCGTAAGGTGTATCACCACGCATTTAATTCTTTCAGAGCATTCTGTACCCAATTCCAAATGCCAGGAACCTGGCCGATCCCGGTAACCCATGTTCTGCGGTTCATGGTTTACCTGCATGCCCAGGGCTTTGCACCTCGCACCATAGCATCTAAGCTGTCAGCGTTGGCTTTTATGGCCAAAGTGGGAGGTCATGTGGACAGCACCACTGACTTCCGTGTGAGACATGTTTTGGAGGGGTGGGTGCGTGCGCGTGGGCGTTGCCCGGACGACCGCCAACCGATTTCCCCAGGGGTTTTTACCCAATTGGCCCGGGCTGGCCTGGCCTCTGTTTTGATAAGATGAGGCAGCCCATTTTATGCGGCTACAACGGTCGCCTTTTTTGGAGCGCTCCGCATCGGCGAGCTTGAGATGCTGTATAAGGCGGATGCCAGTCGTGGACAGCACCACTCACTTCCGTGTGAGACATGTTTTGGAGGGGTGGGTGCGCACGCGTGGGCGTTGCCCGGACGACCGCCACCCGATTTCCCCAGGGGTTTTCTACCCAATTGGCCCGGGGCTGGCCTTGCCTCTGTTTTGGTAAGATGAGGCAGCCCATTTCATGGCCACCGTTTAGTAAGGGGAGACCCATCTTGGTGACAGAAAAACGGGCCATGGTGCCTTTTTTGGAGTGCTCCGCATCGGCGAGCTTGAGATGCTGTATAAGGCGGATGCAAGTCGTAGGGCACTGGAACTCGGAGATGTCTGAGTGAACAATATTCGGCTCAGTTGGGGATACGCTCCTCTAAAACGTATCAGCACGGCGTAGGCAGTGGAGTAGACTGCTACGATGTTCCTCGGCAGACATCTGTCCGGTTGGTGCCCTACAGGATTTCCTTGCACTGTATGGCACGCACCATGGGCCGTTTTTCTGTCACCAAGATGGGTCTCCCCTTACTAAATTTCAATTTTGGAAGGTGACGGGCAAAGCGCTGGCCAGTGTGGGCCTCCCAGCGCCCGCTATGGCATTCATTCATTCCGTATAGGGGCGGCCTCAACCGCAGCTGCTTTTGGGTACTCAGGGGCTGACATACGTAGCATGGGATGGTGGGGTTCGCAATGTTTTCAGTTTTATGTGCGCCCACTCCCGCCATGAGTACCAACCCAGTCACCTTACCTACTTTCCCTCATTTTTCCTTACAGACCCGGGGTGTCGTATTACACCGGTGACAGTAAGGCTGGTGGGCCATAGCTACGTGCACAGGGCAGCGCGTTATGCTGCGGCGACAGAGTGGGGACCCCGACTGGGACTTGGTGCATACGCAAGTCTCACATGGCATGGTAAGCCCGGGATGTTGTGGCGGGAGCTGCTGCCTTTCCTTTTTTCACGCCAGAATGCTGACCCGCCTGACATTCTGATCATACACCTGGGGGGCAATGATTTGGGCCAGGTCACCGGCTTGTCGCTGAAACATGCGATTTGCGAGGACCTCGCCTACCTGCATTACGTCTGGCCCGCCACAACCATTGTTTGGTCGGACATGGTCCCGCGCCATTCCTACAGAGGGGGTGTTGACCTCCTGGCCCTTGACCGTGCTAGACGCATGGTGAATAGGGCAGTGGCGCGTTTCCTTGTCGACAGGGCTTGGGGGAGGGTCAGTCGTCACCCCGCTATTAGCCTCCAAAGTTATGACTTGTATGCAGGGGATGGGGCCCATCTGTCGCGAGGAGGTGTGGACCTCCTGTTGGGTGATTGGCGAGCAGGCCTGTCGACCGAGCTGACGGTCTGGGGGGGGCGTCGAGCCTTCTTTGAAGCCCCTCCGTGTGGCGGGTAGCACTGGTAAGGTAAACATTATGACCCACAGGTATCTGGCAAGTTCGCAATTGACTGGACAACACTAGACAGGCATAAGTTGGTTAAACGTTGTCCGGTCAACGATGAACTAGGCGACGGGGTGATGGCTATAGCTAGACAGCGTGCATCACCCCGTGATTTTACGGATACGCGTCAGAGGGTGGGGTCATTAGTTAGATATTGACTACGGTCAACAATTTGTTTGTGGTCAATAAACAAATTGATACAAATGGATACATTGTAGCAATTGCCGTTGGCAATTTTGGGTGGTACCTTACCAGTGTTACTTCGGCCTGCTTGCCTTAAGAATTATGATTGGTCAATTACCAATAGAAATTTATAATTCGGACTAGGGCATGAATCAATAAATGTGGCCCAATGCCGTTATCCACTTTCATTGGTGTCTGAGTCCTTTATTGGGGGGGGCGCCTGCAATGCAAGCGCGGCGCCAAAATGGCCGCCGCGCTCTTTGCGGGCCCCCCCCCACAGGACGAAGGCATCCGGGTAGTTAGGGGCGTGGCCAGCTCCCTTATAAAAGGGGTGGCCACGAGGCAGCTGAGCTGCCATTTTGCGAAGCGACGGAGCGGAGAAGTTTTTCCCCTCCACCCCCTCCCTAGTTAACAGTGTGATATTTTGGTCGCTTCGGGGCCGGGTGGGAATTTTTGGCTGGGACCCATATTGGCTTCCGGGTCCTGGTTTTTTCGCCCATCCCACACTGTTGCTATGGTTTGACATAGGGGTTTTTCTGCTGCTGCTGTTGACTTTGGTCACATGGGCGGGTAGCACTGGTAAGGTAAACATTATGACCCACAGGTATCCGGCAAGTTCGCAATTGACTGGACAACACTAGACAGGCATAAGTTGGTTAAACGTTGTCCGGTCAACGATGAACTAGGCGACGGGGTGATGGCTATAGCTAGACAGCATGCATCACCCCGTGATTTTACGGATACGCGTCAGAGGGTGGGGTCATTAGTTAGATATTGACTACGGTCAACAATTTGTTTGTGGTCAATAAACAAATTGATACAAATGGATACATTGTAGCAATTGCCGTTGGCAATTTTGGGTGGTACCTTACCAGTGTTACTTCGGCCTGCTTGCCTTAAGAATTATGATTGGTCAATTACCAATAGAAATTTATAATTCGGACTAGGGCATGAATCAATAAATGTGGCCCAATGCCGTTATCCACTTTCATTGGTGTCTGAGTCCTTTATTGGGGGGTGCGCCTGCAATACAAACTTATACAATGATACATTGTATAGTGAAAACAGATGGAGTGTGTGTATTGTACTCTGTCCATAACTAGAACTCATTATCATCCAATTAAGCTGAATCCTGAAAAAATCAGGATACATACAAATAGTACAGAAATGATTTGTACTTCAAAATTCGGGGATAGCCACAAACTCAGCTGTAAAATGAAAAACAGAAATGCACAGAGTATAGCCTACTAATAACTTTGAGTAATTATTGTTATGGGCTATTCTGAGATAAGATACTGTACACCTCTAGATATTGCCAGCTATCCATAGGAAAACTGCAGGAGAATGTTACTGCTCTTTCCCCTTGCTTTTGGCCTTTCCAAAAGGTCTGGCTGGCCACTGTGTAAAGAAGGATACTGGGGCTAGATAAGTCTTTAGTGTGATTCAGCAGGAAACTTCTTTAATTCTTTCTTACATCTTTTCTCATTCTCGTATCTGTCACCATCAACTATGTAGAGAAACTGTTTTTAATTACAGTAAGAAAGCAACATGAGTACAGGGAATGAAAGCTTCAGTAGTGAGAATGGTTGGCATTATTACTACTATCACAACAACCACAGAGTAGTTTATTGGAACACCTATGATCTATAATAAGGCTTTGCAGGCGCACCCACCCAAAAAAGGACACAGATTAAAGGCATTGGGCCACTTTTATTGAATAATGCCCTAGTCCGAATTAGAATTCTTTGAGGCAAGCAGGCCGCAGTAGCACTGGTAACGTTCCACCCAAATAGCCAACGGCAATTGGCTATTATGTATCAATTTGTATCGATTTGTTTGTTGTCACAAACAAATTGTTGACCGAAGTCAATATACTATCTATTGACCCCACCCTCTGACGTGTATCTGTTAAAATATCAAGGTGATGCAGGCTGTGAAGCTCCTAGCATCACCCCATTCATGATTCGCCCTTGCCCGGCCAAGCCTGCTTCCCCTGTACCTATCTACATGTTGGCCAATCAATTGCGAACCTGCCGGATACCTATGGGTCATAAATTTTACCTTACCAGTGCTACCCGCCGAAAGTGACCAAAGTCAACTTACCCCGTATCTCAAACACTAGCGACAGTGTGGGATGGGCGAAAAAGCCAAGAACCAAAAGTGCCAATTGTAGGTTCAAGCCAAAAATTCCCACCCGGCCCCGAAGCAACCAGAATAAGTCACACTGTCCACTAGTGAGGGGGTGGAGCGAAAAACTTCTCCACTCCGTCGCTTTTCTAAAATGACGAAGGGCCGCCTCGTGGCCACCCCTTTTATAAGGGGTTGGCCACACCCCCTAACTACCCGGATGTCTGAGTCTGAGGTGGGGGCCCCCGCAAAGAGCGCAGCGGCCATTTTGGCGCCACTCTTGCCTTGCAGGTGCACCCACCCAAAAAAGGCTGCCCAAGGGGGCAGGAGAGGTGGGGTGGGGGTCGGGCGAGCCCTCCCCTGTGCACGCGGCTGTGGGGCAGCGGCAGTCTTCTTTTTGGGGGCCATGGCCACCCAAAATTAAAATTAATATCGCTAACCACGGAGCGGATTCCCCCCGCTCCGACGGTCAAATAAGCAAGGAAGGCAAGGGAAGGCAAAGGAGCTCAAATAGAAGCAACGGAGCAAACATCTCCGCTCCGTCGCTTTTCTAAAATGGCGAAGGGCTGCCTCGTGGCCACCCCTGTTATAAGGGGTTGGCCACGCCCCCTAACTACCCGGATGTCTGAGTCCGGGGTGGGGGCCCCCGCAAAGAGCGCGGCAGCCATTTTGGCGCCACACTTGCCTTTGTTCCACTCACATCAGAATGGTAAGAATTGCCTTTGATGTCTGATTCTTTTGTTTGCTCTAAAATCACTGATGAGAGACTTCCCATCAGTGAAAAGGGGAGAACATTTCAGAGTTCTGGGTAACATAATTAGCATCACCTTTTGGTTTTTATGGGACTGCGGTGGCTCAAAATGATTAAGATGCTGAACTCGACAACTGGAAGTTCGGAGTTCAATTCCCAAGTACTGCATGGTCGAGTGAACTCCCATCTCTGTCCTAGCTCCTGTTAACATAGCAGTTCAAAAACAAGAAATTGCAAGTAGATAACTAGGTACCACTTTGGTGGGAAGGTAAACAGTGTTCCGTGCACTCAGGTGTTGAGGCATGCCTGCTACATGTCCATGGGAACATCTGCAAATGCAGACAGTGTTGCTCTTTGGCTGTAAACAGAAATGAGCCCTGAATCCTAGAGTTGGATACGAATGGCTTTCGAGCAAGGGAACCCTTTACCTTTGTTTTTACTTCAAAATGTGTGTGTCCTCAGTCGCCATGCCTGCATGTAATTTACTGTACTACACACATATACATCTCTTTGCATTTTTATATTCTTGACAATGGCATCTAAAGTAAAATGACTGTTGCATTATCTCCTCGTTGCAGAAATTGGCAATTATGAGATCTTTGCCTCAACAGATTTACATCATATGTTAGAGAAGAGTAACAGAGTCCACGAGTAAGACCAGGACAATTACATGTTAAAAATATCAAAGTTATTAAAAACCATTTGAAAAAAAGATGAATATAGGTTGTTCTCAATGAAGACAACATGAGAGTTATATAAAATGACCTTGTAGCAGGTGCATTTTTTGTTGAGGGTTCCTCCATTTTTAGAACTGCCTTGTAGAATGTTGTTTTGCTCTGCTCCGCAATAATATAACTGCAGTCTTGTGCAGCTATACCGAAACAGTGCCCAGTTATGATAATGCAAAAAGAGGTCTTCATCTCTGCCTCTTTCACAGATTTTCTCTTACCCATATATCATTATACAGAATTAATGACTGACCCATTAAGACTCCCCCATTGGTGGAAACCCAAGTGAAATGAATAAGGATAGCTTCAGAGGAATCCTTTGACAGACTAACTCCTTTGTAGTGAAGCACCACACTGTGTTTGATTTGGACAAATCAGAGAAAGAACAGGAGTATAGCAGTTAAATTGGTTTACTACAAATACAAAAGAGAAACTATGAATAAGAATCTTGATGCCATGAATAAATACACAATGCATTGCTTTGTGCTGCTGGTTTGTATCTGATGAGGTGCAAAGAGAGGGACAGAAAGTGAGTGTGGAGAGCACCATATAACATTCTGATAGTTCTGTAAAAAAAGTAACTAAACGTAACGTTTTAGTTATTTTTTAAGAAATGAGAAAAGTGAGTTAGACCTAAATCCAATGTTAAACTCAGGTAGGGAGACTTGCTGAATCAAACTTATATTAAGTGTTGACTTACCAATTTCTCATTGATAAAGCAGGCCTGTTCTAGTTGGCACCAACACATAGATTTGGCATTAATTAAAAAATAATGGTGATATCAATAACTAACTACGGTACTTTCTTGGGCCTTAGATTTTTAATTTATAACTAGTTTTCTTTAAGAAGTAACACTAGAATCTCTTCATTACCACCTTTTTTATTTTCTTCTTTGAAAACATATTTAAAGGTGTTTGTTATTGGAAGCAGCACTGAGCTCTAGCTGCTACCTGCAAAAAGAAAAGACGGCTACTAATCTGGCAGGATTATATCTCATTTTAGAAATCATTTTATCCCTCTTGGGTTTTTTCTTTTGAGATTAGAGCCAAAATGCTCCCTCCCAAATTGGCTTCATTTCTCAGAGCAAGCTATAAGTCCATATACACATTTCCACCTTTAGTGTAGAATTAAAGGTTAAAAAAACAGTTTATATTAAACAATCATAAAAAAATATGGAAAATATCAGTAATTGGATGTGTATTCAGATTCTGTTCTATAGCAATACAAAAATCATGCTATAGACCAGTGTTTCCCAACCTTTGGTTTTTGGACTTTAGTTCCCAGAAGCCTAAGTCAATTTTCCAAAGCATTGATCAGCCAATGTACTGATTTAGACCACTGTTATAGACAGAATATATCTGTGATGGTGACCCTTGGCACTCCAGGTGTTCTTGGACAAGGCAGCACTCCTGCTGATAAGGGTTTCTGGGAATTGAAGTCCAAGAATACCTGGAGTGCCAAGGGTCACCACCACTGGAATATATGATTTTAAAAAGAACACAATTCAGCACTTTAAGCGTTACACATTATTGGAATTAATTAACAGTTAATTAATCAGAATAGGATGGTACTGGAATGAAATTCTGTCCCATTCATAAGAAGCAGTGGAGGGATCTAATCTAAAGCCCTGTGCAGAAGTAAAGGTAAAGGTTATGCTTGCTCGAAAGCAAGTCATATCCAACTCTAGGGTTCAGTGCAGTGTGGCACTGAAGCAGGTTCTGGACGGTTCGACTGAATTGGTAGTAGAACTGGCTGGTCATGCCCACCTCCCTGCACACCATGCCCTCCTCCTCCTCCTCTTCTCCCCCACACTCTGGGGAAGCCAAGAGACCAGGAAGAAGAGAAGGAGGAGGAGCTGCCGTGGCAGCCGCCAGAGCCAGGGAGGAGGAGCTGACCATCCCACCTCCCCTCCCTGCCCTCCTTCCAGAGGCAGGAGGAAAAGGAAACCACCTGATGTGGGGACTGGCCTGGGCCAGCCCAGGCCATGCCGCCACTGCCACCGCAGCTTGGGCACTACTGTCTCCTCTCCCTCTTTCTCCTTGCCCTAGGCCAGCCACCACATCAGGCGGCTTCTTTTTCCTCCTGCCCCTGGGACCATGCGGAGGTGGCAGTGGCAGGTGAAGTGACGACAGGCAAAGCGACAGTGGTGGTTGAGGCCTAGGCGCAAGGAGGAACTGTAATTTTTTACAGTGGATCACTGGTTCAGTGCTCATCTCTGTTTATAGCTGAAGAGTCAGCTCTGTCTGCATTTGCAGATGTTTCTGTGGACATGTGGCATGCATGCCTAGACATCGAAGTGCACAGAATGCTGTTTACCTTCCAACCGAAGTGGTACCTATTTGTCTACTTGCAATTTATTGCTTTTGAACTGCTAGGGTGGCAGGAGATGGGACAGAGACAGGCACTCATTCCATCATGCAGTACTCAGGTTTTGAACTGCTGACCTTCCACCTCCCAGTCAGTGTCTAAATCACTTGAGCAACTAGAGTCACTGCAGAAGTACTGTAGGAAACTTTTAATTACCAAAAACAACCCCCTCTAGGTGGCATTATCCCTATTCCTCAGGTGCAATTTACGCAACATGACTTCAGCCAGGGGTGAATAATGTTGGAAAATGAAGTTCATCAAAATCTGGAGAGAGGCATAATGCCCCCCCCCACACACACACACACACTGCCTTAAAGTTGACTTTTTGTTTCTGGATTAAGTATTTCTTGGGATCGGTCCACTGCCTTCCTTCATCTGTGCCCTGACACCATATATTGTATCTTTGTTCTGATGGGTTGTGAGCCGTCAGCGTTTGCTGAGTAGGGTGGCATATAAATCAAATAAACATAAACACGTCTGACTGACTTTTGGCTTTCACCTTTCCGCTGTCATTTTCAAAACACTTCTGGGTTCCTTCTGCCCTCTCCCCCCCCACCCCCGTTATGCTATTTGACAGCTGTTCAAATTTACTGAGTAGATATCTGATAAATACTAAGCTTCCATAAGTATTTCTTCATCTTCCCAAAAAGATTTATGCCTTTGTTCTCATCCAGGAGCACAGAGTCAAACAATGCATTTCAATTTTTAGCAGCTTTCTTTATGACAACATATGCTGACTCTGTCAATAATCCATCCTTTGCTGTCTTTGAGAAGCTAAACTGTCTCATTCCATGACCTCTTGTTCCATGTTTCTGAAAAATGTTGCTCCATTTACTGCAAGCTGCTATCCAATCTTCCTTTCATTCGTTAGGTTTTTCAACTTGTCTCTCCACTTCTTTTCATGCTTGCCTAACATATGAGCTGGAAGTGGGGGTGCATATAAATAGATCTGTCAGACATCACTGAAAAATGGGAGTATGAACAGACAAAAATCTATAAGAAGTATAATGCATGAATGCATAAATTTGCAAGCACACAATTCTGTCATGAATCACTGTTCAGAGTGTATGTCAACTATTGCACTGGAACTGCAGGTTTGAATGATACCTAATGTTGTCAGAAAATGTGTTTGATGTAAGTATCCATATGGGTGTCTCCACTACCACCCATCTTTTGATTACTATTACAATTAGATGGATATTATGAAAGAGAAGGAACACGGAGATGGTTCCTGAATGTGGTTGCTAATTAGGTAGAGTTCGGTGTGACCACCTCCCTATCCATAAAGTATTTTGCAGCACACATGTGACATGGGGATGCCCTTACATCTAGAAGCTTGCTTTGCTTGAATGCCACTATCTCACAGAGAAAGAAAGGAGAGGAAAATGCAGAAAGATGGAAGGAAAGCTTGCACAAGTGGATAACTCCATGATTAGGCATTATACTGTGCAGAGCAATGTGTACTTGTGAATATTATTGGTGACACAAAGAGAAGAAAGGAACTGGTAATAATAATAGTTTTGTGTAAGAAATTATTCTGGGTTAAAAGGTTTTTTGCAGAAGAAACTCCACTTAGGGGATGTCCAAATGAGGCTCCTTTCATGTCCCCAAAACCTGGGACAGAGACGGGAGCTCAATCCATCATGCAGTATCCAGCTAACAAGACAAGCTTTGCTAATGAGCAAAGGGAAGCTCCCTCATGCACACAGTGTGTTTGTGGAATTGTGTCTTGGTTCAGGGCACCAGCAACTCAAATATAAAGAAACCAAAGAAATCAAAATCCTGTTCAAATGTAGCACATCTATTCCTTTTCAGCCACCACATTTTATGTCACTGACTGATATCCTGTCACAGAACTCTGCATTTGTGAAGCTAATGATGATGTCAGCTACTAATGTTAATCTTTACCTTTAAGTTTCTTAACCCCCACCAACCTTAATTCTGCAGTTCCCTAGGGATACTTTTTGAACTGGGGAAGCTTTTATGATCCTCATGATAGGAGTAGGGAAGCCTTTAAGATCAGAAAATTGTTGCTGCATGGATTGGAACTACCAGAAGCAATTTTCAGATATTATGTGCTGCCCTTATACTTTGAGGCTCCCAAAGACTTTCTCAGGTTGAAAAGAGGGATCCTTGGAATCTGGGGAACAGGGCATGATAAGAAACTTCAAATTAGAAATTAAAGCCAATGGCTGATGACATTGTCAGCCTTCGGTCCATGCAGCTTGGCCAACAGGATTCCAGCTACTATGTAGCAAACTAAAGGGGAAGAATGAGATCCAAGGTGATCTTCAGTGATTTGCCTCTTGAGCCGCATGTCTATCAAAGTAGAACACACAATTAATTGGAGTGGGTGGGTGGGAGAGGCAGACGATTGTGGAATCTTAACATTTCTATTTTGGGTATCCTGTCATCTCAAGAGAGGTGAACTGACAGGGAAGACAATAGATCTATCTATTATAGTAGCTTTGGGAGATGAGAGCGAAGAAAACAATACTAGACTCAAACTCAACTTCATTCTTCAGATTCCTGTATCAAGCTCACCCACATGGTGCACAACATCAGAATGGCTTGACCACAGAAGTTAAAATCTGTTAGAATATATGAATGTTCTGGTCAAACCTTTAAGTCAACAACATTATTAGTATAAATTAGAGAACAGAAGGCTGTAGGCTTTCAGATGTTGTTAGGTTTCAATTCATCCCAGGCTGCCTGGTGAATGCTTGAGGCATGATGTAAGTTGGATCTCCACTCTGACATAAATCTTCCAAGAGACTTAATAACTGAGCCTCACTGAGGTCTTTTTTGATTTTTTCAAAAGTCAATCTGCTGGAATGGAAAATAGTCGCTTTCTTTCACACAAAATGTCTGCTGCTGGTTGATTGCATAGGATTATCTAAAAGCAAGGGACTTTCACATTTTTAAAGGGATGGAATGTTTCCCATCTGTGCTCTCCTTCTATTTAAGATGTCAGTAGAGCATATAAGTCACTATAAAAGCACATAAAACACAAGACAGCGTTGATTTAGATGCATGTGTGTATGATCTTTATGCGCCTCATATGTCTGTTCACACTTCACACACAAATCAACAGAAAAGACTGTTCCTGCTGCTATAATAAATTCACAGACAGCATGCTTCAGCTTTCCATCTGGGGTAGGAAATCTGAAAGCCAGGTGTTTATTTGATAAGGACAATTATGTTTCTACTGTAACAATATTTTCTACATTTTGATGTTTGTAGTCTTGAGAGACAAAGGAGGGGAAAAAAATTGCTTGTCTAGCTGGACTTATTTAATGTTAAGAACACATCAGAGACCGCCATCTGGAAAAGTGACTGATGCCCTGTTTAAGAATTCTGTAATTTCTAAAAAATGGCTGTTTAAGTCTCACAAACTAGGTAAGGAAATTTTACTTCCACAAGTAGAAATATAAATCTTGTAGCTTCTCTTGGTGAGAACCTGAGAAAAAAAGCAATCTCTCTTTTCTCAATGCCATGAGATTTCTGTGCATGAGATCATCTTCTCTCATGATGCAGTGGTTAAGTTGCAGCCCAAATCTGCTCTCAATCTGATTTTAATTCCTATGGGCTCAAGGTTTCATTCAGGCTTCCATCTTTCCAATGCTGGTAAAGTGCATATCCAGCTTGTGGAAGACAAAATGCTAATTACTATGTAAACCACCCACAGAGTGCTGTAACGGCTATAGGGTGATATATAAATGTAACTGCTATTACTATTCCTAACAAATGCTGCAAGAAATATTGTGGAATTTCCTTGAGAGGTTTTTTTTTTGTTATTATTTTTACTGACCTCGAGATGGAAAGCTGAGTCAACCTTGATCCCCATCAGGATCGAACTCACAATTTGGCTGCAGTACAGCAGTTTAATCACAGTGCCACCTGGCATAATATTACTCTCTCTAGCTAGCTAGGAGTCAGGAAAAAAACAGGAAATAATAGGAGGAAGATCCTTAAGAATATAAATCCACATATAGAATTAGAAAGGGCAAAAAGTAAAGTCACACAACATTATCTAGCTGCATAATCTGCCCATCTTCTGTTTTGCTTGCTATATTCTCAAGGCAGGTTGGTTCTAAAGATGTGAGATTCTCTTGAGAACATTTATCTAGCTATTTAGGCAATAAGGAAACACAATTAGCTAGAATGAAGCAGAAGGACAACCATTTATCATGTTATAAATTACAAATACATTCTGTAAGAAGCAAGGCATGAAGAGTTGCTGTAAATAGAATGGATAAAGCAAATTAAAAATTAATATGGAGGAGGAAAGGAGATAGTAATGGGGTTTTAATTGTGATTTTAAAATTGTGATGGTTTTAGGATCTGTATGCCACCCAGAGTCTTTGGAATTGGGCGGCAATACAAATCCTGAAATAAATAAATAAAAATAGCAGATGAAATTTAAATGCTGGCCATCAAATGCTAATTTAAGGGGAGGATCATTTTTTTTAAAAAATAAACAGTTTAAAAAAGAGACCTAGCAGGTCAAAGTTTTCTACATAAAAATCTACATATATTTTTTCTGTAACACAGAACTCTTAAACGAATTAACATACATGTCGAAAAAGGGATTGTGCCATAAATACAGATTAGAAGGGATATACAGAAAGAGCCTTCTCGAAGATTGTTGTATTTTTGAACCACAATCGGAACCCTGGTAACGGCAACCTTGTGTTGCCAGCTAATGTTTCTCACACTAGGTCAGGTAGAGGGAACTGCAGAATGGAGTCACCAAAAGTTGCCTTCATTTTGGCAGTTTCACGTCTGGCCTAAACATGGAAGAAGAATACAGATTAGATAAACAGAAAGGTAGAAAATGATGTGAGTTCTTATAGAGGCAAGTGAGGCTGGTTGGGGAGGAGCTTTGTCCAGATCACATTTGGTAGCAGTGACAACTAAAGTGGCCAGGATAGGTCCCATTTGTTCAGCATGATCTGACAAGTCTTTACAGGGTGACATAACAGAGGCCACTACTCTCACTTCTGATCTTCACAATGACAGTCATTTTGCTAGTCAGAAATCATCTCAGTTAGTTTGACGAGGTGGCTCAGCCTACCTGTGTTGTATCCCCTACCAAGAGCTGGCCAAGGACGGTGGTTCTTCCAGAGGTTTCCCAGGTACCAGTCACTCTGGTTCTCTACCAAGCCAAGTACCTGCTGTCCTGGAAAACAGAAGTCATATGAGATTTTTAGATTCAGGACTGTTTTGATTTTAATCATATTTCTTCAAAATATCCCAGTAATGTACCATCCAACAACATTATACATTATGTCTAGAACATTTTTCTAGTGAGATCATTTACACTGATATCTAGATATTAAGACACAAACATGCAACAGTCTATTGTACCTATTAAAAGTTGTTATAATTCATGTCAGTTGATCCATAAGGTCCCTTCTATTTTTTGAATTGTTTTTTTATACAAACAATAAAAATGTTGTGGATGCAGGGTGTTGTATTCCAGTATAGCTAGAGGGCTGGGAATATGGGAAACTTTTGAAAACCAGGACAAAACAATTCCCTATTATCTGTCCACATCCAATTTTTAATTTATAATCTGTAGGTTCTAAGACTGGACATAACAGGCAAAATGCTGTTTGCATAGCTTTGAGCAATGCAACCTGAATCAGGCACCAGAAGCATTTAATTGAAAGTAATTAAACACTTTTATCCCCCTTTCTTCTATGTTCCAAAGCTATCTGTTTTTTTTTGTTCCTTTTTGCCCTGGGGAAGCCTTTGTAGGACATGGAGTAGAGAAGCTTTAAAGTAAAATGTACCTATCTCATTGGCAGAGATCGAGTGGTGAATTTTTTTATTAAAAGGTTTCCCACTCAATCACAGCTCAAGGCCCCCAAAGTCTGCCCCAGAGCTAAAGGGGGCCTTGGAACATAAAAGGAGACAGATGGGAAGTATTGTTATTTTAAATGAAATGCTTCAGATGCCTAATCAAAATTATTGTTGTTGTTGAGTCGCACAGTCGAGTCTGACCCTTGTGACCCCATGGACCACTGCACACCAGGCTCCTCTGTCATCAACCATCCTGTGCAGCCCACCCAGGTCTACGCCCATCACATCAACAATTCCACCCATCCACCTCATCCTTCTCCTTTTGCCTTTGATCTTTCCTAGCATCAAGGCCTTCTCAAGTGAGTCCTCTCTTCTCATTTGGTGGCCAAAGTACTTCAGCTTCAGCTTCAGTATTGGTCCTTCCAATGAGCAATCAGGGTTGATTTCCTTCAGGACTGAAATTATATACTGGCACAAAATTATGCATGAAGATTTTGCCCAACGTATAAATCTTGGATGGCAACCCCTTATATTTTAGTTGTCAAAAATACTGCTAGTTAATGACCTAATTTATCTTTCATTAATTGTTTATTATATACATGACTGCAAAGGGTTAATTGCATAGGGTTGGTATTCCTAGAGAGGAAGGGAACAGGGTGGACAGAAAGTGAAGAGTCCTCCATCACAAAGGTCCTCTTCCAAAATAAGTCCCTTTCTGTCTCCTACTTTTCTCCTTCCAGAGGGAAATGGAGGCACCATGGACTGCATTGCCATGCTGGGCCCCTCTTTAGAACTTTCTTCCATATGGGGTTTGAAGGTGAGTCTACTTCAGTGGTGTGTGTGTGAAGGGGAAGGTGGGGTGACCTCAGGGGGAGGAAGGGTGGTTTCAAGACTGGCCCAAGAAATTTTATTCAAAAAATAAAAATAAAAATAGAACCATCAAGAATAGTGTTTTGCAAGAAGAATCACATGGGGAAAAACCTTTTGACTACAGTTTATTTTAAACTAATGAAGGCTGTCCACCCTGGATGGGAATTCCATGGGGTCTTAGAGCCGTGGTCTCCCTGACAGCCACATCCAACACATGTGCAGTTTGAAGAATGCAATGACGTAATGTGGCTGTCCCGGTTTGGCGGGAGAGTATTATGGCAACCCTATTCTTGGACTTCAATTCCCAGAAGTCCTGATCAGCAGGTGTACTGACTTGGGCTTCTGGGAATTAAAGTCCAAGAACACCTGGAGAGCCAAGTTTGCTGACTTCCGGTCTAGTCCAACTAATACTAATAACTGTGTGCATCAAGTCAATTCTGACTTATGTCAACCTTTCCAGGGTTTTCTAGGTAGGTAAAGCACAGAAGTAGTTTACCATTCCCTTTTTCTGAGGTCACCCTGGGACTGTGCAGGTTGCCCATGATTTCACAGGCTGGCTCTTCTCCTAGGAAGCTTAGTGGAAAATGTAAAATTTTACAATAGTTCATTAGCTTTGGCAGAACCTTTTCCAATAAGCCTGGAAGGGAGAAAAATACAGCAAAGTACACAACACACACATGTAATTATGAAGAATGGAGGCTTTTGAGACCAAAAGTCACAAATCAGAATACCTTAGTTATTGTTATAAATAACATTGTTTATATAGCATTCCAGACTTGTCATATGTTGTTGGGATCAAACAGCTCCAAACAATACATATTGAAAGTACATTCTGTCAAGTCAAGTACTGTAGTTCTTTAAGTCCTGTCTGTGCTTTCTCATTCTTTCTTAACCCTCTGCATTCTTTTTGTTATCAGTTGCCTTCCTCTGCAATCGAGAGGAGATGCTTCCTGCTTAAGGGGACCAAGCAGATGAACCTTGGAAATGTTCCCAACTTTTCTGTGTATTTCACGTTCTTATGAAGTTTTATATTTCTAATATAAATTTTACTACAGAGAATCCAAACTCCCAACTTCTGGTTCTAATTGGCCCATTAGCCCAAGGGTTGTTTTGCTATTTTCTTATCACTCTTATTATTCTAAGTATCTCATAGCTGCAGAAGTGATATAGTAATAGTAATTACACTTATATACTGCTCCATATAAGAGCACTCTCTGGGCAGTTCACAATGTAATTAACATTCTCCCCAAATACGGTTGGAAAGGTGGAAGCCTGAGTCAACCATTAACCCATCAGAAACAAATTCACAAGGTGAGCAGTTTTGGCTGCAGCATTGCAACTTAATCACTTTGCCATGAGGGATGTCACAGGTGCCTAAGAATTTTGGGAAAAGATGGATGTAGTTTTCCTTGCTGAGGGGAAGGTTGTTCTTATGCAGCTTTATATTTCTAATATAAATCTCACAACAGAGAATCCAAACTCCCAACTTCTGTCTCCACAGCCATATACAGTACTTAATTTTTTTCCATAGGGAAAATTGTTATGTGGGACACTATTCCCCCCCAAAACCTAATTGTTATGCGATTTCATTGCTATACGGGGTGATTGTTGTATGAGGTTCCACTGTATAGCTATTTTGTTATCTTTTGTTTCCAGGAGAGCTTATCAAAACTCTTCAACCTAACTATAGACATACTATATTCCCTGTAACTAGTGGCTCCTAAAAAGGTAATATCATATTTATGCAATACATTCATTAAATCAAATAGCTCGATGTGTATATGTGGTCCGCTGCTTGCTAGATGACAATTTATTTTCATTTTGTTTAATTTCATTTTCATTTATACTCTGTCTTTCTCCCAAAGAGGACCTAAAATACCTTACATATTAAAAGCTAAACTGGAATAAATTATTCCAATACTAAAAAGAATGAAACCTGTATTGAATTAAAAACAGCTTAAAAGTTTGAAAAAAACATTTAAAATTAAAGACATTCACATGGAGAATAGCTCCATTCACAGAGAGACACCAAGCAAGGGAAAATCCCAGAGACTGACTCCTTTTTTCATTAGTTAGCCACTCTTCACTCAAACACAATGCAATTGTCATGGCTCATTTTTGACAGGTTTAAATGGTAGGAAGCTCAACAGGGTATCCTACAGATGAGGGCCCCCAAACTGTAGGCCATTGGCTGTATGTGCCCCCCCCCCCAGCTCTTTCTGTACAGCCTCCAACCTGTTTGTTTATTGCTATTGGCATTTCCCCTCAGACCATCACTTTTCTTCCTATCTCAAGAGGAACCATATACTGCTGTTTTCCCCATCCAAGAACACCTGGAGTGCCAAGGTTGGCCATTATTGGCATAGACCCATCAGCAAGCATGAACATCCCTTTTTGCATAGAGCTTGGTTTTCCTTAATAGTCATCTATTTACACATGCAGAGTAAATCAAGACAGAATGAAGTCCTAATTGACACAGGTTGGCAGAGCTAAAGCATGGTTCATGTGGAACCTAATATCATTGCAGGTAAGATGAAAAAGCTCATCTTGTCAAACGTTCTGCAAATGCATTTCACAACTCAGTGGTCTAAAACTTTTCCTGGAAAGATACATCTTGCCTCAAAAGAAATAAAAAAGTGAGAATCCCACTTGCAAGAGACTGCTATTAAATTCCCTCTCTGCAGACCACCAGTCAATTTTCATTATATCTCCCCAAAGTCAAGAAACAGGAGTTAGTCCTCAGACTGATTCATAATTGGTAATACATAAACCTTGTTTTTTGTTAATGGATTTCTTTTCTCACTTAGAATCCCAGGGTGTTGTGTTGTGTTAAATACCCATGTTGTTCTCTTATTTTAACTGGTTCTTCCATCCATAAAATAACACTAAGAGAGACAAATGGCACCCACAAGAAAATGCTGTGGTGAGGAAAGCATCTGTTTCTGCTCTACTCACTCAGTCATGCTCTGTTCCCCACCCAAGACTACATGTGATCCCCAGACAGGGACAGAATAGAATTTTGTTGGCTTCTAGAGTCTTGTTGAAAGTAGTGTTTTTGCACTCCCTAGACGTGTTGCAAGGAGAGACTAACCTTGCCTCCAAGTCACACTATTGCAACTGTTATGGCGGGTATAAAGAAATAAAGTGCTCAAGAAACTGTGTGCACACTTTAAGGTATAAATAGCTACTCTGTGTAGAAGTGAGAAATGTTAAAAATGCTTTAGTCATTGAGGGAAAGGACATAGTGCATACTAGGAGAAATAAATGTGCATGTTAGGGGGGAAATGTGAAAACTGTGCAAAATCAAACAAAAGAAGTGAAACTATCTTGCAATTAATATGAAACAAGGGCACATAGGTAGGATTTGAAGAAAGGAAGTGAAGTTCAGCATGAGAGTTTTCGTATTTTAGTTCCTAAAGTGTGGTATGTTTTCTTTTTAGGACTACAATAACCAGAATTTCCCATACACTTGCTCATGTCACTGGGTTGGTTTTAGTAGGTTGTGAGTTTGATTCTGGCCAGGACTCAAGGTTGACTCAGCCTTCCAATCTTCCGAGGTTGGTAAAATGATTACCCTACATGTTTGGAGCAAAATGCTAATTAACTTGTGAACACCCCAGAGAGTGCACTGTGTTATTTAATTTAATTTAATTTTCACACTTGTATGGGACGGTATAGAAGTGTGATTGCTTTGCTTTTGCTTTGCTTTCATGATCTCAGTACCCTTGAAAACCTTCATTACTTCTGCAAAACTTGGTTTTCTTCCAAACATCCTGAAAACTTCTTTCCTGTGCATAACTGTTGCCATTTTGATCACAGAAGCACTTGTTCCATCACAAGGGAAGCAGGTGAAATAATTTTACACACATTTATTTTCTCATCTACTTATTCCACAGAAGGTAAAGATTCTTGACGTGAATAGCAAAGAATCATTTATCTCTTGAAAAGAAAAAGAATTTCCTTCAAAACACAAATTGAATGTCCTCCAGAAGAATATCCATTTTAACACTGAAGTCATGATGGCTACTTTTCATGAAAATGACTTTCCTACTAAACTAAAAGGGCCACTGTGGCTTAGTGGTTAAGACACTGAGCTTGAAAACCAGAAGGCCGGCAGGTCAGCAATTCGAGACCTAAATACTGCATAACTGCATGAGCTCCTGTAGTCTGTCCCAGCTCCTGACAACCTAGCAGTTCAAAAGACAAGAAATTGCAAGTAGATAAATAGGTACCACTTCAGTGGGAAAGCTAACAGCATTATGTGTGCTCCACCATCTAGTCAAGCATGTCACTTGACTATGGAAAACTACAGACAGTGCTGGTCCTTTGGCTGTAAACAGAGATGAGCAGCACACTCTTAGAGTTGAACAAAAGTGACTTTTGAGCAAGGGAGACATTTGCCTTACTAAACTAGGGAATTGAGGCACATTGATTCTTTTCTGTGGCACCACTGAGATTCACTTCTCTTTTCCACAGAGGTAGTGTCTCAATTGTTTTGTTTTTGGTGTTTGACACAACCAGACTAGGCACATGTATACACTTTATCCACAAGTGCTGATTGCAATATATAGAAATTGGGTTTTTTATCCTTTCACCAAAATCATGCAACACAACACCTTTTGTATAGATTTTTTAAAATTTCACCTGACTATCTGTAGATGATAACGGGAAATTATCAATTTCTGATACCCTATGCTGGCTGCCAGTTGCTACAGGACAGCAGAAACTAAGTCAGTAGAGGGGGAAAATCTGTTAGAATGTGGGGATTGTGCCAAATGGAATTTTACTTCTTCTCCTGACCTCAAGTGACACTTTAAAAGCTGTCCTACACTGACCCGGATAGGCCAGTGTAGACAATCTCCTAAAAAAATCAAAGAGAATGAGAAGCTTTCCAAATGCTTGTTACATGGATAGCCCAAACTCTCACTGTTGTAGCATTTCCAACCTTCATCTTCTGAGATGAAGAATTAGCTCCAGTGGAAAGGGGAAGGAATCATTTTGGAAAGACAAAGCAAACATCTGCAGTCCTTTGCTAAATGAGAAAACAGTAGCTGCACAATGCATCTGCCTTGCTCTGTATTCTTCTCTGCTTGTCTCTGTCTTTGGAGTTATTACAGCAAAACACTATGTCCAACAGGAGAAGCTTTATCATTGTTTTCTGCTCTGGCCCTATGTACTGTGTATGATTAAGTGCACTTTGCTCGCTCTCTGCTGCTTCATGCACAATTGTAGCTTATGAAAACGAAGCTGTCTTCTTTACTTATTTTAACAGCCAGACAACATGGGGAAAAACAAGGGTGTGATACTGAGCACAAACAAAAAAAGTATTGGTTAGTTTAGGGTAGAATTAGAGTTGCTATCCCAGAAACAGTAACATCCTATTTGTCTAAAGAAAACTTTGAATATAAAATTGATGAGGATCTTCTGGACTTTGTAAGAACGCAATCTGAACCTTTGTTGCTGAAGACTTTAAAAAAAACAACAACCATTAAACCTTGTGATTTTTAGCAGCAAGATATATGTTGTGTATTAAGGCACATTTGCAAGTTGTGCAGGCCAGCGCCTTGCAAGAAGAAAATGGTGGTTTCCCGCCATCCAAATTAGGAGCTTAAGTTGGCGTGAAATCCCCTGTCCAGAGTCCTGCTAATCAGAGTCCTGTGATTGGCTACAGTTTTGGATCCTGTTCTTCATTGGTTGTTACATATATATCACATTATGATTGGTTGGTTTAGTTTGTCCAGTGGGACGGAACCTTGTAACAAAGAGCCACCGCTGGGGAGACACTATATAAGCCCCACGGGTAAACAAGGGTGGGGCCGCACAGGTAGCCAACACGAGCTAAGCCTGGGTCTCCTCCACACGCTACCACTTCTAGTGTAGCTCAGGCATTGCCTCTTAGATGGCAGATTCCAGAGGGGACTGTTTCCGTGGGATCGTATAGCCATTTCTGTGTATGGAGCACCTTGTAAGCACAAACTTAAAGACTGTTCTTGCCTCTTGCAATAAACACCACTTGTTGTTCTGTTCTTCGTTGTCTGGACTATTGCTTATAAGGGCCAGACATAACAATATAGCAGTAGGTTATCCAGTTGAAGGGACTGCAGTGGCTTAGTGGTTAACACACTGAACTTGATGACTGGAAGGATGGCAGGTCAGCAGTTCAAGACCTGAGTGCTGCATGATGGAATGAGCTCCCAGCTCAGTCCTAGCTCCTGTCAACCTAGCAGTTCAAAAGCAAGAAATTACAAGTAGATATTTATTTATTTATGGTTCAAATTTCTATGCCGCCCACTCAGGCGAACGCGACTCAGGGCAGCTCACAACAAAATTAAAACATACATATTAAAAAACATTAAAAACCCAACATACCCACCCACCTTTTAAAACTAACCACATTAAAACTGCCCGCATTAAAAAGATGGGGCCTTCATTTTATAAGACAGCAGGTGGGGGCCACGCTTCCATCTGAGCCCCACACCTGCCCCGCCAACCAGGTTTTTAATTCTCTTCTGAAAGGCAGCAGCTCCATCTGCTCCCACAACTCTACTGGCACGAGGTTGCACAAGGCTGGTGCGGACACAGAAAAGGCCCTCCTTCATGTGCTAGAGAGGCAAGCCCCTCTGGCAGATGGAACAATTAGAGAGCCCCTCCGGTCCGCTCTGGTTGGACGGACAGACACTCTTGGGACGATGCGGTCTCTTAGGTATCCTGGCCCACTACCATGTAGGGCTTTAAAGGTCAAAACCAGCACCTTGAATTGCACCCGGAGACAAACTGGTAACCAGTGCAGCTCCTGAAGAAATGGTGAAGCACGAGCATAACGCCCACACCCCATCACCACCCGGGCTGCTGCATTCTGCACCAGCTGTAGCCTCCGAATGGTTGTCAAGGGCAGCCCCATGTAGAGCGCATTGCAATAATCTAGCCTGGAAGTCACCAGAGCATGTGTGACCATGAGCAGGGAGTCCTGGTCCAGGAGCGAACGCAACTGTCGGATGACGCGAAGCTGTGTGAAATCCCTCCTGGCCACGGCTGCCACCTGATCTACAAGTAGCAGTCCCGAATCCAGGAGGACCCCTAAGTTGTGTACCGGGTCTGTCTGGGGCAAAGCAGCCCCATTCAAGACCAAAGTTGGCAGCTCCATGGATAACGCGGGGGCCCCCATCCATAGCCACTCAGTCTTGGAGGGATTCAATTGTAGCCCGTTGTCCCCCATCCAGACCCTGACAGCTTCCAGACATCTGGAGAGGACATTGACCGCATCACTGGGGTCCCCACGGGCCGAGATGTACAGCTGGGTATCATCAGCATACTGATGATACCTCACCCCATGGGAACGGATAATCTTGCCCAGTGGCTTCATGTAGATGTTAAATAGGAGAGGAGAGAGCACTGGGACAGGGGCTAGGTTTGGACCTCTCACTCTCCAACCACACCGACTGGGTCCGGCCCTCCAGAAATGAGGAAAACCAGGATAACACAGTACCCTGGATCCCCAATCCTTTGCGCCGTTCCAGAAGGATACCATGGTTGACAGTATCGAAGGCCACTGAGAGGTCAAGAAGGACAAGGATGGACGGATGGCCACCGTCCCGCTCCTGCCAGAGATAATCTACCAGTGCGACCAATGCCGTCTCTGTACCATATCCAGGCCTGAAACCTCATTGAAAGGGATCCAGATAATCCGCTTCATCCATGACCCCCTGCAGCTGTCGCGCCACCACCTTCTCCAGTACCTTCCCCAAAAAGAGGAGGTTGGAGACCGGTCTATAGTTAGCTGGAACTGCTGGGTCAAGGGATTGTTTTTTCAGCATGTTTTAAAGGTGCAGGAAACACCCCCTCCTGTAGTGATGCATTGATTATAGCCCGAACCAGCCTCCCGTCACCAACCAGGTGGGACAGGGATCTAAAGGGCAGGAGGTGGTGTGAACAGCTGCAAGAAGCCTGTCCACTTCATCAGGGACAACTAGATTGAATTGATCCCAGATAACACAGCCAGACTGAGCTGTGATCCCCTCCCGACTCTCCCCATCCATGCCAGGATTGAACCCGGAGCGAATCCAAGCAATTTCCTCCACCAGATATCTGCAAAAACCTCAGCCGAACCCTGCCACCTGGGCACCGGCCCCTCCTGGCCAAGGAGAGACCTGGTAACTGGAACAGGGCAGCTGGGCGATTATCCGCGGAGGCAATGAGGGTGTTGAAGTATTGCTGCTTCACCACCCTCAACATCACCAGGTAGGTCTTAATAGCAGCCCTAGCCAGTGTCCAGTCGAAATCGCTCTGAGTCTTCCCCCAGCGGCGTTCTCGCCGTCTCTTTGCCCATTTAAACTCCTGCAGTTCTTCTGTAAACCATGGGGAGGATCTATCCCTGCGGGCTCGGAGAGGCCATAGTGGTGCAATTTCATCCAAGGCAGACCACTTCAAAGGTAAGGTAAACAGCATTCCATGCACTCTGGTGCTTGAATGCCACACTCCATGGAAATGTCTGCAGGCACAGACAGCGCTATCTCTTTGGCTACAAACAGAGATGGGCACTAAAGCCTAGAGTGGGATTTGAATGGCTTTCGAGCAAGGGTGACCTTTCCCTATCAAGTTGAAACTTGCAGAAGTTTCTTTATTGCAATAGATGCTAGAATCCCCCAATTTCTTCTGTTGAACAGAGAACTGTGGGATTTACAGCTGACAGAGTAAATTTTCTGAAATACAGCATGGGAAAAGTAGCATTGCTTGCATTTCGGTTTATAGCATGAGACAAAACATATCATTGGAATGGGACTTGAGGGGCAAAATCCAAATGCTAGTCCCGGCTATGATAGAATCCTTGAATTGCTAGGACTTTGGTGAGTAAAAAATATTTCCATCTTGCTGATTCAGCATGTCTATTCCAGTTGAGCTTAAAAACTGGTGTACTTCTGGGGAAATTATATTACCATTTGATACTTAAAATATTTAAACAAATTAGTGTTTATCTATTGATGCTAGACAGGCCACTATTCCCTACCCTAATCTAGCTAATAAGTCTCTTTCTTGGTATAGGAAGAAAAATGAAGATCCATGCTTTTTATTTAGAGGGAAGAAATGAGGAAGAATGCATTCTCGCTATCTGAACCTAAGAATACACATTGAAGGTAAATGGAGGATAAAATTACACTTAGAAAACCTGGATTGAATCTACTTTGCAACCTCAAGCAATACTGCAGTTCAGAATGGACCCAATCCACCCCTTTTTTGGTTCTGGTTTTTACAGCCACTATTTTTTTTAATGGGACAGTTGTCACCAGTTGTCTGCCTGCTCTTTCCCCTATTCACTACCCCCTTGCTCTCACCTCCACACTGTTTTATTTTCTGTTTTGCTCCTTTGCAGTAAACCTGAAGACCAGCAACCTTTGCTATGGAACATGAAATACCTGGTGTGCTAAGCAGTGATAATTTAAAAAACCCAGTGTGGTTCAGTGAATGGACTCAGAAGGCCTGGGTTTGAATTTCTTCTCTGCTGTGGAAACTCACTAGGGGTGTGCAACTGATATAGTCACTTCTTAAATATTTCACTTTCCTTGAAAGCTTTGTTAGGGTTTATGTAATTTAATTCCCACTTGCCAGCACATTACAATTTAAGAGAAGCTGAATTTCACACCAATATATACTAGATTTAAGAACACATATGCACTACAATCCACCAGCAACATAGTTAATGCAAGACTGTTAATGCTTATAACATATTTCATCAGCACACTGTGTTAAGACCGCTACAGAGAATGAAGGTCATGCAGGAGCCACACATACTGTATTGTACAAACAGTTCATGCCTGTACCATGAAGAAATGTGATTATGGGATAAAGATTCTTTTCTCACCCCCTCTTGCCACCAAGTGATAATGTAGGGAAATGATCTTCAAAGAATATGCTTGAAGGCATGAAAGTAATTACTCATGCTCCATGACTGTGTCTTTCACAGATGCATTATTTTATTATTCAAGGGGATAAAGCTCTGTGATAAGCTAGGTAGTTAGCAGAAGTTTCATCAAGAGAATACTTCCAAGTTATGGTGAACACATTTCCTTGTCCTGTGCAGTCAATATTATTGCCCAAGCTATCTGTTCTGAAATAGGTACAGTAAATGAATTTCAAATATAAGCTGGCAACCAAATTTTAGCAATCCTAACATTTTTGACTTACCAGTTTACCATGGAATTGAGATCTGCCATGACTAGTAGTCTACTCCTCTGAAATGAGATCATATTCCCTTGACCCAACACATATGTGTATTTTTGTTGTTATTTAAAATAAGGTGGAGTGCTCTGAATAGGTTCAAAACATTCTTCTGATATATCTTTGCTTATTTGTTTTCTGTTACTTGAGGCAAAAGCAAGTGATAGAGCATAGCTTGGAATAAGACAAAGTCCTTTACTTCACAGGTAAATAAGTAAAAGCTATAGATATAATTTAAAAAAGTAATATTTTGAGAGTATACCGCTAGTAGGGGTGAAAATTGTTAGTTATGCTATACCCACTTCAGGAAGCATGTGACTGTGTAGTTTCTGTCCCCAGAGAGGAAAGCAGCTATACTTTCCTTTGAAGACCAACTCTATAGCAGTTGGCCTGAGCTTTAACCCTACAAATGTATTTAGAAGACAAGAAACCTTAGTCAGCAGAGGCCATTATTGCATTCCTCAGGGCTTCTGGCAATTGTAGCTCAAGAATATTAAGAGACCTAAGGATGGAAATAACTCATATGTAAAGGGACAGTAATTGTTCTACTTTTTACAGACAAACTGTTTTACATAATACTTTGTAATTCTAATATTTGACTAAAAGTGCAGTTTTGACCAAAACCATTTTATTCTCTCCATCCTTAAATTCCCACAAGACTATTCATGCCCCAGCAACCAGTTCCTATTTATGTATACTTCCATGGGATAGTCACATAATGGGGGAAAATGCCTATTTGCTTTCCAGTTTCTCATAAAAATATTAAAGAAATGCTATAAGACTACAGTATGTTGTTAGTGACTAACATTTTGAGAAACTCCGTTAGAAGTTTGGATTTGGAACAAAACCAGCCTCTATAGAAGATGAGGATTGGAGATTTGTATGTCTTCTTCCCAAATATCTCTGTAACAGTTTCTAAATTGTCTACTACCCATTTGCTTATTTGCAGAACAAAGCTTCACAGGAATAAATCTGAATATCAATCAGGCATCTTTGGGAATTTCCAAGCGTAAAAAGCCACACTGATTTGAGATTTTATCTAATGTACTAACCAACCATTGTGTACTTTTAGGGTTGTGCATAAATGTAAATCATTGCAATGAAGTCTCAATTTTATGTCTGAGGAAGTGGACTTGATCCATGAAAACTTATATTAAAATATTTTTGTTAGTCTTTGAAGTGGCACAATGTTTTTGTCTTTATTTTGTTTTATTTCATGTCTTATATTTCCAAAAAGATAAATACTCTTAGTCTTCTTGTAGCAAGGAAAGAGACCTATGACACACCTAAGAATCAACAGCAAGGCCATTAAAATTTTGTTTTATTCTGTCTTGATATTCATGCAATTATTGTTTAATTATGAACTGACCTCTAGTTATTACACCATAACAAAATTTGCCAGGCTGAAATCTTTTACAGAATTTTCACACTGAAGAGTTAACATGCACCTGAAACATTTATTTTTTTCTTCAGAGTTATTTCTGTTAATCTGCTTCTAGATGACATTATAATTATTTTAATTCACTATTAAAACAAATTTTTAAAATAATTATATCAGTATCATAGTCCATCATCTTAGATGGCTAGGGCATGCCTGCCACATGGACGGTTCAGGTTTCCTTGTCAAATTCTTTATGGGGAATTTAGCTGTGGTATAAGAGCTCATGGAGCTTCTTTGAAGTGTTATAAGGACCAGCTGAAACAAACCATGAAGGTGTCAGGTATAAACTCACAAACCTGGGAAGCAGCGGCCAAAGACCGCCCACTTTGGCACCAAACCATTTCTGCTGCTATTGATCACTTCCAATGAGAACGTCGCAGACATGAAGAGGCTAAGCAATGAGCATGGAAGCTTTGTCAAACTCAACCACACCCTCTACCATCTATACAGTATAATGTGTGTAGTCGCATGGTTCATGCCAGGATCAGTTTATTGAGTCACCAGAGACACATTAATCAACTGTGAAAATGATTTCCAGGAAAACTGTATACTTGGATATGAATAGCAGCCGCAGCTGCCAATTTCAATATTAAATATTACTTTTCCCCCACAAGTTTATTGGGTAAAGAAGGACTATTGTATTTGGCCCTTATGTTGTATTTTGTCCACCTCTGATTGTTAGAAGTGTTTAAAATCAGAGCATTTATTTTTGAACACTGATAATGAGGGAACAGAATAGGTTCAAGTGATTCTACATAAAAACCATTTAAAAATTTGCATATTTTTTCTAACTGCATTGTATATCTGTTCTAAATAAGAGCACTGGAAAAGTTCTGTTGGATCAGACCAAAGTCCTGTCTAGGCAGCATATCTTTCCTGTGGTAAAGTTTTCCTAGCTCAAAAGCCAGTCATATCTGACTCTAAGGTGGCCACATACTTATAGAAAGCCAACAAATAAACATGAATAACAGCTCCTGCAACCTCTATCATGAGACATATTATCTCTGAAACCTGGTAGCAGTACATTGACAAGGTGACTGCTAGTAACTGACAACTACATCACAGATGGATTTATTTAATCTCCTTTTAAAGACTATGGAAGGATAAAAATTACATGAAACATTGATTCAGAGCATGCAGTTGAATCCCATGTTCCTTAATTAATGTTCAGGAATGCCTTCTGGACTACAATCCCTATACATGGGTAGGGAAGGTTTAAAATTGCTTTCCCCATCCACTAAGTTTCCCAAGATTGCAACCCCCCCCCCCAACATTCACACAGAAAAGCTTTAAAAAAATGGTATTAGTGAGTAAAACTTTACTGTTGCAAATGGAGTATGTACTATAAAAAGTAATACCATGAATAAGGCCCACATGATTACTTGTATCTTACAGTGCCATTAAGAGATATGCACATACGGTGTCAACCTGCTTTACTAGTCTGATACCCAATGCTGTGGCCTCAGTGATGCACTGCAGCAGGTTCTGTCAGGTTCTGCAGAACCGGTAGCAGAAATTCCCCCAGGCAAGATGCACTTGGTTGGCCATGCCCACCTTCATATCCCATAATGCAGGATGTTTGGCGATGCCCACCGATTTAGCCCCACCCACAGATTTGGCCAGCTGACAGAGTAGGTAGTAAAAATGTTTGCAGTGCATCACTGTGTGGCCTCTAAAATAAACTAGCTTTTCCAGTTAAAACACCCAGAAATCCATAATACATGGTTAATGGCCATCTTGGATGGGCAATTCTGGGTACTGAGACTCTCACAACACACAGAATGGGTGCTGTGAGTCCTTGAGTGCACAGAATTCCACAACAAGCATAGCTGCTGGCCATGTTGGCTAGGATATTCTGGTTGTTATAGTTAAAAAAAGTAACTCTTTGAAACTTTGAAATGTAAATATTTGGAACTGAGAGATCAGATTAGATACAGATTGCACAACCTATTTGCACTGTTGGCTCCCACAAGACAGATGCGAAAATAGTTTGGCTTCAAAATACCCTAACTGAGCTGATGTTTTCTTCTCTTTTTGGATTTACAAAATAAAATTTGAAGGGCCTATTTCTCCAGGTGTAATAACAAACCAAAAGAAATGAAATTATACACCACTCTTGCCTCCAGCTGCAACAAACTGCTCTTTGTAAATACACATCCCTATAGCTTCTTGCAGCGGCAATTGATTTGTTTTTATGCAGGCAACCTATTCACATTGTTAATGTTAGGCTTCCAGACAAGTTATAAATCCACATCATGGTTGCAAAATAAAGATTTAAATGCTGAGAGTAGAAAGAAATAAGGATTCTGAAGGTTGAAATTACTGTTCATTAATAAATATTGGATAATGTTGTAGTTCTATGCCTCACAGGGATGACAATAAAATTTGGGGTTTTGAACAATATTCAACCTTATATTTCCCTTGAATTGCTCTGGACCTCAGCAGGACATTCTCTTTGGTGAGGGAATGATCTTTGTTGGGATGGAGTAATTCAAAGGTTGGAACTGAACCTGGACATCCTGGCATCCTGTTCTGGAGTTCTTGCCAATAGTGATGTGCCTTGTAAATAACATTTTTAGATATCTGTTTTTGTATTAATAATGTGATATTCTATATCAGTGGTTCCCAACCTAAGGCTCATGGGCTGGATCTGGCCCGTGGTGCCATTTCATGTGGCCCCCCACCCTTCAAAGGCATTTGAGAAACAAAATGGCCACCTCCATAGTGCAGGCAGGGCAAAATGGCCATCTGGCCCTCAAAGCTGATTGAGGGAGTGTGACCTGGCCCCTGGCTTGAAAAGGTTGGGAACCCCTGATATATATGTACATAAAATCAGTGGTGGGATTCAGCAGGTTCACCCCAGTTCTCCAGAACCGGTAGCAGAAATTCTGTCTGGCCCCACCCATCTAAGTTTTGAAATAACACAGGGCTTTACCCCTCCCTGGCCATGCCCACCATACCACACCGACAGAGTAGGTAGTAAACATTTTTTGAATCCCACCATTGCATAAAATGATATGTTTGTTTATATGTTCTATAACATTACGCATGCGCTAGGAATGACAGCTGCCAAAAAAGTAGAAAAAATACACTGACAAGGTTAAAAGTTTACAACTGAAAGTTCTAAGTTATGTAAGTTTCAGTGAAATATGATTGCACAGACAAGTGAAACTGATTATAAAAGGGGTTGTAAAATGTTTGTGGGTGTGGGTTATTCTCTGTCTATTTTTGGAGGTAGTCCACCTGGTTCTTTGATTGATCAAATAAAAATTGTATTTTTGAAAGAATTTTCCACTTGTCTTATTGGAAAGAGCTGATAGGTGAAGAAATCACTGACCACAATAGCTGCACACCATCCCCTGTGAATACCATAGATTGGTGGTTTTATATGTCCACCCATACCTGTCAAGTACCCCGTATTGGCCGGGATTACCCTGTAATTCTGTGTCAATTTTCTCCATTTACCGCCTGGAGCTGCTGCTACCTCTTAATTTGGCAGCAGGGAAAAAGTAGTTACTGCGCATCCCTTCTGTGCAGGTCCTTTCTATGCATGCGTAGAACCCTTCTATGCATGCATAGAAAGGGTCTGTGCAGAAGGGGATGCGTAGAAGCAACGTGCGCAGAAAGTTTCTGTGCAGGTCCATTCTACGCATGCGTAAAAGCCTTCTACACATTTGTAGAAGGCTTTTACGCATGCATTGAATGGACCTGTGCAGAAACATTCTGTGCAGGTCCCGTAATCTCTGGAGCCACGCTTGACAGGTATGTGTCCACCCCTGGGGAAAAAAACTGCCATATCACTTCTCAGGTTCAGTAATTGGAAATAAGAGCTTTAAGCTAATGTACACTGCCACTTTAGGTCTCACCCATTTGACTTTAGCCATACCAACCATTGGAATACAGTTAGTAGGAAGAGATCTGAAATTTTAATTTGGCTCTTGAAAATGAAAGTAGCTGTATGTCATATGGAAGAATCATACTATTGGGTCTGGTTTTTATAACTTATAAGAAAGTTCCATATTGACCCAGAGGGAAACCTCTATGATTTTCAGAACATTTTGAGGCCTTAGGAAAATAGCTTACAAATATGTGTCAATCATGATGTATTGAGAATGTTCATATTTTGAGATTACATTCTGTTCCACAGGGAAATTTTGACTGGTTCATTCTTGATAGCTTTTCTTTCTGCTTTGTTAAAAACCATGGAAATTAGTTTGAGTACCAAGGATTGGTCTGGAACAGAGGCAAAGTCAATCTGATAGCTTTTGGGGTTTGTACTGAGTGCTCAACAGTGTTTCATCAGCAAGTAATCAGAAGGTGTGTGTATATACTGTACATCTAGGAATGGTCACTACTTAGAGCTGAATTGAGATGGTCCACTGCAAGACATCAGATTGGACATGGATTAAAGAATTTGGGTTCAAGTTCTACTTCTTTCAATTTATTCACAATGTTTTCCTAGGCCAGTATATAGCCTTACAATGTCATTTGGCCACCTGTCAGGATTCCAGTAAAGGCATGCAAAATTTGTCGTTGTAAAGCACTTTGCAAATTAAATGTGCTATATAAATGTGAGGAAATGGGAGCAATAATATATGATTGCCTTGGCATAAAGGGCTATATTTGGTGACCTTTACATTTCTTGCCATGTTTTCAATTCTATTATTATTTATAAATGACCACCCAAGAGACAATTCCAAGTATGAAAGAATGCTAATAAGAAAATATTCCCTAGAGAGAATGAAACCTATTTGCAGATAAAAAAACCATGAGACAACTTTTTTGCAAACTCTGCTGATAGGAAGAGATTATTCTGGAAATGGGATAAACAGACGTTCATTTTACTGCAGACTGTTTGTTTGCTTAGAGCTGAGCACCGTCCCCTCAGCCTGAAGAATATAATTGCAGCAAAGGAGAAAATAACAAGTAAACCCGACTAAGTAGAAAATTGGGAGTGAAGGAAAAAAGAGCCATTAAGCACCCTGATCATCTTTTTCACCTCTCTTTTTAATTATTTCATTAACACTGCCACTGCTTTAATTAAGACAAACAGAGTACAAAAAACTGATTAATTCAGAGGGTTCCAACCCATTGCTCTGAATCAGAGATGTTCTCAAGAGCTGCACACAGGTAAAGGCTGAAAAGAAAGCCTGCAAGATTAAGAGAAGACTGAAGATTTTCATTGAGCAGATAAATTGGGTGATAATTGGAAAGATGGAAAGGAAGATGGAAAGGAGTGCAGACTAGAACACACCCCATTCACATTATGAATTCTGTGCACCATTTCTTTCAGTTCTATAATATTTCATTCATTGATTTTATTGTCAAATGAAAAGGTGCTTGTTCCAAGTGGCCTTTAGTGAGACAGATGAGGAGAGACTCAGACTTCATTACTTGGACTTTACACACTGGATAACACTGGTATTATATGTACAGAGGGCAACAGGGTGCAAAAATTATCCATGTCTTGCCATTAAACAGGCCACTATGATTCACATTCCAGCAGATGAAGTAACCCCTCTCTCCCCAAACCCACCATCCCATTTCCACTATTCTTAGATCAATTACATACAAAAACATACTTCTTATGTGATCAGATATAATAACTAAATAGATTACAATGGAAATATTTCTACAAGTAGCAAAATAATTTGGACTGTGTACTGTTCCTTAGACAGACAGTGTAAGATATGTATTAGAAGATATATTTTAAATGTATGAGTAGGATCAACCATGCGAGTCTATCCTATGCCATTGGAAGCAAAAGGCTAGATGAGAGAGGATCATCATTACACTAATTTCTTATAAAATCCACCAGTAGTAGCTTTCCATTTATCTTCTCTCACATGAATATTTTACACTACTGACTAAATTTTGCAGCAAGGAAAAGAAAGGGAAGGGGCCATTATCAACTTGGCAAAGAAGTCAACTATACTAGGCTCCTCTTGAGGGTCATCTAACAACATCAACTTTATCAAGTCAGAGGCAAAGGAGAGAAAAGCAGAAAGGTCTAAAGAAAATATTTTATTGACTCTGCTAAGAGAAGGAATGTAAATCTTTGTTTGCTTTGTTCTTGTACATGAGACTGGAAAATGTGTATCATTATTTTTTCGCTGAGTAAGATTACAAAAGTTTATGTGCATTTTCAATGTTTCAAGATACTTTAAAAATAAAATTAATAAATACAATTAAAGCAGTTTTTGGAGAAAATGTTACACTTTGAATGAAAGCACTGTATTTTGCAAAAAATTAATGCTTAAATTCACTAAACACAAATGATGTACCGCAAATAGCCGTGCCATGCAACAGGGATTTTGAAGACCAACACAGCAAAAGAAATTGCCCTCACTGGGTAATACAGCATTCACAACTGACTTTAATTTGGACTGATCTGGGCTAATTTGACATGCCTAGTGGGTAAATTTGTTGCACCATCCTGGAGGACTGGCTTTTGTGTTGCACCATCCTCCTTGGCCGCATGGAGAGGTCTTAGCTCCGGATAGAACCATTTTGGGAGAGGGAAATATCCAAATCCTGGTTTTCTGCTTCTAAATTGCAAGAAGAAGCTGTTTGTTCCTGCTGTTTTCCCATTTTCCACCTAAAAATGATGAGCCTGACTAGACTACATACTCCATGCCACGTTAGCCTGAAGAAGTAGTTGTGAACTATAAAAACTTGCTAAGTTTTGAATTTTTAAAGTGACCTGAAAAAGATATCGTTTCTTTCCTGCATCTATTTGAGCTTACGCAATGGTCTATTGCACAAGCAGGACATTTTTTCTGCTTTTCAGCAAAGAAATATTGAAGACTCCCATTTGGAAGTATAAGCTCTGTTTGCTGGAATGGAGTTATCTCTGGCTTCCACAATGGCAAGCCAGATTGCATGAAGCAGGATGGGTGGAGCGTAACACTTTGCCTACATGGCAAAATGACATCTCCCATTATATTCTGGGTAAAATAAAAGCTTTTCCTTTGTATGCAATATGTATTGGTTTCAACACTGTCATTGACAAAGAGCACTGGTGTAGAAGCAAATAAAAATCATGCAGTAATTGTTCTCTTTTTTTAACAAGGTGTCTTTGTGTTGATTTGCCTCCTTTTCTCCACGATTCATTTCTATTCTAGTTGGTCAGTACAGTATATGAGCTTTGCTATTATAAACCAAAGCTTGAACATGCTGCTACTTTTTTTCAAGGTCTTTTCCTTTGGTCTTTTACATTTTAGGACAGGAGTTCTCAACCTTTTCAAGTCGGGGGCCAAGTCATGCTCCCTCAGACAATTGAGGGGGCTAGACTGGTGGTCCCCCGCCCTTTACGGCTGTTGTAAATGAGTTGGCAGCTGATTCCATTTGTGGCTGGAGTGAGGGTGGGGGCCGGATTATTTGGTGCTGTGGGCCGGATCCAGCCCATAGGCTGTAGGTTGAGAACCCCTGCTTCAGTATATAAACTTCTTCTTGTGCCATATCCGATTCCAAATATTGATGATCATCATGGCAATCAGTCATGAAGACTGTGCTGCGAATATAATGGCATGGCCTTTCATCTGCCTTCCGCATTGCAGAGTATAAACTACATAACATAATTTATTTATAGGGATTGTGTTTTTACTGACTTTTTGAACCATTCTAGAAGTCTCTTGGTTGAATGACAGGGTAAAAAATGATAATGGTGGTGACAGTGATTATAGTACTGTATGTGGAAACATAGAAAAGAGGCCTGCTACAAATTGTTTATATCAGGTTCCAGATTGAGAGAAAAACACTATATGGTATTTTATTTACTAAGAGAGGGGTAACCTAAACTGCGTCAACAATGAAAATTGTTCATCATAAATTATAAATAATTTGAAGGTAGTCTTACCTCCTTTTCCTTCCTCATCTCTCTTCCTTGTATTTCCTCAATTCCTCCAGACTAATTTTGTGGGTAATTTTAAAGACATATCCAATCAAGGCATCAAGAAGTAGGTAGGACAGAATGCAGTGCATTTCTAAAGACAATGAAAAGCCCAGAAAATCTCTACATAAATGATTTATGGTCAGGATTAATAATTAAATTCTGTTATGTAGATAAAAGAAAATTATTTTCAGCATCCCAGAAGGGAGAAAAATACAATTTGGTTTTGGGCTTAGAGTTTGTTATCAGCGTATAAAATTGAGAGGCATTTAATAACTTTTAAGACCTTTGGAACTAAATCTCTGCTTTGTGGGATATTTTAAAACTTATTCAGTCTTATTTTTAACTAATCCTTTTTACATAAACCACAGTAGCCATATTCAAGTATTCACTCGCTGTACCCATGAAAGGAATCAGACAAAATCAGTACTGTGGTAATCTTCTTTTCCACTAACAACCTTCCTGTCTATACCAGTGCAGTCTGAAGGAAAACAAAGTTAAATGTCCCCTTCAAACTTTCCAAACACAGGCACTTGTATGTGGAAGAAACAGGGCCGTAATGTTCTACTTTCTGATGGTTGAATTTCTGTCAGTAACCCATGGACATGGTTTTCCTTGCTGGGACCCTAGTTGAGCTCACTATGTGCCTTGGAAGCCCAAGTTCAGGGAGGCAGGTGGGGGTTATGAATCCTTTTTAAGGAGAGTTGGTACGGGTTGGTGATGGGAGCATTTCCCCCTTGCCCCTGCTCTTCTCAGAGTTTAGACCCTTATGACACCCAAAATTACCATAATTTCTATTAATATAGAGGAAATCTCTTCATCTAAAGAGAAACTCTTAGCTTCAGTTTGCCATGAACAGAAATGTTGCTGAGAGGCTCCACAAAAAATTACAAAAGTGCCATTTTTATAGTCTCAATGACTTTACTGATGAGGACAATATAGAAATCTTGATGGTTGAACTGACCACATTTATAGTAAGATCAATTTATAAACCACCTAATAGCCAATCTGTTTTAAGAAGCCATCTAATATGGAAAACCAAAGGATTTGGAAACTACTCTTGATTGAATCCTAACCTACAAAAAACTGTCTAAACGCCAAACTGAAAGTTGCCACTGAAATAACATGTTTAGTAAACTGGTTGGTTCAGATTGGGGTGCACACCCACAGACAATAGGAGCAACAACTTTGTCCACATGCTACACCACAGCAGAATATGCTAGTGCCATATGATATAAATCAGCAAATGCCAGACAACTAGATGAAGATCTTAATGAATTGTACAGGATTATTACTGGCCCCACTGAAATCATACACCCTACCTCCACTACACCAATATATTACTTGGCTGACATTGCCCCTCTGGAAATATGCCAAAAGGTGCCAGCACATAATGAACAAAATAAGCTAAACCCACTTCATGGACACCCACCCCCTAGATCCGTGATGGCGAACCTTGACATTCTAGCTGTTCTTGGAATTCAATTACCAGAAGCCCAAGTCAGCATTCCTGCTGATCAGAGCTTCTGGGAATTGAAGTTAAAGAGCAGCTGGAGTGCCAAGGTTAGCCATCACTGGACTAAGATAAACCTATAGAGATCAAATCAGCATACCTTACCACTCCATTATGAATAAAGACAGAGACTCTGTTCTTGGAGGGGTTCTATTTAGAATCTGGAATTGTGATGAGAAATAGGAAATGTGCTCCATATTGGCTTATTTCCTGAATTGCAAACTTGTAAAGGGTAAAATTAGTAAAAGTCAAGTACCAAAATAATCTGTCATTTCCAGATTAGACGTTAGAAAGCATAACATTCAACGTAGATATGTGTGGGCTATAAGATACAGGTGATCCATGGACAAAAAAGTGAAAGACACAGAGAACAAAAGCTCTAGATCTACAACTGCCTTGACAGGCAACCTGATGAAGGTAGTTAGGAAGATTAATGTGTACTCTAAACTCTGCTCCCTCAGCTGGTTAGCACTCATTTTTTAAAAACAACATCAGTGTCTTTATTTCAAGGTGACAGAAAATCTGATGACAAAAGAGGCAGCTGAAAACTTTTAATTAAAGAGCAAGCAGGCTGAAATTCCCACATGTCTTATACAATGCAGAACTGTATAGGATATAGTGGTGATATATGATTATTTATTTAGTTGGTTATATTGTTGTTGTTCAGTCGCACAGTCGATTCCGACCTTTTGCGACCCCATGGACCATTTTCCTCCAAGCACCTCTGTCCTCCACCATTCTCCTCAGCCCAACAAGCTCTGTGCCCATTGTGTCCACAATACCATCTATCCATCTCATCTTTGGACGTCCCCTTCTTCTCTTGCCCTCCACCTTTCCCAGCATCAAGGCCTTCTCAAGTGAGTCCTCCCTTCTCATTTGATGTCCAAAGTACTTTAGCTTCATCTTCACTATTTGTCCCTCCAATGAACAGTCAGGATTGATTTCTTCCAGTATTGACCTGTTTGTTCTCTTTACTGTCCAAGGGACTCTCAGGACTCTCCTCCAACACCACATCACAACGGCATCTATTCTTCTGCACTGAGCCTTCCTAATCACACCCAAAGCCTTCCTCTCACTGAGCCTTCCTCTGCACTGAGCCTTCCTCTCACACCCAAACATTACCACTGGGAATACCATTGCTTTGGCTATGCAAATTTTTGTTTTCAAGGTGATGTCTCTGCTTTTCACTATATTCCCCAGGTTTCTCACTGCTTGTCTCCCCATAATCAGTCGTCTTTTTATTTCATGGCTACAGTCGCCATCTGCAGTGATCTTAGATCCCAGGAAAGTAAAATCTGTCACTACTTCTACTTCTTCCCCATCTATTTTCCAGGGACTGATCGGACCTGTTGCCATTATCTTGGTTTTCTTGATATTAAGTCTCAAGCCAGCTTTTGCACTCTCCTCCTTCAATCCAATCAAGAGGTTCTTTAGGTCTTCCTCACTTTCTGCCATTAGGGTGGTATCATCTGCATATCTCAAATTGTTGATGTTTCTCTCAGAAATTTTGATCCCATATTGTGATTCCTCCATCCCTGCATTGCACATTATGTGCTCTGTGTATAGATTGAATAAGCAGGGTGATAAAATGCAGCCTTGTCTTACTCCTTTTCCTATTCCAAACCACCCTAACCCTAACCCTAACCGATTTCTCATGAAGCATATGAGGTGCTCTGGTATTCCCATCTCTTTAATTACTTGCCACATTTTGTTGTGGTCCACACAGTCAAAAGCCTTGGTGTAGTCGATAAAACAAAAGTAGACTTGTTTCTGGTATTCTTTTGTTTTCTCCATGATCCAACATATGTTGGCAATGTGGTCTCTGGTCCCCCTGCCTCTTCTGAAACCGGCCTGCACCTCTGGTAGTTCTCTCTCCACATGTTGTTGAAGTCTATCCTGTATTATCTTAAGCATCACCTTGCTGGCATTTGGGAAGAGCGAAATTGATCGGCAATTTGAGCATTCTTTGGCATTGCCTTTTTTTGGGATTGGAACGTACACTGATCTTTTCCAATCCTGTGGCCACTGTTTTGTTTTCCAAATTTGCTGGCATATTGAATGCAGTAGTTTGATTCCATCATCTTTTAGGGCTTTGAAAAATTCAACTGGGATACCATCATTTCCACTAGCTTTGTTGTTTGCTGTGCTTTTTAGGGCCTTTCTGACTTCACTCTCCAGAATGTCTGGTTCAAGTTCAAATTTCTCATTATTGTTATTATCAGGAGTGTTGAGGTCCTTTTTGTAGAGTTCCTCTGTGTACTCTTGCCATCTTTTTTTTGATTTCTTCTGCTTCAACTAACTCCTTTCCATCTTTGTCCCTTATCATGGTCATTTTTGCTTTAAATGTTCCCTTGATTTCCCCAATTTTTTTGAAAAGATCGCTAGTCCTGCCTCTTTTGTTGTTTTCCTCCATTTCTTTGCACTGTTCCTTCAGGTAGTTTTCCTTATCTCTCCTCCTTTATATTATATTAACTAAGGTAATAAAAAGAGATCCAATCAATACTGTTCCTCTACAAGATCCCTAATAATCCAAAGCTATTATTAACCAGCATAATAAGAAAATAAGAGAAAGATTATGAACAAGAGAGAGTAATTACAGTAGATAGACAGACATGCAGCTATATGGTAGTTGTAATGACTCACAGAATGAATGGTACAGGTGGGTAGGAATTCTTGTGAATTGTTATGGAGCAGAGAGGAAAGCCCAAATAAAAGGCAAGCAAAGAAAAATAGACAAGGTAAAAAGCACGAGAGGCACCAGGAAGGTGATAAAAATTCAGCATCCTTATAGAAGACAGTAAACAGAAAGCTGTATAAATATCAGGCTTAGATAATTTACTTTTGGGAGTACAACTTCCAGAATTCCCAGCTGGCATGGCCATTTCCCTAAGCTCTGATGAGATGAGCTGGTATTGCAGTGACTCTGAACATCCTTTTATATTTGTAGAAACAATATATTTGACTCCATCAATTTGATCCAGTGAGATAAGAGCATTAAAGAATTACAAGCAGTAAGGCAAAACTATTTCCGAACAATGCTTGTCCAAGCACTTGCGGCCTCAAGAAACCTTCCAGGATTGCCAAAGCACCTTTCTGTGGAGAATGGCAGTTCATCACCATCATATTCACCCACAAAAACAGCTTGAGCAATAGAAAACCAACAGAAGTGCAGAAACTGAGCACACAGACTTCCTTTCAGCTTTCCTTTTAAAATCAGTTTGGAACTTCGCATATGCACAGAAAAATGCAAATAATATCTTCACTGCATTGACTGCTTTTGCTTACTATGACCAGGGACATCACTTCATTCAGAGAGGAGGAGGTCAGTGACCTATTGCCCCTTTAGAGAACACATGAGATTGAAGAGCTATGTTTCGAGCTGGCTCACTGCTTCTTCTGCACAGAGTGAATTCACAGAATTTGGTATGGGTTTAGCCACGAAGCCAGATTTAAGTCTGGCTAGATTATCCTGCTATGGTAAAAGAGTAGATCATTCTGTCTGGCCAAACATCCTGCTATGGGAAAGGAGTAGACCATATAGCGAATGATTTAATGCTGAGTGTTGGGTGGCGGTAAATAACCTGACTCCCTGAAGGGGCCAATGGCTACAGGCAGATGAGCCCCTACATAAAGAAAACCAAGATAATGGCAACAGGCCCTATCACTTCCTGGAAAATAGATGGAGAAGACAGTGACATATTTTACATTCTTAGGATCAAAGATCCCTGCAGATGGTGATTGCAGCCATGAAATAAAAAGACAACTAATTCTAGGGAGACAAGCTATGAGAAACCTAGGGAACATAGTGAAAACCAGGGGCATCACTTTGCAAACAAAAGTTCGCATAGGCCAAAAAAAAAAAAAAGGTATTCTCGGCAAATGTATGGCTGTGAGAGCTGGACCATAAGGAAAGCAGAGAGCAGAAGAACCGAAGGAACTACTGTACAGAATAGTTATCAAGTATTAGCTGGTCAATCATTCCTCATTCCTCCCCACAGCTTGTGCAACTAAAAGTAATCCTCCACTGTTTCTAAAACCAGGTCCAGTCAATCATATACCACAGATGCAATGTGGAAAAACAATCCACTAAACACATTCCATTAATAATACTGCGGAGTTTGGGAGGCTGATAAAAGCAGCACTGGGTTTTTTCAGTGGTTATCGTTGAATGATTAATTCTTAGGCTACTCCATCGGTTCCTTCCTTTACTAGCTGATAAAAAGCAGACTGGACTTCTGATAGCCTGCCTTCTAAGTATGAACCTAAATTTAAAAAGCATATTAAATAACATAGTGTATTTTGTGTAAAATATAAACAGAGTACATTTTAGTTCACTAGATGAGGAGCCAAAGTATAAAAAGAAGGAATATACAAATGTCAAGCCCGTCATCGGCCAGGGCTTTGAGGCCAGTTGTTGCCGTTTTGCCGGGGCCCCGCCTTGGCGGGGATATAAGGACAGTGCTGCCCGACACTGTGGGACTCTGCCGCTGCCCCTCCCTAGCCTTGCTGCCAACACTGACGTTGGTCCTGTGGGCAGTAGCCGCAGGGGAGTGTCGACCACCTGGGCTCCCGACAGCGAAGACTTAAAAGTAGAACGATGGCGTTGCCCACCCAAGCCTTCTCCCTCGGTCCAGCATTAGTCGCAGGGGAGTAAAGAGGACGTGGACCTCAGCTCCGATATGTTCGTTGAGCAGATAAGGGCATTATTTGTATTTTTTATATTGTTACTGTTATTATTGCACCGCTATTTCGTATTTGTGTATTTATTATTGCTGTATTATTATTATTATTGCTATATTATTGTTATTCCACAATAATGTCCACAATATTTATGCCTTTAAAGTGCACTTTATAAAGAGTTTTGAACAGGTAAAAGACTTTTTAAAAACTTTTTGGGACCTCTGGAATGGATTAATTGGTTTTCAGTGCATTCCTATGGGAAACTGTGCTTCACGATACAGATTTGTCATGATAAGGAAAACCCCATGGAATGAATTAATTCTGTAACCTGGGGTTCCACTGTAGATTCTAAAGTCCATCTCAGTATTTCAATACTTCTGTCTCTTGCTACACTGAGAGAGTATGGTGTGTGTGGCAGATTAAGAGAGAACAAAGCACTCTCAGGATGTTATTGGACTGGAGCTCCCACCAGTCCTAGGCAACATAGCCAGTAGCAAAGAATTCTGGAAACTGAATTCCAAGAATATCCACAGGGCAAACCTATCCACTTCATGACAAATCACCAAAGCCCAAGGTGGGGGAAACCAAAAAAGGTTTTTCAGAAAGAGTAGAGGTAATAGCATAATCATAAATCCTGAAATACAAGTAACCATCTTCACAACTTCTGTGGCTATGGCTCCAAAAACAGTATCAGAAATAATGAGAGTTTGTTGATATGTATCAGCAAACCGTATTCTGGAAGTTTTCAATTTCACTAGAAGCAACTATTTCGTAACTTTCCAAAACCAGATCAAGGTATCTGTCCAAACAGTTTGCCCTTCTGCATTTATTAAGTCACAGTGATACACACTTCTTGGACATATCAAATCTAGTTACCATAAGGAAAGCTTAGAGGAGGAAAGGGAGACCAAGGGAGATAATGACAGATAATACTATCAACCCTGCTTAAAAAAAAAAGTCCCCGTACTTTGACTCTACAAGACCTGGCTTTGTTAGACTACTGAGCAGGTACAGCTTTGCAGTCTATGTGGGTCTCTGCAAGGTTGTTTTAGATATGTATGAGGATTCTGGCATTTCCAACTGATGGCAGGATAAACACAATTCTACTGGCTCCCGTGGTGATTAAGAAGGGTGTTTGTTGGGGTTTCTGAATGCTTCTGAGCAGTGAAAATATCAAGGGACCTGACCATCACTTTAAATATTTCAGATTCCCCCCCACCCACCCAACCCCCACCCACAACAACAACACTGGGATTTTTTTTTAATAAGCATATGTTTTTTTCACTAAGGACAATTTCAAGGATTAGTGACAGCTACTACTTTATCAGCACTTTTCCCATGGTACTGTTGCTGCTATTTTTTTATTATTTTTAGACATTTTTGTTAGCCAGCATTAAGATATCTTGTCACATTATTATTCTCTGGTGCTCTTAAACTGAGTGCAATTCTTTTTTCTGGTTGAATGTGTTTTCATTCTCAGTTTCCTACTGATTTACCAATGTACCGAGGGTTGAATTTGTTATGCCAACAGCCCTAGGATCCACTTCTGGAATATTTATGAGCAAAATAAATGAATAAATAGCATTTTCTCTTTGCCTGAGTACTAGCTTAGATCAGTGGTGGTGAACCTATGGCACGGGTTCCAGAGATGGCACTCGGAACCCTCTCTGTGGGCACCCATGTAGTCACCCGAGCACAGAGTTTGCCCTGCCCCTCTGCCCACCAGCCCAATGGGAGTGCTTCTTCCCTCCCCCCCCAATACAGAGTTTGCTTTGCCTCTTTGCCCAACAGCTCAAAGGGAGCATTTCCTTCCTCTTCTGTTGCTGCGTTGGAACTTTGAGATAAATAAGTGGGCTTTGGGTTGCAGTTTGGGCACTTGGTCTCTAAAAGGTTCGCCATCACTGGCCTAGATGCCTTTAAATGGAGATGAGAAAAAAAATATGGTGGATCTATGGCCAATAGTCATGATTTTAGGCTCTGATAACCAGTTGCAGAAAAGCAGCAAAGAGGGTACTGCCCAATGTTCTCTTTGAAGATTTCTCATAAGGGATTTGATTGGCTGTTGGGAAACAGGATGCTAGACTAGGTGGGCTTTAGTCTGATCTATTAGAATTCTACACAATTTCAATTATATTTGATACTGGCCTATGTGTCAAAGTGTGCTATGATGCATGTACAGAATGTTAAAATAACTATAGGGGAATAGAAAAAGTAGCACTGAAAATGAAAGTGATTGGAATAGTTTACTATAGCAGATATCCAGCTCTCCAGTTGAATAAGGTCACTGTACCATAATATTTTAACAGTTGAACACATCCTATCTTGCAGTGCACAAACATGAATGTGTAAAACTGAAGAACACATTAGCATTTCCTATAGGACACTCTAATGCCCGAGATAACCTTTTGGCAGTTCAACATGTTAATGCAGATGGGATGCTCATATTTAGAAGGTTATGAGCAGGAAATATATCATAGTGTAATAAGAGAATGTATCTTCCCTTCTATTCATCATTCCACCACCATGTCTTCAATAGACTGGCAAAAAATATCCTTTAGTCGTCACAGTCACTGTTCAGTATCAAATTGATAAGGTTGATATGTAGTAAAACAATCTCTGTTACCTTGGATGAGAACACTGACCAGACAGATAAACGAAGGTAAACTAAACTTAGCCTTGAATAGGGCTCATTTAACTCCCTGACTGATACAGGAAACTCATAGCCAGAGGATCCTCAACAGGTTACTGTCGACTCTTTACCTGAAGATCTCAAGTGAAGAAAACTCATTGCTCTAGGTGACTGATGGGCTAATTCTTCCCAAACCATTTCAGTCTCTGTTCTCTATACAGCATCAACAAAGTGATTCCATCTTTTCTCCAAGAATCCTATTCTATCTATTACTAGTTTCAAATGATGTAAAAGAAGCACATTAAGACCTCTTAATTAAATGTTGAAGATAAAATTGCTCTCATTTGTCCCAATCTGGATGCTACAAATTGCGCTCTCTAGTTAAGGAATGTGTCAGAAGACTATATCTTCCTATTCTACAGGATATGTGTATTTCAGTTTTCACAGCTTGCAGATGTTATCATGATGCTCACCCAACAAACAGATAGACAGACAGACAATTTCTTATGCGGTCCTGTTGAAATGAAGATTCCTAAGCTCAGTTAAGTGCTCTTAGCTCAGTGAAAGCAACGGGTCAGAATATGTTTTCTATATTTCCCACTACTGGGTTAAAACAATGGGAATGACAAGACATTACCTCAATAAGCTGCATATGATATTAAGACAATATCGTAAACAACTCATAGCTAGAACTGGAGGATGTGTGTATCCTTCCTATTTGGTCCATGAGCCACCCCAAACATGTTCTTGTGTGTGTTTTCTGATGGGTCCAATTATATATTTTTAAATCTATGACCCACCTTTCAGAGAAAAATATTACTCAGGGAGGTTAATGGTAATTAATCACCTTTTAGAGTTGAAGCTGGCTCCCCAACTGACACCTAAGAAAAATAGATGATGGGATTTTAAGTTAAGGACTCTGTGCCAATAGATCAGCTACTGCAAGTAAAATGCTTACAAGCAAACAGGAGCTTGAATTACCTTTCTCTCTCCTTTTCTAACATCATTGTTATAATGAGTTTGATAGGCTTTGGTGTCTACCATTGGTTTCCCAACCTATATACAAGAAGAACCAGCAGGTCTCTTCACTCCTGCTGATAATTGGTAGGTTAAGACTGTTATGTGCCAAGTGTATTTGTTTAACCCCTGCTGACCCAGCATGTCTCCCTGCAGCTGATACACAGATGGCATTTCTCTCTCTCTCTCCAGAAAACAAAGCATGGAGGAACAATTTCAGCTCAACTCATTTCTTTCCTTGAACAAAACTGGGAAAGAGCCACCTTGCCAAAGCAGTTCCTAGATACCTGTCCTTTGAAACTACTTGAAAACGTCACAGCTGCATGTGTATTATAGCCTTCAAACATTAAACACAACCTCAGACTAATAGGGCTTTAAATTATAACAAAATTCAAGGGAAAGTGCCATGAAGAAATATATGTAGGCAATAATCACTTCACAAGTACAAAAGGAGGATTAACTATGATAAAAAGTATCTTGAGACTACAGCAGAAAACAAAATAAAATTGGGCTAAATCATGTGGTGGCTCAAGTGGTTAGGATACTGAACTTGGTGACTAGAAAATCAGCAGGTCAGCAGTTCAAGATCTGAGTACTGCACAATGGAATGACCTCCTGTCTCTGTCCTAGCTCCTGCAGTTTGAATGTGAGAAAGTGCAAGTAGATAAATAGGTATTACTTCGGTGGGAAGGTAAACAGCATTCTGTGCTGCACACTCTGGTGTGCCTGCCACATGTCCATGGAAACGTCTGCAGACAGCGCTGGCTCTTTGGCTTTAAACAGAGATGAGCACTGAACTCCAGAGTCAGATAGGGCAACCTTTACCTAAATCATTTGATGCTTTTTTATTTTCCTTTTTTAGGAAAAGTGAATGCCTTAAAAGTATCCAGTATTCTGTATTAACTGATTAGTCATTTGACCATATCAGGTTAAAATGTGATAAAATACATTAAATAAAATATGATTACAGAAACAGAATTAAATCTAGAATGATAATCTGATTTATCTTCAAATCGTATAAATCTTTGCCTTAAAAGGAAATATAGCCATTGTTTCACTCAGACTTAGGAAGACTGTCATATGTTTTCTATATTTAGGGAAATAATAGGCATAACAGCAAAACCTAAGTACAGTGGAACCTTGGTTAACGTAATTAATGCATTCTCTGGGACGTTTCTTACAGCGAAAATTACTTTAACTGAATTTCCCATAGGAATGCATTGAAAACCAATAAATTCATTCCAGAAAATAATCCATTACCCGAGCCACTATTTTTTATGGATTTCCTTTTGCTATGTGATTTTTATGTTAACCAAGCTGTTTGTTAACCAAGGTTCCAATATACTAGAACAAAATCCAATTGAAAAGTTGTATCTGCCATGAAAATTCTATGTGCACTGTTTTTTGCATGTAGTAGAGAAAACAAGCTATATTTCTACAGCTCAGGATATCCAAAAATAAGTACACAGTGTTCAAAGTGATTTACCATTCCTTTCTACTGCATGTGCTCTGGTCTGTGAAGCTTGCCCAAAACTGCACAGGTTGGCTCTCCTTTTAGGACTAGTGCAAAAGACTTGTTGAGCAACACTAGCAGCTAATCTATGTAATTAATTTATTTCTTTATATTATAAAAACAACCACCTGAAACCAAATCCTTTTAAACAGGCCTGTACTTTCTGCTTAAAGAACAGAGAAGCAAAGCTCTGAATTAGCTGGGAAACAAGGTTTTGGAACACTCAGTCCTATCCCACAGTATTTTGGTGGCATTGTGGATCAAAAAGCACAACACTGAATTTTAGTAAACTGAAATGTCTGCATTCAGAAATGAAGGAAACTGAAAAGCTATAGAATCGGACAGCTATCTTTAAGGATATGTTTACTAAGCACACATAAACCCACTCCCCCCTTTTTCTTTTTCTTTAAAAAAAGTCTGATTTGTTATATCTGATTTGTCACATCTGATTTGATTAATAAATTCAGATAGCCCCTGAACTGAATCTGGCCATTCTGCTTTGATGCAGACCATATCTACAAATCAGTTCAAATCAGGATGATTTGTTTTGTCATCTGAGATCAGTCTTCATCAGGTACACATTCTTGTCAACAGGAAAAGGATGGATGTAAAATCATGGTGGATATCAAGTAAATTACAGTACTTACTGACTGGAACTAATGAGGTTCTTATTGATAAATTTTCCTAGATGTCTTCTCTTTTATTTGAGCAATCAATGGTATTTGATTTAGTGAGTAGTAAATGTGGCAATATCACATGCTGTGATTTGCATTAAACTGGAGACCCTAATATCAGCATGGGAAAAAATAATCTGGACAATTTCAGGGAGGAATAAACAAAACCTGACCAAAAAAAACACCACTTTGAAAGAAGACTGCATGTTTCCCTAAGCAGAAATAGTACAGAAACGTGTCAACAAGTTGAAAAGCAAATCTCATTATTTGTTGTTCATCCTTCTACTCCCTGTGCAATATACATAGATTTTAAAAGGGTTTAGCTCTTGGTATAGGAGCAGGGGTTCTCAACCTACAGCCTGTGGACTGGGTCCAGCTCACGGCACCATTTCATGTGGCACCCGGAAGCAGATGCATTTACATCAGCTGTAAAACACACCTGCACAAGTGGAAACACGTCCCCGACTGTCGTAAACACGGAAGTTGCCACATTTACAAAAGCCATAAATGCACCTGCTTCTGCTTCTGGGGTGTGTGGCCAGGCCCGTGGTGTAAAAGTTTGGGAACCCCTGGTATAGAGTGTGCATAGCTCACCAATTAGGGTTATTGGAAAGGGACACTTCCATTAGAGCTGATGATGAATATTCCATCAGCAATTTTTCAAGGCAAAGGTGCAGACAAGAATTTTTATTTGATCCCAGAAGGCCAGCCCTAAATTACTCTTTACATGCAAAGTAGCTGATTTTTCAGCAAGAAAGAATGTACAGAAGTCAGAATCTGTCCCACTGCAAGCTTAGTTCCCCAAGCAAATTATATTGTCTATGCTTCCATTTTGCTGAAAGTACATTTGGGGGAAACAGGGGGGTGGGGTGGATCATGATACTGCCAAAAATAGCAGAAGTACTGTTGAAAATTAGGTAAGGCCTACAAGGCATTGCAAAGATAAGCACTAAGCATAGTATTATTTGATAATGGATAGCAAATCAGGCATGAATTTGCAGTGGGATACAGAAAAAATACAAGATAAATAAGTCCCTTTACATGGATAGGCATGATACTGGCCTTCTAAAATGAGACAACAAGAGTTTAATCGTCTCTTGATAGAAAATGTTTGTGTAGTATAGTAGGATATACAGCTCTGTACTGGGAATAAGGATTTTTCCCTTCATTGCTTTATCTTGCCAGATTGTTAATTTTTTTCATGACCCTGGACAACTTACTTTACCTTCTTGCTGCTAGCAATAATACATTCAAGGTTTTCTGCTAATTAATTCATTAACATCCCTGAAGTGTCACTGCCTCCTTAGAGAGATAGTGCTTACATAACTGTACAACTTATTTTACTCTTCATTTGAGAAGCATTGTATCAGGATAAAGCAGACAGCTGAGCTTGTCTCCTCCTCTGCAGAGAATTCAGAAATTAATAACATTAGACTAGGCTATTCTCTTATAGCAGGGGTGCCTAAACTATGGCCCGTGAGCCACATCCGTCTCCCGACACCAATTCATCCAGCCCACACTTCCCTCGTTGCTCCCAGAAGTGGAAGTATGGGCACATTTTACTTCCACTTCTAGGAGCAATGAGGGCAGTGTGGGCAGGATGAATTGGTGTTGTGGGGCGGATCTGGCCCATGGGCCGTAATTTGGGGACCCCTAGTTTAAGCAGAGAAAATGGCAGCTTAAAATCTATTTCATCCTGTTGCAAAACATATTGCAAGGTGCATTTTACTTCCACTTCTGGTGGGAGTAACCACGTGACAGGCCCACTAAACCACATGACCAGCCCATGGCCAGAAAAGTTTGGGCACCCCTGTCTTATAGGAATCACAAGAAAGGATGAATTAAGATCAACAAATCTTCCAATAGTTCATTTTTCTTCCCCAGGTTGCCACAACAGTATCTACAATATAAATATTTATAATTTCAGTACATTCTTTCTTATTTGAACAGAAGTGAATTCAAAAGGGTATGCTGCTTGCAAGCAATCCTGCATATTTTTATTTAGGTTGCTTCAAGTGTGAAGTGTCCAGATGCCCACCTGCCTTTCAGTAACTGAAAATAAAAATCTCAAAAACATAACCCAATTCTGTATCAGTCAAAAATGCATTATGTCACAATTTGGGGATGTAGACTTTAGGAGGTAGCACCTTTGTGTGCTTCTGACATGAAATTTATGTATGGGTAAGATATCAAAATTTAGCCAGATGTGACTATGAAGTCTACCATTAAGGCCCAGTCCCAACATGGAGACTTCTAGAATGAATAAATTATGATACTGGCAGGTGTTACAGACATCAAATTAATCCTGACTGTAGGCCATACATGTCAAGTTTTTGGACATGAAAATAAGGGAAATTTGGGGCCACACTCCTCCTCCCAAAATCCAGGCACACCCCCAAGAGCCTAGAAGAGGAGGACAGGAGCCACCAGAGCTAAGGAGGAGTGTTGGGCTCCCCCTGGTGGAGGAAGAACCACCCCCTAGGCCAGGGATGGCCAACCGTGGCTCTCCAGCTGCTATTGGACTTCAATTCCCAGAAGCCTTGCTCAGCAGGTGTGCTGACTTGGGCTTCTGGTAATTGAAGTCCAAGAACAGCTGGAGCACCAAAGTTGTCCACCCTTGCTCTAAGGCAGGAGTCTGCAAACTTGGTTATCCAGATGTTCTTAAACTTCAACTAGCAGAATCCCATGTCAATGCACCTACTGATCAGGGCTTCTGGGAATTAAAGTCCAAGAACATCTGGAGAGCCAAGTTTGCAGACCTCTGCCCTAGGCACTCCCCTTAACATGACTGCTTCCTCTCACAGGGAAGAAGGCAGCCAGCAAGCCAGACATACTGTAATAATTATCTGTTAAATTTTCCCCTATTCTCTGCTGACTGCATTTCATATTATGGTGATTTTTCATGGAACTGTTTTTTACACGTATATCAGCTAATTGTTTATTGTCTTAGCCTTGTGTGCCTCAATTTCATTTTTTTTTAAAAACTCTGTGTTTAAGAGAAAACCACGGAAGTATCCTGTTTATGTTGTATGCAAATATACTTGAAGCCCTCTCTCTCCTGGGAAAAAGGGTGTTAAAGGGAAGACAATGAGCCAATTGACTTCAGGTATATTTGCATACAACATAAACAGGATACTTCTGTGGTTTTCTCTTAAACACAGAGTTTTAAAAGTCATCTCTTCTCCCTCATCACAGTACTGTTAAGTATGCTATGGTGCTAACGATTACATCAGCTAAAAATAGTATTGAAATAGGTTTCTAATCATTTTTGTGTATTTTTTTAAAAAAAACCTTTAATGTATTAGTAGTGCTGTATTACCTGTATTGTACTTACTGTTGGTTTTGTTTATATTTTGACTGTATATTGTGTATTTGATTATGTTGTAATGCCGCCCAGAGTCGGCCATGTGCTGAGAGGGGCGGGGTACAAATTAAAATTATTATTATTATTATTATTATTATTATCCCATAGTGGAGGCAAAACACAAGAAAAAAAATCACAATGGCAGTGTCTTTACCTCTGTTTGCAGTGTTTCTGAAATCTTAAATTACCTACCTTGTAATCCTTACTTTTGCCTTTTAACAGAAGTTTATAAAATGATGCTGTAAAAAGGGATGGTAAGATTTCACTTTTAAGGAGGCAATCAATCCTTACAGTTCTTTCTGGTTTTCAAATTGAAAATATATAGCAACACTTCTCCTGCAAAATCTGGATACTTGCAATATCATTATTTTACTGCAACAACAACAAAAAATGGCACAGTGACCACAGGTTAACTGTTTTCAAGTTGCTGAGCTTAATTACAGTTTATGGTTTTGATTTTTTTTCCATTGGAGTAAAAAAGAAGTAAATGCATGTTTCATCCTATTTCCTTTCATAGTCATCATTAGTACTAATTACATCTTCATTAAAAGATTGAATACTATCTGACAGTTATTGAACTACTAATTGCTTTTAATTTAGACTTCCTGCTTGCGCCAAAGCAAGAAAGACCTTATATAGTTTTACAGATGCTTTCCTAAGCAAGAGGCAAAAAGGATGGCATTTCTGATCCTAGTTAAAGAAATCAGGACTCTTATTGATTCAGAAAGTAAAAACCCCTTTAAGAGATCATTTCTTTTTCTTTCTTCTATATATTTGGGCATGGGGTGTGGAGATTAAGCAACTGCCACAATTTGGTAAAAGTGGTTGAGTACAACTCAGCTTACAATTGAGAAGATGCATGTATTTGCTATTATCATTCTGTTGTACACTACTTTGGGGACTTTCAAGGGTAGAAAAGCAACCAATAAATATTTTCAATCAGTCAATCAATGAAGGCAGATTACATTAAACTCTAGGTAGAAAATAATACACTACTATTATAGCTCTGCTGACATTCAATACACAAGTACAGTAGAACCCCGCATAATGAAAAAGCTCCATTCCATGGAGCTCTTCGCTATGAAGTTTTTTCGTTATGTGGATCAAATGGGCGATACACCGCATAACGAAAAGAAAATGTTTGTTATATGGGGTTTTTGTTAACCGGAGTATACCCCATATAATGAAAATACTTTTCATTATGCAGGGTATCGTGATTGCTGCACGGACGCTTCATTGTATGAAATTTTCGTTATACAAAGCATTCGTTATGCGGGGTTCCACTTAGAAGCTTCCTCTGTAAACTCTGCAGATGTATCTCTCATGCAGCCAACCAGACATGTGAGTGGAATAAACATAGAGTACATAGGATAAAACTAGACAATGTTTATCATTTTTAATTATCATTTTAGTTTAGAAAAAAAACTGCCTTGAACAGGCTTTTGTTTCCTCCTTCATTTGGAGAAAAATGAAATCCAATGAACAGAAATCTTCCACACTTCTGATCTGCATATTAGTCTGGAAGGTGTGAATCATCATGCCAGTTCATTCAAGAATTCACAAAGATTAAAATCTTCAGGCATTCTGACTTGGGCAAACCTCTTTTCATATATCACAGTATTTGTGAGGCAGGAAAATGCTGCACAATAACTTTGACTTAACTAAAAGCTCCACAGAAGGCTACATCTGCAGTGAAGAAATACTGTACTAACCAAAATAAGTCAATTGTTTTCTGTTGCTAAGTCTGATCTCAACTCAGTATGCATCCTGTGGATGAAAACAGCATTTGAACAAAACACAGACTTCCATCCAAACTCCTACAGGATGTCCACCAGTGATTATTCCACAATGATACCATGCATAGTAAGAAGGCAAGCGCAGTGCCAAAATGGCCGCCGCGCTCTTTGCGCCCCCCCACCCCGGACTAAGACATCCGGGTAGTTAGGGGGCATGGCCAACCCCTTTATAAAAGGGGTAGCCACGAGGCGGCCCCTCTGCCATTTTAGAACAATGACGGAGCGGAGAGGTTCGCTCCGATGCTGCTATTTTGACTTTTGCCTCAATTTTGATCGCAGATATCTCTCCTCCGATCAGTGCTCCAGGGTTTGGGTGGCCATGGCACCCAAACGGAAGGCTCCTGCGGCCCTGCGGCCACGCGCAAGGGGAAGAGCTCGCCCTACCCCCTCGCCCTCCTCTCTTGGGCCACCATCGGGCCGGAGGGGTCATGCGGGGGCGCCAAGGGGGGGCAGCAGGGTTACTTTGACCACTACCACCAATGTTGGTGACCAGGCCCCTGCCCCCCGCCCAGTCGTAGGGCTCAAGCAGGGGCCATGCAAGCCTGCTCCCCGGGGGTTTCCGCCCCCATTGACTCTTTGTCCGGCTTGGGACATGGCGGCCCAATTGGTCACGGCGCGGGATCGTGCCCCGTCATCGCACCAACACCCCATGGGCCGGATTATTTGACCTGGCCCTATTGTGGCCAGGGACTGCCGCGTGGCCTCCCCCCTACGCCTAGTCAACAATTGCCCGGTGGGCCACCCAGCCCACCTGGGCCACCTTATCCTGGTGGGTCGGACACGGTGGATGTGCTGCTTGCCCGCATAGCGGCCCTCAAGGCATCCATGGGGATCGCCTCACCACCGCTGGATTATGGGTTTGGCCATTCTTCGGCAGTGGCCCATATGCCTATTACGGCCTCTCAGCGGGCCATCAGCAGGGTTGAGCTGCTGGAAGCCATCAGGCCAATGAATGCTGGCGCTCCGCAGCTCCCCACCCAGCCTCCCATCAGGGCATCCCATCGGTGACCGGTCCTACTTGGCCTGGACGTCCAGCGGCTCAGAGCTCAATTTCCCTCGTGGGATCCGACGCCCGCTAGGGGCCGGAACCCCCAGGGGGGGTGGCCCAGGGGGGTGCAACAAGTGAGTATACTGGTCAAGTCAGCACACCGGCGACACTGACGCATGCTACTGGTGGGGTGCAGTGGCCCTGGCCTCACCAGGCTGCTGCGGGCAGGCAGTTCACTGCGCAATACCCTCTGACCTCCTGGGTTCCCAACTATTCTCAGGTTTTGCCGTGGATAACCGCCCCATCGGTTCCAGCTCAATTTCCCAGGGGCGACAGGGCCCATTATACGTTCCCCCACTTCACTCTGTGCCGACTATGGCCATGCCAACGGCTGGCTACTCCCTGCCCTTGGGTGACCATTTATCCCAGGCCACCAGGGAAAAGATATGGCAGGGGGAATATGTTGATATTTTCACCCTCCTTAATCGTGAACCTACTAAGGAGGAGAAGGAGGGACAGGACGACAGGGACAAGGAATTGTCCCGTCATCGTAAGCCCCCTTGTACGTGGGCCTACTGGTTACCGGCCTATTTAATATACATGGCAGTATATCTTAGGGCTCGTCCTGATTTGGCCATTCCGATGGTCCAGTATCTGGACAATATTTACCAGGCCATCGTTGATTTCTCTGGCCCGTCATGGTTGGCCTATGATGAGGAATTTAGGATGAGGGTGGCCCTTCACCCGGAGATGCGGTGGGATGAGCCCTGCCAGCAACTGTGGCTCCTTTATATGACCCCTACACGGCCGGTGCCAGGTGACCGGTACCACTGCGGCCATGCCGTGCAGTGGTCTGCCACTACACAGGTTCCCTGCCAGCTGGCGGGGCAGGGGGTTCCAGCCTGCCTGCTGTGTTGGAGCTACTCCGCCAATGGAGTGTGCAACAGGCGCAAATGTAAATTTAGGCATGAGTGCCCTTCCTGTTCCGGCCCTCATGCAGCCTCCGCGTGCCCGCGGGCCAGTGGGTCCTAGGATAGGGGAAAGGGATACCAGGGGTCGGCCAGAGCTCCCTCTGACGCTGCTACCCATTCAAAAGGCCCCCTCCCCAATTAATCTTAGCATGCTTGAATGGTGGCTGTGTGTATATCCTAGACAGGATGATGAGCGTTTTACTTTTGGCTTCCACATCCCGTTCAGGGGTGTTCGCGCACCTCTGAATGCCCCGAATTTGCTGTCTCTCAGGGGTAATGAGGACGTTGCTGTGGAGAAGATAGCCAAAGAGGTTAGAGAGGGTAGGGTTGCTGGACTGTTTGATAAGCCCCATACCCAAATTTAAAAGTATCCCCTCTTGGCTTAGTGCCTAAAAAATCCTCAGGCGAATTTCGTCTGATTCACCACCTTTCTTACCCTGCGGGTTCCTTGGTCAATGACGCTATACCAGATGACCTTTGCTCAGTCTGGTATACGTCCTTTGACCAGGCCTTGCAGATGGTACGCTCATGTGGTCGCGGGGCGCTACTGGCAAAGTGCGACATCAAATCGGCATTCCGATTGTTGCCGGTGCACCCGGATGACTTTGAGCTGTTAGGTTTTTGTTTTCGGGGCAAGTTTTATGTGGACAAGGCCATGCCTTTTGGCTGCTCTATTTCGTGCTCGGCCTTTGAACGTTTTAGCACCTTTCTTCATTGGGCTTTCGTTCGAAGGTCGGGATCCCGGTCCGTGGCACACTACATTGATGCTTTTTTGTTCGGGGGTGGACACGTCTCGGGCACATGTGGACGCCTGCTGACCATATTTCAGGGGCTCATGGGAGAACCTGGTGTTCCTCTGGCACCTGAAAAGACAGAGGGCCCAGCCACCACCCTTACCTTTCTTGGTATAGACATTGACACCATTGCCCAGACATCCAGGTTACCCATGGAAAAGGTGACTCGGATCTCAGATGTGATTTTGCAGGTGCTCCATGGCCACCTCAAATTTGCCTGCAGGGTGGTAACACCAGGTAGGGCCTTCGCCAGGTGTCTTTGTGATGCTATGGTGGGTCTTTCTAAAAAGCACCACAGGGTCCATCTGACTAGTGGTTTGTGGGCTGACCTGTCAGTTTGGCTCACATTCTTACAGGGCTTTAATGGCGTCTCCTTTTGGAGGTCGGAGTGTATGGTCAGCCCTCAGTTCCAGCTCCAGTCGGATGCCTCGGGTTCCCTCGGGTATGGGATTTATTTTGAGGGTAGGTGGGCCTATGGTCAATGGCCCCAGTGGCTTATGTGATCTTACGTTCCTTGAGTTTTTTCCGATTTTGGGTGCTCTTATGCTCTGGGGGACATGTTGGCTGATTCTGTAGTTCACTTTTGGTGTGACAATGCTGCCGTAGTGCATATTGTTAATGCCCAAACATCCATGTCTCCCAGAGTCATGGCCTTAGTTCGACAATTTGTTCTTAGGTCCTTGCGCCTTAATGTGCTCTTTAGGGCGAGACATGTACCAGGCATTAACAATGATATTGCTGATGCTTTATCCCGCCTGCAGATCTCCCAGTTCCATGCCTTGGCTCCAGACACAGAGGAACTTCCCTCTCCAGTTCCGGCCGAGATGTGTACCTTTGGTGAGGAGAAATGAACCGGGCGATTGGCATGTCTTTGGCACCTCGCACGCATAAGGCGTATCAGCACATGCTCCTTCAATTTAGGGCTTTTTGTAGGGAGAGGCAGTTGCCTGACATGTGGCTGATCCCGGTTGACCATGTTTTGCAGTACATGGTGCACCTTTATGGTCAAGGTTTGGCCCCACGCACCATTGCCACTAGGCTTTTGGCCTTGGTATTCATGGCTAAGGCACGGGGCTTTACTGATTGCATGGGTGACTTCCGTGTGTTGGAAGGGTGGACATGTGAACGCGGCCGCCGGCCGGACACACATCATCCTGTTTCACCATGTCTTCTGTCACACCTTGCTCGAGGTTGGCATGGCCTGTGTTATGATAGGTATGAGGAGTCTCTTTTTCACGCAGCTACCACCGTAGCTTTCTTTGGAGCTGTGAGAATCATTGAGCTGGTCCCACTGTCAAAGGGGGACATGTCTCATAGGGCACTGGAACTGGAAGATGTATCTCTCAACCAGGAGTGGGCTCAGTTGAGGATTCGTTCCTCAAAAGCTGATCAGCATGGGAAAGGTAGTAGTGTGATGCTTCTACGATGCACGTTTGCTGACATCTGTCCGGTTGGTGCCCTACATGCGTTTTTGGCAGTGCGTGGTTCACACCTTGGCCTGTTGTTCTGCCACCAGGATGGGTCTCCCCTTACCAAATTTCAATTCTGGAGGGTTACTGGGACGGCACTTCACAGTGCGGGCATCCCTGGGGCTCGTTATGGCACCCATTTGTTTACGATAGGTGCCGCGTCAACTGTGGCTGCATTTGGGTACTCGGAGGCTGATATACATCGGATGGGCAGGTGGGGATCTGCGCGCTTTTCTTCGAATGTACGTCCCCTCACTGCATGAGTGCCTCGTTATGCCCTCAATTCTCTCTCCTTCTTTTACAGACCCTGTGTGTTTCCACACACCGGTGGCAGTGTGGCTGGTGGGCCACAGTTATGTGTACTGGGCGGCACAGTACACTGCTTCGTCGGAGTGGGGACCCCATCTTGGGCTACGTGCATCTGTGCATATGCAGTGGTATGGTGTGCATGGCATGAGGTGGTGGGAACTGTTGCCATTCCTGATGTCCATCGGGGATGCCGGACTGCCAGATGTTTTAATTCTGCACCTCAGCGGCAATGATCTTGCACAGATCACTGGCCTTGCCTTAAAGTTGTCGGTGTGCATTCCTGGCGTTCCTTCACCATTTATTTTGATTTGATTTGATTTGATTTTTAATTTGTACCCCGCCCTACTCAGCTTGTAGGCCGACTCAGGGCGGCTTCCAACATAATTAAAGATACAATATGACAAAACCAAAATATAATAAACAATACAAAATATCAATAAAAAGTCAATAACACAGAAAATTACAATACATATCATACAATTAATATAAAAATGCAATTAACATAGTTCCTATGAAAAACAGTATAACAGAGTATCAGCAAAACCTATGAAACAATAACAGAAATAGAGCAATCAAGCAAAAATACATCATAAATACAATAATCAAGGCATAAATACATAATCAAGGCTCTTCCGGGTTAACCCTTCCTCCATACGGACGCGTTTTACTTCTGCTTCCAGGAGCAATGAGGGCAGCGTGGGCCGGACGAATCGCAGCAAACCCATTCGCGCGGATCCATGGGGGCTTGGGCCTCCGGGAACCGAAGTCCAAGAACATCTGGAGTGCCAAGGTTCACCATCACGGGTCATGTCTTTCCACTGACACTCTATTTCTGATCCCTTCTGAATCTATACCTCCTAAATGAGATTAGTTCTGAGAAGACAATAATATTTTGAGGACTCCTCAAATAGATTCTCTAGCACAAGACAATAAGAGAGGCATTCATTTTGTAGGGGTCCTTTAAAAAAGGCTATAAAAATGAAAATACATTTATGGCCGTACACATGGTTGCTATGGTCAGACATCGTGCTGAGACACTGTTATAGGGGAGGCATTGATCTCCGTGGTTTGGACCGTGCCCAGCGGTCAGTGAACAGGGCTGTCACCCGGTTCCTTATTGAGAATGGCTTGGGGACAGCCATTCGACACCCGGGGATAGGGTTGCAGGATTTTAGCCTGAATTCTGGAGATGGGGTCCACCTGTCGGCTAGAGGTATGGACCTCTTTTTGGAGAACATGCAAGTTGGCCACCCCAGACTAAGATATCCGGGTAGTTAGGGGGCGTGGCCAACCCCTTTATTAAAGGGGTGGCCACGAGGCGGCCCCTCTGCCATTTTAGAACAGTGACGGAGCGGAGAAGTTTTTCCCTCCACTCCCTCCCTAGTGGACAGTGTGACTTATTCTGGTCGCTTCGGGGCCGGGTGGGAATTTTTGCTTGAACCTACAATTGGCACTTTGGTTCTTGGCTTTTTTGCCCATCCCACACTGTTGCTAGTGTTTGAGATATGGGGTAAGTTGACTTTGGTCACTTTTGGAGGGTAGCACTGGTAAGGTAAAAATTTATGACCCATAGGTATCGGCAGGTTCGCAATTGATTGGCCAACATGTAGATAGGTACAGGGGAAACAGGCTTGGCCGGTCAAGGGCGAACCATGAACGGGGTGATGCTAGGAGCTTCACAGCCTGCATCACCTTGATATTTTAACGGATACACGTCAGAGGGTGGGGTCAATAGATGGTATATTGACTTCGGTCAACAATTTGTTTGTGACAACAAACAAATTGATACAAATTGATACATAATAGCCAATTGCCATTGGCAATTTGGGTGGAACCTTACCAGTGCTACTGAGGCCTGCTTGCCTTAAAGAATTACAATTGGATGATACACCAATTGAAAGTTATAATTCAGACTAGGGCATTATTCAATAAAAGTGGCCCAATGCCTTTAATGTATTTATTTGGGTGGGTGCGCCTGCAAAGGAAAATTGCTATCTGGGTTTGGGCCTAACTGTCCCTTAAATAAAGATCTATGGATGCTGGCAAGAAAACAGCACTCAGTTATAACAAATTAAAGTATAATAAAAGAGATTGCTAATATGCAAGTGTGGGCTGACACAGGCAGTTCTAAATTATAGGTGGGAGGACAATACTGGGAAAGGATTGCATTGAATGTAGCCAGTTAGTAAGATTAATGAAGGTGGAAATCACATTGCACAGTGGTCAATCTTCAATAATTTAAGGGTAATAGAAACTAATTTCAAGGTGATTTTTTTTAAAAACACACACCCAATAACCTCTTTGTCTGAAATTAGGATAACTACTTCATGCTGCACAGTTTACGCTGTGTGAAGTCTGAAAGCTGTCAACTATGAAGGGAACTGAGAAACACTGCATCAATAATAATTAGCATTAACATCTATCCTACAAAGCCTTATAGCCAAGGGCATGATTTCCGGAGGAAGCAACAGGGGTGAAATGCAAGGAATTTATGTGTGCTTTTCAGGAAGGGCAATTCACAGTAGGGGTTAAGTATCATTTATGAATATATCCAAGATTAAATTGTACCCACAGCCCTCCAAAAGGCAGAGTGTTTTAAAAGAGTTGTGTTTTTGACCTTAAGAATGCAATTCAAAATTCTGAGAAAAAGCCACAATAAACCAGGGCATCTACACAAGATTACACTATGTATGGCATATTGTTATCATGTGATGCAGACTCGCTTAAATAAAATAAAATAAAAGGGTTTGTATTGTTAGATGATGTAAGTCTTCGCCTCACACCCTAACTGGTTGCAAGGCATATTGTGTCTGTGATGCCTTTAAGACCCTACTACAGGGGCACACAAGTGCTGGGACTTTTCCCTGATGTGCTCCATGGGCCAGTGTATTTAGGTCAGAGCAGGATTGCAGACTTCCAGCTACAAAGCTCAACTTGCCTGAGCTTTAATGCTCACCTTCCTCTGATGACAGTCTGGACGAAGATTCCTGTGTCTTCCAGAACCTGCTGCGAGGACTGAATCTTTGCACTGATCCTGATGATAGCTTTTGCCTGATATGCCATCTGTGCTTGCTGGACAAAGAAGGACTATTTGGGGTAAGCCTCCACCAGGAGGAGAGAAGCTGTAGAACTCTGGCTTTGTCTGTAATTACAGATTGCATTTACCCTGCCGGACTGGACTGCTACTGAACCATATGGACTTGTATATAGCACGTACCAAGATCTGTCTGCCTGTTTTTCTCACAAGGGACCACCTTGCCAGGTGCAAAACTCTTGCTGGCCACTGCATACCACTCTGCTAACCATTTACATCAATATGTATCTTTTGCACTTACATGCAATACAGCAGCTTGTTTTACTTATAGTTGCTCAGTAGATCTAACCAGGGAGATGGCTAGATAATGAGTGATTCTGACCTTTAAAAAGCAGAGAAATGTGAAGTCCTCAGCTCTTTAAATAGCACCACAGCCTATATCTTATTCTACCTACATGCCCTCTCTAAAGGAGGACATTCATTCATTTGGAGGGAAGCTACAAGCCATCCCTCCTTTTTAATGTGTTTTCCATTTGAAGAGCTGCTGAGTTCAGCTCTGAGTTAAGGTTGAAGAACCATAAGCAGAGAGATCAGAGACCCTGAGTTCACAATGGGGCACCTGCAGCATAGGCTCAACACATAACAAAAATCTCTCCCAGCTAGATAAGACACATTATAGTCCTGTTTATAAAAATCACTTCTAATACTACATTTGTACATTACTATGTAAATGTCCTCTCAACCTTCTTATTGGAGACATACGAGAGGCCATTCTGCTATATTTCTGGAGAACAACCACCCTAAAATCTGAAAGCTAAATATGTAAATTAAGCTCCTTGTGGTGACCTTTTGGGCAATTATTCCAAGCTTCCTTTTTTAAAATGGCTGTATCTGTTGCTGCAAGAAAGCTGGGGCTAACGGATATGATCCAAAAGAGAAATGAACACCATTAAGGCCAATAATAAAGTCTATATTTATTCTTGTAAGAGTAATACTTGATATTTAACTTCAGTAAAAATTCAAATGAAAAATTCTTAACTCACTGTATCTGATTGGCAAAAATAATGAAACAGTTCATAGGATTCTGTATCACAAATTACAATATTTTGACTTCTGTTTTAACTGCAAATAAAAATATTTGATTCACTGTGCCCATATCCAAGGGTAAAGTAAATGGTTCATAGTATTCTGTACAAAATATAAGTGATACGGTAGACTGCAGTGCGTCTATATAACTCTTTGCTCAAAGTTCGCTGGTTAAATCTGCATAAACTCTTTGCTTTGACTCGGCTTGACTTCGCATAAACACTTTGCTTCTCAGCTTGACTTCGGATAAACACTTTGCTTTAACTGTGCTTAACTTCCTTTGTTTAACTTCTTCGAACCCGTTTCGATATACGGTTTTCGAGACTCTTCATCAGGAAGATTATTACGTATCTACAATAAACATTAACAATTTTTAACATCATATTCCAAATTTATCAAGCATGATAAACATTCATAAAACATTCAATTGTTTACAATCAAAGGTGCCCGTTGCTAGTAAAGTTCATATTGCGGCTCGCTTACCCTTTCGCATCAATGGCCTCACACGCTTTACTCTCTCGGTGCCAGCTGACATTAACAGCCTGGGTGAGCACCGCCTATTTTAACAACACTACCTAATTAGTGGAGTGATTTACATATGTATTGATTAAAGAGAGAGTGTCCCAAATGCTCGAAATAAGTCCCTCAGGATTTTTCTACAAGCACGTGATGTAGAACAAAACCTTAAAGTCACACAGTTAATTCAACCCTTTTTCGGAGGATGACTCACTGCGTCTTCCCTTGCCCATCTTTGGACTCACATGCCAAACCTCTCTTAATACACAAGTGATGAATTTAAAGAGAAATGATAAATCAATGTCCTGATTCAGTCCTCTTGGCGCTAAGGACTTTAACACATGAACGTAGAAGGCTTCTCTTTTTAAAAGAATTTTTTCTAGATTAGTGATAGAAAAACATTGTGGTCTGATTACCTCCACAATCATAAATCTCAGATCTTCATGAGAATGATTCATAGTGAGGAAATGTGACACCATAGGTGCTGTAATGATCTGATTCCGAATGCATGATTTATGTTCCTCTACACGTGTACGGATTGGCCTCCTGGTCTGGCCCATGTAAATCTTCTCACACGGACAAGTTATTAAATAGATACAGCCAGCAGTCCCACAATTGGAGAAGCTTTGAGGTTTGTAATGAAAGCACAAATGAGGAAAGGAAATTTATTTGGCAGTATCTGAGGCAGCATTTTAAGAGGTTCTGCTGCCTCAGATACTGGCAATTTTACTAAACTAGAGCATTTGCAAAAGAGGAAAGCGAGATTGTAGCTGCATTCTGCATGTTTAGCCGATTATCATAGAGAATCCTTTATTCCCAAAGGTCTCCATATCCAAAAGGGTCCTACTCTTTTTGCCAACGGTCAGGATTTCACAGAAAAATGGTGTGCCATTCTCAACAAAAGTTCTTTTGATTTCATTTTGTTAATTGTGGAGAAATGTAATGAGAACATCGAACAGTTGGATTGTGAGATTAATGAGCTTCAGAACACTGTGAAAACAGATATACCTGCTTCTACTTTTGACAAGGAACATTCAGATCTTCTTAAAAAGATACAGGACTTTAAAGACTCCTTAATGGTTTTTAAAAAGAAGAGGTTTGAAAGGGACGCTATGGACTATTCCCGAGACAGAGTTTATAGATGGTTATACCAAAGCAGAACCAGAAAACAAGTTACTTGGAAAGTACCCGTATCTGAATCTGAACAGGAGTCTTCTGATAATGATTTATTAAGCTCCTCCGGAGATGAGGGGTCTTCTAAGACTTACAATTTGAGACAACCAATGAATCGCGGAAACAAGAACAATTCTATGCAGTCTTTTTTAGGACAGAAACCCCTTCCCCGGAGGAAGAAAACCTAGTTTTCAATTTATCTTCAAGATCCTTATCTCACAAGGAATTACGTCTGTTAAACTATGGTTTTAATTTTGTAGCGACTCCATGTTACCACTCTTTCACCACACGGATTGATCTTTACAAACTTACAAGATTACCGAAACTAATTTTTTCCCCCAAAGACTTTCCGAGTACATCTAAGGACAATTTTGCTCCTCCTTCAAGTTTTAGTCCAACTGTTAACAGCCCTGCTGTAGACGTGTTCGAGAATAGGGTACTGAAGGATGTTGAGCAATTGGAAACCAGGTATGTTAACCATTTTAACAACTTTTCTAGGGAAGAAAGAGAGATTTTGACTGAGTTGGGGAATGATAACAGCAATGTTATTAAACAAGCGGACAAAGGTGGGGGTTTGGTTATTATGGACAGGTCTTCATATGTGCAGGAGACACGAAGACAGTTAGGGGATACCAGTTATTACCAGAAATGGTCACATGAGCCTACCAAACATTATTCTTCTGTTATTCGTACTGTTCTCTTTGAGGCTTTCTCCTTAAATTTCATTAATGATAAAACTTACAGGTTTTTGAGGAATGATTTCCCTAGAGTGCCACTCTTTCACATTTTACCTAAAATTCACAAACCCAGGACCATTGACAACAACCCACCAGGTAGACCCATCATATCTGGAATTAATTCAGTTTTGGAGCCCCTGGCCAAGTTTGTGGACTACTACATTAGTCCCTTTGCAAGGAACACCCCATCGTTTATCCGTGATTCTTCAGATTTTTTGCAACAAGTAGAAGGTGTTTTCATTCCATCTCAAGGAGGACTACTGACTTTAGATGTTAACTCATTATATTCTTTCATTCCTACTGATGAAGCCAGGAGAGTGTGTTCTGATGTATTATCAACCCGGAATGATTCTAATCCACCTCATCATTTCTTAATGGACTTGTTGGATCTATGCCTAGAAAAGAATTATTTTCGTTTTGAGGAATATTTTTTCCTTCAAATAAAAGGCATGGCCATGGGCAGTCCTCTGCCACCATCTGTAGCCAATATATATATATATATATATATATATATATATATATATATATATATATATATATATATATATATATATATATATATATATATATATATATATATATATATATATATATATATATATGATTGAATTTGAAACCAAGACCATTCTCAGTCCCATTTTATCAACATATATTATTCTATAAAAGGTACATTGATTATCTTTTTTCATCTTGGATGATTTTGATTTTTGCACACCTTTAATCTCGTGGTTAGGAAGTTTAAATCCCAACCTCACCTTTGCACATTCTGTCAGTAAGCACTCCTTACCTTTTTTGGATCTTTTAGTTTTCATTGATACAACAGGTGAAATCAAAACCAGATTATAAAGGAAACCCACCGACTGTAATGCATATTTGAGTTATCGTTCTTTTCATCCTGTCCACTTATGCAATAACATTCCTTTCAGTTTGATGTCCCGTGCCAAGAGGAATTCTTCCTCAGAAAAAGATTTCAGAGAAGCAGCCGAGGACATTGATAAAAGATTAACAACAAGGGGGTATCCTAAAAGTATCATACACAAAGCTTTTGACAGAGTTGCAGGTATACCCAGAAAAAGTTTATTTTCCAAAACTTCCACGAGACTCCAGGAGAATAGAATTTTTTGGTCTATGGAATATTCGCCGTTGGCTATTAATATCAAGAAATCCATTTTACGCCATTGGCATCTCCTAGAGGACATCAAGGGTTGTGAGCAACGTCCATGAATTGGTTTTCACTGCACCAAAACTATTGGCAACATGGTTTCCAGGAGTGACTGTCTCGTTAGATCCACCCCTACTGAATTACTTATTGGACATTACAGATGTCAACATTGCATTTATTGCAAATATACTTGGGATGCCAAAGAAATTTCCTTTCCTCATTTGGGCTTTCATTGCAAACTTCAAAGCTTCTCAAATTGTGGGACTGCTGGCTGTATCTATTTAATAACTTGTCCATGTGAGAAGATTTATGTGGGCCAGACCAGCAGGCTGGTCTGTACATGTGTAGTGGAACATAAATCACACATTCAGAATCAGATCATTACAGCACCTATGGTCTCACATTTCCTCATTATGAATCATTCTCATGAAGATCTGAGATTTATGGTTGTGGAGGTAGTCAGATCACAACGTTTTTCTATCACTAATCTAGAAAAAAATCATTTCACTTTTGTATCTGTTCATTTCTCTTTTGTATCTGTTGCTGGACAAACAATTCAATATGACCTGTTCTACCACCCATCAGTGAAAAGAAGCTTGACAGAATAATCCTATAATTTTACATTTCAAAGTAAATCTCATTGACTCCAATATGATTTCATCCCAGTTTAAGTGGATACTATAAACTAATCTGCCTTTGCATTTACACATATTTAAGCACTCCTATGGCTTATCACAATTTCTGCTCCAAAGTAAATAGGAACAAACTCTTGACAGTGTCCTCCAGATGAGGGGTAGATAAGAAGTTCATTTGTTTTTACTGTACATTAATCCTTAATTTGTCTTTTCTGTACTTATACACAAATCAAGATATAGTTCAACATTCAGACTTTTCCAGATTTTCTAGTGGAGCTCTCTAGTTTTTTTAAAATCATGTATTATAATATCTGAACGAGATACACAAATGTAATGTTAGGGAACATTGAACTGAAAGAAAAAGAAATCATACATATTTAGGTAAATCAGGGTTGAGAAGAATGAAGGAATAATTGAGGGCAGGGGCAAAGGAATGTGGATAGGATTGGAATTATCTTGGGAAATATCCCCATACAACTTGTACCTGGAAACAACATTTTCTACTCAAAAGTCAAACTGGGGAGAACATTTGGCACAAATTTAATTAAGAGTCTTCTCAACAATAAACCAATTTTCATTTTGTATTAATAATCATTTCCCACTTCCTTTTTAATTTTTGTTATGTAACGCCTACCTTATGAAATCTCTACATTGACATGATACATTTGCAAAAATGCAGTTCTATAAAAACAATGCACTGTCATGCACTGTCATGAACTGTTACCACCCACCTGGGTTGAAAAAAAGACATCCAATCATAGTCTGTTTCCATGGTAATGTAAAATAACGTTTCTGTTTTTATCATCCCACATCTTTTAAAAGGCAATAATATAACCCAAAAAGTAAAATAAAATAATAGAACACAGGTTTTAGCTAATTCTCACTGTCAACAACTTCTAGTAGAGCAACAGAAAACTATCTGTCTACAGTAGACCCTTGCATAACGATGTTACTTGGTTCCCCAAGTAGTGTTGCTAAGCGATTTTTGTTGTTATGCGGGTTTCTATGGAGTTTCCAGCACAACGACATTTTTAGCATCGTTGTCCGGTTATCTTAGCGTTGTTGTCCAGACAATGACACTAAAAACATTGTTATGCGGGGGAACACGTGGTGCATAACAACGTGTTGTTAAGCGAAAATGATGTTATCCAAATGCGTTGACTGTATCTATCTATCAACATATATTTGTGGGCTATATATGCAACATGCTTAACCATCAACATGATCACAAGTATGAATCCAAGACATTTTGTGGCTGAGGCAAGAGTCATTACTGTATTTTCTGGCCAGTTCCCAATTCTACATTTGTGGCATCAAAGCATCCTCCATCACAACTGGTTACCAGAATTTGTGGTACATTCTGTTCTCCAATATTCTGTACTGGTCTGAGCTTATCCCCAGCATTTGTCACATAATACAGATACCCAACTCTATTTATTGATAGTGTTGACCCTGATAGTCTTCAACAAGTAAAGGATAAAGCAGTATCATTTGAGGAAGACTCATGTAGAATAGTAAAATCATTGGATAGCAGAAATGTACAGTTGGAAAAACAGGAAAGATCATCTAATTAACCTGCACCAATGGAAAAAAAATCTACAGCTAATCTATATCTGACGGATGGCCATCCACATAAGAGATATCAGAGAAAGGGGTCATTTTGCTTGAACATCCAGGAGAGCAAGTAGAGCCAAGGATTGATAGGATTGGATCAGTGTTTCCCAACCTTTGGTTTTTGGACTTCAATTCCCAGAAGCCTAAGTCAATTCCCCAAAGCACTGATCAGCCAATAAACTGACTTAGGCTTCTGGGAATTGAAGACCCCCTCACATTGGGAACCACTGGATTGGTTGGAAGGCCATCAGGTAGGGTTAAGAAGGGATTCTGATTGAAATGCTAAAGATCCAGTGCCAATTGCAGCTGAGGCATACCTATGCAGGGATAGGAATAATACTAGAAAAACTTCTCACCCTTGTGTATTTTGGTTGTCTCAAAACACAAACAGCCCTAAAATTATCCTCAAAAATGCCAGGGATGATTTGAAAGTGGAGCAAAATTTTCTCACTCTAGGAATGTGAAGAGCCCTGGTGGTACAGTGGTTAAACTGCTGTACTTCAACCAAAAAGGTTGTGAGTTCGATCCTGACCAGGTCACAGGATTATCTCAGCCTTCCATCCTTCCAAGGTCAGTAAAATGGGCACTCAGCATATTGGGGGTAAAATGCTCATTAACTTGAGAACCGCCCAGAGAGAGCACCAAGCACTATGGGGTGGTATATAAGTGTAATTGCTATTACTATAGAAGAATACATGAAATATTGGTCAGTGGCAATTTCCCAAGCCTTGTCATGTCAAGACTGCTCACTGTGAATTGCCCCTGCATCTGTGAGGTTTCCCAGTTTCCTGCAGAAAAAGGAACTCAGTGTCCCCACTAGCAATTGCACCTGTTCTTTTGCATGAGAAATTTCCAAATTTGGTAAGAATAAGCTATCCAATGATTACTGTGTCTGTTACTGAGAACTGAGCAAAACCAAGTGTTTGATAGATTGAATGTGATTAGTCCAAGGGCCTTAGGCATGGAAGTCTGTCTATAAAATATCTGTCTTCTTTTAATCTTGGTAACACAACTATCATATCTCAGAGTAAACTTGTCACCGACATAAACAGCCTCCACATCTCTTCCTTGGGGTCTTTTCTGTATATCCTGAGCCAAACCATCATTATAGATATAAAGTTAAGTGTTAAAGTGATGGATAGCTTGATGGCTCTTCCATTGACATTTCCCATTTATTCAATTACTCCGTTTGCCTTCAATTAACAAATTTTAAAACAATTGATGTTGCCAAGCTGCAAAGCTGTACAACCAACAAGCTGATTCAATACAGCTGAAAGAAGTTCCTACATATTTTCCAGCTATAATGTATTCTAGGGAGGTATATCCTTGCCTGTCTCATTCTCACAAAGACAAGAAATTGCAACATTTATCTTACCAGCAAAGATGGCAAAAGAATTTGGGTGTATGTGTGTGTGGGGGGGGACTTCATCCGAGTTCTTCAAACTGACAGGTTGACTTACTATGCAAAGTTATGCTATCTGCAATTTGTGTGAATATATGGGCCTCTATTGAACATATAGATTTCTCTATGTTGACTCTTGAGAAGGTACAGACTTTTCATTTATACTCAGATTCTCCATGACATTATAAGAAGCTTTGGGAGACTCAAGTTGCTTCAACCTGCTCCAAAACCCATTATGAATTACAAACCCTCACTGTGAAATATGTTGTTACCTGGAGAGGGAGAAGAGAGAGACAAGCACAAATTACAGCTAGAATAGAAACCAAGGGAATATTTGTGGATGTCTAAAACTGTAGTCACACAATCAACAACTTCTATCTTCAGTACTTTATCATTTGTGCCCATTTTCAACCCTTAGTTATAAGATTAACTGCACTGAAGTCTCTTTCTCAATATCTTTACTGCACAAACTCTCCTGAGTTCATATGACTTTTATCTTTTCAGGAGAAGACAAGTGTTGCATACTATAAAGCTATCCTACCATGCTTTTACTCAGGAAGCTAGGTAGTAACAGGTTAAAAGCTACAGATGTGTCCACTGTATGCCAGCATGTATTCTTACTGGAGTCTAGCAAATGCAATCATTTGTAGAGGATACATCTGAAAGAGTAAAAAATGTAAACATTGGTTATTGCAATTATCTGGCACCTCGGTGTTTGACAATGTACAGTCACCAAAGCAGCCTCTATGTTGAAATACAGAACCATGTTGTATCTGAAATAAGTTTAGCTCAAATACTGGTCATTTATGTAAGGCAAGCAAAACAAGACAGATGCCTGCTTTACAGAGTGCAGGCAAGTGTTATTTGACCTTCTCACATGCTTATAAGAATGCAAACATTTAAAAAGTATTCTAATAATTGGCCTGTATATAGATAGACTTCATGGCTAAAAAACCTGAGAGACTGGTGTGGAAAGTTCTCAGAAGAACTGTTCTGAGGAGTTAAGAGCAGGAAGACTATCACCATGATGGCAGCCAATATCTGGAAAGGATACGGCACCTGAAGAAGAATAGTTGCCTGATGATGTTATTAATTTACTTTATGCTCCCACTTCTTTAAACTGGACAGCCTGCATTGTGGATTTTCACACATAAAGATAAAAGTCAGTGATGCTGTGTCTTAATTAGCAAGAGCATGAAAGACTGTTACATAGGCTACTAAATTAATGAGAACAATCACTGCAGGACTTTAAAAGAGATCCTTCCAATTGCATAGCCCTGGAGTTAGAATGCTCTAGGCAAGCTCCAATAATTCAGGAATGTAGCATAGACCAATAAACTGCAGGAATCAGATTACTGCTAATTCACATTATTCAAGAAACAAAAAAGACAAAGACAAAAGCATGGCTAGAATCTGTGTTAACATCTTCACCTTTCTACCTGATACATTATATTCTGGCATTTTACTGCTAAGGATCTAGACTGGAACCAGGTTAGCCCTCACATCAAATGATAAAGCACAACAACAGTAAAAAAAAAATCTAATTAGTTTTAATGTTTGCAGAGCTGATTTGTTGCTGTATTATGCAGAAATCAAAACTGCTATGGTCTTGCTATAAGTATTTTAACAAGTGGAGACACTAGATAGGTGTTTGCATCTTCATGAATGATCAGCCTGGTGCCCCACCCCCACAAAATATACTTTTATACTTGTACTACTTTATCATTTTGCTCTGTTGTTAATTTGTATGGCACCTTGAGAAAGATCCAAGCCCTGAAAAGTGATTTAGAAATGTATTAGCAACATTGATTGATTAACTGGATTTCTATTGTGTCTTTCCCCCAAAAGTGGGGGTCAAAGCAGCTCACAGGAAAGTAATATACAGTAATTAAATCACAAAATAAGACCAACTATTAAAATGTAATTAGATTAAAATCTAAATTAAAAGCACCTAACTAGCAATAAGCTTTGTTGTCACAGCTAGCCGATTTTTAAAAGTCTAGCCCTGGGATTCTCAGCTCGTGGGCTCGATGCGGCCTGCAGCAACATTTCATGTGGCCCACCTCCACCACACCAGGAAGTGTCATGTGGTAGAGGAACGGCAAAATGGCCATCCGGCCCCTGAAGCTGTCTGAGGGAGCATGACCCAATACTCGGCTTAAAAAGGTTGAGAACCCCTGCTCTACCGGAATAAAAATGAACAGGATAAGAGGGACAAGGTTAACATAGCTCTCCTTGGAAGTGGCTACAAAGAAGGTTATTCCCACATCCTTAATAGAAAAATAAATTCTTGTTTATCTTGTCTTCATGGATGTATGGGTGTGAAGGGATGATTTCTCCCCTCATTCTACAAAAATGCATGGTACCTTGCTGTATGCTTAAGCTGAGAAGGAACAAAAATGATTTTTATGCAAATCAAGCAATATTGCACAAATAATCCTTTAGTGTAAATAATAAAAACAGCCCACAAAAATGATGCTTCTGCTTTTTGCATGGAATTTTAAGGATTACAAGCAATCAGCAAGTCATTGTGTGTTTGCTCTGTTTGTTTGTTTTTTGTTTTGTTTCCTCTTGGGGAGAGGGAGAATCACCAATTTTGGCAGAGGCAGCAAGATTCAAAGGTAATACAAACTTGTTTGCCAGTCAGCTTCATCTCTATCTTTAACCGTATTCAACTTTCAAAAACACTCTGTAAAGGACACAATAGGTAAATGTCAACAAAAATTGTGCACCTTGTATATATTAAGCTGGTTGATTATACTTGTTTTGCATCTCTTCTGAATTACTACTGCTTTCCAAATGCTTCTTGAACAACTAAACAGAACTTATTTGAATGGGGTTTTGTCATACATGGAAAATATTTAGTGGCTGACTACCCAGTGATAGGTATATTGACTTAGTGAAAGTTTTATAGGTGTTGACTTACTAAATCACCACTGATTTAATGGGGCCCAATGGCAAAATGAGCAGAGGAGGGACCACTTCACTATCCTGATTCCCAATGGTCATGGAGGCGGAAGAGGCTATGCTAGATGGACTGGCTGTGAAGGCACACCTTGTCCATATCCTCAAGGCTGCGGCAGTCCAATGCAGTCTCAGTGTCAAATCCTGCATGTCTCATTTTATATGTGCCACAGGAGATGGCTCCAAGATCATAGTGTGTGAGTCACTTCTTAGCAAGCTGGGTTCCACTTTAAACAAATTCACGCTAGTGGCATTTTTCCTGATTGCCTCGGAGGGTGAAGGTGGCCCAAAACCAGCTGGCTTCCAAGACCAGGCCTCCCGGCACCTTGGGGCAGGAAAAAACCGTATATTTGGATTGAGTTACCACCACTGCCAATGGTGTTGTTCATTCACAAGAAATGTAATGATGTTCCTCTGTTCTAACTGCACATTGTCCTGTGAATACTTTTTTAAAGCAAAAAGTTAAATCAGTGCTGGAAGCCTCCACATGGATGTGGAGCTGATTTCCTAACATCTGACGGTACTTAGTACAGCCCGTCAAGCAAATGAGTTTTATATTGTCAAAACTAAGGTGGATTGTATTTAAATCACTTGTTTTAACTGTGATTTAAATAACCAATTAAAATTCTTGATGGTATCCATCTGTGCTTCTTAGCAATTTTCCTAGAGAAAGATTGCATATCTCTGATGGGTGGAATTCTTAAACATACATAATGAATTATTTACAACGAAACATGACCTACTTCTAACTGAGTTTGTTTTACAGGCAGCTAGGTAGGTTATTACTGCACAAGTTTTTAATAATAAATTCCAATATATAAACAGATTGCTTTGGTTAGAAACGATTTACACCTTGAATTATCACATTTTAGGCAATTTATTCTTACGTGCCCTTAGACAGAAAGTGAGGTTCAGCCTGCTTGCACAGAAGTCATGTTACAATATTGTTGAATCATTGTTTGTAGATTACAGTATATAGGCTGAAATTAGTAAAATGGGTAAAGGATCACCACTTAGTTACATGAATGATTTTCATTGAGTAGAAATAAATTTATTTGGTCATGCATACTCTAAACACAGATCAAGATCTGAGCATCCATTAGATGAAGATTTACTCAAATATGAAAAGTTACTCAGTTTTGGCACTTCCAGAAACCGTAGTAGGACTATTTATGCTACTGATCTGTACAGGTTCTAATTATCAAGGCACTGAAGTCTCAATGAATTAAGTCCTTGTAAAGGCTGTTTCATGAGAGTTGATACATAGGTAATATTTCCTATAGGAATCATCATTGGCTGCAAATCGTATCCAAGTGTACATTTTCCTCTAAGAATGTTTTCAGGAAAAATGCCATTGTCATGAATTTGTTTAAGGTGGATCCCAGCCTGCCATGAAGTTACCCACACACTGTGATCACAGAGCCATCTCCTGCAGCACAGATGAAATGAGACATGCAGGATTTTGACACTGGGACTGCAATGGACTGCTGCAGCCTTGAGGATATTGATAAGGTGTACCTTCACAGCCAGTCAATCTGGCATGGCCTCTTCCGCCTCCATGACCATTGGGAAGTGGTTCCTCTTCTGCTCATTTTACCATTGGGTCCAATCTGATGGTTTCCAGTGGCATTTCCTCCACAGAGGGAACCATCACTCAATGTAAAGGGGCTCCTCTGCCTGTAGCTGTTGGCACCTGTAGCCATTGGCTTCACCGAACACTTGGAGTTGAGTCGCTGACTGCACAGTCTACTCCATTAATGTAGTGGGATATCTGGCCAGACATCCTATAGGAATTTATTTATTTATTTGTTAGATTTCTATCCTGCCTCCCTCAACACAAAGTGTGATTTGAGGTGGCATACAGCATAAATTAAACTAATATACAATGCAAATGCATAACATAATGTTAAGCTCAATCATAGTCCATCAAATACAATATACAAAAAGATTTGACAGAAAGTGATTGATACAAAATTACAAAATACAACGGTTCTACAAAACCCAATTCAATGCAATAAATAAGAATACATCAATACAATTCCTACCAAATAAATACCCCACAATACCCGACATCCATAATAAAGCCACTGACCCCAACGTCCACAGCGGAGCACCCCCGAGGCTCAATGATCATGGTGGAGTCACATGACTCAATGTCGTGTTGGAGTCCCTTTGTTCAAAATCCACGGTAGAGTCAGAAAACAGAGTCAACAAACAGACCCCAATATGTCCCCAGAGGAAAGAAAAAAAGAAAAGATATCTGCCCGGTTGAGCGTTTATCAGCTTGCACAGCGTCGGTGATGTCGGCAGTCCCCGTACCTGCCCGCCACCTGGGCCACAACCACCCACGCACCCACCTCCCATGGACGACTAGGCCAGATGAACAGCCGAGATGGTGTTGGCTGGTGCAGCACCGGCAGCAATTCTCATCACCCCAGCTGAACACACGGCTGCCAATTGTACCCCTCCCGCAGGTGAAGCTTGTTAACAGCGGTGGCAGCAGCACGGTAGCGCACCCTCCTCCAGCGGGAGCCAGGTGGGGGGAAACCGGCAGCAGCCGGTTTCAAGGCAACTACACAGGCAACTACAAGGCAACTACACAGACTTTTAAAATGTGTTTTATGCCTTCAAAACCGTGTAAAGATGTACACATACTGACACTTTTTGCCTCAGATATTTTGAACAGCAATGCACCAATGCACTACCATGCTGGGAGTATAAGGATTTAAAATTCCAGATTGACTATATACCAATCATTTCTCAGCTGCACTTGTGCTCACACCCAAATCGCTGATGACCTTTTCTGGTATTTATGATGTCAGAACAGATTTTTATTACTGTTTGAGCTGTTGACACAAAGCAAAGAGGTTCAGCAGCCTGTGTTTATCCAGACAAGATAGAAGCACTGGGATGTCAGTACTTCCTGCTTAAATCAACATGCATCACCTTCTGTCCAGCTGCTCAGATAATCTGCAAACTAGCTTTTGCAGGGGAGGCAGGGAGATTTTGAAAGAAGAAACATTTTAAAAAAGGAGTTAGGGGATTTTAAAAAGAACAGAATATTAATAACTTGACAATTGTTTCACCCATATTTTTTACGCATACACACACACCATAAATATGTGTCAACTATTTGCAAAATATTTGTGAGAAAGAAAAATAATTTTCTCTCTGAAAGAAAGAGGCTACAAGATATGCATTCCTAGAAGACTGGCTGTGTTATCTCCAAGTTTTCATTTGGAGCAAGGTGCAGAATGATGTGCAAAACAGCTCTTGGCACACATGTGGATTTACTTAGAATGTTATTGCCCCCTTTCTCCCCACTCTTCTAGCATATTTAACCTTTTTAAAATGAGATTTGTTGTTCTTCCACATCCTCTTGTCCAGCCGCATTCTCCAAGAGCAGCTAATAGCATTATTTCAAAATATATCCTGTCCGTACTGGAAGGCTGGTGAGGGTGTAGAACCGGAGTTCTCAACCTTTTAAAGCCAGGGGCCAGGTCACGCTCCCTCAGACATTCGGGGGTCGAACAACCATTTTGCCCTTCCTCCACCACAGGGCACTTCTTGGTGTGGTGGAGGTCCACATGAAATGGTGCCACGGGCTGCATCCAATCCATGGGCTGCAGTTTGAGAATCCCTGGTGTAGAAAGTTGATGAGGCACAATCCTCACTGTTCTTGCAACTGCTGAGTCCTTGACAGCTACCAAATTTACAGCAGCCTCTTGAAGCACTATAAGAGCTTCCTACTGGCATGAATTCTATCAATGTGCTGCTGTTGTGTAGTTTTGGACTATACTCCCAGCATTCTCCACTAGAGGCCATGTTGGCTAGGGCTGATGGGAGTTATAGTCCACAATATCTGGAGAGTACCACATTTAACCCTTGCCAGTATTTTATATAATATAATAGAAAATCTAATTCTTCAGAAATTTTGCCTCATCTATGGAATGTCCCCTTAGCTCAAGCTCCAAGGCCACTTTGCAATATTTTGAAGTTAAAACATCTTTATTCACTCAGCTGTTTTTAAATTTTTAAAATGTAACATACTTGTTTCAAGAATTAAGGAGTTTCACTATTTTATTGCTGTGTCTTATGTTTCAACAAAGCCCTGAAGTTCTAAATGAAGGAGAGGTTATTATTTTGGCAAATAAGAAGGAATAAATTGTGATTCTAGTTAGTGCAAATCACACTAAAGATATATAAAGCCCCAAAAGTCTACAATCAAAGAGCCTCAAGTATAGGCTATTCCTAGATTGGTTCTGATCATTCATTTTGAAGAAAAAAAACTAGCCACTATTTTAATTCATAGTCAACTCCTCTGCAAAGTCCATTGATTCAAACAGGTCTACTCTACTTTCAAATAGGTTTACTTTAGTGTAATAATTTGAAACCAGAGTAGGCCCATTTGAATCAATGGAACTTACACAGGAGTTGATTTACTAAATCCCCAATGATTCAATGGGCTTACTCTAGTGTGACTTAATACACTAAGGAACAGAATTTCAGCTACTGTGAGATGTTTATCCTGTGTTTTTTCCTACATTACTACATTACAGTACTTCTATTGTAATCTTCCTAAAATCATTTATTCTTACTGCGAGAAGATGCACTAGAGGAAATCCGCTATTGCCAAGGATTGGAACACTCAAGTTAGGTTTTGCTCCACAAGTGACACATTCATGCAAAATATGAAGTCTTCTCAATGCAGATTATTGTTAGTGGTTAGCTGATTTAGAACTTTTAAACAAGAACCTTATAAAAGTCTGAGCACCAAGTATTAGATCCTTCAAGTATATGAGAAAAGAGTAAGCAAGATTGTTTCTTAGTATCTCCAAAGACAGCTTCTCTGCAGTGCTTCCTGTGAAAATTCTTTTATCATTTCAAACAATATCAGACTTGATATGATTTGTACCAAACAACCCTGGCAGTAATTGGGTGGCTAAACAATTCCACAAAGAGAAACAGTAATTTTAGATTTGTCCTGAAGGATGGAGGAGATTATGAAGTCAGGCTCCTCAGGGGAGAAACCATCTTTTAATGGCAGTACGACTATCCTTCTGTTAAGTACTGATTCAAGTAGCACAATGGATTGTCCCCAAAACTTGTTATGAAATCTCTGCACTGGAAAGAAGAGGATGGACGAAAGAAATCTAAGACAATCACTGACAATAGATACCTTCAGATGATGCTCCAGAGATGGAGTTCACAGTAATGTTCCAGAATTAAATGTGTTGAAAGCACTAGGCATTGTAGAAAAAGAAATAATACCAAATAAGTTCTTTTGAAAATGCCTTCACCTGCCCATTAACAAAAGTGACAAGTAGTAACTGCACATATCCATTCTGATAATTGTTGGCTCCCTAGCTTATACAGTATTAAACTGTTCCCTATTTTAATCCAATATAAAGGTATGAGTTTCAGACTGATTTTCCCAACAGCAAAATTCATTTCAATGTAAAATGCTAAAACCATATTTTATGCACACTATGAAGTTGCTGTGCTCTATTGCACTCAACACAGTTGCAAAGCTGCCTTCATAAATTTATTTCGTATTGCTCTCTGTTATGCAAGGTCACAACAGTAATTGACACCAATCCCTCCCAACTCTTAGACCTAAGTTTGCAACATAGACTTGTAGTGGTACATCATCTTGTCCTTTTGCTTCTACTACTGTATTTTCTGGCTTCTGCTCTAGCTAATAGCACCAGATTCTATTACAGGCCTGCATCCTCCTACAAGTGGAATTGATGGGGCATAGCAGACTAACATCTGCCTCCCCCTGAGACCTCCCTTTCCAAATCTGGAGAGCTAGATGATCCTCTACAGTAGCATGTAGGAAGCATAAAAGAAGATGAGGGGAAGGGACAAACCAACATGGGAGTAAAAATCTGTTCATATACTGTTGCATTTAGTCCATAGCTACTTACGTATGCCTCAGTCCTGTCACCGTAATTGTCCACTTACCTGACACCTAATTCTAGACAAGTGTTGTGCAACTTACTGAACATTCGCACCCTGCCATCTATCTTGTTCCTTAATGCAACATTACATACTGAAAATGATACCTCAGTTTACTGCTGGCAATAAACAGATAGGATCAGGAAAAGAAAGTAACAGATAGTATTAAGTCATACCAAACCACAAAATTCCTGAATGATTATCAAAAAAGAATGGAAAAGAAAGGTAAGGCATTACCTTTAAACTTGTGAAAGACAGCCCACAGTTCAGCAATGTCTGTAGCAAAGGTAATATCTGTGTCAAGTACAATGACTCGTTCAAGGTTGGCAGGGAGAGTCTTTGTCAGAACCAGCTTCATCAGGCCATAAATGCCAGAATAGTGTTTGTTGGGTATCCAGGATACTTCAGACTAATAGAAAGGAAAGGGAAGAGAAAAGAAAAGGAAAGAAGGGAAAGATAAGCTTTATTAGATACATTATTTCTTGACAATAACAGGTACCACAAGTTTTGTCCTAATGCTGGTCCTTGGAGTGAAAATAGGTACTTTTCAAGATAAGCAGTGTAGAATACACATTTAACTAAGAAAGTACCATTCAGGAGAGAAACCAGATGGCCAAGCGGTTTGAAAACCAGAAAAAATGCAATACCGCAAGAATGAAGTCCAAAACGCCAATTTATTGTTAAAGGTAATAGTGTTTATATTCTTCAGAAGTAATGCATTAATGTATCTGAACCCGTTGCCCGTTGATACATTACATTAGTCAAGATTTGCATTACTTTGGATTATGAATTTTGAAGTTTCATTAATGCATTACTTCTGAAGAATATCAACACTATTACCTTTAACAATAAATTGGTGTTTTGGACTTCATTCTTGTGGTATTACATTTTTTCTAAGAAAGTACCATTGGCACAGCAGGTGTAGGAGGCAAAGTTTTTATTCCTGAAGCTAATGGAACCATATTGGCAGCCTTTGGAAACAGCTAGAGCCTCGCATAAGCAGAAAGATAGATGCATTACTATGGTCTAAAGCTGTGGTTCCCAAACTGGGGCCCAGGCCCCACAGCAGGACTTCAATTCCCAGTAGCCTAAGACACTAAATTGGCTGATCAGTGCTTTGGGGAATTGACTTAGGCTTCTGGGAATTGAAGTCCAAAAACCAAAGTTTGGGAAACACTGGTGTAAAGGAAGATGTCATATGCCTGGTTTATTCTTCTTTTGGTGATGCAACATTCCCCCTCCCTAGCCTGCAAAAAGTACCATCATTATACAACTGAATCTGCCACGGCTGGAATCCTAACTGCCTCTAGCAACATGTCGATCAATTCCCTATGTAGATCAGCTCAGTTACAAACTGTATTTCCATGCCTGTGCCCCACAGTTTCAGAAGCTTTGCTAACGTAGCAAATACTGCTTCGTGGAACTCCCTCCCACAGTATATACAATTGGCCTCCCTTTGGTTTCCCTTGCTTGAAAGCCAGTCGTATCTGACTTAGAGTTCAGTGCTCATCTCTGTTTCAAAGCCAAAGAGCCAGCGCTGTCTGCTTTTGCAGACATTTCCGTGGTCATTTGGCAAGCTGTTACCTTCCCACTGAAGTGGTCCCTTTTTATTTACTTGCAACTTCTTGCTTTTGAACTACTAGGTTGGCAGGAGCTGGGACAAAGATGGGAGCTCATTCCATCCTGCAGTACTTGGGAATCGAACAGATGACCTTCTGCCCCCCGTCAGTGTCCTAGCCACTTGAGCCACTGCAGGCCTCCCTTTAGCTATTGCCAAATAGGCATTCAATACCTTTTTGCTCCTATTGTTTCTTATTTAATGACTTGAGCTGAATTTTAAAACTGCTAGTGTGCTATTTTACCTTAATTTTCCAAGTTATCCACTTGACTGGACTTATTTTACATTGCTGTTTTATTTTACTCTATATATTATTGTAATACTTTATGCACATGTTTTTACATTTGGAAATGGTTTTTCTGACATCTCTGTAAGCAGCTTTTCTGCCATAAGAAAAAGGATAAAACAATAAAACAATCAAATATCTAAATGTGAACTAAAAGACTTCTTGCCTTAGACTAGACAGGGTACTCCATGAATAAGAGATAACTAGAATGTCAGAAAAGCAGATCTTGGAAAATGTTTGTTGTTCAGTCGCACAGTAAATTCCGACCCTTTGCGATCCCATGGACCATTTTCCTCCAGGCACCTCTATCCTCCACCGTTCTCTTCAGCCCACCAAGCTCTGTGCCCATTGTTTCCACAATACCATCTATCCATCTCATTTTTGGACGCCCCCTTCTTCTCATTCCCTCCACCTTTCCCAGCATCAAGGCCTTCTCAAGTGAGTCCTCCCTTCTCCTTTGATGTCCAAAGTACTTTAGCTTCATCTTTACTATTTGTCCCTCCAATGAACAGTCAGGATTGATTTCTTCCAGTGTTGACCTATTTGTTCTCTTTGCTGTCCAAGGGACTCTCAGGACTCTCCTCCAACACCACATCTCAAAGGCATCTATTCTTCTGCGCTCAGCCTTCCTAATGGTCCAGCTCTCACACCTGTGGGAATTTATCTGGTTTCTGTCTGCCTGCGTTCTACACATTTTGTAAACAAAGGTCCCTTTGTTTACATGAGAGACAACGCTTGATTTTGGGCATGCGCAGAAAGTGAGAAAAATGCTTAATCATCCTCCTTATATGGGTCTGACATTCTGATTGGTTATGTGTGCCTTAGTTTTGTTTTGATATACTCTGTTGAATAAAGAGACGCCATGATTCCTTTGTTCAGCCCTAAGACTGCAGTCGTGTGTATGTTTTCTCTCTATTTCTCTGTCTCTTCCTTACTCTGCCTAATGCAGCTGGACTTCGTTAGGATTCTTAACTCTTCCTTTGTTTATTTGGGGCTGTACACTACTCTGCCTGAGACTGATAATATCTTTACATGGATCGGATCGCGACACACACCCATACATTACCACTGGGAATACCATTGCTTTGACTATGCGTATTTTTGTTTTCAAGGTGATATCTCTGCTTTTCACTATATTCCCCAGGTTTCTCATCGCTTGTCTCTCCATAATCAGTCGTCTTTTTATTTCATGACTACAGTTGCCATCTGCAGTGATCTTAGATCCCAGGAAAGTAAAATCTGTCACTGCTTTTACTTCTTCCCCATCTATTTTCCAGGGACTGATCGGACCTGTTGCTATTATCTTGGTTTTCTTGATATTGAGTCTCAGGCCAGCTTTTGCACTCTCCTCCTTCAATCCAATCAAGAGGTTCTTTAGGTCTTCCTCACTTTCTGCCATTAGGGTGGTATCGTCTGCATATCTCAAATTGTTGATGTTTCTCCCAGCAATTTTGATCCCATATTGTGATTCATACAGCCCTGCATTGCGCATTATGTGCTCTGTGTATAGATTGAATTAGCAGGGTGATAAAATGCAGCCTTGTCTTACTCCTTTTCCTATTTCAAACCACTCTGTCATTCCGTGTTCTGTCATAACTGTTGCTTCTTGGTTCGTGTACAGATTTCTCATGAGGCATATGAGGTGTTCTGGTATTCCCATCTCTTTAATTACTTGCCACATTTTGTTGTGGTCCACACAGTCAAAAGTCTTGGTGTAGTCAATAAAACAAAAGTAGACTTGTTTCTGGTATTCTTTTGTTTTCTCCATGATCCAACGTATGTTGGCAATGTGGTCTCTAGTCCCCCTGCCTCTTCTGAAACCGGCTTGCACTTCTGGTAGTTCTCTCTCCACATGTTGTTGAAGTCTATCCTGTATTATCTTGAGCATCACCTTGCTGGCATGTGGGATGAGCGTAATTGTTCGGTAATTTGAGCATTCTTTGGCATTGCCTTTTTTGGGGATTGGAACGTACACTGATCTTTTCCAATCCTGTGGCCACTGTTTTGTTTTCCAAATTTGCTGGCATATTGAATGCAGTAGTTTGATTCCATCATCTTTTAAGGCTTTGAAAAATTCAACTTGGATGCCATCATTTCCACTAGCTTTATTGTTTGCAGTGCTTTTTAGGGCCTTTCTGACTTCACTCTCCAGAATGTCTGGTTCAAGTTCAAATTTCTCATTATTGTTATTATCAGGAGTGTTGAGGTCCTTTTTGTAGAGTGTTGAGGAGTGTTGAGGTCCTTTTGGAAAATGTACTTTTTTGGATTATATTTCCCAGAATGCCAGAGACAGCATAACTAGTGGCTACAGGATTCTATGGGATTATGTGAGTCTTAATTTTTTAAAAAACTTTTCTGAACTCTGCAGAAGAGTCTAAGAGCCTAAAATAGGACTAATTTGAAAAATAAGGAAGAACATTTCCTATCTCTGGAATGATCCATAGTGCTAGCTAGGAAATGTTACAGGTTTCACTCATGGAGGAGCTCCCTGTCTCGCCCGGAGCCACGCCATCGGCCCCGGGAGTGGAGACAGGTGGGAGCCGCCGGAGCCGCCGCCGGAGCCGTCGCAGCTGCCTTCGCTCTCCGGGCCCGCCCGCCCGGAGAGCAGAAAAGGACACCGCCGACGCCGGCCCTCGAGGAGCTCCCTGTCTCGCCCGGAGCCACGCCATCGGCCCCGGGAGTGGAGACAGGTGGGAGCCGCTGGAGCCACTGCTGGAGCCGCCGCCGGAGCCGTCACAGCTGCCTTCGCTCTCCGGGCCCGCCCGCCCGGAGAGCAGAAAAGGACGCCGCCGACGCCGGCCCTCGAGGAGCTCCCTGTCTCGCCCGGAGCCACGCCATCAGCCCCGGGAGTGGAGACAGGTGGGAGCCGCCGGAGCCGCCGCCGGAGCCGTCGCAGCTGCCTTCGCTCTCCGGGCCCGCCCGCCCGGAGAGCAGAAAAGGACGCCGCCGACGCCGGCCCTCGAGGAGCTCCCTGTCTCGCCCGGAGCCCACGCCATCGGCCCCGGGAGTGGAGACAGGTGGGAGCCGCCGGAGCCGCCGCCGGAGCCATCGCAGCTGCCTTCGCTCTCCGGGCCCGCCCGCCCGGAGAGCAGAAAAGGACGCCGCCGACGCCGGCCCTCGAGGAGCTCCCTGTCTCGCCCGGAGCCCACGCCATCGGCCCCGGGAGTGGAGACAGGTGGGAGCCGCCGGAGCCGCCGCCGGAGCCGTCGCGGCTGCCTTCGCTCTCCGGGCCCGCCCGCCCGGAGAGCAGAAAAGGACGCCGCCGACGCCAGCCCTCGAGGAGCTCCCTGTCTCGCCCGGAGCCACGCCATCGACCCCGGGAGTGGAGACAGGTGGGAGCCGTCGCAGCTGCCTTCGCTCTCCGGGCCCGCCCGCCCGGAGAGCAGAAAAGGACGCCGCCGACGCCGGCCCTCGAGGAGCTCCCTGTCTCGCCCGGAGCCACGCCATCGGCCCCGGGAGTGGAGACAGGTGGGAGCCGCCGGAGCCGCCGCCGGAGCCGTCGCAGCTGCCTTCACTCTCCGGGCCCGCCCGCCCGGAGAGCAGAAAAGGACGCCGCCGACGCCGGCCCTCGAGGAGCTCCCTGTCTCGCCCGGAGCCATGCCATCGGCCCAGGAGTGGAGACAGGTGGGAGCCGCTGCAGCGATTCTTGGACCTTGCTGGGTCGGCGTGGGGAAGGAATGGGTGGCACATGCGGACATTGTTCCCTCACCCCTGGTCCTGTCCAGCCAGTGGTCAGAAGAGGGACGCTTGCAATTATGGGGGAGGGTAGCTGCCATCACCCGAGCCTTTCCCTGCTCCGGCATTGGCTGTGGGGATGTGGGGAAGTGGGAGCTTTTGGGTGCTCCCACTGGAGGGGGGGGTAGTATGGGGCTTGCGTTTTTTGAGATTAACTGTATGGGATTTTCTTTTCTTTTTTCTTGTAATGTGTTAATTTTCAATCTGTTCTTGTAATTATGTAATTATATTTGTAACATTGTATTTATATGTGTTGTAAGCCGCTTTGAGTGGCACTTGTGCTATGAAAGCGGGGTAGAAATTAAACTTATTATTATTATTATTATTATTATTATTATTATTATTATGTCCTTCAACTGTGCTTTGCAATTATATAGAGTCTAATATTATTTGATCAAGAGTTAGGGCAAACAAGGCAGAATGGTAACTGAAGGAAAGAGGAAATGAGGATTCACCAGATTTGCAAAATGATCTTTTTCCCCTTCCCCTTTATTACCTATTAACCTTTGCTACCTAAAATTCAAGCAGACGTTATAGACACAAACACAACTTTTATAACAACTTTAAGCTTTTTGACCTTTGACCTTTATACCTTTGCCAGATGTAAACTCACTCTCTAACCTTGTAGCATGCTGAACTATTATCATGAAAGTGATGCACTTGCAGATCATTGGAAATTAAATACACCATTAACCAAAGTCATACAGTACTTCCATTACAATCTCCCTTTGGTATCTGCTTAAAATAAAGACAACAGTTTAGAATTTTCCCTCTGAGGGAGGCAAAATAAACCCTTTGCACTGCAGTTATTTTTGGTGCTGTTAAAGTAAAGAGCCTTCAGACAAATGCATAAATACAAACTTATTCAAGGGCATTTCTGCATTTCTAGAATGACGACAAGGCACAGCAAAGAGCCCATGGGATTGAGAAGCACCCTAATAGATCTAATGAACACATGTTAAATCCAGTGTTCATTTCTTTCAATCAGAAGAGGGGAAGTGAAAAATGAAACTAAGGGCGAACCTGAGTTGGTGGCAACAGAGAACATTACGTTCTTTGTCTTAGAAACAAAATTTCTTTTACTTTCTCTTTACAAACTCATTCACTAAATTACTATAGTTTTGTGGCCACAGCACTGCTAGTTTTAAATCCAAAGAGTAGGAAGCATAGGAGGAGAATAAAAAGATAAAAACTACAGAAGAGCAGGGTCCTAGTACTACTTTCCAAAAAAGAAATAAAAGAACACTGTGTCTAAAGCCTATCTGATGTTACTTTTTCATTTCCTTCCCTGGTGGCTGCCTTAGGAGGCTTTCCCCTGGGGAAAAGGGGTAAATAAAAATAAAATAGATGGTTTAGCTCATGTTGTGTATTAAGGCACATGTGCAAGTTGCGCGGGCCGCGCTTTATAAGAAGAAAATGGTGGTTTCCTGCCATCCGAATTAGGAGCTAAAGTTGGCGCGAAATCCCTTGTCTGGGGTGTGCTCATTATGCTAATCAGAGTCCTATGATTGGCCACAGCTTTGGATCCTGTTCTTCATTGGTTGTTACATATATATCATGCTAGGATTGGTTAGTTTAGCTTGTCCGGTGGGTTGCTACTTTGTACCAAGGAGCCACCGCCAGGGAGACACTATATAAGCCCTTTGGGTAAACAAGGGTGGAGCCTATACTATCCATTCCACACAGGTAGCCAGGATGAGCTAAGCCTGTGTCTCCTCCACACACTACCACTTCTAGCGTAGCTTAGGCATTGCCTCTTAGAGGGCAGATTCCGGAGGGACTGATTCCATGGGATCGTATAGCCATCTCCGTGTCTGGAGCGCCTTGTAAGCCTAACCTGAAAGACTGTTAAAAATAAAGACTAGTTGCTGTTTTGTTCATCTTTGTCTGGACTGTTGCTTATAAGGGCTGGATGCGACAGTTCTGCAATCTGCTATTGGCACCTTCTGTATCATTTGCACTATCCAGCCTTTGTACGTTGTAATTGGTTCTTCATGGAGTACCAGAAATGCACAAATGCACATGGCCTAGTTTAATATTTAGAGCTTGAGAAGTGTGCAGAAAACAATTTCAATTGTAAGTACCACTGGAAAACAAGCTACTGACCAAAAATAGCAAAAGAAAATACAGGCAGGTGAATGCTGTCAGCTTTAGTAACTCTTGCATAAATAACAAGAGCAACACTATTAATGAGCAAGTCAGACAGTGCATGTAGACATACATTGATGTGTTCAAATGAAGTGTCCTTGAAAGCTCACTTTAATTTAACGTTCTTATCTTTTTATGTTGTCCTCGTTGGCTGCTTGTGTCAGAATATACATTTTTTCCTGAAAATAATTTTCAGGGAAAATGCCATTGACGTGGATTTGTTTAAGGTGGATCCTAGCCTGCCATGAAGTGACCCACACACTGTGATCCACCCATAGCCATTGGCCCCTTTAGGGAGTCAGATTATTTACCACTGTCCAACACCTGGTGTTGAGTCGCTGCCTGTATGCTCTACTCCATTATCGTACCGATATCAAGTCAGACAGTATTATATACACTACAGTAATAGTGAGCTAGTTAGAGTGAAAATTAGGGATTCTTTTAATAAAATTTCTAGTTACACTTTTAGCAACCTGAAAAATAATTGTCCCTAACACAAATATGAACAGAAGCAGCTAAGTGTCATTATATAAACATGTAAGGAAAAGTAATTTTATTTTAAAGATACATAACATTTAGGCAATTAAATGCTTGACCTGCAAAGTTTTACTGAAATATCTTTGGACTATCTATCTATCTAACTATCTATCTATACATCTATCTTTCTGAATATACATAATCTCTGGATGTCTAAATCCTAAAGGTAAACTATCATATGATAGTTTAAACTTTAGAGTAATACAGCAGCCCCTGACAGTTCCATACCCACAAGTCTGATTAGAATCCATAAATCCAATTTACAGAATTGGAAAGCCATGAAATGAAAGTGATATTTGCAAGATAATAGACAAAGTAGTATTATTCTGTGAAAGATTTTATTTTTCCTGAGATGAACACCAATTTATAGGAAATCTTGTCATGACCAGAAAGTGCCTGGAAGAACTCCTTCCTTCAGCAAGGTCTGGATTAAATTAAAGTTACTAACAGCACTTCGTAACCTCCTATACTGCCTTTAAATGAGACATTTAAGGAACTCTTTTTTTTTTTTAAAAAAAAAGCATTTCCCTTGAGAAAAAAACTCACAGCTCTTTATAATAAATTTTCACTGGTAGGACAATTCCCACGTAGACTGTTCTCACATTACTAGGTAGCTTATTCTTTTCCTATTTCTGTTATTTTGTGATCAGATAAGGGTTGGTTCCATGGGTAAAAACTATTATCACATGGCATCTGGTTCATTACATTAACATTTATGCTCATGAATAAATTTATAGGCAAAGTAGATGTGTGTGATTTAGGATGACAATCATACATGTACTGGGAGAATTGCTAAGATACTACACAGGTCACTGTGTATTTATATTTCTTCTGACTAGCCTTTTCTATGCATTTTTAGTATTTTCAGTTCATGCTGGTGAACCAATTCATTCACAGTTGTTTTGTCTATATTAATAATTAAATAAATCATTTATTTATTTTCTTCCTTGACACAATCCTCACTTCTTCTTTGCTTCCTCTTTTACCCCATTGAGCATCAATAAAATAGAAAGGTGGGAAGTATTAGCGTATATTAAAATAAAAAACAACAATAGCCAAAGTATTAACTCTCAATTTTTTGTACATACAGGATAGTGCTAAAAAAATTAAGCACCTTGTTTCAGACTCTGACTAAATCTGTATAGCAAAACTATGCCTCTCAAGGAACCTAGCAATGTGAAAAATAAACCATACCTCTGGAGTGAGAGAAAAGCATATAGGAAGTCAAGTATTCTGTCACTGAATTAATCATGGCATGGTTGATCTACACAATAACAGCCACATGCCTATATTTCTTCTGTCCATCCTAGGTCCCTAACTGTCAATTTTTTGGGGAAAAATCAAAGACACTTGGGGAGGATCATGGAGGTTGATGTTCCTGCAGTCCCTAACATCATATCTCAACTGTCTACACCATTACAACACCACCTATAACAGTGCCAAGCAAAAGGCAGCTTTGTAGTTACTCAGTATTTCTCTTCTTGACAGCCCTTTTTGTGTTAAATAAAACAATATAAAACACACAGGAAGGTTACACATGAAACACCTATTATGGCAGCACTGCGTAGGGTTAGTGGTTAAGATGCTGAGCTTGGAGACTGCAAGGTCGGGTTTTGATACCCCAGTGCTGCACAACAGATCTTGGAGACATGAAAAGAGCTCATTCGGGTGTCCCCTGAGCAGAGTTTCTCCAACAAAAATTCTTTCAACCCAGAATAATTTCTGACATGAAATTTATTTATTATTTACTGCTTATAAATGAGGTAAACAGCTGCACAATATAATATTTGTCTGGATGCACCTCAATGTCTAGACTAGACCAAAAGTCAATAAGATATGCAGTAATCTGAACACATCCCTAAATTATTCACACAATCTCTCTCTCAAGATATCTGGAGAACAACTGAAGTCTCAAAATAAACCTTTCCATGTCTGGAATCCTATTAGTGTTCACACAGGTTTTGCATAATTTACTGCAACTAATTGCAGCTATCTGATGAGGTGCTGGGAAAATGCCTTATTAATGTGCCCCATTACACACCAATTGTGCAACAAAAATAAACTCCAACACATAATTAATTAGCCAATGGCAAGTTACACAAAACTGTTTTGAACAACAGTAGGTATCTAAATTGAAGAGGAACATTGTTTAGTTTATATAGACTTACAATTTACTTTATTGGCACAGACATTATTTGAAGCTTGGTCCTGATTTCTAAAACATAGTAATAGCCACCAAATAACATTAAACTGTTTATATTCAAAGTGGAGGATGATTTTTTTCTAAAAATAAACTTTATACACAAATGAAAGCGCGGTGCCAAAATGGCCGCCGCGCTCTTTGCTGGCGCCCCCCACCCGGACTCAGTCATCCGGGTGAGTTAGGGGGCGTGGCCACCCCTCTATAAAAGGGGTGGCCATGAGGCAGCCGAGCTGCCATTTTAGAAATAGCGACGGAGAGGAGAAGTTTTCTCCGTCGCTGTTTGTTTCCTAAGCAGCGCCACAGTGGATCAAGTGGCTAAGACGCTGAGCTTGACGAGTTGCCTCCCAAGCGGAGGGCTGCGGCGACTGAGCTGCGGCCAAGGGGGAGGAATTTGCCTGCGATGGGCAGGGGGACAGCTGTTGGGTCGGAGGACCGTGGCTGCGCCTCTGCAATGGAGCAGGACAACTCCTTTACCACCGTTACCGGTGGGATGGGGCAGATTGGGATATTGCCATCGGCTCTCCAGCCTCAGGCCGGCCCTTCAGGGGTTTCGGCCCTCGGCCCGCAGTTGCTGGCCATGGGCCGGAACGATTGGGGGAGGGCCTGGTGCTGGCACACAGTACGTTTTACCCCCTCAGGGGCTGGAGTTTTGGGCATTGCCCTATTCTGGCCCACAATCTCAAATTGGGGCCCCTGGCCCAATACCTAGCGGGCCGTATGGCCCACCTGGCCTACCTTATACCGGGGGTTTTGGTGGCAGGGGATGCCTGGTTAGCACGTTTAGCTGTGCTGGAGGCATCCTTGGCAATTCAGTGGGGGGGGGGGGTTTCCTTCCCTATCTATCGGGGCCCTTCGTGTCTGCTGGCTACTTCGTCTGCTGCCACACTGCAACAGGCGGCCAGCCGGGTTGAGCTGCTTGAGACACTCCGGCCTGTGCCTGCCGCCGTCTCGCAGCTCCCTGTTTGGCCAGGACTGCAACTGGGGAGTGGTTGGGTGTGGCCCCAGAGCTCGATTTCGGTCGCGGGCTCCGATGCCCGCCGTGGGCCGGAACCCCCAGTGGGGGTGGCTCACGGGGGTGCAACTGGTGAGTATTAGGTTCAAGTTGAACGCACCCACATCACAGTCCACTTCCTGCGGTGGGGTTCAGTGGTCATGGCCTCGCCAATTTGAGGCTAGTGGGCATCAGTTGCCAGCCTATCTCAGTGCCCCTTGGTTGCATTCTGGCACGACGTTGGGGGTGGGGGTTTCCGCCCCCGGGGCGGTACGTGGCATCGCAGGGGCTGTACAGGTCCCGCTGCGTATGCCCCGTGTACATCATGTGCCGGTGACGGCCTCGCCGACGACTGGTTATTCATTGCCCCCTGGTGATCATGTGTCCCAGGTCATGAGGGAAAAGATTTGGTGGGGGGAGTACGTGGATATATTCTCCCTATGAACCGAGAGCCCAATAAGGATTGGAGGTACAGACAGGAGGACAGATACATTGTGCGGTCCCACCGTAGTAAGCCACCACGCACTGGGGTGTCCGCCCCCGGGACAGTGCTGAGCATCGCAGGGGCTGTCCAGGTCCTGCTGCGCATGCCCTTTATACAGAATGTGCCGTCGAGGGCTTTGCCGACGGCCGGCTATTGCTTGCCCCTGGGTTATTATTGGCCGTAGGCCATGAGGGGTAAGGGCTGGAGGGGGACGTGGATATTCTCCCTATTGAACTGCGAGCCCACTAGGAGGAGAGAGGGGGACAGGGCGACTGAGACGAAGAGATGTCCCATCGTCGTGAGCCACCGCGCACCTTGGGCCAACTGGTTGTCGGCATACCTTGTACGTATGGTAGTGTGCCGCAGGGCTTACCTGCTTGGGCCATCCTGATGCTTCCGTCCATCGCTAATATTTACAGGGCGATGGTTGATTAGATGGGCCCGTGGCAGTTGGCTTAAGGTGAGGAATGTGGATGAGGGTGGCCCTATACTCTGAGGGGAGGTGGGATGAGCCCTGTCAGCAAGTGTGCTCGTGTACATCACTCCAACGTGACTGGTGCCTGGTGATCGGTACCATGGTGGTCATGCTGAACAGCGGGCTGCTCAGACTCAGGCTCCACGCTAACTGGTCGGGCAGGGGGATCCTGCCCGCCTGCTGTGTGCGGCCTGCTCAGCTGACGATGCGTGTACTAAGCGCCACGGTCGTTACCGACTTTGTGTCCCCTTTTGCGCTGGCCCTCACGCCGCCTCCGCGTGCCCGCGGGTTGGTGGGTTTCGAGGCAGAGGTAGGGGTGCACAGGGGCGATCAGAGCTCCACCGGAAGCAACTAACCTTGTCATAAGCCCCCCCCCGCCCCAATTTGTATAGTCAGCCTGGAGAGATGGCACTCAGTTCATCCAAGAAGGTATGGGGCAGGATACCTGCTGGAGGGTTTTCAATGGGGGCTTTTGTATCCATTCGGGGGTATTGGGGGGGTCCCAGGATGCTACCAATCTGGTTCCCTTGCAGGGTAACGAAGAGGGGGCTCCACTGTGCACAGCTAAGGGAGTTGGGGCTATGAGGGTAGCGGGGGGCCTTCTTTGAACCACCTTTCCTAAGTCGAATGTCTCCCCCATGAAGCTCGTCCTGAGCTAGAGCTAGGGTGAATGTCATTTCATACTCCATTCAGCTTACCCTGTGGGTTCCCCATTCAGGGATGCCATTCCTGATGACCTTGTTCGGTCAGGTACTCGTAGTTGGTTCGGCTACTATGGGTGGCACGCTCACGCAATCCTGGTGCTGTTCTGGCACAGTGTGATATGCACTCGGCTTTCAGATTATTGCCAGTGCACCCAATAATATAGACCTAGTGGGTTTCTTTAGGTTCCAAGGGGAATTTTACTTAGGTAAGGCCAACCCCCTTCTGACTGAGTTAATTCATGTTCAGCACTCGACCGATTGGGGACTTTCATTCAGTGGCCATTTGCTCACAGGTCGGGGTCTCAGTCTCTAGCCCATTACCTCAATGACTTTTCGTGCGGGGGTGAACGGGGCTTGGACATGTGCATGTGTCTCCTCATTACAATTCAGACACTCAGGTGGGAACTGGGTGTCCCCTTGGTGCCTGAATAGACCGAGGTCCCATCTACTAAACTCACATTTCTGAATCGACTCCGTCGCGCGGGCATCCGGGTTAACCATTAATACGGTGGCTTGGATCTCCGCGGCGATTTTGGCATTGATTGCCAAACATAAAGTGTGCCCTCGTGAGCTGCAGTTAATTCATGGCCACCTTAATTTTGTCTGGTCTGGCTCAAATTACTCCTGGGTTTAACGGGGTCTCTTCCTGGAGATCAGACCTGATGGTCTGCCCTAGATTTCAAGTACGGTCAGATACCTCCGGCTCCCAGACTTATGGGGGTTTACTCTGAGGGTGGGTGCACGGATCGCCTCCGCGGTCTTACCTTCCTTGCGTTTTTCCCCCATTTTGGAGAGCACTGATGCTATGGTGCAATGATGGGCCTACTCAATGGTCCAATTTCGGTGTGACAATGCGGCAGTGGTGCACATTGTCAACACCCAGACATGCACATCCCCCAGGGTCACGACATTAGTTTGTCTATTCTTTTGAGAAGCCTACGCCTAAATGTGCTGTTCTAGGCCAGACATGTTCTAGGTATTAATAATGACATTACTGCTCCTTTCCCCCACCTGCAGATCCCCCGGTTCCGTGCCTTACTCCGGAAGCAGAAGAATTCCACTCGCCACTTTTGGCCGATAGCTGGGCGTTTGGCGAGGGGAGGTGAACCGGGCATGTCATTGGCATCTCGCACGCGTAAGGCGTATCACCTTGCGTTCATGCGTCGTGTTCGGGAGGGGTGGACGCGGGAACGTGTCCGCCGCCCGTACACGCGTCACCCCTGTTCCCAGAGTTTCTGACCCACCTTCCATGAGGCTGGCATTACTTATGTACAGATAGGTGTGAGGTGGCTCTTGGCCACGCAGCTACCACGGTAGCCTTTTTGGAGCGCTCCGCATCAGTGAGTGGATGCCAGAGTTGGTGCCACCTGTGTAAGGCGGATGTGTCTCGTAGGGCACTGGAACTCGAAGATGTCTCTGTCACACATGAGTGGGCTCGAGTGGGGATGCGGTCCTCACGGGTTATTCAGCATGGTGTAGGCAGTGGTGTATACTGCTACGAGGTTTTTGAGACATCTGTCCGGTTGGTGCCCTACATAATTCTTGACAGTGCCTGCCGCGCGCCCCAGCCTGTTTTCTGCCACCGGGATGGGTCTACCCTTACCATAGTAAAGTCCCTGAGGGTGACCGGTGCCGCGTTTCGCGGTGTGGGGCCCGTTTTGGCACCCATTTACTTAAGATAGGCGTCGCGTTGATCGCGGCTACGTTTAGGGTACTCGGAGGTGGATATGCGTGTACGCGCAATTTCAGATATGTACGTCCCCTCACTGTACGAGTACCTAGTTATGTCCTTAACCTTTTTCTCCTCTTTTACAGATCCTAGGGGTCTCAACACACCGGTGGCAGGGGGCTAGTTGGCCGCAGCTATGTACACTGGGCAGCAGTATATGCTGCAGCGACAGAGAGTGGATCCCGACTGGGCTGTGTGCATCCGCACGTATGCGATGGTATGGTATGCGCGGCACATGGGGGCGGGAACTGTGGCCATTCCTGCTATCTGTCGGGGATGCTGGACCGCCCAATGTTTTACAGGCACCTCGGCGGCATTGATCTTATATGGATCACTGCTGTTACTAAACCGTCGAGGGGCTGTGACCTGGCATTTTATGTCATGTATGGCTTACATACGGTCGCTATGGTCTAACATCGTGCCGAGACACCAATTTAGGGGAGATGTGGATCTCCCTAGTTCGGACTGTTCCGGCAGTCAGTGGACGGGGCTGTGGCTCCGTCCCGTCCTGAGCATGGCTGTGAGACGGCCATTGGATACCGGATGATAGGCTTATACAAAAATTTTGCTGGAAGGCAGGAGAAGAGGTCCACCTGTCGGCTGGAGATATGTACCTCGTTCTGGGTGTGATGCAAGCAGGCCTGGCGACCGAGCTGATGGTCTTGGGGTGGGGGCTGTGAGTCATCATGGATGCCTCCCCGTGTGGCGGGTAGCACTGGTAAGGTAAATATTTATGACCCATAGGTATCCGGCAGGTTCGCAATTGACTGGCCAACACTTAGACAGGTACAGGTGTAATAACGTTGACCGGTCAACGACGACCAGGCAAGGGGGTGATGGCAGGAGCTCTTCAGCATGCATCACCCCGTGATTTGACGGATACACGTCAGAGGGTGGGGTCAGTAGATAGTTTATTGACTACGGTCAACAATTTGTTTGTCTCAACAAATTGATACAAATTGATACATTGTAGCCAATTGCCATTGGCAATTTTGGGAGGAACCTTACCAGTGTTACTGCGGCCTGCTTGCCTTAAGAATTATAATTGGCTGAGTACCAATTGAAAGTTATAATTCGGACTAGGGCATTATTCAATAAATGTGGCCCAATGCCTTTATCCATATACCGGTGTCTGAGTCTTTCTTTGGGGCGTGCGCCTGCAATGAAAGCACAGTGCCAAAATGGCTGCCACACTCTTTGCTGGTGCTTCCCCCACCCGGACTCAGACATCCGGGTGAGTTAGGGGGCGTGGCCACCCCTCTATAAAAGGGGTAGCCATCAGGCAGCCGAGCTGCCATTTTAGAAATAGTGACGGAGAGGAGAAGTTTTCCCTCCACCCCCTCCCTAGTGAACAGTATGATATTTTGGTCGCTTTGGGGCTGGGTGGGAATTTTTGGCCTGAACCTACAATTGGCCTCCGGGTTCTGGCTTTTTTGCCCATCCCATACTGTTGCTACGGTTTGATATGGGTTTTTTTGCTCTTGACTTTGGTCACATGGGCGGGTAGCACTGGTAAGGTAAATATTTATGACCCACAGGTATCCGTCAGGTTCGCAATTGACTGGCCAACACTTAGACAGGTACAGGTGTAATAACGTTGACCGGTCAACGACGAACCAGGCAAGGGGGTGATGGCAGGAGCTCTTCAGCATGCATCACCCCGTGATTTGACGGATACACGTCAGAGGGTGGGGTCAGTAGATAGTTTATTGACTACGGTCAACAATTTGTTTGTCTCAACAAACAAATTGATACAAATGGATACATTGTAGCCAATTGCCATTGGCAATTTTGGGAGGAACCTTACCAGTGTTACTGCGGCCTGCTTGCCTTAAGAATTATAATTGGCTGAGTACCAATTGAAAGTTATAATTCGGACTAGGGCATTATTCAATAAATGTGGCCCAATGCCTTTATCCATATACCGGTGTCTGAGTCTTTCTTTGGGGGGTGCGCCTGCAAAGTGAAACTGATGTTTCCTAAAACATCACTTAGTGAAGTCAGAGTCTGATTCCACATCAAAGAAAAGCATATTGATTTTGCTTTTAATTTGAAAATTAAATTAAAATTAAATTAATTAAAATGATGTCCACAATTTAAATCAACATGACTTTGAACAATATCAACCATAAAGCAGCCATATATTCATATCAGCACCAGTCAAGAAAATACATTTTGAAATTTATTTAGATTTATATGGCCACACCTATTGCCATAGCTACTTTGCCATGTGGTTATCTGCCATGTGGTTCTTTGTTCACATCCCACACACTGTACTGTTGACACTGCCATGTAAAAAAAAATTAGATGATAGAGCAGGAGACTAAAATAGGAGCATCTGGGGATATGAAAATTGTATATTTGTACCTGTAATGGGAATTCAAAGGATGCCATTAATTTTCATTTATTTCTGTGTGAAGTAAAAGAATGTTTAGCCAATTAGTGCTTATGATGTAATGCCAATTGTAGATTGCTACATGCCCAGGTGTTAGTTAGAGCCCCACTCTCCCACCTTCTCATGGATGCCAGTTCCAAGGACACTTAGTCTGGGAATCTGACGGTTTGATCTATCACATGAAGATACCAAGATGGAATCTAAGATAACCATCTCATGTAAGATTCAGGTGTAGGACACGCAGCTGGATGTCCAGGTGTCCAAGCCATTTGTCTCCTCACATCATATTTGGGGAATTTTCATATACTTGAGAGGGGAGGTGTGAGTGGGGGAAATGTATAAAAACTGAGGGATTTAGTTCCTCAGCAGCAGAAATCCCACGGCCTGGGGTGACTCTGCCCATTTTCTTTTTCAATATGTCTTAAATGTTAGACTGCCTGTCTAATATTTATGGGGGCTCATTGGGGCCCGACTTTTTATCTACTTAGCTAGCTTAGCCATTTATATTTCTTTTATGTGTTATGTTTGTATTTCACTGCCTTTATCCATATGCTATTTTACTTTATTTTTGTACCAATAAAAAGCTGCTATATTTGAAGAATCGTAGTAGCGTACTTTTATTCTCCTCAAACCTTAAAGAGGAGAATTCTTAGAATCCAGCATACAAAAACCAAGGGAGAGGGAGACCATAAATTAGGTCTTTGTCAGGAGGAGTGAATTCCAGAGAGGAGAAGAAGTCTTCATCAAGGTTCCGTTCTTTGCAAAGGAGTTTGCTGGTGAGGTAATTTTTATCTAACCCCTGGTTAGCTAGACTCTGAAAGTGTCATAAAAAGGGAGGAGGCATAAAACAGTTATTTGGGAATACTGGACATTCCAATAAGTCCAGCTTCGCCATTTTAACTGCCAGATAGTCCTGGAAGGAGAGAAGTCAGCACATCTCAAAACGCTGTCTGCAAAAGCAGTAAAACCTCTGAAGAAGAAACGGCCCTTTTTTTAGGCCAAAGGGTCGTAGACAGGCTAAAGTGAAGGGTTGGTTTATGCCTGCCTTGACACTATAATAAACGGCTCTCTGTTTGGCAGTGCAGAAGGAGTCCAGTCCCCTTTTTACAGTACCACTTCCAAAGATGCTAATTAAACAAATGATTAACATAAAAAGAAGAAAAAGAAAGAAACATCATATATACTGTACTGTATATATTTGTAGTATAAAATCTAGACAAAAGATTATTGGACAAACTGTTTTTTCTGTAGAATAAAACTCAACCAATTTTTTTTGATACAGTCACATTTAACAATGAAAGGACCTTACTTGAAACTTTTGTATTGCATGACAATCATTTTCAAAGGGTCTTGCCTTAATTTTAAAGACTGAAATTGTAACCTTGAATCATGACGTCCCTTCTCCCCAGGTAATTTATAGATTATAATTATAAAGATATTACTCCCTTACTGTTTATATGAATGGACATCAAGGAAACCAGGTACCAAGGATAACTGTGGAACCTGTGTAACTATGCATCCCTTATACATTAAGAAGAAAATACATGTTACCCCAAAAAAACAGCTCACAAGATTTTATGCTTTATAAGTTTTTTCACAATCCACATGAATTTGATATTGTTTCATGTAAAGGCAAATACTTGACCCTTATGCATTGACAAAAAAAGTTTTAGTCTAGAGTTACAAATGTTAAGGAACAATTTTGCCAACAATGATTAAAATGGCTTTGAAACAAAGCAATACATCTTTCCAGTTTTCAGCAAAGCAGAGGAAAGTTATTTTTACAAGTACCTCTCTCAGAATCCAAGCGGTATGGGGGATTCTTGAAGCTGTAGTTTTGAAGCTGTTATTTTTAGTGTCATTTTCTTCACAAATATACATGTTAATTTCCACTTTAATCAGTATGAATTCTCCATTACTGAACAGAGAACCAGAATTCGATTCCTCTCTCACTACACAGGCAGAAGAATTTCTGGCATTTTAATGGATCATGATACAACATCATGTAAAGGCAGAACATAGATGTTGTTTCCTCTTAGTTCATTCCCAGGAGCTATCCAATAAAACCATGGATACACAGATTATTTTCTCCTTCTTGTTTGGCATACAATAAAATCAGGAAGTCTCTATCAAGCACAATTTCCTGTATTGTTCACACTAATGGTTACAAGTCAGGATCTTAAACTATAGTTTAAAATTAGCTTAACTGACTGAACTTCCCTAGTTCAGACAAAATTAGAAGTTCTGATCTGAGGACATCTATGTTAATTTAAGCAAAAGGGATGAATTCATGGCTTCTGTATAACTTAATGCATCTAACAAACCAAGGTATGATAGTGTGAATGAGATTAAATACGGGCTGTATATAAATGTAAATAATTAAATAATAAATTAAAGTGAACTAAGCATAGGTTGCTTCTTCCCAAGCAGAAATTCTAAGAATGAAAAGACCCCATGCTGTCAAATCACCTTGGAAATTTTTCATCCTGTAATGTCTTAAAGGTTTCTGGAAGCAGCCAATCACAACATCCATGGGGAGTGATTATTTTAAAGCTATAAAAGAGTCTAGATGATTTGGAAGCTAGTTTGAGTCTTCCTTTTTTGTTTCACCCATTCCTTGTAGATATGCAACTCTTGTTGCACTCCATCATGTGCTGCCTAGCTGCACCTTTATCTTGGATTCTTTCCTCTCTTTTTTTGATTTTTGGTGGATCCCTGGCATCTTTGAATTAATTAGCCACTGCAATCAAGACAGCCATTCTGTACTAGCATGCCTTCTTGGGATCATTTTTGGGTTTCCCATCCAATTTGGAGAGAGTTTTTTTCCTGGCCTGTTGGTCTCTTTTGTTCATGGATTATTATTATTATTATTATCATCATCATCATCATCATCATCATCATCATTTGCCTGTCTGCTCCTGCCCTGGACTCAGAAAAGAGAAAAGAAGGAAGGCATCAAGTGGCAGGAGGGGGAAGAGATCTCCTCAGTTTATATTCTAGTCATGGGGGAGCTTTGAGTATATTTTTATTTCTTTGTCTGATTTTCTTGGTTTTGAGGAGGGTTATGGATTTTTAAAAAAACTTTTTTTGCTATTTTCTTTCTCCTGTGTGAGAGTATAAGTGTGCTTGTACTTTATCTGTTTGACTGATTTTTTTAAAAAAATGTTATTTAGTTAATATACTTTGTATTTATTCTGTTAAAGTTGTACAATTTAATTGCTTTTTTCTGAGACCTATGTTTGGTGGTTAATTTTATTGTTGCCTACTTTTGGAGTAGACTGATTGTCTTCTGCCTTGCCTCTGCCTTTTTGGGCTAGTTTTTATTATTCTTTAGTACTTTTATGGACAAAGCCAGAAAACACTAATGGGGATTAGCAAAATGAAAACATGGGAAGAGGTAATCCCTTACATGTGAAAGTAAAGGACCAGTAGTGAAAAACTAGAAAATGAAAGACGCCTCCTCTGGAAGAACCCAAAATGAAACAAAAATGAAAGATTTCACCATGCTCATCCCTAATAGTTATACAGAGGAAAGATTCACAGTATATTTTTACCCAAAGTGAAACATTTGTGGCTCAGTGGCTAAGGCGCTGAGCTAGAAATTGGAAGGTCGGGTTTTGATACCTGAGAGCTGCACTTGGGGACATGAAAGGAGGCTCATTTGGATGTCCCCTAAAAATCCTTTCAACTCAGAGTAATCTCTGACATGAAATGAAAACAATTGTGAAATATTATTATTATTGCACTTGGAGCCTGCAAGGATTTTGTTTGTGGACAGGAGTATAATCTGTGTATATGGAGGCAAACTTCAGTTAATGCAAGATGCTTTCTTTGTACATTTATTTCTGAAAGTGCATTGACGGCGCTATCCTCAGAATCTGACAATGTGACTTTGTTCCAAGGGCCCAAGCAGGGAATGTGACACCAGAAAATTGTGAGTTCCAATTGGCATATCTTAATGTCGTATCACCTTGAACAAGAAGGGCTGATCTGCAGTACTTCAATATTATTTTTTCACGGACTGCAGCATTGTTCTAAAAATGTCTGTCACGTCTGACCTCTAAGAATCCCTTACATATGCCTATTGTGATCCAGCCCTCATCAGACTCTGAAGATGACCTGGATCAGGAAACTCTTCCTATGCCTAGCCCAGTTCTGCCTCCCCAAACTGCAGCTGAACCTGAGGATGTCTTGAACCAGGAACTTCAGCCTGCTTCTGGCCCAACTCTGACTCCTCAGGCAGATGATCTGTCAGACCAGAGGTCTGACTCTGAGAGCAATCAGCTCTCAGCCAAGGAATGGTGCCAAAAAGATCTGCAGCTGAGATGTAAAAATGGCAGAGTTCATTATCAGAGGAGGCTCTCAGCTGGGAGGTTTCTTAAGTAAGCATGTTTCACCAGTCAAGCATCAGTACAATTTATCTGTGCAAAGGCTGACACCCTGCTTGACTTTGGATACCTCTTGTGATTGCCTGCCATGACCCTGACTTCTCTGCCAACCCTGACAACTCCCCTGGACATCCTTTGGACTAGATGCTCACTTTGAACTACTGGTAACCAGACCTTACCTTCATCTTTAATTTAATTTTAATTTAATTTAATTTTCACATTTGTATGTGAAAACAATTTGTATGTGGACTTTGCTATTCAGATCCTCCTTGGATAGACTGTTGCCAGGACTCTCTGTGTAGGGCCACTGTGCAGCGACCCTGCCCACTGGGGTAGGTCAGCACAATGGTTCTCCTTGGCCTGTCAAAATCTACTGTGTTACCATTTGATTTGGTTTAAGAATGTTGATTAAAGCTCTTTGAAACTGGGAGGGAAGTCTCTTCCTTTCTCCGTTTTGCAGCAACTCATACTATACTTGACCTTAGCCAAAAGGCCAAAAAGCCACCTACTTTGTCATTCTTATCTTATCCAAAAAGCAAGCAAAGTTTCAGACATTTTATTTAAAGTATAAAATTGGAATTCCCAAGTCACTTATAATGTAGCACTGTTTTGTGCATCTACTGTCTTATGTAGGAAAATGATGAAAAATCAGCAATGTCAAGGTTTGATGTGTTTATGTCATTAGACATCTTACCTAGCAATGTGGCTTAGATATGAAGCATACAGAGAGCATCATTTTGTCTACATAGCCACAGGATTCAGGTCATAACATTTTTAATCCTTAACTAATTGAAGTTGGAGGGGGTAGGGAATTACCTCAACCAAGGAGTGTGGAAACCTTGGGGAAATTGAATTAAAAAGCAGCTGAACCTGGTCAAAATGGACTCTAAGCAATTCTAAGGTTCAATTTAATGAACATTTTCTAGTTCCAGAATAGCAAAAGGATAAAAGGGACACCAGTTCTTAAGGCAGACAAGAAATGCATACGTGTTTCCAAAGCCTCACTTATCCTTCTCTTATTTATTAATATAATTAGCCCCCAGGATTAAGTTCTAATCTCTACCACAGACGATAAAGTGATAGCATTTTATAAAAGGCATGAAGTTATTAGGACAAGGAAGGTCTCATCTTATGAGAAGCTTTAATTCAGAAGTCAGGCTACTGTGGCACAACACAGTAAGGCTGTAACACTCTCCATGATAGGTTGTATGTGAAAACAGCAGAGAAACTTCAGCAGGTGCAAAATGTGGCAACCAGATTGATTTCAGGGGCTAATAAATTTGATCATATATCCCTAGTACTGGCATGTCTTCAAAGGCTCCCTGTCAGTTTCCATGTTCAATTCAAGATGCTGGTTATGACATATAAAAGCCTTAATAGTTTAAGACCTGAATACATACTAGTTGGAACATCTTTTTCAGAAATCAGCCGCCTGTTTTACCACTTCTCTCAATCCATTTTGCTAAAAGCAGTCACACTGAGAAAAGCCAAAAAGAGCAACAACAAGGAATTGGTCATTTTCATTAGTAACCCCAGGTCTCTGGAATAATTTACTAACTAAGATAGGGGTTCACAACCTACAGCCTGCAGGCCAAAATCAGCCCAATGCCATTCCATCTGGCCTGTGGCAATGATCCCGGAAGCGGATGTGCCCATGCATGCGCTAATGTGCCTGCTGCCATTGTGTCCAACCCATGGCATGGTCTGAGGGGGAGTTATCCAGCCTGTGGTGCAGTAACATTGAAAACCCCTGAACTAAAATATGCAAGGCTCCTTCAAGATATTGGTGAGAACAGAATTATTTAGAGCTATTGATTCTTTCACATGTGTTAATTTTTTTCCTTTTCTTGTTTTGTTTCAGGGTTTGAATCCCATCTTGGCCACAGAAACTCCTTGGTAAAACCATTTCTTAAAATTCTCCCTTACCTTGAAGGCCCTATTTGCATCACTATAAGTCAGTTACAACTTGATGGTACATAATTAATGAGCACCTTTGTATACAATGTTTTTTCCTGATGCCTGAAGTGCAGATACCTCAGGAATATATCCATTCTGTAGCAGAAGTTGCTTTCTTCAAAGGATTATTGTTGCTATGTTGAACAAATCATATTGAATGCACACAACTGATCCCCAAGGAGGAACTTGTGATCCCCAAATTTACTAATTATTATTATCATCACTTTTCACCATCAACAATTGTGTGTGTTTGGTAGCTGGGGCTGATCAGAACTAGAGCCCAACAACATCTAGAGGACTACCTCTAGCCAGCCTCATACCTAAAGCAAGAGATCTAAGGTTCACTTTTTGGACAACCAAGTAGTTTAAGGGACAGTCATAAGACAAATTTGGGATCTAGAAGATGGGCTGGATGTCCCTCCTCTATTTATGAAGGTTAACAGAGGCTACTGTTTGGCTGGAAAGTCATCTTGGAATGCCCTTGGAAGTCAGTATGACTTCCTGAGAAGAAGGTTAACAGTATAGTCACAAGAAGCAACAACCAGAGGACTAAAGGAACCATATATGTGCTTTTCCCTTGAAGTTGTTGAAAGAAAAAGAAACAGATTCTCAATGCTTACAGTATTAATAACTAGTCTCTGTGTAGGTATTCCATGTTATGAATAATAACACACACACACACGTGCACACACACATGTACGTTGATGCACGCACACACGCGCACACACACAATAAATGCAATTTTCTTTCCCCCTACCTCAGAATGCAGTCCTCAACAGGAAGATGCATCTAGGTCAATATTTGCTTGCTGTTTAATATGCAAATGATACCAAGGTATTTTTGAAGGTGAGTGTATTTTCTGACAGATAATCTTTCCCCTTTGCCATTCCTTCCAATTACACTCTGCTTTCACTTTCTTCTAGCCCGCCGAGTGGTTTGGAATTTCCTTAATTACTGTAGCAATTTGCTAAATTTTGTTTTTGCCATTTTACAAGATTTTAATCAAGTTTAGCATGGCACTGATTTGATATGCTATACAAATTAGTGCCACTACCTCCAGGTGCCAGGTTTTAAAAAGCATTTTCAACTGTCTTTTCATGACATTCCTGCTGTATTTCCAACCTACTGGTGAGTTGCCAGTTTAAAGCTACTATCTTACACAGTATTTACAGTATTGTTGGGGGAAAATTAATTTAAATGTGTAAGACTTCTAGGTAAATATGGCTAGGATGCGGTCTTCTGGCTGTCACTTATTCTAAGTAATTTATGAATTACTTAACAAGACATTTTGGTAAGAGCTTCTCATGACTGCTACATGTCCATTTAAAACAATGTTACATTGAATACAATTCAATGTTACATTGAATGTGGTAGGCAAGTTGTCATTCTCTCCTTCATTAACTGATGTTTTGTGTCAACATCCAAACCTTAAAGTAGAGACCTCCAAAGATTCCACAAAATTGTCCCCAATTTGGAAAGAAGAGGAACTAAAAGAGGAGGACCTGGTTGACACTAAGCCTATTATGAGCCAGCAGAAATATGTGCTCACTTTGTAAGAAGCTCAGGAGAATTAAATTCAAGTTTATCATTACAAAACACACAATTTTAAATTTCAAAATTCACACTTATTAGTGTAAATAATTATTATTGTACCATGAAAAAGGAATAGAATACAGAGGCTGAAATCTAGAAATGCAAAGTTAACTCATTAAGTCACACCATTAAGTCTGATGATGTCATCAGCCATGGCCATATTTTGGTAATTAACAGTTTCATCTCCTGACCCCTCCAGGTTCCTAAGCTCGTTTAGCATCCCTTTGGGTCCTTGTGAATCCTTTAAGGACAGCGGGATGTGTGGAGAGGTCTAAAATGTCCAAAAATCACTATCATTGGTCCCACTAATAGTGGCAATTTTAAACCTTTCCCATCCTGCTGTCCTCAAAGGCTTCCCTGGGACAAAAGGGAGCCTATGAACTTGGAAGGTAGAGAGAAAACATTTAATTACCAAACTACAGCTGCAGACTTATTCAGTGTAACCTTATATTACTGGATTCCAATCATTCTTGGTCAGTTACATTATACACAGAGGACATCTTGGAAATGGTTCAGCATAGTAGCGTTAGACCTATTAATAAATACAAATTTTTCCAACATCATATGATTGTCATGGGAGAAAGCAATTAAGCAGTAATTATCCCATCATGCAAATTAATAGTGCAGAGACAGAAGAAGTCTCCATAAGACATTAAATATTATTCAAGGAAAATGGGGATTTGAGGCATTTCAAACCCAAATTTCAAAGACCCAGGTGCTTTATATTGACCATACATCATGGAATAGGTAACCTACGATCATATAATGACAGAAGAAAAGAACTTGGACAATATAGTCTAAGTTAGATGGAAATATTTACTTATATATCCTAAAATCAATCTTTGGTGTATGTTTTACACTCAATTCTGGTAACCCTAGTTTGGAATATACACAGAAAGAGAACTGCAAATAAGGCAGATTTAGGATTCTGGTTGTATTTTACCTTCAGCTCATCAGCATCATAGAAGTCTATGCGTACTGCTGGAACCATCCATGTCTGGAAAAGAGTTGCCAGGATTTGTTTTGCAATGGCATCTGCAATGAGGTGGAAGTGCAGAGGGTTTCGTCTGATGGAGAAAGAAGAGGGAGTGATTACTTCAGAATCCATTAACAAAAGAGGCACTCTTCTTTTAAACCCACATCATTTTCTAATAGGCAGCTATATAATGAAGAAAAGTACTTTTTTAAAAAGTCCATTGCAGTTTAGCTATGGTGAAAACCTCTCCTCTCTCACACACTTCTGATCTGTTCCTTCAGAAACTATTAATTCACTTGCACTTTGAGTACTTTTAAAGTTTCTGAATCATCTCTGAAGACACGGCATGATGAGAATGCTTTTTATCTATGGAAGAAAAAAAGAACAGAGTACTCTTGTGGCACCTGAAATCTTATGGTATGTGATAAACTAACAATTTCGTTTATCTCAGATTTTGTTAAAAAACTGCTGTCACTTTATGTCTATCATACAGATGGGAAACCTGTAGCATTGAGGGGAACCTGGACTTCTGGGAATTGCAATCCAAGTATACCTGGAGGCCCAAGGTTGAGAAACTCTGGCCTAAAGAAAACAGGTTAGTCCTCCAGGTGTTCTGGAATTTCAATTCCCAAAAGCCCAGTCTCCCCTCAAGGCTGCAGATTCCCCACCCCTTCACCAAATTAGGAATTGTTGATGATTTTGTTTGTTTTGTTATTTAATATGAAAAGCTCAGAGACAGATTAAGGAAGGGAGTACCTTTCACTGTGAACCAAACAGAATACTATCAGCAGTAATTGGAATGGTAACAAGAGTATACCTGAAATGTTAAATGGTGGGTATGATGCTCCACTTTGTATATGATGAAGCCCTCACACCTTTGCTTCACTAATTCCTTAATTTCAAAAATAACCTTTCAAATTATTTTGGCACAGAGGAGCTGCAGCCATATTCCAGCTGTTCTTGGCTCTCATTCACCCTCAGCATCAAAGTACAGATCATGTAATCATCTTCTCGGAAGCTCTATGGTTGTCATTTGGAAAGTGTGTGTGATTTATTTATACTGTATTTGCTGGTGTATAAGATGCACTCCCCCCTTAAAATACACTGGAAAAGTGGAATGTGTCTTATACACTGGTAACAGCCCCCTCTGCTGGTGTGGTTTGGTGGCTAGAGATAGGAAAGGGCTATTTTTAAAGCTGCCCTAACCCACTCCCCCAGACTGGTGCAGCTCAGCTGCCACCACTGACTGCTAGAAGCTGAGTGAAGGGTGGCTTCCAGAGGAGCTTTCTTGCCTGGCCAATCCTTCCCTCCCCACCTCCTGACAGTCAGTGGCAGTGGGATGGGGTGGAAATGGGCTTAAAGGATCCTTCTTTTCCCCATCCCAGTCTCCCTGGATGGTAGTGGGGTGGGAGAAATATGCTTAAAGAATCCTCCTCCCCCCATTCCTCTCTCCCTGGCTGGTGGTGGAGTGTGGTGGTGGTAGGGACAGGCTTAAATCAATCAATCAATCAATCAGTTTAATTTATATCCCGCCTTTCTCGGCCAAAGGCCAACTCAAGGATCCTTCTTTCCCTCCCATCCCACTCTCCCCAGCTGGTGGTGGGATGGGGGGGAGGCATGTAAAGGATCCTTCTCATCCCTCATCACACTTTCCTTTGCTCCTGGTGGCCAGTGGCAGTGAGATGGTGGGGAAATGGGCTTCAAAGGAACCCTCATCTCCCCCCCCCCCCCCCATCCAACTCTCCTCAGTTCCTGGAGTAAATTTTGGAAATTCATGAAAAAAATGTAGAAAATGATTATTTTCCCTTAAAAATTTGTATACGAACAGGGGTGCATCTTATACTCCAATACATCTTATATGTTGGCAAATATGGTACTTAATTTTAAAAAAAAACTTTTAAAACAAATCTCCACTTTATGAATGAATGCCTATTGTTTCTGCAGTCACAAGGGGGAAAAACCACACACAACAGAAAATGGTCTAAGACTCATAATATTTTGCCTGCATTGCCAGTAGGAAAAAAGGATGTCAAGCTATTCACAGCACAGGCAAGCCTGAATGTTGATGACACCCATGTCACTGGTCTACATGATCTCCTCTTGTGCTCACTACCATTCTCAAAAAGTCGCCAAGCAAGGGGAAGACCTGAAACCTGATTTCTTCTTTTAATTAATCACTTCTCACCCAAGCACAAAGCAATTATCGTGGTTAATTTTTTTATTTTTATTTTTTAAAAAGAGAAATTATGTGAACAATATTCAGGACTAGCCCCCTGCTTGAGAGAATCCCTCACTTCAGGCAACAGACCAAGAAAAGGAAGAAAATCACTCCATCCCAATGTTACAACATCTCCTCTGCTAGCTAGACATCATATGACGAATGAATGTCAGTTTCATCCTTCCACTGCAGCAAATACAAAAAGCAGTCAGACAGCAGGCCAGGTCAAAATTGAAAAGGACCTTCCACAGATCACAGAAAAGGTTACCTATGTGTTGCAGCAGGAGGATTAATGGAGCACAGTGGGCAAACACATTACTTCTCCTTCTTCCTCAGGACATGAATCTATCAGTTCCACCACTTCCCTTGCCCTTCCTGAATTATCTACATTATAAAAGTTGTTCTAGTACTTGCAGTATTGATTTGCTGCCTAACATTAAAGGTCTACTGCATGTTTTCATCCAAGATACTAAAATACAAGGAATGTTAATGAGCTTTTTTTTAATTAACCAAGAGCATTATTTGTTTGTCTATTCTAATGTGCAAGTCCAAAGAGCATACCAGAACACAATGTGTGTTTCTTTCTTAGTTCCTTCATACTCTAAAAATATTTGTTTCAAATATTCTAATGAAAAACAATAGATTAAGTTGTACTTCAAAAAGGGGCAAAGAAATAAAGAATATGCACAAGAGTATTATAATAGGATGCTAAATAAGGAACTAACAGCTTTTTTAGAATCCAGGTGACAAAGACCTTGATTGAATATTCTGTTTTGTTGGTGGAACTATTTTTTTAAAAAATGATGCTTCTCCCACTGATTTCATTGTTGATCTGAAGCTTTTGCTGACACTAAAATGAGTGGGCAACACTTTCCAGTCATGGAGTTCTACAGTAAGAGCCATGTATGCAATGGAGCAGTAGTTTTTATTCACTAAATGTATTACATGCAAAACTGGGTGGGAGGGGGGGCAGTTTATGTGGGGCACATGATTTGCTCAACAGGTTCTAAGAATTCACTCCCACACAATACCCACATCCACTTGCTAGTGTCTCATGTCATCTCCCATTAACCTTACTTGTTATAGAATATTATCCTTTATTTCTCCTGTGCTCCCTTGCCCACCATCAAGCATCATTGGTGTTCTGTACTCTGTTTTATACACAATTTTCAACTACAAATGGAATTACTATTGCTGTCTCCCCCCCCCCCCCTGTTTACTCCCAGCAATATTACTGGAAGGATCTTAAAGACTAAAAATGATCAGGGCTGGAATAAATAAATGATAGTTCACCAGTAGCAACTGTCCCTCTCTTGGTGATCTGAGGGTAAGAAAACTTCAACTGACCAAGAGTTATGAATTTTAGCACTGCATCATTAAAGATATTTCACAAAGACTGTTGAAAAGATAATTCCATTAAGTTGGAATTGTTATATACTCTCACAGGAAGGATTAGGGAACAGCTCAGTGGAAAACAAAAAGGTTAGAAGAAGCAAAGTACAAAAATCAGTGAATTGGAAAACATGAGTGTTAGAGAGCACAGCCTGAATCCATTTCTTCAGAAAAAGGAAAGAGCTATGGATTATGTGTAGGCTCTTGGGAATATGCTTGCACAACAAATGCTGTCAAAATTAGATGGGGAAAAACACCTCTAGATCCTTTACTGGTGTCAGTTAGCAAAGTTATATTGATTTGTTTCAGTTGAGAGGGCTGATATTATAGAGTACTACAAGTGGAGTACAGTACAGGACAAATATGTAGCCTTATTGTTAAAAAAAAACCCAAAACCTTAGCAACAATAGATCACAATGCCCATTTTGGCCATGTTTAATGGCTGGCAGAAGCCCCACATTTGACCTTAAAAACAACTCTTATCCCACTAGTATGTACACATAATAAAAACAGCAAAATAAGTTACTCTTAGTATCAATTTTCCTGTGTTGAGTAATAAGATCAGTTGCAGCTGATTTAGAACTCATACCATGTTATAGTCACTTCATTATTTAAGGAAGCTTCCTGTGAAGATCCTGTGACATCAGCAGACATTTACTCTTTGAAGATCATAAATTTAGATTAATAGACCAAATTATGAAAAAACATAAAACAAGAGTGACCTACTGACCAGCATAAAGCAACTACTTCTTACAGCAGGTTTCGAGAGGGGGGTTAGAAGAAATAGCAAAGTGTTGGGAGAATAAAGCTGCATGTCACCCAATGTATCTTGCACCCTAAAGTCAGCCTGCAGTTCTCAGATACCACCACCAATGAATTTAATTTAATTTAATTTAATTGTCACATTTATATACCGCTCACTCGGCCAAAGCCAACTCAGGGCGGTTCACAATAAAAATTAAAAAACACATGTTAAAAACAGTTAAAACTACCCACCCCCTAAAAACAAGGGCTGCAGGATCCAAAGGCACCATGGGGAAGAGTTCTTCTACACCAACCACCCAATGGAGGTTACCCTTCCACCTGCACCCCACACTTGACCCGCCAGCCAGGTTTTAAGTTCTTTTCTGAAAGGCAGCAATTCCATCCGGAGACGTAGCTCTGTTGGCAGGAGGTTCCAGAGGGCCGGTGCAGACACGGAGAAGGCTCTCCTCCTTGTGCCAGAGAGGCGAGCCCCTCTGGCTTATGGAACAATTAGAGAGCCCCTCCGGTCCGCTCTGGTTGGACGGACAGACGTCCTCAGGGCGATGCGGTCTCTTAGGTAACCCGGCCCACTAACATATAGGGCTTTAAAGGTCAAAACCAGCACCTTGAATTGCACCCGGAGACAAACTGGCAACCAGTGCAGCTCCCGGAGCAGTGGCAAAGCACGGGCATAACGCCCACACCCCATCACCACCCTGGCTGCCGCATTCTGGACCAGCTGTAGCCTCCGAATGGTCGTCAAGGGCAGCCCCATGTAGAGCGCATTGCAGTAATCTAGTCTGGAGGTGACCAGAGCGTGAGTGACCATGAGCAAGGAATCCCAGTCCAGGAGTGGGCGCAACTGGCGAATCACCCGAAGTTGGGCGAAAGCCCTCCTGGTCACAGCCGCCACCTGGCAGTAGCTGCGAATCCAGGGGGACCCCCAAGTTGCGCACCGGGTCTGTCTGGGGCAAAATAGCCCCATCCAGAACCAAAGATGGTAGCTCCCGGGTTAACGCAGAACCCCTTATCCATAGCCACTCAGTCTTGCTGGGATTCAGTTGTAGTAAAAATCAATGACTAGTCTTATCACATTCAGTATGAAAGTAAGATGGGGCACCATATTGTTCATCATCTTATATAGGAGAATATCTTCTCCTTTTCCTTCAAAAATCAATCAAATCAGGAACACTCAAACCAAACCTTGCTGTTTAGTTAAATCAGGGAATTATGATTTAGAACAAAGCAGTATATTAAAGCATGTTTTAAGATTGGTTTAACATCTAATTTTCACAGAGCTTGCAACCACACTTTTCCTAGCTGGAATGAAAAGGGAAATCATGAAAATTGCACTTCTTGGTTTGACTGCTTATGTTCCAAAGGAAAGATAAAGGAGATTGCATGCACAGGCAAAAAATGTATTCCCATCATTGGCTTCATAAACCAAGAGATGACAATTTGATCCAATCTAAGCCAAGACACTGTATCAGAAAAGTATTAATATTTCATTATTAATATTTCATTAATAGTAAAACAGTTTTAAAATATGGATTGTTTTAAAGATTTCACAAGTAAGGTTCATATCCCATTGAGATATTTTTTCATGCTAATGAACAGATTTTAGTAGGGCATGCTTATTACGGTTTTCAATTCCGTATGATTTTTGCTTTTTAAAATTTCACAATTTTTTCAGCAGTCCATTATTTTAAACCTACTGCATATTTAAACCCAAACTTCAAAATTAATTTTTTTTTGTTCAGCTGCATTGGCAGCAGAAAATTTGAAGGTGACCTTTTAAAAACAAAATAGAGAAGAATTAAAATCCTAAAGGTACCGAACAAAGAACAGAAACTTTCTAGATATAATATTGTGGGAGATCACATGGTTGTTCACATTTTCTAAGGCTTTCAACATAATTAATTCATATAATTCTTATCTAGCAGAAAAATAAATGTTAAGATAAGAACAACAAAAGGCTCCCATCTCCAAAATCCTAGGAGAATTAAATATCAAGAATGCTAAATATTAAGGAATGCAATTAGTCACCTAAATGTAAAAAGATAATTGGGAAATAAAGATGTTCTTGCATTCCTGAATAACTTATGTCCCTCGACATAAGAAATTTAAATGGAGAGCTGTGTGTAAATTTCTTTGTTAGATATCCAATAGCAAAAGAAATAATTCTAGAAGGGTGAATACAGAGAAAAATTATTTGTGCCTTTCAGTCATGGTACAAATTTGGTCTGATAAATGATTAGGAGGGAAGAGAATCAAGGAGATTAAACCTATGGATGCAATCCACAAAATTCAATAGAAAGAAAAGTAATATTTTTATATAGGGAATTCAACTGTTTAACAATTGTTAGTCAGCATAGTATAACAGTTTGGCATAGGAGCTGTACTGTTATAGCTCATTTGCTTATTTTTTCATGCAAATATCCACAAGGGAATCTCCTCAGAGATATATGCCTTAGCAATCAGACTTGAAAATTATGCCTACATCTTCTTTCAGTTGGCCACATTCCCCACTATGGCTCCATGTAGAAGGGCCACGTTGTATGGCTTTCAGTAAACTAGGTAAAGGTCACCCTTGCTTGAAAGCCAGCCGTATCTGACTCTAGGGTTCGGTGCTCATCTCCACTTATAGCCAAAGAGTCAGCACTGCCTGCATCTGCAGACATTTCCATGGACATATGGCAGGCACGACTAGACACCAGAGTGCACAGAATGCTGTTTACCTTCCCACCCAAGTGGTACCTATTTATCTACTTGCAATGTCTTGCTTTTGAACTGCTAGGTTGCCAGGAGCTCGGACAAAGATGGGAGCTCACTCCATCATGCAGTACTAGGGTTTTGGACTGCTGACCTGCTGACCTTCCAGTCATCAAGTCCAGCATCTTAACCATTAAGCCATCACAGTACTTTCAGGAAACTACATGGCCCCAATGGCACACAATTATTATTATTTCCTTGCAATGATAAATTACAAAATAAAACACACTAAATACAAGATAAGGAAGTGGATAAAATCATGCAAGATGACACAGGGCCAACATCAGAAATTTCCAGGCCCGGTATGCGGGTCCCCTATTTTAGCCATGCCCCCATGGTTTCTGCGCATGCATGGTCTGTTTGCACATGCGTACATTGGTGGTTTCCCAGCACCGCCATGCCCCCGTGGTTTTCTGCACATGCATGGTCTGTTTGTGCATGCACACATTGTTTGTTTCCTGGAGCCGACGGGCCCCTGTCAACTCCGGGCCCGGGATGGGAGTCCTACTTGTGTCCCCCCCCCCCCGCCCCCAATTGTGGCACTGCAATGACAGACAGGCTTTTCCCCACCACTTTAAGGGAACAAACTTTCTTCAAATAAGCTATGCATATTGTCCAATTGACCTCAGATGATCCATATTTCTAGGATTGTTTAGCATTTTCCTGTGGAAGGATTCCCACAGCCTGGGAGCAATGGTTGAGAGCAGGCCTGTGCTGGCCATTTGGGACACATGGACAAGTCCCGGTGCACCCCAGTGACAGGTATCCCCCAGAGGTGGACAGAAGTATGTCACCTGGTGGCTACAATCCATGATGTCATGCAATACCCCCCGTAGACACTGCCCCCTCCCTCTCTATCCAGTGTCCTTTTAGCATAGCCAGCACGCCCCTGGCTGAGAGCATGAGAAACATGTCTATAAAAAAACCATGAAACCCAGAGAGGCTCCTATGAGACAGCCTTAAATGAAGTTGTTTAGGTTGCTATCCACAAAATGGATAGCCAGAAACAGACAAATGGCCAGTAGTGATAATTATGGGAGCTAACTTGAATACAAATTATTATCTTAGATTTAGGAATGTGGACCTTCCAAACATGCAAGCTCTAACAGGTAAAATCTGCTCATTATTCTGTTGTAGATGGCAAATTTATCAGTGTTCTCTTCCTGGAAATCCACTGTAAATCAGAACAGAGAGTATTTTGTTCAATCTGTGGCTTTAGAAATTTCCAAGAAAGGCAACCGACCAAAGAGAAGTATCATGAGCCACCAAGATTTGACAGAACCAATGCTTAGTGGCAGAGCACATGTACAAAGTCTAAGGCTTAACTACAGAGTCATCAGACAGGACACAGGAAGATCCCTGTCAAAGGAGAACTGAGATTTTAACATTAGAAATTGGACTTTATTAAATGCTGGGGGAAATGTCATTTTCCACACCACAAGCTTTTCTCACCTCTCTTTATCTTGCAAATCTTTGCACTTTGTTTTGTGACAGGACTGCAGTGGCTCAAGTGGTTAACACACTGAACTTGAAGACTAGAAGGCTGCAGTTCAAGACCCAAGTACTGCATGACAGAGTGAGCTCCCATCTCTGTCCCAGCTTCTGCCAACCTAGCAGTTTGAAAGCAAGAAATTGCAAGTAGATAAACAGGGACCACACTGTGCCTGACACATATCTACGGGAACATCTGCAGACACAGACAACGCTGGCTCTTTGGCTATAAACAGAGATGAGCACTGAACCTTAGAGTCGGATACGACTGGCTTTCAAGTGAGGGTGACCTTTACCTTGTTTTGTGATTGGTCATGTTGCTTTAATTTGGAAGTGTGTTTGCTCCAGGGAACCATGCCAATCAAGAACCAACTTGTTATCAGCTTCTGAATACGAAGCCACTGACTTTTGTTGTTTGATCCTGAAGGAAAGTTATTGACAGTCAATGTAGACTCTAGACCTGTGGTTCCCAATGTGGGGCACACACCCCACAGGGGGATGATTTGATTTTAAGGGGGGCAATTCGAGAATGAGTTATTAACAGTGAATGGCCTTTTAGGTTTCCTCCACATTAATAGGAGTTCACTTTTTGAATAATAAGAATTATATGTCATGGGGGACATTAGGATTTTAGAGATGCTTAGGTGGGGGATGATTAAAAAAGGTTGGGAACCACTGCTCTAAACAATGTTTAGCTAGACAGGCTGCTCAGAAAAGCAAGTTTCTGTATTGTTAATTATATAATCAGAAATCAGTTTAAATTATAATAACATAATTTATGTAATGATATAATCATGGATATTTAGCAACTAGTTGTGAAGGATAAAAACTTTCCAATAATTAAATAGGTCACAATAGATACAATTACCTTCCATTGTCTGGAGGTCAATAAAATGAGTACCCAGCCAGTTGGTGGCAAAAATATCTTGTGAACTGCCCAGAGAGTGCACTAAATGGTATGTTATATAAGTGTAATTTCTATTGCTATACCTGGTCAAAATGTTTATGAGTATCTCAGGAATGTCTGCAAAAAAAGGCTCTTTAAAGAAAAAAACTACTTGCAAATGGCTTAAACCCTAAATTAATGATGCATTTTTTTAATTATCTGAAGACATTGCTGAATCACCAGCAATGCAAATCATATTTTACTTCTTAATCCACATATAGAATAACTACAGTTTCCCACAGACACAAAATTAAATATCCTATTCTGAACAGAACTTGGAAGTGACTTCTAACAAGAAGAAATAAAATAATATGCTGAAGTCAACCATAACTGAGCAGAAATAGAGCATTATCCTACTCCTGCTCAGTTATGGATAGCTTCAGTGTGTCATTACTGTCATTCTTAAAAGTAAATTCCCAAGCTCTACTTCTAAAGCAAACATAGTACCTTCCTTTGGGCTAATTACTGATAACACATATAAAAAGTGTGATGTGCAAAGTGCATCTTATATCCTAGCGAGAAAGATAATTATAGTACCTCTTTGGAAGATGATGTTCAAACAGAGACTATGCTTTCTTGAAAAGCACAGCTAAAAAGAGACCTAAGTACTTCAATATAAAATCTAATTTGGATGTACAAGGAACTAGGATTTGCAACAGAATGTAAGATCATACCCTCAGTCCCCCATTCCTGTCTACTCTTACAGATAATTGCTCCCACATAAACACTCAAGATGACAACCATTTCTTTCTTTTATCATGACTTTGAAAGCACATATCTAGCATATTTCAACATGCTACAGAATAGCATGTGAACACTACTCTAGATCCTAGTGTAATTGTACATTCTGAGTTACTCCACATACAGTATATTGAAAGGTGCCTGTAACCATGGAGGCACATATGGCTATTGTAAAGGTAAAGGTTGCCCTTGCTCGAAAGCCAGTCGTATCCAACTCTAGGGTTCATTGCCACCGCTGTCTGCAGCTGCACACGTTTCCATGGACATGTGGCAGGCATACCTAGACACCAGAACATTGTTTACCTTACCACCAAAGTGGTCCCTATTTATCTACTTGCAATATCTTGCTTTTAAACTGCTAGGTTGACAGGAGCTGGGACAGAGTAGATTTGGCAAAATTAGTTTACACATTGTTGGGACAATTGCAATCTTGTATGCACTAACAGTAGGTAGCAGTGGGAGGTGACTTTACAGCTTAATGTGATTATTCTTTGCCACTAACATTTCTTGTCTCTGGCATCTGAGGTAAGCCTCCTGACCCCTCTTTCTGTTTCTTTCTTTCATCCACTTTTGTTGTTGACAGCTCTTCTTTTTCTGCCCTTCCTCCAAGAAACAACCATGAAGGATTTTTCACACCAGTGGTGGGCTGGCCCATCGGGCAACCAGGACTCAGCCCTGGGCACCACCCCAGGCCTCCAATTCCATGGCACCCCCCTTGGGTGTCAATCTAAAAAGCCGAGCTGAGCTGCGATGCCGAGAATGATCAAGTACTTTTTTGTATGCAAAAAAAGAAAGGGGAGGGGAGTTGATGAGACTGAACTGATCTCTCCACATTTTCTCTACCTTGTTTTTTCAGAACAAAAAGTGATAACCAAAAAACTGTCATTCCCCCCCCCCCTCAGATATACGCCTACACTCAGAAACTGCATTGACACTTTAATTTACAAATATCTGGAAGCAGTTTGCTAGATTAAAATGCCCCTCTGTTCACATGGAAATGATAGGAGTCATTTCCAGCTGCTTGGTGGAACTTGGTTAGATAATTCTAATAATACTGTTCTAAGGTACCCCAGACTTGATTGCTTCTGAGTGCTAATGCAGCTGATCTAATATTGTTCTAAGAGTAGTTTATATTATAAAGTGGTAACATGCTGACCTAGTCAAAAAAAGAGTTTATGCCACTAAGCAGATAAAACTTTTACCACCAGGGATTGATTTTTCATTCTTCCTTGTCACTTCTCTGCCTGCAAAGAGACTAGGATATAAAAACCCCTGGATTATCCAAGTTGTGGTAGTCCCTTTGCCATATGATGGAGAACAGATAATTTGTGTAGTGCCAGGTCTCAACAAGAACCATACCAAGTTGGAGTGGTGACTCTCCCATATGTCTCAACAATGAAAGCGCGGCGCCAAAATGGCCGCTGCGCTCTTTGCGCCCCCCCCACCCGGACTCAGACATCCGGGTAGTTAGGGGGCGTGGCCACCCCTCTATAAAAGGGGTGGCCACGAGGCAGCCGAGCTGCAATTTTGTAAAAGCGACGGAGAGGAGAAGTTTTCTCCGTCGCTCTTCGTCTTTCTAGGGAAGCCGTTTTGGCTGCAGAACTTAGCGCGATCTTTGCTGCTTATTTTCGGCTTCCCAGCCATCGGGTTTCGATCCCTGGGAAGGGATCGTGCTTGCTTATGCCTCCTGAGAAGAAGGCTATGGCGACTCAGACTCGCCCAAACAGGGAGCAGCAGTCGGGTCGGAGGACCGCGACTGCACCCCCCCAACAGGACTTCTTACCGGAGGCACCCACCGGGACCGGTGGGATGGGGCAGCTTAGGCTGGTTGGGGCTTCGGCCCCCGGCCCGCGCTTACCGGCCATGGGCTTTGAGCATGGGGGAGGGCCTGGTGCGGTTCCACAGCAGGGCTTACACCCAGCCCCTCATGGGCCGGAGTTTTGGGCATGGCCCTATTTGGGGCCTGGCTCTCAAGTTGGGGGCCCTGGACCATTGCCCAGTGGGCCGTCCGGCCCACCTGGCCTCCTTTATGCTGGGGGATCTGCGACGGTGGAGGCATTACTGGCCCGCGTAGCAGCGCTAGAGGCATCCCTAGGGATCCTATCAGCCTCAGGCCGGCCCTTCAGGGGATTCGGCCCTCGGCCCGCAGTTGCCGGCCATGTGCCGGGACGATTGGGGGGAGGGCCTGGTGCTGGCACACAGCACGTTTTACCTCCTCAGGGGCCGGAGTTTTGGGCATGGCCCTATTCTGGCCCAGGATCTCAAATTGGGGCCTCTGGCCCAATCTCTAGCCGGCCGGCCGGCCCACCTGGCCCACCTTATACTAGGGGTTTCCGTGGCAGGGGATGCCTGGTTAGCATGTTTGGCTGTGCTGGAGGCATCCTGGGCAATCCAGTGGGAGGGGGCCCTTCCCTATCTACCTGGGCCCTTCGTGTCTGCCGGCTACTTCGACTGCTGCCACTCTGCAGCAGGCGGCTAGCCGGGTCGAGCTGCTTGAGACACTCCGTCCTGTGCCTGCCGCCGTCTCGCAGCTCCCTGTTTGTCCAGAACTGCAACCGGAGTGTGGTCGGATGTGGCCCCAGAGCTCGATTTCGGTCGCGAGCTCCAACGCCGGCCGTGGGCCGGAACCCCCAGTGGGGGCGGCTCATGGGGGTGCAACTCGTGAGTATTAGGTTCAAGTTGAATGCACCCACATCACAGTCCACTTCCAGCGGTGGGGTTCAGTGGTCATGGCTTCGCCAATTTGAGGCTGGTGGGCATCACTTGCCAGCCTATCCCAGTGCCCCTTGGTTGCATTCTGGCACGACATTGGGGGTGGGGGTTTCTGTGATGTCTGGTTATTTATTGCACCCTGGTGATCATTTGTTCCAGGTCACAGGGGAAAAGATGTGGTGGGGGGAGTATGTGGATATATTCTCCCTATGAGCCGTGACCCCAATAAGGATAGGCGGTGCGGACAGGAGGACAGAGACATGGGCGGTCCCGCCGTAGTAAGCCACCCCCCCCTGGGGTGTCCGCCCCTGGGACAGTGCTTAGCATCATAGGGGCTGTCCGGGTCCTGCTGCGCATACCCTTTATGCAGACTGTCCCGTCGAGGGCTTTGCCAATGGCCGGCTATTACTTGCCCCTGGGTGTTATTGGCCGCAGGCCATGAGGGGTAAGGGCTGGAGGGGGACATGTGGACATTCTCCCTATTTAACTGCGAGCCCACTAGGAGGAGAGAGAGGGACAGGGTGACTGAGACATAGAGATGTCCCATCGTCATGAGCCACCGCGCACCTTGGGCCCACTGGTTGGCGGCATACCTTGTACGTATGGTGGTATGCCGCAGGGCTTGATCTGCTTGGGTCATCCTGGTGCTTCCATCCACCGCTAATGTTTGCAGGGTGATGGTTGATTAGATGGGCCCATCGCAGTGGGCTTACGGGAGGCATGTGGATGAGGGTGGCTCTATACCCGGAGGGGAGGTGGGATGAGCCCTGTCAGCAAGGGTGCTCGTGTACATCACTCCCTCATGACTGGTGCCTGGTGATCGGTACCATGGTGGTCATGCTGAGCAGCGGGCTGCTCAGACACAGGCTCCACGCTAACTGGTCGGGCAGGGGGTTCCAGCCTGCCTGCTGTGTTCGGCCTGCTCAGCTGACGATGCGTGTACTAAGCACCACGGTCGTTACCGACTTCGTGCCCCCTTTTGCGCTGGCCCTCACACCGCCTCCACGTGCCCGCGGGTTGGTGGGATACGGGGCAGAGGTAGGGGTGCACGGGGGCGATTAGAGCTCCGTCTGAAGCAACTAACCTTGTCATAAGCCCCCCCCACCCCATTTAGTATAGTCAGCCTGGAGAGATGGCACTCAGTTCAGCCAAGAAGGGATTGGACGGGATACCTGCCGGAGGGTCTTCTATGGGGGCTTTTGGATCCATTCGGGGGAGTTGGGGGTCCCAGGATGCTACTAATCTGGTTCCCTTGCAGGGTAACGAAGAGGGGGCTCCACTGTCTGCAGCTAAGGGAGTTGGGGCTACGAGAGCAGCGGGGGGCCCTTCAAATGTCAAATGTCTCCCCCATGGAGCTCATACTGAGCTAAAACTAGGTTGAATGTCATTTAATCCTCCATTCAGCTTACCCTGTGGGTTCTCCATTCAGGGATGCCATTACTGATGACCTTATTCAGTCAGGTACTCATAGTTGGTTCAGCTACTATGGGTGGCACGCTCACACAGTTCTGGTGCTGTTTTGGCACAGTGTGATATGCACTCGGCTTTCAGATTATTGCCAGTGCACCCAATGATTTAGACCTATTGGGGTTTTTTAGGTGCTGAGGGGAATTTTACTTAGTTAAGGCCAACCCCCTTCTACCTGGGTTAATTCATGTTTAGCACTCGACCGATTGGGGACTTTACTCAGTGGCCATTTGCTCACAGGTCGGGGTCTCGGTTTCTAGCCCATTATCTCGACGACTTTTGGTTCGGGGGTGAACGGGGCTTGGACACGTGCACGCGTCTCCTCATTGCCATTCAGACACTCAGGTGGGAACTGGGTGTCCCCTTGGTGCCTGAATAGACCGAGGTCCCATCTACTAAGCTCACATTTCAATCGACTCTGTCGCGCGGGCATCCGGGTTAGCCATGTATACGGTGGCTTGGATCTCCGCGGCGAGTTTGGCATTGTTTGCTAAACATAAAGTGTACCCTCGTGAGCTGCCGTTAACTCATGGCCACCTTAATTTGGACGGCCCGGCTCAAATTATCCCTGGGTTTGGCGGGGTCTCTTCCTGGATATCAGACCTGGATGGTCTGCCCTAGATTTCAAGTACGGTCGGATACCTCCGGCTCCCGGACTTATGGGGTTTACTCCGAGGGTGGGTGCACGGATCGCCCCGCGATCTTACCTTCTTTGCGTTTTTGCCCATTTTAGAGAGCACTGATGCTATGGTGCAAGGAGTGGGCCTGCTCAGTGGTCCAATTTCGGTGTGACAATGCTGCAGTGGTGCACATTGTCAACACCCAGACTTGCGAATCCCCCAGGGTCATGACATTAGTTCGTCTATTATCTTGAGAAGCCTACGCCTAAATGTGCTGTTCTAGGCCAGACATGTTCTAGGTATTTATAATGACATTACTGCTGCTTTCCACCACCTGCAGATCACCCAGTTCCGTGTCGTACTCTGGTAGCAGAGGGAGTCCACTCGCCACTTTTGGCCGATGGCTGGACGTTTGGCGAGGAGAAGGGAACCGGACATGTCATTGGCACCTCGCACGCGTAAGCCGTATCACTATGCATTCATGCGTCGTGTTTGGGAGGGGTGGACACGGGAGCGTGTCCGCCCCCCTTACACGCGTCACCCCTGTTCCCAGAGTTTCTGACCCACCTTGCATGAGGCTGGCATTACTTATGTACAGATAGGTGTGAGGTGGCTCTTGGCCACGCAGCTACCACGGTAGCCTTTTTGGAGCGCTCCGCATCAGTGAGTGGGTGCCAGAGTTGGTGCCACCGGTGTATGGCGGATGTGTCTCGTAGGGCACTGGAACCCAAATATGTCTCTGTCACACATGAGTGGGCTCGAGTGGGGATGCAGTCCTCACGGGTTATTCAGCACGGTGTAGGCAGTGGTGTATACTGCTACGAAGTTTTTGAGACATCTGTCCGGTTGGTGCCCTACATGAATTTTCGACAGTGCCTGCTGCGCGCCCCAGCCTGTTTTCTGCCACCGGGATGGGTCTACCCTTACCATAGTAAAGTCCCTGAGGGTGACCGGTGCCACGTTTCGTGGTGTGGGGCCCGTTTTGGCACCATTGACTTAAGATAGGCGTCGCGTCGATCGCGGCTACGTTTTGGGTACTCGGAGGTGGATATGCATCTACGCGCAATTTCAGATATGTACGTCCCCTCACTGTACGGGTACCTAGTTATGTCCTTCACCTTTTTTTCTCTCCTCTTTTACAGATCCTAGGGGTCTTAACACACCGGTGGCAGGGGGTTGGTGGGCCGCAGCTATGTACACTGGGCAGCAGTATAGGCTGCAGCGACAGAGAGTGGACCCCGGCTGGGCTGTGTGCATCCGCACGTATGCTATGGTATGGTATGCGCGGCACATGGGGGCGGGAACTGTGGCCATTCCTGCTGTCTGACAGGGATGCTGGACGCCCAATGTTTTACAGGCACCTCGGCGGCAGCGATCTTGTACGGATCACTGCTGTTACTAAACCGTCGAGGGGCTGTGACCTGGCATTTTGTACCACGTATGGCTTACATATGGTCGCTATGGTCTAACATCGTGCCGAGACACCAATTTAGGGGAGATGCGGATCTCCCTAGTTCGGACTGTCCCGGCAGTCAGTGGACGGGGCTCTGGCTCTGTCCCGTTCTGAGCATGGCTGTGAGACGGCCATTGGAGACCATGTGATAGGCTTACACAAAAATTTTGCTGGTAGGCAGGCGAAGTGGGTCCACCTGTCGGTTAGAGGTATGTACCTCGTTCTGGGTGTGATGCAAGCAGGCCTGGCGACCAAGCTGACGGTTTTGGGGGGGGGGGCAGTGAGTCATCATGGATGCCTCCCCGTGTGGCGGGTAGCACTGGTAAGGTAAATATTTATGACCCACAGGTATCCGGCAGGTTCGCAATTGACTGGCCAACACTAGATAGGTACAAGTTGGTTAACGTTGTCCGGTCAACGACGAACCAGGCAATGGGGTGATGGCAGGAGCTCTTCAGCATGCATCACCCCGTGATTTTACGGATACACATCAGAGGGTGGGGTCAGTAGATAGTTTATTGACTACGGTCAACAATTTGTTTGTTGTAAACAAACAAATTGATACAAATGGATGCATTGTAGCCAATTGCCATTGGCAATTTTGGGAGGAACCTTACCAGTGTTACTGCAGCCTGCTTGCCTTAAGAATTATAATTGGCTGAGTATCAATTGAAATTTATAATTCAGACTAGGGCATGAATCAATAAATGTGGCCCAATGCCGTTATCCACTTATACCGGTGTCTGAATCCTTTTTTGGGGGGTGCGCCTGCAATTTTCCTTTTGCTATAATGCATTAGGTTGCAACCTGTCAATCTTATACTCAATATATCTTTTAACACACCATGGCTTTCTGCTTCATTAGGATTTAAAGAGGTTCACTGAGGTTCTGGCTGAACCAAACTGCAAATTAGCACACAAGGACACAAAAATAATTTTCCCCCTTACTTTTGTAACAGTTGCCTGATGAATAAATAGTAAATCCAAGTATTTTGTGCCTTTAAAAAAATCATAATAAGATTATCACTCCAGAATGAATTTGGAATTTGCACATGTATTTCCCCTCTCCCAGTGACTACAAATATTGCAGGCAAATATAACCTCACAATATGATTGAAGAAGACTTTTACAGACTGACCTTGTTAACTGCTACAAAACTAATTACATGATATGGGTAAATGCTTCAGTGCTGGAGGTATTCAGCAAATAGTTAGACAACCATCTGTCAAATATACTTTGATTTGGATTCTTGCACTTAGCATTGGGTTGAACTTAAAGACCCATTCCAATTCTTTATCCTATGATCCTGTGATTCTAAAATACTGAATGTGCCCATGCATACACTGAGGAATAGCACAGCTGTACACACACAATATGGGAACTCCTTTGAAAGATGAAAACAGAATGTGTTGATGCATTCTTATATGTTGTAATAGCCTAGTCTCAGAAGGGTACATAATAATCTTAGCCTAATTTGATTTGGAAAAATATTTGCATCACAAAAACGTGAACTGTAAAGGTCTCAAATCAATAAAAAAATTGTTCTGGTTTCAATCTGTGCAGAAAAGCCAATGAATATTTATTGTGGCTTCGAAGCACTTGACAGTGATTCTATTCTTCCTGCTAAGTTGTGGCAACCTGACTTAAAAGCCATTATGTTTTTCAACAGAATTGACACATATGTTAGCACATCTAGAGATACTAAACTGTTTTTCATTTGAGACTTCAAGTGCAGTTCTAAAGCACTCTGCGTGGATAAAGGAAAACAAAAATACCACCATCATCTACAAATTACCTCTGTCTCTTTGCATTCTTCAGTGCTAAGAGAGTTCAGAAAGCTCAGAATCTGCAGTATTTCAAGATGTGAATTTTAAGAGTAATATTTCTGGAGAAATTTGGGATTTAAAAAATTGTGACCCACTATATTTTTGCTGTATAAATATTGGTTACATTTTATACAACCTAACATTTGATGTTTAGTTTAACTCCCCCAAATCTGGTAAGGTAACCACAGAGCCTATTATGCCGCTGATACAGTTTCACAAGGATTCTATTGTTTTCCTGATCACAAAAGCACCCATGTGTCATTTAAATTGTTCAAGCACAGAACAAGTTCTTACAAGCACAGAGCTGTAAAAATATTCTTCAGTCAATTTATTACAGAAATGCTCTAATATGCAACATCCAAAGAAAATGTCAAATGACTGAAAATGACAGTACAGTATCACCATAATTCAAATGTGATATACTATGTAGATAGAATGGACCTGCAGGTCAAGCAAATCACAGACTTTCAGAAAACCAAGACATGCTGCTCACTTATCAGTTGCTAAGAAAAGTATTAAACTGAAAAGAGTGTGTAATTATTATGAGTGTTATGTGCCATTAAGTTAGAACTCACTTATAGAGACCCTAATAGAGCTTTCAAGATAATTTAGAAAGTCATTTTATGAGCATGACCCAATCCCAGGGCTTTTGTGGTTGAGCAGTGATTTGAATCCAGGTCTCCTGTCCCCTGGTCCATCACTCCATCCACTGCATCGCATTTGGTATTACACCATGTAAATAATAAATTAATTAAAATTGTGCAATGCCTAAGCAGGTTTTACACACTATGTTTGCTTGTTATATTTTTTAAAAATGTTTTGCTAACAAAACATCCCCCCCCCCTTTTACTGTTAAAGGTAAAGATCTCCCTTGCTCAACTCTAGTGGCTGGTGCTCATCATACCTGTCAAGTATCCCGCATTGGCCGGGATTTGCCATATTTTGGCACTCATTCCTCCCCTTTCCCTTTCGACAGGAAAGGGGTTACTGTGCATTTGCACCATCGCAAATGTGTTCTGCGTATGCACAAATGTGTTCTGCACATGCACAAATGGGTTCTTCACATGCACAAACAGAGTCTGCGCGTGCGTGCCCATACATGCACAGTAATTTCCCATATTTTCAGGAGCCGCGCTTTACAGACAAAGAACCAGAGCTATCTGCATCTGCAGACATTTCCATGGTCATCAGGCAGAGATGACTAGACACCAGATACCTATTTGCACTTTCTTGCTTTCGAACTGCTAGGTTGGCAGGAGCTGGGGCAGACATGGGAGCTTACTCGGGTCTCAAATTGCTGACCTTCCAGTCATCAAGTTCAGCATCTCAGGCACTAAATCACCATAGTAACTTCACTGTTACACAGTTGCTATTAGTTGTTAGAATTACAACACAAATTCATAATCAGAAGGATCATCTCAGACTTGGTGGAGGAAGGGCTTCTCATCTAGATGAAACGACGCACACTTATACTTTTGATGGAAGGAAATAATGTGGTGTTTATGAAAACTAAAAGTTAAGAATATTTTGGATCTAAGAGTACAGAACTTTACTTTTATTTTCACTCTATCAAATTTACACGGTCTCCTTTTACACAAGTCATCTTTGTTACATTGACATACAAGCTATTTAGTGTTGAATATATTAATGCAACCTCACAATGCAAAGGGTTGATAATGTAAATTATGCATATAATTAGCCAATCAGAAGAGTTCTCAAGTTTTCTGCCTTTAGGGTCAACTAATCTGCATTAGACTGTTTGCTATTCAAGTTTCAGTCATTGTCTTTTTGCATTGTGTTTTGTCGTGTTGTCATTCTTTTCCCTCCTCTTACTATCCAATTTGCCTCACTAGAAAGTTATTGTACAGAACAATTTATCTGCAAAAGCAAAGTTTACCATTTCTATCTAAAGCTAAGCAATTGTAAGTAAAGAAATATTCTCATCTTTAAAAGTTACACAGTGTGGAATAATTTTTTAGTTTACATTTATATAAGCATATAAGCTTCTGTAGTTCTTTCAATCCTTTGTATATCTGTGCTTTTCACAGTATTTGCTTAATCAAGTGAAGTTACAGATGTGCTTAAATTTTTTAAGTTTTGCTTGAACCTTATACTTCTGAGGGGCAGGACACCAAAAGACCTTAAATGCTGCCCAAGATATTTGAATTATGAATGTAAAATAATCTGATTTTGTAAGATGTACATATTTCCCAAATTGGTTAGAATGGTTTAGCACAGGGGTTCCCAACTATTTTGTGCTGTCGGCCAGACCATGCCCCCCGGACAGCTTAGTGGGCCCGTCACATGGTTCCTCCCACCATAAACAATGCCATAAAATGCATCCATGGCTGTTGTAAATGTATTTATGACAGCTGTGGGTGCATTTACAGCAGCATTTATGGCAGGAGTGGGCGGTTTATGCATGTGTGGGTGCATTTTATGGCTGTCGTAAACATATTCACTTCTGCCAAAAGCAGAACATATTCACTTCTGCTTTTGGCAGAAGTGAGGGCAGTGGTAGGCAACATGAAATGGTGCTGTAGGCCTGGTTTGGCCCACTGGCCATAGGTTGGCCACCCCTGATTTAGCATGATATTGTACTTTAATATATTTTAAATGGAATCTTGTATTGACAGGTTCATATGTACCAACTATCATTTGCTTTGAGAAGAAGCAAAAATAAAGAGGTCTTACCTATGAAACAAAACAGATTTGACAAGGGTGACAACATCCCGACTTGCATTGTATCCAGCACAGACAATGGCAACATGGATCATCTGGGAGGAGGGAGAGAGAAAGATAAAAATACTATTTATATTTTAGCATTATTGAACAGGAAATATATACACATCTTAGTCCAACCTATAACAGAAATTTGTCAGAGTGAATAGCTTATAGCTGCGTACTGTTAATGTATTTCTGGGGTATTAAACTATTCTGAGCAGCTATAGCACCATGTGTGATTTAAAATAATTGATCTTTGATTCTTGGAATTTCTTACATTAATTGTACATGAGTAGGACATTCAAATTTTTTTTTTGATACTAGTCTTCTGAAATCCAGAAATAAAGGTGAATTTCCTTGAGTTTAATTAATATTTAAAACAAACAAATAAAAAACAAGCATAAAACCTGTTCTAGGTAAATAGCTAAGAACATCAAGAATAAGATTAGCTTTGAGATCTCTTAGGCAGAGAACTTAGAGAAGCAACAGAATTTCGATTGGTTCCATTCTGCTGAAATTATCCTTTGCATAAAGAAGGGAAAATACCATGCTAATTGCTTACTCAAGGAGATGATAAATCACCAAGAAGTCATGTGTCCCCCAGCAAGTAGGAATGGAGGAAGAATTCCAGACAAATAAATTACAGTGGAACCCCGCATAATGAAAAAACTCCACAGAAAATAGAGCATGGTTTGATGGAGTGAGTGAATATTTTCCTCTCATGTAAACATAAAGCCAGCATTTCCAATAATAGGATAAATGATGAGAACCCTGGAAGCAAATCTGATAATAGGAATGTTTAAATTAAATTTACATTCTGCCATTGAATTACGCTGTGATTTTTTTAAGAGGACAAAATAGAAGCTATTTCCCTATTAAAACACTTGAGACAGGTGTAGAGTTAGAAAATACAAGTTCCATGTCTTACATAACCATGGACTGCAGTGTAATACTAATCTCCCACTGAGCAAGTAAATTTATTAGTAGAAATCATTATAATCTAGAAGACTATCTAGTCCAGGTATGTTTTTAAACAACTGCTCCCTGCTCCAAAATTGGTTGTACAAATTGGGCTTTACAAGATTCACCTTATAAGATTCAGCTTAAACACAAGGAACGGTTGTATGTCAGAATGTCATTTTTTTTGCTTAACGTCCCCCCTCCCCCGACTTTGGATGTCAAAGGTTGCTTTCCGACTAGGAAAGTGGGGGGGGGGGGGGTTGAGAATTTTTTTCTCATTTTTGTTATTGTTAAGTTTTTTTCTTTGCACATGGAATTCAAAGGTTGATAGAAGTAAATTAAAATGGATGAAAGAGAACTTTTTCTGTAGTTTTTTAAATTTTTTCCACAATTTTTCTTTTTTCTTTCAATGTTGGGGAACTGTCGGTGAGGGTAATAAGACCAATACTCCCTCATGTCAAGGAGATTAAAAATTATATCATACAATGTTAAGGGCCTGGGGAATCAAATTAAGAGAAAAAGACTAGAGGTAATTTTGAACAGAGAGAAAGCAGATGTTATATTCCTTCAAGAGACTCACCAAAAAATGTAAATAAAAATAATCTTTATGTAAAGGGAACCGATATATATGAAAAATGTTTGGGAACCTCAAATTCTAGAGGTATAGCTACCATAATAGCGAATAAACTGGGGTTTATAATGTCCAAGAATATATGTGATAAAGAGGGAAGGTTTCAGCTAATTAAGGGTAAGATCGAAGATGATGAATATACCTTGGTAAACATTTATGCTCCAAACAAAATCAAGGTTTCTTTTTAGATAAGATTTTACCAATTATAAAAAAAGAAAGATCACCAAATTTGATAGTAGGTGGAGACTTTAATTTAACAAGAGCTGTGACTGATGTTTCCAATTATTCCAACTATCGGAAAGGTCAATTCAATATACTTGACAGGTGAATGAAGAAGCTAAATCTTACAGATACTTGGAGATATATGAAAGGAAAGGAAAAGGGATTTACCTTCTTCTCCTCAGTGTCAAGAACATATTCCAGATTGGATTATTTTATGGTATCAGAGAACCTTTCACATAATTTGGAAGAATTTAAAATAGGCACATTTAAGTTGTCAGATCATACCCCAATCACTTTGGAAATTAATTTAGGAAAGGATGTTTCAAAAAGTAATATATGGAGGTTTGACACAAAACTCCTAAATAATGAAGTGATAAAGAAAAGATTGATGGACAAATGGGTAGAAAAATGGGAGATCAATGATACGGGTGAAGTGGCACCACATATTTTATGGGATGCCATGAAAGCGGTATTAAGGGGAGACTGCATTCAGGAAAAAATTATTATTGATAGAGAAATAAATAGGAAAATAGTTAAAAGAGATCAAGAATTAAAAGAATTAGAAAGAAGACATGCAGAGGATGGTAATGAGAGGAATTGGAATAAACTTCAGTCTTTAAGAAAAGAGGTAATAGGTTTAGAAATTGACAAAGCAAGAAAGGATTTGGTATACCTAAAGAGAAATGACTTTGAATTTAATAGTAAGGATATGAAAACTTTAGCAAAAAGAGCAAAAAATAAGAAGATCAAGAGACAAATAGAAGCTCTGTCAGATGAGGATGGTCTCATAGTACATAAACTAGAGGGGAAACTCCATATTGCAGAAAAGTTCTTTGCGGATTTATACAAAGAAAAGTCGGTTAATATGACAAATTTAGGAACTTTTTTAGATCAAAATTTAAATATAAAATTAAAAAAAGAACATTCAGATTATATGGAGCAAGAAATTCAAGATAAAGAAATTGAAATAGTGATTAAAAACTTAAAAAATGACAAAGCACCAGGTGAAGATGGTTTTCCATCGGAAATATATAAACAATGTCAGGATGTAATGATTCCCAAATTAAAGAAATTGTATAATTATATATTAGAGGGGGGAAATATGCCAAAATCCTGGAGTCGTTCAATTATGGTATTGATCCCAAAACCAGGTAAAGATAGGGAAAAAATTGATGCCTACCGCCCTATCTCCTTATTAAATCAGGACGCTAAGATATTCACCTCTTTATTGAATAATAGACTTAACAGCTTTTTAAGCTTTTATATAGGAGAGGATCAAGCTGGTTTTTTGAAGGGCAGACAGATGGAGGGATTGATAAGTAGGTTAGTTAATATTATAGATTTGGTTAAAAAGAGTAAGGAAAAAGTTTGTATTTTGGCACTAGATATCTACAAAGCATTTGACTCTATTCAGTGGTCTACTATTAAAGAAATATGTTGCAGATTAGAGTTTGGTTCTAAATTTAAACATGCAATTGATCAATTATATAATGATTCAGTGACAAGAATAAAAATGAATAATAGGTTAAGTGGAGAAATCGAGATTAAGGCTGGTACCCGACAAGGCTGCCCGCTCTCCCCATCACTTTTCATTCTAGCAATGGAGTTGTTAGCAAGAAGTATTCGACAAGATGAAGGTTTGACAGGTGTTAAAAACAAAAAAATTAGTCTATTTGCAGATGACACCTTGCTAGTGGTCAAGGACCCTCTTCTAAATATTAATAAAATTCAACATCATTTGAAGTTATTCGAGCAAGTTACAGGATTAAAAATAAATTGGAATAAAACAGAAGCTATTACTTGTAATCTATCGGAGGGGGAAAAGAAGAAAGTAATGGAGGAATATAAATTTAAAATAAGAGATAGAATGAGATATTTGGGAATAATGGTGTCAGATGAAGTTAAGGATTTGTATAAGATCAACTTTAATAAGTTAAAAGAGGAAATAAAAAAAATTAAGGATCAATGGAAATCATTGAAAATATCATGGTTTGGGATGATAAATTTGTGCAGGATGAAAATTATGCCAAAACTAAACTTTTTATTTGAAAATTTACCAATACAAATAAAAGAAACAGAGCTTAAAATCTGGCAGAAATTGATAAATGAAATCTGTAACAACGGAAAAAAGCCAAGAATTAATAAAAGTTTATGGTATTGTAAAAACAAGTTGGGAGGGCTAAATATCCCGAATGTTAAACTCTATTACAGAGCTTTCAATTTAAAGAGAATTATTAAATTATTAAGTCAAAATTATGCGCAAAAGTATGAATTAGATTATATAGAGTTTAGAAATTGGAAGGGCGAATTATTTTTAGGTGAGATAAGAACTAATCCCCAATTTTGTAATTTTTCTTTAAAGAATATATTCAGAATATGGAAAGGATTAAAACCAATATTATCTCCAAATTCTTCGCCCATAATGGAAATTTTAGACCAACAAAATTGCCCTTTAGAGGTAACAATAAGTACAAGAGAAATTTTAACACGCAAAAAAGCTCTGTTAATCATGGATTGGATTGATAATTGTAATACCATCTTCCAAAGAAAAAGTATTTATGCGGAGTTAGGCTTAAACTGGTTGCAAGAACTACAGATGGAGGCGTGGAATAGAAAGATGAGGGAAAACAATACAATAAATCGGGCATCAACCCCCTTTGAAAATCTGACTCTTGAAGTAAGGAATGGTAAAAAGAATTTAAAAGGTTTAGTGGGTAAGATTTATCAGTTGCTAAATTCTAGTGAAGATACTCAGCACTGGCTTAAAAAAACTTGGGAGGAGGATTTGGGAATCGTAATAAAAGATGAGAACTGGAAAAAGAAATGGACTCATAGAAGTATGAAATCACTCTCAATAAAGGAAAAAGAACATAATTGTAAAGTACTTTGGAGGTGGTATCTCACTCCAGCCAAATTACATTTAATAAATAATAAAAACTCTGATTTATGCTGGAGATGTAATAAAGGAAAAGGGACTTACATTCATATGTGGTGGCTGTGTGATAAAATGAGGAATTTCTGGGATGTTATAGAAGAAGAATTGAATAAAATATTAAACATAACAATAGTGCTAAGTCCAAAGATAGTATTACTAGGTGAAGTGGATGATTTACATCTGGAAAATAATAAAAAAGAATTATTGTTATCTTTATTGATGGTTGCCAGACAGCTAATTGCCAAGGAATGGAAGAGTGGAAATAATATTAATAAAGTTAGATGGTACGCAGATGTTTGGCAATTGGCTCTCAATGAGAAATTAACTATCCAAGTTCACCAGAAAAAGGGGTTACCAATAAAGACACCATTTTGGGAGATTTGGGGTCCCTTTGTCAACTTCGCTTTATTAGGTGATAACAAGTTTAACCCAAGCCCTGACATGATCCAATTTTGGAAACAGAATTGAAGGTAAATGGTCAAGAAACCCCTGCCGACATTCCCCGACAGAGCACAGGTGGTCGGGTTATATTGTTTTATTGCTTTAGATATTTTTTTATAATGTATAGATTTGTTACTGTATTATTTTTTGTATTATTTTCATTATTTGTTTTTGTATTATTTCAGTTCTTAATAAAAGCTAAAAAAATTATTTAAAAAAAAAACAAGGAAGAAATGAGTGTATAACTTTTCTTAAATAAATGAGTTAATAAATAACTTTCCTTATAGACTTCTTTTCCTTCGGGTGAAGTAGATGATTCTCATTTATCACCCCACCCCACAAAATTAGAGAGACAAAAAGGATTCCAAAAAAACTCAAAAGGTATATTGTGTTCAAGCGTTATTTATTAAAATCGCTTTTAGCACTGTAAAATCTATGGTAGAATAGCATGCCTTTTGCAAAGGTGCCAATTTCAAACTACTGTCAAAATAGCTGATTCGTCAGTACAAACTTCCCACTTCTCTGGAAGCCTGCCAAAATTTATCCACCTGTGTAACTGTCATTCTCACTGTATATAAGCTGTCCACCTTGTACATGTTCCCCAGACCGGTATTCCTGAGCTGAATAAAAAATCACTTGTGTTTGACCCAATCCTGCTCATCAGAATACTTGTTAAGTGCCGGACTCAACAGGGTATAACTTTAAAAACTGTCCTTATTTAGAAACATCCTGCAACATTTCAAAAACATGCACACTTATCATCAAGATAAGAGAGCAGAGCTAGACATTGGAACAAGAAGCTGACTAAAAGTTGTGGTTTCGTTTAAGCTAAATAACAGAATTTTGGCATTCCCAGAAGAAGATGAACACACCTCCCCTCCAAATAAAGAAATGGTAAACAACATTGTCTAGAAAAAATGGTAATCTTTGCCTGGAGTACATTGGAAGGAGTTGTCATAAATCAGAAATTAACTTGATGCATCAACTAATATTATTTGTTCAGACACCTCGAATAAGCTGCATAGTAGAAAGATCAACCTGTTGCTTTGGGGATCTGATGGTTTTTTTGCCTGATTTCAGCAAAATGATTGCTTTCATCTTCCATCATATTTTTTGGAATTTGTTCATCTAGCAGTTATTTAAGAGATGACAGAGCCATTACTTTGTGTTTTGCCCACAATGTTTAATTTTGATCCATTTGGTATCATCAAGCTTTGCCATTCCCACTTCTTCTTATAGTGTCTCTAGTTCTGCCAATATATAGGCAGTAGAAAGTAAACTGAATTCACTCTGATCATCCCTTTGATGTTTTATTTTGCCTGGAAGAAGCCCAAGTGTGCTCAGGCTAGATTACTGTAATGCGCTTTACATTGGGCTGCTTTACATGGGGCTACCCTTGATGACTATTTGGCGGCTACAGCTGGTTCAGAATGCAGCTGCCCGGGTGGTGATGGGGTGTGGATGTTATGCCCATGCCTCCCCACTACTCCGGGAGTTGCACTGGTTTACCAGTTTGCCTCTGGGTGCAATTCAAGGTGCTGGTTTTGACCTTTAAAGCCCTATATGGCAGTGGGCCAGGATACCTGAGAGACCGCATCATCCCAAGAGTGTCTGCCCATCCAACCAGAGTGGACCGGAGTGAATCCTTGGTGGTACCTTCAGCTAGAGAGGCTCGCCTCTCTGGCACGTGGAGGAGGGCCTTCTCCATGTCTGCACCAACCCTCTGGAACCTCCTTCCAACAGAATTGAGGCTACAGACAGAATTGCTGCCTTTCAGGAAAGGAGTGAAAACCTGGCTGGCAGGGCAGGTGTGGGGCCCTAATGGGAATATGGCCCCAGCCTGTTGTCTTATTTCCAACTAGAGCTCAACTGTCCCTCCTTTTTGTGTTGTGTACTGTGGTATTTCCCCATTCTCTGTTCCCTTTTTAGTCTTTTAAGTGGGGTGGGAGTGGGAGGGTGGGTTGTTGGGTGGTCGAGTGAGGGTTTTAATTGTTTTTGTTATATTTTACTGTATTTTATCTGTTTTTACCATTGTGCGCTGCCCTGAGTCGAGTTTCCCCGAGTGGGCGGCATAAAAATCTAAGAATAATAAATAAATAAATAAATAAATGATACTTTCCACTCTTCTAGAATGTTCCCACAATGACCTTGATACAAGTGGTGGAGGACACAGTGAAAGACAAAGATTCCCCAATCCCACCTCACAGGTTCCCTACACTTGTGAATATATTGCCCTTTTTGCCTGGTCCCATCAATCCATGAAAAATGGACAGCCAAGTAAGATGTCAACAGGTGTGGAAAAATTATTTATTTGGAAATCAACTCCTATTACCCCTTATTTATTGGTCATGCAGGGACTGGTGGGATCTGAAGTCCAAACCGCAAGGACTCTTCTTGATCTCACACGTGTTTCCAAAAAGACACAAAGAGACATAGTTTTTTCTTTCTTTCCTGGCCACTAACATGTTTTCAACCTGCGGCCCACAGAGCCATGTCCTGTGGCCCACCACCACCTCCACCACACCAGGAACTACCATGTGCTGGAGGAATGGCAAAATGGTCATCTGGCCTGCGAAGCTGTCTGTTGGAGCATGACCTGGCCCCCGGCTTTAAAAGGTTGAGAACTCCTGTTCTATACCAAAAAGCCAAAAATTAGAAAATCACTTCCTTTCCAAAAGGAAGGCTGGCTGAGGAACTTCCACTGCTGAAATCAGGGGGAAAAACTAACCAAGATTTCCCAATTCAACAAACCTGAATACTTTTAGCAACATAACTATGGAAAATCATCTGCCTACCTCACATTTTTCCACTGCTGGCTGTTGCCCACACTCTGAGCTGTTCCCTGCCACAATGCCAGCCCGGAGGTTCTCACTGTCCCCTGTCCCCTCCTCCATGGAGTAAGTTTTTGAGTGATTGCCTTGGCGATGGGCCAGGCCCCGACTCTGCACCAGGCTGAGTTGCTTGCGAAGTGCCCTGTTTTCCTCCTCCACTTCCCGCATGCGGAACTCCAGGTTTTCTCTTTCCCGTTGACTTGTGGCTGTGTAACGAGGGCTATGGGGTTGGGATTCAACAGGAGATAGCGACACTGGCTTTCCATCTGTAGTGAATAAAAGAAGGGGAAAGATAGATGTTAAATCTAAAGAACATTAAAAGTGAAGGCTTCAGAAGCGCATAAAGAGTATTGTTCTCCAACCTACTGTCACTTGCTAAAGAAACATGCTTAACATACACATGATGGCAACTTCTGCAGTTTGCCATTTTATTTGTTTGTTTGTTTAATTCAATTTTCTATCACCGCCCCCTCGCTGAAGCGACTCCGCATATTCCCCAAACATCTCCACACTTAAGATGGAATGAATGCTTCATATCCAACGGGGAAAAAGTTTTGAATTTTTTTTAATCCTCAGCTGTGATAATGGAATAAGCAAGGATTTACACCCCAAACCCAAGCTCCCATCCCACAAAGGGGAGCTTATATAACAAGAAGGCAGACAGCTGGAGGACATTTCAATTGTAATGTTAGCTTTCTCTATTATAGAATTAAACAGGTTGGTAATAACAACATCTTGCACTTGCAGCTGTTTCCCATATAGTTGGTATCAAACATATCAGAAAGTTGTGAAAGTGTCTGCTTTATTCCTGATATTGGGAAGTTTTTACCACTACGCATTCTGAGAGGGGATGATGTGTAAGCAAACCTGTCCATATTCTGTTTTGTTTTCCAGCATAGATGACAAAGCTGCAGGGGGAAAGCAACATGAAAACCTGGTTGTAGAGGTTTTGGTCTCTCCAGACTCAACTAAGTTCACAGAAAGGTGTTGTATGATAGATGGCTTAAAGCCTTGAACTGCCAGCAATGACAGATCAAGACACCACAACCTTAAATACACATTCCTGTTACAGAGACACACAAAGGAAGGAGGGATATGTTTACAAAGTTCCATTAGATCTGTTTCAACCTTTAGTTTGTTTCTTTCCAGTATTTGGATTTTTGAGTGTTTTTGATTGTTTTTGGTTTGTGTTTTTGTGTTTACTTTTTCAGGGGGGGTGGCTTTCTTTCCCACGGGCCATGCTGGCAATGGCGGGGAGGTGCTTTTTTTGCTTTCTTCTCCACAGGCCAAGCTGGATGGCCTGTGGGAAGGAAGGGCAATGGCAGCGGGGGGGGGGTTGCTTTCTTTGCTTTCTTCTCTACGGGCCATGCTGGCTGGCCTGTGGGGAAGAAGGGCAGAGGTGGCAGGGGGTTCCTTTTTTTCCCCATGGGCCATACTGGCTGGCCATGGGGAAGAAGGGCAGCGGCGGCGGGGGGTTCCTTTTTCCCCCCTGCAGACCATGCTGGCTGGCTCGTGGGGAAGAAGGGCAGCGGCGGTTTTTTTTTTTACTTTTATTTTTTTGCGCCAGCTGGCCTTTCAAAAGGAAGGGCAGCAGCGGCGGGTGTTTTTCCCCGCGCGCAGGCCGCCTCAGCGTTCGGCACGCTAATGGCATGCAGGACGCTGGGGCTTGTAGTTTTGCCTGAGCATGTTTACTTACTGTAGCATTCTTTTTCCTGTGGCTTTTTTTGATTGGCCGCGGCGCGTTTCTGAATGTTCCTTTTGCCACACCGCTCAGCCTGATTGGCTCTGGCATGGCGCAGCACAAGGAACGTTGGGAATTGAAGTTCCCTTTTTTGGTTTGCGACTGGGGGGCTCCTGCCCCCGGGTCAAAAATGTCAACTTGACAGTTACCTGCAAACAGGGCCGGGTGAGTGAACGGAGGCCCATTATGCGCTAGTGGGGCCTGGTGCAACATCCTTTGTCACATTCCCATGGTTAACGCACCATTTTATAGGTATAGCTATCCCTGTTATTAAAGATGTTTCTCCTGAGTTTAAATAGTTTTTTTAAAAAAAGAGTCAGAACCTTTCATAGAATATCAAGGCAGTCCGACCACCAGAAATAGCCACACTTTTCACTGTTTTTAGAAAACTATTTTGTTCTACTGCAATGATTGGAACTTCCCAGTCATGTCCTTTTAGGAAAGTTGGTTTTGCTTACAGTCTGTCCCAATGTGCCATATTAAACTTAAAGTTCACTTATCCTCCAATATAATGAATAACTTTATTGAATCTCACACTCCCTCCTTTCAAATATACCACTTCTCTACATCTTCATATCCAGTATTCTACATTTTCATATTTATACTAACAGAAAGTGGCCTCACAGTAATGGTAAGACTGGGCAAGAATAAAGTACAGAATGCAAGCGCGGCGCCAAAATGGCCGCCGCGCTCTTTGCGCCCCCCCCATCGGACGAAGGCATCCGGGTAGTTAGGGGGCGTGGCCAGCTCCTCTATAAAAGGGGTGGCCACGAGGCAGCCGAGCTGCCATTTTGCGAAGCGACGGAGCGGAGAAGTTTTTCCCTCTTACCTCCGTCGCTTTTGCCTTGACTGGGAAGCCTTTTGGCTGCTGATTTTCTTCTTACGGCTTCCCATAGGTTGGACTGAGATGCCATCGAAGAAGAAGGCGGCTGCGAGCGCGGCTAGCGTGGTTCGGAGGCGCAATCCGGGTCGGAGGACCGCGGCTGCGCCTCCCCAGCAGCCGCCTTTGCCTGCACCGACCGGGACCGGTGGGATGGGGTCTATTCCCCCTTGGCCGGAGGCTGGGGACCCAAGCATGGGTCCAGCAAGGGCGGCGGCCCGCGGCCCGCAAGCGGTGGACACCGCACCTGGTGCTTCCCATTCTACTGGGCCTTCCTCTATAGGGGCGCAGCTCACTCCGGGGCCTTCCAGCCTTGGGGGGTGGTGTGGTCCCCTTCCCTGGCAGGTGCCTACATCGGCCCTACCAGGCCTGGGTGTGGGGTCATGGCCCTATTCGGGCCCCGGGGTACAAGGACCTGTACCCACACCTGTAGCAGGCGGGCCGGCTGGCCCTTGGCCCCACGTCAGTGTGGAGGCCTTACTGGCCCGCGTTGCGGCCCTTGAGGCATCCCTGGCTCGGGCAAGCCACGCTGGGGCTCCCTTTGGGGTTCATTTTGACGCGTCGTCTGCTGGGCAGCGGCAGGCGACGGGACGGGTCGAGCTGCTTGAGGCGCGTGGCATGACTTCGGCCACTGCCTCGCAGCTCCCCAACCAACAGGCCAGTGCGGGTCAGGCTCCGGCGACGAGCTCTACGGCGGTCGTGAGCTCCGACGCCCCTAGTGGGCTGGAACCCCCGGTGGGGGCGGCCTGCGGGGGTGCAGCATGTGAGTATGCGGTCCAAACTAGTGCACCTACACACGTGGCCACGTTGGGGGGGGGCTTTCCAATGGCCTTGGCCTCGCGTGGGTGGTGCAGCGGTACAGCCGCTGACGCCCCACCCGGCGACGACAACTACCACCCAGGGCCCCGGGGTGGGGGGTGTTTCCTACCCTGTGGGGAATGTTTTGGGGGTGGCTGGGCTGGTCTAAGACCCTTTCCAGATGCCCGCAGTTTCTGCGGTGCCTGTCTCGGCCTTGCCGACAGCGGGGTATTCCTTACCACTGGGTGACCACTTGGCACAGGCCACCAAAGAGAAAATATGGCGGGGGGAGTATGTAGATATCTTCTCACTCCTAAACAGGGAGCCCACCAAGGAAGAGAGGGAGGGGCAGGATGAGAAGGATAAGGAGCAGGCACGTCGTCGCAAGCCACCACGTACGTGGGCCAACTGGCTGCCGGCTTACCTCATCTACATGGCGGTGTACCTGAGGGCCCGGCCGGATTTGGCAATTCCGATGGTCCAGTATTTGGACAACATCTATCGGGCGATGGTTGACTTTCCGGGCCCGTCGTGGTTGGCTTATGACGAGGAATTCCGTATGCGGATTCCCCTGCACCCTGAGATGAGGTGGGATGAGCCGTGCCAGAGGCTTTGGCTTTTGTACATGACGCCCACGCGCCCCGCGCCAGGGGAAAGATACCATTGTGGACATGCGGTCCAGCGAGCGGCTCCAGCACAGGTTCCCCGCCAGGTGGCGGGGCAGGGGGTTCCTGCCCGCCTGCTGTGCTGGACTTTCTCGTCCTATGGTTCCTGCAACAGGAAGAATTGCAAGTACAGACATGGGTGTCCCACCTGTGCGGGCCCCCACGCAGCCTCTGCCTGTCCCAGGCCTGGAGGGACGCGGGGCAGAGGGAGGGGCGGACAGTGGGCTGGCAAGACTGCCGCAGATGGAGCTGGTTCACCGAAAGGCTCCCTCCCCAATTAATGTGGACATGTTGGAGCGTTGGCTCACATTGTGCCTGAAAGGGGAGGATGCGGATTATCTCCTTCAGGGCTTTAGGCAGGGGTTCCGTATCCCTTTCATGGGTGATAGGTCCCCTCAGGATGCCCCCAACCTTTTGTCCCTTAGGGGGAGGGAGGAGGTGGCAGCTGCCAGCATTAATAAGGAGGTCGATGCGGGCAGGGTCGCTGGCCCTTTCCCTGCACCCCCGTTCCCCAACCTTAAGGTATCGCCCCTGGGCTTGGTTCCCAAAAAGTCTCCAGGCGAGTTTCGCCTTATCCATCACTTGTCCTACCCAGCCGGCCGATCGGTCAATGATGCTATCCCTGATGACCTTTGCTCAGTCAGGTATACATCTTTTGACCACGCGCTGCGCATGGTGCACTCATGTGGCCCGGGTGCGCTGCTGGCTAAGTGCGACATTAAGTCGGCTTTTCGCCTCTTGCCGGTGCACCCGGGCGACTTTGAATTGCTGGGTTTCAAATTTCGGGGCGAATATTACTTTGATAAGGCCATGCCTTTTGGCTGTTCCATATCATGCTCGGCTTTCGAGCGTTTCAGTACCTTCCTAGAGCGGGCTTTCGTCCGCAGGTCAGGGTCCCGGTCTGTAGCCCATTACCTGGATGACTTTTTATTCGGGGGTGAACGGGGCTGGGACACGTGTACACGTCTCCTCAACACATTTCAGACGCTAATGGAGGAACTCGGTGTCCCTTTAGCGCCCGAAAAGACCGAGGGCCCATCTACCCAGCTAGTCTTCCGGGGGGTGGAGATTGACACGATAGCGCAGGCGTCTAGGTTACCGCGGGATACGGTGTCAAGGATAGTGGCCCTTATCTCGGATTTGCTGGCCAAGGTCAAGGCATCACTGAGAGAACTGCAGGTGCTACATGGTCACCTTAATTTCGCTTGCAGGGTGGTCGCACCGGGAAGGGCTTTTGCCCGGCGATTGTGCGACGCCATGGCAGGATTATCCAGGCCTCACCATAGGGTTCGGCTTACCCGGGGTATCAGGGCAGACATGCTTTTCTGGTTACAGTTCCTGAGGGAGTTCAATGGGGTCTCATTTTGGAGGTATGACCTCCTGGCTTCCCCTCATTTTCAGATTCAGTCTGATGCCTCGGGATCCCTGGGTTATGGGATGTACTTCAATGGGAAGTGGGCCTATGGTGGGTGGCCACCGGCCTGGGCAGGCACGGGTCGCCTGCGTGATCTCACATATCTGGAGTTTTTCCTTATCCTGGGTGCTTTGATGCTATGGGGCGAGGAGTGGGCCAACTCGGTCGTGCATTTCTGGTATGACAACGCGGCTGTGGTCCGCATTGTCAATGCACAGACTTCTAAATCGCCCAGGGTTATGGACCTAGTGCGCCAGTTTGTGTTGTGCAGCCTGCGCCTCAACGTCCTGTTCAGGGCCAGGCATGTCCCAGGGGTTAATAATTATATTGCTGACGCTTTGTCCCGCCTACAGATCTCCCGGTTCCGTGCCTTGGCCCCGGATGCGGAGGAATTTCCCTCGCCACTCCCGGAGGGGATATGGACCATTGGCAAGGAGAGGTGAACCGGTTGATTGGCCTGTCGATAGCGCCACGCACGCGTAAGGCGTATCACCACGCAATTAATTCTTTCAGGGCATTCTGTACCCAATTTCAACTGCCAGGGACCTGGCCGATCCCGGTAACCCATGTTCTGCGGTTCATGGTTTACCTGCATGCTTAGGGCCTTGCACCTCACACCATAGCATCTAAGCTTTCAGCGTTGGCTTTTATGGCCAAAGTGGGAGGTCATGTGGACAGCACCTCTGACTTCCGTGTGAGACATGTTTTGGAGGGGTGGGTGCGCGAGTGCGGGCGTTGCCCGGACGACCACCACCCGATTTTCCCAGGGGTTCTTACCCAATTGGCCCGGGGCTGGCCTGGCCTCTGTTTGATAGATATGAGGCAGCCCATTTCATGCAGCCACAACAGTGGCCTTTTTTGGAGCGCTCCGCAGCAGCGAGCTTGAGATGCTGTCTAAGGCGGATGCAAGTCGTAGGGCACTGGAACTCGAGGATGTCTATGTTGCCAAAGACTGGGCTCAGTCGAGGATACGCTCCTCTAAGACAGATCAGCATGGCGTAGGCAGTGATGTAAGACTGCTACGGTGTTTTTTGGCAGACATCTGTCCGGTTGGTGCCCTACAGGATTTCCTTGCACTGCGTGGCACGCACCATGGCCCGTTTTTCTGTCACCAAGGTGGGTCTTCCCTTACTAAATTTCAATTTTGGAGGGTGCTGCCGCGAAGGCACTAGACAGTGTTGGCCTCTCAGGGGCTCGTTGCGGCACCCATTCGTTCAGAAGGGGGGCGGCTTCTACTGCAGCTGTTTTGGGTGCTCCGGGGCTGAAATATGCCGCATGGGAGGGTGGGGTTCACAATGTTTTCAATTTGTGTTCGCCCTCTTCAACCTGAGTACCAGTTTAGTCACTGCACTGTTTCCCCCCCTTTTTTTTCCTTGACAGACCCTGGGTGTCATATTACACCGGTGACAGTATGGCTGGTGGGCCATAGCCGCGTGCACAGGGCAGCGCGTTACGCTGCACAGGGCAGCGCGTTACGCTGCATGGGGCAGCGCGTTACGCTGCACAGGGCAGCGCGTTACGCTGCGGCGACAGAGTGGGACCCCGACTGGGACTGGGTGCACCCGCACGTCTCAGGTGGTGTGGTAAGCGCGGCATGTTATGGCGGGAACTGTTGCCATTCCTTTTCTACATCAGGGATGCTGACTCGCCCGATGTCCTGGTTATGTACCTTGGGGGCGATGGCTTGGGGCGGGTCACTGGCCTATCGCGGAAGCTTGCGATTTCCAGTGACCTGCCTTAATCACATTATGTGTGGCCGGCCATAACCCTCAAGTGATCGGACGTGATGTCGCAGTACGCTTACTGGGGAGCATTCGGCCTCGAGGCTCTTGACTGAGCCGATGCTCCGTGAACGGGGCTATTGCCCGATTCCTTTTTGAATAGGGTGGGGGACGCGTCATTCGCCTCCCCGCCATCAGTCTGCAAAATTAAGAGCTTTACTCAGGGGATGGGGCCCATCTGTCGCAGGGAGGTATGGACCTCTGGTTAGCAGACTGGCGAGCAGGCCTGTCGACCGAGCTGACGGTCTTGGGGGGGCGGTGAGCCTTTTTGAGAAGCCTCCCCGTGTGGCGGGTAGCACTGGTAAGGTAAACATTTATGACCCACAGGTATCCAGCAGGTTCGCAATTGACTGGACAACACTAGACAGGTATAAGTTGGTTAAACGTTGTCCGGTCAACGACGAACCAGGCGACGGGGTGATGGCTACAGCTAGACAGCATGCATCACCCCGTGATTTCACGGATACGCGTCAGAGGGTGGGGTCATTAGTTAGATATTGACTACGGTCAACAATTTGTTTGTTGTCAACAAACAAATGGATACAAATAAATACATTGTAACAATTGCCGTCGGCAATTTGGGTGGTACCTTACCAGTGTTACTTCGGCCTGCTTGCCTTAAGAATTATAATTGGTCAATTACCAATAGAAATTTATAATTCGGACTAGGGCATGAATCAATAAATGTGGCCCAATGCCGTTATCCACTTTTACAAGTGTCTGAGTCCTTTATTGGGGGGTGCGCCTGCAAAGACCACTATACAGGTTGCCCTCCTGATATCCACAAGGGATACATTCCAAGATCTACCACAGATAACAGCAAACCCTACAATTTATACTGCAGAAAGCTCTAGTGGTCAGCTCTGCTAATGTGCCATAGAAACATACATATATTAAGTTTTTCAGGATTTAAAAAATATGAATATTTTAAAACCTGCAGATAACTGAAACAGTGGATACTGAAATGGTGGAGGGGGGCTATATAAATGCTTGTTTAATGCTGAGTCTAAACTTCTGCTATAATAATATGGGAATTCTTAGGTATGGAAGGGGACTCATGCAATTCATTATCATCAATACTGTTTAGAGGAAACGATAGAAAGTGGTTTACAAAAGAGGAAACATTCCTCATATTGTCTCCTATTCATCCTGTTTCTATATTTTTTACCATGGTAACATCTGTATAGCTGGTTAGATAGCTCAGTGGTTTAGATATCTGGCTGTAGAGCCAAAGGTTGGAAGTTCAATTCATCACCATCCATCCCAGAAGAGCCAGCCTGTATGGGCAAACTGCACAGTCCATGATATCCTTAGAAGAAGGGAATGATAAAACACTTCTAAATATACTCTACCTTTAAAAAAAACTGGAAAAGATTACCAAAATTCAGAATGGACTTAATAGCACACAGCTAGTTATATTTTTACATCTTATACTCATTTAATTTTTATATTATATCTACTACCAGCAAACAGTTGTGTCACACCATTATATGTTAACAGTTGTAGGACAGTTGTAGGAGAGATGGTTGGGGTGCTAAATGATTCATGAAGATGGTATTGCTCTAGATCAGGCATTTACAACCTACGGCCCATGGGCCAGACCCACCCCCTGATGCCAATTCATCCAGTCCCAGATGCCCTCGCCGCTCCCAGGAAGCAGGAGTTAAATGTGCCCCACACATGCACAGAATGTTGATAAATGCATTCTGCACATGCGCGGGGCACGTTTTACTTCTGTTTCTGGGTGGGAGGAACTATGTGACCAGCCCAATCAGCTGCCCCGGAGGTGTGGTCAGGCCTGTGATCTGAAAACGTTGAGAAACGTTGCTCTCAATACACAACTGCAGTTGAAATTATACTTGCAAATACCCTCATTTATTATTCTGGAAGCATATAAATATCCCGCGAAGTAGAAAACATTGGAGCTTTCACAAGTGCATAAGACACATTTTCCAGAAGATTCTAAACCTGACTCCATTCTCTACAGTTGCTTGACCATGAGAAATAGTGGACCTTCCATCTTGTCCTTGGCTTGGCTTAAACCAGATGTGGAAACATGCAGTCTACAGATCTAGAGACTCTAGACATGCTGGCTGGAAGATTCTCAAAGTTGTGGTTAAAAAGAAAACTTTTCAGCCTGTGTAAATGGCACATATGGATCCTTCTCCTTTCTTAAGAAAGGGATAGTCTGAATTTTCCTTTCTAAACTCTGATTTCCAGTTTGGAGTGTTTCCAGAGGCAATAACTGCTAATGAAACAGAACACTGGGTTGGAATCGGGTTTGGGGTTTATGTCATTCATAACTTTCTCCAAGACTTTATACTTCCCATCTCCCCACATTTGCTCTATCATTATTCCCAAGATTGGTTGGAAATAATTGAATAGCTTGCACTAAGCTTCACTCTAGAATATTTTTTTAGAAAGTCAATGCAACATATCCAGCTACAGTGGAGGTGGCAGCTTAGTAGCCATCCCTTTCCATGAAAGCAAAGTTAATTTAAGGTTAATTTTGCATGAGAAGGGCTCAGACAAAAACACACATTAATTTATATGAATATGTAAATCACAGCACTCAAGACTGAAGCAGAATGGCACCTTATAGATAAACCCCACTGCAGGAAAGGACCTTGTGGATAAACCCCACCGCATAAAAAAACCCCATAAAGAATTCACACTCTTGAATTCTCAGTTACCATGTATGATGCTGTAAGAGAGTGTTGCACATACCCAAGACTGCTAGAAAGACAAACAAGTGGGCACTAGAACAAATCAAACTTGAATTGTCTCTAGAAGCAAAAATAATTAAATTATGGTGTCATACTTTGGACACATCACTTTCCACGTGGAGAAAATGATGACAGAGAAGAGAAGGGCTAGGTACTTCTCTGCTCATATGTGGAGAAAACTGGGCATGTAGCACCTGAAAAGGGGTGCAGTAAAAAGACCATAATAACAAGTGGTGGGTTTTTAAAATATTGAAGTAAGCAAGGTCATACTTGCACATTTCTCAGTTTTTATATTTTCATATAATGTGCTGCTGCACAGTGGCAGGGATAATTAGAAGTTTATTATCATTTATTCTTAAAATCAAATTAAAGATGGTGTAAACACTTCATTAATACCTGCATCTTTCAGTTATATTTCCTATTCTAGAATATGCACAGTGAACACAACCTGGAATTGGATCCTACAGGGGAGTTTTAACTTTTTAATCTCTCACTCTGGTTTCAATCTACATTGAGGATCCTGCAATTCTGATTTGCTTTAACAGATTTATTAAAAAGGGATTTCAGTCCCTCTTTACACTTGCAATAGGGTTCCAATCTATGGGAATTCCTCCATAGCAATAGATGAAGAAAAATCTAGTTGCTACCAACATACATAAAATATTGTCTAGTTAAGCCCATAATGCGTATCTGTGCACTCAAGATATTATTTTGCACCAGGCTCCAACTGCTAATCCCTATTTTATTTTATTTTAAATTAGACTCTGTGAGCCTAATGTTTCTCCACTAATATTGCTAATTAAAGAGGTGTGTGAATATGTGTAACCTATGTTATGATGTGAAAAATAACTTCCATTTAATTAGGAAGTTACTACAGCTACAGACTAGCATAATTACAACTAAAACCAACATTTAAAACATTATGTCATTGTTTCTCCAGTCTTATCTTCATTGCAGCTACATTGTACTTAGCCAAAAAAAATCATTTTTTTAAATGCACAAAATTAAATTAAAACAAAAATAAGACATTAGTTTGATAATTTAAAGATCTATTTAAATCTAAGAAACACACACACAAATTTAGTACACAAATAATTTAAACACCACTGTGGAAGAAAGAAAAAACAGAAGCCTTAAAATGAAATAAACAGGAATACAGTGTGAAATAGGATGAGCCAAAGATAAACACTCTTGTAGCACTCTTGATTTTGCTGGCTGTCCTTAAGGGTCTTATAGAATCCTGTTTCTGAAAACTTCTAAGTAACTTGGATGAAGTGCTTTTGTTAGCCACCCAGCATTTTAATATCTGCATTTTCATAAGGCTATCACTAAGCATGCTAAGAACCTCATTCCCAAACACACTGAGCCATTTTATACCACCATGTCCTATCATCTAAGTTTATAAGTAGCTCCAAGGTAGCATCAGCTGGAATTAAAGAATGCTGTCTGATGAGCTGTTTTGACAGCGGCCTATAGGACTGTGGAATGAAGCTAAGCAATTTTCTCCAGAGGTCTGCACTGTAAACAAGATATCATCTAATTCTAATGGAAGTGAACCTTTGAAAATGTTTCTAAACTTACAGAAGACGTACGCTTAAAACAATATGACCTTGAGAGGGTTCAGTAGACAGTGCACTTTTTACAAGTGCAGGTTCAAATTTCTCTGTCTCCAAAGCACTGACAGCAACAGTGAAATGTCAAATAGCATGAAGGTATTTTGCTGCCACTATAAATTGGATTAAAAGCAGCATGTTTGTTCAGCACTCATCACACCAACAGCCAACCAAAGGCTATTTTTGGCTGTCTCAAAGTCAAGCTCTTTTTCAGCAAAGCAATTAAGGAAGTGCTCTGATTTTAAAAACAGCAGCAAATCAAGGTACCTGGATTTTGTGGAAGCCAAAGACATTTTAAGCATTTTATGTAATTGAACCACTTATACTCCAAGTTCAACCCTGAGTATAGGGACTGTAGAGGCTCAGTGGTTAAAAAGCTCGCCTTGCTAGCTGAAAGGCCAGCAAGTTGGCAGTTTGAGACCCGGGTACTGCATGACGGATTGGGCACCCATCTCTGTCCCAGCTCCTGCCAACCTAGCAGATCGAAATCAAGAAATTGCAAGTAGATAAATAGGAACCACTTCAGTGGGTAAAGATCTTTGGTACAAGAAAGGATCCTCATTCGGGCATTCCCTGAGTAGAGTTTCTCCAGAAAAAAATCTTTTCAACCCAGAATAGTTTCTGACATGAAATTATTATTATAACCCTGAGTATAAATCATATTATTATTTCTTTATACAAAAGCATTCTAATGCCAAGATGACCACTGCAGGTTTGGTCATTGTGTCAGGAAACAGTTTAATCTCACACCTAAAACCCTTACATTATAAACTTCAGCGGGTCCAGAATGCGGCTGCCCGGGTCGTGATGGGGTGCGGGCATTATGCTCGCGCCTCACCACTTCTCCGGGAGCTGCATTGGTTGCCGGTGTGCCTCCGGGTGCAATTCAAGGTGCTGGTTTTGACCTTTAAAGCCCTTCATGGCATTGGACCAGGTTACTTAAGAGACCGCGTCGCCACAAGGAATTCAGCCCGTCCTACTAGGGCAGACAGGAGAGGCTCACAAGTGGTCCCATCAGTGAAAGAAGTAAATCTTATTGGGACCAGGAAAAGAGCCTTTTCCGTGTCTGCCCCAGCCCTGTGGAACCTCTTACCACCTGATTTGCATCTCCAGACAGATCTACTCCTCTTTAGAAAGAGGCTGAAGACATGGCTCTTTCAGCAAGTTTGGAGCACACTTGACTCTACCAGTCAGGCCCAGTGGCTGATTAAGCCTATGTGAGGGGCTGCCCCCCCAGGCTTGGTTATTCTGTTTTAACAGGTCTAGGGTGGGGGTTGGTTGTTTTTTAATGATGGTTTGTTTGTGTTTTAATGCTGGTTTTAATTGGGGTGTTAGGTTTGTTTTTAGTTATTGTCACTGAATTGTTTTTATTGTAATTTTTATTATATTGTTAGCTGCCCTGAGTGGTGTACCCACCAGGTGGGTGGGATATAAATGTGCAAAAATAAATAAATAAATAAATAAACACTGACTTGTAAGCAAAGGCCAAGCTTATAGGGTAAACTTTCACTCAGAATTAGATCTGTTCACAAACTGTTAAGATTTGACCTAAGTAGTGTTCAATAATATTCTGGTTTGTTTTAATTTATTTTCTTCTAAGAGGTTCCTTGTTGTGTGAATTCTATTTGGAAGCAAAAAAAACAACAACCCAAGAGAGAAAGTACACTAATGGTTATCACTACAAATGTAACTTAACAATGCAATCCTATGCATGTTTCTACAGGAATAAATTCAACAGTATTCTCTTTGTTAAGTGTATTTAATGTGCTGTGTTAGAAATGATTCTTTGATATTCATTAGAAAAAAACCAGTCTAACTACAGAAAAAGGAAATTAAACAGGGTCAGGAAATAAATAGGAAGATACTATCTCACCGTCATTGTGTCTATGCATTCTAAGTAACACCTTCTATTTAACTAATTCATCAAACTAGACAATGGAGGATCTTTCCATTTGGGAGATGGTAAAAATCTTTCCCCTCTAGTGACAGATTTCCTTCAAAGTCATATTTTTAAGCAATCAAATTTGCAAACGAAACACCTTTGCCTCCAATAACAACCATAGATGAAGAAAATTCATTGTAGATTACATCTTTTCTAGCAGGAGATTTTTCACCTATGCATATTGGAAACTGATTTGCTTTTATTTCGTTATTGGAGGTGAATGTGTTTCATTTGCAAATCTGATAGCTTATATGGTATGATGCTTGTACAATCTAGTTTGACCATGCAAGACAAGTTAGCTTATGACCTTCAAAATAAGGTATCTCATATATATTATTAATTCTTCCTTGTTCCTGTCCTAGTGGAGGCCAGACATCACCATAGCTATTCTTGTGATATAGCAGCTCCAAATTATTATGTTGTGCTACATTTAAACCAGTCTGTGAGGTTTTCTAGCCAGTAAATTCTTCTCTTTCATCTTCCCCCATTTGTCCTACTCTGATGATCAACTCTAACAAACTGAGCTTTTTGTCATTACATGATTAAATGTCACTTTCTGTATTTTATGTGTTTTTATAATTTCTTGGTCTTAATACATACTTTACAACTCTTGGGAGAATGCTTTCACTAGTCACCTTTAAAGAGATTCAAGAACTTCTTTGCATCTTGTGATAAATCCACACTTACATGTAACTTTACTGATGTAATAATCAGCCTCATGTGACTTTATTATGTTAAGTGGACACAAAATGCTGAAAGGAGGCTGAGGTTAAGGAAATGGAAAATCTGATGGAGGAGGGATATTTGAATAACAAATACAATAAAAAAATATCATAGCAAATGATTCTCATATCAAATTATCTGATTTATACAATGACAGATTTCAGAGAACTAGTTGTGTTAGCCTGTTGCAGCAAAGCCAACAAATCTTGTGGCACTGCAGAGACAAAAAAAATAAAAAAATAGCGTGAACTTTAATGTCATGCAGCCCACTTTACCAGATGGAGTCCATGAAAGTAGACTGCAGTTTATAATCTGCACCGGACTGCATAATTCTGCATAGATTGAGACGTCTAATCTGGCTATAGAGACAAATGCTTTAGTGAGGTCCTTTTTAGATTGCTGTAATGCACTCTACGTGAGGCTGCCATTGAAAACCATTCAGAAACTTTAGCTGGTTCAAAATGCTGCAGCCAGACTGTTGACCAGCACTGATTACAGGGAACATATAATAAAGAATAAAGCTTATGGCAAATAACACTTGCTGACTTTAAAAATGCCACAAGACTTGCTGAGCAAAATCATCCTGCATAACTAGGCATGCATTACATAATGGAAATGATGTCACAGAAATGACAGGCTGTTGATAATTCAAATCCCTGCTACAATACTTGTTGGATTCTTCATTCTGAATAAGATGGGTGGCTTCATGCATGATTCAGAAACCAGTGGGTCGCTTTTTGGATTCTGGGTCATAAATGAAGCCACGCATCACATATACCACAATTAATCCCACAAGGTACTGCAGCAATGACTATAATTAGTGATTATCTACTGTTGCAGTGATTTTTTTTAAAGTAGCCATGTTAGTCTGTGTTTCAAGCATATTAAGGAATAAACAAAACAAAAACACTGTAGCACTTTGAAGACTAACTAATATACAGTACTTTAATGTTAGCTTTTTTAATGTTAGCTTTTGTGGATCAAGTCCACTTCATCAGACATGGGAGTGCCATGAAGTCTCATTCCCATGACTGACGAAGTGGACTTGATCCACGAAAGCTAAAATTACAATATAACAGTTAGTCTTCAAAGTGCTATAGCATTTTTGTTTTGTTTTGTTACAGTGAAGTTGTTTCATTTTCTTCAGTAGAAGTTATAAAATAATATTTTTTGATCATCATTGTTGTTTTTGTTGTAACAGACAAACACAGCTTCACCCCTAGGAACAAAAAGTAACAGTTGTTAAATGCTTCTTTCTCAATCTCTCTTCCACGCCGCCTCCATTTTTTCCTTGGGTCTATAATCTTTCTTCTGAAAGCCACTAGGGAAATATGCATCACCAGAAACAGAATGCTTAAAAAGAAAGAAACTCCAGCCCACTCTCTGACCTGTTATGCCAAGAGAAGAGCTGAAAAGGAAATAACATTTTATCAAGTTAAGCACTGAGTAAAAAATAAGATTTTTATCAAGGCCTTGGTTTGACTAAGAACACATTATCAATTGTCAGAAATGAAGCTTGGAGAAAATAGTATGTTAATACCTACTAGGCTCTAAATAAGCCCTCTGTGCTTTTGATGAATTGTTATACTCTAAGTGCCTTGTTGTTGTTCAGTCACACAGTTGATTCCGACCCTTTGTGACCCTCCAGGCGCCTCTGTCCTCCACCATCCTCCTCAGCCCACCCAGCTCTGTCCCCATTGCATCTACAATACCATCTAGCCATCTCATCTTTGGCCGGCCCCTTCTTCTTTTGCCCTCCACCTTTCCCAGCATCAAGGCTTTCTCAAGTGAATCTTCTCATCTGATGTCCAAAGTACTTAAGCTTCATCTTTACTATTTGCCCTTCCAATGAGCAGTCAGGGTTGATTTCTTCTAAGATTGACCTATTTGTTCTCTTTGCTGTCCAGGGGACTCTCAGGACTCTCCTCCAACACCACATCTCAAAGGCATCTATTCTTCTCCACTCAGCTTTCCTAATAGTCCAGCTCTCACACCCCTACATTACCACTGGGAATACCATTGCTTTGAGTATGCGGATTTTTGTTTTCAAGATGATGTCTCTACTTTTCACTATGTTCACCAGGTTTCTCATAGCTTGTCTCCCCAGAATCAGTTGTCTTTTTATTTCATGACTGCAGTCACCATCTGCATTGATCTTAGTTCCTAGGAAAGTAAAGTCTGTCACTGCTTCTACTTCTTCCCCATCTATTTTCCATGTACTGATAAGGCCTGTTGCTATTATCTTGGTTTTCTTGATATTGAGTCCAATCCAGCTTTTGCACTCTTTTCTTTCAACCCAATCAAGAGGCTCTTTAGGTCTTCCTCACTTTCTGCCATTAGGGTGGTATCATCTGCATATCTCAAATTGTTGATGTCTCTCCCAGCAATTTTGATCCCATATTGTGATTCCTCCATCCCTGCATTGCGCATTATGTGCTCTGTGTATAGGTTGAATAAACAGAGTGACAAAATACAGCCTTGTCTTACTCCTTTTCCTATTCCAAACCACTCTGTCATTCCGTATTCTGTCCTAACTGTTGCTCCTTGAGTTGTGTACAGATTTCTCATGAGGCATATGAGGTGTTTTGGTATTCCTGCGGTGCCATTTCATGTGCCCTCACTGCCTCCACCACACCAGGAAGTGCCATGTGGTGGAGGAAGGGCAAAATGGCCGTCCGGCCCCTGGCTTAAAAAGCTGTCTGAGGGAGCATGACCCGGCCCCTGGCTTTGAAAGGTTGAGAACTCCTGCCTTAGAGGCTCCTGCCTTCAAAAAAAGCCCCCCAAAATACCCACACAAGCTCAAGTAATACCTAGTAGGATAAAGGTTTTAAGGAAGACATATGGAAAAACCCTTCTAGGTAAAATCAAAATTGCCTCGTATCTAAATATTAAAATATGTCTCAGTCTTTAATTCAGACTCTTTCTGCTTCATCAGTCTCCAGCATTTACAAATTTTTATGCTGCCCTATGCATGGAACTGCCTCCCAGAAAACCTGTATGATTCCACCCTTCTTACTATATTAAAATCCCTCTTTAAAACCAGCTGTTTCATTGATTCCTTTGGCATCATCACTCTACTACAATTCAACCTGTAAGGTCACCCTTGCTCAAAAGCCAGTTGTATCTGACTCTAGGGTTCAGTGCTCATCTCTGTTTATAGTCAAAGAGCCAGTGATGTCTGTGTCTGCAGATGTTTCTGTGGACATGTGGCAGGCATTACTAGACACTGGAGTGCACAGAATGCTGTTTTACCTTCCCACCAAAGTGGTACCTATTGATCTACTTGCAAATTCTTGCTTTTGAACTGCTAGGTTGTCAGGAGCTGGGACAGAGATGGAAGCTCCTTCTGTCATGCAGCACTTGTGTCTCAAACTGCTGACCTTCTGGTCACCAAATTCAGTGTCTTCACTACTAAGCCACCACATAACTCAAGCTGTAGAAATGCCTAAACATCTCAAACAGAATAATTACATCCTACTTCCCTTTAATTACTTGACTTAACTACTAGTTTTCTTAACCACTTCAACCCTGTTTTCCTTTCCTTCTTCTTTCAATGTTGTACTCCAAAAATATTTGAACAAGGGTAACTTTTGGGACATGTGGCTTCTGCACCCACCACAGTGAAGATGTAAGGAGACATTCAAGATATGAGAGAAGTCAGGACTGTCAGCTTTAATGCAAGGGGTTTGACAAAAGTGGAACCTGTATGCAGCCTCCAGACCTCACATCACCTCCTTGTCCATAGAGATGGCTTGTTTGTACATAAATACTTCAAGTAGCCTTTTCAGAAGTACCAGATGCTAAAAAAAAATCACATATCTACAAATACCTGAGAATAAGCTCATGAATTCAACAGAATTTAGAACATTCTACCTTCCTAACCTTAGACCAGTGCTATACTTTCTGTCCAGTCTGAGACAAAAAAAATTCAATCTCACTCGAAGAACTCTGAGCCCCCTGACTGAAAAATGAAAAAAGAAGATAGACCTTCCTTACTGAAAGAGCAAAGGAGGGGGGAAAGGCATGCCACAGCTACAGGAAAATTACTCAGTAGGAACAGTAGATATCAATGGATAAAAAAACAGCTAACTCAGCACCCAGATGTGGTTAATTCAGAATCTCCTGCTGATGAATAGAGTCAGCTGCTCATCAGCAGAAGACTCCAGCTGCTAATTATTGAGTTAAACTTCTGAGCAGTATTTGCCTATGTAAAGGACTCTTTCGCCTGCTGATGCAACAACAGAGGTTGGAATTTATGTTCTGATTGTGGAACATTTCAGTTTGGGCAAGGGGTGACAAAGGTGATGGTATGATCAGCATTTCCCTTTCAGTACAAAAAAGAAGAAAAGATGTTGATCATTAAGAAAGCACAGCTACATCCACCCTAATTATTTACAATGCAGAAGCTCTGCTCATTTATATCCCAGAATTAAAGAAATCAATTTGTTAGGAAACAGTTTTCTGAGAAGGTAAGCACATGGGTGTACACATGTATAAAAAATGTTAGAAAGATCTGTTTTTCAATACCACCTCACCAGCATTTTAAAGACATGACTGTACAAATAGAATTCTATCTTACTTCAAATTGTATTCTTTCAATTTTAATAAGAAAGTCCCTGAAAAACAGAGGGGGAAGGGTAATCTCCAAATCTCCACATTTACACACATAGCTCATTTTCTCCATGCAGCAACATGTGGCTCACCAGCTGCTGTCTAAAGCAGGGGTGCCCAAACATTTCAGGCTGTGGTTCAGGGGGCCAGTCACTATGGCCTAGGGGCCAGATCCAGCCCACAATGCCAATTCATCCAGCCTGTGAAGCCCTCATTGCTCCTGGAAGCAGAAGTAAAACGCACCCATACAGGCGCATTTTACTTCAGCTTCTGGGAGTGACAAGGGCTTTGCGGGCCGGATGAATTGGCATCAGGGGCTGGATCCAGCCCCTGGGCCATAGTTTGGGCAACCCTAGCCTAAAGACATCCAGGGATGGTTCCCCACTCTCTTTGTCAAAGTCCTATTGCCAATAAATTTATCCTGAAGTCTGATTGAAATCTATGCTTTTTTAATCGCAAAGGGTCGGAGTCGACTGTGCGACTGAACAACAACAAATATAAAACCACAACTTGTCTTCCAAAACACAAGAAGTATTTGCTTGTAGTATCTTATGCTACAAAAGCAGAAGTTCAGGAAATGAAAAAGTAAAGCTGAACTAAAAATGAACAGAAGTGGCTTTTACCTGTTCCTACATTTTGGGAAGCTGGAAATAAAGGGATTGTTTGTATTAGCAGGACACAGTTTCCTCTGGCATCAGCATTATCTACTAACAGTGAATTCATTTTCCAAGTGCAGTTCCTTATCAGCCAAAATAGAACCATCATATATCAAGATGGAGGTATCAGCAGGATTGGATGAACCCCAAAAATAAAATAAGGGGGAAGCCCTTATGAGCAGTTATACCACTGGTCCTCCTAGCTCATCTCTGTCAAATATATCAGAGAATAAACAAAATAAAATGAAAACAAAAATGCTGCCCATGAAGCCTCGCTCCCATGTCTGATGAAGTGGACTTGATCCATGAAAGTTAACATTAAAATATAACAGTAAGTCTTCAGAGTGCTACAGGGTTTTTGTTTTGTTTGTTCTCTGATATGCTTGCAACACAGACTAAAATGACTACTCTGTCAAATATGACTGTCAGGAGCTCTGTAGGTTTTTGTGTTGTTTCCTAGCCTTGCCTGGTGATCTCTACTGTGATGCAGCAGTTTCCCATCCAAGTTGTCAGGGCAGGATTTGTGGCCTCATACAAGATGGAGATTTCCAGGTGTGGGAGAACCTTTAGCACATACCTCAGAAAGATTTATTTATTTATTCTTAAATTTATATACCGCCCACTTGGCCGAGGCCGACTCAGGGCGGTTGACAATCCCAGATTAAAAAGGTTAAAAATTATTTAAAACTACCCACCCCCTAAAAAGATTGGAATGTGAAAACATGCTAGCCTCATGGGTTGGAAGAAATGAAATCTGATGTGTTACTCTGATTAAAATATACGTTTAAAATACCTGAAGATGTCTGGAGTGTTTAATTGGCTATGCACTACCTTATCTACACTAATCTAGTATCCTGGGTTGCTTAGCTAGGAAGGCAGCAGCTTGGAAGCAGGAACCAACCACTGGTGGGTAAGAAGTCCTACTCATGAGTAAAGGCATTTCCTGACACAAGTTACCCATATTCTAAGTACTGTAGTTTTAGAAATCAGATGAGGTTTTTTTTAATGATGGAAGAGTTTTTAGGTTTAAAATGACAAGTCTTTCTTTATTCTCATCTTTGTTTTCTATTGGGCTGAAAGATTTTGTGGGTCCCTCTCTGCCTTTTTATACATCCTTCTGAATTTGTGCATTCATTCTAAAAGTGTATTAGCTTCCTCGCTGATTAAAGTGTATTTATGTATCTTTTTCAATTTTGTACAATTTAAAAGTAAATGGTAAAGGTAAAGGTTGCCCCTGTTCTAAAGCCTGTTGTATCCAACTCGTGTTCAGTGCTCATCTCCTTTTACAGTCAAAGAGCCAGCACTGTCGCATTTGCAGATGTTTCCATGGACATATGGCAGGCAAGACTAGACGCTGGAGTGCACGGAACACTGTTTACCTTCCCACCTATTGGTACTATTTATTTACTTGCAATGTCTTGCTTTCAAACTGCTAGGTTGGCATAAGCTGGGACAGAGATGGGAGCTCACGCTTTCATGCAGTCATCAAGTATCGAACTGCTGACCTATCGACCTACCAGTTGTCAAGTTCAGCGTCTTAACCACTAAGCCACCACGGTCCCTCATTTGTACAATTTAGGCTTTCTCAAAGTAATATACGTGCACTCCTCTATGTATGCTTTATTTCTCAAATGTATGGACTCTCAAAGCCAGGCATGTTTCTTTTCACAAGTGCTGTGAGGTATGCAAAAGTTAATTTTATTAGAACAGTGAATACAACAACATTTTTTTCATTCATCCTTGGGATGACGAGTACTATACTGCTCCCTCTCCCACATACTAACTCTCTTCCATTCTAATACCAGTTATCTCAACCTTTTCTAATAAAATCTTTTTAATTATTGCTAATAATATATTCTGCCTTGTTCTCAACATGACTATTCTCCCCCATATCCTATTGACTTGTGTTATACCTAGAAGTGGACAGAGTATCCCAAATGAGATCTTACTAGTGGAGATTCAAGGAGAATTATTACTTCTCATGACTCAGAGGCTGGTAGCTCTTCTGCATTTTTGTATGTAGTGGATAAAATTTATCTGAGGTATCTATAAATAAGCCCCTGGTTGCCTATCAAAGCCTATATCTTGTCACATGCAGAAGATTATGTAAGGCAAGCATTGCAGTGAAAATTTCCTTTTCAAACAGAGGAGTATCTTCTGTTGACATGTACCATTCTGTTGATGTGTATCAACAAAATAGGACCTAAATTTTTTTACAATGGGTTTTTACTAGGTCTCATTTCCCCCTTGCCTTTTATTTGTTCCCTTTAGTTCATATTGTGATTATAATTCTGCAGAAGTACAAGTTAGATGAGTCACAGTGAGAAGTGATAGGCGAGAGATCCTTTATGAAGAGGAATCTTGTATTTCACCAGAAAATGAAACAATGACCCCCCCACCCCCCCACCCCGGTTGTTTTCCTTCCAAATGGTTAGAAGAAAGAAAGGATGTGGAGCTACACATAGTATGGCCACTGAGATATACCCTTTTTATAGAGACATCTGGAACAAGTTCATATTTCCACTGCTCTGCAAGTATCCTAGCTGGTCAAATACCACATATAACCACTGGCTGCTATCTGATGAAAGGCCAACCTTCACCCACAACACTGCCAGATTCTGTGCTGCTGAATATAAAATAAGAACAATCCTGGCAGGACCTTCAGCCAAATAATCTACTAGCATTACAGGATAGGCTTAGTAATAGTTGTAACATTATTGATCTTATGTACTAATTTTACTACCCATTAACTCTGAGTAGAAATGCTCTTTTTAAAGTACCCTTGTCTCTTTATATATTATATTTTAAGTACAGTAAAACCCCAATTGATTACATACTCTGCAGGCAAAGATGGAGAACCACCATACAGTCAGCAAAAACAAGACCTGGAGCAGACTGTGGCTCAAATCATAATCTACTGGTTGCAAAATTCAGGCTTAGACTAAAGAAAATAGGGAAAACAATTATGCCAGACAGGTATGACCCAGACAACATCCCTAAGGAATACACGGTGGAGGTGTGGAGCAGATTGAATGGTATAGACTTGAAAGACAGAGTGCCAGAAGAACTATAGACAGAGGTGTGGGACATCATACAGGAGGCAGCAAGGGAAACCAAACCAAAAGAAAAGAAGCATAAGAAAGCAAAGTGGTATGTCTGATGAGGCCCTTAAAATAGCAGAGGAAAGAAGGAACACAAAAGCCAAAGGGAAAAAAATCAATCAATTGAATACAGACTTTCAAAGAAAAGCAAGAAGAGATAAGGAAATCTACCTAAATGAGCATTGCAAAGACATAAAGGAAAACAACATAAGGGGTAGGACCAGAGATTTTTTCAAACAAATTAGGGAAATCAAGGGAACTTTTAAAGCGAAAATGACCATGCTAAGGGACAAAAATGGTAAGGAGTTAGCTGATGCAGAAGAGATTAAGAAAAGATGGAAAGAGTACACAGAGGAACTCTACGAAAAGGGTCTCAACAATAAACACAATGATGAGAACATTGAACTTGAGCCAGACATCCTTGAGAGTGAAGTCAGGAAGACCCTAAAAAGCACTGCAAACAACAAAGCCAGTGGAGATGATGGTATCCCAGTTGAATTTTTCAAAGCCCTAAAAGATGATGGGATCAAATTATTGCATTCTATATGCCAGCAGACTTGGGAAACACAACAATGATTACAGGATTGGAAAAGATCAGTATACGTTCCAATCCCAAAAAAAGGGCAATGCCAAAGAATGTTAAAATTATCAAACAATTGTGCTCATCCCACACACTAGCAAGGTGATGCTCAAGATAATACAGGATAGACTGCAGCAGCATGTAGAGAGAGAACTACCAGAGGAGCAGGCTGGGTTCCAAAGAGGCAGGGGAACTAGAGACCACATTGCCAACATATGTTGGATCATGGAGAAAACAAAGGAATATCAGAAACAAGTCTACTTCTGCTTCATTGACTATACCAAGGCCTTTAACTGTGTGGACCACAACAAAATGTGGCAAGTAATGAAAGAGATGGGAATACCAAAACACCTTATAGGCCTCATAAGTCAAGAAGCAACAGTAAGGACCGAATACAGAATGACAGAGTGGTTTGGAATAGGAAAAGGAGTAAGACAAGGCTGCATTTTATCATCCTGCTTATTCAACTTATACACAGAGCACATAATGCACAATGCAGGGATGGATGAATCATAAGTTGGAAATAAAATTGCTGGGAGAAACATCAAAATTTGAGATATGCAGAAAGTGAGGAAGACTTAAAGAAAATCCTGCTTAAGTTTAAAGAGGACAGTGCAAAAGCTGGCTTGAGACTCAACATCAAGAAAACCAAAATAATGGCAACAGGCCCTATCAGTACCCGGAAAATAGATGGGGAAAAAGTAGAAGCAGTGACAGATTTTACTTTTTTAGGATCTAAGATCACTGCAGATGGGGATTGCAGCCATGAAATAAAAAGGTGACTGATTCTTGGGAGGCAAGCTATGAGAAACCTGGGGAACATAGTGAAAAGTAGAGATATCACCTTGCAAACAAAAAATCGCATAGTCAAGGCAAAGATATTCCTGTGGTAATGTATGGTTGTGAGAGCTGGACCATTAGGAAAGCTGAGTGCAGAAGAATAGATGCCTTTGAGATGAGGTGTAGGAGGAGAGTTTTGAGGGTACCCTGGACAGTGAGAAGAACAAATAGGTCAATCTTAGAAGAAATCAACCCTAACTGCTCCTTAGAAGTACAAATAGTAAAGATGAAGCTAAAGTACTTTGGACATCAAATGAGAAGAGAGGATTCACTTGAGAAAGCCATGATGCTGGGAAAGGTCAAGGGCAAAAGAAGAAGGGGGCAGCCAAAAATGAGATGGCTAGATGGTATTGTAGATGCAATGGGCACAGAGCTGGGCAGGTTGAGGAGGATGGTGGAGGGCAGAGGTACCTGGCGGGCAATGGTCTATGGGGTTGCAAAGGGTCGGAATTGACTGTGCAACTGAACAACAACAACAAAAAACACACCCCTGATTTATGTAAAAAGTCTGTTCCGTAGCTTCTTATGTAAACAGAGGATTTAGGATATGTTGTAAAAAAAAACAACTGGACCAAAAATAAGCTTATTTCTGCTTGAAATTGGTTTTCGATGCATCCTTATGGAAAAATCATGTTTTGTGCCCCTAGTGGCCATGATAATGACAGGCAATTCCCCACTGCACCTTTTAATCTCTTCTCCAATGCGCACTCCCAAATAAAATCCCCCCCCCCAGAGAAACATCACACAAAACGCGGAAGGAAGTAGCTATTTCCCCCCACACTCTCCCAGTCCCAGCAGAAGCAAGTGGGGACTGCAGAAAATTGTCACTGCTACCGCTGCTGCCTCCACCGCCACCATGGTAAGTGATGTCCTGCGACTTCCAGCACTGGGGGCGGGTAACGCAGGGTGGGATTTTAGATTTTAAAATAGCGGCACTACCATTTTAAAATCTAAACACACCAGGAAACCCCTTAAGTAACTCAATGTTTTGCATAAATCAGGATGTGATTTATGCAACAACAAGAAAAAACTTACGTGAGTCGAATTTTACATAAGTAGAGGCATATAAATTGGGGTTTTACTGTACACTAATTTTAACTTCTGTTCCTTTTGCGGTTCTATGCTGGTCTTGGACTGTAATAAAGATTTGATTTGATATCCACTGAGATAGTCTCAGTGGCTAAGAGTAAGTGCAGATAATGTATTTCATTCTGTTGTAAAGGTACAAAAGGGAGCAATTAGTACAATGATTTGGTTCTGAATAAGAGAGCATCCACTACAAGCCAAGTAACTTGCAGTGCAGTGATATAAGTGTATTTCCAAAGTAAGTAGTGTGAAAAAAGAGCCAAATGTGTCTATTTGTATTGTACATTAACCTTATTATCTACTATCCAGATATACTGAAACGCTAAAGTACAATTGTGGTTACTTCAGGACATGTCTGATCGGAAAAGCAATGACCATCTTGCAAATACAGTAGGGCATATTAGTGGAACACAATGTTGGTTTTTCTCAGAATTCCGGGAGTTACAGTGCAAACACAAAATATGTAGTGGGGCTGTGGTGACTTAGTGGTTAAGACACTGAACTTCATGATTGGAAGGTCAGCTAATCAGCAGTTCGAGACCTGAGTGCTGCATGAGAGAATGAACTCCCGTATTTGCCCCAGCTCCTGCCAACCTAGCAGTTTGAAAGCAAGACATTCACAGCAGCTTCCCCGGTGGCTCAGTGGGTAAAAGCACTGTGCTTGCAGACCGAAAGCACAGGGTTTGATTCCGCGAGAGCTGCATGATAAGGGACATGAAAGGAGCCTCATTTGGGCGCCCCCTGCAAAAATCCTTTCAACCAGAGTAATCTCTGACATGAAAAACAACAACAAGACATTACAAGTTGATAAATGGATACCACTTTAGTGGGAAAGTAAACATCATTCCATGCACTCCGGTGTCTAGTCCTGCCTGCCACATGACTACGGAAGTATCTGCAAATGCAGGCAGAACTGACTCGTTGGCTATAAAACGGAGGTGAACACCAAACCCTAGAGTTGGATATAACTGGCTTTCAAGCAAGGGCAACCTTTACCTAGTGAATATGTATGTATAAATAAACAGAACTGCAATTAACCATCAGATGCCTGAAAGGTCTGATGGTATGTAACACCTGGTTCAACTGATGAAGAAATGATTCTAGGATTCTTTCTTCTTCTCTAAAATATTCCCTGCCACACACAAGAACAGCTTATAAAATCTTAACCAGTTATTTTTACACATCAAAGTAACTTACATTTGGCAGTAAGACAACAGTAAGTTTTACAACATAACACCTGGAAGCTAACATATGGCAGTACTTCTGTTGCATAACAGAAGAAATCATAATTGAGAAGTAACCAAGAATTAATGCTTTTTGTTTCATTTCATCTAATCATTAAAAAAACACCAAAATTTAGTTTTGCTTGAGCTAAATAATATATTATTTCAAACTGCTACCACAGTAAAGAATTAAAGGACAAGAGAAAAATACCATTACAAGACAGGTTTTAATGCCTCTTCAAATGGGAAAATATCTCCTGACAGTTTCATTCCCTGGAAGGATTAATGAAAATGAATCTGATTCATAGATTGTGTATACTCTATATTAAAAGACTGAAATACATGCATACACATATTTATTTATTTATTTTTATTTTATATTCAAATTTATATGCCGCCCAATCAGGTAAACCCGACTCTGGGCGGCTCGCAACAAGTTAAAACACACATAAAACAGTACAACCAATTAAAACCAATTAAAACCCAACATACCCACCCACCTATACCGGTGAAACTTGGAAAATTAGAATATTGTGCAAATGTTCATTCATTTCACTTAAAAGGTGAAACAAATATATGAGGTAGACTCACTATATGCAAAGCAAGAGATGTCATACCTTAATTCGTTATAATTGTGATGATCGTGGCGTTCAGTGTACATGAGACTATGTGATGATTATGGGGTACATGACATTTGAGGGTTGGGGTTTTCATAAGCTGTAAGCCATAAGCATCAATATTTTCACAAAGTAAGGCTTGAACTATCTCGCTTTGCATGTAATGAGTCTATCTCATATATTTGTTTCACCTTTTAAGTTGGATTACTGAATTGAATGAACATTTGCATGATATTCTAATTCTCCAAGTTTCACCTGTACATATGTTTCAGCATTGAAATAGTGCAAAGCCAAACCCCAACCCAAGAAATCTGTAAATTGTACAAATTACACAGATGGAAGGAAATTTATAGCTCTATTTGGTAAGGTAATACAGGGATTTGGAGTAAGATGTCAGCATTATGCTGATGACACTCTGTTCTCTTTCTCATCAGATGGAGAAGGCAATGGAGAAGCTGAATTGCTGTCTAGATTCAGTAATGGGCCAGGCGAGAATCAATGAACTGAAACTTAATCTTCATTTTCACTGTTGCTCCTAAATCCATAAACACAAATAGGAGTGCATGCAGATCTGTAACAGATCAGACTTTATTCACCTTGAAAGGGTATGCACATATCTTGAGATTTTATTTGGATTATACAATATACATTAAGGACTAAATGACTCAAAGGCTTGGAATACTTTTTTATAAGTATCCTCTGGCTTGTCACTTAAAACCTTTCCAGTGTATGAAGAATTTGCCTACAGTGAACAGTATTTTCACAGTTGGATCACTGTAATGCCTTATGGATAAGGCTGCCCTTGGAGATGCTCCAGAAGTTTTGAACAGTAGATAATTCACATGCCAACTTTTTTCTTTAACTGGAGCTATATAACATTGATTTTTACTATTGTGGCTGCTTATTTCTTATCAAGCCCAAAGCAAATAGGTTGTTCATGATTTTAAAGCTCTGAGTAACCTGGGCCCCAAACCTCTGGAGGACAACATCTTCCTTACTCAACTTTTTTTCTCATTAATGTAATCAGAGGCTGCAGTGGCTCTAGTGGTTAAGACACTGAACTGGAAGATCGGCAGGTCAGCAGTTTGAGACCTGAGCACCGCATGATGGAGTGAGCTTCCATCTCTGTCCCAGCTCCTGCCAACCTAGCAGTTCGAAAACAAGAAATTGCAAGTAGATAAATAGGTACCACTTTGGTGGGAAGGTAAACAGCATTCCATGCTCTCTGGTGTCTAGTCATGCTTGCCACATGACTACGGAAATGTCTGCAATGCAAGCGCGGCGCCAAAATGGCCGCCGCGCCCTTTGCGGGCCCCCCCCACAGGACAGAGAATCCGGGTAGTTAGGGGCGTGGCCAGCTCCCTTATAAAAGGGGTGGCCACGAGGCAGCCAAGCTGCCATTTTACCTCAGCGACGGAGCGGAGAAGTTTTTTCCCTGCGTCTCCGTCGCTCGTTAGCTTACTGGGAAGCCTTTTGGTAGCGGTTCTGCCTTTCCGGCTTCCCTTTTTGCTCCGGTGGAGATGCCTTCGAGGAAGAAGGCGGCTTCGAGTTCAGCTCGCGTTGTTAGGAGGCGCAACCCAGGTCGGAGGACCGCGGTGCCGCCTCCTCAGCAGCCACCTTTGCCAGCCCCGGCCGGGGCCGGCGGAATGGGGTCTATTGCCCCTTGGCCCGGGGTGGGCGATCAGAGGGCGGGCGCGGAAGGGGTTCCGGCCCGCGGCCCACGAGCGGTGGACACCGCTCCTGCTCCTGCCCACTCTGTCGGGCCTACTCCTCTTGGGCTCCAGCCTCTCCCGGGGCCCTCTAGCCTTGGGGGGTGGTGCGGCCCCCTGCCTTGGCAGGTTTCTCCACCAACCCTGCCGGGCTTCGGTGCTGGCCAATGGCCATATGTGGGTCCCGGGGTACAGGGACCTGTACCCATGCCTGGGCCAGGCGGGCCGGCCGGCCCTTTGCCCATGGTCAATGTGGACGGGCGCCCCTTTCGGGGTTCCTTTTGAGACGCTGTCGGCTGGAGGACAACAGCCGGCGGGGAGGGTCGAGCTGCTGCAGGCGTGTGGCGCGGCTTCGGCCACTGCCTCGCAGCTCCCCAGCCAGCAACCAGGTGCGGGTCAAGCCCCGGTGATGAGCTCTACGTCGGTCGTGAGCTCCGACGCCCCCAGTGGGCCGGAACCCCCGGTGGGGGCGGCCCACGGGGGTGCAGCGTGTGAGTATACGGTGCAAGCGAGTACATCCACACACATTCCCAATCTAGGGGGGGCCTTTCAATGGCCTTGGCCTCGCGCGGGTGGTGCGGGGGCCACGCTGTCGGCGACCCACCCGGCGACGACGACTACCACCTTGGGCACTGGGGTGGGCATTGGTCCCTACACTACAGGGAATGTTCTGGGGGTGGCTGGATTAGTTCAGACCCCTTTTACCAGGCCGGCTGTCCCTTTTTCGGCCTTGCCGACGGCAGGGTATTCCTTGCCATTGGGTGATCACCTGGCACAGGCTACTAGGGAAAAGATATGGCGAGGGGAGTACGTAGATATCTTCTCACTCCTGAACAGAGAGCCCACCAAGGAGGAAAGGGAGGGTCAGGAGGAGAAGGACAAGGAGCAGGCACGCCGCCGTAAGCCGCCGCGTACCTGGGCCAACTGGCTCCCCGCTTATCTAATATACATGGCGGTATATTTGAGGGCGCGGCCGGATTTAGCTATTCCCATGGTCCAATATTTGGACAACATATATAGGGCGATGGTCGATTTTCCGGGCCCCTCATGGCTAGCATATGACGAGGAATTCCGTATGAGGATTCCCCTTCACCCCGAGATGAGATGGGATGAGCCGTGCCAGAGGCTTTGGCTTTTGTATATGACACCTACACGCCCTGCCCCGGGGGATAGATACCATTGCGGACATGCGGTCCAGCGAGCGGCTCCAGCGCAGGTTACCCGCCAGGCAGCGGGGCAGGGGGTTCCAGCCCGCCTGCTGTGCTGGACTTTCTCGTCAATTGGTTCCTGCAATCGAAAGAACTGCAGGTATAAGCATGAGTGTCCCACATGCTCTGGCCCCCACGCAGCCTCTGTTTGCCCCAAGCCTGGGGGGGCGTGAGGCAGAGGGAAGGGTGGACAGTGGGCTGGCAAGGCTGCCACGGATGGAGCTAGTTCTCCAAAAGGCTCCCTCCCCAATTAAGGTGGACATGCTGGAGCGCTGGCTCGCATCGTACCCGAAGGGGGAGGACAGGGAGTATATTCTTCAAGGTTTTAAGCAGGGATTTCGTATCCCTTTTGTGGGTGATAGGTCCCCTCAGGATGCTCCCAACCTTTTATCCCTTAGAGGAAGGGAGGAGGTGGCTGCGGCCAGCATTCAAAAGGAGTTAGTCGCGGGCAGGGTCGCTGGACCTTTCCCCGTACCCCCGTTTCCCAATCTTAAGGTCTCGCCACTGGGTTTGGTCCCCAAAAAGTCCCTAGGCGAGTTTCGCCTTATTCATCATTTGTCCTACCCAGCCGGCCGATCGGTCAATGATGCTATCCCTGATGACCTTTGTTCAGTCAGGTATACATCGTTTGACCATGCGTTGCGCATGGTGCGCTCGTGTGGCCCGGGTGCCCTGCTGGCCAAGTGTGACATTAAGTCAGCTTTTCGCCTCTTGCCAGTGCATCCGGGCGACTTTGAGTTGCTGGGTTTTAAATTTAAGGGGGAATATTATTTTGATAAGGCCATGCCTTTTGGCTGCTCCATATCATGCTCGGCTTTCGAGCGTTTTAGTACCTTCCTAGAGTGGGCTTTCGCCTGCAGGTCAGGGTCCCGGTCTGTAGCCCATTACCTGGATGACTTTTTATTCGGGGGTGAACGGGGCTGGGACACGTGTGCACGTCTCCTCAACACATTTCAGACGCTAATGGAGGAACTTGGTGTCCCTTTAGCGCCCGAAAAGACCGAGGGCCCATCGACCAAGCTAGTATTCCTGGGGGTTGAGATTGACACAGTAGTGCAGGCTTCTAGGTTGCCGGGTGATAAGGTGTCCAGGATCATGGCCCTTATCTCGGAATTGCTGGCCAAGCGTAAGGCATCACTGAGAGAACTTCAGGTGCTACATGGGCACCTTAATTTTGCTTGCAGGGTGGTCGCACCGGGCAGGGCTTTTGCCCGGCGCTTATGCGACGCCATGGCAGGGTTATCCAGGCCCCACCACAGAGTTAGGCTCACCCGGGGTATCAGGGCAGACATGTTCGTCTGGTTGCAATTCCTGAGGGAATTTAATGGGGTCTCATTTTGGAGGTCTGACCTCCTGGCGTCCCCCAATTTCCAGATCCAGTCTGATGCCTCATGATCCCTGGGTTATGGGATGTACTTCAATGGGAAGTGGGCCTGTGGTGGGTGGCCACCGGCATGGGCAGGCACAGGTCGCCTGCGGGATCTCACATACCTGGAATTTTTCCCCATTCTGGGGGCTTTGATGCTATGGGGCGAACAGTGGGCTAATTCGGTGGTGCATTTCTGGTGTGACAATGCTGCTGTTGTCCACATTGTCAATGCACAGACTTCCAAATCGCCCAGGGTCATGGACCTAGTGCGCCATTTTGTGCTGCGCTGCCTGCGCCTCAACGTTTTGTTCAGGGCCAGGCATGTCCCAGGGATTAATAATGATATTGCTGACGCTTTGTCCCGCCTGCAGATCTCCCGGTTCCGCGCCTTGGCCCCGGATGCGGAGGAATTTCCCTCGCCACTCCCGGACGAGATGTGGACTATTGGCAAGGAGAGGTGAACCGGGCGATTGGCCTGTCACTAGCGCCACGCACGCGTAAGGCGTATCAACAAGCATTCAATTCTTACAGGGCATTTGCTACTCAATTTCTCTTGCCAGAGACCTGGCCTATCCCGGTGGACCATGTTCTGCGGTTCATGGTTCACCTGCATGCACAGGGCCTTGCACCTCGCACCATAGCATCCAAGCTCTCGGCGTTGGCTTTTATGGCCAAAGTGGGAGGTCATGTGGATACCACCTCTGACTTCCGTGTGCGACATGTTTTGGAGGGGTGGGTGCGCGAGCGCGGGCGTTGCCCGGATGACCGGCACCCTATTTCCCCAGGGGTTCTTACCCAGTTGGCCCGGGGCTGGCCAGGCCTCTGTTTTGATCATTATGAGGCAGCCCTTTTTCACGCAGCCACAACGGTGGCATTTTTTGGAGCGCTCCGCGTCAGCGAACTCGTGATGCTGTCTAAGGCGGATGCAAGTGGTAGGGCACTGGAACTCGAAGATGTCTACGTAGCCAAAGACTGGGCCCAGTTGAGGATACGCTCCTCTAAAACAGATCAGCATGGCGTAGGCAGTGGTGTAAGACTGCTACGTTGTTCTTTGGCAGACATCTGTCCGGTTGGTGCCCTACAGGAATTCCTGGCACTGCGTGGCATGCACCACGGCCCGTTTTTCTGTCACCAAGATGGGTCTCCCCTTACTAAATTTCAGTTTTGGAAGGTGACAGCCAGAGCCCTCACCAGGGTGGGCCTACCAGGTGCCCGTTATGGCACACATTCGTTCCGGATTGGTGCAGCCTCTACAGCAGCTGCTTTTGGGTACTCTGGGGCTGACATACGCAGCATGGGAAGGTGGGGCTCGCAATGTTTTCAGTTTTATGTGCGCCCACTCCCGCCATGAGTACCAATCCAGTCACCTTACCGCCTTTTTTCTCAATTTTCTTACAGACCCTGGGTGTCGTATTACACCGGTGACAGTATGGCTGGTGGGCCACAGCTATGTGCACAGGGCAGCGCGTTACGCTGCGGCGACAGAGTGGGGACCCCGACTGGGACTGGGTGACCACGCCAGTCTCGCATGGCATGGTAAGCCTGGGATGTTATGGCGGGAGCTGCGGCCTTCCCTTTTTTCTGGCCTGGGTGCTGGCCCGCCTGACATTCTAATCATCCACCTGGGGGGCAATGATTTGGGCCAGGTCACCGGCTTATCGCTTAAGCATGCGATTTGCGAGGACCTCGCCTACTTGCATTATGTCTGGCCTGCCACAACCCTGGTTTGGTCGGACATTGTCCCGCGCCATTCTTACAGAGGGGGCGTTAACCTCCTGGCCCTTGACCGCGCTAGGCGCGCGGTCAATAAGGCAATGGCGCGGTTTCTTGCCAACAGGGCTTGGGGACGGGTTAGTCATCACCCCGATATTAGTCTACAAAATTATGACTTGTACGCAGGGGATGGGGTCCATCTGTCGCGAGGAGGTATGGACCTCCTGTTGGGTGATTGGCGAGCAGGCCTGTTGACCGAGCTGACGGTCTGGGGGGGGCGTCAGGTCTTCTTTGAAGCCCCTCCGTGTGGCGGGTAGCACTGGTAAGGTAAACAGTATGACCCACAAGTATCCGGCAGGTTCGCAATTGACTGGACAACACTAGACAGGAATAAATTAGTTAAACGTTGTCCGGTCAACGACGAACCAGGCGATGGGGTGATGACGATTGCTAACCAGCATGCATCACCCCTGTGATTTCACGGATACGCGTCAGAGGGTGGGGTCATAAGTTAGTTATTGACTACGGTCAACAATTTGTTTGTTGTCAACAAACAAATTGATACAAATTGATACATTGTAACCAATTGCCGTTGGCAATTTTGGGTGGTACCTTACCAGTGTTACTTCGGCCTGCTTGCCTTAGGAATTACGATTGGTCGTTTTACCAATGCAAATTTATAATTCGGACTAGGGCATTGAATCAATAAATGTGGCCCTATGCTGTTATCCACTTTCAATGTTGTCTGTGTCCGTTATTCGGGGGGTGCGCCTGCAATGCAAGCGCGGCGCCAAAATGGCCGCCGCGCCCTTTGCGGGCCCCCCCCACAGGACAGAGAATCCGGGTAGTTAGGGGCGTGGCCAGCTCCCTTATAAAAGGGGTGGCCACGAGGCAGCCAAGCTGCCATTTTACCTCAGCGACGGAGCGGAGAAGTTTTTTCCCCTCCACCCCCTCCCTAGTTAACAGTGTGATATTATGGTCGCTTCGGGGCCGGGTGGGAATTTTTGGTTGGGACCCATATTGGCTCCGGGTCCTGGCTTTTTTGCCCATCCCACACTGTTGCTATGGTTTGATATAGGGGGCTTTCTGTGTTCCTACTGTTGACTTTGGTCACATTGGCGGGTAGCACTGGTAAGGTAAACAGTATGACCCACAAGTATCCGGCAGGTTCGCAATTGACTGGACAACACTAGACAGGAATAAATTAGTTAAACGTTGTCCGGTCAACGACGAACCAGGCGATGGGGTGATGACGATTGCTAACCAGCATGCATCACCCCTGTGATTTCACGGATACGCGTCAGAGGGTGGGGTCATAAGTTAGTTATTGACTACGGTCAACAATTTGTTTGTTGTCAACAAACAAATTGATACAAATTGATACATTGTAACCAATTGCCGTTGGCAATTTTGGGTGGTACCTTACCAGTGTTACTTCGGCCTGCTTGCCTTAGGAATTACGATTGGTCGTTTTACCAATGCAAATTTATAATTCGGACTAGGGCATTGAATCAATAAATGTGGCCCTATGCTGTTATCCACTTTCAATGTTGTCTGTGTCCGTTATTGGGGGGGGGGTGCGCCTGCAAATGCAGACAGTTCTGGCTTATTGGCTGTTAATTGAAATTAGCACTGTAGCCTAGAGTTGCATAGGACTGGCTTTTGAGGAAGGGCAACCTTTACCTAATTAGAGAAGCCTCTTCTCCAAGAGCCGTGAACTTGTTATCTACAAAAAGATATAGCCCTTTTCTTGGTGGCATCTCAGCTTTGGAGGACTCTCCCATGAAATGAAATGCTTCACAATGAAAGCACAATATATAAATGCTTAAAATAAATGATTTAAAGTCCCCTCTGCTCCTCCATAAGTTCAAAAGCAACACATACTCCTCCTGTTTGGTATACTACAAATGCATAAGGCAGACTGGAGATGGTAATATTGGTTACATCAGCCCACACCTGGGTTAGTCAAATGACGACACATCTGTAAACAAACTATTAATAGATTCCTCAAGCTTAGAGTTTTTTATTCTCCCTTTGCATTACCAGGAGTTTTCATTTAGTGCACCTGCTTCTAAAATCAATTCAGTCCTATAGAACAGGGAGAAGAAAATGCAAAATAACAGGATATTCAGAATACATGATGGCTGATCTCTCTTGTGACATTTATCTTTACTTGTATGGGGAGACAAGCAACTCATGAATGAGCTTTCCTCTCTCAGGAAGGGGGGGGGAGTAATGCCATAACAGATTGTGCTGTAGCAGATGCAGCAGATAGAGCTTTAGAACAAGGAAGCAAAAATCATGCTGTGATTGTGATTCAAATGGAATTCATTTTCTCTGTGTTTTTATAGTTCTATTGGAAACGTTTGATAAGTAATTTTTAGATTAAAGCAAAATTAAGGTCAGCAAGTGTTACATTACAGACAACTCAGATAGAATAGATTAATGTCTTCTGTTGTTACAAACTTTACTACTTAGTATAAAAATATCTAATATTGTGGAAGCCAAAGGCAGATGATACCTTTATTAGATCAGCATTTTTTAAAAAAAAAAACAAGTAAATATTTTTTAAAGGGAAAAGAGTCCTGGTGGCACAGTGGTTAAACTGCTGTACTGCAGCAAAAAGTTTGTGAGTTTGATCTTGACCAGTGCTCAAGGTTGACTCATCCTTCCAAGGTCTGTAAAATGAGTATCCAGCATGTTGGGAGCAAAATGATAATTAACTTGTGAACCGCCCAGAGAGTACACTAAACACTAAGGGGAAGGATAGAAGTGTAATTGCTATTGCTATTAAAAATGACTAGCTTTCACCCTATGCTAGTCTTCATCAGGCTGTACACCAATGCATTGTGGATAAGTAAAAAACCCAACAACAACCCTATATGAAAGTCTCAAACTTCACAGAAGATTCTGTGTCAGGTCTCTCACCTAAAAGTGAAATGTAAAATACAGACCACAAATACAAGTCAGGAGGGAGGTTTTACGTTCCATCCCTAGTGGTTGCTAGTTGGATTCTCTCTTGAAAGTCATAAATAAAAGGCTGCCAGGTATTCAGCATTCAACAGTGGTCTGATAACAGTACCACCTGCCCTTGCTTTTGAATTGTTTAAGGACCATATAGGCTGGCTGTGGCTGTGGAATCAGAGGTTAGGAATTCAAATCCCCATTATGCCACCTGGAAGAAATTCCAGGCTGTATAGCCTTTGTCAAGCTGCATAGTCCTAGACAAAAAGCATGATAAATCACTTCTGCGTATTCTCTACCTAAAAAACCCTGGAAAAGGCCACCACAACCAGTCAGAATTGACTTGACAGCATAGAATCTCAAAGCAGGAGCTTCATCGATACTGGCCTGGGGCTGATGAGGACTTTGTGTGCCAAAAGGGATGACGACCAGGAAGTGACCCATGGGACTGGATCAGTGGTACAGGTTGTAATGCTGCAATGTGGAAGGCAGATGAAAGGCCATTGCATTATATTCTCAGGACAGTCTTCATGGCTGATCACCATGACAATTGGCAATATTCGGAGTCGGATACGGCAGAAGAAGAAAAAGAAGATAAGGCACTGTGGGGTAACATGAAGAACATTAATATAGAAGGAAACTGTAGTAAATAACCTAAATTTAAAAAGCTTGGTATGTGTGTGTCCTCATGAAGACTGTCTTAGTATATTATAATGTGACAATCACTCATTTGTCATGACAAACCATGATTTGTATTAGCCATGATTTGTTGCCTAAACTACAATCTGCATGGCAGATTACCTAACTAGTTTTGTTTCTTTTTTATTCTTTTGTCAGCATGTGTTTCCAATGAGCAACTATGGAAATAAACCAGGGACCAGTCACAACTGCTGGTTTGAGAGACACAAGCCATGTTTTAAACAAGCTGAAGTCCATCAATCTTGTTATATTTTCCTTCACAAATGGCATATGGCATATTCTGAATTGAATTATTTACCTGTTGAAACCTGTGGCAAAATTCACTGACTTCTGGCAAATCAACAGTAAGTGTCTTTTCCTCTAAATTTTACATGCAAAGAACATAACGTTCCAACTCTTTTTTATGCAACACCATAAATGTAACATGACACTGTGAAGAGATAGATCAGCATCTGGTCAGCTCCCTAGCACTACATCCTAAACTAGGAATGCAGCAAGCAAAAGGGAGGGAAAGAGTTCTCGTTTATTACAGATATGGTCAGGCAAAAGAAATCAGGGCTCCTGTGTTTAAAAGTAAGTAGTGTTAAAAAGTGAAGATTCCTTCCTATATACACAAACACATATACTCAATCTGTCAAAATGTTCTCCTTTAACCATATATCCTATGCATCAGCATAACTGAAGATAAGAAATCCAGGAACATAGAAATAGGAAAATAAAAACTGCTCATACTGAAAAATGCTGTGGAAAAAGTAACACCCAACTCAGTTGTCACAAAGAAATGAGCATGTACAGATAAAATCCTTTTTCTGAACAATAAAAGTTCAAAACATCTTTGTTATATTTTCAATTCTTATAGTTGCCTTAGGGCAAGAGGGCGGGATATAAATCCAAATAAATAAATAAATAAATAAATAAATAGTTCAATCCTCCCCCGCTAGGTGAGAGCCTTGTCATGGCACAGGGGCTTAAGTGGTCTAACTAGGCAGTGCTGCCCATCTCTTGTCAATGATGTTAGGCTGGGACTAAAACTCACCAAAGCGTCCTCTGCTGGATCCCTTGGGCAAGGTGAAAGCAGAGGGCACACATCATGGTCCACCTAGCAATGGGTGATGTGATATCCAAATGGCTAAAAAACTGCATGCAAATGGACTTGATTTCTCAGGTTTATTTGCATTTGTGGAATGTCGTCATACTAGGTCAGGCGAAAGGAACTGCAGAATGAACTCACCAAAAGTTGCCTTCATTTCAGCAGTTTTGCATTTGACCTAGACGTGGAAGAAGAAGAATTCAACAGAGTCTATGCTAAACAAAATGTATGTACTTGAGGTTGTATCAATTGATACCTATCTGTCAGTGAAACCAACACCACTGGCAGAAGTGATCTACTCTCCCATTCATTCTGCTCAGGACTTGTTGAGTCTGGCGCAAGGAAGTAATCTAACCAGCAGAATCGGGTTAAACAACAGTGATTTAATATTCAACTCATAGCATGGACTGGAGAATAATGCACACGGTGGACTGCTTATATGCAGTGGATCGGCCATTACAAGAAGAGGATACATTTTGACGGGCTTCCAGAAAAGCGGGAACATTCAACACAGCGAATCAGCAACCATGGCTGCTATTTGAATTACACGCCTTTGGGATTTGGCGCGCAGCTTCATCTTAGACTTACGGCGAGGCTGAAACACACAATAATAAGTGCTTGGACACAACAGGACTACAGGTAGATCTGGGATGGAAAAGGAAGCAAAAGTCCCAATATGCAAGTGAAACAACTCACATGAGATTGTGTGGAGCTAGATTTTTTCTTTTATCATTCTCATAAGGCAAAGCTATACAATAAATACTTTAACATGGCTTTCAATATCTATAGTATTCTACTACACCTGGAACATACCATTCACTACATTCTTATCAGTTACATTATGTGTAAATGTGGTATAGATTCATTTCTTGTAATATTAAAATATTTAATACAAAATTATCTAGTGAATTAAAAGGGCTTCACTATTTTGTTTGGATCAATTATTTCACTGTGTTTTCTATTAGCCCTCTTTTTTCAATGTGATCCTCATCTAAATTTCACCTTATTTTAAAACACAGGAATGAAAATGTGTGTACAAAAAGAACAAACAATGCTGTACACATTCTGTTAACTTTTTCTATACATGACAACTTTAATGGCTTTTAAAGGTCACATTAAAACAAAGCATTATCAGAAGATTTTGTTTCCTTCCACTCCTACCATTTTCACTAATTCACATTCCTAATTCACAATGACTTTGATGAATAGAGGCCATTCAACCCAATGCTAAAGAAAAGAGAGAATTTCCTTAAGCTGCCTTAAGCAATAAAATATGGCTGCAAATCTGAAAAGTCTACAGAACTGTCTCATATACCATTTAACAGATTTGAAAATAAGTCTTAATGCAATTTTCAGAAAAAAGGCTCCACTGTCACAAGTAATTAAGATATATTAAATCAGGACCTCATAACAGAAAAGCAATGCTTAAAATGAGTAAAAAATAAAATAAAAAAATCTATCCAGTTTAATTTTATCATCAGAGTTTTTATAAGAAATAACACATGATCACCTGGTGCCTCCATCCACTTAAGTTTTACAAAAGCATGTTAATTTAAGATTTTTGACCGTGTCATTTTTCCATTTAAACTTATCAAAATTGCTGTAGACATACAATGATGATAAAATTTAATCATTCCCTGACATAGACATCTGCTTTTTGAATTAAAATGGATGCCTCAAACCTATACCAGTTGAGAAAATATATCCTCTTGTTGGTATATCAGAGAATAAATAAAACAAGCCCACATCATCTGATGATGTGGACTTGATCCACAAAAGCTCACATTGAAATATAACAGTCTTTCAAGTACTTACAGTGTTTTTGTTTTGTTTATTCTATGATATGCCTGAAACACAGACTAACATGGCTACTATTCCAAAAAATTCATCTTGTTGGAATCGCTCCATCTAAGCTAAAGAGAGAAGTAGCAGTGGATGCCTAGAGAATAAAGCAAGAGAATGACCCGCAACATCCTTCAGATCCAGGAAGATCTATATGGCAAGAACAAACATTATTAAGGATATGCAAGAGTGAAACCAAATTAGAAGATGGAGGACAAGGAACAACAACTCACTGGACAAGGAACAACATTAAATGAGGATATAGCTGAGAAACCCAACCTCCCCTACATCACTTGGAGGACTCTGAATAGGCTGAGGGTTGGAGTGCCTAATTGTAAGACCAACATGCTCAAGTGGGGGTTGCTGGCAGACCACAACATGCTGTGTGAATGTGGAGAGATACAGAATCCGGCTCATTTGCTGGTCTGCCAGAAACATGCACCGATGAGGACTTAAGTTTGGCCAACAAAAAAGAGGAGGAGGAGGAGAATTAAACCGATTTTAATGTTTCTTTCACTAACAGTATATTAGTTATAAATATGCAAATAATACTCATCAGATTTCTTGTTTTAAATTTACATTTGCAAGACATAGTGTGACAGGAATTTTAAACCCCTGCAAGATTTCTCATCACTGGCCTAAAGAAAAGTGCAAAGCTCTTCCCAAAATGATCTCTATAATTTTTGCAAAATATCTCTAATGTCTTTTTTTTTAAAAAGCCAAACATCCTCTCAGCAAGCATAGAACAGCTGGTTCTACACTTTAGTTACACAAAGCCACTGTTCGATCCAGGGACTTTAAAACAAAAATTAAAACTATGAGCTGTTAAGGTGCCAGCTATTTATACCTTCTGCATGCTACTGGGCTGTGGAATTCACAAGAAAATAAAGGACCAATTTAACAACTATAAATGTGCCTCATTTAACACGCTCATTTAAATAGCCAATTTTATTATTATTGAGATAGATATTTTATTTGTACTGTAGTTCTTCATACATTTAAAAGCCTGACCTTCTCATTAGTAATCTAGCTTTCAGCTTGTTACTTTAGCAAAATTCTGCTTGATCAGATACATTCTAGAACAGGGGTTAGCAACCTTTTAAAGTCAGGGGCCGGGTCATGCTCCCTCAGACAGTTGAGGGGGCTGGGCAGGTTATCCCCTCACCATAAACACTGCCATAAAGGCATCTATGGCTGTCATAAATGCACTTACGGTAGCTGTAAATGCATTTACAATAGCTGTAAACATGTCCACAGCCAGCGGCGGTGGCGGCAGCAGTGGTTGGAGAAAGGGCGGGGGCCTGATGATTTGGCACCATGGGCCAGATTAGCCCCATGGGCCATAAATTGTTTTAGACCCATGATGGTGAACCTTGGCACTCCAGGTGTTCTTGGACTTCAAATACCAGAAGCCCAAGTCAGCACTCCTGCTGATCAAGGCTTCTGGGAATTGAAGTTCAAGAACAACTGGAGAGCCAAGGTTCACCATCACTGTTCTAGACAATGACATACACATATTCCACAGGATAATCAATTCTTCTTAATAATTTGAATCATTTACTGGCTGCTATTTAAAGTTTTCAGTAAAAAGCTAGATCAATAATTGAAGTTCAAGAGCACCTGGAATGCCAAGGTTGGCCATCACTAGCCTACATTCTATATAAAATACTACCTATTTTCTATATAAAGCCAGAAAATGGGGGAAGTACCCCAAAGGCATTCTCAATATATTATTTAAGTAACATTATAGAAAAATCAAACATTCTGGAATATTTATCTTTAATCTGGTCATCAATGCAAAACTCCCCACCACCACCACCACCAAATGCTGTGGGAAGAAGAATGTATGAAAAGGACTGATTTTTCTTTTAACTTGAAAGGTACCATCAAGAGGCTGCTGCCTCTCCCTGGCCCCTGCCATCGGCCTGGAATGCAAGGCACCTGGGGCTGCCCTCCTCGGAGCCCCGCCTTGGCGGGATAAAAGGAGGACTCGCTCGACGCCACGGGACCTCGCTGCTGCCTCTTCCTGGCCCCGGCCATCGGCCTGGGATGCGAGGCACCTGGGGCTGCCCTTCTCGGAGCCCCGCCTTGGTGGGATAAAAGGAGGGCGCGCCCGATGCCGCGGGACCTCGCTGCTGCCGCTCCCTGGCCCCTGCCATCGGCCTGTGATGTGAGGCACCTGAGGCTGCCCTCCTCGGAGCCCCGCCTTGGCAGAATAAAAGGAGGATGTGCCCGATGCCGCGGGACCTTGCTGCTGCCTCTCCCTGGCCCCTGCCATTGGCCTGGGATGTGAGGCACCTGGGGCTGCCCTCCTCGGAGCCCCACCTTGGTGGGATAAAAGGAGGATGCGCCCGATGCTGCGGGACCTCGCTGCTGCCTCTCCTTGGCCCCTGTCATTGGCTGACAGATTGGCTGCAGTTGCAAGGTAGCCCAGCATGGCCATAAGAAGACCTGCCATGCCGGGGAGCCGCCAACATTGCCGGATTCTTCCCCTTGGTGAGAACAGGGGTGGCGGGAGCAAGAGATTGGCTGCTGTTGCGAGGCAGCTGCAAATTGTACTGTTAATTGCTATTTTATAATTGTAAATCAAACAATTAATTGTATTACTGGTCTGTGTTTTGTATTAATTGTACTATTGATTGTGATTTGATATTTTTGTAAAGTTTATTGTAATTCTCATTATGATTGTATTTTGCACTATACATGTGGGGCTTCTGAAAAGAGGTTTTCCCTTTTGTCTTGATGCTTTGTTATTGGAGGGTTGATACTGTATTATTGTGATTATAGTTTCCCTGTAATTGTACTGATCAATTATTGTGTATTTGTATCATTATATTGTAACTTTATGTATCTTAATATGTTGTTAGCCGCTCTGAGTCGGCCGTGGGTTGAGTGGAGCGGGATATAAATTTAAATAATAATAATAATAATAATAATAATAATAATAATAATAATAATAATAATAATAATAATAATAATAATAATAATAATAATAATAATAATAATAATAATCAATACCAGTACAATGTTGTGAACCCCTTATTTAAGAAAATATTAGATGAACTTTACCAAAGCATTATGAGGGAGATGTCTGCAAATTTGTGTTGTTCTTTACTCATTCAGTAAGCTCTTTTAAGATATCCAGAATTTCCCCCCAAAGAAATGATCTACATGTTTTGCAAAGGAAAATCACAGGCTTGTTTAATAAGCATGTCATGTACATAGAAGCATGTGCAAAGTCCCTCTTTTAATTTCAGATAGCCTAAACAGCCCAGAATAGCAGGACAATAGCAATACTCAGCCAAATATTATTATTAGAGAAATGTTGTCAATCAGCATAGAGTTTATGTGGTATAGAAAAACCACATCTACTGTTCACAGAACTTACAAATGCTACTTTTTTGACCCCCCCCCTTTACCTTATTTCAATTCTCCCCAAAAGTTAATTAAGGCAGCTTGGAAACAATTGTAAAAATATTATCAGGAGTTAGTCCTGATGTCGCATTTTTTATTTTGTTGTTGTTGTTTTGTTTACGATATTATTATCACATATGCCACAATTCCCAAAATCTCCCATGCTGGTTAATTTATAGCCAAAGAGTAACATTTTGAAACCTTGTTTTTCAAGGTAATTATAGCAATATGTCTCTTCCTGCTCTGAAGAGTGAATGAGATTACATTACCAATTAGTCATAAAACACCTTAAAGATTAACTAGTCAAATGCTTTTACAAATTTTCATGAGTTATAGTTTATTCCACCAGCTGCATTAAATGTTATCCCAAATCTTAGGAGTTAATACAGGATACAGATTGTCAGTAGTGACCTGAGAGGAAAATCAAATTCAGAAAATACTGCCAGTGGCTGAAATCCTATTGTGCAGATCCATGTGCACAATGGAGGTCACGTCATCAGCAGTTGCAAATGGTGATTTTGGCATGTTTTTATCACATTGTGCCCAAGTTGCATGCACTCCAAAAATCACCTTTAAACAGGTATCTTTAATCAGTGGCAATTTGTTGTTTATGACATTGACGTTACACATGTGAAACAGGATTTCAGTCACTGACAATCAAATCATGTTATTAGCACTGGCCATTCATGAAACCGTGTTCCATTTTTCTTTCATGACTTCATGTTTTCGTTGCTTTTTAACTGTACTTTAACTGTACTGTGCTTCTCTAATTTATTAGTTTAGATTACTACATTTATTTGTGAAATGAAATTTTATGGGACATGGAAGAGTTAACAAACGCTAACTGTCCAGGCAAGTATCTTGCCAAGTTCTGGACTTTATTTCTAGCCATTAAGAACAAAGTAGAATCTGTTTGTCACAGCATGAAAATACCAGATCATTTGTCATGGAGACTGCTGAAGGAGGAAGCAATTCAACATTTTGAGGCCAACAAATGAAAGTGCTTCCATACCAGAAAACTGACTTCCATTATGGATTCTGATTAAAAATATGCAGAGTAATAAATAAATCATATTTTTTCCATGATCCAGTTCAAGAATATTTTTATCTGAGGACCAAATTAAATGTTGTGATGTATCTCATGGTGTGCCCTTTAGTAACACATTTTAAAGCTGTTAAATAACTCAAATGGGTGTTTTATGAGTTGAACTGGGCCTTCTGAGGAGGAAGAAAAGAAGACTATAATTATCCCCCTCCCCATATCAAGTGTTACTGTTTATTCTGTCCAGATAGTTTTAATTTGCCAGATGTCCATTTCACAGAGGTTGTTTTCTCCTCCTCCCCCCAGCTTATGCTACATGGCAAGGATCACAGCTAGTTTAGCCCCAACAAAAAGGCAAGGTTTATAAAGATATATACTACAGAAGAGTTTAAGTTTCAAAGTCGCATAAAACTGCCTATTAGAAAACTGATCTATTGTTCTTCTTTTTTGTAAATTACATCTTCTCAGACAGAAGATTCAGATTATGCAACTTTCTCCCATTTTGCAGTAACAGAAAACAATGATTTAAACATTAAGTTTTGAATTTATTTAAATCACATGTCTATCTGTATTTTGAAGTGGGTGGGACAACAGCTGTTAAAACATTAAAAGTGGGAGAAAAATCATGTTCATGGTGGAAAGGGGATTTCTCAGATATTGTACTTGTACCAAGTGTTGTTATGGTGCAGCTTGACTTTATAAAAAGTTAATACAAGAAAAAAAGTTTTTAGCTATAAAGCACAGAGATAATTTATAGGGTTCTAGATGAGGGATTTGCAACCTACAGCCCACAGGACTAATCTGGCCCCCGGTGCCAATTAATCTGGCACACAGTGAGGCCCCCAGCGCCACCACCAGAAGTGGCAAAAATGGGCCAAAAACAGGACAAAAATGGACAAAAATACATTGCCCTCACTCCCACTCCCACTGCCATAGGAAGCAGAGCAAGTAGCAAAAATGGACAAAAATGCATGTCCTCGCTGCCGTAAGTACTGGAAGCAGCAGAAGGAATCATGCCTCCATCCTGTACATCTGTCTGAGGGAGCATGGTCTGACCCATGGCGCGAAAAGGTTGTAAATCCCTGTTCTAGATATTAGTGTTGCCAGACCACACCCATTATAAGGCCTGTGCCAATATGAAACAATATCGACATAATCAGCTGGTCTTATACCATAATAAAGATTTGATTTGATTTGATTCGACATAATCAGTCCACACAAGACCGTATAGAATTTAAGTGGAGTACAAACAACCTGGCTTGATAATCCAGTGAGTTAGGCGACCATGGGGCTAAAGTTTGAGATTTCACTTTCTTATTGTGCTTCAATAGACAGAAAGCAGCCTTTGTAGCTTTGTGCATTCAACACAGTCTTAGAGAGCATTGGCAAGTATGGAATGGTAAATCATTTTAAAGTACAGGTCAACACCTTATCCATGGGTTCAGTAACCACAGGTTCAGTTATCCATGGGTCCAGATATATACAAATTTCCAAGGCACATTACCAGAGTAGGCCACTAGAGGCCAATATCTAAAATGTAATGTTGAGAAGGAATGGATTGTTTCTGGCAGAATCTTTTCCAGAGCAGACCTAAAAGAGTGATAAAGGTATTTGTAGCACACCCACCACATTTATATGACTTCTATGGCTTGCCTGACATCTTGCAGTGCATTTCAGCATTAAGGTGTGTAATGAAGGAATGTAATTAGAGTAGAGAAAAGAATGAGAGCATTGCAGAGTGTGAGTATAAATGGATAGAAAGTAGCATTGATAAAAGTGAAGGCAAGGCCGGGGAAGATTAACAGCAACGGGTAGAGATAGAATGTTAAGAAGAACTGATTTGCATGTTGGACTGGGATTGGTTGAGAGTGAATGATTGATGGGGAAGGTGCTATAACCCTGAGGGTAATTTAGATAAAAAAAGAGAGCTGATGTAAAATAAAAAGTGGGAGAACTGAGTTAAGAAGGAGAGAGAAAGCTGAGGTAAATTAAGGAGAGATAGCTGAGGTAGATTAATAAGAAGAGAGAGAGCTGAGGTAAAAAAATAACAAGAGAGGGGGCTGAGGCAAAATAAGAAGATGAGCAGGGCTTTGAGACTGGTGCTGTCCAGGGATAATTCATCAGAATAGGGGTAGGAAGGTTCCTCTAGAGTAGAAAGGCAGGGTTAATATTTTGTGGGGGAAATTGATAGCCTGTCTTACCTGTAGTATTTTGTAAGTGTTTATTAGTATTAGTTGAAGCTGCCTTTTCTTTGTCACAATTCTAAAACCTGATTATTGTATTTATTTTTATAAATATCTCAGTGTTATTGAAACTTTAAAGAAAAATTAAAAATCTCAGCCATATGTTTATTAACACCTTTAAAGGGAGGGGATTTTTAAAAATTACACTACCAAGATTAGACTGATACACTGGTTAGTAGCTAACCCTAGGAAGTGGGCAGGCTGTAATTTGTCAGGACAGGCTGGGATTGAATTGTTTAATCTCCCAAAACTTGTCTGGCAGTAAGAAAAACCCAGGCCAGACTTTACAGTTTAAAAGCATCCTGGCTGGTAGGATGTCAGATTAATTCCTAGAAGGTGCCTTTGTATGGCTGGAGACAACTGAATGGCACATAACAACAACATAAATTAGTCAAAACAGTTACACAACAAAACCCACCCTATGAAGTAACAAATAAGACACATGGTCAGCCCAGACATGACCAGTTTGAGAACCAAGTTCACAACTGTTTTCATAGAAAAGGTTAGAAAACCTAATATTCTCTCCCGCATATCTTATTTTAGAGAGCAGATGCAAAAGGGCTGTTGCCAGTTAACTGAAAATCACCCAGAGATATACCAGCAAATCCTAAATAATGTCTTATTCAACCCTAGATTAAAGACCCAAAGAAATCTCTACCTCTGATTGAGTAAATGCAAAGATATGTCGAGGAGAAGAAGTTCCTTGAGTTAAGCAGAACAGATAACCTGGGCTGCTAATTCTGCTTCTCTATCTTTTAAAATATTGCTACTGTAGTGTGCAGGATGCTGCAAAAGTTTGAGTGAAAGTTTCAAAATTAATTCATTGAGTAATTTGAAACAAAAAACTTCAAAAATGTTACAATGGAGCCTATTCTGAGGATACTCTTTGCAAGCTTTGTACTTTGATGGATAAAAGGCAAAGTAGATTAGGATAATTTATTCACTCTGTGCCTGCTTGTTCACTCATTTTCTTTCTTAAAATAGCTATAATTTGTGTTAAGCATTCAGGGTAATCTGGGATGGAAAGAATATGTACTTATGCTCTTTTTCTATAATGCATATGGCTTCTATTATCTAATTAAAGAAGGAAATAACTGTGCTGACAAGTTACATAGCCTGGAATATTGCAAAGTTCAATAGAGTTTTTTGTTTTGCTGGAAAAAATGAAGTATTTAGCTGGCTGGAAAGCTGAATGGTATAGGTTTCTGGCTAATGTTAGGAGTTTGATTCCCCACTGTGTCTTCTGGGAGAAGAGCCAGCCTATATAGTCATGAGCAAGCTGCACACTCCCAGAACGCCCCCAGAAGCATGGAATGGTAAACCACTTCTGTGTATCCGAAACCTAAAAGCACTGGAAAGGATCACCATAACTCAGAACTGACTTGATGCTGTATAGCTAGCTATATTTTCTTCCATATAATTCAGCCAAGGCAAGCAGGATTTACTGTAGCAGACCATTCTCAAGAAGAAGCAAATACAAACTAAAGAGACTAGAAATAATAAAGCAGAAAGCTGGAATGACCAGTACATGACTATGTCTGGTACGGTACCACATCCAAATGGTTGTTGTTGCTGTTCAGTCGCACAGTCGATTCTGACCCTTTGTGACCCCATGGACCACCGTACGCCAGGCACCCCTATTCTCAACCATCCTCCTCAGCCCACTCAGACAACAATGAGGGCAACAATGCCCTCTAGCCATCTCATTTTCTGCTGCCCACTTCTTCTTTTGCCCTCAACCTTTCCCAGCATCAAGGCTTTCTCAAGTGAACCCTCTCTTCTCATTTGATGTCCAAAGTACTTTAATTTTATCTTCAATAGGGGCAGTCGGGGTTGATTTCTTTTAAGATTGACCTATTTGTTCTCCTTGCTGTACAGGGGACTCTCAAAATTCTCCTCCAGCACCACATCTCAAAGGCATTTATTCTTCTGTGCTCAGCTTTCCTTATGATCCAGCTCTAACACCGATACATCACTACTGGAAATACCATTGCTTTGACTATGTGGACTTTTGTTTGCAAGGTGATGTCTCTACTTTTAACTATGTTGCCCAAATTTCTCATAACTTGCTTCCAACGGATTAGTTGCCTTTTTATTTCATGGCTGCAATCTCCATCTGCAGTGATCTTGGATCCTAAGAATGTAAAGTCTGTCACTGCTTCTACTTCTTTCTCCATCTATTTTCTGGGGAGTGCCTGTTGCCATTATCTTGGTTTTCTTGTTGTTGAGTCTCAACCCAACTTTTGCACTTTACTCCTTCAATCTAAGCAAGAGCTTCTTCACTTTCTGCCATTAGGGTGGTATCATCTGCATATCTCAAATTGTTGATGTTTCTCTCAGCTATTTTAATTCCAACTTTTGATTCATCCAGCCCTGCATTGTGCATTATGTTCTCTGTATATAAGTTAAATAAGCAGGATGACAAAATTCAGCCTTGTCTTACTCCTTTTCCTATTCCAAACCACTCCATCATTCCATATCCTGCCCTAACAGTTGCTTCTTGAGTCATGTACAGATTTCTCATGAGGCATTTAAGGTGTTCTGGTATTCCCATCTCTTTAATTACTTGCCACATCTTGTTGTGGTCCACACAGTCAAAGGCCTTGGTGTAGTCTATGAAACAGAAGTAGACTTGTTTCTGGTATTCCTTTGTTTTCTCCATGATCCAACGTATGTTAGCAATTTGGTCTCTAGTTCCCCTGCCTCTTCTGAACCCAGCCTGCACTTCTGATAGTTCTCTCTCCATGTGCTGCTGAAGCCTATCATGTACCCTGTTTCCCTGAAAATAAGACATACCCATAAAATAAATATAAGACAGTGTCTTATTTTTGGGGAAACATGGTATTATCTTGACCATGACCTTGCTAGCGTGTGGAATGAGCGCAATGGTTCGATAATTTGAGCATTCTTTGGCACTGCCCTTTTTTGGTATTGGAATGTATACTGATCTTTTCCAATCCTGTGACCATTGTTGTGTTTTCCAAATCTGCTGGCATATAGAATGCAATGCTTTAATTCCATTATCTTTTAGTGCTTTGAATAATTCAACTGGAATACCATCATCTCCACTAGCTTTTTTATTAGCAGTACTTTTAAGGACTTTACTCTCCAGGATGTCTGGCTCCAATTCAAAGCTCTCATCTCTGTGATTGCCAGGGGTGTTGAGGTCCTTTTTGTAAAGTTCCTCTGTGAACCCTTGTTGATTAAAGTCCTCAAAATAGACTTTTAATTTAATTTGACTGCAAACACCATACTTTTAAGTCATTGTGTTTTATTCTTTTTTAAAAAATAATTTTTATTAAAAAAAATTCAAAGACATACAAAAAAGAAAAGAAAACAATGACTAACAATACAATACATAAACAAATCCATAATATCATCTTAACAAACATTACTAAGTGTTAGCACAAAACAATATCTATACTCATTAATTACTATATAACCAGCAAATATTAAAAACTATTATTTCAAAATCCAAGATAATAAAAAATTTTCTGTGCTACCACAAATCTTTGAACAAATAATAATCACCTTGTGAATATATACAATGCCCGGAGAGTTTATTTTCTGCTCAACTCCAGAAACCTCTTTGGAACGGTACTGCTCCCGAACTATCATTTGCCATACAAAAATGATCCACAAATGGTTTCCATATGTTCCAAAATCTGTTCTCTTTTAGGTTATCCCTTTTCACTTTAATCTCCCATGTCAATTTATCATTCAGTGCTAAACTCCACATTTCTTTATACCACTCTCCAAACTGTATATCTATATCATTTTTCCAATTTCTAGCTATACATTGTCTACCCGTTGTCAATACAATTTCCAATAATTCTTTTTCATCTTTGTTTAAACCCAAACCTTCCACATTCGTTAAAAGAATGATACTTGACACCAACTTAACACTTCTACCCATTATTTCAGCAAGCTCACCTTCTATTCTTCCCCAAAAATCCCTTATTTTTTTACAGCTCCACCACATATGTTCATATGTTCCATCAAATTCTCTACATCTCCAACATAACTTATCTCTTTTATTATCCATCTGGTAAAGTCTTAATGGCGTCAAGTACCATTGCCACAACATTTTAAAATTATGTTCTTTAATTCTTACCGACATTGTTCTCATAATCCTCTTTTTCCATTTATTTTTCCACTCATTCTCCCCAATTGTTATATTCAAATTTTGTTCCCACTTCCGTTTCAAATCTTCCTGTGGATCTACACCTCTATTCAATATGTTGTAAAGCTTACTTACAAGACCTTTAATACTACTTTCCCCTTTTCTAATCTTCCTTACCAACTCCTCAAATTCTGTATATGTTCTATCTAACCCTACTTCTTTTTTATATTTTTTGTTCCAGTTGTCCACCTTTAACTTCTGAAACCAATTCAAATTTAATATCTCAAATATTTTTTCCCGCTCAACATCAGAATCACAAGTTTTTAACCAATCCTTCAATAAAAGCATCCCGTTTTTATCCAATATTTCCATTTTTTCCTTATCCAACTTTATTGGGAAACACGTCATATCAGTCAATTCCAAAATTGGAGAGAGATTTGGGACCATATCCTTTTTTACCTTCTTCCACACCTCCATGAGACCTCTCATCATAGTATTATTTGACCTTTTCACCCTATCCTTTATTCCCAAAAAATCATATTTCCAATATTTCTATATTCCTTCATCTCCAATTGTTCCCATATTATCTTTTCTTTTGCCAAAATCTTCACAACGTTCTTAACTTGGAAAGCTCGATAATATGCTAACAAATTTGGCATACCCAGTCCCCCCCTTTTTTTTTTTAGACAAATACCATAACTTCTTTGGTAGCCTAGATTTTTTACCTCCATTACAAAAACTGTTGAACATCTTTTGAAACTCATTAATTTCTTTCTCTTTCAGATGGATCGCTAATGTATCAAATAAAAAATTAATCTTTGGTAACAATATCATTTTACACATTGCAATCCTTCCGAACCATGACAGCTTTAACTTCTGAAGCTCTTGTATTTTATTCTTAAATTCCACTTTCAAGCTGTCATAATTCAATCATTTAAGTTCTTCTAATTTGTTTGAAATAGTTATCCCCAAATATTTCAGCTTATCTTTAATTTGTATATTAAGTGTCGACACTATCTTACCCATCTCACTTAATTTCAAATTACACAGCATCAATTCTGATTTATCCCAATTTATCTTTAATCCTGTTATAGCTTGAAATACCTGTAAATGATCTTTAATCCTGTCCATTACCAGCTCCGGGTGCTTCACCATAAGCAGAGTATCGTCTGCGTACATACTCACTTTATTACCCATAATCCCTTCTATATTTAAATCCTCCCTTATACTTTTAGCTAGAATCTCCATTGCCATAATATTCCTTTATTTTATTTTATTCTTGTGCATCAAACATGGCTGACCTATGGCTGTAATAATGAAGTTCTAAAAACCTGATGGGCTATTTTTGGAGCTCAATATACTATAGGTTAGTTTCAAAGTTGATATATAAATGAGCCACTGGGTGTGTAAGTCTGTTGATACAATGATAGTGTCTGTGTTTGTGTGCTATCAGGAACATTGCAAAATTGCATTGTTTTACTTCCCATGTTCTTGTTTAAACAAATATATTCTTACGTCATTTTATAAATTGAATAAATAGTTTGATCTACAGTTCTGGCAACTGGGCTGCAAAGACAGGCAAATCTCTAGAGCACTGGTTCTCAACCTTTTTTTGCCATGCCCCAGCTAAGCATTTCTATAATCCTGATGCCCCTCCCTTGTGACAAACTTTCTTATTATTCAAAAAGTGAACTTCTATTAATGTGGAGGAAGCCTAATGCAAGCGCGGCGCCAAAATGGCCGCCACGCTCTTTGCGGGCCCCCCCCACAGGACGAATGATCCGGGTAGTTTAGGGCGTGGCCAGCTCCCTCATAAAAGGGGTGGCCACGAGGCAGCCGAGCTGCCATTTTAGCTAAGCGACGGAGCAGAGAAGTTTTTCCCTGTGTCTCCGTCGCTCCTTACCTGGAAGCCTTTTTGGCGGCGAATCTTCTCTTTTGGCTTCCTTTGCCTTGAGCGAGATGCCTTCGAAGAAGAAGGCACTTTCGGGTGCGGCTTGCACGAGCAGGAGGCGCAATCCGGGTCGGAGGACCACGGTGGCGCCTCCCCAGCAGCCGCCTTTGCCGGCACCCGCCGGGACCGGCGGGATGGGGTCGATCACCCCTTGGCCGGAAGCTGCGGCCCGCGCCCCACACGCGGTGGATACCGCTTCTGGATCTGCTCATTCTGCTGGGCCTGCACCAGCGGTGGCGCAGCTCCCCCCGGGGCCTTCTAGCCTTGGGGGGTGGTCTGGCCCTCTGCCTTGGCAGGTGCCGGCACCGACCCTCCCGGGCTTCGGTGCGGGGCAATGGCCCTACCCAGGTCCTGGGGTACAGGGCCCTGTACCCGCGCCTCTCACAGGTGGGCCGGCCGGCCCTTGGCCCCAGGTTAGCGTGCAGGCCTTACTGGCCCATGTGGCGGCCCTTGAGGCCTCTTTGGCTCGGGCCAGCCACGCTGGGGCTACCGGTGGGGTTAGTTTTGAGGCGCCGTCGGTCGGGCAGCAGCAGGCGACGGGACGGGTCGAGCTGCTGCAGGCGCATGGCGCAACTTCAGCCACTGCCTCGCAGCTCCCTGGCCAGCAAGCAGGTGTGGGTCAGGCCCCGATGATGAGCTCTACGGCGGTCGTGATCTCCGACGCCCCCGGTGGGCCGGAACCCCCGGTGGGGGCGGCCTGCGGGGGTGCGACATGTGAGTATCCGGTACAAGCCAATACACCTACACACATTGCCACTACTGGGGGGCCTTTCAATGGCCTTGGCCTCGCGCGGGTGGTGCGGTGGCCCAGCCGCCGGCGCCCCACTTGGCGATGTCGACTGCTGCACAGCTTGCTGGGGTTACAGGTGTTCCTTACCCTGCCGGGAATTTATTGGGGGTGGCGGGGCCAGCACAGGCCCCTTTTCAGATGCCCGCGCTGGCTGCGGTCCCAGTTTCGGCCTTGCCAACGGCGGGATATTCTTTGCCACTGGGTGACCACCTAGCGCAAGCCACCAGGGAAAAGATATGGCGGGGGGAGTATGTCGATATCTTCTCCCTCTTAAACAGAGAGCCCACCAAGGAGGAGAGGGAGGGGCAGGATGAGAAGGATAAGGAGCAGGCACGTCGTCGCAAGCCACCACGTACCTGGGCCAACTGGCTGCCGGCTTATTTAATTTACATGGCAGTGTACTTGAGAGCGCGGCCAGATTTGGCTATTCCGATGGTCCAATATTTGGACAACATCTATAGGGCGATGGTCGACTTTCCGGGCCCCTCGTGGTTGGCTTATGACGAGGAATTTCGCATGCGGATTCCCCTGCACCCCGAGATGAGGTGGGACGAGCCGTGCCAGAGGCTTTGGCTTCTGCATATGACGCCCACGCGCCCTGCGCCAGGGGAGAGATACCATTGTGGACATGCGGTCCAGCGAGCGGCTCCAGCTCAGGTTCCCCGCCAGGTGGTGGGGCAGGGGGTTCCAGCCCGCCTGCTGTGCTGGACTTTCTCGTCCAATGGTTCCTGCAATAGGAAAAATTGCAAGTACAGGCATGAGTGTCCCACCTGTGCGGGCCCCCACGCAGCCTCTGCCTGTCCCAGGCCTGGAGGGACGCGGGGCAGAGGGAAGGGCGGACAGTGGACTGGCAAGCCTGCCGCAGATGGAGCTAGTTCACCGAAAGGCTCCCTCCCCAATTAATGTGGACATGTTGGAGCGTTGGCTCGCATTGTACCCAAAGGGGGAGGATGCAGATTATCTGCTTCGGGGCTTTAGACAGGGGTTCCGTATTCCTTTCATGGGTGACAGGTCCCCTCAGGATGCCCCCAACCTTTTGTCCCTTAGGGGAAGGGAGGAGGTGGTTGCCGCCAGCATTAATAAGGAGGTCAATGCGGGCAGGGTCGCCGGCCCTTTCCCTGCACCCCCGTTCACTAACCTTAAGGTGTCGCCCCTGGGCTTGGTTCCCAAGAAATCCCTGGGCGAGTTTCGCCTTATCCATCACTTGTCCTACCCAGCCGGCCGATGGGTCAATGATGCTATACCTGATGACCTTTGCTCAGTCAGGTATACGTCTTTTGACCATGCGCTGCGCATGGTGCGCTCATGTGGCCCGGGTGCGCTACTGGCTAAGTGCGACATTAAGTCGGCTTTTCGCCTCTTGCCTGTGCACCCGGGCGACTTTGAATTGCTGGGTTTTAAATTCCGGGGTGAATATTATTTTGATAAGGCCATGCCTTTTGGCTGTTCCATATCATGCTCTGCATTCGAGCGTTTCAGTACCTTCCTGGAGTGGGCGTTCGTGCGCAGGCCAGGGTCCCGGTCTGTAGCCCATTACCTGGATGACTTTTTATTCGGGGGTGAACGGGGCTGGGACACGTGTCCACGTCTCCTCAACACATTTCAGACGCTAATGGAGGAACTCGGTGTCCCTTTAGCGCCCGAAAAGACCGAGGGCCCATCTAACAAGCTAGTATTCCTGGGGGTGGAGATCGACACAGTAGCGCAGGCGTCTAGGTTACCGGGGGATAAGGTGTCCCGGTTAGTGGCCCTCATCTCGGATTTGCTGGCCAAGCGCAAGGCATCGCTGAGGGAACTCCAAGTGTTACATGGTCACCTTAATTTTGCCTGCAGGGTGGTCGCACCGGGCAGGGCTTTTGCCCGGCGCTTATGCGATGCCATGGCAGGGTTATCCAGGCCCCACCATAGAGTCAGGATTACCCGGGGTATCAGGGCAGACATGTTCGTCTGGTTACAGTTCCTGAGGGAGTTCAATGGGGTCTCATTTTGGAGGTCTGACCTCCTGGCTTCCCCGAGTTTTCAGGTCCAGTCTGATGCCTCAGGATCCCTGGGTTATGGGATGTACTTCAATGGGAAGTGGGCCTATGGTGGGTGGCCACCGGCACAGGCAGGCACGGGTCACCTGCGTGATCTCACATACCTTGAATTTTTTCCTATCCTGGGGGCTTTGATGCTGTGGGGCGAGGAATGGGCCAACTCGGTCGTGCATTTTTGGTGTGACAACGCTGCGGTTGTCCGTATCATCAATGCACAGACTTCTAAATCACCCAGGGTTATGGACCTCGTGCGCCAATTTGTGCTGCGCTGCCTGCGCCTCAACGTTTTGTTCAGGGCTAGGCACGTCCCGGGGGTTAATAATATTGCCGACGCTTTGTCCCGCCTGCAGATCTCCCGGTTCCGTGCCTTGGCCCCGGATGCGGAGGAATTTCCCTCGCCACTCCCGGACGAGATATGGACCATTGGCAGGGAGAGGTGAACCGGGCGATCGGCCTGTCACTGGCGCCCCGCACGCGTAAGGCGTATCAACAAGCTTTTAATTCTTATAGGGCATTTTCAGCCCAATTTCACCTGCCAGAGACCTGGACTATCCCGGTGGACCATGTGCTGCGGTTCATGGTTCACCTGCATTCCCAGGGCCTCGCACCTCGCACCATAGCATCTAAGCTGTCAGCGTTGGCTTTTATGGCCAAGGTGGGGGGTCATGTGGACAGCACCTCTGACTTCCGTGTGAGACATGTTTTGGAGGGGTGGGTGCGCGAGCGCGGGCGTTGCCCGGACGACCGGCACCCTATTTCCCCAGGGGTTCTTACCCAGTTGGCCCGGGGCTGGCCAGGCCTCTGTTTTGATCATTATGAGGCAGCCCTTTTTCATGCAGCCACAACGGTGGCATTTTTTGGAGCGCTCCGCATCAGCGAACTTGTGATGCTGTCTAAGGCGGATGCAAGTTGTAGGGCACTGGAACTCGATGATGTATATGTTGCCAAAGACTGGGCCCAGTTGAGGATACGCTCCTCTAAGACTGATCAGCAGGGCGTAGGCAGTGGTGTAAGACTGCTACGGTGTTCTTTGGCAGACATCTGTCCGGTTGGTGCCCTACAGGAGTTTCTTGCACTGCGTGGCACGCACCATGGCCCGTTTTTCTGTCACCAGGATGGGTCTCTCCTCACTAAATTTCAGTTTTGGAAGGTGACAGGCAGAGCCCTCGCCAGGGTGGGCCTACCAGGTGCCCGTTATGGCACACATTCATTCCGTATCGGGGCAGCCTCTACAGCAGCTGCGTTTGGGTACTCTGGGGCTGACATACGCAGCATGGGAAGGTGGGGTTCACGATGTTTTCAGTTTTATGTGCGCCCGCTCCCCCCGTGAGTACCAACCCAGTCACCTTACATCATTTCCCTCGTTTTTTCCTTACAGACCCTGGGTGTCGTATTACACCGGTGACAGTATGGCTGGTGGGCCACAGCTACGTGCAAAGGGCAGCGCGTTACGCTGCGGCGACAGAGTGGGGACCCCGACTGGGACTGGGTGAACATGCCAGTCTCACATGGCATGGTAAGCCTGGGATGTTGTGGCGGGAGCTGCTGCCTTTTCTGTTTTCAGGCAGAAGTGCTGCCCCGCCTGACATTCTCATCATGCACTTGGGGTGCAACGATTTGGGTCAGGTCACTGGCTTGTCGCTCAAGCATGCGATTTGCGAGGACCTCGCCTACTTGCACTACGTCTGGCCTCCCGCAACCCTGGTTTGGTCGGACATTGTCCCGCGCCATTCTTACAGAGGAGGAGTTGACCTCATGGCCATTGACCGCGCTAGGCGCGCGGTCAATAAGGCAGTGCTGCGGTTCCTTGCCGACAAGGCTTGGGGACGGGTCAGTCGTCACCCCGCTATTGGACTAGAAAATTATGATTTGTACGCAGGGGATGGGGTCCATCTGTCGCGAGGAGGTATGGATCTCCTGTTGGGTGATTGGCGAGCAGGCCTGTTGACCGAGCTGACGGTCTGGGGGGGGGGCGTCAGGCCTTCTTTGAAGCCCCTCCGTGTGGCGGGTAGCACTGGTAAGGTAAACAGTTATGACCCACAGGTATCCGGCAGGTTCGCAATTGACTGGACAACACTAGATAGGAATAAATTAGTTAAACGTTGTCCGGTCAACGACGAACCAGGCGATGGGGTGATGGCGATAGCTAGCCAGCATGCATCACCCCGTGATTTCACGGATACGAGTCAGAGGGTGGGGTCATCAGTTAGATATTGACTACGGTCAACAATTTGTTTGTTGTCAACAAACAAATTGATACAAATTGATACATTGTAACCAATTGCCGTTGGCAATTTTGGGTGGTACCTTACCAGTGTTACTTCGGCCTGCTTGCCTTAAGAATTATGATTGGTCGTTTTACCAATACAAATTTATAATTCGGACTAGGGCATGAATCAATAAATGTGGCCCAATGCCGTTATCCACTTTCAATGGTGTCTGAGTCCGTTATTGGGGGGTGCGCCTGCAATGCAAGCGTGGCGCCAAAATGGCCGCCGCGCTCTTTGCGGGCCCCCCCCACAGGACGAATGATCCGGGTAGTTTAGGGCGTGGCCAGCTCCCTCATAAAAGGGGTGGCCACGAGGCAGCCGAGCTGCCATTTTAGCTAAGCGACGGAGCGGAGAAGTTTTTCCCCTCCACCCCCTCCCTAGTTAACAGTGTGATATTATGGTCGCTTCGGGGCCGGGTGGGAATTTTTGGCTGGGACCCACATTGGCTTCCGGGTCCTGGTTTTTTTGCCCATCCCACACTGTTGCTATGGTTTGATATAGGGGTTCTGCTATGACTGCTGTTGACTTTGGTCACATGGGCGGGTAGCACTGGTAAGGTAAACAGTTATGACCCACAGGTATCCGGCAGGTTCGCAATCGACTGGACAACACTAGATAGGAATAAATTAGTTAAACGTTGTCCGGTCAACGACGAACCAGGCGATGGGGTGATGGCGATAGCTAGCCAGCATGCATCACCCCGTGATTTCACGGATACGAGTCAGAGGGTGGGGTCATCAGTTAGATATTGACTACGGTCAACAATTTGTTTGTTGTCAACAAAAAAATTGATACAAATTGATACATTGTAACCAATTGCCGTTGGCAATTTTGGGTGGTACCTTACCAGTGTTACTTCGGCCTGCTTGCCTTAAGAATTATGATTGGTCGTTTTACCAATACAAATTTATAATTCGGACTAGGGCATGAATCAATAAATGTGGCCCAATGCCGTTATCCACTTTCAATGGTGTCTGAGTCCGTTATTGGGGGGTGCGCCTGCAATGCAAGCGCGGCGCCAAAATGGCCGCCGCGCTCTTTGCGGGCCCCCCCACAGGACGAATGATCCGGGTAGTTTAGGGCGTGGCCAGCTCCCTCATAAAAGGGGTGGCCACGAGGCAGCCGAGCTGCCATTTTAGCTAAGCGACGGAGCGGAGAAGTTTTTCCCCTCCACCCCCTCCCTAGTTAACAGTGTGATATTATGGTCGCTTCGGGGCCGGGTGGGAATTTTTGGCTGGGACCCACATTGGCTTCCGGGTCCTGGTTTTTTTGCCCATCCCACACTGTTGCTATGGTTTGATATAGGGGTTCTGCTATGACTGCTGTTGACTTTGGTCACATGGGCGGGTAGCACTGGTAAGGTAAACAGTTATGACCCACAGGTATCCGGCAGGTTCGCAATCGACTGGACAACACTAGATAGGAATAAATTAGTTAAACGTTGTCCGGTCAACGACGAACCAGGCGATTGGGTGATGGCGATAGCTAGCCAGCATGCATCACCCCGTGATTTCACGGATACGAGTCAGAGGGTGGGGTCATCAGTTAGATATTGACTACGGTCAACAATTTGTTTGTTGTCAACAAACAAATTGATACAAATTGATACATTGTAACCAATTGCCGTTGGCAATTTTGGGTGGTACCTTACCAGTGTTACTTCGGCCTGCTTGCCTTAAGAATTATGATTGGTCGTTTTACCAATACAAATTTATAATTCGGACTAGGGCATGAATCAATAAATGTGGCCCAATGCCGTTATCCACTTTCAATGGTGTCTGAGTCCGTTATTGGGGGGTGCGCCTGCAAAAGGCCATTCACTGTTAATAACTCATTCTCAAATTGCCCCCAAGGGAACCAGTACAGACTGATGTGGTCCCTATCTCACCTGCCACACACCTACCCACCAAAGAACAACCTGCCAAGTTGACCAGCATAGGATGAAAAAAAAAACCTCCCTCAATGTCACAGGATGGCAGTACCACTGGGAAGCAGACACCCTAAATCTCCTCTCTCAGTTTGACATCATATTAGTGCATGAAACTTGGACAAGGATAGACATCTCTCTAAATGGATATCACTCACATGCAATAGAGGAATCCTCAGGACTGGAATGCAGACATCTCAAAGGTCGACTGGGGTTACTAATCTCCACCTCTTTGCATGCAACCACCACACCACTTAGTCCTCTTAACCAACTGGCAGTGGCTGCCAAGATCAAATCAAGAGCCATCACACTACTGGTAATAAACATATATCTACTTCCACAGTACAAGAAATCTGAAAGCAATAACATCTGAATCAAACTTAAAAACTATATCCTTGAGCTAATGCTGATGCATCCAAAAGCATTTACGATACTGGGAGGAGACTTCAATCCCCTTAAAATTCAAATTGCCCCCCTGTGTGGCTGGGAACCACAGCCTTAGAGCATCCATAAAGTGGATGTCAACCCCCTGTAATTTCAGACTTTCTTTGATTTTACCATGCAGGTAGTCTCGAACTGACAGTAATGGCTAAGCATTTTAGAGTAGTAGGCCCTGCAGGCTTAAATAGAATATTTTTCCTAATTCAGAATACTATTAAGGTAATCTTGTACAAATGGTTCATTTACCTCCTATTGAGTACAGTCTCTTTAATTAAAATGAAAATCTTTCTTCATTTGCTCTATAGTTTCCAAAGAGAATGTCATTACAAATATTATATCCTTCTATAAATCAGAAACAGAAAACTACTTTTAGAACAATCAAGGATGGACAAACTATTACTATATTTATGTGAAGAATATTCAAAACCCCATCACTATCAGAATAAAAATAAACACAATTAGTGAGAAGGTAGAATTTATTTGCTCACAGCTTTTAAGCAAGAAAAATATTTTGAAATTGACCATAGCTTTCAAATATTGCTCAAATGTTCTTCTACATTACTAGTTGCAAGTATGATAACATTTCCAATTACTTCACTATTGAAATCAGTGACCCTTAACTTTTTCAGAGCCAGAACCCAACTTAAATCAAATTTACATCATGGAATTCATTTTTCCAATTCTAATTTAATTATTCTATCCCCACTGCTTTCACCTTCTTCCTGATTCTTTGCCTTGTTATTCTATACTCTAAAAGATCGTGCCAAAATATCTCCTCTTAAGAGATTAAAAGTAGCCAAAAAGGAAGTGTATGGCATATAATTGGCTCTTATGATGCTAAACTCAAATAAATAAGTAGTAATAAACCATATCTGAAATAGTTAGTCCGAATACATCACTTAACTAAGTTATTAATCAAACAGTGCAAGTACAACCATTTTGTTTTCTTACCATACCAAAAAACAAACACTTGAGCAAATGTTTGAATTCATAAAGCCTTCATCAGGCTTAACATTAAGCAGTCCTTTTCAGAAGGTTAAAACCCAATATGGCGTAGTGGGTAGATTGATGTTTGAGAACTCTGGAGACCTGGATTTGAATCTCAATTCAGCCATGCAAACTGAATAGTGATGTGGAACTGGTAAAATTACTTCTTAAACATCTGACTTATATTGAAAGCACTATTAGGTGCAATATAAGTTAGCTCTGACTAGACAAGGCATAACATAACTTCAAAAGCAGGGGTTAAAGTTTTAGGAGGAGAAAGAAAAGCTATAAATTGTGATTGTAATGAGATGGAATGGGAGAAGTAGCATGAAGATTTAATTAGACTGGACCATATTGGTGCTGAAAAGCTATCATGTTACAAGGGTAAGACAAATTCATAGTTCTTACTTGGAAAACATAAATGTTTGCAGTTATTTGCAGTTATTTGACTGTTTTAACAAACTTAACATTGTGTTCATTTCATTATCTTTTAGTTAGATCCGTAAAAGCTTTATCAAACTGGTAAACTATGGATTTTTATTTCTTTATTATTATTTTGCTAGAGGAGCAACATTGAGACCTTTAATTAATAGGGAGGAAATATAGGTTTTTTTAAGGTAACATCACTAATTCACTTTCTTCCAGACTACAAACAGAGGTTATTATTATCATTTCAAAAGCTATTCCATGACTACTACTTTTTTGAACAACCGAATTAATAACTCTGTCTGTCTATAACAGGTTAGTGTGGGAAATTCTATTGGAAAAATTACTGTACCTTTATTTGTCTTAGAGCAGGCAGATGAAAGTAAACACTGTAAACAGTTCTAATATGAGGCTGCAGTCAACATAAAGACAGAAACAAGGTTGAAAGCTATCTCTAAGTTATTTCTTGCACAAAAGAAAACTATAGATATCAATCATATCAAAAGAAAAAGCATTCTGCATAGTCTTGTCTTGTTCATGTGCCATTCAAAAATAAATCTTGAGGTTCTTAAACCATAAAAGCAAGAAGAAGAAGAAAATGGTGCTTAGCTTCACAGCAGTATAGCTCAATTTTTGACAGGGAACTAGAGATGCCAGAATCATATCAGTTCTTCAAAAATTGGTTAAGCTCAGAAATCAAAGCTTGATGAGAAAAATCCTTTGAATCCTAAAATTGCCTTATAAAGACAACAAGTAAAGAAAAGGAAGCCCCCTGTATTGCCAAGCAAGCTTGCCAGGCCAACTGCCTTTCAGGTCCTTTAGGATCTGGAGACAATAAGCACTCAGTGGTTAAAGAAGTAAAGCTTTATTAGATAAATCTTCCTACAATTAACATGAACAAGAAATCAAAGCAACAGCAAATGCAGCGCCAAAATGGCCACCGTGCTCTTTGCGGCCCCACCCCACCCCAGACTCAGACATCCAGGTAGTTAGGGGCATGGCTAACCCCTTATAAAAGGGGTGGCCACGAGGCGGCCCCTTCGCCATTTTAGAACAGCGACGGAGCGGAGAAGTTCGCTCCAACGCTGCTATTTTGACTTTTGCTGTCCTTGATCGGGGATATCTCTCCTCCGATCAGTGCTTATAGGTTTGGGTGGCCATGGCACCCAAACGGAAGACTCCCGTGGCCCCGCGGCCGCGCGCAGAAGGAAGGGCTTGCCCTACCCCCTTGACCACCTCACTTGGGCCACCATTGGGCCGGAGGGCTCATGCAAGGGCGCCAAGGGGGGGGGCGGCAGGGTTCCTTTGACCACTGCCACCAATGTTGGTGACCAGGCCCCTGCCCCCCTGCCCAGCCGTAGGGCTCGAGCGGGGGCTGTGCGGGCCTGCTCCCCGGGGGTTTCCGCCCCATTGACTCATCCGGCTTGGGGCATGGTGGCCCAATTGGTCACGGCACGGGATCACGCCCTGTTATCGCACCAGCACCCCATGGGCCAGATTATTTGGCCTGGCCATATTGCGGCCAGGGACTGCCACATGGCTTTCCCCCTCTGCCTAGTCAACCATTGCCTGGTGGGCCACCCAGCCCACCCGGCCCACCTTATCATGGTGGGTCAGACACTGTTGATATGCTGCTTGCCCGCATAGCGGCCCTCGAGGCATCCATGGGGATCGCCCCATCACCACTGGATTATGGGTTTGGCCATTCTTTGGCCACGGCCCTTAGGCCTATTCCGGCCTCTCAGCAGGCCATCAGCCGGGTTGAGCTGCTGGAGGCCGTCAGGCCAATGCATGCTGGTGCTCCGCAGCTCCCCGTCCAGCCACCCCAGCAGGGCATCCCGTCATTGTCCGGTCCTACTTGGCCTGGATGCCCAGTGGCTCAGAGCTCGATTTCCATTGCGAGCTCCGACGCCCGCCAGGGGCCGGAACCCCCAGTGGAGGAGGCCCAGGTGGGTGCAACAAGTGAGTTTGCTGGTCAAGTCAGCACACTGGCGACACTGACACATGCTACTGGTGGGGTGCAGTGGCCCTGGCCTCACTAGTCTGCTGCGGGTGGCCAGTTCACTGCGCAATACCCTCTGACCTCCGGGGCTCCCAATTATTCTCAGGGTTTGCCGGGGATAACCGCCCCATCGGTTCCAGCTCAATTTCCTGGGGGATGACAGGGCCCATTATATGTTCCTCCACTTCATTCTGTGCCAACTACGGCCATACCGACGGCCGGCTACTCCCTGCCCCTGGGCAAACATTTATCCCAGGCCACCAGGGAAAAGATATGGCGGGGGGAATATGTTGATATTTCCAACCTCCTTAACCGTGAACCTACTAAGGAGGAGAAGGAGGGGCAGGATGACAGGGACAAGGAATTGTCCCATCGTCGGAAGCCCCCTCGTACGTGGGCCAACTGGTTACCGACCTATTTAATATACATGGCAGTATATCTTAGGGCTCGTCCTGATTTGGCCATTCCGATGGTCCAGTATCTGGACAATATTTACCGGGCCGTCGTGGATTTCCCTGGCCCGTCATGGTTGGCCTATGATGAGGAATTTAGGATGAGGGCGACCCTTCACCTGGAGATGCGGTGGGAAGAGCCCTGCCAGCAACTATGGCTGCTGTATATGACCCCTACACGGCTGGCACCAGGTGACCGGTACCACTGCGGCCATGCCGTGCAGTGGTCTGCCACTACACAGGTTCCCCACCAGCCGGCGGGGCAGGGGGTTCCAGCCTGCCTGCTGTGTTGGAGCTACTCCGCCAATGGAGTGTGCAACAGGCGCCAATGTAAATTTAGGCATGAGTGCCCTTCCTGTTATGGCCCTCATGCAGCCTCCGCATGCCTGCGGGCCGGTGGGTCCCGGGGTAGGGGAAAGGGATACCAGGGGTCGGCCAGAGCTCCCTCTGACCCCGCTACCCATTCAAAAGGCCCCCTCCCCAATTAATCTTAGCATGCTTGAATGGTGGCTACGCGTATATCCTAGACAGGATGATGCGCTCTATCTGCTAGAGGGTTTTACTTTTGGCTTGCGGATCCCGTTCAGGGGTATTCGTGCGCCGTTCAGGGGTATTCGTGCCCCGAATTTGCTGTCTCTTCGGGGTAATGAGGACGTTGCGGTGGAGAAGATAGCCAAAGAGGTTAGAGAGGGTAGGGTTGCTGGACCGTTTGATACGCCCCCATATCCAAATTTAAAAGTATCCCCTCTGGGCTTAGTACCGAAAAAGTCCTCAGGTGAATTTCGTCTGATTCACCATCTTTCTTACCCTGCGGTTCCTTGGTCAATGATGCTATACCGGATGACCTTTGCTCGGTCCGGTATACGTCCTTTGACCAGGCCTTGCAGGTGGTACGCTCATGTGGTTGCGGGACGCTACTGGCAAAGTGCGACATCAAATCGGCATTCCAATTGTTGCCAGTGCAGCCTGATGACTTTGAGCTTTTAGGTTTTTGTTTTCGGGGCAAGTGTTATGTGGACAAGGCTATGCCTTTTGCCTGCTCCATTTCGTGCTTGGCCTTTAAACGTTTTAGCACCTTTCTTCATTGGGCTTTCGTTCAGAGGTCGGGATCCCGGTCCGTGGCACACTACATTGTTGATTTTTTGTTCGGGGGTGGACACGACTCGGGCACGTGTGGATGCCTGCTTCACATATTTCAGGGGCTCATGGAGGAACTTGGTGTTCCTCTGGCACCTGAAAAGACAGAGGGCCCAGCCACCACTCTCACCTTTCTTGGTATAGACATTGACACCGTTGCCCAGACATCCAGGTTACCCATGGAAAAGGTGACTCGGATCTCAGATGCAATTTGGCAATGCTTGCCAAGCGCAAGGTGTCTCTCCGGGAGTTGCTGGTACTCCACGGCCACCTCAACTTTGCCTGCAGGGTGGTAACACCAGGTAGGGCCTTCGCTAGGCGTCTTTGTGATGCTATGGTGGGTCTTTCAAAAAAGCACCACAGGGTCCGGCTGACTAGGGGTTTGCGGGCTGACCTGTCGGTTTGGCTCACATTCTTATAGGGCTTTAATGGCATTTCCTTTTGGACAGCTGAGCATATGGTCAGCCCTCAGTTCCAGGTCCAGTCAGTTGCCTCAGGTTCCCTCGGGTATGGGATTTATTTCGAGAGTAGGTGGGCCTACGGTAAATGGCCTCAGGAATGGCAAGGCACGGATCGCTTATGCGATCTTACGTTCCTTGAGTTTTTTCCGATTCTAGGTGCACTTATGCTCTGGGGGGACATGTGGGCTAATTCCGTAGTTCACTTTTAGTGTGACAATGCTGCCGTAGTGCATATTGTTAACAACCAAACATCTAAGTCTCCCAGAGTCATGGCCTTGGTTCGACAATTCGTTCTTAGGTCCTTGCGCCTTAATGTGCTTTTTAGGGCCAGACATGTGCCAGGTATTAACAATGATATTGCTGATGCTTTATCCTGCCTGCAGATCTCCCGGTTCCATGCCTTGGCTCCAGATGCAGAGGAACTTTCCTCTCCACTTCCGGCCGAGATGTGGACCTTTGGCGAGGAGAAGTGAACCGGGCGATTGGCATGTCTTTGGCACCTCGAACGCGTAAGGCGTATCAGCACATGCTACTTAAGTTTAGGGCTTTTTGTAGGGAGAGGCAGCTGCCTGACATGTGGCCAATCCCGGTTGTCCATGTTTTGCAGTACATGGTGCACCTTCATGCTCAAGGTTTGGCCCCACGCACCATTGCCACCAGGCTTTCGGCCTTGGCATTCATGGCTAAGGCATGGGGCTTTACTGATTGCATGGGTGACTTCCGTATACGCCATGTGTTGGAAGGGTGGACAACGTGAACGCGGCTGCCGCCCGGACACACGTCAGCCTGTTTCACCGTGCCTTCTGTCACACCTTGCTCGGGGCTGGCATAGCCTGTGTTATGATAGGTATGAGGAATCTCTTTTTCATGCAGCTACCACCGTAGCTTTCTTTGGAGCTCTGAGAATCAGCAAGCTGGTCCCACTTTCAAAAGGGGACATGTCTCGTAGGGCACTGGAACTGGAAGATGTATCTCTCAACCAGGAGTGGGCTCAGTTGAGGATTCGTTCCTCAAAGGCCGATCAGCACGGGAAGGGTTGTAGTGTGACGCTTCTACGATGCACGTTTGCTGACATCTGTCCGGTTGGTGCCCTACATGCGTTTTTGGCAGTGTGTGGTTCATGCCCTGGCCTGTTGTTCTGCCACCAGGATGGGTCCCCCCTTACCAAATTCCAATTCTGGAGGGTTACTGGGACAGCACTTCACAGTGCGGGCATCCCTAGGGCTCGTTATGGTACCTATTCATTTAGGATAGGCGCCGTGTCAACTGCAGCTGTTTTTGGGTACTCGGAGGTTGATATACGTCGGATGGGCAGGTGGGGATCTGCACGCTTTTCTTTGTATGTACGTCCCCTCACTGTATGAGTGCCTCGTTATGCCCTCAATTCTCTCTCCTTCTTTTACAGACCCTGTGTGTTTCTGCACACTGGTGGCAGTGTGGCTGGTGGGCCACAGTTATGTGCACTGGGCGGCACAGTACGCTGCTTCATCGGAGTGGGGACCCCATCTCGGGCTACGTGTATCCACGCGTATGCAGTGGTATGGTGTGCGCGGCATGAGGTGGCGGGAACTGTTGCCATTCCTGATGTCCATCAGGGATACCGGACCGCCAGATGTTTTAATTCTGCACCTCAGTGGCAATGATCTCGCACAGATCACTGGCCTTGCCTTAAAGATGTCGGTGTGCAGTGACCTGGCATTCCTTCACCATTTATGGCCGTACACACGGTTGCTATGGTCAGACATCGTGCCGAGACACTGTTATAGGGGAGGCATTGACCTCCGCGGTCTGGACCGTGCCCGGCGGTCATTGAGCAGGGCTGTTGCCAGGTTCCTTATGGAGAATGGCTTCAGTACACCCCTTCGTCACCCGGGGATAGGGTTGCAGGATTCTAGCCTGTATTCTGGAGATGGGGTTCACCTGTCAACAAGAGGTATGGACCTCTTTCTGGAGGATGTGCAAGCGGGCCTGGTGACCGAGTTGTCGGTCAGGGGGGAGCGGTGAGTCATCATGGATGCCTCCCCATGTGGCGGGTAGCACTGGTAAGGTAAAATTTATGACCCATAGGTATCCGGCAGGTTCACAATTGATTGGCCAACATGTAGATAGGTACAGGGGAAACAGGCTTGGCCAGTCAAGGGCGAACCATGACCGGGGTAATGCTAGGAGCTTCACAGCCTGCATCACCTTGATATTTTAATGGATACACGTCAGAGGGTGTGGTCAATAGATAGTATATTGACTTCAGTCAACAATTTGTTTGTGACAACAAACAAATTGATACAAATTGATACATAATAGCCAATTGCCATTGGCAATTTGGGTGGAACCTTACCGATGCTACTGCGGCCTGCTTGCCTTAAAGAATTACAATTGGATGATACACCAATTGAAAGTTATAATTTGGACTAGGGCATTATTCAATAAAAGGGGCCCAATGCCTTTAATCCAATACTGGTGTCTGAGTCTTTATTTGGGTGGGTGCGCCTGCAAAGTGCTTACAAAGCAAGTTTCTCCAATCAGCTACTGGGAGCCTAGTTGTTGTTGTTCAGTCGCACAGTCGACTCCAACGTTTTGTGACCCCATGGACCATTGCTATCCAGGCACCCTGTCCTCCACCATCCTCCTTAGTCCACAGAGCCCCGTGCCCATTGTGTCTACAATACCATCTAGCCATCTCATCTTTGGCCTTCCCCTTCTTCCTTTTCCCTCCACCTTCCCCAGCATCAAGGCCTTCTCAAGTGAATCCTCTCTTCTCATTTGATGTCCAAAATACTTCATCTTCATCTTTGTTATTTGTCCTTCTAAGGAGCAGTCAGGGCTAATCTCTTCTAATATTGACCTATTTGTTCTCCTCGCTGTTCCGGGGACTCTCAAAACTCTCCTCCAGCACCACATCTCAAAGGCATCTATTTTTCTTCGCTCTGCCTTTTTAATGGTCCAGCTCTCGCACCCATACATTACCACCCGAAATACCATTGCTTTGACTATGCGGACCTTTGTTTGCAGTGAGATGTCTCTACTTTTCACTATGTTTCCCAGGTTTTTCATAGCTTGTCTACCAAGAATCAGTCGCCTTTTTATTTCATAGCTGCAATCTCCATCTGCAGTGATCTTTGATCCTAAAAAAGTAAAATCTGTACTGCTTCTACTTCTTCCCCATCTATTTTCCAGGGACTGATCAGGCCTGTTGCCATTATCTTGGTTTTCTTGATATTGAGTCTCAGGCCAGCTTTTGCACTCTCCTCCTTCAACCTAATCAGGAGCTTCTTTAAGTCTTCCTCACTTTCTGCAATTAGGGTGGTATCATCTGCATATCTCAAATTGTTGATGTTTCTCCCAGCAATTTTGATCCCATATTGTGATTACTCCATCCCTGCATTGTGCATTATGTGCTCTGTGTATAAGTTGAATAAGCAGGGTGACAAAATGCAGCCTTGTCTTACTCCTTTTCCTATTCTAAACCACTCCGTCATTCCATACTGTGTCCTAACTGTTGCTTCTTGACTCATGTACAGAGCCTAGTGGCATGAGGGAAATCTTCTTAGGCCACCAGCTACAACACCTTGGTAGATGGGCTGTGGGGAACTCCAATCTGAGTGGTTCCAGCTCACCACCTTTTATACCCCTGCACCTAGGGTGGATGAGCTGCCATAAACATCAAGCAGGTGTAGATAGTACCAGGCCTTATCAGTCAAGTACAATGGATGACATAATGATTTGCCTAGTGTGCATCTTATCCTGCCAAGGGGCCTCCCTGCACATCCCTGCAGTTGTACTAAATCTAAACATCTTAGGGAGTAAACATGACTAATTGGGGAACATTCCTTTCCCATTCAGAAAGCCAATTCAGCTCATTATAGACACACATAACGTAACCATTTCAGGAGCTTGTTGGAGGAAGTGCTACATGCCACTGTATCGTCAAAATAAAAGTATTCTGCATGTTGCCATTGTCCCCTGGCCTCTTTCCAGTGTGTGTGTGTTTGGACAGAAAAGTGCAGTGGTTCATCAAAGACATAATTTCTGCAAATTCCAATCAACCATGGAGTAAAAATAATTTTGTGTCAGAAATTATTCCAGAAGAAACTCTGCTCAGGGGATCTGAATGAGGCTAACTACATAGCATTGCAACATGATAACATACATAAAACTATGATTAATAACATAAAATAATGTCATCTTTGTCATGGAATCATGACAATAGGTAGTTTAGAAATAGGTTCAAAGCAAAGGTAGAAGCAATTAAGAAAGGACACAGCTGATTTAAGAGAAGATGAGATTTTATGGCAGTTGAGGCTGGTAAAGCTGTAGATCCTAGGTTGGAGCAGCAAAAGATCACTGGTAAAAATATAACTAGAGGGGAAAAACACAGAACAGTGAGTAGTCGATTGCAACTCGTATCAGAGAATGCATTTTTTCCTGAAGCAGGAAAAATATCACTGGTGAGAATGTGTTTAAGGTGGATCCCATCTTGCCATTAAGTGACCCACACACTATGATCTAGGAGCCATGGCACACATGAAGCATGATATACAGGATTTAACACTGGAACTGCAGCTTTGAGGATATGGACAAGTGAACAGTGAAATAATGTGTTAAATCTAATTGTCACCACCAGCTACAGAATTGCCATTCACATGGAATCTGTCAATGCATATTTAGGTACAATTGATTGAGACTAATAATGTCTATAGCCTAACGTCATTAACAATGAAATCCTATAGAGGTCTACCCAAAAGAAAATTCCACTGAGTCCAATGACACCTCTTCTTAGATAGGTGAGTATACGATAGAAGTGCATAATTTTAAAAAAGAAGAAGATACAGACATGACTTTGCGAAATTGGGTGTGTGGTAAATGGTCATGAGGGGCATGTTGTGATTTGAAATGGGACAGCAGGTTGCTGAGCAGCAAGAGTGACTATTTGTATTTACTGCATAATACTTTTTTTGAAAATGTAGAAAAATGAATCTGTGAAAGAGAAAGGTCAGAAAGAAGAAAACAGTCAAGCATATAGCAAAAGCTTCTGTCAGTGGATCTGACAAGAAGGGGTAGGCTGCTGTAATGTTGAACAAGCCAAAGAACAATTCTAGCTGGTAACAACAGGAGATGTCAGAGATAAAGCAAGACTTTATATCTTAGCAATGCGATGGATGGTAATGTCAATGGATAAAGAATAACTAAAGAGAGTAAGTTGGTTAGGAGGAAAGCTATCATGTACATCATGGACAGCTGTAGAGGAAAAAATAAAATCTTTAATATTGTAAAGTCAAAAGACCTATATACAGTAGTTTCATTAAATCTAAAAATACCTAAAGGGTATATTTTTGCCATTTATTTGGGTAATCATGTGCCCTAAAGCACATGTAATATATTAACTGTAATATTTTTATCACAGTTATAAATGGAAAGTTGTTCTGGTTTTTGTTTTGTTTTTTGCATTAGGTTGTATGTAGTTTTTTTCTGTATTGAATTTTAATGCATTCGGACGAAATCTTTTATCTTTCTTGTATTGTACATATATATTTTTCCATTGTTGCCACCCTGAGTGGTGCATTGCACTAGGAGGGCGGGGTAGAAATCAATAAATCAATAAATAAAAAATAAACACCACATTGCTAAAGCTTTCTTTCAGTTGATGATTAAGATCAACAGTAGTGAAGTGGACAGGTTTCTCTCCATATAATGTGTTTTATTTAAACATACACAACTGTCAGATTTTCACTCAGTAGGTTCCATGGCAATGTAAGTATGGAAGAAATCTGGACCAAGGACATAGGTTATTCTGAGCAATTGTCCTGCTTTGAGGTCTGAGTAATTATTACCAACTTCATCCTGAGAATGGTCCAGTCATGAGATTCATTAATATGGTTGGCAATATTTTCCTTTTGGGGCAAAAAAAGGGAAAAGGAAAGAAAAAGCGGAGAAGTAGTCCACTTTTCAATATACAGTATTCATTTTGGATTCTGGGAGTGAGTTCATGTTTTGCTATTGTTTCTGATTATACTTATTATGACAGTTACTGAGGCTTGCCCAGATTACTGTGATGCATCCTGTGTATTAACGGGAATGGCTACAGATTAGTGACACAGAAAATACCTGGCCAGCAAAAATCCCCCAGTCCATTTAAACAATTACAGGAAATGCAATTTCAAAATCCACTTGAGAATATGAAAAACTGATTGTGAATTTGTAAAGGACAATCAGTGCTAGCCTATAAGGAACAGTGGCCTGTATGAAGTCTGAAACAACTTCATGGAAGTCACTCCATGATAGGAATTTTAGTCCATGCTTGATTCCTCACAGGTGAGACAGGAAGTACAAAATTATTCTCACCCTGAAAAGTCTGAAATCTTTTACAGAACTTTTAACACTGAAGGATTGTTTGCGCAAACTAAGCAAATATGTGCAAATAAAACAAATTCTTGATTGACTTTGAAGGCTCAGAAACATCTGAGCAGTGGATCCTGCTGTAGTATCATTATACCATTTACAGTAATTTCAAGTCTACATACCTCTAGTCTGGACCTAACAACTATCCAGTCTTGTTCTGTAGCCTTATGAGGCTATCCTTGAAAAGAACATTCAGAAGCTACACGTGATGTAAGAGACATCCTTCTATTTCCTAACTGGGACATGAATATAGTACAATGGGATTTTCTTCTATAAATAAAAACAAAGACATCATTTTAGCTGTTATTGCCCAAGGAAGCCTTCACTGTTCCTTTGTTGTTACACCTTTGTTCTCAAAATACCTTAGTAAAGATGAAAGGTCATATTTCAACCATATTATTACCTGTTCCTAAGAGAGACTTTTCTATATCAGACTGTTGGGATGGCAGTATGATTGCAGAATAAGGCTTTCCTGTCTCATCCTATTGCCACCTACTATATATGTTTTTGCAAGTAGGTCTGACTAAAAGAGAAACAGCAAAATAATTGCAGAGTGCCTCTTCCATAATACTACAACCCAGGATACTCCACCAAAGCTCAATGAAGGGAAATTCAGCTGAGGTGAGGATTTCTTCACAGTGGCATACTAAAACAGTGGATTTGTGAACACAAAAAGTAGTGATGGCTTCCATCTTGAATAGCCTTAAAAGTAGACTGGGGTAATTCATTCAGTTGCTGGGAAATATAAGCAGGGGGATGACTTTCTTATCTTCTTCCAACAACAGGATGGCTGGTTGCCTATGCAAGCTTTTGATCTGATCCAGCATGGTTCATCTTATATCCTCGCAGCACTTCATACTGCAGTTGTAAGGGAGAAACTGACAAAATCTGAAAAACCCTCTCCCAATTACAGGAGTCACCCTCTGCTTCTATTCTGAAATGCAGGTGTTTTAAAGTATTAATTTAATTTGATTGTTTTAATTTTCTTCATTCCTGAATAAATTTATATAAATACTTTGCATACAAAATATGTGTGCTAAATATCATATTCATTTTATCATTCTAATAAAGATGCCTTATGCTTCTCAGCCCATTTTAAAACTGTGTTAAACAGAATAACATTCCTCCTCCTTTACCCTTCTACAATATTTTGCTAAGCTAAAAGTTTCAAGATTCATCCCATTAGCCAAATAATTTGCTTTAACCACTGATAGGATTTAACAACATTCATTTTCTTTTGTAATTTTTGTATGAGCTGAATTCTACATTAAGCTTCATTTGCCACCTCACAGCTCTGAAGAGGTTATTCTTCATCTGAGAATTTTTCCAAACTAGAGATACCCAGTGCTTTAATATTATTGGTCACAACTAAACAAAGAGGGTAAAAAAGCAATATAAATGTTAATGAGAAACTGCCCATTTTATATTATTTAAATTTAGACTAATCCCATAATCCTAACAAATAAAAATATTAGACCATTCTCAAAAGCAAAACGAAGATTATGATGGAAGAATGTGGAACAAGGGTCATTATCTATGAAGCAAGGAACCAAAGTGAAAGCCAACCTCAAATCAAAACTGAACTAAAGAAAACAATACTAAAAGTTTTATATAGAGAGCTTAAACAGCTTGTTACAGTACTGAAGGAACTCTTAGCATACAAAAAACTGTGGTAGAACTGAGTAAAGACTTCTCTGATTGAGGACCCTATTCCCACAGCAGCCAACCATTTGAATGTAAGAAGCACTCAAGTAAAACATAGGCAAAAGAACTGTTTTGCTTATGTTTCCCATTAATCAGTACTGAGTAGTGTGACGTCTAGCAGAACCAGAACCATTTCAAAAGGAAGAAATTCATTTCTAAATTACAAAAGTTGTTTTTAAAAGTAAGCTAACTGAAGATCCACACCCTTTCTTATCTGGATTCTAACAGATGTTCTAACAGCGTAAGGAGACAGAAGCTTGGCCACTTGTTTACAAGTTAACCCCTTTGGAAGAGCTAAAGCCAAGCCTGATATAGATAAGATGAAACTACAGTGAACCCCCAACTAACGACACGCTTGAATAGCGTCATTTCCAATTAACCACGCTACCAACGTCCCCCACGTGATCTCCCGCACAACGATGAAAAAACGTCGTTATTCGAATTATTATTTTTACTGTCGTTGTGCAAATAATGACAGTTTTTTGACTTTCTGCGGGAGATCTCCCATAGGAAACTGCAAAACATCATTTTCCGCATAACGACGCTACCTGGGGAACCAAGCAATGTCATTATGTGAGAGTCTACTGTATGTAAACCAGTTTAAACACATTGCTTCATATGATTGGTCTGTATTTATCTGTTTGAAAGTTGTACATGCACTTTTAGTTATTAGTTTGCATAAGTTTAATATTCTAGCATTTCTTCTTAAGAAGTTCATATATTTGGTTTGTGCAATGTTTATCATATTTTGGGGAATATAATAATGGGAGGAGCCATTGCATATGTTGTTTGTAACAGCGTAAATTGTTTGTTCATCAGTATATAAGATGTACAATGGCATACAGTAAGGGTCCATCTTCATAGAGAAGGCACTATTTTGCATGCAAGATACCAATAAAGTGGTTTCTATTTTCTTCTCCAAGCAACACTCTGACTACTTTTTAATATTCCTGAATTAAGTATTTATAAAGGCTTGTTATTATTAAGAGTTTGTAGTGACAGTAGCACACTTCCTTTGCCATTGGAAATAGTATAAAATGATTCTGACTAAGAACCACTGACACAGTTAATTTTCCTTAATTGCTAAATCAACCAAAATGGTGGCCATCACTGCATCTTCTACATAGCACATTTCAGATGGCACAGTTGAACAATATTTTTAAGAACACAGAGATTGCATACCAGATCCTTTTTTTTTTTTTTTGAAGTAGCTGGGTAACTCGGAGAGCTAGGTATGGTTGGGAATTCGATTTGCCACTTTTCTTCTCAGAAAAACCAGACTGTTTATCCTTCAGCAAGCTTCACAGTCCCAGAGTGGCTCCAGAAGAAGGATGTGATAAACCATTTTTGAGCACTCTATATAGAAAACCCTAGAAGGGGTTGTCATAAATCAGAATAGACATAATGGAACAGAACTATTATTTAAACTGCATTGACCACTTTTAAAAACCTTTTTTAAAGGAAAGTACAGTTTGGGGTTCTTCATATATTTTATGTCATTTGATTTTGAGGATTATAGCCAGATGACCTCTGCCTTTGATGTAGGGAACAAAAAAAAGGGGGATTTATTTTCTCAGAAAAGTCAGATAGCACACAAGCCTGATTGCAGACAAGAGTGAGAATAGAGGTTGCTGCCTAGGATACCTGGATGCAATCACAGGCTGATGGGTTAAGAAGGTTGAGGTTAATTTAAAAAACCCAAGTAAGAACAGATTTCCCTAGCAGGAAAAGACAGGGGGATTGGGTGATGAGTTTCAGTTGGGAATACAGGACTGTGCATCTTGTTGGGAGAAAAGAATTAACGTCTTGTTGGGAGAAAAGAATTAATGTCTAGGGTTGCTGAAAGCCAAATGAGGCAGTCAGCAATTAGATCTGCCAGAGCTACATCTTTAGGTTTGAACCAGTGTACAACCACTCCATGAGAGCCATGGGACAGGTGAAACGAAATATATGGACATTTTTAGTTGTACAGTTATTGTTCCTAAAAGTGAGAACTTTATGTTAACTGCTGTCTGGTCCCAAGTCATGAATATTCCCTCTGTAAAGACTTTAAAGGTAAAAGTTTCCCTTGCTCAAAAGCCAGTCGTATCCGACTCTAGGGTTCAGTGCTCATCTCTATTGCAAAGCCAAAGAGCCAGCACTGTCTGCTTCTGCAGATGTTTCCATGGTCATGTAGCAGGCATGACTAGACACCGGAGTGCACAGAATACTGTTACCTTCCCACTAAAGTGGTCCCTATTCATCCACTCGCAATTTCTTGCTTTAGAACTGTTAGGTTGGCAGGAGCAGGGACAAAGATGGGAGCTCATTCCATCCTGCAGTATTCAGGAATCAAACTGCTGACCCTCTGCCTCCCAGTCAGCGTCTTAGCCACTTGAGCCACTGCAGACTAAGACAGTGCAGTCTTAGCCACTTGAGCAGTAAAGACTTTACTGTTAGGTTATTTCAGGTAGAGACTAAGCTCTAGCCTAGTGATGGTGAACCTTTTAGAGACCGAGTGCCCAAACTGCAACCCAAAATCCACTTTGTGCTGGGGGAGGGAGCACTCCCATTGGGCTGCTGAGCAGAGGGGCGGGGTGAACTCTGTGCTCAGGAGAGGGAGGAAGCGCTCCCATTGGGCTGCTGGGCAGAAGGGCACGCATGCCCACAGAAAGGGCTCTGAGTACATGTGCCATAGGTTTGCCACCACTGCTCTAGCCCAATGGTCTCTGGCCTGCAGGCTTCATGTGTCATGCGAGCTATTTCTGTGTATCCCTCTAACCTGCTTGCTTACTGCTATCAACCTCAAGGCATTCTCCCTCAGACCTTTTCTTCCTGTTTTAAGTGTCACCATTAATGCTATTTTTTCTGTCCCTATCTTACAAAAACCACAGTAACAACATTGTTCCTTCTGGTCTCTAACAGCCCTCTTGGTTTTGTCCTCCATACTAGTACAGTATTTTAGCCATTCTGAATACTTTACTAAATAGCAGAGCTCAGGACCTGTATCACTCAGCTTTCTCACTCCAGATGAAATTCCAGAACAGAATCACTGATTGCCTTAAGCATGGAAAGGAAACAAGAATGTTTCAGAATATATTTGAAGTAGCACCAGAAGATGCACACAACTTTTTTCAGATGAACTAGTTGATTTGCAAGCCAGTGATCATCTCAGGGACATTTACAAAGAAAACAGTCTGTTAGATCTCTGTTCTTATCTACCTGATATATTCACCTAAAGAAATTTGCTGCACATATATCTTCCCCCAAGATGAAAATTGTGATATCCAAGAGAATGCCAAGACTGTGCAAATGGACATTTCCATGACATTTTAAGGGTCTCTGTCACAAATCTTAACTTGGACATTAATGCCTTGGCTAACAAAAAATTGCCACAAAAATCAAAATGACTAGATAAGCATCTGTAAAAGATTTGACAGTAAAATATTGTTCCAAAGTGGATTGCATTCAAGTTAACATATCTTAATTGACCTCTAAATGTTTACTTTGGGTCTAAATTGGTAAGTTAATAATTTTGTTGAATTTTAATTTAAGATATGGCCTCTAAAAGCACTGAGCACTCTAATGTCCCAGGAGGTGAAGGACAACTAAGCTTTAGTCAAAGTAAGGGAGGGGCAGTTTACCCTTAAACTGGTATGAGCTAAGACATCCTGCCATTATAATACAATTACAAAATTATGCATGAAACAGAATGTCACTTATCTGTGGGCTAGATTTCATTTATATGTATTTTTCAGTTTTCTGTCACAGCCACAATGTTTTATAGAAATGTGAACTATGCAAGCTTGTATTTTAAAGCAATGAAAGCTTTGACTGTTCTTATTGTGTTGCGGTTATGTTATGTGCTGTCAAGTCACCTCTGACTTCTGAGGACCCTATGATTAGCAATTTCAAAAATGTCTTGTCCTTAACAGCTGTGCTCAGCAATTGTACATCCAGGCCTCTGGCTTCCTTTAGGAAGTCAGTCGATTTCATATTTGTGTTTTTTTTCTTTCTGTTTTCCAGTTGTTTTCAAATTTTCACAACGTAAAAGAAATAAAGGAAATTAGTTTGAAAATGAAATTTCTTTAATTTTTGCTTACATGAAAAAAAATGGTCTACCTAAATGAAGATGCATATCTCAAACATTATGCTTTTCATATGAACTTCTTATTTCCTGCTATATAGGCCACATATAGAAAGAGTCTAGAAATGTATCATTAAGCTCTAATGCAGCAACAAGAATCAATAAATAAAATTGATACCCTAGCATTAACAGATGAAATGGTCCACTTTTATGAACCTTTGTCAAATAGAATTGATCTCTATAGTCAATCATGTGAAATACAAAACTTTTAGTATCTCTGTACATAGCTGAACTTTCAGAAAAAAGAAAAATAACCTTACTGTATTAAAATATATTATTTAAACAGTTATCTGATGTAAACATAGCCTCTCTGCCAGACCATAGAAAAGTCCATATCTAGAAAACATCTACCAGCATTCCACAGGCACTATGGTCTTTTGCTAAAGTAGTCCTACAGCCGTGATGGTGAACCTTGGCACTCCAGGTGTTCTTGGACTTCAATTCCTAAAAGCCCAAGTCCCTGTGAATCCACATGAATGGGTTTACTGTGAAGTACATGCAGTAAACCCATTCATGTGGATTCACGGAGACTTGGGCTTCTGAGAACTGATGTCCAAGAATGGAATGCTAAGATTTGCCATCACTGTCATAGAGTCACCTTGAGTTAGGTGCTAATAGATTTTTCTTTATGATTTCTTACTAAACAAATACTGTCCTTAAAACTCTGTTCTATATCCTGTAAAATGTATCTATTGTGTGCAACAGTAGGTACAGTAATTTGGAAATGCTCTTCCCTGTTCTGTCTTAGTTCCCTCTGCGACTCCTCAACATGTGAGGGCCACATTCAGTTATTTACACTGCAGCAGGAGGAACAACTTGGACACCCATGGGTTCTCAAACACTTCATTCTGAAAGAACTTCAATTATGAAAGATTTACATACACTTAAGCTTCCACAAATAACCCAAGAACATCTGCTTTCCCTTCCTCTGCCTTTTTACTGATTGTAGGTGAAGGTTGCAGTAGGAGCAGCAGTAGTTATGGCTTCTCCCTGGAATTCAAACTTTATTATCCTGGCATCCCTAATGTAAAAGCAATGTTATTTAAGTCAGTTTTGGCCACTGGGGCTGCTTTCATCAGCAGGAAAGGAAGTTCTAGTAAAGAACTGAAATAATCCACCATTTCCTCCCACTTTTCCTGCATTCTCTAGGAAGGGGAAAGTGGCGGTTATAACTACCTAAATACTGGAAAAAGCTCATGGTTAAATAGAGCCCTCTTCTAACCAAACCTCTCCAACTGTTATACCTTTTTGTGACTTCTCACACTATTGGACATTTCCTTACCTAGGCTGTGTCTCTGCAAAATGAAACATTCAATAGATCTCACAAGTTCATGTGCTGGCGCCTCTTTGTATGGATAGTCAGAGAATCTGCAAAACACCCATGCAGTCTGGATTGCTGAAGTCACTAGAATGCACTTCTAAACTGCAGAAATTAGCTTCCTTTGCCCTTACACTTGTTTTTCTTTAATTGTTGATCTAGCTTGCTGGAGGCAAAAATCATGTGCTATGTTGGGAGACTTCCAAACACAGCAAGTTAAATCTAGCATGCTGATGTTTGTAGGACAGGAAAAAGTGAGCCTAACATCTTTTCTTGTTTTCCCAATTGTTGTTTAAGTATATTTCTATTGTGTTACAAATCTTAACATGAAATTCTGACATTCCCTTATTTAACTTTAAGCAGATAAAATATCTCCTAATCTGGCTGGTTAGCTCAGTGGTTCAGATATCTGGTTGAGAAGCAAGAAGTTGAGAATTCAATTCCTCATTGTTCCTCTTAAGAGAAGAGCCACCTGTGTGGCCTACGCACAGTCCTAGGGTGACCCACAGAAGAAGAGAATGGTAAACCACTTCTGTGTATTCTATACCTAAAAAAACTGTGAAAATGGTCACCATAAGTCAGAATTGACTTGACAGCACAGATCAATTATTATCATTATGTTATAAGTAATAGCAACCTTACCAATATTTCCATTGTAACTATTATGGTACATGTATTCAAAGAATACTGTACTTCTAATTCACTGCAGTGGCTCAAGTGGTTAAGACACTAAACTCGCTGACCGGAAGGTCTGAGTTTGATTCCTGGGTATTGCATGACAGAGTGAGTGCCCGTCTCTGTCCCAGCTCTTGCCAACCTAGCAGTTTGAAAGCAAGAAATTGCAAGTAGATAGATAGGGACCACTTCGGTGGGAAGGTAAACAGGGTTCCAAGCACTTTGATGTTCAGACAAGCTTGCCATATGTCCACAGAAATGTCTGCAGATGCAGACAGCACTGGCTCTTTGCTTATAAACAGATGAGCATTAAACCCTAGAGTTGGATACAACTGGCTTTCGAGCAAGGGTGACCTTTACCTTCACCCAATTTACTCCATTATTTACTGCTTGAAAGCCTAACTCTACTGAGAAAGAATCTGATAAGTAATGCCTTACAAAGGTAAGAAATGTCACTCGCTTCCTTCACTTCCAGCAAAATAAGTTTAAAATTGCTTGAGGTGTGTCTCCTATTTCTCATCACTTGGACAGATAAAGCCACTTTGTCTCTTTAAGAAGTAACAAAGAGAAGGGAAAGAACACCCCATTTCCACTTATCTTAATGGATTGCTCTCACCTTTCACACACAGGGGGAGGGGTGTTCACTTGAAAGAAGTGTAAAATAGCCTTTCTTCCAACTCATTTTTGTTCACACTGTTCTCTACAACCCCCGCCTGTATCTCTTCCAAATGCTTCTTACAGCTGAAATAGATTTATGTGACTACATCTATTTTCTTGATCTAACTTGGATCTATATGCCTTGTTTGCAAACTTGCATTCCATCACCTCCCTCCAATACTCTTGTGAATATGCTATACCAAGATTGATATTTAAAAGATCTGTAAGTAGAGTGACATGGGGGTGAAGAAGGGTTTGCCAGTGGTGACACATTTTTAGTCAAAGTCTGCTGATGTTTTTCAAAAACATCAATTATAGTGAGGAATTTATTATAGGCATTTCATCAACACACAGAGGTATCATTACCTCATCTGGGAGACATCAGGCTAATAAATTCCAAATATTAGTCAAAATGAGAGGCAGCAAAGATTTGTAAAGTTATTGAACAAGTGCACTGACTTTACCCTATTAATCTTGGTCACTAAAGGAGGATAAAGAATTATGGATAAAAGAAATCCTGTTGGATGATTCTGAGTACTCAGGAGAGGAGGTTCAGAGATTTGGGGCCTTGAGGGAGAAGAAACTGAAGGAAGAGCAGCTATGGGAACAGCAAATTTTTATATTACACAAGTAATATGTTCATATGTGACATATGGTCATTTTCAGTTTGCTGGCATAAATCATTAGATCTTCAGTTGTTAAAAAGGCTTCCTAGAGTGCAACTACACTGCAATTTAACATCAATTCAACTACATTCTTCTTTTTCTTCTTCTTCTGTGTCTAGGCCAGATGTAAAAATGTGAAAAATGAGGAACCTTTTGGTAAGTTCATTCTGTAGTTCCTTTTGCCTGACCTAGTGTAAGAAAGATTAGTCGGCAAAACAAGGTTGCTGTACAGTTAATTGTGAATAAGCTCGGTTGTTTTATGGCATTCATTGCTTTTGCTTCATACAGCAAAGGCTAGTATGTTTTCTGGTAGCAATTCCACTTGCATTACTTTTTTTTTGTTCTGATAAGTGTGATTGCCCATATTGATCCAAAGAGTTGGGGGGGGGGGTTGGGTTGGGTGAGTAAAGAGAACTGTGTCAATGACAGGGGAGACAAGATGACCTATGATTATGGTGAGAACCGTCACGATCTGAGATTCAATGTGGATTTGTCTTTTGAGAATAACCACAGAACATTAAGTACCTTGAAATGTCAAATCAGCCTAAAACAGGGGTGGCCAACCTTTTTTTGGCATGGGCCTGACCACGCCTCCTGAACAGCTGAACAGGCTGAACCATGCCCCCCTCCCCCCAAAAAAGCAGAAGCAGGTGCATTTATGGCTGGCATAAATGTGCCCACTTCCGCATTTATGACAGTCATGGGAGCATTTTATGGATGACATAAATGTGCTTGCTTCCACTTCCGAGTGCAGCGGAGGCAGTGACGGGATGTATGGGATGGCATCGTAGGGCCGGGTCTGGCCTGTGGGCCATAGGTTTGGAACCCCTGGCCTAGAAGATCAACCTGAACCTGAAATTAACCTAAATTAATCCATGACGGCCTCTCTGTTTAGTTGCATGTACGTTAACTGTACCAGTATCTCTTTATCTGCATTCAGAAAAGATAACTTACCCAACCACACTGATTTCCTTCTTCTTTGCCATCTTATGTATATTTTTCAAAAAATTGCTCATCAACTTATAGTGTCAAATCTGTCAATGAGGTGAAAATGATAGATAGGAGTGTTCTATATGTGTCTTGGGTGTATCTATAGCCTATAGAATTTACTAATTGAAATCCTGTGGTTTAGAATCACAGAAACAAAATAATTGAGTAGGAAGAGGCCTATGAAGCCATTGAATTCAACCCTTGCTTAATGCAAAAATCCAACTCAAAGCAGATCTGACAGATTGTTGTTCAATTTTCTCTAGAATGACTCCAGTGCTGGAGAGCTCGCCACCTCCCAAGATAACTGGTTCCATTGTCATACTGCTCTAACAGTTAAAAGATTTTTCCTGATGTTCAGCCAATATCTGGTTTCCTGTGGTTTGAGCCTGTTATTAAGTGACCTGCTCTCTGGGATCAAGAACAGATCCTGCCCCTCCTCTTTATGACTGACTTTCAAATATTTGAAAAGTACTATTATATCCCTCCCTTCAGTCTCCTTTTCTCAAGGCTAAACATGTTTAGTTCTTTCAGTCTTTTCTCATAGGGTTTGGTTTTCAGTCCCCTGATCATCCTTGTCCTCCTCTGAACTTGTTTCCAGTTTGTTGCCATTCTTTTTAAAGTGTAAGGATTTATATCCATGATGGTTAATATGTTGCCCTCCAGGCCACATTGGGCTGTAATTCCCATCAGTTCTTATCACTACCATGTTGATTGCAGCTGTAGTCCTGTACCATCTGTGGAGCCACATGGTATTCACTATCAGGATAGATTAAGAAGCAAAGACCAAAACCCAAAAGTAACTGATATTGAAACATTACATAATTGCTTAAGATTCACATTTTTAAAAATGTCAAAGTGCCTTGTATATGAAAAATACTTGGCAAACAGCATATTACAGTTTGTAAAGTACAGATTGTGTAAAGTTGGTAATGGTCTAGAAGTAGTCTTGTCATCTCCCAGGCATGGCAAATAGTTACTTTTTGGATGGCCTCTTTCCACTGACTGACACACTTAATTTGTCTGTGGATAGCAAAATGGGCAATGTAGAAGCCAATATTCAGCAGTGGGTTGTATTTTTTTTACTGGATCAATTGAATTCAATGGGAAGACATTCAACGTCCAATATAGATTCCTCTATATATTAAGTGGGCACTACAGTACTTATATTTGACAAACTAACTTATGTTTGTGTCAGCACTGATTCTTGTGATTCTGCAAGCGCGGCGCCAAAATGGCCGCCGCGCCCTTTGCGGGCCCCCCCCCCACAGGACAGAGAATCCGGGTAGTTAGGGGCGTGGCCAACTCCCTTATAAAAGGGGTGGCCACGAGGCAGCCAAGCTGCCATTTTACCTCAGCGACGGAGCGGAGAAGTTTTTTTCTGCGTCTCCGTCGCTTGTTAGCTTACCGGGAAGCCTTTTGGTAGCGGTTCTGCCTTTCCGGCTTCCCCTTTTTGCTCCGTGGAGATGCCTTCGAAGAAGAAGGCAGCTTCGAGCTCAGCTCGCGTTGCTAGGAGGCGCAACCCAGGTCGGAGGACCGCGGTGCCGCCTCCTCAGCAGCCACCTTTGCCAGCCCCGGCCGGGGCCGGCGGAATGGGGTCTATTGCCCCTTGGCCCGGGGTGGGTGATCTGAGTGCGGGCGCGGAAGGGGTTCCGGCCCGTGGCCCACGAGCGGTGGACACCGCTCCTGCTCCTGCCCACTCTGTCGGGCCTACTCCTCTTGGGCTGCAGCCTCTCCCGGGGCCCTCTAGCCTTGGGGGGTGGTGCGGCCCCTGCCTTGGCAGGTTTCTCCACCAACCCTGCCGGGATTCGGTGCTGGCCAATGGCCATATGTGGGTCCCGGGGTACAGGGACCTGGACCCATGCCTGGGCCAGGCGGGCCGGCCGGCCCTTTGCCCATGGTCAACGTGGACACCTTGCTGGCCCGCATTGCGGCCCTGGAGGCGTCGTTGGCGCGGGCCAGTCAGGCGGGTGCCCCTTTCGGGGTTCCTTTCGAGACGCTGTCGGCTGGAGGACAACAGCCGGCGGGGAGGGTCGAGCTGCTGCAGGCGCGTGGCGCGGTTTCGGCCACTGCCTCGCAGCTCCCCAGCCAGCAACCAGGTGCGGGTCAAGCCCCGGTGATGAGCTCTACGTCGGTCGTGAGCTCCGACGCTCCCAGTGGGCCGGAACCCCCGGTGGGGGCGGCCCACGGGGGTGCAGCGTGTGAGTATACGGTGCAAGCGAGTACATCCACACACATTCCCAATCTAGGGGGGGCCTTTCAATGGCCTTGGCCTCGCGCGGGTGGTGCGGGGGCCACGCTGTCGGCGACCCACCCGGCGACGACGACCGCCACCTTGGGCACCGGGGTGGGCATGGGTCCTTGCACTACAGGGAATGTTCTGGGGGTGGCTGGATTAGTTCAGGCCCCTTTTACCAGGCCGGCTGTCCCTTTTTCGGCCTTGCCGACGGCAGGGTATTCCTTGCCGCTGGGTGATCACCTGGCACAGGCTACTAGGGAAAAGATATGGCGTGGGGAGTACGTAGATATCTTCTCACTCCTCAACAGAGAGCCCACCAAGGAGGAAAGGGAGGGTCAGGATGAGAAGGACAAGGAGCAGGCACGCCGCCGTAAGCCGCCGCGTACCTGGGCCAACTGGCTCCCCGCTTATTTAATATACATGGCGGTATATCTGAGGGCGCGGCCGGATTTAGCTATTCCCATGGTCCAATATTTGGACAACATATATAGGGCGATGGTCGATTTCCCGGGCCCCTCATGGCTAGCATATGATGAGGAATTCCGTATGAGGATTCCCCTTCACCCCGAGATGAGATGGGATGAGCCGTGCCAGAGGCTTTGGCTTTTGTATATGACACCCACACGCCCTGCCCCGGGGGATAGATACCATTGCGGACATGCGGTCCAGCGAGCGGCTCCAGCGCAGGTTACCCGCCAGGCGGCGGGGCAGGGGGTTCCAGCCCGCCTGCTGTGCTGGACTTTCTCGTCAATTGGTTCCTGCAATCGAAAGAACTGCAGGTATAAGCATGAGTGTCCCACATGCTCTGGCCCCCACGCGGCCTCTGCTTGCCCCAAGCCTGGGGGGGCGCGAGGCAGAGGGAAGGGTGGACAGTGGGCTGGCAAGGCTGCCACGGATGGAGCTAGTTCTCCAAAAGGCCCCCTCCCCAATTAAGGTGGACATGCTGGAGCGCTGGCTCGCATCGTACCCGAAGGGGGAGGACAGGGAGTATATTCTTCAAGGTTTTAAGCAGGGATTTCGTATCCCTTTTGTGGGTGATAGGTCCCCTCAGGATGCTCCCAACCTTTTATCCCTTAGAGGAAGGGAGGAGGTGGCTGCGGCCAGCATTCAAAAGGAGTTAGTCGCGGGCAGGGTCGCTGGACCTTTCCCCGTACCCCCGTTTCCCAATCTTAAGGTCTCGCCACTGGGTTTGGTCCCCAAAAAGTCCCTAGGTGAGTTTCGCCTTATTCATCATTTGTCCTACCCAGCCGGCCGATCGGTCAACGATGCTATCCCTGATGACCTTTGTTCAGTCAGGTATACATCATAAGAACATAAGAACAGCCTTGCTGGAACAGGCCACAGCCCATCCAGTCCAGCATTCTGTTTCACACAGTGGCTCACCATTTCCTTCAGGGTATTCCCAAGCAGATGCCTTCACCTGCTTAGGATTCCCTGGAAATGATATTGAGAGATATCCTGCCTATCTCTCCAACCCGGAGGTTGTCCTTAAGTATCCATAATTATAGCCATTGATACTCTTGTCCTCCATGAACTTGTCTAATCGTTTGACCATGCGCTGCGCATGGTGCGCTCGTGTGGCCCGGGTGCCCTGCTGGCCAAGTGTGACATTAAGTCAGCTTTTCGCCTCTTGCCAGTGCACCCGGGCGACTTTGAGTTGCTGGGTTTTAAATTTAAGGGGGAATATTATTTTGATAAGGCCATGCCTTTTGGCTGCTCCATATCATGCTCGGCTTTCGAGCGTTTTAGTACCTTCCTAGAGTGGGCTTTCGCCCGCAGGTCAGGGTCCCGGTCTGTAGCCCATTACCTGGATGACTTTTTATTCGGGGGTAAACGGGGCTGGGACACGTGCGCACGTCTCCTCAACCCATTTCAGACGCTAATGGAGGAACTTGGTGTCCCTTTAGCGCCCGAAAAGACCGAGGGCCCATCGACCAAGCTAGTATTCCTGGGGGTTGAGATTGACACGGTAGTGCAGGCTTCTAGGTTGCCGGGTGATAAGGTGTCCAGGATCGTGGCCCTTATCTCGGAATTGCTGGCCAAGCGTAAGGCATCACTGAGGGAACTGCAGGTGCTACATGGGCACCTTAATTTCGCTTGCAGGGTGGTCGCACCGGGCAGGGCTTTTGCCCGGTGCTTATGCGACGCCATGGCAGGGTTATCCAGGCCCCACCACAGAGTCAGGCTCACCCGGGGTATCAGGGCAGACATGTTCGTCTGGTTGCAATTCCTGAGGGAGTTTAATGGGGTCTCATTTTGGAGGTCTGACCTCCTGGCGTCCCCCAATTTCCAGATCCAGTCTGATGCCTCAGGATCCCTGGGTTATGGGATGTACTTCAATGGGAAGTGGGCCTGTGGTGGGTGGCCACCGGCATGGGCAGGCACAGGTCGCCTGCGGGATCTCACATACCTGGAATTTTTCCCCATTCTGGGGGCTTTGATGCTATGGGGCGAACTGTGGGCTAATTCGGTGGTGCATTTCTGGTGTGACAATGCTGCTGTTGTCCACATTGTCAATGCACAGACTTCCAAATCGCCCAGGGTCATGGACCTAGTGCGCCATTTTGTGCTGCGCTGCCTGCGCCTCAACGTTTTGTTCAGGGCCAGGCATGTCCCAGGGATTAATAATGATATTGCTGACGCTTTGTCCCGCCTGCAGATCTCCCGGTTCCGCGCCTTGGCCCCGGATGCGGAGGAATTTCCCTCGCCACTCCCGGACGAGATGTGGACTATTGGCAAGGAGAGGTGAACCGGGCGATTGGCCTGTCATTAGCGCCACGCACGCGTAAGGCGTATCAACAAGCATTCAATTCTTACAGGGCATTTGCTACTCAATTTCTCTTGCCAGAGACCTGGCCTATCCCGGTGGACCATGTTCTGCGGTTCATGGTTCACCTGCATGCACAGGGCCTTGCACCTCGCACCATAGCATCCAAGCTCTCGGCGTTGGCTTTTATGGCCAAAGTGGGAGGTCATGTGGATACCACCTCTGACTTCCGTGTGCGACATGTTTTGGAGGGGTGGGTGCGCGAGCGCGGGCGTTGCCCGGATGACCGGCACCCTATTTCCCCAGGGGTTCTTACCCAGTTGGCCCGGGGCTGGCCAAGCCTCTGTTTTGATCATTATGAGGCAGCCCTTTTTCACGCAGCCACAACGGTGGCATTTTTTGGAGCGCTCCGCGTCAGCGAACTCGTGATGCTGTCTAAGGCGGATGCAAGTGGTAGGGCACTGGAACTCGAAGATGTCTACGTAGCCAAAGACTGGGCCCAGTTGAGGATACGCTCCTCTAAAACAGATCAGCATGGCGTAGGCAGTGGTGTAAGACTGCTACGTTGTTCTTTGGCAGACATCTGTCCGGTTGGTGCCCTACAGGAATTCCTGGCACTGCGTGGCATGCACCACGGCCCGTTTTTCTGTCACCAAGATGGGTCTCCCCTTACTAAATTTCAGTTTTGGAAGGTGACAGCCAGAGCCCTCACCAGGGTTGGCCTACCAGGTGCCCGTTATGGCACACATTCGTTCCGGATTGGTGCAGCCTCTACAGCAGCTGCTTTTGGGTACTCTGGGGCTGACATACGCAGCATGGGGAGGTGGGGCTCGCAATGTTTTCAGTTTTATGTGCGCCCACTCCCGCCATGAGTACCAATCCAGTCACCTTACCGCCTTTTTTCTCAATTTTCTTACAGACCCTGGGTGTCGTATTACACCGGTGACAGTATGGCTGGTGGGCCACAGCTATGTGCACAGGGCAGCGCGTTACGCTGCGGCGACAGAATGGGGACCCCGACTGGGACTGGGTGACCACGCCAGTCTCGCATGGCATGGTAAGCCTGGGATGTTATGGCGGGAGCTGCGGCCTTTCCTTTTTTCTGGCCTGGGTGCTGACCCGCCCGACATTCTAATCATCCACCTGGGGGGCAATGATTTGGGCCAGGTCACCGGCTTATCGCTTAAGCATGCGATTCGCGAGGACCTCGCCTACTTGCATTATGTCTGGCCTGCCACAACCCTGGTTTGGTCTGACATTGTCCCGCGCCATTCTTACAGAGGGGGCGTTAACCTCCTGGCCCTTGACCGCGCTAGGCGCGCGGTCAATAAGGCAATGGCGCGGTTTCTTGCCAACAGGGCTTGGGGACGGGTTAGTCATCACCCCGATATTAGTCTACAAAATTATGACTTGTACGCAGGGGATGGGGTCCATCTGTCGCGAGGAGGTATGGACCTCCTGTTGGGTGATTGGCGAGCAGGCCTGTTGACCGAGCTGACGGTCTGGGGGGGGGGGGCGTCAGGTCTTCTTTGAAGCCCCTCCGTGTGGCGGGTAGCACTGGTAAGGTAAACAGTATGACCCACAAGTATCCGGCAGGTTCGCAATTGACTGGACAACACTAGACAGGAATAAATTAGTTAAACGTTGTCCGGTCAACGACGAACCAGGCGATGGGGTGATGACGATTGCTAACCAGCATGCATCACCCCTGTGATTTCACGGATACGCGTCAGAGGGTGGGGTCATAAGTTAGTTATTGACTACGGTCAACAATTTGTTTGTTGTCAACAAACAAATTGATACAAATTGATACATTGTAACCAATTGCCGTTGGCAATTTTGGGGTGGTACCTTACCAGTGTTACTTCGGCCTGCTTGCCTTAGGAATTACGATTGGTCGTTTTACCAATGCAAATTTATAATTCGGACTAGGGCATTGAATCAATAAATGTGGCCCTATGCTGTTATCCACTTTCAATGTTGTCTGTGTCCGTTATTGGGGGGGTGCGCCTGCAATGCAAGCGCGGCGCCAAAATGGCCGCCGCGCCCTTTGCGGTCCCCCCCCCCACAGGACAGAGAATCCGGGTAGTTAGGGGCGTGGCCAACTCCCTTATAAAAGGGGTGGCCACGAGGCAGCCAAGCTGCCATTTTACCTCAGCGGCGGAGCGGAGAAGTTTTTTCCCCTCCACCCCCTCCCTAGTGAACAGTGTGATATTATGGTCGCTTCGGGGCCGGGTGGGAATTTTTGGTTGGGACCCATATTGGCTCCGGGTCCTGGCTTTTTTGCCCATCCCACACTGTTGCTATGGTTTGATATAGGGGGCTTTCTGTGTTCCTACTGTTGACTTTGGTCACATTGGCGGGTAGCACTGGTAAGGTAAACAGTATGACCCACAAGTATCCGGCAGGTTCGCAATTGACTGGACAACACTAGACAGGAATAAATTAGTTAAACGTTGTCCGGTCAACGACGAACCAGGCGATGGGGTGATGACGATTGCTAACCAGCATGCATCACCCCTGTGATTTCACGGATACGCGTCAGAGGGTGGGGTCATAAGTTAGTTATTGACTACGGTCAACAATTTGTTTGTTGTCAACAAACAAATTGATACAAATTGATACATTGTAACCAATTGCCGTTGGCAATTTTGGGGTGGTACCTTACCAGTGTTACTTCGGCCTGCTTGCCTTAGGAATTACGATTGGTCGTTTTACCAATGCAAATTTATAATTCGGACTAGGGCATTGAATCAATAAATGTGGCCCTATGCTGTTATCCACTTTCAATGTTGTCTGTGTCCGTTATTGGGGGGGTGCGCCTGCAATGCAAGCGCGGCGCCAAAATGGCCGCCGCGCCCTTTGCGGGCCCCCCCCCACAGGACAGAGAATCCGGGTAGTTAGGGGCGTGGCCAACTCCCTTATAAAAGGGGTGGCCACGAGGCAGCCAAGCTGCCATTTTACCTCAGCGACGGAGCGGAGAAGTTTTTTCCCCTCCACCCCCTCCCTAGTGAACAGTGTGATATTATGGTCGCTTCGGGGCCGGGTGGGAATTTTTGGTTGGGACCCATATTGGCTCCGGGTCCTGGCTTTTTTGCCCATCCCACACTGTTGCTATGGTTTGATATAGGGGGCTTTCTGTGTTCCTACTGTTGACTTTGGTCACATTGGCGGGTAGCACTGGTAAGGTAAACAGTATGACCCACAAGTATCCGGCAGGTTCGCAATTGACTGGACAACACTAGACAGGAATAAATTAGTTAAACGTTGTCCGGTCAACGACGAACCAGGCGATGGGGTGATGACGATTGCTAACCAGCATGCATCACCCCTGTGATTTCACGGATACGCGTCAGAGGGTGGGGTCATAAGTTAGTTATTGACTACGGTCAACAATTTGTTTGTTGTCAACAAACAAATTGATACAAATTGATACATTGTAACCAATTGCCGTTGGCAATTTTGGGGTGGTACCTTACCAGTGTTACTTCGGCCTGCTTGCCTTAGGAATTACGATTGGTCGTTTTACCAATGCAAATTTATAATTCGGACTAGGGCATTGAATCAATAAATGTGGCCCTATGCTGTTATCCACTTTCAATGTTGTCTGTGTCCGTTATTGGGGGGGTGCGCCTGCAATCCTCTCGCTCTCTTCAATTTCTTCTGTGAGAATATTCAGCCTCCTACCCACTAATTTAAATCTTTGAAGTTTACATCCCAGAACTAAATGCTTTTGACGCAGTTTTGTTTAAATAGTTTTCTTTTTGCACAGCATTTTAAAGAAAAGAAATGTTGGCAGGTTTCTTGAACTTCGGCTTCTGTTCCTTTATATGACAATTACCAATATCTTACCATTTGTAAATGTTGTCATGGATGGTAAAAATGCATAAACACAGCTCACATGGAAGCCTGATAGATCAGAAAACATGAAACAAAAGTGCTAAACTGTCCATCTCAGTGTACCCAGAACACCACTACCTTTAAAATCATATTCTGCTCTTTCCCCTGACTGCCACACTGCCCTTAGAAATATCTGAAGCAGTACATCTCTTATCAAGTTGAAATGAGTATAAATGGCATTTGTCATTTGAAGACATTTAGGAAACCAGCCTGACAAAACCAGTTATAGCTCTTTTCCTTTTTGTTCTAGTTTAGTCAAATTCACACATTAAAGTTGGCGTGCTGTAGAGCATTCCTTTGTCCAAGCTAGTTTCAATGCTACTCAGAATTAGCTTGGATTATGATTGAGGGTCTTCACACTGAAAATGAAGCAAGCCTGTTGACTACTGGTCCAGAGCCAGCAGCACCCTAACCAGGAGATCAAATTACAAGAAAGGAAATTCTAACTAAACATTAGGAAGAATTTTCTGATACCAGTAGTAGGAGCTGTTTGAGAGTCCAGTCCAGGGGTTCCCAACATTTTCAAGATGGGGGCTAGGTAACACTCTTTCAGTCAGCTTTGGCCAGATGGCCATTTTGCCCTGCCTGCACGATCGGGGGTGGCCATTTTGTCCCAACAGCTCAAAAGGGAGTGGCCATTTTGTTTCTCAAATGCCCTTGGAGGGGTGGTGGGAGGTACATGAAATGTCACCATGGGCTGAATCTGGCCCGCAGGACTTAGGTTGGGAATCCCCTGGTCCAGTCCATTAACTCAAGATCTGTAGCTGATCTTCTTTTTAGGATATTTTAAAACAGACCTTGAATGATCATTTTTCACAGGCACTAAAGGTCAGAAAAGGAGGAGTATAATGGTTCAGGGCAAGCCTAATAAAAGTGATGGCGGCAAGAGTGCAGTAGTAACAAGCAACAAAACAAATGAGACTTCTTTAAGTAAAGGGAGAAAGGCATAACATGATAGCATCCAGCCAGGCAACTGTAATCCTTCTATCTCACAAAAATTGCAACAGTTGTTCTGCCAAGCTTCTATTGCAGGCGCACCCCCCAAAAAAGACTCAGACACCGGTATATGGATAACGGCATTGGGCCACATTTATTGATTCATGCCCTAGTCCGAATTATAAATTTCAATTGGTACTCAGCCAATTATAATTCTTAAGGCAAGCAGGCCGCAGTAACACTGGTAAGGTTCCTCCCAAAATTGCCAATGGCAATTGGCTACAATGTATCCATTGTATGTTTACCACAAACAAATTGTTGACCGTAGTCAATAAACTATCTACTGACCCCACCCTCTGATGTGTAGCCGTCAAATCACAGGGTGATGCATGCTGAAGAGCTCCTGCCATCACCCCATTGCCTGGTTCGTCGTTGACCGGTCAACGTTAACAAACTTGTACCTATCTAGTGTTGTCCAGTCAATTGCGAACCTGCCGGATACCTGTGGGTCATAAATATTTACCTTACCAGTGCTACCCGCCACACGGGGAGGCTTAATAAAGACTCACCGCCCCCACCCCCTCCCGACCATCAGCTCGGTCAACAGGCCTGCTTGCAAATCTTCCAAAAAGAGGTTCATACCTCTGGGCGACAGATGGACCCCATCCCCTGTGTAAAGATCGTAATTTTGAAGACTAATGGTGGGGTGTCGGATGACCCGCCCCAAACCCTTGTCAGCAAAGAACCGGGCCACTGCCCTGTTCACCGAGCGACGAGCGTGGTCAAGGGCATGGAGGTTGATACCCCCCCTGTAAGCGTGACGCGGTATGATGTCCGACCATAGCAGCGTTGTGGCAGGCCACACATAATACACATAAGCTAGGTCGCTGCAGATCGTATGTTTTAAGGAAAGGCCAGTGACCTGGCCCAGGTCATTGCCCCCGAGGTGCAGCACCAAGATATCAGGCGGTTCAGCATCCCTGATGGAGAAAAGGAATGGCAACAGTTCCCGCCATAACATTCCGCGCTTACCATACCACCTGATACATGCGGAGGCACGTAGTCCAAGCTGGGGTCCCCACTCTGTCGCCGCAGCGTACTGCGCTGCCCAGTGCACATAGCTATGGCCCACCAGCCATACTGCCACCGGTGTGCGGGGACACACAGGGTCTGTAATAAAAAAGACAGGACAGTGACTTATCTGGTACTCATACTTGAAGAGGGCGAACATATAATTCAAAACACTTCGATCCCCACCTCCCCATACGGCGTATATCAGCCTCAGAGTACCCAAATGCAGCCGCAGTAGAAGCAGCTCCTATTCTAAAAGAATGGGTGCCGTAACGAGCCCCGGGGAGGCCAACACTGGACAGTGCCTTACCGGTCACCTTCCAAAATTGAAATTTAGCAAGGGGAGACCCATCTTGGTGGCAGAAAAACGGGCCAGGGTGCGTACCACGCACTGCAAGGAACTCTTGTAGGGCACCAACCGGACAGATGTCTGCAATGGAACATCGTAGCAGTCTAACACCACTGCCTACACCGTGCTGATCAACTTTTGAGGACCGTATCCTCAACTGAGCCCACTCATGGGAGACATAGACATCTTCGAGTTCCAGTGCCCTACGAGCCGCATCCGCCTTAGACAGTAGCACCAACTCACTGATGCGGAGCGCTCCAAAAAAGGCCACCGTGGTAGCCGCATGAAACAGAGCTGCCTCATACATGTCGAAACACAGGTCATGCCAGCCTCGTGCAAGGTGGGTAAGAACCCCTGGAGAAATAGGGTGGCGATTGTCCAGGCGGCGTCCACGTTCCTGTGTCCACCCCTCCAAAACATGTCATATACGGAAATCATTCGTGTTGTCAGCAGAACCCCTCACTTTGGCCATGAATGCCAGTGCTGACAGCCTGGATGCTATGGTGCGGGGAGCTAGGTCCTGACTGTGTAGGTAGACCATAAATTGGAGAACGTGTGCAACTGGAATGGGCCACACCTCGGGCAACCGGAGTTGCGCACAATTTTTTTTAAATTGACTGAATGCATGGTGATACGCCTTACGCGTGCGGGGCACCAGCGACATGCCGATCGCCCAGTTCACCTCTCCTTGCCAAACGTCCAAATCTCGTCCGGGAGTGGCGAGGGGAATTCCTCTGCGTCCGGAGCCAAGGTGCAGAACCGGGGGATCTGCAGGCGGGATAAAGCATCAGCAATATCGTTATTAATACCTGGTACATGTCTGGCCCTGAAGAGCACATTGAGGCGTAGGCTGCGCAACACGAACTGGCAAACTAACTCCATGACCTTGGGTGATTTAGATGTCTGGGAATTGATGATGTGCACTACCGCAGCATTGTCACACCAGAAATGAACCACTGAATTGGCCCACTCCTCACCCCATAGCATCAAAGCTCCCAGTATCGGGAAGAACTCAAGGAATGTAAGATCGCGTAGACGATCTGTGCCCTGCCATGCTGGAGGCCATCGGCCGTAGGCCCACCTCCCCTCAAAGTAAATCCCATATCCCAGGGACCCCGAGGCATCCGACTGAACCTGGAACCTAGGGGAAACCAAAAGGTCAGATCTCCAAAATGACACCCCGTTGAATTCCCTCAGGAACTTAAGCCAAACCAACATGGCAGCCCTCATGCCCTTGTTCAGTCGGACCCTGTGATAGCGCCTGGATAGGCCAGTCATCGCGTCGCATAAGCGTCGAGCAAAAGCTCTGCCAGGCGTGACCACCCTGCAGGCGAAGTTAAGGTGACCATGGAGAACCTGGAGCTCACGAAGTGACACCTTGCGTTTGGCCAGTAAGGCCAAAATCAACGCAGTGATCCGTGTAACCTTATCAATGGGTAACCTGGATGCCTGCGAGACCGTGTCAATTTCAATACCCAGAAATGTGAGCTTAGTTGATGGGCCCTCGGTCTTTTCGGGCGCTAAAGGGACACCAAGTTCCTGCATTAGCGTCTGAAATGTATTGAGGAGACGCGTGCACGTGTCCCAGCCCCGTTCACCCCCGAACAAAAAATCATCGAGGTAATGGGCTACAGACCGGGACCCAGACCTGCGAACAAAGGCCCACTGAAGGAAAGTGCTAAAATGTTCAAATGCTGAACAGGAAATATAGCAGCCAAAAGGCATGGCTTTATCAACATAAAATTTCCCTTGGAATTTAAAACCCAATAACTCAAAGTCACCCGGGTGCACTGGCAACAAACGGAATGCCGACTTAATGTCACATTTGGCCAGAAGTGCACCCGGGCCACAAGAGCGCACCATGCGCAGGGCCTGGTCAAATGACGTATACCTGACAGAACAAAGGTAATCAGGAATGGCATCATTGACCGAATGGCCCGCCGGGTATGACAGATGGTGAATTAAATGAAACTCCCCAGGGGTCTTTTTGGGAACCAACCCTAAAGGGGAAACCTTCAGATTGGGAAAGGGGGGCACAGGAAAGGGGCCAGCAACCCTACCTGCATTAACCTCCTTAGCGATACTTAGGGCAGCCACCTCCTCCCTACCCTTCAGGGAAAGTAAATTAGGAGCATCTTGGGGGCACCGCTCCCCTTTGAATGGGATGCGATAGCCCCGCTGGAAACCCTCGAGGAGATACCTAGCATCCTCCCTCCTCGGGTAAGTTGAGAACCACCGCTCCAACATAGCTACATTAACCGGGGAGGGGGCCTTTTGAGTGACCAGCTCCATCAGTGGCAGGTCTGCCCGCTCCTTGTCCACCTCTACCTCTGCCCCGTGACCCACCGGCTCGCGGACACGCAGCGGCGGTGTGGGGGCCAGCGCAAGAGGGACACTCATGTTTGTATCTGCACTGTTTTCTATTGCATACACCATTGGCCGAGAAACTCCAACACAGCAAGCGGGCTGGAACCCCCTGCCCCGCCAGCTGGCGGGGAGCCTGTGTTGGAGCAGCTCGCTGGACCGCATGGCCACAATGGTACCTCTCCCCAGGCGCCAGGCGCCTGGGGGTCATGTATAAAAGCCACAATTTCTGACATGGCTCATCCCACCTCATCTCCGGGTGTAAGGGCACTCTCATTCTAAATTCCTCATCGTAAGCCAACCACGATGGGCCAGGAAAATCCACCATTGCCCTGTAAATATTGTCCAAATATTGGACCATAGGAATGGGCAGGTCAGGCCGAGCCCTAAGGTACACCGCCATATAGATGAGATATGCGGGTAACCAGTTGGCCCAGGTGCGTGGTGGCTTGCGACGGTGAGACAGCTCTTTGTCCTTCTCATCCTGCCCCTCCTTTTCCTCCTTGGTGGGTTCCCGGTTCAATAGGGAGAAAATATCGACATACTCCCCCCGCCAAATCTTTTCCCTTGTGGCCTGGGCCAAATGATCCCCAAGGGGCAAGGAATACCCGGCCTTCGGCAATGCCAACACTGGCACAGCATTAACACGGGGTATCAGGAGAGGAGCCTGGACCGTCCCTGCGACACCCAGTGTAGCCCCGGGGGCGGAACACCCCCCCCCCGCCCAATGTTATGCCAGTATGGGACCAAGCTGCACCTGGGTAAGCTGGAAACTGATGCCCACCCGCCCCGACATTACGAGGCCATGGCCACTGAAACCTATCCCCGGAAGTGGAGTGTGATGTGGGGACATTAGCTTGAACCTGATACTCACTGGGTGCACCCCCGTGAGCCGCCCACACTGGGGGTTACGGCCCACGGCGGGCGTCGGAGCTCGCGACCGCAATCGAGCTCTGAGGACACATCCGACCACTACCTGTCTGCAGTTCATGATGTACGGGGAGCTGCGAGACCGCGGCGGGCATGGGCCTGCGCGCCTCGAGCAACTCGACCCGACTGGCCGCCTGCTGCAGAGTGGCGGCTGTCATGGTAGCAGGCAGGCAAAAGGGGGCCCCAGATAGCAGTGAAGCCCCCCCCCCAATGGGGTTATTGGTGATCCCTAGGGATGCCTCTAGCGCAGCTACGCGTGCCAATAATGCATCCACTGTCGCAGATCCCCTTGCATAAAGGGGGCCAGGTGGGCCGGACGGCCCGCTGGGCAATGGTCCAGGGCCCCCAACTTGAGAGCCAGGTCCCGAATAGGGCCATGCCCAAAACTCTGGCCCATGAGGTGCCGGGGTAAGCCCTGCTGTGCAACCGCACCAGGCCTCCCCCGTGATCAAGGCCCATGGCTGGCAATTGCGGGCCGGGGGACGAAGCCCCTGTAGGGCCAGTCTGAGGCTGGAGAGCCGCAGGCCATGGCCTAAGCTGCCCCATCCCACCGGTCCCGGTGGGTGCATCTGATAAGGGGTCCTATTGCGGGGGCGCAGTCACAGTCCTCCGACCCGACTGCTGCCTCCCTTTCGGGCGAGCCTGAGTCGCCATAGCCTTCTTCTTGGGAGGCATAATGAAAAGCACGATCCCTTTCCAGGGATCAGCACCAGATGGCTGAAAAGCCGAAGATTGAGAAGCAAAATACCCGCTAAGGCTCTACAGTCAACTGCGGCTCTCAAAGAAACGAAGAGCAACGGAGAAAACTTCTCCTCTCCGTCGTTTTTCCAAAATGGCAGCTCGGCTGCCTCGTGGCCACCCCTTTTATAGAGGGGTGGCCACGCCCCCTAACTCACCCGGATGTCTGAGTCCGGGTGAGGGGGCCCCGCAAAGAGCGTGGCGGCCATTTTGGCGCCGCGCTTTCAATAACTGACTGCACAATTTGTCCACATTGTCCCCGCAAGGGGACAATGACAATAAAGATTTATCCATTTATCTCTACTTTATGAAGGCCAACTATCACAAACTATTCTTATCCTCAATATGCTTTACAACCAGATTTATAAACTGTCTAGAACAATTTCAAACAACATCTGGTTAATAAAAACATCATAGTTCTTATTATTTAGTCGGGAATATATGGGGTAAACATATATTACTATTCTGCCCTGCAGGTGGGGCTGCTAGGAGTTCTGTTTTACTTTCACTATTTTTTCTCTCCTGGCCTCTGGGTGGGGCTTCTTCCGGTAAGTAGTCTCTTTGTTTCTTCATTTCTGTTCCGGTCGTCGTGGAGGGAGGATGCTGGTGAGTTGTCTGGTTTTCTTTCTTGTGGGGGTTTTCTTTGTTTTGCTTATGTGGTGGTGGGCTGGGAGGTGTTTCTGTTTGTTCTTTTTTGTTTTGGTTTAGTTTTAGGTTGGTTTAATTGGTTTGGTTATTTCTGGTTTTGTTTAATTTTTCTTATTTTTTGTTGTTTATTTTTGTAATTAGTTGTTGTTTGTTTGTGTTTGTGGTTTTTTCATGTTGTAGTTAGGTGTTTTATATGTGGTATTGTGAAAGTTTTTGTTTGCACATTTTGTGGTTTAATTTTTTGTTTATTAATGGTTTTTTAAAAAATATATTGATTTATTTTTGTTTTATTATTATTTTTAATTTTGGTGTTTGTTTTTGGTGTTTACTTTAGTGTAAAGAACAGGCTGTCTGTGGGTTCCTATTTTCCCCTTTGCTGCTTTGAAGTTTGGCTTCGATGCAGCAATAGGGGAAAGGAGGGAGTAGGCAGTCAGCCCATTCTTCTCTTGGGAAGGTTTGTTAGGTAGGTCGGGGAAGGAGGAGGAGGTAGAGAAGAGCTTTCTGTGCTTAGCGATGGTTCTCTCCTCTCTGTCTCCTTTTTCTCCCAGCTTACCTAACCAGAGATTGGCAGGCAGCAATCCGTAAGGGGTAGGGCTCTTCCTTGTGGATTGCTGGCTGTTGTTTTTGTATTCTGAAATACAAAGGCATCAGCCAGTCATCCGCCAGGGAGGGTGCTTCCCCTGACGAAGTGCTACCTGTTTAGGGTTTTTTTTTCCACCCCGGCTCAACTTTACTTGAGGCTGGTGGTGGTCTCACTGTGTCTTCGGCGGGGTAACATTGAGGAGAGAGAGTCCCTCTTCCCCCCGTTGCTCCGGGAAAGGACGGTGGGCGTCTCGCGGTGGCATTTTGTGGCTTTTTGTTTTGCGTGGCTGTGAGGTGCTGAGTCTGCCTGCTGAGGACTTGCACTCCCATTGCTTTTTGTAAGTTTATTTTTCGTGTGCTGGCTTTCTCAGTGTTCTGCGTGCTCACAGCGCACAGGATTCTGGGACTTGTAGTTTTGCGTTTGTGGTTTGCGTTCGTGCAGTGGTTTTTTATGCGGCTCGATTTTGATTGGCCGTGACGCATTTCCCAATGTTCTTTTTGCTCGCGCCTCTCAGCCTGATTGGCTGTGGCATGGCGCAGCACAAAGAATGTTGGGAATTGAAGTTGTTTCCCTTTGTTCGTGTTCATGGGGCTCCTGCCCCACTGGTGCATTTCTCAAACATTTGTTGGCCTCCGGACCCATTTGGGCAAGTGCAGGAGGCTCGGGACGGGATAGTGTGGGCGGGTGCAGGAGCCTTTGTCAAGTTCCAACAGTTAATGCTTGGATTTATAGGTATAGATGTAGAATCATAGTGATTCACTTTCACATGGGAAGTGAAGGGGAGAATTAGAAATAGATCAGAAAAGTGTAGTTCCATATATTTTCAAGGCTGGCCACCTAAAATTAGGATTTACAAGGGGCTAAGTTTACATCTACAGCAGGTCAAAGTCATCTGTCCAAAGCAGATGAATAATGTGGGTTCTTTTAACTTCTGACTGCAAAACTGATGACAAAATTTAAAAGGCCTTATCTTTTAAAAATGAGCAGAGTAGCATATTTTGACAAGTAGAGTTATCCACAGCATCCATTTGCATTTTAAAATTTGATAAACAATACTTTTTCCAGTTTCTCACTGTATGATATTTAAATTGCTAGGTTGAACTGAATCATTCTTCTCTCTCTGGAAACCTTCAATTAACTTACGGTATGTGACTATCACATAATTTACCTTCTCCCCCCCCCCAAAAAAAAATGCATTATTTAGCTAGCTACTTTTTATTTTGATCCAAAAACATCCAGTTATGTAGCAGTCCTAATGCAGGGTTTTGCCTTCTGCACTTAATAACTGTCGATCTGACCTAGCACTCTAATGTCCTGGGGTAAATCAAAGACTATGAGCCACAATCAATTGTTATATAAGACCAGGGTTCCCAACCTCTTAAAGGTGGGGGCTAGGTCACACTCTCTCGATGAGCTCCAAGGGTCAGATGGCCATTTTGCCCTGCCTGCACAATTGGGGTGACCATTTTGTTTCTTGAATGCCCTTGGAGGGGTGGGGGGGCCACATGAAATGGTGCTGTGAGCCAGATCCAGCCCACGGGCCTTAGGATGGGAACCCCTGTATGTCACTTGCTGACAGTATAATGGAGTACACAAGGAACAAGTGGTTTATTGGTGTTTTAGCATTTTTCTCTGTTAGGCTCAATGCTACATTCTTCCTCTTTGATGAAAACCACAAAAACTCCAGGAGTCTCTCCTCTCTTCCAATCAAAGCAAAACACCTAACCCTACATGTTCAATGGAGCATGCAAAGTGAAGGGATGCTAAGAAGAACAAATCATTTTCTTTTCTTTATTTGTGAGCAGCTCCCAAATGTGGTCTTGTACTGATTTAATTACCCAGCTTCAACCAAAAACCATCACCTGCAAAGACAGCTTTGCCCAAAGGAAAGGCATTTCCCCCTCCATTTCTTGACAGTGGTCTTCAATAACAACCTGCAGTGATTAAATTCAACAAGAATGAAGGAAGAAATAGAAAGGAGTGAAACTACTGAAATGAGTCTATGGAATCAGATTATTAAACGTCCCACAGAATCCTGAACAAGTGACAGATGCTAGAGCTTTGCTGTTTTCGGGGATAGCCAGAGAATAAAACATAAAAAATACAGAAGGTTAATATATTCTCTCTGATGAACTTAGTTAATTTAATTGGAATTTTTGAGGTACATAAAGTATACTTTTAAAATCTTGCAGTTGCATATAGGTGAAAGGTAAATGTTTCCCTTGCTCGAAAGCCAGTCGTATCTGACTCTAGGGTGCAGTGCTCATCTCTGTTTCAAAGCCGAAGAGCCAGCATTGTCTGCTTCTGCAGACGTTTCTGTGGTCATGTGGCAGGCATAACTAGACACCAGAGCACATGGAATGCTGTTACCTTCCCACCGAAGTGGTCCCTATTTATCTACTTGCAATTTCTTTCTTTCGAACTGCTAGGTTGGCAGGAGCTGGGACAAAGACGGGAGCTCATTCCATCCTGCAGTACTGCTGGAACTGCTGACCTTCCGCCTCCCAGTCAGCATCTTAGCCAATTGAGCCACTGCAGTCCCTAGCAGTTGCATATAGAAAGAGGTAAAAGTAAAGGTCACACTTGCTTGAAAGCCAGTCATATCCAACTCTAGGGTTTGTCACTCATCTCTGTTTATGGCCAAAGAGCCAGTGCTGTCTGCGTCTGCAGACATTTCTGTAGACATGTGGCAGGCATGCTTTGACACCGGAGTGCACGGAATGCTGTTAACCTTCCCCCCAAAGTGGTAGCTATTTATCTACTTTCAATTTCTTACTTTCGAACTGCTAGGTTGGCAGGAGCTCATTCCAGCGTCCAGTACTTGGGACTCGAACTGCTGACCTTTCAACTTTCCAGTCATCAAGTTTAGCATCTTAACTACCAAGCCACTGCAGTCTCAATATAGGAAGAACAGCATGAGAAAAGTTAAAATAGCACAGAGAATGAAAAAAAAATCCAACAAGAATCAGAACACTATTTTGCTATCAATGTTTAAATTATGCCAGGGGTTGGGGATAATGTGGACCGTACAGTCTGAAGGGATGTGGAACTTAAAATGTACTTCATAACATAATGAAGTCTGTGTTCCTCTCCTTCACCTTTCACGGATTCTGCAAACTGCTGCCATCATTGCCATTCTTGCTGAAAACTAGCATCATTTGTGCCAATATGATGCCAGAGTATCCTTCTGCTTGATTAAAGCTATTGTTGTACCACTGGCAAATTGTGCCAGCACACTTATATATGGCCACATCATTTCTTTTTTACTGACTTACAAGTTTAGTAATTCAGAGCAATGTTATGGATGTGCACAATAATTTTCTTGAAGACAAGCTGCTAATATACAGGGCAGATGATGCTCTTATTATATCACTTTGTAGTGGCCACTTTGTAGTGGCCATACAGTTGTAGTGGCCACTGGTCCCCCACTCCCCCGGTGATGACACAAGACATATGTAAACTTAGCAGGGAAACTACACCAAGAACACTTTTGCTACACTTCAAATGTGCATTAAGTAGGCTTTCACGTTTGGTTAATTTAAGCCAGAGGTTCGCAACGTTTTTGTGCTGTGGGCCAGAGGTGTGGTTTGATTTGATTTGAATTTATTTTTATATACCGCTTTTCTCATCTAACAGATGACCCAAAACAGTTCACAATATAAAGAACATACAGTAATATTACAGTAGTACAAGGCAAAAATACCATTTTACAAGAAAAAATGCAGAATTACATAACAGCATACAATAGGGGAACAATACAATTTCAGGGTACAATATCATAAATAGCAAGTCAAAAAGGAGGGAGGTCAGAGCCATGGCTCAATGACCTTAAAGATGACCTAACAAGGACTGGGCTCAACTATGTTCCTCCTGCCACTTCTGCCACTTCCGGTTGTGGTAGTGGCAGTGGTGGGTGCATTCACGGCATGATCCCAGCTGTTTTCACAGCTTCCGCCGCTCCTTTGGTCCATTTTTGCCAGGTTTTCAGATTTTTGGGGGGTATTTTTACAGCATTTTTGCAGCATTTCCACCACATTGTCCAGGCTTCCAGTGCATTTACAATGCTTCTGGTAGCGGTAGTAGCAGTGGCAGTGGCAGCAGCTCTGGGGTCCTCACTGCAGGCCAGCTTAATTGGCACCATGGGCTGGATTAGGCCCACAGGCCATAGGTTGTGAATCCCTGATTTAAGCAGATTTGTAGATTTATTCACTTCTCTACATTGGCAAAAGTCCAAAAAACATTTGTTAAAGCTGCCAGAAACAAATATTGTACAGATAGATGGGAATGTGTATTCCAGCATATAAAAAACATTCTATGATCTATAATCTTTCTTTAGAGACTTTTCCCTTAATGACCCAGCCGTTGAAGCAAATGTTAGGTATTTACAGATATACTAGTAAAGGCAAAGTTATGTCCAACTCTAAGGGGCCAGTGTTCATCTCCATTTACAACCAAAGAGCCAGCGCTGTCTGCATCTGTAGACATTTCTGTGGTCAGGTGGCAGGCATGGCTAGATGCCGAAGCACACAGAACACTGTTACCTTTCCTGCTGAAGCGGTACCTAATGACCTACTTGCAATGTCTTGGTTTCAAATTGCTCAATTGGCAGGAACTGGGACAAACATCAGGCACTCTCTCAATCGTGCAAGCACTCGGAACTTGAACTGCTGACCTGCCAAATATCTGGGTTTCATGCTCAGTGTCTTAACCACTAAGCTGCTGTGGCCCTTAGAGAAATACTAGAAAAATGTTAATGGTGAATACTTTGGAAGAAAGGATTTTGGCCTTTATTTTATTTACACAACTTTCTCCAAGGTGGCTGAAAATATGATAAAAACCAGATGCCAACTAAAAATAAAATAAGTTATAACATTAAAATGCAATTAAATAGATTGTCACATTAAAACCAACACTCATATTAAAAACAATTTAACTACACATTGGGAGTGGGAGAAATGAAGATAAAGCACTCCTCAAAAATCTCGTTCTCAGAAGTCAGTCAATTGGCAAAAAACATGACTGAATAAAAAGATATTTGCCTGGCAGCAAAAAGGCAATAGGCAATATCTTTCCCAGAGTGGAAAGAACTATAATGTTATCACAGTGCTCATATTTAAAAAAACAGTATTACAGTATAGGAATGTATGGGAAGTTAACTGATAGAATGCTGGGAGTGTACAATGGATAGAGAAGCAAAAAGACAAATGAACAAAAGAAAGAAGGAAGGAAGGATAACATTAACTAGACTGTCTGATCAGCCATGGAGCATTGTAGATAACCATGGGCTTGTTTGTCAGTCTAATCTGTTTTACAGAGGAGTTGGTGTGAAATGACAAGAGGGGGTGTTTCCTGCACTGCTCAAACATGCCTTGGTGTGCCCCCTCCTAAAGAAACTGTCCCTTAACCCAGCTGTCCTAAACAACTACAACAACCTTTTTGGGGAAGGTTTTGGAGAAGGTGGTGGCACGCCAGCTGCAGGGGGCTCTGGAGGAAGCAGATTATCTGGACCCCTTTCAATCAGGATTCAGGCCGGGATATGGTACGGAGATGGCATTGGTTGCATTGATGGATGATCTCTGGAGGCAGCGGGATGGTGGTCATCCGACCACGATATCCTTCTGGAATGGCTCAAAGGATTGGGGATCCAGGGCACTGTGTTGTCCTGGTTTTCCTCTTTTATGGATGGCCGTACCCAGTCGGTGTGGTTGGAGAGTGTGAGATCCAGCCCTAGGCCCCTTAAATATAGGGTGCCGCAGGGCTCGGTGCTCTCTCCCCTCCTTTTTAACATCTACATGAAGCCGTTGGGTGAGGTCATCTGTTCCCACGGGGTGTGGTACCATCAGTACGCGGATGACACTCACTTGTACATCTTGGCCCATGGGGCCCCCAGTGATGCGGTCAAAGTCCTGTCTGGATGCCTGGAGGCCATTGGGGTCTGGATGGGGGATAATGGGCTTCAGCTGAACCCTGGCAAGACCGAGTGGCTTTGGGTTGTGGGTCCGGGGTCATCTAGTTACTACCACCTCTTGCATGGGGCAGTCTTGCCCCAAACAGACCCAGTGCACAACTTGGGGGTCCTCCTGGACTCACGACTGCTGCTAGAAGAGCAGGTGGCAGCCATGGCCAGGAGGGCTTTTACTCAACATAGAGTAATTCACCAGTTGCGCCCGTTCCTCAACCGGGACTCCTTACTCATGGTCACTCATGCTCTGGTCACCTCCAGACTAGATTACTGTGATGCGCTCTACATGGGGCTGCCCTTGATGACCATTCGGAGGCTACAGCTGGTTCAGAATGCAGCTGCACAGGTGGTGATGGGGTACGGATGTTATGCCCGTGCCTCCTCACTACTCTGGGAGCTGCACTGGCTACCAGTTTGCCTCCGGGTGCAATTCAAGGTGCTGGTTTTGGCCTTTAAAGCCCTATATGGCAATGGGCCAGGATACCTGAGAGACCGCATCATCCCGAGAGTGTCTGCCCATCCAACCAAAGTGGACCGGAGGGGCTCCCTAGTTGTGCCTTCAGCTAGAAGGGCCCGCCTCTCTAGCACATGAAGAAGGGCCTTCTCCGTATCCACACCAGCCCTCTGGAACTTCCTTCCAACAGAATTGAGGCTACAGACAGAACTGCTGCCCTTCAGGAAAAGTTTGAAAACCTGGCTGGCAGTGCAGGTGTGGGGCCTTAATGGGAATACAGCTCCAGCCTGTTGGCTCATCCCCAGTTAGTACTTAGTTAATATCTCTCCCTTTGTGTTGTTGTATCCCCCCATTCCCTTTTATTTCTTTTTATTCTTTTAATTGAGGTGGGGGGTAGTAGGGTGGGGAAGTGAGTGGGCGATTTGGGATTTTAAAATCTGTTTTTATAAATTTTTATCTGTTGTACGCCGCCCTGAGTCGGGTTCTTCTGATTGGGCGATATATAAATTTAAATAAATAAATAAATAAACAAGAAAAGAGACAAAAATATGCCTGGGATCCTTGATGAGACAAAATGTAATAAACAACAGCCTATTCATAACTATTTCCAGGGATGAGTTTAGCTAATATTACTTAAATAAGTATCAAGGCACCCTGCGTAACACTGGTAATTTAAACACTTTAAATTATTAAAAGTTTTCTTTTTTAAAAAATTTATTAACGTACCATGATATAGACATTTTAAAGGGTTATACCTATTCTTAACACATAAAAGATAACCAATAAATATCATTTCATTGTACACTAATTGGATGTTTTATTTGGTAAACTTAATATATAGATGCTATTAAATAATGAAATTAAATTCTAATTCGCATGAATAGTTATCTGGTATGTTATACAGCTCTTTAAAATCATTATATTCTATCGTCTCTGATTATTTTTTAATGTCAGAGTTTACAATAATTATTTTAACAAAGATTGGAGCTATCTAGATTCTACCAATGTTGGTAATAGAATAGATTTCTGGTACTGTATCATAAAGAAAAAAGCCACAATATCTCTAAGAGTTGTGGATAGAGAAGACTATGCAGAACTATTAACACGTAAGAGGCATTCCATCTTCTATCAGGTTTCCTTCAATGGACTAAAGTCAACAAACATGTGACTTTCCTCTTTTTAAAATGTTGAATATGTCAGACTGAGAGTATAGCCTGTGGTGGGCTCCAAATTTTTTTTTACTACCACACTGTGATGAACGTGGCCAGGGGGAAGCCCTGTGTTGCACCTGAATTAGGACTACTTTATTTCAAAACTTGGATGGGCGCAGCCAGCCACAATTTCTGCTACTGGTTCTGGCAAACTGTTGGGAACCTGCTGATGCCCACCACTGAGTATAGCTCAAGGTCACTCACTGAATGTTATGGCTTGGCAAATATCAGGAGCTGGAACCTTCCAGTTATACCTCTGCAACTTAAATAGGGAAACACTCCAACCATCAGTCACTACACCACCCATAGAAAAAGGACACTCTGTCAAGATCAAAGACATGATTAGTTTGTAGAATAAAGTTTAACAGATTTAGGCAAACAATTTAGTTCTCAATTTACTTTATTTCATTAATGCTATACACATCTTTGCCAGTCTGGCCAGGTTATCTTGTTATGGTAATAGAGTAGACCATACTGCCAGCAACTCGATGCCGATCATCAGGCAGTGGTTAACTAACCTGACAACCCTGAGGACTAGTGGCCTTGGTGAAGATCACAGGGAAGGGTGATGGTCCCCAAGTGGATTAAATCCCATTTGAATCCATCTTGATGGAGGGCAGCAGCTTCATCAATCCTGGCCTGGGCCTGAGGAGGACTATATGTGCCAAAAGGGCTCAGGACCAGAAAGTGACTTGTGGAGCTGGATTAGTGGTATGGTTGTCATACTGTGGTGCAGAGGGCATATGAAAGGCCATGGCATTATATTCACAGGACAGTCTTCATGGCTGGTCACCATGATGATCGTCAATATTTGAAATTGGATATGGCACAAGAAGAAGAAGAAAACACATCTTCAAGGAATAAACCCAAAAGAGCCTTCCAGTGCAAAGTGTACAATTTTTGCTGACCTGTTGAATATTGGCAGTTTGTATTTATGCTAGTGGCTCACACATTCCACAGGCATTTTCTAAAGCAGTGTTCCTCAGTCTTTAACTCTCCAGATGTTCTGGAATTCAATTCCAGGAAGGCCCAATCAGCAAAGCCAATGGCAGGGGACTACAGGACAGGAACCGATGTCCCAAACATTTGAAGGATCAATGTTTGAGAGCTACTTTTCTAAAGTATACACTGCAACCACAGGAAATTATCAGCTGGATAAAGAATTACTTCTTTAATATCAGAGTCGGGTCAATATCAGACTCCTCCAGTTCTTTCTCAGTTTGACAAAAAAACAATTTTCCTTCTGAGTCACTGCTCCTTCAAATATCCTTATATTCCACTAGGGAATGAACCTCATTCTCTTTTCCATGCTTCAGTATTGGTTTTATCTTTCAAAATGTTAGCTAAACAGATGAGTGCTCTTCATCTCCTTTGGGTTTTAAGATACTGAACTGTAGATTGGGAACATTTAAATCCTCCCAGCATCAGGGGAAAAAAGCCAAAATCCCTATCTCTCCAATTAGAAAAAGGAGGTGAGATGTGGTGGGGGGCTAGAATTGCTAAACAAGTCTGTCAATGAAATACAAGCTTTAAAACATTGGTAATTTTAACTAATGCTAATGGACAGTTCAGCCAGTATAGCTCAGTTGTCAGGAACCAATAGTCTGAATCCCCATTCAACCTTACAGGTAAGAGGCAGATGAAACCACCTGAGATGTACATGGTGTGTTCACATGCTTTGTCTCTTGTATGATCTTGGGCATATTATGCAGTTGCAGAGTACTACCAGAAAGAGGGATTGATAAACCACTCTGAGCACTTTAAACCCAGAAGAATCTTGGAAAGATTACTGTAAGTCATGATTGACTTCACAACATACAACTGTCATTCTTATTTTATTAAAGGGAAGTTTAGTCCATATATGGGATTTTATATTTCAAGTGATGGTTATTTTTTGCTTTTCACTTAGTTTTAGAATTCTAAACTGCCCATAGTGAGAATATTTCTCAGATGGGCAGTATAAAGAAATGTAATATTAGGAATGAATGAATGGAGGCCTTTAAGTCCATTCAAAATCTCTAGTTGCCAGATGGGGTGGACCAAAATGCATGGGTTGTCTCAACAACAGACACCTTTACAATACATGGCTGTACAGGCCTCTAAATGTCCTGGTCTTTATTGTTAGAAACTGCAGGGCTGATTCACATGGCTACCTAATGCCATGACAAATATAGTTATCAAATGGGCTGCTCCATCACAGCTGGAGGAATTTGTTGTCCTTATTATTGGTTGGAGGCAATTGATCTGGAGGAATTATGCTATTGTTAACTGACACAAGCATTTTCAATGAAGGTGAGAAAATGTGTAAGCATTCACTACATCTGTAATGTAGACATCTCACAAGCATCTGTGTGACTACTGTGTGAACCTAGATACTAGACAACACAGGGCTCTAGTGTGATCCAGCTGGTTTTTGATGTTCTTTAAGAACAAAAAACTACAAAAAGCACACACACCATAATCCACAGAAAATAAGGAGGTATCAGGAAACTACCCACCCCCAATCATAGTAGAGAACTAGCATAGGTTGCCCGGCGTTGCTGGGCTGTTATAAATTGTGCTTTGGTTTTTTTGGTTGTTTTTTTTTAGTTAAAAATCAACAGAGGATGCTATAAATGTTTTAATATATTTATTTAACATATGTTTGTTATTTGTGTAAACTTTTGATTTATTGTTATTTTTTGACTTGTTTTTACTCTTGTGGCCTCTAGGTGGTACTGTTGTGTTTTTGACTTGTTTTTAATATTCTGGCCTGCAGGTGGTGCTGTTGGTTTTGGTTTCGTTTCACATGTTTTTTCTCTCCCAGCCTCTAGGTGGGGCTTCTTCCGGTAAGTAGTCTTTGTGTCTTCATTTCTGTTCTGGAGTCGTGGAGGGAGGACATGCTGGTGAGTTCTCTGGTTTTTTTTAATCTGGGTTTTGTTTTTTGTTTGTTTGTTTTTTGGCATTGGACTGGTAGGTGTTTCTGTTTCTTCTTTTGGGTTTTTTTGGGTTTTAGATGTGTTTAATTGATTTGTTTATTTCTGGTTGGTTTTTATGTTTCTGATTTCTTTTGTGATAATTTGTTTAGTTAGTGGTATTTTTGTTGTTTGAGTTAGGTATTTTCGTGTTGTAGTTAGGTGTTTTCTCCATGCTTTCATGGTATTTTGGGTGTTTTTGGTTGTGGATTTTCTTGTTTATTGTTTTTCTGGTTAATGTGTTTGTTTAATTATTTATTTGTGTTATATTATTTTTGGTGTTTGGTGTTTTGGGTAAATGTTTGTTTTTGTTGTGGTGTGTACTTTTGCGTGAAGAACGGGCTGCCTGTTGGTTCCTCTTTTCCCCATTGCTGATTCGAATTTTGGTTTCAATGCAGCAATGGGGAAAAGGAGGAGCTGGCAGACAGCCTGTTCTTCCCCTGGTAAGGTTCATTAGGTAGGTCGGGGGAGAAGGAGGCAGAGAAGAGCTATCTGCCTGACGATGGCTCTCTCATCTCTGTCTCCTTTTTCTCCTGGCTTACCTAACCTGAGATTGGCAGGCAGAGATCCATAAGGGGTGGTAGTCTTCCTTTCAGATTGCTGGCTGCTGCTTTGTATTACCTCCATCGGAAGTACAAAGGCAGCAGCCAGTCATTCGCCAGGGAGGGTGCTTCCCCTGACAAACTGCTGCCTGCTGTTAGTTTTTTTCCACCCCGGCTCAAGGTAACTTGAGGCCGGCGGTGGTCTCGCCGTGTGTTCAGCGGGGTAGCGTGGAGGAGAGGGAGTCCCTCTTCTCCCCATTGCTCCAGGAAAGAAGGCCGGCGGTGGTCACTGTGGTTTTTTGTGGGTGTTTGTTTTGTGAAGCTGTGAGGCACTGCGTCCGCCTGCGGCAGACTTGCACTCCCATTGCATTTTTTAATTTTAATTTTCACGCACTGGCTTTCTCAGCATTCTGCGCACTCACACGTGTAGGATGCTGGGACTTTGAGTTTTGTGTTTTTTGTTTGTGTTCATGTGGCGGGATTTTTTTGCGGCTCGATTTTAATTGGCCACGCCGTGTTTCCCAACATTCTTTTTGCTCGCGCCTCTCAGCCTGATTGGCTGAGGTGTGGCGCGGCACACAGGACATTGGGAAGTGAAGTTCTTTTCCTTTTTTCGTGTTCATGGGGCTCTTGCCCCAGTGGCGCCTTCGGCAACCCTGCAGTAACTTGCGGACCGGGTTCGGGCAAGTGCAGAAGGCTCGGTACGTGATAGGATGGACAGGTGCAGAAACGTATAGAAAGTTCCAATGGTTAACCCTTGGATTTATAGGAATAGATAAGCAAACATTTGGAGGGAAGGGGACACCAGATAAAAAGAGAAATGGAAGGAAGTTTCTTGAGGGTGGGTGGCTAACTAATACCTTGAACAGAATTATTCCACACTACAATGTTTTTCTGTAATTGTTCTTAATAATAAGCATTTTATATTAAATCATGTCGTATATGATAAAAGAATTGCTCTATTTTAAAAATTGTTCTGTCAAACTACTAAAAATAGAACAGAGAAAAGGCTGCTGCTAAGCATCAAGTTTGAACCAAGAAATCCATTTCTTGATTGTGCCATAAGCTATGAACTACCTTTTTCACGGGGTAGGTCTGATTAAAATGCATTTATTTTTAGAAGAGAGGGCAAATGTATAGCTAAGGTAATTTTCCTCCACAAATTGCTATGCTGCTATATACAATCTTGTTCCAAATCTTCAGTGTGAGATGCTAGTAAATCTATTTGTGCTTCAGTCTACAGAAAACTAACCAGCCAGAGATATGTGGAACAAAGATCTGAAAATGTCACTAGGCAAAGATGGCTTCTCCAGATTCCTTCTTCTTATATTGGATGAGAAAGTGAGGAGACAATAGATGACAACTTCATCCTATCTCTCTAAAGACTCCTAGATCTGAAGTGATATCACTGGAAATCCCAGAACATACCAGGTCCTTGGCCCCATCAAAGGAAACAACCTTTTTTGCTTACCTTCAAAGCTCCCACCAAACAGGTAAATCCAGGTTACAGCAGGAACAAAAAGTAGCGTCAGAGAGGCAGCCAGGAATTTCCGTCGCCCTCTGCAGATTCCCAGCATTCTCTCAGAAGTGGAGATTCCCGACCTGGCCCTGTTCCTATGTCGGAAGCATGGAATCCACAGTCTCCCACATATTATTCACTGAAAGGAGGAGACAGAACCATAGTCAATACAACTCAGCACCTGCCTCTGATCAAGAACATCTTGCTTTCCCACAGTACAAGCTAATGTGAAAAAATAGGCTATGCAGGCTGCAAAATGCCGCCCTAATTTCAACATTCTGTGAAATGTCAAACACGATAAATGTGTACCTTAGAAGCATCATGAAAGAGCACAAGTCAATAATCACATCATATCAGCTACACAAATGACATACATTTTATGAAAAAGCAACATTTGTTTTGCTGCCCTTTGAAAATAAAACAACAACTCCAGTCCCCTTGGTGTCTCTGCACAGGTGGTATTCCCAGGTAGACAAAACAGGGCCACCTGTTCTGCAGCCTCTCCTTCCAAAGAGCAGGCCTGCCAGCTGAAAATGAAAGAGCTGGAAGCTGAAACAAACAGCGAAGGAGAGCAACAATGCTTTGTAATGACCAGTTCAAACATTATGTTTTTCACTGTGCAACTTATATCAGGGATTCTCAAACTGTGGCCCACAGCACCATTTCATATGCCCCCCTCCCACTGCCTCCTCCACACCAGGAAGTGCCATGTGGTGGAGGAAGGGCAAAATGGCCATTCCCCCCCCCCCTGAAGCTGTCTGAGGGAGCATGACCCTGCCCCCGGCTTTAAAAGGTTGAGAACTCCTGGCTTATATTCTTAAACGAATACTTTCCCCAGAGGTTGGGAGAGTTACTCTTTTGGACTTTACCAACTATGAATAAACTTACAAAGTAACTTTCCAAATTCTATTTAAAATGCTTTTAAAAGTTAATGTAAGAAATAAATCTTACAACTATATAACGTTGGCATGACCCTGTAATGTTAGCCCTCTGGGGGAAGAGTTAGAATCCTTTGAGCCAGACAAGAGGGAGACTGTAAGGGATGAATGTATTTAGAGTAGATAGATGAATGAGAGCATGTGCAGAGTAACCAACCCTAGGGAGAGGGCAGGCTGTAATTTGTCCAGGCAGGCCGGGATTGAGCTATTGAAGATCCTAGGGCTTGTCTGGTGTTAAGAAAAATCCATGCCAGACTTCGCAGTTAAAAGCATCCTGGCTGGTATGATCTTAGACTCAAAATTTTCCTAGGAATGAGGGTCTGATCATCATTACATAGACATTGCTAGTCCTACAGATAATGGACTCTAGGAAGTCTAGAAGGCTGAACTCATGGGAGAAGGTAGCCCCACTGCCTGAATCTGACGTTTCCCAACCCATAATTAAGCATAAGGCTGATACATTTTGCCAATTATTAAATATTCTCCACATCTATGTTTTATGTTATTCTGGTGGCTTAGTGATTAAGACACTGAACTGGAAGGTCAGCAGGTGAGCAGTTCAAGGCCCAAGTGCTGCATGACAGAGTGAGCTCCCATCTCTGTCCCAGTTCCTGCCAACCTAGCAGTTTGAAAGCAAGAAATTGCAAGTAGATAAATAGGTACAACTTCGGTGGGAAGGTCAACAATGTTCCGTGCACTCCAGTGTCTAGCCATGCCTGCCACATGTCCACAGAAATGTCTGCAGATGCAGACAGTGCTGCCTCTTTGGCTATAAACATAGATGAGCATCGAACCCTAGAGTTGGATAGAACTGGCTTTTGAGCAAGGATGACCTTTACCTTTTACTTTTACTGTATACCAGGATACAGACCACTTAACAGATATGGGTTACACATACAGCTCACAGATACCTTTCTTTGCCCAACAAATATCTGAATTAAAATAAAATAAAAAAGAAATCACAGAAGCAAATGTTCCAAAAGCTACTTGATATTTGTCCAGTTGCTGCTGCTGAAGTTGATGTTTCTAAGTTGATGATGATGATGATGATGATGATGATGATGATGATGATGATGATGATGATGATGATGATGATTATTATTATTATTATTATTATTATTATTATTATTATTATTATTATTATTATTATTATTATTATTATTATTATTATTATTATTATTATTATTATTATTATTATTATTATTATTATTATTTCATGTCAGAAATTATTCTAGATTGAAAGGATTTTTGTTGGAGAAACTCTGCTCAGTGTACACCCGAATGAGGTTCCCAACAGCTGGGACAGAGCCGGGTGCTCAATCCATCATGCAGTACCCAGGTCTCTAACTGCCGACTTGTCAGCCTTCCAGCTAACAAGGCGAACTTCTTAACCGCTTTAATAATGAACAAGAACAAAACAGGCACCAAAGTGTCTTTAAAACTAATACCAAAAAAATAGACACAATCTCCAAATGAGAAAATATTTATCGGAACATAGAAAATCAAACACTATATTAGTTTTCATGAATCAAGTTCGCTTCTTCAGGGATGGACCAATTTCTTGTGCATTTTGCAGGAAAATTATTAATGTGAGTTCCCAAAGTTCATGGCAGATATCTGTGCCAGATCCGGTTAGGAATTCAATGCCTCACTGTACCTCTTGGAAGTAGCGCTAGCCTGTGTAGCCATGGGTAAGCTGCACAATCCCAGGATGCCCCCAAAAGAAGAGAATGGTAAACCACTTCTGTGTATTTGCTACCTAGAAAACCCCAGAAAGGGTCACCTTAAGAAAGGAGGAGGAGGAGTCCAACAGACTGCTCAGGTACTAGCCCTGGATCTAAGTGTCAATGAGGTATTGCCTGATAATAATAGTTGGTACCTAGTAGAGCTACTCTCTGCAACTGCTCTGTCATGATCTTAGCAATGCCAATCGCATTCAGATCTTTTTTCAGCCCCTTTCGGATTACTCCCAGTGCTCCTAGTCCTACCACTACTGGTATCATTGTTGCTCTTTTCTTCCAGAGATGCTGTACTTCAGTTTCAGAGCACTTCATACTAGAATACAAGATACCAGATACAAGGACAGTTTCTTTCCTAATGCTATCAACTTGCTGAATAACTAAATGGTGTGTTTTATTGCATTTTATCATTAGGGGGAGCATATGTACCAAAGACAAATTCCTGGTGTGTTATAGCACACTTGGCCAATAAAGAATTCTATTCTATTAAATCCTGATGTCTTATTATCTTTTTGATCCCCTTTTCTTCCACCTGATCATGATATGGAATTGCCATATCAATCAGCTTAACCATTTCCTTAAGGGCTATCTTTAAGGTCACCTTAGAAATGTCATGACTGGGTAGGGACCAAAATCTGGTTTCCCAAGTTTCAGCTCAACACCCTAACTAATATAGAACACTGGCTATTAACTATTAATGTAAATTCTATTTCAACTGGTGTCATAGAAATGGAGTATACTCTGTGCTTTTCCATGCTTTGTTCTTTGTCCTCCTTCAAAATGGCAATTTAACCATGTGGCCACCTCTGGGATTCATGGGCTGCCTCGTGGTGGAGAGGAAATGGAACCTATTGTGTGATTGACATGTCTTGCTGTAACATCATTGGTTGGAGTCCCTGGGGAGGAGGGCCAAAGGGGAGGAACTCTAACTCACACAAAGGCAGACACACAAACACACACACATGCACGCAGACATTCTTCTTTTAGATTTGATTTGCTTTTACTGGACTGTATCCTGATTTCTTGGCTCAACGCTACCTTATCTGATGCCTGGGTTGTTCAGCCAGGGAGCTGCAACTCAGAAGGACAATAAGGTCTACTAGAGACTAGGGCTTCCTACTGTCATAACTGGTAGAAATGATGTAATTATTTTATAAATACTGAATGATGTGTTATATTTCCACTGCTATGTACCAAAACCAGTTGTTTACTTATCTGCTTAGCAGATTTGCCTTTCAAGTATGTTACAAAGCCTATCAATTTCCCCATGACTTCACCGGTTAGAGTAACATATGATTACATTTTGCTCTGTTTGTATTTTACACTATTAAAGCAAAATGAAAACAGTCTTGAAAGCACTAGTGACCTTAGTGTCAATTTATAAAGAATACAATTGAGGATTATATTTTTTTCATTTAATTTGTAAATAACTTTTGAACATATCATAGAACATAACATTTTGCTCAAGAGCATGCAAAAATATCAGCAAGCCAGCATTTACAGAAAAAATGCAAGTAGCTTTCATGGAAATCTACAACTGGGGACTAGTTGTACTTTATCTTGTTGATAAAACTTCCACTTTTTTTCCATTTCAAGGGATACTTCTAAGAGTTGGTGTTCAGTTGCACAGTCGATTCTGACCCTTTGCAACTAAGAGAGTAGTTTCATTTAAAATTGTTTAACTAAGCCTGTGATTACATTCTTTTCTCTCATGTATTAAAAAGGCACGTTAAAAAAATGACACAAATGTGGATGTTCTTCAAAATTCAGTTTAATCTCCCTTTCTTTTGTGTGCACATTTAAGTTCTTTTTTCTTTTTCTGGTTTGAATTAAGAATTGTCACCTTTAAGAAGAGCCCTGGTGGTGTGATGTTTAAACTGCTATATTGTATCCAAAACTGCTAACATTGTAAGTTTGATCCTGAATGATTTAAGATTGACTCAACCTTCCATCCTTTGCATGTCAGTAAAATGAGTACACAGCATGTTGTGGGCAAAATTCTAATTACTTTTTGAGCTACCCAGAGAGTGCATTACGTGCTACAGTGTGGTACATAAGGGTAATTGCTATTGCTGTTAAAATAGTTTTTCAGGTTCTGGAAAATATATTAGTTAAATCGCAGATAAATCAAGATTAGTCCCTTGGAAGGCAGACTGAACAAATTTTCTAGTTGCAGTCCTGAATCACAAAATATATGTACTTTCAATTTAGTATAGCTTTCTTTGCAGATAATCCAAGCCCAGGTTCCAGTTTTAATCTTTTTTCCCTGTTGTTATGAGACATAAAACTGCATGTGGGGGTGGTATTTTTTAATGTGGGAGGTAAAGGAGAATCTTTCTATGACACTTTCTGCATTATTTCAGCTCTAATCCATGCAAAACTGAACATCAGCTGCATCAGATAAATAAATCACTTTGAAGAGATCAAATTATCAATGGCTGTTTTCTGACCTACTATATTTAGAGCTCACAGGTCTTGTCCATAAATCTATGCCCTTCTCACATCAAAAGTTGGGTTCTACTTTCTCTGAGCATTCAATAGGGTTGCAGAAATTTAGTACAAAATATAGTTACATCTGATAAAATAACCATACAAGTTCGTGAAAATCCATGTTAAGCTTTGAGCTACCAGAAAGGTGTTATATCATTGGCTGAAATTCTGTTGCATACAGAAAATCCCAACTAGAATAGGCCCGTAGAATAAATTGGATTCATGGAGGAGTTGACTCACCAAATCCTCATTGATTCAATGGACTTGCACTAGTTGTGACTTACTGTGCTAAGAAACAAAATTTCAATCATTATATTTGTCTAGTTTATGTTCCAAGGTAACTGTTCATACCAGATAAGATAAAAATGTACATTACTGATCTATAATCTAGTCTATAATCTAAGGGACTGTGGTGGCTCAAGTGGTTAGGATGCTGAACTTGAAGATGGGAAGGTCAGAGTTCAATACCCAAGTACTACACGGCGGAGTGAGATTTTTATTTATTTTTTTATTTTTTTATAAGTCACATTTGTATATGCCGCCCACTCAGGCAGAACCCGACTCAGGGCGGCATCACAACACTTCTAAAAATACATAAAACATTATAAAAACCTGTAAAAACCCACTTCCCCCCTATTTAAAAACCCATATCCCACCCACCCATCCCACCCACCATACAAGAAGAGAGAGTTCTTATAAAAGCTTCCCTTCTCTGTCAGCTCCTGCCAACCTAGCAGTTAGAAAGCAAGAAATTGCAAGTAGATACATAGGTACCACTTCGGTGGGAAGGTAAACAGCATGCCATGCACTATGGTGTCAAGGCATAACTGCCACATGTCCATGGAAACATCTGCAGATGCAGACAGTGCTAGCTCTATGGCTATGAAGAGAGATGAGCACTGAGTCAGATACAACTGGCTTTCAAGCATGGGTGACCTTTACCTAGTCTATAATCTATGTTTTTTCCCTATGCTATGTTCTTCTATCCTGTCAGAAGGTAAAGAACCAAAAAACAACATGTGTTACTTTGCATAACTTTTAAATACCGGTACTTTCCAAAAATCCAGGAGGCATTAATTACAATAGTGTTTACTCTTCGCCTGTATTTTAAGCACCATATGCAGACAGAAAACAAATTGGAAGTGCCACAGCCCAGCGGTTGATGTATTATTTAACAGAACACACTGGAGTTAAGAGAGCAACAGCAATTCCATAGCCATCTAGAAGAAGGGATATTATATATTCTGCATGCACAAAGCCGTCAAATGTATACCAGGTTATTTCCTGAAACAAACATTTATTTGCTTTTTATGTACAGTATATTTGTTGTGGCTCAATGCCGCTATACCTGAAAACTGCTTGCTATAGCATTCCAAGTGGAAACTACTGAAGTATGTGGTATAAGTAATGTGGCACCATAGCATAGCATGCAAATATTTTCAGTTTTAAATATGAAAATATATACTTGGTGTTGTTTATAGAATGTAAAGTTCAGGAATTTTTAAGACTTTTTCAGGATAATATGATGTTAGAATCTAGTGAAGTGGCTTGTTCATTTGAATTACTTGATCATTTAACCAAAATATAATTACCCATAGTCTTCTAGGAAATGTTCAGAAGGAATCAAGATCCTCCTAATTTTAATAAAATTTAAAACATCAATGACTGTTGATTGCAGAAGGTAGAACAACCAAAGGTTTTAAAAGTTACACATTTGAACTAATCTTTTCAAAAGTTGCATTTCAACAAATAACTTCTTTTCATTGTATGAGTGGTTCAGCTAATTCAAATACTGTACAGTAGAGTGGATGTAACTACACTAGTTGTGTTTTGTCACAGAAGAATAATTTGCTTGGTTGTTAGATGTACTGCTGCTGCTGCTGCTGCTGCTGCTGCTGCTGCTGCTGCTGCTACTACTACTACTACTACTACTACTACTACTACTAATAATAATAATAATAATAATAATAATAATAATAATAATAATAATAATAATAATAATAATAATAATAATAATAATAATAATAATTTCATGTCAGAGATTACTCTTGGTTGAAAGGATTTTTGCTGGAGAAACTCTGCTCTGGGGACACCCGAATGAGGCTCCTTTCATGTCCCCAAGTGCAGCTCTCAGGTATCAAAACCCAACCTTTCAGTCTCCAGCTCAGCGTCTTAACCACTAAGCCACTGGAGTAACTGCATGTAATGTATATCACATACGTTAATGCCTATTCTCTGCCTATGCTCTGTTATGACTATCAGAAGTCACCTACTAGATTTCATAGTTTGGTAACTATAATTGTAATTTCATGCAGAATTGTAACAATCTGCTAAACCAAAATAATTTAACAAACTGCATCACTGAAGTTTTCTTGTGTACCAGCAACTCAAACTTGATTCTGTTGGAACGCTTATTCCCTCTTCCCAAAGAACCTGAGGACATGAAGTCTGGATTGAGGAAGTGACACTTATTCTTCTTCAGGTGCTGTATCCATTCCAAATATTGGTTATCATCATGCTGATAGTCTTCCTGTTCTTAACCTCTTGGAAGAGTTCTTCCAAGGGCATTCCACACCAGTCTCTCAGGTTCTTCAGCCATCTACATCCAGGGCCTCTCCTCCCAGGGATAATTCCTTGGGAGAGAGAGAGAGTTAGAGTATTCTATACTTTATGTTGTTCCTCATGATATGATACCTTGGCCATATCCTGAGGAACATCATGAGGAAATAACACTACATATCATGAAACAGGATTTTGAAGGAAGGAAAATCCTTCTAGAAAATCAAGAAGGAACAAAGACATTCAAAATGCATCCATTTTCATCAGAGAATTCTTCTCAGGAATCTTATTCTTTTTTTATTTAAAAAATGCCTACTACACAGAGATTTAAAGTTCAACATGGGACTATTCACTTAATGAAAATCTGAACTCCACAAAGTATACAAAGCAGACAAACATTTCTAACATTCCCCTGACAGTACATCCAATAAAAAAAATAATTTAACATTTGAGATGGCTAGCTAGAGGGTGGTTCTTACTGCCTGTTTCACAAATAAAGCCACTGAACAGACACAAACTAGGGTGTGTACACCTAACTGGAGCCATATTTATTCATAATCACATCCCTGTGACAGGAGACATTTGTCTGTTTGGATCCGATGCTACCTGTGCCAACATTCCTCTCAATTCCAGTATTTCTGGAAGAGGTAGACACATTCAGCATTCAATGGGGTACATAGAAAGAACCTCCCTAAAGATTGTGATATTTTTGAATCACAACCGGGCATACCCTGGTAACGGCAACCTTGTGTTACCGGATAATCTTTCTCACACTAGGTCAGGTGAAAAGAACTGCAAAAATGAACTCACCAGAAGGTGCTTCATTTTGGCAGCTTCACCTCTGGCCTAGACATGGAAGATGAATTCAGAACTAGAGAGCACAATTCTTCCTGTCTCTACTCTAGAGGGAGTTATGCTCCTTCTGATGGACCAGGTATGCAGTTAGGTATTATTTTGGATCCAACACTCACTATGTACCATCAGATTGCTGCCATGACCAGATTTGTTTTTTAAAATATTTTTCAGATTGCCCAGCTATGCCTATATCTGATGATGCTGATCCATGATAGTCTCAAGAATTGACTATTGTAACACTCATGGAACTGCCCTTATGCCTGATATGGAGGCTGCAATGTGTGTAGAATGCTGCGGCAAGGGTGATTTCTGGAGTGGGAAGATTTGATCATATAATCCCAAACATTGCCTGGCTACACTGGCTTTGGGTTTCATATCACATCAAGTTCAAGGTGTTAACAGATTGGGACCTTGCTACCTGTTGGAGCTTCTCTCACAAACTTCTAATGCCCACATCACTTATTCTTCCCAGGCCACACCTTCAGGGGCTGACACCAAGACTCACAAAGAAGGTTATAGGTAGAAAGAGAAACTTCTCGGTGGCAGTTCCAACCTTATGGAATAGTCTATCTGTGGAGCTGTGTCATACTCTCTCTTTGGACATTTCTAAAAGACATCTAAAGATACCGATGTAGAGGGGGCATACAATGATGCTTTGTCTCACATTTACTGGTTTCTTTTACATTTCTGTTTGTTTATAGACCCCAGGCCTTACAATTTGATTTTTAATTATATTTTACGTTGCTGTTGGTGGAAAGGTTTTGTGTGTGCTTTGTTGTTGCTGCTGCTGCTGTTGTTGCTGCTGCTGCTGCTGCTGCTGTTGTCTGTTTAATTTATTGTTGTAAACTGCACCGAGTGGTGAATTTCCCCCCACTTGATCCATGTTAAGTAAGTAAGTAAGTAAGTAAGTAAGTAAGTAAGTAAGTAAGTAAGTAAGTAAGTAAGTAAGTAAGTAAGTAAGTAAGTAAGTAAGTAAGTAAGTAAGTAAGTAAGTAAGTAAGTAAGTAAGTAAGTAAGTCTTTTCCAGATTTTTCTGTCAGTGTAGTTTACTTTCCACAATGAAGCATTCTTGATGGCCAAGGTCAAACAATTTCTCATCCCTGACCATCTGCCAGTGTGTTTGCTATATTTCCTGGTGGGAATATGAAATACTGGGCTGTAAATGTTTACTACTGGTGAGATGAATGAAAAAACAAAAACTGGTATGGATTTCTTCAGGGCTAGACAGAAAGTTCCCTAGGGTTTTTATCCTTGGTACTGAGAATGAGTAGTTTGTTTGCTGTCTTAAGACATGCTAGAAAAGGGGGCAACTGGTAGAAAAACCTTTTTTAAAAATTCAGATTTCTGGAATTCAGTGTTTTATGTGCTCACAGCCCACCTTTGTTCTGGGTAGCAGAGGCAAGCTGTCACATTTATAGAAAAGAGAAAGATACTTTGCATTTTTATGGGAAAAGGAAAGATACTTAGAAATGTTTACTACATTCTGGCTAGCTAAATAAAATAAGCTTTTGAAAATAATTTTGGACATAATTTGCCAAACTCTGGAAAAATATAAATCTGTCTTTTTTTTAAAAAAATCTCAAAACACAATTAGGCATTCTCTGAATGTCCTGCAATAAATTAGGATGATAAATCAATTCTTTGCTTAATATTAGCCTAAAACAGTGAAAGCATTAGCATATGACTTCGATAAAGAAGTTCAGAGACAGTAGTAGATCCTATATACTTTCTACACATCTGTAAACTAAGGTAAGGACTGACAGTATTAAGTTCCTTCTGGAACAGGTGGGTAAAAATATTGTGCACACACGATCACTTTAAGCCTTACTTCATTTGTGCTTCACAGTGCAGGCAATTATCAAGTACCTTCTCCCAGAGCTATCAGGGAAGAAGAGCCTCAGGGGAGAATGAACCTGAAGAGGTGAATAGTGAAGATGACAAGGAGGAAGTCCCTACACCTCTTGTGCTGAGACACTCTGAAAGAGAGCGCCGGCCACAGGATCACTACCAAGCATCTGTAGCCTGTCCAGTAGTTGCTGAGCCAGCAACCTACCAAGACATTGAGAAGTGTCCACCAGCCATCAAAGATGATTGGCAAAAGGCTATGGACAGGGAATTACAGTCCCTCAAAAACCTCAAATTATACCAAGAACTGAAATTGCCCCCTGGTAGAAAGTTACTTGGCTCAAAATGGGTATTCAAACTGAAAATATGTCAAGATGGGACCTTAATGTACAAAACCAGCCTTGTCGCCCAAGGCTATGCTGAGACTCAGTATGATTATGATGAGGTGCACTCGCCAACCCTAAAAGCCTCCACATTATGAACTGCGCTAGTGTGGGTGGCAAAACATGGGTATACGGTACATCACATAGACGTTGAGAAGATGTATCTTCATGCACCACTTAGTCATTCCGTATATTTGAGGCTTCTGCCCAATATACCTAACACTGATAATGGAATTTGTTGGAAGCTATTAAAAAGCTATTAAAAAGCTTGTATGGACTGCACCAATCTGGTTATAGTTTAGGCTTCAATGCCAGTATAGCAGACCCATGTCTTTTTAGGAGGGAATTTAATTGTTCTGTTGTAATACTCCTGTTCTTTACTGATGACATTGCTATAGTAGCTAAAAACACTGATGTAATCAGCCAGCTTCAGAACAGGTTCAAGAACAGGTTCAAGAACAGGTTCAAGATCAGGAATCTTGGTGAGATAAAACACTACTTGGGGCTTGATATAGAAAAGACCAATGTGGGCTTTAAAACCTCTCAGACCCTCAAAATAGATCAGCTATTGAAGCATTACAACTTTGATCTAGCAAAGACTTCCAAGATTCCAATGCCTGTGGAATTTAGGTTCAATGACTCACCTAGTCCCGCCTTTGATAAAGAGATTCATCAGTCAATAATAGGAAGCCTAATGTACCTGAGTAACTGGTCACATCCATATATTGCCTATACTGTGAATCAACCAGCACGTTATGCTCATGAGCCCAATCAGAAATATTGTCAAGCGGCGAAGAGGATACAAGATACCTGAAACATACAGCAAACTATTCTTTTTACTTAGAGCCAAAAGGCACACTAAGTCTCTCAGCTCATGCAAGTTTTGCATCAAAAATTCCTACGCTCGGACTAACTATTCTCTTAGGCAATGCCCTGATAGGATGGAAATCCATCAGACAACAACACATTAACTTATCAACCACTGAAGCTGAGTTCTCATGTTGTCTTTATTCTGTACTGAACTCATATGTTATAAGCAGCTACTTCTTGATTTAAAGATACAGTACCAGTAAATAACCCCATAATCATATATGAAGACAACCAATCAGCAATCACTCTAGCTAATAGCCTCAGAGTGAAATCAAGATCTAAGCATACAGATATTCACTATTTAAATGTCTGGCAATGCATTAGGGACAAGCTGATTGAACTGAAGTACTGTACAAGTGAGAATAATATTGCTGACCACTTTACCAAGCCACAAAGTGTAGCAAGGTACACAAACCTCTGTGAAAGTTACAGGCTGAAGTTATAAATATGTATACTTCTGTAAAAAGGTGCAAATATTTACACCCAGGGGAAAACTGACAGTATGCAAGTTCCTTCAGGAACAGGTGGGTAAAAATATTGTGCACACACTATCACTTTAAGCCTTACTTTGTTCGTGCTTCACAGCACAGGCTGTGTATAAAATGATTACACTGTGTACCGGTCATTTGAGTTTTGGGTTTTGGACTTCTGTATGAGTCCAGAGCTCTGCTACAAGGAACTGAAACTTCATGCTGTATCTCTCTGTCTGATACCACGGAACTGGACCTGCAATTCTGCTTCACACTGAAGACACTAGTAAGCCAAGCTACAGAATTCTTCAGCTAACTTGTTTTTGCTTCGCGTCAAGGACTGCTGATAAAGCGGGGAAACACTTGTGTGTAATGAGTATGCTTGGCAGCATTTCAAGACTGTATCTTCAAGACTGTGAACCACTGTAAATAGCTGTTAGCACGGAGATTATATCCAGCTTTAAGTTGCTTTATTATTTCACACAAAGTAAAGACTTTTGACCACTAAATAGCCTCGTCGTCTCTTTGGCAAGACCTGGCATTTTCTGTTGATGTCACTCACTCTCCTCTGCCAGTGTGTGTTCCACACATCTGTCTGTCATGGACTATGATTCCCATATCCTCCAGTCTATTTGTCAGAATGGCCATTTAGACAGGGGATTCTGGGAATTGCAATTTTAAAAAGTAACTGTTTAAAGTTCTGCTCTGAATCAGCTGTTCTGTCTGGAAAGTTTCAGAAAGCCTACACTGTCCTTGAGCCACAAGTTGGCCACTGTTGACTTGCTTCATAACATCAACTTTTGAATTATGAATACAGCAGAACAAACAATAATAGCTAACTTAAAATAAGAAGCCTTGTACAACTGAAGCTACCATTTAATCCAATTTTATACAAAACCATTTGTGACACCATTTGAGTGATATAAAGCCATTTTGCCTACATTCCCTTCTTTCAGATTACATTAGGCTATAAGAAAGCTTTATTGTTATGACCAAGAAGAAAGATTTTATAGTTTAAGCTACTGACAGACACAGTTTCTCTTTGAAAAGGGAGCACTAGGCACATCATAAAATTGAAGTGGCAGGAGACAGATTTAATCAAGTATTGTTGTGACCAAGTATGTGTTTAAATGAAGAAAAAACTACTTGATCAACAATCTTAATGAAGTGACAAAATTTGGCTATTTGAAATCAAACAGACTAGGTATTCTGGCCCATCCAATTTCTATATTAGCTCATCTTGGTACAATCCATGAAAATTAATCTCCAACCATTACTGATGTTTCTCCAATTATTACTATTCTCTAGATTTTTAATTAAGGTGATTATGTGTTCTGCTTTACCAGGTAGTATTCTAACTTGGGGTTATTGTAGAACAATTGGATACTCATTGGCCAGGCAGGCTAGAACTGATGAGAATTAGAGCTTGTGATTCCATCTGGGAAGACTTCATTTTTTATGTTTATTACATTATATTCATATAGATTATTAAATAAGGATTTTAAATCTGCTTTTATTTTATTTCTACAATACTCTCTGCTCAGCCAACAGCTGCAGGACTGTTTCCAGGAGACCGATCAGAATGTGTTTGACCATCAAGATCTGGAGACCTACACATCAATGGTCCTGGATTATATTAGATTCTGCACAGCCAATGTCACCAGGGAAAAGCATGTAAAGATGTATCCAAACAGGAAGCCCAGGATGACGAGTGAAGTTCAGAGACTGTTGAAGGCCAGAAACTTTGCTTTTAGAACTGGAGACTGGGTATTGTATAGTATACAAAGGGCGAACCTGAAGAGGGGTATATATATCGGTCTTTGGCCCAAGCCACTGTCCCACCTTGTCTGAAATCCTCTACTATTATACCACTGCCTAAAAAAACTAACATAGATAGTCTGAATGACTTCCGCCCTGTGGCGCTTACACCTGTCATAATGAAATGCTTTGAAAAGTTGGTGCGGAACCGTATTATGGCTTGTTTACTAGTTGGACTTGACCCTTGTCAATTTGCATATAAGAGAAAGAGGAGGATGCTGTGGCTATGGCCCTACATGCTGTTCTGACCCATTTGGAGAAACAAGGGACTTATGCGAGACTGTTATTTGTAGATTTTAGTTCTGCTTTTAATACTATTCTTCTGCATAGACTGGTGCCCAAATTATTAGATCTGGGGCTTCCGCCATGCTTATGCAGGTGGATACTAGATTTTCTATCAGATTGTTCCCAATGGGTCAGGATTGGCTCTGCGGATCTCAGTATTAGTACGGGGACGCCGCAGGGGTGTGTGCTGAGCCCGCTTCTGTACATGCTTTACACATATAATTGTGTTCCCAGTTACCCCAGCAATAAGATCATCAAGTTTGCAGATAACACAACGGTGGTGGGTCTGATTACTGCTGGGGAAGGGGAGTCGGCTTACAGCAAGGAGGTTGAGATGCTGACAGAGCGGTGTAAGGAAAACAATTTATTCCTCAATGTAAAAAAGACAAAAGAGATCATTGTGGACTTTAGAAAATGCAAATTGAACATCCAGCCACTTATTATTGAAGGGAATTGTGTGGAACAGGTCTCGGTGTTTCGATTTCTGGGAATGGAGCTGAGGGATGATCTAAACATGGGGAGCAAACACCAAAGATCTGATCGAGCACAGCAAAGGTTATACTTCTTGAGAATCCTCAGGAAGAACAATATTTCAATGGATCTGCTGTTGGCATTCTACCACTGTACCATAGAGAGTGTGTTAACCTATGGTCTGTGTGTATGGTTTGGGAGTTATACAGCTAGGGAAAGAACAATGCTTTCCAAGGTCATAAAGACTGCAGAGCGGATAATCGGGCATACTCTTCCCACTCTAGATCAAATCTATGCCACCAGGTGGTATAAGAAAACTGTAGAGATTGTGCAAGATAGTACACACCCTGGAAATGATCTCTTTCAGCTTCTGCCTTCTAGAAGAAGGTATAGGGTGATAAAGACCAGGACCAGCTGCTTGAGAAATAGTTTCTACCCAAAAGCGGTTCTGGCTTTGAATGCAGTGCAATGCAGTCTATGAGGGAGCTTCTGTATATAGTTTTTAGAGTTTTTAGAGTTTTAGAGTCTTTAGAGTTTTAGAGCTTTTTAGGGGTTAAATGTGTATATGTGGGGTGGGAGTATATTGATAATTTTGTATAGTTGTATTTTGTTTAGGTTTTGTTGGGTTGTTAAGTGTTTTTTTCTCCCAATCTCATTCTGTGCAGGACAATGACAATAAAGATTTATCTATCTATCTATCCTAAGCGGAGCCATTTTAAGTTGGCACCTGCCATTGAATGGCATCATCTCTTTTCTCTGAGAAAGTACATCATGGTTCTTCTTCCCAAGGTCTCTGTCTGGGAAGATGTTCTATCTCACACTTTGAGATGGAACACTGATAGGATAGCCACCTGGTATCCTTTGATCTACGCACAAAACTTGTCACTTTGAGAAGTCAATTGGCACTTCTCTAGGACACTTTCCCAGGAAAAATGGTATAAAAACCAAGGCTTTTGCTCTGTTTGAAAGTTGAATTTGGATTGCAGCCGGAGGCTCTATCTCTCTTAACATCTGAGATAGACTTCTCCATCGGACCATCCTGTATGAGGTGGGACATGACCACACTTAGCCTAAAATCCAGAGGAGATAGCACTTAGGTTCTGCAGAGAGATCAACACTGAGAATTTCTTCTGATATTATGCAATTTTTCTATTACTTCACACTTATTGGACTCTGTTTATTTCTTCAATAAATCATAAAAGGACTTTGCTTGTCAAAAGTGTTCTTTCTGCTCCTCTAGAAGCAGAGCAGACTGAATGGGGAGATTTAATAATACAGCCTTTTTCCTAAGAGAAGGATTACTGCTTTTGGGTTACTTTGTGGGAGCATTGCCAAAGGAGAAACTTTATTTCGACACTTGGAATCCAGCTACAGAAGAACGAGCTGCAGCCAAGGTAACTGCTTTCCTCCCACACACCTTGCCCAGCTTCATGGCCACACTGTTCCCCAAAACTAGATAAGTGTATTTTCACATGGGAATTCAAAGTCTTGTGACAAGGGGCTTTGCTACTTTAATTTTAACTGCGACATCAGTCACAGATTGCCATTTCCCTGTGAACATTTGTCTAATCCATCGTCTACATTTTTCCTTTCCTTGTGTACCCAAGATATCCCAGAATAGCACTAATATTTTCATCTTCTATTCATAATTCTTTGGACCTCAGCCAAACTTTCCTATTTACACTGTAATTTCCAATCAGCTTCCCTGAAGGATTGAAACAGACAATACAGTATACCAATTTATTGGGCAACAACATCTTTCTCTTGTTCCCATTAATTACTACACAAGAAGTAGTATTAAACGAAATGTTTGGAAATCTTATAGAAGCCCTGTGTGTTTTAAGAGACCACACTTTTACATTCCAAAGAAGATTATACCATTCTAAAGAAGATTACAGAATTTAATTACAATAGCATTTGTAACTATAACTGCTGCAATCATGCATAAATGCACCAACAAATGTTTCCACCTTCTCCTGATTTAGAAGCAATTATCTCTTTTCTTCCCCCTGGCTCAACTTTCCTTTCACACAGGTCTTTCTTGTCCTTCTATCAGCCATTAATGCAGAGTTCCCTATCGTTAATTGAATTGATTTCTATTTTTTATAAGACTACTTTACTTGCAATTAAACTGATAGATTTTACATAATGGCCTAGCATAGGGATTCTCAACATGTGTCCCATGGGGCTGGATGTGGTGGCCCACAGAACCATAGCACCACCTCCACCACATCAGGAAGTGCCATGTGGTGGAGGAAGGGCAAAATGGCCATCCAGCCCCCAAAGCTGTCTGAGGGAGCATTACCCAGCCACCGGCTTTAAAAGGTTGAGAACTCCTGGTCTAGCAAATACTAATGATCATGTGCTACTGCAAGCTACTTACCAGTGGGACCAACTATGGCTCTGGGGAAAACTAATTTTGATATACAATCTGTGCAGTTATTTAGACATGAAAATCTAGAGTATCCATGCAATAGTTTGTGTTTCAGCCTCTTCTCAGTTTCAATATCTTTTGAAATACAGTAAGTCAATAAAAAACCAGGAAATAAACAGAAAGAGCTCTGCAGGGAAAGATTTCAAGATTAAACCCACTGGATTATTTAATATAGGAAATAGCTAAATTTGTGCAAAGTTTCATGTTTCAACTCTTACTGTTCCAGAAAGATGACTACAGTTCCCAGAATCTCCCAGCTAATGGATTACAACCATTGATACAATCAGTCAAGATACGACTGTTTAAAGCATACCTGTCAACCCGCGGCTCCGGAAAAACAGGATCTGTGCAGATTGCTTGTGTGCATGTCGCTTTCCACGCATGTGTGGAAGTGCTATGCCGCTTGCGCGGCCCCTACGCAAATGGCGTAGCGCTTCCGCACATGCATGGAAGGGGTTTACCCCTTCCACTCATGCGCGGAAGCACTACGCCGCTTGCGTAGGGGCTGCGCAAGCGGCGTAGCACTTCCACGCATGCGTGGAAAGCATTTTTCCCCACTGCCAAATTACGGGGTTTTGGCAGCGCGGGGCGGGTTATGACGTCAATCAACGTCAAATTACAGGGTAATCCCGGCCAAATTGGGATGGTTGACAGGTATGGTTTAAAGCTATTTTAAACATCAGTAGCATCTGTGTCAAATATAGTGTTTGTAGCTCCCATTCTTTTGAAAAGGAGATTGGAAACCCTTTGATCCCCCAGAGAAGTTATTTGGACTACAACTCCTAGAAATCTTTTGGTGAGAAAGTAAGCAGACATATCCTGTTATTTAAGATAACAGTTCAGTGATAAGGTAAAGGGCTTTTATAAGATTTCCAAACATTTAGTTTAATACTACCTCTTGTGTAGTAATTAATGGGAGCAAGAGAAAGTTGTGGCCCAATAAGCTGAAAAGTCAGTTGTTTCCGACTCTAGGGTGCAGTGCACATCGCCGTTTACACCGAAAGAACCAGCCCTTTCTGCATCTGTAGATATTTCCTTGAACATGTGGTAGGCGTGACTAGATACTGGAACACACAGAATGCTGTTACCTTCCCACTGAAGTGGTACCTATTTATATACTTGTAATTTCTTGCTTTCAAACTGCTGAGCAAAATTTTATGTTTTCATTTCTTACTATGTTAGTTACACGACTAAAACACCCAGAATCTTCCAGTCTGGGTAACCAGTAAATATTTAACCCATGAAGTTATTTAAGATGGGCCTCAGTAGTATTTGTACAATTTCAAACATTCATTCAAATTTCTGCCTTTCTCTTCTAGTAGGGATCCAAGGTGGCATGCAAAAATTTAAAATTAATTAAAAGAAGCTGGTTTAATTTTTTTAAAGTATGGTTGCAACTATTTTAAACAAGTCTGGAGAGACTTGTACAACTTATGAATTGAAAAATAATATTTAAGAAATGTTTTTTGCTGACCTGATGCAAAATAGAGAAACAACTTTTAGCTTAGGTTTTTCCTTCCTAGTGTCAGTTTGAAATTCATCAAAACTTAGTCTGAAGTATCAAAATGATGAATCTGAGAAAAATATATTTGTAATAGTAAACATTCTCCACCCCAACTGACAAAAGTATCTAAGGAAAATTTGACCTGTTTTATGTCATGTGAAGGCATAGCATTCCCAGGAAGATTTTTGAAATTTACTTTTTACTATGGTAAAAAAACAAACAAAAACAGGAAAATAATTGAAAAAGACACACACTAGTAGTTAAAGTACAAGGGTATTTGCCAGTGTATAAGATGCATCAGAGTGTAAGACACACCCCGTCATTACCAAAATAACCCACTATATACAGTACAAGACACACTTCATTTTTCCAGTGTATTTTAAGGGGAAAATAGTGGGTCTGTACACCCCGGTGTCTAGTCATGCATGTCACATGACCACGGAAACGTCTGCAGAAGCAGACAGCACTGGCTCTTCAGCTTTGAAACAGAGATGACCACTGAACCCTGGAGTCGGATACGACTGGCTTTTGAGCAAGGGAAACCTTGACCTTGATACACCCGCAAATAGGGTATTTTTAAAAGAATTATATTCAGGGAAGTTGTGTTATCTTACTTAAGAGGAAAAAAACAGGAAACATAATTAAATCTGTTTTATTATTATACAACTGTATTTGCATTATTAGTAATACTGTTGTAACTTGTTTAAATTAACTGTTCAGAAATTATCCCAGTAAATTATTTTTGTATAATACTCCAATTTAGCGCATGTTATAATTAAGTTCAACATGATGTAATTAACTTGCACTTGAACAGAGATATATATCATGGATCATTTTAAAATTCTTTTTGAGACTCTGAGGCCAGAAACAGATCTTAGAGTAAGTCTGTGACTCAGAGGGGAATTCTTAATTAATGAAAGTGTCTCAATGTTAGAGGAGAAGCTTCTCTCACCCCTGTGATTAATACAGATTATCTTGATTTTTCTGGTGAGTGGGCTTCAAGATTTAACCACAAGATTCCCACATCTGATTTCACAAAGACTGAATGAATTACTTCTCAACAACATTAATAATAATAATAATAATAATAATAATAATAATAATAATAATAATAATAATAATAATAATAATAATAATAATAATAATAATAATAATAATAATAATAATAATAAGTTTTAATTTCTACCACGCTTTCCTAGCACAAGTGCCACTCAAAGTGGCTTACAACACATATATTTACAGTATCACAGATATAATTACACAATTACAAAAACAGATTGAAAATTAACACATTGCAAGAAAAAATCCCATACAATTAATTTCAAAAACACAAGCCCAATACTACCCCCCTCCAGCGGTAGCACCCAAAAGCTCCCACTTCCCCATGGCCAATGCCGGACCGGGGAAGGGCTCGGGTGATGGCAGCTTCCCTCCCCCATACTTGCAAGCGTCCCTCTTCTGACCCCTGGCCAGACAGGACCAGCGGGGAGGGGACAGCGTCCACAGGTGCTTTCAAATCTAACTTTAAACTATCACTTATGTCCATGTGATCTTTGTAACCCAATTATTTCATCTCATCTTGTTTGTGCAATGTGTGAAAAAGGAAAACCTTATGGGACTAAGAAATGACATCTGTCAGTCACAGAATCAGCAATTATGCCAACATCAAACCCGCCATTTGTTAGAGAGCTTCACTTTCAAATTGTGTGTGAACATAAATAGTGAACAAAAAAAGGAAAACAAAGTCCAACAAGTTTTCACAGTCTGCCACGACAAGGATATAAAGGACAAAATTGTAATATTCGAGTTTTACTTAAACAGAAATAACCATCACAGTAACGAAAAGCTGCTGTGGCAGTGGCAATGAGGCATGGGATTTTCAGCCACATTAAGCCTGCATTAAGCATCCAGCTGCATTAAGCATGGAGAAAGAGATAGGTGGAGCTTACTCAATTCCATGGGAAGCATAAAGCAATACAGGGCAGCAATCTCTCCTATTAGGCTCAGGAGAATGTGCTTCTAAAAAAACAACACCAAAACTACCAGTCCCTTAATGCTTTGTAATTGCCATGAAGATTAGAAAACTCCACCCACATTATTTTCCTTGCTTAATGGCTGTCACTGCAGAAAGAACATTGACAAGGAACAGGAGAATAAATTGAAACTCTTCTGAGAACTTGGATTATTATTATTATTATTATTATTATTTTGCTAAAGCTGCCAGAATTGTAGCTCATTAGAACCCAGATGAATTCTTGTAGCTGTAGTAAAAAACAACTCCTCATGCCTAGTTGCAATAGAAAGTTGTTCAGTTTCATTTTAATGACAAATTTACACAAAATCAATGTCAAAAATAAAATTTGCAACAAATAATACAGTTCAAACAAGGATCTCCTTTTTCTTCCTCAGCATGAGTAAGATAGAAGAAAGAGATCTCATGAGGAAGACACCTATAGTCTTAGACTGGGGGTCAGCAAACATGGCTCTCCAGATGTTCTTGGACTTCAATTCCCAGATGCCCTGATCAGCAGGAATTGATCGTAATTGAAGTCCAAGAACACCTGGAGAGTCAAGTTTGCTGACCTCTGGTCTAGACTTTAGAGCAGTTGTTCCAAATGTGGGACCCATGCCCCACAGGAGGATTTCAATTCCCTGAATCCAGTACATTCCCAGTACATTTGGCTAATCAGTGCTTTGTGGAATTGTCTTAGGCTTCTGGAAACTGAAGTCCAAAGCCAAAAGGTTTGGAAACACTGTTCTAGAGGCAGCAGCACTTGTCTTGGGACTTAAGAAAATGAGAAACTTTTACAGAACCCCTAAATTAACCTGAGCATGTGAAGCCATACACCACTGAAAAATTCAGTTCAAATTCTAGCAGGTGGTAAACATATAAGCTTGGCCCAAGATAATTGAGATACCATCCATATCTACACAAATCTGACAGATGTTCAAAAAGATCATTGGCAACAGGACTAAGCTGCAGCAGTGTTTTGTATGTAAGAAAATGATTATCTATGTCTGATACATTAAAAATCCCATGTCAATAATTTAAAATATGCTGCTGACGCCATATTATTAAGAGAAAGCAGAATGTGTTGAAACAACTGCAGAGGAAATAATAAAAGAAAATGTAAAAGTAGGACTGCAGTTGAACATTAAGAAGCCAAAAATAATAACTACAGAAGAACTAAAAAGCTTTGAAGTTGCCACTGAAGAAAATGAAATTGCCTAATATTTTGCATGCCTTGATTCAATCATAAATCCAAATGGAAATTCAGCCAAGAAATCAGAAGATGACTGAGACTCAGAAGGAAATAGAAAAGATAATCACATGTAAGGACACATCACCAGAGATGAAATAAAGTATTAGCATTGAAGACTATTGTTTTCCCAATTACTATGTATGGATATGAAAGCTGGACAATTAGTGGGGGGAAAGTAAGGTGGGAAATGATTCATTTGAAATATAGAGCTGGATGAGAGCTTTCCAGAGATCATGAAAGACAAACAAGTGAGTCATAGATCAAATCAAGCCTGAACCATCTCCAGAAGCAGAAATGCTATCATACTTTGGATATGAGACTAGGGAATTCTTTGGAAAAGATACTACGAAAAATTGAGGACAGCAGGAAAAAAAGGAAGACCAAATATGAGAAGGATTTACTCCATAAAGAAAAGAATGAATTTAGAATTGCTGAGAAAAACAGCCAATAATAAGACATTCTGGAGGTCAATTCATGGTGTTTCAATGAGTCAGAGGTGACTTAATGATAAATAACAACATATACCAAGTGGCTCTACAATCCTCTGCGTTTGTTGTATCTTTACTTTTTGACATAAAATGGTATGTAACATCATTGCATCTTTAAGTGCATGGGCTTTGTTGCATCTAAACAAACATTTTACCTAAAACATGTACAGCTTTTAATTTACTTAAAATTAGTTTGCATGAAATTAAAATAAATCTCATTAAAGTTAAACAATATTTCATAAAATTTGAAAATATACAACTCCTTTTTCCAACAAGATTATGTGTATTCTCTTAAGTGCATGCTTTCTCTTGTGTATCTTCTTTATAATACTCTACAGACTGCACAGTGTTAACAAGTGGCTGCAACAATAATCTCCTCTGACAGCATTTTATTGAGTGTGTGTCTCCTTTCAAAATGCCTCTTAGAAACATGATATCCTAAAATGCATGCATATGGACAGAGCTGTCTGTCCTCATTTAGCCATGCACATAGGACAGCATTTCAAATATGCCCTATGAGAACACATGAGAACCAGCCTCAGTTTATGACATGCTACAAATATTGTCATTATAGTGCAAGCTTTGCTGTCTCCCAGAACAGTACACTGATTAAACATGGATGATCCACGCACGTTCTAAACTTTGTAGTCATCATAGTAGAAAACACACCCACACAAGCCAACAATCAAATGTATTTTCTAAAAGAAATCATGCAGAACAATATTTGCAACTTAATTTTACTACATTGAATAGATATTAATTGTAGGTCATTATGTTTAGAACTGTAGCCTTGAAGACTTTATTTGGTTGACTTAGTGAGCTGGGCACCAGGCTGTGGAGTCAGAGCCCTGAAGTTCATTTTCTCACTGTCTCTTTCAGGAGAAGCAAACTGGCCTGCATAGCCTTTGTGAAAGCTGCACAGCAACAGAGCATCCCCACAAAAAGAGAATGGTAAACAACTTCTGACTACTCAATACCTAGAACAGGAATCCTCAACCTATGGCTTGCAGGCTGGATCCAATTTACAGCACCAAATCATCCGGCCCACACCCTCGCTCCAGCTTCCACCACCACTGCCTTAATCCTTGTTCCCTCCACTTGTTTTGGTGTTTCCCTAATGGCGCTCCATAGCAGAGTGGATGTTGTAAGGCTTACAACAGCCACCCTCCTATGGAGCGCGCCATTAGGGGCATGCCAAGCCAAGCAGAGGGAACAAGGTTTGAGGTGGTGGTGGCGGCAAAAGCGGTGGCCGCCTGCAGACACCCATGTTTTTCCCAGGGGCTGCTCTGGCCAAGTGCAGCTTTACGGGTGATGCCTGCATCTTTCCTGGGGCCCACTGTGGTGAGAAGGACAGCCTGGATCCCTCCTTCACCCATACCATTTAGCTCGTCTAGGCTGGTAAGCAGGGAAGTGGTGTGAAGTGGAGTGGTAGTCCCGCCGGTGGAGGTGTAGGAGGAGTGGTGGGGGCTCATGGTGATCCTGCTACTGCAGTGTTGTGGGGAGTGTGGTGGGGGCTCAGGGTGGTCCCATCATCAACTGTGGTGGATGGTGGTGGTAGTGGTGGCTCAGGGTGATCCCGCTGCAACCACCATTGGTAGGGGATGAGCGGTGAGGGATCAGGGTGGTCCTGCCATCACCTGTGGTGGGTGGTGGTGGTGGTTCAGGGTGATCCTGCTGCCACCACCAGCAGTAGGGGATGAGTGGTGGGGGCTTGAGGTGGTCCCGCCGGTGGCAGTGGCAGGACCACCCATCCGGCTCCTTAACAGTCTGAGGGGGAGTGAACGGGCCCCTGATCAATCAATCAATCAATCAATCAATTTAACAATTAACCAATCATTTGCAGTATATTCTATTAATGTAAAATCAAACAATGTTGAAATGAAGCTTTATTTTTAAATAAGGGATATCTAAAATCACCTTTATTAATATTAGTGATGCTTACAGTGATCTCACTGAACTAAGGGGCTATTTATGTTAGTTATAACTAAGAAATCCAACCGAGCCTAGTTCAACCAAGTCTAGAATGTCATTTTTTTAAAGTACTGTATCACACTAGGTTTTATTTGTCTCAAAGCAGCATGCTGCCCATTATTCCTTTAAGAGTAATACTTCATTATGTTTTAGTTAATTGCTATTAGAGAAATACACTTAAAGATAGAAAAATGGCCACCCAAAAGCAATGGTTACAATCATTACTTGTTAGAATATATATAATTTGGCCTTCACTAACTTCCAAAATATTTGAAGGAGTGGGGTAGCCTGATGTATGTAAGATGGATATGTATTTCTCATTGATAGGGCCACCATTGAGAAGTATCATACTCTCTTGTCTCTAGTTTAGTGTAGTTCAACTTTCATTTATTTCATAGTTCTTGGCTTCCCTTTAAGATCCTGGCAAGACTACAGTTTTGCATTTGGTTTGGGATGTCTGGGGAAAGAAGTAAGAACACATTACTCTCTTTTAAAGTTAATGGCTAGAACCCTATTGATTTTTGTGTAAGATATGTGCAACTTGCTGTGAGGCACCTCAATTTGCCACAGCAAATTACACATTCCTTATTCAAACACCATGAGAATTCAGCCAATATTTTACACTTAATATGTTTATCTTCACGATAAAATTTCTGTCATCTAACCATTGATAAGATAAATAAATACAAGAAAATCAGCCATGGTTTTCAATTACCAATCCTGCCCTATAGCTAAACAGTGTTACATGTCAGAAAGAGAGTTTTAAAAAAGCACATATAGGCACAAAGCAGCTTGGATTGCCTTTAATATAAACCGAACAATGCTAACAGATGACAGTCTACCGATGAATATTAGGGCAAATGTATTCAATATAACAGTGTTACCAGCAATATAGTATGCATCCAAAACGTGGGCAATAACAAAATCAGAGGAAGAAAAACTGGCAGTAATCCAAAAAGCAATAGAAAGACGGATGTGAGGAGTAACAATCAGGGATAAAGTCAGCAATAAGGAATTATGCCAAAGAACCAGACTGTGTGATGTGGCAAAAAGAAGATGGGAAGGCCATGTCACCCGCCTAAAGGATAACAAATGGACCTGTTGGCTAACAGACTGGATACCAAGAGACCACAAAAGACCACTAGGCAGCCCCCAAAAATAATGGGATGAGCTGATGGTAAAGCTGTTCAGCCATAGATGGAAACAGAAAGCAAAGGATAGAACATTTTGGAGTTCAGTTGATTTGCACTAAAAGCGACGACAAATCGATATTGGAAATTGGATTGGATAGACATATATAGCCAGAAGCTTAAAGGTAGCAATTATTTCCTGTTCCTAAGACATTTGATTGCTGAAACACATTCTCCCTCTTTCATTTTAAAAAAAAATCAAATTTGGAATGTAAGTGTTGGTCTCTATAAGCCTCACAATTGTGTTGCCTATACACACTGAACACTGAATCTAGAGAAACTCTTGCCATGAAGTTGTACTCCCCACAGTCTGAATTAACCTGCCACCTGACAGGAAGGATCCACCTAATGTAGAGAGGTTTTATTTCTGTAAGTTATAGGCAGGGAACCTTTGGTCTTCTAACTGTATTAAGTGACAACTTCTACAAATTTTAAATTTAATTTAATTTTAATTTAATTTAATGTTTCAACTTGTTCACCGCCCACTCTGGCAAGCCCGACTCAGGGTGGCTCACATAATTTAAAAGCTCCACAATAAAAACACTTTAAAACCCCACCCACATTAAAAATCCCACCCACCCCAAGAAGCAGAGAGAGAGTGTGCATCTTATGGTAGGAGCCACATTGCCCTCAGGGCCCCAAACTTGCCCTGTCAGCCAGGTCTTAAGTCCTTTCCTGAAGGGCAGCAGCTCTGTCTGCAACCGTAGCTCTGATGGCAGGAGGTTCCAAAGGGCCAGTGCGGACACAGAAAAGGCCCTTTTTCTTGTGCCAGAGAGGTGCCCCCCTGGCTGATGGGACAATTAGAGATTGGCCAATTCCTTACATTGGCCATCCTGGGTAAGACTGGTGAGGGTCGTAGGTCAGAACAATCGGGGACCCCACTACATGTTATAAACTCCGCAGAGAGATTATGTGCACCAGATATCTATGACATAGATAGCATGCCTGTCAAGTTTTGTATTTGAAAATAAGGGAAATTTTGGCCACACCCCTCTGTGGGCACGGCCAAATCTGTGGGCATGGCCAAATATAGCCATGTGACTTGCTGGGCTCTAGTCATGCCTACCACATGGCCATGAAAATGTCTGCCACCACAGACAGCACTGGCTCTTTGGTTGTAAATGGAGATGAGCACTGCACCCTAGAGTTGGATATGACTGGCAATTTTACTTTCTTAGGATCAAAGATCGCTGCAGATGGTGATTGCAGCCGTGAAATAAAAAGGCAACTGATGCTTGGGAAACAAGCTATGAGAAACATGGGGAACATAGTTAAAGGTAGAGGCATCACCTTGCAAACCAAAAATTGCATAGTCAAAGCAATGGTATTCCTGATGGTAATGTATGGGTGTGAGAGCTGGACCATCAGGAAAGCTGAGCGCAGAAAAATAGATGCCTTTGAAATGTGGTGTTAGAAATAGGTCAATCCTAGAAGAAATCAACCACGACTGCTCATTAAAGGTCAAATAGTAAAGATGACGCTAAAGTACTTTGGACATAAAATGAGAAGAGAGGATTCACTTGAGAAAGCCTTGATCCTGGGAAAGGTGGAGGACAAAAGAACGGGGTGGCCAAAAATAAGATGGCTAGATGGTATTGTAGGTGCAATGGGCACAAAGCTGTGTGGGCCAAAGAACCCTTTCTCCATCTTCTTGGGGGACTTTTGTTTTGTTTTCTTTCTTGTTTACTCATTTTTAATTTTAAAAATTCTGGGAAGCAAAGAGCAGAATAGTAAACCAGCCCCCTAGGGTGAACTAGCCCTGCACGTGGCTAGAGACACACACACACCCAATTAGGGTGGAGGAGCAAGGGATTAATTCCCCCAAATTAACCAATCTATTTGTTTCTCACTGCAACCAGTTGAAGCACCAACACCTGAGAATGTTGGATCCAGTTTAAGAAAGGGAATTAGTAAAGTAAAAAGCAACCTCTGTAGTTTCCAAGCCTCCCAGCAGCTGAGGAGTTAATCTTCATATATGAAATATCGCTCACCTAGAGTAGACTCCCGTCCCATGGTGACTTCGACCAGCTCAGCAGCAAAAACGAAGCCTCCATGACCATGTGGCAGGGAAATGAAAGAGAAACTACAGAAGGGCCACCACCACCACCTTCTCTCTCTCCTGTCACAAGCAAAAAGTCACAGCGACCTCTGGTGGCAGGAAAAACATAATGCAGCTTCGCCTGTGAGGTCAGGATTTTTTTAAGGGATATTACGGGGAAATTAATAAAACGGGAGGGCCAGGAAGAGGGGTAAAAATAAGGGGTTTTCCCGAGAAAATCAGGATACTTGACAGGTATGATAGATAGTAGGATCCATCATGTAATAAACTCCACATACAGTTTACAACACGTTGCGCGTGTATGTTCGGCACCTGTGCATGCACATTTTATTTCCACTTCTGGGTGGGAGGAACCCTGTGATTGGCCCACTCAACCACATGACCAGCCCATGGCCCAAAAAGATTTGGCACCCCTGCCATAGATAGTAGGATCCATTTCTCTCCTAAAAACAGCAAGGGTGTATGGATCCATTTTCATAGCAGGTAAAATTATTGTGAAGATGCTGATTTGAAACAAACCTGAATACTTGTTTGACTGCATTTTCCAAACTCTAAACACAGTGGCCAGAATTTGATTGGTTAGTTAAGCCAGCCGAAGTGCAGAAATTAATTACTACCATTTAACAGGTTGCTGCACACTAATACACACAACTGACAACCAGTATGGGAGACAAGTGCTCACTTATTCACTAGTGGCAATTCACTGCTGCAGTGTATGCCACTGAACTAACTATCAGAATTCTGGTGAAAAAGTAAAAACCTCAACCATGGAAAAGAAGCATCAAGTTGTCAAATTTCCAAAGATGTTCATGTGGCTTCATTTTTGAGTAACAGCCAATATTAGTAAGATCTAAGTATTCTATCAAAAACAACAACCAGAGAGTCAGATTCTGTAATCAAAATAACCTTTGTAATCAAAACAACCTTTGCAAATTTGTAAACTTGTCCAATAGATATAACTTATTTGGTTTTGAAGGATGAATTTATCCATACAGATTTTCTTCAGGACAGTAAAAACTATGAACCATACATTTAATACCCATTGGAGATGGGTCCCCATGAATGATTTCTCCCAGAACATAGTACTTACAATGATGTACTTTGTACATTCATCATTTGAGAGAACTGAAAATAAACACTATGTAAAATACTGTAGATTCCATATTCATGGTCTGCTCTGCCAAATTTTAGCTTCTTGAATTTTTATTTGATACATATAAAATATATTTTACAATTGCTTTTATGGGCAAATGCATTAGGATGTCATGGTTGCAATCCATTATGACTATTGGTAATCCTAGGGTTTTCTAAGTAGAGAGTACCAGGAAGTGGTTTACCATTCCCGTTTTCTTCAGCACACTGTGACTATGCAGCTTGCCCATTGCTATCTCAACCTATGGCCCACGGGCTGGATCCGGCCTACATTGCCAAATAATCTGCCCTCAAACTCGCTCCAGCCACCCCGCCACAGCCGCTATTGGAATCAACCATGGACTCATTTATGGCCATCATAAAAGTGTTTATGACAGCTGTAAATGAGTCCGCAACCATCATAAATGCATTTACTACAGCTGTAAATGAGTCCATGGTTGTCATAAATGCCCTTTACAACAGCTGTGGATGCATTTTAAAGTAGCGTTTATGGTGGGGTGAACCACCAGTCCGGCCCACTCAGCTGTCTGAGGGGGTATGGTCTGGCCCACTGCTGAATAAGATTGATAGATAGATAAATCTTTATTGTCATTGTCCTGCACAGAACGAGATTGAAAAACCACTTATCGACCCAACAAAACCTAAACAAAATACAACTATACAAAATTATCAACATACGGCTACCCCACATATACACATTTAACCCCTAAAAGCTCTAAAAGCTCTAAAACTATATACAGAAGCTCTCTCATAAGCTGTATTCAAAGCCAGAACTGCTTTTGGGTAGAAACTATTTCTCAAGCGGCTGGTGACCCTATACCTTCTTCTAGAAGGCAAAAGCTGAAAGAGATCATTTTCAGGGTGCATACTATCCTGCACAATCTCTGCAGCTTTCTTATAACACCTGGAGGCATAGATTTGATCTAGAATGGGAAGAGTACGCCCAATGGTACAGTGGTAGAATGTCAACAGTGGGTCATTTGAAAGATTGTTCTTCCTGAGGATTCTCAAGAAGTATAACCTGCAATACAGGATGGTTTGTTTTCTAGGAGGCACAGTGGGAAATCAAACTCCAAATCTCTGGCTCTGCAGACAGATACCTAATTCACTGATATGCTGTTGAAAGGACAATATAGTCATAAGTTTTCTTTCCTAAGAAAGTTCAGTGTCTTTGCAACTCATTAAAATAACCTCACTTCTCCCCCTAAGCCAAACAAAACCTGGAGGATGCTGAAATCTATTTTAGAAGCAAAAAGTGTGCATGTGGAAAAGAAAGGAGAAAAACAATAACCACAGGTATAGTAGGTAAAGGTAAAGTTCATCCTTGCTCGAAAGCCAGCCATATCTGACTCTAGGATTCGGTGCTCATCTCTCTTTCATAGCCAAAGAGCCTGCGCTGTCTACTTCTGCAGAAGTTTCCGTGGTCATGTGGCAGGCATGACTAGACACCTGAGCACACAGAACGCTGTTTACCTTCCCACCGAAGTGGTCCCTATTTATCTACTTGCAATTTCTTGCTTTCGAACTGCTAGGTTGGCAGGCGCTGGAACAAAGATGGGAGCTCATTCCGTCCTGCACTATTCGGGTATCGAACTGCTGACCTGCCACCTTCTAGTCTGCATCTTAGCCACTTGATCCACTGCAGTCAAACCAATTCAAGAGGAGTCAAACCAAGTTTACCAAACCCCATGAATGCTGTGGATAATTTTTATGCTCTTCAGGCTGCTCTTGAAAGTAAAGCCAGCAAGTATGTCTTTGAATATCCATCACCAGGGAACATAAACAGAGGAGCATTGTTATTTTAAATTCTACCTACAGGATTCCCAAAGGTATTTCATGTCACTTTGTAGGAACAGAATGTCGGACTAGCTAGGCCTTTTGTTTTATCCAGCAGGATTTTTTGACTGTTCCTTATTTCTTTTTTCTTATTAGCATTGCTAAACATTGCTGTCATGCTATAGGTTAGAAAGCTTGGCAATACCTTATATATACTGAGGTTTGCCTATACAACTGGTTTTATCTTGTTCTACTAAGTTTTTATGTTTTGTTTTTACATTTTTTGTAAAATAGCATTCTTTAGCATTTCACTGAGGACCGCGCTGCGTATGTCTGGAGTTGCTGTAAATTTTCAGTCAAAGGAAATCACTCCTTAGAGATCAGAAGATTGAAGTTGTTTGGATGGTAGATGGAGATAGTATTCTTATTTCAGCACCAAATTAAGAGCAAAATATTTACTTAATTTTTTCAATTTTACAAACAATTATGCTGAATTGTTTTCTTGATTCCAGGCATTGTATCCTACTGTGATACACACTGATACAGTAAAAGTATGTATTTTAACAAACAAATTAACAGAACATTTCCCAGCAAATTCAGCAAAAAATAGATGCAGTTCCTAGAATCAGAGATTCAGAGTTCTTGTTTACACAGAGGCTAAATATGCTACGTATGCTCATTCACCACCCACCTAACAATGCATTCTGAATGTATTATTTCACTTTCAATAGCAGCTATTCCACAGATGCTGACTTTTGGAATAAGCCCTTTTTATAGAAAGCTGAAATTAATCAAATGTGCTCCACAGGTTTCCCTTTCTCATATGCCTATATCTGATTTACTTCCTTCAGCCTCTTGTCCAATTCATAGGTAGCCTTGCAAAAGAGGGAGGGAGGGACTGGGGAAAACTCATTGGAACACATTACATTCTTTTTAATTTAAATATTAATTCTTCATAATTGTTTTAAAATACCCTTTCGCAGGCCCGCAGCACAATTAATCTTAGTCTCATTTTTCTACAAATCTGCCTCCGCTAATACCATGATTTTCACACAGATTTGGGACTAACACTAAACATGGCCTTTTAGGTAGAACACAATCTAAACTGACAGTCAGTAGCATTAATTCAGACCAGACTTATAACATCAAACACAGAAGGACACAAATACAGGTTTCTCAACAGAGGAAGGCAACAACTAAGGAACACAAGCAAAAGAAAAATAAAGGGCTGAAGATGACAAAATTTCAGCCATATTAACCAAACAGCATGCAGTCCAAGAGATGTAACCTTGAGCTTCATAGAATATTGTCAAGTGCACTTGAACAAAAAGCATGGCTAAGTTGCAGCTTTATACCAGTACTACATCAGATGTGCATCCACCCTTCAGCTACGATCCTTCCCCTCTCTGATCCAAATCATGGTGAAGTGTTTGAATCTTGAAGGACAGCAGAACATGTCAAGACTATAATGTGCCCACCTTGTAAAACAAACAGAACCACAAGAAAGTCTGTCCCTAGAACATTACAAAACATTACAAAAATGATGCCTAGACAGTTATGGCAGTTTCAAAATGGGGGTTGTAGACTTTTATTGGCTTTTATTCAACCTCTGGCATTTCAGTCAACATTGCCAGAGATGGAATGTAAAACAAATACTGTAGCTTATAAGTATACAGGACTGCAGTGATTCAAGTGGCTAAGATACTGACTGGAAGGCGGCAGGTCAGCAGTTCGATATCAAAACACTGCAGGATGGAATGAGCTCCCGTCTTTGTCCCAGCTCCTGCCAACCTAGCAGTTCAAAAGCAAGACATTGCAAGTATTTATTTATTTATTTATAATTCAAATTTCTATGCCGCCTAATCAGGCAAACCTGACTCAGGGTGGCTCACAACAGGATTAAAACATACATATAAAAAACAATTAAAACCCCAACATACCCACCCACCTATTAAAAACTAACCACATTAAAACTGCCCGCATTAAAAAGCTGGGGAGGCTTTATTTTATAAGCCAACAGGTGGGGGACACTCTTCCATCCGGGCCCCACACCTGCCCCACCAACCAGGTTTTTAATTATTTTCTGAAAGGCAGCAGCTCCATCTGCTCCCACAAATTGTACTGGCAGGAGGTTCCACAAGGCCAGGGCGGACACAGAAAAGGCCCTATTTCGTGTGCCAGAGAGGCGAGCCCCTCTGGCAGACGGAATAATTAGAGAACCCCTCTGGTCCGCTCTGGTTGGATGGACAGACACTCTTGGGACGATGCAGTCTCTTAGGTATCCTGGCCCACTACCATGTAGGGCTTTTTAGGTCAAAACCAGCACATTGAATTGCACCTGGAGACAAATTGGTAACCAGTGCAGCTCCCGAAACAATGGTGGGGCGCGAGCATAACGCCCGCACCCCATCACCACCTGGGCTGCCACATTCTGCACCAGCTGCAGCCTCCGAATGGTCATCAAGGGCAGCCCCATGTAGAGCGCATTGCAATAATCTAGCCTGGAGGTCACCAGAGCATGTGTGACCATGAGCAGGGAGTTTTGGTCCAGGAGTGAATGCAACTGACAGATGACGTGAAGCTGTGCGAAAGCCCTCCCTCACCACCACTGTTTCACCACTGCACCACCAGTGTTTCATCACTGCACCACCATGGCTCCTCAAATATAACTCAAATATTTAGAAAACAAGTTGCATGGTAACACTACAACTCTTCTTCCATCCTTCAAAAATACCAGGGGTTCTCATAATTTTTACGCCACAGGCCAGACAACTCCCACTCAGACAGCTGAGTGGGCTGGACATGTGGTTTTCCCTTGTCGCAAATGCTGCCATAAACCATGGCAGGCGCATTTGCAAATGTGCAGGTGCATTTATGGCTGTCATAAACATGTCTGCTTCCGTTTCCAGGGTTGCTGCCACAGGCTGGATGGAATGGTGTCAGAGGGCAGGTCTGGCCCATGGGCCGTAGGTTGTGTACCCCTGAAAAATACAGTGAATGAACAGATTATGTTAACTCAGCACATCTGCAAGCATTCTTATAAACAATGCTGTAAGAAACACTGGCTGAGAGTATGTAATTGGCCTAAGGCTATTCAGTGAAATCATGGATCAGTGGAGACTTTATATCGCATGTTTACATTCTAATCTCCACCTTAATATTCCATGTCTACATTCTTGAGTAACCACTACACTAGCTCTCTTTAAACAAAATGACAAGCAAAACGCCCAGCACATTTCAAATTCTAGCTTCACATAAATCAAAAATATAATTAAAGCAAACATACCTATAAACAATTAATGTAAAAAACAATTAAAATTCTTTCATCTGTAAGTTGCAAATGACTTTCACAAACAGGAACGGGACAAAAAAAATTTCTTAACTTAAAACACAAAAGCCAGTATGAGATTATTCTATCCCTTATATCCAAGGAAAATTAAGAATGAGGGGCAATTTTACAAGCTGGCAGTACAAAGAAACCTTTAATCAGCAGACATCACATAATTATAATAGTTTCTTTCTTTTTCAAAAGTGCGGGATTTCCAATGCAGATTTGGAAACTAATAAACCTACCACTACTGATTTTATTGCAGTAACTATGGAGAACATGTGTTACAGTATCTCTCAAAGTCATGAGGGTGAATAAAAACTATAAGAATTACATGCTAAGAAATGTCAGAAAATCTGAGTAGGGATTCATCATTTTTATGTTTTAGTATCCTAGGAAGCCACAATTCCCTACTCATTAATAGACAAAATAACTACTGTATCTATTTTTTCTAATAGACAAATTCAAATTTTAACATAGTTTTGACATTCATGAAATGCAAACAAAAAGCAGAAAGAAGAATCCAAGGGTTCTTCTTTCAAGATGCATGTCTACCCAGAGAATAGACCTTGCTCTTCCTCTTTTGCGGGCTGTTCCTCCTCCTCCTCTTTTACTCCCTTTATACCTTCCTCCTCTTCCCACTCTTTCTCTTCACCCAATCCCAACTGCTTTATTCCTTTCTCTACTTTTGTTAACCCTTCCTTCTCCTCATCTCCTGTTGCTGCTTTTGTTACTTCAGTCTCATCCAGTATCTCTTCTATTATTATAAATTTCCTAGCCCAATGATGGCGAACCTTTTAGAGACCAAGTGCCCGAACCAAGGGGCAGGATGAACTCTGTGTTGGGGGGAGGGAGGAAGCGCTTCCATAGGGCTGCTGGGCACAGGGGAGGGGTGAACCTTGTGCTGGGGGAGGGAGGAAGCGCTCCCATTGAGCTGCTGGGCAGAGGAGAGGGTCGAACTCTGTGCTGGGGTGACAGCACGTGTAGCAAAAGAGAGGCCTGGGAGTGACATGTCTGGCATGTGTGCCATAGGTTTACCACCACTGTACTAGCCCCTTCCAAATCATCCCTTCACCAGTCAACCAGGGAGCTGGATGTTTTAAACTCTGGGTTATCATCTGTGTGGGGTGATGGGCTGCCCTTACCTCCAGGGTCCCCTCTACAGCTGCAATCTCACATGTGAGGTTGTTAGGCTTAGCTAGGACAATGAGCAAAAAGCCAGGTAGAAAACTTTAGGTCGAGCAGAATTAGTTGGGTAAGTGGGTTATGTGTCCTGGTAAATGATATCCCATTGAAATTACAAAATATTTGGTTACATCCAAATCATACAGTGATGTTCTTCCAGAGTCGTGACTTCCCAGACTCAGAGTAAACTAGACAAACGATTTTTTATGTTTCATTTTTCTCCCAGAGGTACTTCCTTACACAGGGAAATATGTCTGACATAGCATTGTTTCAAACATATCAGAGAATAAACAAAACAAAAACAAAAATGTTGTAGCAATTTGAAGACTATTAAATTTTAATGTTAGCTTTCGTGGATCAAGTCCACTTTGTCATGGGGAAGTCTATCAACTTGTTTCATTCCCTCATATATTACACTTGTTGACAGATGTGTGTTTCTGTTTCCTCCCCAATTTTTTGGCCTTTTCTCTTCTCATAGTACAATGACGAGCTAATAAGTTACTTTTAGAATTCTGCATTGTTAATAAGAATGTTATCTTTCTTCCTTTGCAGTAAGTTCCTCAATGATTTTTTTTTTGGCAAGAACAGATATTTTGATTTTAGGACATCCTCAAAAGATGCCAGAAAGACAATGTTCTGATCATTTAAAGGATTGGCTCATATTAATAAATAAATTTGAGAATTGCCTGCATATTGAAGATAAATAAACATTTATTTGCCACTGTGATTGCCCCCGAAAAAGAATGCACAAAGAGATGAATGAAGAATCTGTTCATTTGCTCAAATGTAGATGTAAGTGTAAGTAAAGATGGGTAAAAGAATTTCAAGTGCAAGAAAGGAACCAGAAAATTACATTGCTAATTATATACTCAAGGATTCAAAGCTCACCTTTCTAATTACAGTGAAATAATTAGCAACACTCGCAAATTATTCAAAGTAAGCTCAACATTAGTGAAAAATCTGTAAAATCACCTCATTTACCTAGTCAAAAGAAAAAAAATGTTTAATAGCCAATATTTATTCTGATAGATTGTAGCCCAAATGGCCAAGGACTTGAATTATATAAGACTAGTACAAGTTAGAACAGATGTTATAAGTTTTATTAAAAAGAAAGAAAACAAAACCCAAAAAGTAGATAAAATATGGAGGAAACTGCGATACTTCTTCAAAAACACATAGATGGAAAATATTCAACAAGGAAAATATACACACATGGAAAATATCAAAATCTTTTTATCCTAATTTACCTTTACACTTGTTTAAGCATATTTTTCCTCAGATAGAGAGATATCCCTGGCCTATTTCCTTCCATAGACAGCATTCCTGGACTGTAGTGATGTTCACACACACACAATAAGATGTGGGTGCAAAAGGCAAACTGGCCCAACAGAAGACCTACTTGCTCATATTTATTGCTAAATTCCTAAAACCACACATACATAAGGCAATCATGTGGTTTGTACAAAACTACAGATCATGCTATAGCCAAGAGACATAACAAGCAATTTTTCCGGGGTAAAGGCAAAGGCATAGGAAGGCATACACTTCAGGGCCATATTTAAGCATAGGCTACCTAGGCTGCAGCCTATGGGCCCGCACCCCAAAGGGGGCCCCGCACCACATGATTCTACATCAATTTTTAAAATCAGTTTTTTTGTTTTAGTAAATAAATAGTATAATTGCTGAAAATGCAGTTTTTGTAGGTTAATTAAAAAAAATACTTTCCCTGGTAGGGTGCCACAGGTGCAGCCTATGGGCCCACAGATCCTAAATACGGCACTGATACACTTTGTTATCTGGCACCAGGGTGGCGGAAGTTGACTTGACCTAACCTTTCAAATAGAATATTCACCCAGTCTTGGCATCTGGTTTACACAAACAGGCACTTTCAGGAGTCCAGAGATTAGAGAGCTTTGAAGAGACAAAGGACTACATGTACCATCTTCCACCAGGCAACCACTGAACGGCTGAAACCCCCCAATGTTATACTGGACCCTGTTAATCCAGCAGCTCCCTTTCAGAAGAGTATAGAAAACTTAAAGCAGTTACTGCAAAACTAATATCTAATATAGGGTTATTTTCCAACACCGGACCCATCCTACTCCCTCATGAGACATGGATGAATAATATCTTCCTTTTCTGGGAACTCTACTTTTCTATAACAGTTGCCTGGATGGCATTTTGATGGCCCTTAGATGGCATTTCATGTCTTTCTTCCAGAAAGACATAGCCTGAAGGAATACTCAAACTCCTGACCTTCCTAGGCAGATCATCTCTAGCTGGATTTTCATTGTGATTACATTCTGGATTTTCCAGTTTACAGGGACACACATTTTCCCTGCCAGATGGCTCCTAGCTGAGACATTCATCATTAATTGGTCTTTCACATTTTATCTCAGCATTTACAGAGCGGTTTTTTGCCTGACCAATAAATTAACCTTCTTTTTTTCTGGCAGAGAATACACAGAAGTGGTTTACAGCCCTGGGACTGTGTGGCTTCCCCATGATTACTCAAACCAGATCTTCTCCCAGGAGGCACAGTGGGAAATTGAACCCTAACCTTGGGTTTTGCAGCCAGATACCTAAACCACTGAGCTATTTAGCTACCTGCGTCTCTGTTGTTAGACAGACAAGTATTTATGCTTTGATATGTTATTGAACATAAATATGATATATTTAATCTGCAATAGTAAAGGTTGCCCTTGCTCTATAAGCCAGTTGTATCTGAGTCTAGGATTCAGTGCTCATCTCTGTTTATAGCCAACGAGCAAGCTCTGTATGCATCTGTAAATGTTTCCATGGACATGTGGTAGGCATGACTAGACACTGGATTGCACGGAACACTGTTTATCTTCCCACTGAAGTGGTACCTATTTATCTACTTATAATTTCTTGCTTTTGAACTGTTAGATTGGCAGGAGCTAAGACAGCAACAGGAGATCAATCTGTAGTGCAGCATTCAGGTCTTGAAATGCTGACCTACTGAACTTCCAGTCATCAAGTTCAGCATCTTAATCACTAAGACAGAGCAGTCCTCTTAATGTGCAATAGCCTACCAAAAAAGTGATGGGACCTCCTTAAAAGGAACATTCAGGAATGTAAAACAAATAGCTAGACACAAATGATTGTATAATGCTGGAACTATTTCTGATTCACGTAGTCTGAAGTCCTATGATTAGCTGCACAAGATACAGTTTATTCATTCTATGTTTTGTGCTTTTCAGAATTGTGACCTTGGAAGAGCCATGTTTAAGCCTCTCTGAGCCCACACAAGGAATTGCCAAGTATAAACATAATTAAACCAGGGTTTTAAAACAGCAAGATGGAACACATCAAGCTATTTATGTTATATGTTCCCATGATTAGTTAAGAAAACTTTGGCTGATTCTAACATAATGCCAAACTATGGTTCAGCACTGTGTACATGAGCTAAGCCCAATGGAGTCTTAGGGGTGTGAACCTCCACCCCTGCTATCTCCTCCAGCAGATCTGATTAAGGAATATATTTCCTGAAGACAAACCTCCTCAAGTAGACTTGATCCATGGAAGTAACCATTAAAATGTAGCAGGTCCAGTAAAACCCCTACTTACAAAAAAAAAGTCTGTTCCACAGGCTTTTGCTTAAATCAGATTTTTATGCAACTCGAAGCAAACCCATAGGAAAAAATATTTTTTTATGTAACTCAAAGCAAACCCATAGGAATAAGAATCTTTATGGAACTCGAAGCAAACCCATAGGAAACTGTGTAAATTGGGACATGGTTTTAGCACAAAATCATTATGGAAGACAAATTTTATGTAACTCGAGGCATATGTAAGTTGGGGTTTCACTGTATTAGAAAATATACACTTTGTAAAAGCAGTTCATCTCTAGGTAAAAGCAGTTACCTATATATTTTTATCATCATCCATACCTTTATAAGAAGGTGTACATCCACCACAAGATTTGGTATTGATCCTGATTCAGCCATTCAGAAGATAAATTTATTCATGCTGGACATATGTGGAGGCTTCCTAAAACTATTTGGGAACATATTTGAATCTAATAAATTTGACCACAATTTCTTCCCAAAAATTATTTATTCCAAATTAATTCACATTAAGGCACATGAGACAGATGCTTTATCTTTAAAAATATAATACGGAAGACTCAAAAACCAGCTAAAGTCATGCAGGTTAGGGCTTAGCATCCATATAAAGGTTCAACTCATAGCTAAGCATTCAATTGCTCAAAGCATTCTCTAGAGCAGTGTTTCCCAAACTTTTATTTTTGGACTTCAATTCCCAGAAGCCTAAGTCAATTCTCCAAAGCACTGATCAGCCAATGCACTGACTGAGGCTTCTGAGAACTGGTGTTCTGTGGAACATAGGTTAGGAAACACTGCTCTAGAGAATCAAGTTCAAGATTTTTATAAAAAGAGGATCAATTCTAGCTTATCGACAGTATGGTCCTTATTGCCTGAAAAGGACCCTTGAAAAAGATGAGAATTCCCAAACTAATAACAAAATGCGACAAATATCATTCAGATAAAGTCTACAAGCCAAACTAATAACACGATGCAACAAATATCATTCAGATACAATCTACACGCCAAAGCCTACTTGTCGCTAAGGATGGCTTTGCTGTAAGTCTGCTTCTAATCCATGTAAGAGGAGCACTGTTTTATGAAAGTCTGCACATTTTACATAATTTTTAGTGGTATATAGAAAAAACATTCCCAAGGTGCAAAAAGCATTGCAAGTACACCTAGAAAAAATTCCCTGGGCAATGGTGCAGAGCTGACCAATTCTTCTAGTCCAGAAGCATTGCATGGTGAACTTGCTGATGAGCAAAATGACTCAATAGTCATTTAGAGGGCCACCAATGGCAATAATTTGTATTAACACAAAGGAAATCTCTTCACCTAAACCCATGGTTCCCAACATGGGGCACACACACCGGGGGTGGGCAATTTAATTTTTAAGAGGTGGTGGTGGGGGAGTTCGAGAATGAATTATTAACAATGAATGGCCTTTTAGGTGTCCTCCACATAAATAGGAGTTCACTATTTGAATAATAAGAATTATATCACAGGGGGTGGGACATCAGGATATTAGAGATGCTTAGGTAGCATACCTGTCAAGTTTTGGATTTGGAAATAAGGGAAATTTTCTGGCAAATAAGGGATACTTGACAGCTATGCTTATCCTGTACTGCCCTCCAATGGCGGCAATAAGGCATTGCAGTCTAATTAATAAGGGATGACAGTGGGAAAGAGGGTAAAATAAGGGGTTTTCCCGGCCAACAAGGGATACTTGACAGCTATGTTAGGTAGGGCATGGTCAAGAAAAGGTTGGGAACCACTGATCTAAACTCTTAGCTTCAGTTTGCCACAAATGGAAATGTAACATTGTTTGTATCCAAGAAACTCACATTGGAACTGGTCAGTATTGACCAAAAGTTCTTGGAACGGTTCTAATTGCTGAGAGGCCCCACAAATGAAAGACCAGATATTATAGTCTTCTCAACAGACTATAATGAAAAAGGTAACAGAAATCTTGACAGTCAAACTGCCTGTGTAGATAGCAATATTGATTTATGAACAACGTAACATATTATTTTGGTTTAAGAAGCTGTCAATAATGGAAAACCAAAACACTCCCTTTCTAGTTGAAGATTTCAACATCTTGTAGCAACATTTTGGACTAGGAAAATGTTATCAAATAGAGCGAATCCATTACGCAATGGTCACAGACTCATTCAATGTGCCTTCCATGTGATCCTAAACAACTCAGTTCATGTAACAGTGGCAGGTAGCTTCTTCTTTTCTTCTTCTTCTTAAGTCCTTGCATATGAGGGTGTGTATCATACCTGTCAACCACAGCTCCGGAAAATACAGGATTTGCGCAAACAGTTCTGCGCAGGTCGCCTTCTACGCGACCTGCGCAGAATGGTTCTGTGCAGATCGCTTTCTACGCATGCGTAGAAGGCAATCTGCGCAGAAGGGATGCGCAGTACCTCTTTTCCCCCACTGCCAATTCCGGGGTTTTGGCAGCTGCAGGCAGGAAATGGCGCAAATCAGCGCCAAAAATTGGGAAATCCCGGCCAATCCGGGAAGGTTGACAGGTATGGTGTGTATTGGACAATCAAATGCCTTCAACGAGCTTGAAATTCTGTTACATTCAGTGATTCTTCCAAGGGGAGTTGTATATTCTTCCAATCTTCTCTAAAAGTCACTCTCTGGTTTCTTTGGCCTACATGATTTACTTTTACCTTGTGGCACCCAGTCCATCACTATATTTGGGTGTCAGTCCTCTGGCATTCTCAAGATATGTCCTGCAAACCTCATTTTTTGTTTTGCTATAATGTGTTCCAGGCTGCATGAGCCACTTCTATGGCCTTTCTTCATTTGTAGTCTGATCAAAGCATGTGATGCCAAGAATCTTTCTCAAACACTATCCATTTAATTTCTTGTTTGAAAATGTAGTAATGGGGTGACAAGCAGGACTGTGTGATTCCTTTTTTACTTTCAAATGCGGCCAGTGCGAGTAAGGCATCTCCAACAGGCTGTCTGTCTTGCCCACCCACATGCCCCAGTAGACCCAATGGAGACCCTGCTAGCTGTGCACCAGGAGGAACCAGAGATTAAGATAGAGGTTCCAGCAAGGGTGATTTGGGGATGAGAGAGATGGCTGGTCAATCACAGCTACCTTTAAACAAGATATATATTTCAAGTTTATTGTTATGATGCTACATGAACAAATTAGTAGAACAGTGTAGTGTAGTGCAGTGAAGTGTAGTGTAGTGTAGTATAGTGTACAAAGTAATGGATTAGGACTCAGTCTCTGTAATAGAAATTCATTGTCAGGGCAGAAATTGTAAAGATCTTCCTTGCTCAAAAGCCAGTTGTATCCAACTCTAAGGGGTGGTACTCATCTCCATTTACAGACAAAAAGCCAGTGCTGTTTGTGTCTGCAAACATTTCTGTGGTCATGTGGCAGGCATGTTTGGACACCAGAGCACACAGAATGCTGTTACCTTCCTACCGAAGTGGTACCTATTTATCTGCTTGCAATTTCTTGCTAGGTTGGTTGGTAGGAGCTTGGACAGATGACAGGAACTCACTTCATCATGCAGCACTCTATTAGGGTTGCACATAAAACCAAACATGCATTAATATATTACATGGCACATGACAGCCAATTGGGTGTAGTGCATAAAATGTCAAACTAAGACTCAAAATATCTGAGTTCAAATCCCTGCTTGGCCATGGAAAGTCACTTGGGGATAGTGCAGACAAATCTACTGCATATACTCGAGTATAAGCTGAGTTTTTAGCACCAAAATGAGCCCCAAAAAGGAGACATGGCTTACACTTGGGTCAATGACAATGAGGGTCCCAAGACTGCACCGGATTGAGATGCACCAACAATTTAATTACTTTTATCATATTTTCATATATTTGATTATTGAAACTCACTAGCAGCTGCTGCATTTCCCACCCTCAGCTTATACCTGGGTCAATCTATTTTCTTGGGTTTTTGGGTCAAAATTAGGTACCTCAGCTTATATTTGGGTTGGTTCATACTCAAGTACATACAATACTCGTTATATACTGCATGCATATTGAAAATACTATTAGGGTTACTATAAGTCAGATGTGACTTGATAGCACATAACATACACACACAGAATACATATAATACACATGAACAACAAAAGACTGACACTCAAAGAATATTCTCTCTTCACAGAATTTTACCAACTAAACAAACAAATCTGCACAAATTAATGGTTGAGTGTTGTGGAGAAAAGAGATGGAAGGATTTTTATTTTTCCTCTATCTCTATTTTTAGTCCAACTGAGCTAAAAATAAGAGCGATCACACTCAGCTATCGCTGTACTGAAACATTTCTTACAAATACTTACAAATTTCTTACAAATTTCTTACAATGGGAATCCTTCAGTTAAGCTGTATCGCCTTATGGGTTCTTTCACTTCGGATTCATTACCTAATACCCTTGATGCTTCAAACATTTAATTAAAATAAAACATAAAATATTATTCCCTGCTTTAATTTTTCAGCACTAGCACTAACCTTTAAAATGATACTAACTCATTATGCAAAGCTATATCACCATTTACAGTATATTATAATTACATCTAATTACAGAGTTAATCAGATCAGTCCTCTTTTCTTCCCTTCTTCTTGGTAGTTTGTTTAATATGACACAAAGCCATTCAGATAATCTGAGAGATCACTAAACAGTGAGAATGCATTTACAATGATATTCCAGGTAAGAAGACAGGCAATTTATGCATTCTAGGCCTTAAAAGTTGATTCATTCCCTCTTCTATTTTCCTCATTTTTATTTATTTATTTATTTATTATTCAATTTTATATCCCGCCCTACTCAACACATGGCCGACTATGTATTGTGCCCTAACCTAACCTCCACAAAAATGTTACAGCTCTGAGTCAGCCTTGTGCTTGAGTAGAGTAGGGTATAAATCCAATAAACATAAACATACAGCTACAGTAAAATATAAACAAGATTTCAGTCCAGTGTATTTTTATAAGTTTGCAAAATACACATATTTTTCATACATAAACAATAGGAAATAATTTTAAAATGAATATGCAAGAAATGAGTGAACTCTCAATATTATGATTCGAGATAGAGACCTAAGTGTTGATTTGATCACAGCTATATAAAAAAGGTGAATCCAAAATCCAAACTGGGAAGAGGAAACATATAAATTTCTTCATGGAAAGACATTTTATCAGAGGTGGAATTCAACATTAACTGTGGTTGCAGCACATCCTTCTTATTTCCTAAGGAAGGAGCCCACTGCCTAGGCATGATGGTGAACCTTTTAGAAACCGAGAGCCCAAACTGCCATCCACGCTGCACCCTCATATTGCAAGTGAGCCACCCGCCTTACCCCAGACAGTGGAGGGAGGAAGTGATCCCATTGTGCTGCTTGGCAGAGGGGCGGGGCAAACTCTGTGCTGGGGTGAGGGAGGAAGCAGGGCGAACTCTGTGCTGGGGCGCTAGTGTGCATGAATACAGAGAGGGCTCTGAGTGCCTCTTCTGGCACATGTGCCATAGGTTCACTACCACTGAAATAGAGTGTGGCATCACTCTAGAGTGGAGGTAAGCGCCATGCAGTCCATGTGCTGCATAAAGCCCCAGAACCATTTTGCAGCTCTGCAGCACCTGGGGTTCCCCAGCCTCACTAAATATTTCCCAATTTTTTTTTAAAAAAACTTCTCTGATGAAACCCAGAGAAATTATGCTATTTTAGGTGGCCCCCTTGCACACTGGTGCCCTTCATGTCCCCTAATAGTATTTTTTTTTACAAATTTCCTTCCAAGAAGACAAATGAAAGCTTGGCGACAAAATGGCCGCCGTGCTCTTTGCAGCCCCCCCCCACACAGACTCAGACATCCGGGTGAGTTAGGGGGCGTGGCCACTCCTTTATAAAAGGGGTGGCCACGAGACAGCCAAGCTGCCATTTTAGAACGCAACGGAGCAGAGAAGTTTTCTCCGTCGCGTTTTTTGCTCAGAGCTCCTTCGTACCTTGGCTTAGAGCAGAGTTTCTTTGCTCTTCGCTACTGCGGTACTCAGGGCTCAGGATCCGATCCCTGGCCAGGGATCCTTCAGGAGGCAGTTTCTTGGGGAGCCATGGCTCCCAAGCGCAGGGCTCCGGCGGTCAAGCCGGGGCCAAGGGGAAGGGCTTTCCCTACCCCTTCATCGAATGGGGGGCAGCCATCAGGTCGGAGGACTCGGGCTGCACCCACGCAGCCAGGCAGTGGGATGGATTTGCCCACCGCTGCCAGTGGGGCTGATCCGGCTCCTGCCTGTCAGCCTGGCACAAGCTTCCAGGCTGGGCTGGCACAGGCTGGCCCCTCGGGGATCCCTGCCCATGGAGGGCCTTTCCCCGGCTCGGGATAGGGTGGCTCATGTGGATCTGGCATGGGTTTCTGCCCCACCATTCCTCCGGCCCCCCACGGGGCAGAGTTTTGGGCATGGCCCTACTCGGGCCCTGGATCCCCATTCGGGTTTCCAATCCAGCAATTGACTAGCGGGCCGTCCGGCCCATCCGGCCCACCTTATACTGGGGGCTCGGAGAACGTCGATGCGCTTATCGCACGCATTGCTGTGCTAGAGGCATCACTGGGCATCGCCCAACTGCCTTCCGATGGGGGTTTAGCCGCCGCTTCTATTCCAGCCCCTTCGTTGATCCCGGCAGACACGTTGGCCGCCACTCTCCAGCGGGCCGTCAACAGGGTTGAGCTGCTTGAGGCCATCAGGCCAGCCCAGGCTGGCACCTTGCAGCTCCCCGCACGCCCGGACTTGCCGGTGGGGAGCAGTCAGGTGTGGCCCCAGAGCTCGATGCCTGTCGCGGGCTCCGACGCCTGCCGTGGGCCGGAACCCCCGGTGGGGGCGGCTCACGTGGGTGCGACTAGTGAGTATCCGGTTCAATTTAGTGCACCACTGACACTGTCCAGTCACACTGGGGGGGTGCAGTGGCCATGGCCATGGCAGGTTACTATGGGTGGGCAGTTGCTTCCTCACTGCCCTGTTAACTCCTGGTTGCCAAATGGCCCCTCGGTTAGGGCAGGGGTATCCGCCCCTGGGGGTATGCCAAGCGTTGCAGGGGCTGTTCAGGGCCAGCTGCGCATACCCTTCATCCAAAATATGCCAACGGCTGCTTTGCCGATGACTGGTTATTCCTTGCCCCTGGGTGATGATCTATCACAAGCCATGAGGGATAAGATTTGGCGAGGGGAGTACATTGATATTTTCTCCCTCTTGAATCGTGAGCCCACCAAGGAGGAGAGGGAAGGACAGGATGACAGGGACAAGGAGTTGTCCCATCATCGTAAGCCACCGTGTACCTGGGCCAATTGGTTGCCGGCATACCTGATATATATGGCGGTGTACCTTAGGGCACGGCCCGATTTGGCCATTCCGATGGTGCAATACCTCGACAATATTTACAGGGTGATGGTGGATTTTCCTGGCCCATCGTGGTTGGCTTACAACGAGGAATTTAGGATGAGGGTGGCCCTACATCCTGAGATGAGATGGGATGAGCCCTGCCAGCAATTGTGGCTCTTGTATATGACTCCCACGCGTCCGGCGCCTGGTGATAGGTACCATTGCGGCCATGCAGTGTAGCGGGCGGCTGCGACGCAGATTCCCTGCCAGCCAGCGGGGCAGGGGGTTCCAGCCCGCCTGCTGTGTTGGAGCTTTTCAGCTAGCTGCGTGTGCAACAAGCGTCAGTGTCGTTTCCAACACGAGTGTCCCTCTTGCTCTGGCCCTCACGCCGCCACCGCGTGCCCGCAGGCTGGTGGGTCATGAGGCAGAGGTAGGGGTGGGCAAGGGGAGGTCAGAGCTCCCTCTGATGGGGCTAGCCACCCAAAAGGCCCCTTCCCCAATTAATATCCCTATGCTGGAATGATGGCTTTCCACTTATCCTAGACGGGATGATGCGAGGTACCTGCTAGAAGGTTTCCAGTTTGGCTTTTGTATTCCATTTAGGGGTGACCGGGGATCTCAGGATGCCCCGAACTTACTTTCTCTGCAGGGTAATGAGGAGGTCGCTGCACAAAGCATAGCTAAGGAGGTTAAGGCTATGAGAGTTGCGGGGCCCTTTATTGAACCACCATTCCCTAACTTGAAGGTCTCCCCTCTGGGGCTAGTGCTTAAAAAGACCCCAGGTGAATTTCGCTTAATTCACCATCTATCTTTACCCTGAGGGTTCCTCGGTCAATGATGCTATTCCTGATGACCTTTGCTCAGTCAGGTACACGTCGTTTGATCAGGCCCTACAGATGGTACGCTCCTGTGGTCCCGGGGCCCTCCTGGCAAAGTGTGATATAAAATCGGCATTCCGATTGCTGCCAGTGCACCCAGAGGACTTTGAGCTGTTGGGTTTTCGTTTCCGAGGAAAGTTCTACGTAGATAAGGCCATTCCTTTTGGCTGTTCTATTTCATGTTCGGTATTCGAACAATTTAGCACTTTCCTCCAATGGGCCTTTGTTCGAAGGTCAGGGTCCCGGTCTGTAGCCCATTACCTCGATGACTTTTTGTTCGGGGGTGAATGGGGCTCGTATACGTGTACGCGTCTCATTACTACATTTCAGGTGCTTATGCGGGAACTGGGTGTCCCCTTAGCGCCTGAAAAGACTGAGGGCCCAGCCCCAAGCTCACCTTTTTAGGCATTGAAATTGGCACTGTCGCACAGGCATCCAAGTTACCCATGGACAAGGTGATTCGGATCTCCGCGGCGATTCTGGCACTGATTACCAAGCGTAAAGTGTCCCTTCGTGAGCTACAGGTCCTTCACGGCCACCTCAACTTTGCCTGCAGGGTGGTGACACCGGGCAGAGCTTTTGCCAGGCGTCTGTGTGATGCCATGGCTGGCCTATTAAAATGCCACCACAGGGTCTGGCTGACCAGGGGCATACGGGCAGACTTTTCGGTTTGGCTCACATTCCTCCAGGATTTTAACGGGGTCTCTTTTTGGCAATCAGACCTTATGGTCTGCCCTAAATTTCAAGTACAGTCGGATGCCTCCGGCTCTCTGGGTTATGGGGTTTATTTTGAGGGGCGGTGGGCATATGGCCAATGGCCTCACGCTTGGCAGGGCACGGATCGCCTCCGCGATCTTACTTTCCTGGATTTTTTTCCCATTTTTGGAGCACTAATGCTATGGGGCGACAAGTGGGCCAACTCAGTGGTCCATTTTTGGTGTGACAATGCTGCAGTGGTGCACATTGTTAACGCCCAGACGTCCAAATCCCCTAGGGTCATGGCATTGGTTCGTCAATTTGTTTTGCGAAGCCTACGCCTCAATGTGCTGTTCAGGGCCAGACATGTACCAGGTATTAATAACGATATTGCTGATGCTTTATCCCGCCTGCAGATCTCCCGGTTCCGTGCCTTGGCTCCGGAAGCAGAGGAATTCCCCTCGCCACTCCTGGCCGAGATTTGGACATTTGGCGAGGAGAGGTGAACCGGGTAATCGGCATGTCATTGGCACCTCGCATGCGTAAGGCGTATCAGCATGCTTTCATACAATTTAGAACCTTTTGTGGTCAACTACGGTTGCCTGAAGTGTGGCCAATACCAGTAGACCAGGTTTTACAATACATGGTTTATCTCCATGGTCAGGGGTTGGCCCCCCGTACTATAGCCTCTAGGCTTTCGGCACTGGCATTTATGGCCAAGGTGCGGGGCTTCGCTGACTGCATGAATGACTTCCGCATACGCCATGTTTTGGAGGGGTGGACACGTGAACGTGGCCGCCACCCGGACACACGTCACCCGATTTCACCAGAGGTTCTTACCCACCTTGCACGGGGCTGGCATTACTTATGTTATGATAGGTATGAGGTGGCTCTTTTTCACGCAGCTACCACTGTAGCCTTCTTTGGAGCGCTCCGCATCAGTGAGTTGGTACCACTGTCTAAGGCGGATGCGTCTCGTAGGGCGCTGGAACTCGATGATGTCTACGTTACACATGAGTGGGCTCAGTTGAGGATACGGTCCTCAAAGGTTGATCAGCACGGTGTAGGCAGTGGAGTCAGACTGCTACGATGTTCCATTGAAGACATCTGTCCGGTTGGTGCCCTACATGAGTTTTTGGCAGTGCGTGGTACGCACCCTGGCCCCTTTTTTCTGCCACCAGGATGGGTCTCCCCTCACTAAATTCCAGTTTTGGAAGGTGACCGGTATGGCACTTCACAGTGTGGGCCTCCCCGGGGCTCGTTACGGCACCCATTCCTTTAGGATAGGCGCTGCGTTCACTGCGGCTGTGTTTGGGTACTCTGAGGCTGATATACGCCGGATGGGCAGATGGGGATCCATGCGCTTTGCATTATACGTACGCCCCCTACATGCATGAGTACCAGTTATGTCATTGTCCCTCTTTCATCTTTTACAGACCCTGTGTGTCCCGGCACACCGGTGGCAGTATGGCTGGTGGGCCACAGTTACGTGCACTGGGCAGCGCAGTATGCTGCGGTGACAGAGTGGAGACCCCATCTCGGGCTACGTGCGGCTGCACGTATGTGATGGTACGGTAAGCGCGGAATGAGATGGCGGGAACTGTTGCCATTCCTGTTTTCCATCAGGGATGCTGGACCGCCTGATGTCCTTATCTTGCACCTCGGTGGCAATGACCTCGCCCAGGTCACTGGTCTTTCTTTAAAATTCACGATTTGCAGTGACCTAGCCTATTTGCATTATGTATGGCCATCCACACGGCTGCTATGGTCGGACATTGTGCCGCGACATACTTACATGGGAGGCATTGACCTACATGCCCTTGACCGCGCTCGCCGCTCGGTAAACAGGGCTGTTGCCCGGTTCCTAGCAGACAAGGGCTTAGGGACAGCCATCCGGCACCCTAGGATAGGCTTGCAGGATTATGATCTCTATGCAGATGGGGTCCACTTGTCGGCCAGAGGTATGAACCTCTTTCTTGAGGCTATGCAAGCAGGCCTGGTGACCGAGCTGACGGTCTGGGTGTGGGGGCAGTGAGTCATCATGGACGCCTCCCCGTGTGGCGGGTAGCACTGGTAAGGTAAAGATTTATGACCCATAAGTATCCGGCAGGTTCGCTATTGACTGGCCAACACGTAGACAGGTACAGGGGAAATAGGTTTGGCCGGTCAAGGGCGAACCAGGCAAGGGGTGATGGCAGGAGCTTCACAGCCTGCATCACCTTGATAATTAACGGATACACGTCATAGGGTGGGGTCAGTAGATAGTTTATTGACTCCGGTCAACAATTTGTTTGTGTCAACAAACAAATTGATACAAATAGTTACATGTAGCCAATTGCCATTGGCATTTTGGGAGGAACCTTACCAGTGTTACTGCGGCCTGCTTGCCTTAAAGAATTACAATTGGATGATTACACCAATTGAAAGTGATAATTCGGACTAGGGCATTATTCAATAAAAGTGGCCCGATGCCTTTATCCATATACCGGTGACTGAGTCTTTCTTTGGGGGGTGCGCATGCAATGATAGCGCGGTGCCAAAATGGCCACCGCGCTCTTTGCAGGCCCCACCCCACCTGGACTCAGACATCCGGGTGAGTTAGGGGGTGTGGCCACTCCTCTATAAAAGGGGTGGCCATGAGGCAGCTGAGCTGCCATTTTAGAACGCGACTGAGCGGAGAAGCTTTTCCCTCCACCCCCTCCCTAGTGAACAGTGTGATTTTTTTGGTCGCTTCGGGGCCGGGTGGGAATTTTTGGCTGGAACCTACAATTGGCCCTTTGGTTCTTGCTTTTTTGCCCATCCCACACTGTTGCTACTGTTTGAGAAAAGGGGTAAGTTGACTTTGGTCACTTTTGGCGGGTAGCACTGGTAAGGTAAAGATTTATGACCCATAGGTATCCGGCAGGTTCACTATTGACTGGCCAACACGTAGACAGGTACAGGGGAAATAGGTTTGGCCGGTCAAGGGCGAACCAGGCAAGGGGTGATGGCAGGAGCTTCACAGCCTGCATCACCTTGATAATTAATGGATACACGTCATAGGGTGGGGTCAGTAGATAGTTTATTGACTCTGGTCAACAATTTGTTTGTGTCAACAAACAAATTGATACAAATAGTTACATGTAGCCAATTGCCATTGGCATTTTGGGAGGAACCTTACCAGTGTTACTGCGGCCTGCTTGCCTTAAAGAATTACAATTGGATGATTACACCAACTGAAAGTTATAATTCGGACTAGGGCATTATTCAATAAAAGTGGCCCGATGCCTTTATCCGTATACCGGTGTCTGAGTCTTTCTTTGGGGGGTGCGCATGCAAAGAGGCTTCTTCAACTAATTTTGTGTTAAAACCATTGTTAAAAACAAATGCCCACTGTATATAATGATTACATTAAAAAAATCACAGTACATGCCACTACATATAACGACTATACATAGCCACTGCAAATTGGTCTCTTTGAACATATACTTCTCCTTTTATCCCCCATATTATGGGGAATGTGGCCCTTGTAATGCTGGCAAATTTGAAAGATAGTCCTTCACTCTGTTAAATTCTTCCATCTCTATTCTAGGGCAATCTGGAGGAACCTGGCAGCCACCAAAAACAGTAGAGGGGAAAAAAGAAGAAACTGCTGTCTCAGAAAAATATCCTGGCTGAGCATTTATCCCATATCTTCCAAATGTTACATTTTTAAAGGTTAGTGCAAACACATTTTGCTTCTGCAGCAGTTGTTCATAATGCAGCTCTTCACTGTGAACCCTGTAAAGGGTATCAGAAAAGGCAGTAGTGTATACAGTTCCAGGAAAATCCTTATGCTAGTTCTGAGCCATAATTTGTCGGCCAAGAAATTATCTCTCTCCTTGGAAGGGACTTCCATGTTTCCATGTCATTTTTGGAGCTCTTGAAAATTTACTTCTATTCTATTTTTAACTGAATATAACATGTAAGGTAGCTAACAGTACTGTACAGTATTATTATTTTTCTTTTCGTACATCACACCATCACTTTGTATCTTCCTTGGATGGCCACACTGCCTGACCTGGGAAAAGGTTTGTGGAAAAATATATCTTATGACATCTTTCCCTGGGGAAGTGTGGGAAAACTGAGGTTGGCTGCTGTTTACTCTGCAGACGATTGTACAAGGAAAGACAAGCGTGCACCAGCTGCTCACCTACTCTATAAGTAAAATCAGTACAAGAGTCCTGAACACATGAGAACTCTTCAGAAATGTCTCTTTCTTCAACATTCTTTTCAAAGAAAGTTCTCTTTCACTGAAAATGAATGGTGGAAACTATTCTACGAGAAACTTCAGCGCAGCACCAGTTTGCGGTGGCTTAGTGGGTAAGACGATGAACTTGACAACTGGAAGGTCAGCAGGTCAAATGTTTGGGAACCGAGTGCTGCACAATGGAGTGAGCTTTTGTCTCTGTCCCAGCTCCTGCCAACCTAGCTGTTCAAAAGCAAGAAATTACAAGTAGATAAATAGGGACCACTTCGGTGGGAAGGTAAACAGCACTCAGTGTCTAGTCATTCCTGCCACCTGCAGAAGCAGACAGCGCTGGCTCTTTGGCTATAAACACAGATGAGCACTGAACCCTAGAGTCAGATACAACTGGCTTTTGAGCAAGGGGGACCATTACCTTACCTACATTCTATCAAGCTTGTTGTGCTGATTTAGGGTTGGTACCTATCTCTCTCTTTGCTGGTTCCTCATTTTTCACACTTACATGACATGAGGTCTCTGGTTACCTAGGGATATTGGATAGCTATGTAATTCTCAAACATGTACCATGCTAATAGAATAATGCTACTTCAAATTAGTACAAGTATGTTTGTTTGTTTTTAAATAGACTATTGTTTTCCCAGATGCTGAGAAAAGACATTTTAAGCCAATTTTTACTCAGGTCCCACACACAAGAAAGGGAAAAGATATTAAAAAGGGTTTGGTGTTTTTGGTGTTTTTGCTTCTTCTAGAGTTCCAGACAACAAATTATTTCCAGATCTTTGCTGAGATCAGTTGTAGAAATAAAAAGGGTATAAACAGAAACATGTGCATGGTGATTTCTGTCTGCTAGAATGAAATAGTCAGGAGGGGAGAAATCAAATGAAATGTTAAGAAGAAAAACATGTAACAATAGTTAAAGGACAGTAACATAGACTGGACAAAAATGGACAAAAATGGCAATGCTTGAATTGTGCTCCTCAAATTTAAACCATAAGTTTGAGTAACTGAAAACCAGTCAGATTAGTTTTCTAGTAAAACTAGTTTTCTAGTATTTGAAGCCTATGTCAATAAAAATAAAAGAAAATTCTAAGTTGATCTGGAGGTGGCATCTAACCCAGTGAAACTCAATCATATGTGATGGTGCACCTTGGCACTCCAGGTATTCTTGGACTTCAATTACCACATGCCCAAGTCAGCACTCCTGCTGATCAGGGCTTCTGGGAACTGAAGTTCAAGAACAGCTGGAGTGCCAAGGTTCACCATCAAGGATATAGGTGGTAAACCTTATGGTGAGGGTACCAGAAAATAAACACTTATTATTATATGTGGTGTGATTGCAAGTACTTATTGAAATTTTGGCAACTGGTGCCTAAGAAGTTACATGGAGTAAGTAATTACATCTAATGGCATTCCCTAAAATAGTACTTTTGTCAGTATTACAAAAGAAGATAGATAATTTGGATAACCAGAGAACTAGTTTCCAATTTGTTAACAGCAGCAAGATTGTATGTTATGAGGAACTGGAAAACAGCTCATAATATTTTTGTTAGGAGGTTGGATGCACAATCGTTCTGGGATGTACAATGGAGAACTGTCCCAACCTCTGGCTCTGCAGCCTAACTCACTGAGGTATCTAGCCAGCAATTATAAGGTAAAGGTCGTGCTTGCTCAAAAGCCAGTCATATCCGATTATTAGGGTTTGGTACTCATCTCTGTTTACAGACAAGGAGCCAGTGCTGTCTGCATCTGCAGATATTTCCGTGGACATGTGGCAGGCACAACTAGACACCAGAGTACACGGAACAATGTTTACCTTCCCACCGAAGTGGTCCCTATTTATCTACCTTCCCACCGAAGTGGTCCCTATTTATCTACTTGCAATTTCTTGCTTTCGAACTGCTAGGTTGGCAGGAGCTGGGACAGAGATGGAAGCTCACTCTGTCATGCAGCACTTAGGTCTCGAACTGCTGACCTGCCAACCTTCCAGTTGTCAAGTTCAGCATCTTAACCACTGAGTCACCACAGTCCCTAAACTTACATGTACAGTAATTTAAAAGCAAAAAGTGATGAGATTGGTAAAGATGTGTGTTCAGATATATGCAAAAAAAAAAGGAGGTTGGCCGCGTGATCTATTTTTAAATCATAGACAACTACAGAGAATCGATGCATTTTCCCCCCCAGATATATGAGGAATGTTTATTGATTTTATATTCGAAAAGAGAAAGTAATAAAGCCCAACACAGGAATCTATAAAAATTTAAAGAAGAGGAATGGGGCTCTACACAAGAAAAAAGTAGATCTACTTCAAAATAGTTGTATGATTTTATTGTATTGTTATTGTTTCTCTAGGGATATGTGAGATTGTTGTTAGTATTATGATTAGCACCTATTATTAAGTGTATGTAGTAGACGATCTAGTAAATGTAATTTAATTTTTCATGTATATAGAGAGCATATGTACCAAAGACTAATTCCTGGTATGACAGCACACCAGGCCAATAAAGGATTCTATTCTATTCTAGTTTCAGAGCTGGGGTATGCTTGTCGTTAAATTTGGTGCTTGTTTTTTGTCAGTTAGGTGTTTTACATAAAAAATTTACACGAAGAAGACTTCAAATAACAGTCCATATTCCTTCTTATGGAGAAAAACAGGATTCCTATGATTGTGATAAGTTGGACCCCTAATGCCAAATGACAGTGAGGACACCTAGATATTCATGGAGAAGAACTTTCATGACAGATTTAAAGACCCTGAAAATGACATGGGAGGATGCTGAAGTACTCGCTCAAGACCGAAACTGTTAGAGATCCCTTGTTGCCTGATATGGTACATAGCATGGGAGGATCTAAGTCTAAGTAAGTATGTTTTATTTTCTTTGCTTGTACTGTATTTCCTTTTTTTAAATAGAAAATGAGATATGTCTTATTTGTGAGTCTCATTTTTATTTGTGCATACTATAATAAGTAATTCAGTACAAAATATTTAGTTGCCTTATATATCATGTTACCCAATCAGTGTCTACCAGTGTTGTCTTTTTCCACTGACAGCGACTGTTCAGGTGTTTGACTAAGCTAGACCTTTCCCATCATTCATATTTTAACTAGAAATGTCAAGAATTGAACCTGAGATCTTTTGCATTGCAAGCAAAGGAATCAGTGAGTAACCATTCTACCTTCAAGGGAAAACAGAAGACCCACCTTCAACAGAGAGGAGAACCTTACAATATTTTGCATATAAAATGAGTCATAACAAGCTAATCATTTGAAATGCAGAACATTGTTATGCATATTTAAATTTGACTTGCTCAGCAGTGAAGATGAAGTTTTTGTTTTGTTTTACTTTGAAGCTCAAGCAACAATAAAAAGTTTAGAGACCAGAACTACAGCAGGAGGTCTCAATGAGCAGCCAACCAAAAAAAGAAGATACACCAAAACAGAGACTTAATATCAACAGCAAGCCTACACCACAAGCACATTTTCCTGAGCCCCAGCCCCAGAAACAAGTGTGCTCCTTTACTTTATGTTGCAATGAAATACAGAACTCCTGGTGAGCTCTCACATTTATTTGGTTTCAGTACAATGCAGTTAGCAGGGAGATTCTGAGTCATGTTTCTAAATGCATGTAGAAAATATCATATTTCTTTCTGCACACCAAATACTTCCTCTAAGTGTGCATGATGTTTATTTTTAAGCTAAGTGTCTCCTTAAATCAAGAGGGCATGTAAGAACATCCCAATTTTTTCCACCTCCATACCTCCATGTTATCCCATAAATGAGTGAAGAGATAGGTCAGTGAGTACAGGAGCAAGCCTTCACATTGCCAGGAAAGGATCATGTCAAAAGAGAAAAATCAACAGGTGCAATGAATTAATGTAACACATTTTTGTTAGGATAAGGCCTCTAAGGAAGAGTATTTATTTAGTGTATGACATTTGTACAAATTGAGTCAACATATAACAAGAAAGAAAATATATATAAACTATATACTATATAAAACTAAACATTAATTTATAAACAAACATCTAAACAATTTATATACAGTAAAATCTTGCATAAAGAGTGCCTCACTTAGAGACTAACTCGCTTAAAGAGCAGAATTTTCTCTGAATGGTCGCCTCACTTAACAACTAAAACCAAACAAAAACTTGCTTAACAACTAAATCGGGGTTCACAATGCCCCCCACCAGAAGTCACAATTGGTCACTTACAATGATGTTTCGCTTAAAGAGAAAACTTGTTTAAAGAGCAATCCCGTGGAACAAATTATACTCTTTAAGCGAGATACCACTGTATTCAATTGCACCAGGAGTCACAGCCAGATAATCACTATGATCTCCTGGCTAAGTACCTATGAGTCTAAAGTTTTTAAGGAAGAGTGGGGAAAGCATACAGTGGAAAGGCAATAGAATCACATGAAGGAGTGGTGGGATATCATTGTATCAACGTTTTTGTTAAATATATAAATAGAAAAATTAAAATTAGTTTTTTTTTCTGATTTAATCTGCCACTACTTTCAATCACTGGCATACCAAACAGAAATGAGTAAAAAAAACAACAAATGGCTCCAAATGCAGTTGTGATTTTGGTTAACTAGCTTCCAGATAATCTATTTCCAAAGTTTGGATTATCAGGGTTTTTTTACAATTATTTTTCTTTGTTCCTCCCTATTTGTTACTAATTCATTGTCAGTGACAGTTTAATCCATTTTTGCAATTGGATTATTGGATTATTAAGAAGGCGATTTAGACCTCTGGTTATCGGGAGCCATTGCTACCAGTAATGAAGTCAAAGAGTACCATTCCCGGAACATCGGTCCATCACAGAATTTGCCAACTCCATGTTCAATTTGATTTGGGATGAAGCTGTGTGAGGAGTTTCACAGCGCGATCGCTGTGACTTATTGGCAAACCATGAGTCATAAATCGTGGGTGATGGTTTCTCATTGTCTCATCTGTTTTTAAGACAGCAACCTAGAGGCCCCTTTTGGGCCTCTCACTCGCTTTTGCCCCCTCCCTGCACCGTTCAGGGATGGCACGCAGTCATATAGTTATCACGCCGTTTTCCGGCCAATTAGCAAGGTGAGCACGAGGCAGACATGCCGATAGTTAACCAATTAAAGTAGTCTTATGTTATCGCAGGTAACCAATGAAAATATATTGCATACTCTCTCTGGAATGTTCTTTGTCCTGTTTCTAATAAAGTCCAGCCGGACTGTTTTGCTCTTATGCCTCCCATGAATGAAGAAGCCTCCGTTGTCTCCTTAATCCCACAAACTCTTCATCTGGTGACCCGCGCCGTGATTACCGGATCCCAACCCCCCTACTTGCCGGCTGGCATAGCCCCCTGGTGCACCGATCAGCTCAGCTTTTGAGTTCCCAATTGTGAGTATGGGGGGGGGAACTTTCAGTAGGGCAAAGAACCCATGCAAAAGAATTGCAGAAACTCATTAAGGAGAGCGGATGTCCAGACATCACGCTTAGTAGTTTAGAAGACTTTGTTAAGGAAGTCGAATGCCAATGTCCTTGGTACCCAGAAATTGGATCACTCAAACGGGATGATTGGCACAGAATTGGAACAATTTTATTGGAAGAACCGAGGGCAGCGGTTCATCATTTATTGATTTGGCACAGAGTTAATGAGGCAGTCAGGAAGCTAGTACCAGCAGAGGCATCCCTGATCAGTCCTCTGACTCATCCACCCGAGGATCCACCACCTCCTTATCCGAAACTGCTGCCTGCTCTTTTACCACCCACGGCACCATTGATGCCGCCCATCCCGAGCCTGGCTCTCCAGGCGCCGCCTGCCTGCCCTGTCAGTGTGATGGGAAATATTCGCTCTGCTATACATCGAGCCAAGAGCGATGGGGTCTTGTCGCTGGAGGAGGGGGAAGAGTGGCTAGGGGAGAGTCCTTCTGCTTTTCCCATTACGGTTGAGATGGGGGTGGGGGCGGATGGGAATCCAGAGGAACGTATCCACTGGCAAGCTCTGTCCTATACAGTAATTAGGGAACTTAATAAAGCTGTTAGAGAGTCTGGTGTCCGTTCACATTTTGTGCAAGGGTTGCTTGAGGGGATAGGAAATGGGTACACAATGATGCCTCAAGACTGGAAGGATTTGTTTCGAATGATTTTGACTGCTTCACAGTATGTTGTCTGGGATAGTGAATTCCGAGCGGCTGCAGTGGCGGCTGGTACGCCACAAAACACCCCTGAGCAGATTTATGGAGCGGGTGCATTTGCTGACCTCCAACAACAGATGCAACTCCCCCGGGAGTCTTTCCACCGCACATTCATGTGCGTCATGAGAGCCTTTAAAAGGGTCCCCGTCTCTGGGAAACCCACACGCTCCTTTACTTCCACCCGGCAGCAGCCCACTGAACCTTATCCACAGTTCATTGATAGATTGAAGGAAGCCATACAAAGACAGATAGACAACCCTGATGCCCAAGGAGAACTCCTGAAACGGCTGGCTTTTGAGCAGGCCAATGCTGATTGCAAAAAGATTTTGCAAAATGTCATTCACCGCCCTGAGTATAGCTTAGCTGACATGATTCAAGCCTGTATGGAGGTGGGCACTCAAACACATGCAATGGCCCTTCTGGCTGGAGCTATTCGCACCGGAAACAAGCCTACTGGCAACTGTTTCAATTGTCAGAAACCGGGCCACTTCAAGAAAGACTGTCGCGCCCCCGGAGGGGGAGCGCACAAGGGGGGTGGGAAGGATGTCAAGCGCCCCCACAAGAAGTGCCCTCGGTGTGGCAAAGGATACCATTGGGCTAGCCAGTGCAAAACCAACCCCTCACCACAGGGAAACTAGATACCGGGCCCTCCCCGGGCCCCGGGAAAAATAAGGGGACACGGGTCGATCAGCGCAAGGCTGCTACTGCTGGCAGCGCTGGTCTCGATCTCGTTAACACACAGGACATGACAACTGCGTTGCCTGGGGAGCTTATCCTGATGCCTGCCGACCTTACTGGCCCCTTGCCAAAAGGGACCGTTGGTCTGGTACTGCCACGTTCATCAGCGGCCAAACATGGCATCATGATAGTTCCTGGCGTGATAGACGCAGACTACACAGGCATCATTTATGTACAATTTTGGAGTCATCTCCCATTGCAACTGCGCAAGGGGGACTCCTGGGCACAATTGATCATTGTTTCTTATGAGACCCCAGGGGGAGCGGAGCCCGCCCTTCGCAGAGGGGGGTTTGGTTCCACCCGTGCCGGGGCCGATGGAGACACCTATCATCCACAGGTTGCCGCCCTTCAAGAACAGATAGGACAACAGAAGCCGACCCGTAAGTATTGGGTAAACGGTAAGTTGTTGGAAGGCCTGTTAGATACGAGGGCAGATATTTCTGTGATAGCCGCTGGGCACTGGGATCCCTTGTGGCCAACCGAAACCGCTCCCTCAGTTTGGGGCATCGGTGGTAGCCAGGCCTCCCGGAAAAGTGCTCAGTGGTTATCTGTCAGCCTCCAATCTGGTGGGCCTGAGATCGCTCGCATCAAGCCCTGTATTTTGCAAATTGATCTCAACTTGTGGGGGAGGGATTTGCTGGCCCAAGTTGGCACCACCCTCATAACTCATGAATAGCCATCAACATTGTGCTCTTCCCCTCTCGTGGAAGACTGATCAAGCCGTGTGGGTGGAGCAATGGCCACTTCCGCTAGAGAAGTTGACTGCGCTTAAGCAGCTTGTCCAGGAACAGCTGGACGCCGGTCACATTGAGCCGACTAGTAGTCCGTTCAATACCCCGGTATTTGTCATCAAAAAGAAGTCTGGGAGGTGGCGGTTGCTCCATGACCTGCGGGAGATCAACAAGATAATTGAGCCAATGGGCTCGCTTCAGTGTGGAACCCCAAACCCAAATTTGATACCCCATGATTATGAAATGGCTGTCATTGACCTCAAGGATTGTTTTTATACCATTCCTCTTCAGGAAAAGGACCGGAAGTACTTTGCTTTCACGGTCCCAGTGTTGAATAACTCCCAGCCCACAGTCTGCTACCATTGGAAGGTATTGCCAATGGGAATGCTCAATAGCCCCACCATGTGTCAGTTTTATGTAAATACAGCTCTCATGCCATACAGAAAGGCTTACCCTAATTTGATCATATATCATTACATGGATGACATCTTGGTGGCTGGGACCTCCCTCCCAGAAGGGTGGCTCCCTCGCCTTCAGGAGACCCTGAGCCTTTATGGCCTAATAATCGCCCAGGAAAAGGTTCAGTTGGCCGAACCTTTCTCCTATCTAGGGCACCGCATGATGGCTGCGTATTCTATGCCCGCATTGCCACGGATTGAAATTCCACCCACTGTTAATTATGTCACCCTGCAGCAGATACTTGGAGCTATCAATTGGCTCCGCCCTTATTTTAAGCTTACCACCGCTGCGCTCAGCCCCCTCTTTGATGCTCTTAGAGCAGGGAAGAATCCAGGAGATCTGATCACCCTTACCGCCCCGCAACGGGAGGTCCTTTCCATGGTTAATTCTGCCATGGCCAAGGTTTGGGTTGATAGGGCTGAGCCAAATTGCCCTCCCAAGCTCCTTTGCTTGGGAGATGTGAAACAATTATATGCTGTCATACATCAGGAGCCGTCGGATGGGAAAATTCGTATTTTAGAATGGTTGTATCTTTCACACACCACAAAGAATACCATTACCCCCTTTTTGAGCATGCTGGCGCAGGTCATCTCTAAAGGCCGCCGCCGCTGTCTCGCCCTGTTTGCTCTGGATCCCATGGAGATTGTGGTCCCCGTCCCCCTCGCAGTTTGGGAGGCGGGACTGCGCTCTTCTATCGAGCTGCAACTTGCTATGGCAGATTTTACAGGCCAGGTAGTGTACCACTCTCCTAAGGATCCTCGGCTCCAAGTTGCTCAGCATATACCTTTGAAGCTTTTCCACCTCCTCTCTCCCACACCCCTTTTGCCGGCTCTCACTGTCTTCACTGATGGCGGCCCGAGCCGTGGGGTGGTTGCTTGGCAGGAGCAGGGGACATGGAAAAGTCAATTTACGCTGCCGCAGCGCTCGCCTCAGCGCGCAGAGCTTGCGGCGGTTGTCCTTGCCTTTAGTCTGTTTCAGGATCAACCTGTTAATTTGATCTCTGATAGCCTATATGTCACCAATGTCGTGTCCAACATTGTGGGAAGTTATGTGTCACCTTCAGTGGATAGCAACTTGCTGTCACTGTTCCTGTCTCTACAGATGCTGCTCCAACGGAGAACAGTCCCCTTTTTCATTGCGCACATTCGTAGTCATCAGCCATTCCCCGGCCCCTTGACCGAAGGGAATGACCGCGCAGATGGCGCATTACGTGCCATGTACTGTTCCCCCATTGAAAGCCATGCCTTACATCATCAAAATGCCAAAGCTCTTGCTAAAGAGTTTCACATTCCCCTTGCGGATGCAAGGGCCATAATTCAGCAATGTCCACAATGTTCACAGCAGCCCCAGAATCCTGCTGCAGGAGTAAATCCTCGCGGTCTGGGCGCTAATCAGCTTTGGCAGATGGATGTTACCCATTTTGCACCTTTTGCACCATGGAAATATTTGCATGTTTGTGTTGACACCTACTCTGGCTATATCTGGGTCATGCCCCAGAAGGGAGAAAAGGTCAAACACGTTTGCAATCACCTGGTCCGCTGCTTCGCGGTCATGGGAAAAACTGACCGTTTGAAAACCGATAACGGCCCCGCCTATTGTTCTACTGCCCTAGCAGAGTTTTGCACCCGCTGGCAAATTGTCCACACATTCGGCATCCCTTATAATTCTCAGGGACAGGCCGTGGTTGAGCGGGCTAATAGAACTCTGAAAGAGGCACTGGATCGCCAAAAAAGGAAAGGGGGAGCTATCCCCCTCTCACTTCCGGAAAAGGAGGAGTGGCTTGCTAGTGTACTGTTCACGCTAAACCACCTTAACTTGTCTCAATTTAATTCTCAATTCTTATCCAGGGCTCAGCGTCACTACCGCCAGCTTGAGGTCCTGCCTGCCCCCCAGGTCCAGTACAGACGCCTGCCGGACCCGGAGTGGAAAGGGCCTGTTCCTCTCATCACCTGGGGGAGGGGCTACGCCACAGTGTCTACGCCTGAAGGTCCCCTTTGGGTCCCTGCCCGGTTTGTTCGGCCGTGGAAGCATGGCATGGCATCAGGGTCTCAGCAACCCCATTCCAAACTTCGACCTTCACCTGGACGAGCCCCCGGAGAGGAGACGGAACCGCGGGGAAAGACGAAGGGGGCAGAACCCGCCGATAACCTGGGGCCAGGTGAAAGCGTTGTCAGCTGAAGCCCAGTCCGTGCTGGACGAAATGCGGGTGGAAAAGACTCCTGAGAACTTTGTTGTTGCTATCATAGCTTGTCTAAATGCTAATTCTATAATGATTCTTTGTTGCTACATGCTTCTCTTCCCAGGAGCGCTTGCTGTCCAAGATGAGCTGTCCCAACGCTTTGAGTATAACCTGTGGTATAAGCTTGCCCGCATTTCTAATCAAACTGAGTTTTGCCTTAAGCAAAGCGTTGACTCCTATCACCTGTTAAGCACCTGTCTTATTCCCATTTGCTACAGTCCCCAAAACGTCAGTAGGTCAGTGTTGGGTTACGATATGGCCGACTTCAATGACCAGGTTAAAAACAAATATGCTCTAAGCCCCTTTTGGGGCCAGGCAACCAAAAGGCTACCCTTTGATGCCCTGTCTCTCTATACTCCTATTGTAGCTGTTAGTGATGCCAGTAAATGTGCCAGGGTTGTGAACTGTACTCGACATAAGTCAAAGCCCCGCTGTTTCCAGCCCGGTCGCGGTCTAAATTGCACCGGGAGAGGAACAGAGGATCTTCATTTTAACTTTCAGCACATTCTGTTGCCTTCTGGGTGGTTCTGGACCTGTGGGTCACGCACTTGGAACTATATTCCTGCTAACCTCTCTACAACCATTTGTTGCCTTAGTCGTATGATTGTTGCTTTGCCCAACCGCACTACGCTGGTTCATCAGCATCCGGCCCGCAAGCGCATCGCTCGAGGTACTGCCGCTGAGCAGTTACCCTCTGATTGCGATAGCACTGTTAAGGTGCTTTCCCAGGCCGAGTACACATCCTTAGCCATCAGTCTCGTTGGCGTGCCTGGCCTGGCAGCCGGAAATGCAAGGCAGCTTGGAAAGCTTGCTTGTGCATTCGTAAAAGCCATCAATCACACTTCCCAAGCTATTAGCCTCCTGAACAGGGAGCAATTTCAGCTTCGCAATGCCATTTTGGATAACCCTGCTGCAATCGACTATTTGCTTATGTTGCATCATCAAGGGTGCGAGTCTGTGCATAATATGTGTTGCTTTAACTTATCTGATAACTCTAATAAGGTACAAAACCAATTGGATTCTTTAACCAAAATTGTTTCTGATATTAAGCAAAACCCTTTGCCTTCGTGGTGGAGCACTCTTTGGTCCTGGCTTCCCAACGGAGCTTGGGTACGAATCATCCTACAGTATGGTTTAATTATTCTCGCCATTCTGATAACTGTTTGCTGCTGTATTCAATGCATACCTTCGTTGCTAGCCACCTGCCTGCAAGTATTTCGCTTCCGGCCTCGTGCACGCAAGGACCAGATTTATTATGCTTATAAGCTTCTTAAAAACAGAAGGGGGAAGATGTGAGGAGTTTCACAGCGCGATCGCTGTGACTTATTGGCAAACCATGAGTCATAAATCGTGGGTGATGGTTTCTCATTGTCTCATCTGTTTTTAAGACAGCAACCTAGAGGCCCCTTTTGGGCCTCTCACTCGCTTTTGCCCCCTCCCTGCACCGTTCAGGGATGGCACGCAGTCATATAGTTATCACGCCGTTTTCCGGCCAATTAGCAAGGTGAGCACGAGGCAGACATGCCGATAGTTAACCAATTAAAGTAGTCTTATGTTATCGCAGGTAACCAATGAAAATATATTGCATACTCTCTCTGGAATGTTCTTTGTCCTGTTTCTAATAAAGTCCAGCCGGACTGTTTTGCTCTTATGCCTCCCATGAATGAAGAAGCCTCCGTTGTCTCCTTAATCCCACAAACTCTTCAAAGCTGGAAAGTTTCAACTCATGAGGTGAAGAGTCCTTGAGTGGCTTACTACTGTGACCACCAAAATTCAGTTTTTCCAGAGTGAATTCCCTTCAGAAGCTGAGATCTGACAGTCGATGCAATGAGTGTTATCAGGTCCAGAGCGCAATAATACATGGATATCATAGAGTACTTGCTGGGGCTGTGAGATCAGCCATTACTGAGATGAAGTAGAAATCCTAAAATAATTGGAGACCCTAAAAGTTCTAAAACAACTCTGAATGTGTTTTGGAATAACATGAGATATGGAGCTCAAGGAAAAGGTGAAGTGCGAATGGAGATGAATGGTGGTTTGTCTGAAACTGAACTTTGTTTGCAAAGACTGGGAAAACACTGATGGGTTGAGAGGTTGGGAGTGGAGAGGGCATGAGAATGTTGGATTATGGAGACTCTGGCACACAGATAGAAAACCAAACCTTTGATTCCAAATTACGATTACTAAAATTAGAGGTTACTGGGATGCAAGAGACTGGAGCAGAATGGCAGCATATAAGAGAAATGGAATGCCCTGTAGGATAATCTTACAACCTGTCTGGAATTCATTTGCAAAAGGATGCAGGATAACTTCTACATTTAGAATCCATGGGAGGGATTCAACAAGGATAGTGGAACCTCCAGTCATGTACAAGCATACCACTAGAGATGGTGTTTTTACACTTGTGACATGGCAGGCATGTTTAGACTAAGTAAGGGTAACTTGTGGCCCTCCATCTGAAATTCTTGTGAGTTTTTAAGTTTTGGCATTTCATTAAATCATTAATGTATCTTTTAAGATATCATGTTATGAAGGTATGTGAGCTATTGCACTCTAACCTACTCTCCTTGAAAACACAAACCACACTTAAATTAACGGGTAGGTTGCAATGCTTTCTAATGAAATTTTACTTTACTTTACTTTTTACTTTACCAGTCATGGTGTTTCCATAACATCCATTAGGTTTGCACCAGGAATTCTCTCCTCTGTTTAATATATTCCTTCCTTCAAACTAAAACTCTAGTTATTATGATTCATTATATAATTGCCAAAACTCAATCTGTACGTAAGCCCATGAAAACTCCAAAGTTTGTTATAAAAGGAGTTGCGCCAATAAAGAGGGTATATAAAATGTGTGCAGTATTACCTCAAAATCAATTATTAGATACAAAACTCTACAGATGGAAATCAAGGACAGTTATCACATAACTCAATTTCTTTCTGTTAAATATTTCAAACGAAATCCAGCACGATACATACAAGTTCCAGTAAAGCTCCAGAGTTTTTTGTTTTGTTGCGCTTGTGCTTCAAGTGGCTTCCTCCAAAACATGCAGCTTTTCTCCCCACCCCCCACAGTTTTATAAGAACAGAGGAACAAGAGAAGAATAAGGAAAGGAAAGTTATCTTTAAAATAATTGTGCATTTCAGCTGGATACACATACAAGTATGGGTTCCTTTTACAAATAAACAAGAAGCTAAATACTGGCATAAATATGTTTTAATTTATTTAAACAATGAAAGCTGAGACAAATATTACTTAATTTATTGAAACAAACAATAAAACTGTTTTATTGCTAACAAAAACTATTAAACTACACATACTCTACACATGCCTAATTGATGTTTGTTTGTTTGTTTGTTTAGCATGACAACAATGAACTGCATTGAATAGCAGAGGTATGTATAAAATCCCCAGCGATATCTAAGCATTCTGTTTTATGATAAGGACAATCTGACAAAAGCAATGCTACTCCATCCTGCATTTCTTACTCTGTGATAGTCCAGCACTTCTGCAATACACTGTACATCTAGTTCACCAAAGAAACAGATGTTTAGGTAAATTCCTCTTCAAATTGTTCTTCCACTTCAGATGGCAGAACTGGATGCAGGCAGTCTCACTTGAATGACTACTCTTCCATAAAAGATAAATTATCTGCACACAGAAAAAATAGATGCTGCAAAGTATAGTTTTATTCTTTGTTTCTTGGCCAATATGCTAATTCCCATGTCAGGGTTTTGTTTCATTTTAAATTACATAAATCCTCTGCTGTCTAGATACTATGACTATTACCTCATCTATCTGTGAAAACTAGGCTGAAGTTTCCCAACTATCATAGTGGAATCATTAATTCTAATGAAGGAGGGGAACACTTGCTCATGAAGTCAACTCAGTCAGTCCAACTCCAACTCTTCTTACACAACCATTACACCTCTAGCTGGAACACCACTTCTGAAGGCCATACACAAAACAGGTTTCTACTTCTGCAAATATGCAAATGCTTACTCAGTCACAGGGATGCCACTGCTATATCCCATGACAAGTAACTACTAAAGTGTCTAGCAGAGTCTGTTTTTTTCCCTCCAATTAAATATGTCCAGGAACACTCATCCCCTTCCATTTTAAAAACAAAGAGGTTAGAGCAAGAATGTTACCATAGGTTCTTTATAATTAAGTTTTTTAAAATAAGATAAAATGGTAGGGGTTGATAACTTAATTAAAAATAGAGATGGACATGCACATTTTTTTTCAGTGAACCCAACTGTATCATTCCCTCCCACCCCTTGTTAATCAATAATGTGAAGAAGTAGTATTTAATGCATTCACACATGAGCTTTGGCTCACACAATGTTATCTCAATACCTTGTTATTTTAATACCTGCACCATTAAGGCTATTCTGCAATGCTGGCATTCTGTTGTGATTGCAGTGCTACCTTGGCACAGGGCTGGGTGCACACTGTTCTAAGCAGAGGCCTGCTGGCACAATTGGTTTGAAAACTAGGTTGTAAGTGCTTGGCCAAAGTCATACAGATGGCATATGGCAGAACAACAAATTAGATCCAGGACAAGCTGATTTTATAACCACATGGTTCTATGCCTCCAAATTGACTGGAATATGGGTTAAATGCCTATAGCAGTAATTCTCACACACTTTAAAAATAGAAAAACATCATTAGAAATTTATCTTGTTACAGCTGGGTAGAGACAGCCACCCAATCTAAAATATGACTACTCATATACCTCATTCAACCTGCAAAGAAGAGAAAGGGATATCAAATATCTAGAACTATCCCAGTTTCAGCAAGAAATAACTATTCTTCAGAGTTCAGAAATGTGGATTCTACGAAACAGAGACATTAATAAATATATTTTCATTTTTATTCGCTGCAGTGGGCCTACTGGAGAACTGTTCTTTCAAGTCTTGCTTGAAAAACATAATAACTTCTAAAGTTGGATGTGGAAGTCACAAATAAGAACTAAAACTCACTTTTGCTCCTTCAACAAATTACTACACTTGGAACATCTCTTCAACAAGATGATGCCATACATTTCCAACAGTGTGTGTCATTTATCTCCTGTTAAATACTCTTTACATGTCATGTATTAACTAAAACTGAACTCTCATATTATCGTGCTTCCTGTGATCAACTTGGCATTTACCATTTACTCACTAAACTTTTTTATACTGCCACCAATCCAATGAAAAGAAAACTCAATGGTTATGTAATCCATGTGTAATGTTTTATCAGGGATGCTGTATAAAACAGTAGTAAGAAAAAACAGAAGACAATGGAATTTTTCTTTCCTTTTCCAGTTATGCATTTACTGAGACATCATCATCGGCACCATAAGCTCTTTAAATGTCAGTTTGCCTAGCAAATGAAGTACGGTAGAACCTCGAATAAAGTCCAAACTTTGTTCTACAAGTTTGAACTTTATCCGATTTTGGACTTTATCTGAATCAAATGGGCGATACATTGAATAATGTACAAAAATGGACTTTATCCGAGGCTCCTATACCAAATACATCAGATAACGTCCATTTTTTTTAGCGGTTTTGGACTTTATGTGATGCAACACCTGTGCATGAAAACCGTGACTTTATCCGAATCGGACTTCATCCGAATCAGACTTTAACTGAGTACCACTGTATAATGTTCAATTTCTTATGGGAAAAAGCATTGGCTGTTAATGCTTATTTTAAAACTTTCTTTTTCGAAACAAGAAAACATTGATAAGCATGAAATAAGCTTATCATGGAAAGGAGCTATGTCAGCTCCATTCACACTTTAGTAGTGACTTGCTGCATCTGTTTGCTACAACAATCTCCTGCTCTATTAACTCTTTATCAGATTTCTCATTCTCTTCTATCCCTCTCATTCCAAACTACTTATCTGGCCTAACCAAATACCTCTACCTCCCAAAATATTCTCTGCCAGCTGCATTTAGCATGCAACTCAAAGACTATATATAGCATGCATGTTCTTCTACCAACCTACATTCCTATTGCCACAATCTTCCTCTATGCTCAGTAAGATAACAGAACCACTTTGCTATAAGTTAGCTTTGGACACTGAAGTACTGCTGCCTTTACTAGGTAGATTTAGATATTTAATTAAATAGATATATTTTGTTATAACAAAGAGCACAGGTCTCCCCAAGACTTCAGATCTTCAGTTGCACAACTGAAGGAAAGAAGAAGCCTGTGGCAGCAGCAATGTATAAATAATTCCTTCTGTTACATGAGGGGTAAACAGAAAGTTATCCTACCTTTATATCCTTAAGTAACTGCCCAAAAGTGGATGGAAAACATTTAAACAATAACAGAGGTTGGGATTATTATACCTTGAAGCTGAACAACATTTCAGCCTGCTTGTGTCTTAAAACCTGCAGAGTGACCTCTTCACAAAAGGGTCTTCTATTTCGTGCATGCCAACTAAAGAACATGCCTCTTCTTTCCTGGTAATGACAGATTTAATTTAATTGTCATACTTATGCAGCTGCCCCCTCGCCGAGGCAACTCCGGGTGGCTTACACATATAAAACCACAGTATAGATATACATAAAGCAATGAAGTAAAAGTATAAAATTGTTTAAAATTTACATACCCTCTCTCATCAGCTACATCATCATGGGATTTCATATAACCCCTGCACCACCAGGGCTCTATAAAGCCAGGTGTCTTACCTGTAACTATTTCTTCGTGGGCCCCTGTGAATCCAAATGGATTGGTATGGATTCACAGAGACCACAAAGAAGAACTTGAAAAAGACTCTGGTTTTGGCTGTCAATCCTGGAAACTTCCCTCTCGAACCATTGGACGTCCCTGTCCATCCATGGTAGAGTTGCACAAACACGACATATGCACACATCTGTTGCACAAGTATAAATGTAACAAACATGTGTTCTGAAATCATGATATGGGTGAGAGGCCAATTGAGGTTATTGTAGTAGAAATAATATTTTAAAATACAAAACTCCTGATAGAGGATACCTAGAAAGATGGGGTTTTCTTGAATAGATTGCTAATAAAAAGAACTTGCTTTCCAGTGAAGATTGCATGATCAACACTGGGTATATAATAAGGGTGATATGTAAGCTAATGTGTTGAGATTGTGTCTCCAGCCTAGGAAGGGTGGAGAATCACCTGTATGACTCTGAATACAGTGGTACCTCAGTTAACATAGTTAATGCGTTCTCCAGGATGTTTCTTACAGCAAAAATTACTTTAACTGAATTTCCCATAGGAATGCATTGAATGCAATTTCCCATAGCAATGCATTGAAAACCAAAATATTTTAACCAAAATGCAGTTTCACATAGGAATGAATTGAAAACCAATTAATCCATTCTGAAATAATTCCATAAACCAAGCCACTATTTCCCATGGATTTCCTTTTGTTATGCAGTTTTTATGTTAACTGAGCCATTTGCTAACAGAGGTTCCACTGTACACTATTTTCATGAGGAATCAATGACAGCAATCTTGCAAGCACTCCAGGAATGTCACTGTGGCCACCTGGCTGGACAAGGTTTGTCATGGACAAATTAAGACTCTAGGATAATCCTATCATCCCAGAATGGAAAAAAGAGACAATTGCTGTTACATTTTATCAATGGCCTGAAGTTCCAGGCCATGCCTGCAGGGCTTTGCAACAAGAAGTTCCCTCCACCTCCAGGAGATTGTAGACATTTGCACCACACTGAGGCAGCCCCGCCCGGGGTGTGTGTGTGTGTGTTGCGGTTGGAATGCCAGCATGGACTTACTTTGATAACACTTGTGGACATTTGGGTGTAATAGTTCAAACATTGAAACTTCATTGTAACCTTTTGTTCTTGGTGAATGTGAACATTGAAATCTTTTTCTTTTAATTCAATTTCCTGTCTATGTAACATCTCCTGCTTCATGTGACACCTCCATCTTGTTGGGGTTGAGTTTCAGCCTGTTAGCTTTCATCCATTACATTATTGAGTCAAGACCATCTTCAAGGCATTGGACTGCATCAATTACAGATTATAAAGAGAGATAGAGTTTGGTGCCATCTGCATATTGGAGTCACTGAACTTTGAATCTCCTAATGACTTCTCCCATCATCTTCATATAGCTATTAAACATCAAGGGGTGGGGGGATGATCAACCCCTGTGGGACACACCATTGGTGGGTTCAAGGAGCCAAAACAAACTTTCCAAGTTGAATACTCTGGGTCCACTCACTGAGAAAGAAAAGGAACCACTGCAACACAGTGCCCCAATTTCCCAAATCTGGCAAGCATCCCAGGTTGATACCATGGTTGATGTTATCTAAAACTGCTGAAAGGTACAGAAGAACCAGGAGAGATGAAGCTCCTCTGTCTGCTTCCCGCAGGTTATCTTGCAGTGCAGCCAATGTGGTCTCAGTGCCATGATGAGGTCTAAAAGCTGATTGGAATGGATCCAAACAGTTGGTTTCATCCAAGAATGCCTGCAGCTGATCTGCTACTACCCTCTCAATGACCTTGCCCAAAAATGGAATTTTTGTACAGGTCTATAATTATCCAGAATATATCTAGCCAGATTTTATTTCTTGATATATAAAGGCTAGCTAATGAAGGGAACAATTTAAGGAGAACTTGTGCTACTGCTCTCTCATGATTTTTCCCTGTTGCTACTGTGTTTGTCATTTGTTATATGCATTCAGCATATATACTAGTACTGAAAGTTGAGATAGCTCATAACTGAGGTAGAAGTGGGGCTTTCCTTGAAATTTTGAAGAGGCATCTTATACCAATTCACTACTGTAATTAAAGGTAAATAAGCCACTATAGATATGTACATCTTCTGCTCTGGATAGACATGACTGAAATATAATCTTAAAAGTAAAACAAAATACAACCTCATTTTAGACCTGGAGTAGCAATACATTGGTTATTCAAATTCACACCCATTACACTTAAAAACTTAAAAATTATTCTAAATGTCACCTCTAACTTACAGTAAAAAGCTTTCACTTCCCATAGTGTGTTTTTGCAGCAGAAACTACATATTGGGGTATGTACCTCATTGCAAATGTAAAATATATTTTTTTGCTTATAAATCAAAGATACTAAAATACTAAGCTTTTATTATCAATAAATTTACTATTTAAACTGCACACAAAAAAGCTTTTAGCTAAGTAATGAGTTATTTCTTATTTAAACATATTGGCATTAATCACATAGAGTAAGATGTAATGTCACCATGTTAGATCACCAAATCCTCTTTAAGCTAATTATGTACATTGTGTTCTGCTACAGTCCATTTGCACTGTACAATATAATTTGTACCCGCATGAAAACCCCATATTTACATACCAGAACTTACTTAAACTGCAGCTAAGAAATTGAATTCTACCATAATTCTTATTAAATCTATGTTCCCCAGGTTCCCATTCTTAAAATGCACATTTTTAAGAATTAAAACGGCATCACACTCACAGCTGGGAAGATTTGGTTTTAGACTGCACAAGTGTAAGAAAAATCCACTCTCAGGAGAGGATCTCTATTTCCATGTGAAAATTTCCAACTGGAAGTAGGCAAGCGTGTAAAATTAAGTCCACACAGAGAAGCAACTAGAATGCTTTCTTTCCAGTTGTTGCATTGAGCTTACAGGAGCCCATAATTATCCATTATTTCTCAAGACACAATGGTAAATTTCCATCATGGCATAGTTGGGTTAAAATTAAGACTCCTATAAAAGGACAAAATCCTGTTCAACAACATCTACTTTTATATGAATATAAATATTTGGTATTTTTATACCCTCATGTACCAAATATTCAGTAACAGCTGGAAAGAAATAATGTCAATTATTTACACTGTCTGGTTTAGCTGTTACATTTGTGCTTTATAAATTAACTGTCGAAACATAACTATCAACTGATTCCAAAGTACTAAGCGCTTTTCAGGACCATCCCAAAGCATCTGAAATATACTATCAAGTTATATAAATGTTCACAAGTATTGTACACTTTGTATCAATTTACCCATTCAAGTTATTACACTGGAGACCAAGATCATTCACACTTTTGTGTTCTCAGTAATCAAGTATGGGTGCAAACCTGGGCAGTAAAGAAAGCTGATAGGAAAAGAAATTGTTTCTTTGAGATACAATGCTGAAGGAGAACTCTGCAAATACTCCCTGGACTTCCAGAAAAACAGAGCATCTGAGATAATTAAGCCTCAACTGTCTCTGGAGATTTTAGTGGGCTCTCGCTAGACGACACCTTTGTGGCATGGTTGAAACAACATGGCCCTCTCTGGCCAGAAACAGCTATTTGTGTGTTTACCTGCATATTTAGAATATTTATATTTCACACTATATTATGAGCTGGTATAGCTCAATGGATTTGCATGTCAAGGGCTGAAACACTGAATCCCCACCATGCTTCCAAGAGAAGGGACAGCTAAGATCACTCAGAGAGTGTGTGGTCACTGAGGCTACATGTCCTGCCACCTGTTTGTCCATGGGAAAGTTGCATGGCCCCAGAAGGAAGGCTTGGTAAACTACCACCGAGTACTTTATATCCATATAAACCAGGAGTTCTCAACCATTTAAAGCCAGGGGCCAGGTCATGCTCCCTCAGACAGCTTTGGGGGCCGGATGGCCATTTTGCCCTTCCTCCACCACATGGCACTTCCTGGTGCGGTGGAGGCAGTGGGGGGCCACATGAAATGGTGCCATGGGCTGTTCTTGGCCCACAGGCCACAGGTTGAGAATCCCTGATATAAACTTAGGAACTGACTTCACAGCTCTTGATTATTATTATTATGATATCATCATCAGTTTTTATTTGTATCCTGCTTCCCTCAGCCCGAAGACGACTCAAAGCTGCAGAACAACAGCAAAACTAATACAAAAGAACATAAATACAAGTTCAAATAGCAATGCAATAATACAAGGAGTAAATACATCATACAATATCTACAATAAAAATCAAAAATATCAGAAAGGAAAAGGGGGTCAGAGCCAAAGGCTCAACTACCACAAATGAGCCTTAAACTAGGGTCAGGAATCAACCTTAACCGTAACCAGGACAAAGTCCACGACCTCCGCAGCATCGCCAGCTATAAGCCCAAGTCAGGCCATGAAGGAAGGAAGAAAGCCCCCACGGCCAGTGGCAGACCAGGGGAGAAGGCTCGCATGAGGTGGCACCGGCGTTCGGCTTTCAAAGTCCATGCCGCCAGAGGCCAGGTGTTCTTCACTCCCCCAAGGCCAATGCTGGACCAGGGGAGAGGGTTCGAGTGAGGCGGCGCTGGCATTTGGCTATTAAGGTCCATGCCGCCGGAGGCAAGGTGATCTTCACTCCCCCATGGCCAATGCTGGACCGGGGGAGAGGGCTCGAGCAAGGTGGCGCCAGCATTCAGCTTTTAAGGTCCATGTTGCCAGAGGCCAGGTGTTTTTCACTCCCCCACAGCCAATGCTGGACCGGGGGAGAGGGCTCGAGCGAGGCGGCACCAGCGTTCAGCTTTTAAGGTCCATGCTGCCGGAGGCCAGGTGTTCTTCACTCCCCTGCAGCCAATGCCGGACCAGGGGAGAGGGCTTAACAAGAAATATAAGCTTCAGAGTTTGTTTGTTTTTTAAATAGCAATATCATTAGATATAGCTGCTGTCTCTGGAAACTGGTTGATACCAATGTGCAAGAATCCCTCTAGCTGCTGCAAAATTTACCATAATTCACTTATTTGATATTTAAGATGGAATGAAACTTGAAACTTAAAAATATCTAATGTGGGAGAAAGTAAAAGTGGCAGGTTTTCTCCTCCTAACTAAGCCTTCAGTGATTTACAGTTACCCACTTAGACTCTCTGCCCTCCAAAGCTTCACTGCTACTTTCTTTTTTCCTCCCCAGCTGCGAATCCCCCTTTGCTGCTCTTCTTTTTTCATTCTAAAATTCACACCTCACTGTTCCTTGCCCATACATTTGCATTCCAAAGCAACAGGTGCAACAGGTGAATTCAGAAGGAAGGTCTTCTGTCATTTAACTGTACTGATCATAATCTTTGCAAAGACTAGGGAACTGGCAAGCTTCCAAATTTTGCTGAACTACAATTTCTCATCACCCTTGATAACAATGACTGGAAGGGACATGGCATTAAATAACATCTGTAAGGCTACATGCTTCCCATTCCTATTTTATGGTCTTGGTGTTTTAAGATGAAATAGAAGCAGAGGGTGAAAAGTGAGACGAGTGCTACATGCACCAACCTTTTGTAACTCACTAGGAGGATAATGCTTTCAAACCTGTGACTAATTACTCATCTCTATGCAGCTTCTGCATGAAAAACAAATGTTATTACTTCAGTATTAACACTGACAGCTCCAATTATTTGTGCAAAAGAAAAATTCTTGGCAGGGAGAACATTCTGGCTAAATAAAACAATGCAGCTGTCTATTAGCCTGCAGCACTCTAGAGTCCAGAACTTTTCAAAGTTAGTATTTTTTTTGAAGCCTATTGTCTTTTTATTACATCTTCATACAAATTAACAGTTGAAGAGAATCTCTAAGTTCAGTGCAGGATTAGTTTGGTATAAAGTAGATCTCTTAGAAGCATATTTCCCATAGTTCTCATAAAGCTCAGGACATGAGTATATATGCACAGCCCCTTCAAGGATTGTTGCCTTGCCATGGTGAGGGGGCTTGCATGGTTCGATAAGGCTATGGCCTATGGCCACCGAAGATGTACAGGATATAGTGGAGAACTCAGACTAAACACAATCCACTGGTGAAGGGACTGGCAACACACGCCAGTACCCTTGCCAAGAAAACCCCATGGACAGTATCAAAAGGCTAAACAACATGGAAAATGAGTCTCTCAGGTCAGAAGGTGTCCAATATGCTACTGGGTAAGAGCGGAGGACAAGTACAAATAGCCTCAGAAACAGTGAAGTGGCTGGGCCAAAGCTGAAAGGACGCTCAGCTGTGGATGGATCTGACAGTGAAAGGAAAGTCCGATTCTGTTAGAAACAATATTGTATAGGAACCTGGAATGTAAGATCTATGAATCAAGGCAAGCTGGACATGGTCAAAAATGAGATGGAAAGAATGAGCATTTATATTTTGTGAATCATTGAACTAAAGTGGACAGGGGACCATTATATCTACTACTGTGATCAAGAATCCCTTAGAAGAAATGGAATGGCCCTTATCTTAACCTATAAATCCAAGGGTTAACCGTTGGAACTGGCTATAGGTTGCTATGCCTCGCCCTACTTGCCTGCACTCACCCTTCATGCACACGGCCGATCTGGGTACGCAGGTCAACGAAGGATTGAAAAAACCGGCAGTGGGGCAACAGCCCCACAAACGCGAAGAAAGGGAAACAACTTCACTTCCCAACATTCCTTGCGCCGCGCCGCGCCAGAGCCAATCAGGCTGAGAGGCTCTCGCACGGGGCAGCGTTCGGAAACGCGCCACAGCCAATCGAAAGAAAAGCATTTTGAAAAAACGCAGCACAAACATAAAACAGCAACCCATAACTACAAGCCCCAGCGTCCTGCGCGCCATGAGCGCACAGAGCGCTGAGGAAAACAGCGCCCGAAAAATGAAAAAGAAAAACAACTCACAGCCAAGTACACACCAGCCGGCTTTCTTTCCATCACCAACAACGCCTGAAGCTCCCGACTGGAGTTTCCCCTTTAATATCAGTGGGTGGGGGTTGCGATCCCCCTCTCCGCTGGCTACCCTAGGGTTGGGAGGTTTGTGGGGAGAAAAGGGCTATATTGCCACAACCCTTCTGGACCCACAGGAACAGGCAGAGTGGATCGATCCCCCACCCCCCTCCTTAAAACAACTCAGTCTTTTCCTCTCTTTAAAAACGGAGTTGTTTTAAGGAGGGGGTGGGGATTCGATCAAGTCTGCCTGATCTTTTGGTTCCAGAAGTGTGGGGGCAATATAGCCCTTTTGTCCCCACAAACCTCCCAACCCTAGGGTAGCCAGCGGAGAGGGTGCTCGCAACCCCCACCCACTGATATTAAAGGGAAAACCCGATCTACTTTCACGACTCCACACAAACAAAGCACCATAACACACTACAGCCCCCCTCCCCCCAACTAGCCCACCCTTCCTAACCCCCAATGACCATGCCCCCCTCCCCACCACTGAGCCCACCCTTCCTAACCCCAACAACCACGCCCCCCCTCCCCACCATCTAGCCCACCCTTCCTAACCCCCAACGAAAAACAACTCACTGCCTCACAGCCAAGCAAACACCAGCTGGCTTTCTTTCCCTCACCAACAGCGCCTGAAGGTCCCGACTGGAGTTTCCCCTTTAACATCAGTGGGTGGGGGTTGCGATCCCCCTCTCCGCTGGCTACCCTAGGGTTGGGAGGTATGTGGGGACAAAAGGGGTATCCCCCCCAACCCTTCTGGACCCACAGGAACAGGCAGAGTGGATCGATCCCCCACCCCCCTCCTTAAAACAACTCCGTCTTTTCTTCTCTTTAAAAACGGAGTGGTTTTAAGGAGGGGTGGGTGGGAATTCGATCCAGTCTGCCTGATCTTTTGGTTCCAGAAGTGTTGGGGAGTCTTTTCTCCCCACAAACCTCCAAACCCTAGGGTAGCCAGCGGAGAGGGGGGTCACAACCCCCACCCACTGATATTAAAGGGGAAACCCGATCTACTTTCACGACTCCACACAAACAAAGCACCATAACACACTAAAGCCACCCTCCCCACCACCGAGCCCACCCTTCCTAACCCCAACGACCACGCCCCCCCTAGCCCACCCTTCCTAACCCCCAACGACCATGCCCCCCTCCGCACTACCTAACCCACCCTTCCTAACCCCCAACGACCATGCCCCTCTCCCCACCACCTAGCCCACCCTTCCTAACCCCCAATGACCACGTCCCTTCCCCACCACCAAATAAATAAATATTTTTTTAAAAAAACTAAAAACAGTCAAACACATCCAAAAATACACAAAAACAAAAACACCAAAAACAATACGAAGTAAACAAAGACACAATCAAAAACAAAACAAACAGACAAAAAATACAAATTCCAACACCCCCCCCCCACCAACACACACACACACACACAAAACAAAGAAAACAAGCAAACTTACCAAAACATGTGCTACCACCACCAGGACTGAAAAACAAATGAATAAAGAAAGAGACTACTTACCAGAAGAAGCTCCACCCAGAGGCCAGGAGAGAAAAAAAAGTCAAAATACAATAACCCCTACCAGCACCACCTGCTGGCCACAATAGTAAAAACAATTCAAAAACACACAACAGCATAACACAAATTCACAATTTTACACAAAAGGTCACACCAATAAAAACAAGTAAAACAAATTACACTAAAACATATGTCAATAAAATACAATAGAAACTTTTAAAAATCCTGTGCTGAGTTATAACTCAAATTTAAACTCAAAACATCTAAACACATTTAAAAAAACATTGAATGTAAAAAACATTTACTTTTACATTATGAAAATTATGACCTACGGTACAACTAATTAAAAAAATTCAAAAAACTAAAACATTATTCACTTACATAAAACAATTTGAAAAAATTATATCATACTTTCTTCTTTTATTAATCCTAAAAAAAAGCAGATCCCAGTTAATAACAGCCAAGCCAAAAAAATTTTACATAAATAAACATTTAAAAATTTAAAATTACAGACTAAGCAATTTTAAAAAAACATTAACACAATTTAACCTTCCAACACAATTTAAAACTATTGCAAAAATAAAATTGGTTCATTTTTTATTAAAACACACGGGGGAAAAAGCCCGGCAACGCCGGGCAACCCTTGCTAGTAGTCAATAAAAGAGTGAGGAAAGCAGTAATGAGATACAATCTTTAAAATGACAGAATGATCTCAGTCCGAATTCAAGGCAAACCATTCAACATCACAGTAATCCAAGTCTATACCCCAACCACTGATGCCGAAGAGTCTGTAGTCAACTAGTTCTACGAAGACCTACAACTGAACTGACACCAAAAAATGATGTCCTTATCATGATAGGAAATTGGAATGCCAAAGTAGGAAGTCAAAAGGTAACTGGAATAGTAGGCAAGTTTGGCCTTGGAGTACAAAATGAAGCAGGGCAAAGGCTAATAGAGTTTTACTAAAAAAAATATGCAGTGGTCATAGCAAACACCCTCTTCCAACAACAGAAGAGGCGACTCTACACGTGGACCAGATGGCCAACATCGAAATCAGATTGATTATGTACTCTGCAGCCAAAGATATAGAAGCTCTATACAGTAAGAAAAGACAAGACCTGGAGTGTACTGTGGCTCAGATCATGAGCTACTGATTGCCAAATTCAGGCTTAGAATGAAGAAAGCAGGAAAAACTATTAGGCCACTCAGGTATGATCTAGATAACATCCCTTATCAATATGTGGTGGACGTGAAGAATAGATTTAAGAGACGAGATTTGACAGACAGAGTGCCTGAAGAATTATGGACTGAGATTCATAACATCACACAGGAGGCAGCAATTAAAACCAGCCCAAAGAAAAAGAAATGCAAGAAAGTGAAGTGGATGTATGATGAGGGGTGGCCAACCTTGGTGCTACAGCTGTTCTTAGAGTTCAATTACCAGAAACCCAGGTCAGCACACCTGGATTTGATAGTCTGATTGCATAATATACAGCCAGTGGCCTTAATGGCTGGGGGATGCTGTGAAATGTAATCCAAGAAGTCATGTTCCAAATTCTCCCTGATATGAAGAGTCACTGTGGCATAATTGTACAATGATGGACTGAAGTTTGGGAGATTAAAGTTTCAACTTCCAGAAAGCCATGAAACCTACTGCCTGACCTTTTGGTCAGCTATCTTCTCTGATCCTTACATCTCATAGGGCGGTTGTAAAAGTTTGGGTGAGGTGCACAAAAGCCATGTACACGGCTTCGAGCACAAGGCAGAGGCGAGTGAATATGTATGTAAGCAAGCAAGCAAGCAAGCAAACAAGCAAATAAATAAATAGTTTCAATCTATATTAGCCAAACAAGAGAGTCTGAAAATGCCGGTACTGTATGTAAGAGAAGGTCTTGCCTTGACTTTCCTCCTACACCTCTTTAGCAACAAATTCACAATCGACAGTTATGCACATAAATTCTGAAAGCTAATAATCTACTCCTCAAATACAATCAAATGACTGCAGCTGAATATTAAGAAACCCAAAATCATGACTGTAAAATTTTAATGTGACAATGAAGAAATTGAAATAGAGAACGCTTTTTTATACCTTGGTGCAAATATCAACCCAAAGGGAGATTGCACCCAAGAAATGAGAAGACTTCGACTCAGAAGGGCAGCAATGAAGGAATTGGGAAAGATTAAAGATTAAAGTTTAAAGATAGGTCACTGGAGACCAAGGCCAAGATCATCCACATTATTGTATTCCTAACCACTAAATACAGGTGCAACCCCCACCCCCCACCCACTCACCCCCAAAAAACCTGGACAGCAGAGTAAGCTGATGGAAATTCATTCATTTGAAATATGGAGGTGGAGGAGAGCTTTATGGATATCCTGGACTATTAGAAAGACAACAAGTGTGTCCTAAAGCAAATAAAGCCTGAACTATTTCTGGAGGCTGTTCTGCTTTGGGTATATCATAAGATGGCAAGATTCTCTAGCAAATACAATTATTCTGGGAAATACTGAACATAGTAGGAAAAGAGGAAGAGCAAATATGAGATGGACAAACTACCAAAAGCTAAGCAGGGCTCCTGAAGACAAGACATTTTTAGGAATTTCTCATTCAGAAGGTTGCCATACGTCAGAGGCAATGTGATGGCACATATAAACAACAAACTAAACATATTCAGATATATCCTGAAAGTGTAAAGGTTTCCTTGCTGGAAAGCCAGTCGTATCCGACTGTAGGGTTCAGTGCTCATCTCTGTTTCAAAGCTGAAGAGCCAGCGCTGTCTGCTTCTGCAGACGTTTATGTGGTCATGTGGCAGGCATGACTAGTCACCGGAGCACACGGAACGCTGTTACCTTTCCACCAAAGTGGTCCCTATTTATCTACTTGCATGGGGGAAAGTACACATTGTTCAGAACTTTGTATGGTGAGCCTGTAGTTTTGAGGAGTTTAATGCACATTCAACCAAAAGATTTACAGGGCTCCAGTCAGCTGGAGTCCTGCTCTGTCAGGGCTCCTGACCATGAAAACACACAAGTCTCTCTTTAGATGTTTGCAATAATCATGTAAAAGTGCTACAGATTTCCATGTGGGGAAGGAAATGGGGCCCACAACCTATGTGTTTCTCCACCATGATTAGAACCTTCAACAGTGTTATTCTATAAAGTAGAAATAAGGCTAATGAAAAAGGGAATGACGTATTGAGAGCTAATTTATACAATAATAAAATCAAAGATCTTCAAGATATATGCTATTTCATGGAAGGTTTCCTATTATCCTCAGTGGGGGCAGGGGGTGGGAATTTAGCCACAATTATGTGTTCATTCTTAATGTAAGCAGAAAAACAAGCTTAATTGACTTGGACTCTAGTTATCAATTTTGGTACACCGTCAGTCCAACTGCTGACTTCCATTCTTTTAAAAGGAACATTGAGTTGCTTCAGACTGGAACAGTCTTCCAGCATATTTCCCAGTACAGTATAGGCCTTATTTGTTCAGCACAGAAACAATTTTCTCTTTGAGGAAATTTAAGTATACTGTAGGTGGTAAATTGACAATCCTTTTAAACTACAAAACATATCTATACAGAGAGTCCCAGAGGTAATTGTGGATCTTTACATTAATCTTATAGCAAACTGCACTTCAGTTTTTCAGATTGTTTTCTCCTCATGCCATGTATGCTGATATCTTGCTTCTGGAAGCCAATTAGTAGTTGTTACCACAGAATATTACAACTCGCAGATTCGCTGTCAGATAAAATAAATTTCATTTGACAGAAAGGAATTACTTTGGTGAAGAAAAGGCAACAGCATAATAAATTTTACCAAGTTAAAGTTAGTGGGTTCCACTTTTATAGCACAGAAAATAGCACAAAGGCAAAAAGGAATCTATTCCAACCACCTGTGGCTCATATTTTCTAAAAAATGAAAACTCAAAGCAGTGTCATATATTAGCTGCCCAATAAATGAACTCACTATTACTCAATTTATAAGCAAAGTAAAAGCAGGCACTTTTTACAGATGTATACACTTGAAACTTGTGACAGGAAGCGTCAAAAGATTCATGAATTGCTAATTTGTACTAGTTTTTAAAAATCCTCTTTGGGAGGCAAACATGTGCATTTTCCTTCCTTCTGGGTTATAGTATACTAGCATAGGTTGCCCAGTGCTGCCGAGCTGTTATAAACTGTGTTTAGATGTTTTGGGGTGGTTTTTTTTAGTAAAAAATAAACAGAGGATGCTACAAATGTTTTTTTTTATTTAACATATTTTTTTATTCTGTAAACTTTTGATTTATTGTTATTTTTTGAGTTGTTTTTACTCTTGTGCCCCCTAGGTGGGGCTGTTAGCAAGAGGGCTGCTTTGAATCTTTTTGACTTGTTTTTAGTCTTCCAGCCTGCAGGTGGGGCTGTTAGTAATAGCGTTGGATTCTTTTTTTGTTTCACTTGTTTTTTCTCTCCTGGCCTCTAGGTGGGGCTTCTTCCGGTAAATAGTCTTTGTTTCTTCATTTCTGTTCCGGTCTCGTGGAGGGTGGACATGCTGGTGAGTTTTCTGATTTTCTTTCTTCTGGTTTTTTTTCTTTGTTTTGTTTTTGTGGTGGTGGGCTGGGAGGTGTTTCTGTTTGTACTTTTGTTGTTTGGTTGGGTTTTAGATTTGTTTAATTGGTTTGTTTATTTCTGGTTTGTTTCATTTTTGTGATTTCGTTGGTGTTTATTTATGTAATTTGTGGTAGTTGTGTTGTTAGAGTTAGGTATTTTCGTGTTGTAGTTAGGTGTTTTTTTTCTGTGCTTTTCTGGTATTGTGGATGTTTTTGTTTGTGGATTTTATTGTTTACTTTTTTGTTTATTAATGAATTTTTTAAAATATTTATTTATTTTTGTTTTATTAATTTTGGTGTTTTGCATTTTTGGTGAATGTTTGGTTTTGTTGTTGTTGTTGTGTATTTTTGCGTGAAGAATGGGCTACCAGTTCCTCTTTTCCCCATTGCTGCTTCGAATGTTGGTTTCGATGCAGCAATGGGGAAAAGGAGGAGCTGGCAATCAGCCCGCTCTTCATCTGGTAAGGTTCGTTAGGTAGGTCTGTGAACTGCTCAGAGAGTGCACTAAGAGCTATGGGGTGGAATATAAATGTAATTGCTTTGCTTTACTTTTCCTTTGGTTCTACCAAGAAGACTATCCTTGAAATGATATAACTGTTATATGTTCTGCTGTACAAGCTTTTAAACTCCTGTTTAGAATTAAGACTACCGTCCATATAAGCAACTAAAAAGATAAACATTTTCAACTCTGGGATCAGATTTGATTCAGCCATCTGATAGGAAGACTTTCCTGCCCTTCTCTGTTTTGGAAACAAAGTCCATACTAGAGGAGATCTTTGGGTATACATCTGATGTCCATCCCTTTAGCATATTTATCACAGTGCCTTATTACCAGTGCGTTCTATAACAGAATGGTTTTCATTGTTGGCTATAAACGTGTGTGTGTGTGTGTGTGTGTGTTTGATGTTGCAGTTGTTATATATATTGAATTTCTATAATGCCTCCTACTGATATCATGGTGTTTTACAGCTTAACAAATGCTTTACAAGAGGAAAGAACCAGGACTCAAAGATAGCCAGAATAAAATACAATACTGTACAGTGCATGTATATATCCTTGAAGTGTTAATTCTAGTCACTGACATCCCCATACCAATTGAAAACTACTCATTATGCTTCTAGAAATTCCATTTTTGAAACCAGATTCAGAAATACTTTTGTGATGGATGAGTTAGACAATAGCAATTGTTGTTCAATACACTACTGCTTGAATTATGTTCAGGGATTAAGTTCTAGAATTTCAGCTAGAGTATTAAGGTAAAATCCTTTCCCCACTTAAAGTTTAGGTCAGAAAAGCCAAAAAGCTATTCTATGAATATCAAGAAATTTTTTACCTACACACAATAAAAGGCTGTTCCGAGGAGTTAAGAATAGGAAGACTATGCCCGTGATGATAGCCAATGTCCAGAACAGATACGGCACCTGAAGAAGAAGATTGTAGGCTGGTTTGAATTACTTCACTCAATGTGGCAGCTTTATTCATGGTAAGATATTCATGAATAGAAATCAACCGAATCCACAGGTCCTGGATAAAGATATGAAATGAAACCTAACTATCCACTGTATTCCATTTTACCCAAATTCTATAATGCATTTCTCAGAATTTAAAAAAATATATACAAAAATACATACTAGTCATAAAACTATGTAAAAATGGCTGCATGAGTTTAGAACTATAGGTAAATATTTTATTTATTAGAGAAACATGGGGGAAAGGTTTGCAAATTGAATCAGAAATGAGAAGGAGTAATCTATTTGGGGAGCAAACGTGGTGGAAAATGAAATTCATCCATTCTTGGCCTTGGCCAAGAATGGCCTTGGCCTTGGCATTATAAAATGCATAATGCCTTTGCTACCTTGAAATATTTTAAACAATGTGCATGTTTTCTTTCAATTCATTCATTTGTTTATTTGTTGTTTATTTATTTGTTGTTTATAATTAAATAATTAATTAATATTATACTACCTCTCTGACTTAGTCATTCTGAGCAATGACTACAACAGATAAAACATAGATACACTGAAATACCCAACCCCCTTAACCAAATAACAGTGAGAACAATAAACATCAATAGAACTCATCATCAAAGACAGTTGTAGATTCATAAACATTAGTGAAGGAAAAAAAATTAACTTGTGTATGACTTACATGTAATATAGTTAAACAGAGAAGAAAGAAATCAATGCACAAAGCCCAGAATGTGCGAAAACTGGGCTGTTATTTTTAAAATCATCAATAAGAAGGCAATAAAACAACCAATCATGAAATGCTCTTCAAATTAAAGTACTTCACTATACATATATTTTAACTTAACACCCAATGAATGTTTCTGTACAAATCTCATAAGAATGAACAAACACCTTGTTCCTCATATTCTATGGAGAACACTGTAATTCAACACATTTTTGACTGTCATCTACATTTACCAAACATTTTAAATAACATTCAATTTTTAGTCTAGTGTTCTTCCACATATATTATCTTTTCCATCTATATTGTTAACTAAGGTATTAGAACCCACCAAGAAAATGGTATTGCTTGGGCACAAATGAATCCTGTCTAAGATCTTCTTGTACCCATGTGTATTGATAAATATGCACAAGACATGTAAGAACTGAAGATGATGCAATAAATGAAGCCTTTAAAAGTTATTTGAAGAAGGCAGCAGGTGTTTGCATCAAGCCTATTATACTCACAGAAGTGACCAGAAACATATTAAATCCTCTGAACTTATGAAATACAGTAACACATTATTGAAGTTGCAGCAGAGGAACTAGCTCTGTTTAGGAATTATTTAAAAAAGACCAGCTCTGGAACAAATGTTTTTTTTCCATTACAAGGTTATAGCTTTAAAAAAGGTGGTGGTGGGGAGGAGATTAAAATTTGCCAAGACAATGCAAAGTCACAAAAAAGAATAGAGAATATTTCCATTCATTGTTTTCTTTCACAAATCCAAGGAGAGTTAATGCCTCTCTACTAGATTCACGATCTGAAATGCACTAACATGAAAACAAATATGAAACAAATGCTTCCTCATCTAGGAAACTTCATAGAAAACACACATTCCATCACCACTCAAATAAAATAACAGAGAAAACTACCCAGCATCTTACGTGACCAAAATAAATAGCTTTTTTCGAATTTAGTTTGACTTTTCCTAGCAAAGTGTTATTCATAACAGAACACAGTTAAAATTCAGCGCTGACCCTATCTTTAAAAGCAATGGTAATGTCTATTATTTCTTTTAGATGTCTAGGGTCACTTTTATCAATTGTTCATACTGTGTATTGAACTTTACAGACATTTCACTTCTAAAACCTGACGAGACAGCAAATATTTATACCAGCTTCTTCTGCAGTTTCCATGTGTGAACATTAACTCTGTTGTGATTCCGCTAAATTTCTCCAAAATATATTACATTTTATTCCCAGTGCTGTGTTATATTGGTCAAAATCCCATTTCTGAGCATCATGAATTGTACTAGATTGGGACCATTGAATCAATCAGGTTTGGTGAGTCAACTCCTCCATAAATTCAATTGATTCTAATGAGCTTACTTTAACAGTGACTTAAGAGAATGTCTAGTCTCCTGCATGCTGCATGCTTCTTCTTCTTCTGCATGTCACAAATAAAGCTCTTCATTGATCTCTATCATCTGCAATTTGCTTCCAGTTCTCCCAGGTTCCCAGCCATAGCAAGTCCTCTCATACTCCTTCCATCTATCTCTTCCTAAGTCTTCCCACTGGTCTCCTGTCTGACAGAATCATATCCATCATTATCCTCAACCATTGCTGGGATTTCTTTCCCTGTGTTCCTCTTTTATAACCAGTTGAAAACAGGGTGCAGCTTTGGTTTCAATTAGTAATAAAAGGGGGAAATTGAAATTATTATCTCCCTTAACTGATGCAGTGATGCAATGACCCGAAAGGAGTGGGAACCAATTACACTTTGTCTGTCTGCAGAAAAGCAGGAAAAGTGTCTCATCTGTCTGTATGGTGAGGTAGCTTGTCAGTCACCTCACCATGTAGGTACAGATAACTTGGGGTGTTTATATGGAGAGAATACACTAAATGTAATTTAGCCCCTTTCCCATCCTCAAGCAAATTGAAAATGAGCAAGTCAAGACTGCTCCATGAAGGACAGTATGGACATGCTTTAATCAACTGAACTTAGACAGGAGTTCTCACCAAATCCCATTTGATTCAATGGACCTACTATAATGCAAATTTCTGCACTAATGATTTGGGCCACTGTGTTGAAAATCTTTCTACTGTCTTAAAATTCATAAAATACATGTGCTGTTTTTCTAATGTATACATTTATTTGTTCAATTTAAGCATTTTTCTCTATGGACTATAGCATGTTTTTATCTCCCCACCCCACTATACGTATTTTAGCTGTTCAGATCTTAAAATGCATGCACTGTATTTTTCCAAAATATTGTGGAAGCCTGATAGATATGCAAATTGTCTAGGTGAGGCATTTTTATTCACAAAATAAATGTTGGAAGATACAAAAACATTATGTATGTACTGTAAGACTGTACAATCCAACAAAGTCCTTTTCAGTCATACAGCAGAAAGCCAAAACAAACCTTTACCTACCTAACTTGGCTCCAAGTTTAAGAGTGAAGGTTGGACGTGCAAAAGCTTGACTCTATGCCTCTTAGGCAACTGGCATTCCAGCTACCGGACAGGGACAGCTGCAGAGATATCCGACATGCTTCTTGTCAGCCTCTGTGATTGAAAGTAACTGTAAGCTTGACCTTGTGCCAGAGATTGGAAAAATGACATTTTTGGACTACACAATGCCTTGGAGATTCTGGGAGCTGAAACCAAAGGAGTAACTTTCTCATGTCCTGCCTGTGCTACTGTACAGCATGAGGGCAGGGCCTCTATCTTCCAATAAGCAGCAGCATTTCCCAATGTGAAGGTTTTTTTAAAGTTTTCTACTAAACTTGTTGATGTCCAATGTATAGGTAAGGCCCAGAAGAAAATGTATTTGCCTTATTCTGGCCTTTGGCATGCAGATTCCAGCTTTTCACAACAGAACAAAATGACACAGCTGAAGGACCTCTATTGTAAAATCACTGCTCTCAGTGATCTATTATAAGATGGGCAGATATTCTATTCACAAGTGGCTAAATCGGACAAGGCACACTAACAATGACCCAAGCAAAAAGGGCAAGACTGACCTTCCAATATCTCAGACTCCAATTCTGTACTATAAAAAAGATGAGGCTCCGAAACCCTACTGAATATAAATTATTTTGTCCACAAAGCAGGCGGCAAGCTCATCACAGCAGGATAACAATGCTTCTGCCTCCAAGTAGAGACAATGCCATTCCACCTGCCTCGTCACAACCAGAAGAACTCTGTGGGATAGCACTTTGCAGCCACAATAGCAGCTGAGCAGAAAGGTTTCTTCACAATACATTTACTGTTATAAAGTTTTGTAATGTGCTACTGCTTGGAACAGAACATATGCTACAAGAAACCAAGAAATTTTCAGAATTTGTTACTGGGTCCGGAATTCAGCACCTTACAATTCTAGACTTTGGTGCACATGTATATTTCTAGCCCATACAGCTGCAAAGACTTTCTGAGAGTGTTAAGTAAGATAAACTATGTACCTTTACTTCCTCTGAATAATTTATGCAGACTGTAGAACTGATTTTCCCCATGGTGTACAAATCCATGAATTACTTTAAAACAATTTGAGAGCTGTTTTAAGTCCAAAGCACACACTCTGGGTATAGTACAATTGGCTTGACCCACCTTCCTTTCACTTTTATTTGCTTCAGGTTCTTTGTAAGAGAGAAAACTTGTATTGAAGCAACAGTAAAAAATGCCTGAAGTAAGCCATGCCACAATGGTTGCAATCAAGCTACTGTTCCATATGGCATCAAGTGACTGAGAGAATTATCAAGGCCAGTGCTCATATTGCCAGCAGCTGGACATGAACCTATGACCCTCAGAAACATCTGGCTCATGGATACTGCAGACACAGTCTTGCTCTCTGGACTCCAAATTGGTTCTCTAGGAATCACATCTTCATGTGCAGATGTTTGCCAGTGTGTAGTTCAGTGTGCTAGAGATAAAGAGAAGAGATAGCATGATGGAGAAAGTGCTGTGTGATGCTACAAAATCTATCCGCTTTTTGCTGGGGTACTGAATATTGTTGGCTGCCCTGCTGTGTCTTTCTGATGGATCAATGGACTAATTTTAAAAGAGGGGGAAAGCTCCTTATTCCTGCACTAGAAAGTGCAGGATTCCTGCAGGATACAGGAATATAACATATTCCACACCATAGAGGTTGCAAGTTAAAACTGTATGGAAGAAACACATAATCCCCTCCCCACTTTAACAATTGTACTAACAGGAGCCAATATTCATTACTGTTCCTTTGCTGTTCTTTCATTTAAGTATTTCTACCACTTCTCATTTTATAAGATTGATGAATTCAAGGTTTAAAAGAGGGGAAAGTGCAAAAAGAACAACTTATTGGCTGAAGAGATGGTTTGTATGCAAAATCACTGTTTAAAGCTAGAGTCAAGACAACTAATATTGACATCCTACCTCCAATGGGGGAGGAACAAGACACAGATAAAGAATGAAAAGGCCGAGACAAAGAAGAGAGGTGAAGGCTGAAACCAGAGTGAAGCTGAATCAGCAATGATGAAGCTACAAATCCTCCCTGCCTTCTGTGGCTGACTTAGCCGGTAAGGGCAGCTATCACCATTTCAAATCATCTCCTACTGTCCCCACCACAGAAGTACCCAAGAAAGGTTCCCATCTTACCACTCTTTCACTCCATGTCTCCTCCTTATCTGATGATCTCACATCCTGCAATAACCTTGCACCATGTAACCCTCCCATACCGGTCAAGTTTCGGGAAATTTCTGTCAAACCCCCATATTTTACACTATTTCCTGCCATCATCCCGTATTAGTTAGTCAGCAATTAGACTGGAGTTAAGACTGGAGGCGAGCACAAAATAAGCATAGCTGTCCAGTTTCCCATTTTGGCCGGGAAATTTCCCTTATTTGACATGAATTTCCCAAAACCTGACAGGTATGAACCCTCCTATCCCTGTCATCACAATCTCCTCCCTGCATGAGGCAACGCTACTTCTTTCACCTGTGTTAATGTCTTCCTGCTGGTGGAGAGAAAGGAATTACTGGAAAAATTCCTCTGATACCTCAATAACTTTCAACTTAATCAACCAAAGTCTAGACCAGTTGACAAAACAAATAACTTTCTGAATACCATGATACAAATATGTAAAGAACATATTAACACTACATTATATAGGAAATCCATCACCCACTTAACTTATTTACATGCCTCCAGTTTCCAGCTAGAACACACTACCAAGTTTACTATTTATAATCAAGCTGTCCAATTTGCTCAGAACCACAGATAGCGAATCAAAAATCATTAGTTACAGCAGGCACTTCTTAAACTACAGTATCTACTCAACGTGATAAAAAAAGCAAATTGACAAGAGCTAAACTGATAAAAAGTAACAAGCTGTTGCAAGTCAGACCTAAGAGAAAAAACTACAGGACATCATTAGTAGTCACTCATACCTTCTAGGACCACTGACTCACATCAATTACTTACAGCTCATTCTAGACAACAATACATCTCTCTCCCAGATTCTGCAGGAACCTACAAACACCCCCTACTCCCAATCTTAAACAACTATTGACATAAAGCAAATAACACACCATGGAGACAGACAGGAACAAGAATTTGCCACAAACCTAGATGTCAGTTATGCCCCCATATCTACACTGCCAACGCTATAGTCCCAATAGCATCAGCCACTACATCAAGGGTTAATTTACTTGTTCATTCTTTAATGTGATTTATGCCAACTTCCATCAGCACTGCTCTTCTGCTGACAACAGGACAATTTCCGTGCAAAATAATTAATAGCACTAATGATATATCAGGAACAGTAATAGAGAAACTAGTTACAGAACACTTCAATTTCTCTGAATGATCTGTCAGGGACCTTAAAGTACCTATAGTAGAAAAAAAGGAACTAGAAAGGAAGGCACCAGATGCTGGCTATATAAATAAGTTTAAGTGTAGCTCTAAAAGGTCTCACTAGAGACCGAGGCTTTACAGTGCACTACCTATAGTAATGACCCAGATTCCTATAAATATGTATTGGTGTAGAACAAATGCCTTGAAAGACTCAGACCTTTATCCCACAAACAAATTTTAGCATTCCTGTGACAACCAAGTCTACAACTTATCATCCTGGCTAGAATGTGTGTAGTAGCGCTAATTAAGTTAGCTAGTTAACACTCCATTATCACTTTGTCTATTGCCTGTATCTTCACTTCAATATGAGTCTCACCATCATGGAGATAAGCATAGGAGATGTCTCTATGCACTTTGTGCATCTGAAGACCATGTTCCTTATGATCCACAAAAGTTAATGATGAAAAATATGTTAGCCCTCAAAGTGCAGGTGCATTTTGCCTTTCCTCCCTTTCCCTTCCATTTTTGACAACATGCTGAGACACAGTAACATGGCAGCATGTTTGGAATCTAGCAAGTCTAGTTGCTTTGTTATGTGCCATCAATTCAAAACCAACTTACTCTAATAGCACTTTCAAGATAAGTGAGATATTTAGACAGTGGTTTTACCAGTTCTACTCCCCCAGAGTGCTTCCATGGCTGAGTGGGGATTTGAACTATGGTCTCTAGAGTCCTAGTCCATCAATCTACCCACTACACCACAATGAGTACCAGTCAAGTAATCAATCAAAATGAAAGAAGATGCCATCAAAGAAGATGGCAGCAAAGTTTTTGTGTGCTGATATTGACACTTGATATTTTGTTCTAAATGGTGAGGTAAGGTCACCCTTGCTCTTTAGCCAGTGATATCTGACTCTAAGATTCAGTGCTCATCTCTGTTTGCAGCAAAGAGCCAGCACAGTCTGTGTCTGCAGATGTTTCCATGGACATGTGGCAGCCATGCCTAGACACCGGAGTGCACGGAACACTGTTTACCTTCCCACCGAAGTGGTCCCTATTTATCTACTTGCAATTTCTTGCTTTTGAACTGCTAGGTTGGCAGGAGCTGGGACAGAGACTGGAGCTCATTCCTCCATGCAGTACTTGGGTCTCAAACTGCTGACCTGCTGACCTTCCAGTCATCAAGTTCAGCATCTTAACCATTTGAGCCACCGCAGTCCCTTAATGGTGAGGTACAAAAGACCAATTCTCTTGGTAGCTGGACACAGCACCTTTTTTCATGGGAAAATCCATTCATCAGTATTTCATATTTAACATTCATCAGAAGCAAAGAACAAGAAGAATAATAGTATATTTGCGGCCTACATTTCCTATGAACCAGTTATAACAACAGGCCATTTGTAACGTTGAGGAATACAAAGATCACAAGGATTACCTTCCCTAACAAATACATTTGAACAGAAACAGTTGGCCTACTTCTTCAACTGTACATAATTTTTGGATCCAAATAAATGAGGGTAATATGCAGCCCCTCCCTAGCCAGTCCTTGAACAAAGCTTTCATTATCATCAACAGCAGTTACAGGAAGCTCAAGGTCAGAGTTTGAAAGCTTAGTACAATTAATCTTACACCAATCCCATACATTTACCACCTTTTTAAAAACACCAAGTAAAAAAGATATTACATCTTTGGATCCCACCTGTGCTAAGAACTGCATTTTAAAGACTGTGTTCTGAACAGCAACATGCAATTACTCTTGTCAAAATGAATAGGGATATTTGAGAAAAAGGAATGCTCATATGAAGTTATGCAATTTTTGCAGCACTGTGCATCAGTCCAGAATACCTATGAACATTTCACTTCTACAAGAGACACACAAAACAACGTATGTTCAAGAAAACTCACAGGAGAAATGTCCTGTGGCACCAACACAATTCATTTGTCAAGAGAATGATCTTAGCTAGGCAAAGTGTTCATTATTCACTGCCTGAAAAAAGGACATAAATTAAGCTGCAAGCTCCCATATCTGTAAATTCCATGCTATTCGGTACCACAACTTATTTAGAGAACAGTGTTAGAATTGCAGGAAAGTTCAACAGCTTGCAGACAGTATCTGGCTTTTTAATATTCACTGCTATTCCTAGCTTTCTTGCATGCATACTCATTCAACATCTGAAAGGATTATTATCTGTCTGTATACCACAGAACCAAATCCAATATATAATGTGAAACCAGAGGACAGGTGAGCATCCAGATTCATGGCTATTAGTCTCCAACACTGCTCATACTAATACATCAAGAAGTGTACTCATTTTAGTGCAACTGCATTTCCAAAATATATCTATTGCCAAAACATTTGCTAATGGACAACATACTAGAAATGTAAAGTTAAACCATAGATTCTAGCCAAGAGTCATCAAAGAGACAAATGCAAGGAAAGAAATATAAATTTAACACCCATGATAAAACCTTTTACTCCTGAACCCAACCTGCTCAATAAAACTATCACTCCAATTATTCTCAACAATTCTTCTACCCCTACAGATCTTATCTGCACTCATAGCTTTTCTGGCCATGGCACCTAGATCCATCATAGAGTTATCAACATAACAAGAATTTCAGCACCTGCAAAATTTAATCTTAAGAATTTTTACATATCTGTGGTTCACAATCGAGTTGTTCAACACCAGGCCTGTCCCATAGATTTGAGCCTCCCCAACCCAGTTTTTTAACAGCTTGAAGGGAACACAGCTGAATGTTTTGTAAGCTGCACTTTTATATTTCATAACCATGTATAACACAATCCAGCATTCTCCTCTGGTTCTTCTTCTTCCATGTTGAAGGTAGACGTGAAACAGACAAAATGAAGGCACCTTTTCTGCAGTTCCTTACACCTGACCTAGTATGAGAAAGACTAGCTAGCAATACAAGGTTACCATTACCACCTGATTGTGGTTCAAAAATACCACAATCTTCGAGGAGGCTCTTTCTATGTACCCCTTCTCCTCCAGTATAATAAAAATTTTGTGTCAGAAATTATTCTAGGTTGAAAGCATTTTTGCTGGAGAAACTCCATTCAGGGGACACCTGAATGAGGCTCCTTTCATGTCCCCAAGATCTTTTCCCACCAAAGTGGTCCCTATTTATCTACTTGCAAATTCTTGCTTTTGAACAGCTAGGTTGGCAGGAGCTGGGACAGAGATGGGTGCTCAAATTGTTATGCAGTACCTGGGTCTCAAATTGCCAACTTACCAGCCTTCCAGCTAACATGGTAAGCTTCTTAACCACTGAGCCACCACAGTCCCTTTCTCCTCCAGTGAAGTTTGGTTATTTCCTTTCAGTGCAATTGTGTTACTTTGTCTTTTGAGCAAAATACATTTTGGTGTTAAGGGAAAGGTGTCCCTCTCACCTCATGGTAACAACCTATAACTCTACATAAGTTAACAACATGAGGTGAGGCAGGAAAGGAACAAGAGCAACATTAACACTAGTAAACCTATAAACCTAGTATACTGCTAAAGTATGAGACCAAAGACCACAAGTAACTATCTGCTCAGCACAATTTCTACACAAAATTAAAACACAGTGATTTCCAGTAGAGCATTCATAGATACTCTTTAAAATTACAAGGAAAATGTAAGCATCCTTCAGTTTATCAAAGTTTCTATGCTATTTAAATACAAAAGTGATAGTTAAGTAACAAATTATATGACATATTGAGTACAAAATGATTCACCGACCTTTTTATAGTCAGATGTATGAATCCCCTTTGCTGTGAGGGCTATTACTCTTAACAGGTAAAGAATTTAGCTTCAAGAATGTAAACTACATATATACAATTGCACTAAATTAATTGTCACCATCATGTTCCAAATGTAGACATGCTAATTTAACCAATTTAGAACCTATGCACCTATTACAAAGGTTATTAAAGTCTAATTAGAAGATGCTTAGAAGTGTGTTAACTCCAAGTGAACAGTCTCTGTTTAGTGACTTTTGGAACTAACATTCAGATTCATGGCATTAGGATCTAAATATTATCCATTATCAAAAGATAATCTAAAGTTTGAGGGGGGAAATTCTACTAAGGATTTCATTACATTGAGAGTATTAACCAATTGGCAGCTTTCAAACCTTGTTGTAGGACTCTTGTGTTTAGAATTTGTGTTCTTGGGAAACATCTCCCCATTCCACTCTCAAGAAATAATTTAAGAGAGAAACTCAATGAATCCAAAACATCTGCATTGGCACATTTTCCTGCAACAGTAGAACAAAATCATGATTTGTAACATAGACCAGGCATATTCTATGGCATGTCATATATTTAGTATTTGTTGATTAATCTAGTTAACTGTAATATCCACAATCTACAGTATGTTCCACTTATTTTAACTTACTTAACTTATTATTCAGTAAGCATACTTAGGATCAAATATGTAGCAATTTTTGCATTGATTCTTCCAAAAAGCAAATCCATGTAAAGGCTTTTATACAGATTTTTTCCTGGCTATATCAATGCTGTATCAGATTTATATAGCATTTTAGCACATCAAATGCATTATTCAATATATTGTGTGACATACTCTACCACCAGATTCCCATAGATGTCATGCTAAGTTCTGTATAAGGCAAACTGAAAAATAAGCACAGGCATTCTGTGCCAACTATTGAATATTATATTGCAATTTAATTAATCCATTTTCAGGTATACCTATAATATCAGTCTGCTGGCAAAACACACCCATCCAAAAGATTCTTCTTTTTTTAAAAATGATGAAAAACCATCCAATCCCACTCATGTTTAACGAAAAAGTATAAAGGATAGGCTATGGAATAGATCATGTGAGTTAAGCATCTTTTATGTAAAACCTCTGCCAAACTTTGTATTGCTTCCATAGAGAGAGAAAGTTGTTTATTTGTTCCCCAGGGAGATGAGCTTAATGAACAAATGAACACAATTCACAGGCATTGATAATAAAAGCAGAAATCTGTCCAAGAAACACCTAAGCAGTGAAAGGAACAAACCCACCCCAATTAAATAGTCATCTAGTACAGTATTTAATGAACTGAGAGCAATCTGTTCCCATTTAGCCAAACTGTCTATTAAGAGAGACTGACTTTAATAAATTCAGAGAAGACTGAAAAATGTTTACAGCCAATTCATCCTGGAGAAGAAGTGGACACAGTTGATAATGTGACAACTCTTTATTGAACTTAATCCTTTATGTCAAACCTTGCTTTGTGAAATGTTGAAGTGACCTTTGTAGCATGCTCATTAACTCTCTCTCTCTCTCTCTGGTGCAAATACACTGCAATTATTTGTTGATACAGCAAAAGGTAGCAGCTCTATTATTTGCTAGATAAGGGACACAACATAATGACACATTAGACAAGTGTTTATGTTACACGGAGTAGCCTATCAGGCACTACATCATATTTGCGATATAATATCTTTGCCCATGCCCAGTGTTGGACACAAGCTTCTTGCAGATTGCGGTTCACTTTAGTGGATGCAACACTACAGGTTGTGGCAGATGATACTAGCCAGTATTTAACTTTTCTGTCACAAGACTCTTGTTTTTCCTACAATGGACTAACATGCCTCCCCCTCCTCACTCCCCCCCCCATTGGACTAAGTGGTGTTATCTCTCTACTATTCATATTTGGATCACATTGCTTTTACTTCTAAGCTGACTGGACAGCTCAGTGGTTTAGATTTCTGGTTGCGGAGCCAAAGGTTGGGAATTCAATTCCCCATTGTGCCTCTGGGGGAAAGGGTCAACGTGTGTGGCCATGGGCAAGCTGCAAAGTTCCAGGGTGCCACCAGAATAAGAAAATGGTAAACCACTTTCTACAGAGAAAACCCTGACCATAAGCCAGAACTGACTTGTCAGGGTACAGTCCTTTCATTTCTGTATCTATTTCATTTCCTTCTCCCATCCCAATAAAAACTTAGTCCTTTCTTGCGATGCCTCAGTTTTGCTTTATGTTATTTCATGTGGCAAAGCAACATCAAAGAATACTGCCCCTTCACAGTGAAAACATTTCATTTGGGATGTGTGTATACATCTTACTAGAAGGATACTCTACTTTGTAGTCTTATCACCCCAGTTAAAGTTGACTTCTGAAAAATAAATTAAGCTTGCTTTAACCTACTTTATTAAGTAGACACTTTTCGAATCAGTGGACCACAGTCCATTAATACAGGCAGCAGCTGCTTTCTTTATGACTTTGGCAAGCCTTGGTTTTATACAACAAACAGCATCAAGTGTGTGCATGTATATATAAACATACACATACTTTTTAATAAGGAGGAGGAATTCAGTCTTACACAAACAACTCCAGTTCTAAATTAGCTCTGGTCATGTTTTTTTCTCTTCTGCAGCAAAGGGAAGTGTCCTTAGATGACCTGAGACTGGGATGATCTGCGATACTCACTTTCAAGTGTGGACAACACATGTAAAGATGACTTCTATTTTACCCTTTAAAATACCCCAACATTTGAGTTTCTGCTATGGTACTGAAAATGGGCAAAACAACTGAGCTGCACTCCCACTCCCCTCCCTTCTACACTTGGAAACAAACTCCATAGGCAGAACAGCTTTAGTCTGAACTTCCCTCCATGGATTGAAATATGGAAATATGCTTTGGGTCAGTAAAGGTAAAGGTTTTCCTTGCTCGAAAGCCAGTCGTATCCGACTCTAAGGTGCAGTGCTCATCTCTGTTTCAAAGCCGAAGAGCCAGCGCTGTCTGCATCTGCAGATGTCTCCATGGTCATGTGGCAGGCATGACTAGACACCAGAGTGTCTAGTCATGCTTTGAGTCAAGGTAATTTAAAACTGGTTCAGATCAGATCCAGGAACAGCTTTATATTAAGAACGGAACACTCTTGAGGGTATGCAAGAACAAAACCAAATTAGAAGATGGAGGAAGGTGCTCACTAGATGAGGGACAGCATTAAAGGAGGAGATGGCTGTGGAACTCAACCTCCCCTACATCACTTGGAGGACCCCGAATAGGCTGAGGGTTGGAGTGTCTAAATGCAAGACTCAAGTGGAGGCTGCTGGTGGATTAGCAACACACGCTAATGTGTGAATGTGGAGAGGGACAGAATCCGGCTCATTTGTTGGTCTGCCGATTACTGCCGGAGACGTGTGCTGACGAAGACTTTGGCCAAAGACACAGCCAAGAAAGTGGCTTCATATTTTATTTTTTTTGGCAGCCCAAAGTTTGATCTGTAGTTGAAAGAGGAAAATAAATTCAAAGGAAGAGCGGGAGGGAGGAGGATAGAGGGAGGATAGACGCTCCCCTTTTCCTCCGTAGACATCAGGGCAATACAGTACTCATCTCAGCATCGCCCCGCCTAAAGCAGCCCCCTTACCTTATCAGCTGCTTTGGCCGCCCAGAGATCGGGAGTCGTTGCCCCGATGGGGGGTCACACACACACCCCACCGGCCAACTTGGCCCGCCGAAGCCACACCACCGCAAAAGAAAGCCCCTCTTCTTTGATCACTCTGATCGTTCATCGGCCGACGGGGTGGTGGTGGTGGTGGTGGTGGTGGGAGCAACCACAGCAAGGAAGGCTCCGATCCAGCGCTCCGTGGAGAACCTTTCCGTGGAGAACCTTGCCTAGGCTTCGCGAGGGGAGACAAGGGGAGGGGGGCCAGGAGATGCGGAGAAAGGACTGCGCGGGCTCCGGAGCCCCTTCCCCGGCTCCGGCTCTTCAGGCCCTGCCGGCTCTCTGTGCTGCCTTGGCCGCCTGGACACTCTGCCCGCGGGTTCGGTTCCGTGTGGGACCCCCCGGGGTGGCCGAGGCAGGAGCGCAACCGTCCCCCCCCCCTCTTTTGCCTCCGCTTCGCTGCGGCCTCCCCGGGGCCTGCAGGCACGCCGTGAGAGGACGCGAGGCCCAGTAGACCCGGCTTGAAGAAAGGCTGCGCGCGCGCGTGTGTGTGTGTGAGAGAGAGAGAGAGAAAGAAAGGGAGTCTCCAGTAGGAGGAATTGCTCAGGCAAAAGACCAAACAGCAAGCCGGGCGGCGGCGGCGCTGAGGGCGCAGCAGAAGGAGGAGCAGCCGCCGTCCGGCCTGGGTTTGGCCGCTGGGTGCCGCCGCGGCTTTCCCCTCACCAAGACTTTCCGGTGGGGCCGCTTCTGCCTCCGCTTCTCCTCGTTCCTCTCTGCCACCAACTCCAGGCAGCAGCCGGCTCCCTTTGGCGCTCCCGGGAGCGAGGCTGCCTCTCAGTCCAGCCTCCCCCTCCCTCCCGCCTCCCCGCGGGGAATAAAGGAGACAGGCAGGGAAATTAGGGCGGGCTCCGGGCGGCGCTAAGCCCGGCTGCTCCTCTCCTCTCTCGGGGGTGGGTGGGTTTTTCCGTACTGAGGGGAGAGGGAGCCGGCTGGAGAGCGCTACACCCGCGGGCCGCCCCCTCCCCGGCCGTAGCCGCAGCCGCAGCTCCCTTCCCAGGGGCTCGGCTCCTCCTCGCGTCCAGCCCAAGCCCGAGAGCGCGGCGGCGGCGGCGGTTGTTCCCTCAGCCGAAGCAGCCGCCACGGAGGGTCTGTGTCATCACGTCTGTCTGTGCCGTTGCAGGACTGGCTGCGAGGAGTCGAGGCGGAGCCTGGGCCACCGACTGACACACTCACTCACACAAGACACACACTCTCTCTCAACAACGCTGACACACTCACGCACGCCGCCCAGTGACAGGAGGCGAAGCGGGGGCCCAACCACCAGCGGAGCCCAGCCGAGCCTCAGAGCAGGGCCTCCTCCACTTTTTCCCCCGCCCGCTTCAGAAAGGAGCCCACCCCACCACCCTCACATTGGGCTGAGAGAAACAGGAGGGCGGTGTGTATGTGTGTGTGTGAGAAACAGGAGGACCGTGTGTGTGTGTCGCTTGCCTCCCACAGACCGACACCTTCCCTCTCCCCCCCCTTCTGAACCAAAGGCGCGCGCGGCAGGTGGGAGTGAGTGTGTGTGTGTGGGGGGGGGGGGTTTGAGGGCGAGGTGGGTGTTTGTCGCTTCCTTGGCCGGCATTTTGGGGAGGTGAAGGTGGTGAGGCGACCTCCTGTGTCTAAAACCAGGACGAGGGGCATCTTTTCCTCCCTCACGACCTCGCTTGTGTGGAGGCGGATAATTAAAGATGCCGGGGAAGGTGTTTAGTTTTGTTTTTTAAATCGTGTCACAAAAACACAAAGGTGCTTTCTGGGTTGAAAGGAATTTTTATTTTATTTTTTGGCTGGAGGAACGCCTCACGGGGGACGACGCCCGAATGAGGCTCCAACTTTCATGTCCCCAAGATCTCCTCCCCGCAACTCACACACCGATGTGGTCCCTGTTGATCTACTTGCAATTTCTTGCTTTCGAACTGCTAGGCTGACAGGTGCTGGGACAGACGGGCGCTCATTCCGTCGTGCAGCACCCGGGTCTCGAACTGCCGACTTGTCAGCCTTCAAGCTAACAAGGCGAGCTTCTTTAACCACTGAGCCACCGCAGCCCGGGAAGGGTCAGGGACGGACAGCCACACGCGCGCGCGCGCTGCCTTCTCACGTGCGCGGGAGAGTTAAGTGGCCCTGGAATAAACCGTTTTGAGTGACCCGTGTGGGCAGCGAATTCACACGCCCCTACCTACACGTGTGCGTGCGTGTGTGTGAGAGAGAGACCATGTCCTGGGAATGTTAGGACCGCTTGGTCAACCTATGCGCTTGCCTATGGTGTCTTTCCCGAAGCCCTGGGCGCCCAAAATCACGCCCTGAACCGGGTTCTCCCAGGTCGTCGGAAAAAGGGAGACTTGGGTTGCTGTTGGAGCGCGTCCCTGAGGAGTCCCAGCTCAGGAGTAAATAAACACGACACCCACGGGGGCGGGGGGGCGGGGCGGGGGAGGCAGCTCGGCTGATGTTATTTGCGAGCTGAAATGTCGTTTTGACATCAGGCACTGTCGGCTGTGCCTTCCTAGTTTCCATGGGGATTATTCGGTAAAGAGTGCTTTGTGGGTGGCTCTCCCATGTGTTTGTAAAGCCCGATCCTGAGCACGTCGAAGGAGTCTTATATGCTCAGTGGCCCTTGTTCCATGGGCAGAACAAACATTTTGCATCCTTGGTGGACTGAATGAGGCTGAAAGACAGAGTCTGGTTCCTTTCTTTCCGATTTAGGAATGCCTGCTGCAGTGATGGTGAAGCTTTTAGAGACCGAGTGCCCAAACTGCAACCCCAAACCCACTGATTTATCACAAAGTGCCAACACAAGGGAAATGCTCCCATTGAGCTACTGGGCAGAGGGGTGGGGCGAACTCTGTGCTGGGGGGTGAGGGCAGGAATTCCATCAGAAATTTCTGGGCCCCTCCCCCCCACACACACACATAGTAATGTCACAGTTATGGCCAGTGGTGGCAGGGCCCCTGCCAGCTCTGATGGCTCTGATACTGCCCTGATGGCGGCCTGGGGTGGGGGTGGGAGGAAGCACTCCCATTGGGCTGCTGGGCAGAAGAGCAGGACCCACTCTGTGCTGGGGTGGCCACACAGGTGCCCACAGAGAGGGCTCTGAGTTCCACCTTTGGCACGCGTGCCATAGGTTCACCACCACTGGTCTACTGCAATAAAGGCTCTTCAGGAGTTATAGAAATCGCATTTCACCTGTTTTGTTGCTACCTCATTCTTTCAATCTGGAATGCCAAGGAACTTTATGCAAATACGTATGTAGCATCCATCCCTTCAGATTTGTTTTACTACTGAGTGAACCTGCATGGGATAGGGTTGAATTAATATTTACTTGCTTAGAAATGACAACTACAGGAAAGTTTGAATCAAACTTGCATGTTTGAGTTAAGAGAGGCCTTTAAAAATAATTATTCAACTTGCCTTTGTTACCATCACCTATGGAACAGAAATGTCTTCATTTTCTTCTCTTTCTCTCTCTCTCTCTCCATCCCAGCCTTTACTAATGATGGATTAATCCCATCCACCACAAGTATGTAATTGTACATCTTGTAGGTGTTAGGAAGCAGCAAAATAACATCTAATATTTCTGATGCCATTACAGTACAATGTCAGCTTTCCATATGTACTAAAATAATGCCTAATTTCCTGGTTCTGTTAGTATATCAGATTTTAATGCCAATTCCTTTAACTCAATTTTAAAAGAAGAATTTTTCTTCCTTTACTGCATTTTGTAAACATTTAAAAGACATAACAATTGAAGGGACTTTGGTAGATTAATTGACATTAATCCTTCCTTCTGTTACCTGAAAAACTGCTATCCCCTTTTTCTGTCACAGGTCAAAGGAACTGTACAAGCCAGCAAGGGTAAAGCATATCAGAGACCTGCAAATCACAGGAGACGCTTCACTAAAATCAAAGTTCCTCCACTGGCAGAACCCCCCAGGAACCACAGAGACTTGAATTTTAGGCAAAGAAATTAGGTTTTATTGAAATGCATTTAATCAACAGTTGGCCACTTGCTGGTCAAAGACAGTTTTCAAACCCACCTGCTATAAAAATCTAAATGTGAGCTTCCCTAACTATATTTTCAGAGAAAGCTGAAACTCCGACAGTGTGAAATCTTCTTATACAGTTCTACAGATGCTGGCTAATCTTATTACCTATCTACTGTAACAATAAAGTTTTTACAATGAAACAATAAACTTGCAGCATGTGGTCATTTCATACATAAGTAAATCAATTTTGGGTTATAGGAAAATAGAGGGAGGAGATTGGGGGATTAGGTAAAGGCAAAGTCAATGCAGAAACCAATGGTAAAATGTGATTGTTAGGCTTGTCACCAATGGGCAAGCCTGACTTGAAGACAGGAACCAATCAGGATTGCTGCACATCTGAAGCAGGAAGTTTGAACAGCATTGTTGGAGCTTCCCTGATGATGCACCCAGGCATTCCCCACCCAGATAATTCTAATCTTGTCCCAAGGCAGTAAACCCTACCAGCAGCAGTAAAACCCAACCAGCACTGTGTACATACAGTATGTTAATTTCTACCCTCAGAGACAATAGACGTGAAAGACATACTCAAACAGAGTAAAAGAATCAATCACTAAAATAATTAAGGTCTTCAAGGTCTTTAGGTTCTAGGAAGGGTGCAAATGAGTTCCTGGCTTTGGGGCACCAGATGTGGTGATTTTGGAATGTGGTCTAGCTTTTATTTTTTTATTATTCATTTATTTACGGTACTTATAACCCGCCTTCCTCATCACAAGATGACCCAAGGCAGCTTCCAGCATGTTATAAAAAGACATCAATTAAAAGCATCAATTAAAAAACATTAGTTAAAAATCACAGTTAAAACACAAAATGGCAAGTAAAAACTCAATCATTAGAAATGTCTAAAACTCTCTGATATCCTACCTAACCCTTTAAAAAGTAAAAAAGAAAGAGGGGAACTGTAAAACCAAAATCCCCTAAAGCAACTAGACAGGCTACACAGATTACACAAGCCAGTGGGGACATGATGTTACACCTGACGTACCCTACACCCGCTGGCATAGCCAGGTCTTCAGTGCCTTTGCATTTGTCCAAACATGCCCAAGCCAAATGAGGACATTCAAAGAGGTTCCTGCTTGAAAAATACAAAAATAAAACATATTAGTACATCTGACAGTATTTTTAGTGATTTTTGGAACATTTTAGGTAAAACCACTAATTAGATCTTTGCAGTTATTTATCAGCAAAGTGTGTTGAATGGATGTGTGTGTTAGTGTGGTTCTTATGTATACGTAAGCCTATCAATTGAAGTGTGTGTGTGTGTGTGTGGGGGGGGGGAAATGAAAAATAAACATTAAAAGTATTTTATTAAAAATAAAAATATAAATAATAATAATAAAAGGGGCAATTTTCAGATTTGAGGTAACACTTCCTTCCTTCTTTTCTAGTGCATCTTACTTAGGAGTAAATTCCCTGAAATGTAAAGAGACCCCTGAGTAAATTAAGGTCCAGATTGGGCAGTAGGCCCTCCTTTTCACCTATGTGTGTTGCACATAGGTATTCCAACACATTGCTTTCACTCCATTAAAGAGGTAAAGTAGATTATTACCATAAATTAGTTTATTGAGAAGGAGAGCCTTTGATAAAATGAACAAGGGAATAGCCCAAAGGAAACAGTAGAAAGAGAATGTAATATTTAAGTAGCTGAGAGAAGCACTTAACAAATAAATAACAGCTTATTTTTAAAATCCCCCAGGTTCTCACCTGTTAAGCCACCCACCCTTTTCATATAGAGGACGGAGGTATGTAAGCATACATGCCATGAATAATAATGTAACTAATCATGGGTGTAAATGATATAATGCAACACTCATTTCTTTCAAGAACAGCAACAAAAATTATGGGGAGAAAAGAAAGCTTTGGAAAGCTTTGCCATACAACAGATACTTCAGATATTAATTTGTTCCCTTGCAAAAGCTATTTAAATACAGTGACTTACTTAGAGGAAAATGGGCTTTATTCCTGGTTTAAATATGACTAGAGGTTTTAAAAATGTTTTCATCCAAGTCTACCAAAATATCTTGAGCTTCAGTATTGTTTACTTAAGGGAAGATAGCATTTGCCATACCATATCAATGCATTCATCCATCAAGTCGAATATCCTGCCTCCAGCAGTGCCCAGTACTGAATGCTTTATAGTCAGAATTGTATCAGATGAACTGAAGTATACCATAAAGCTCAACATGGCAGGGATATCATTTAACTGTTATGGCCTGAGATGGTTGATGTGCAATGACACCATAGAAAAACCATATGAAAAATCTCTTGGCAAATCTACAGAAGTTTCAACAAGAAATTATGATTTGGATAAACTCTGTATGATGTACTGGCTGATCTTTCTGAAAGTAAGCAAGTTGAATCCCAGGTAGTTACTAATAGTAGGACTGTGGTGGCTTAGTAGTTAAAATGCTGAACTTGATGATTGGAAAGTCAACAGTTCAAGACCAGAGTACTGCACAACAAAGCGAGCTCCAGTCTCTGCCTCAGCTCCTGCCAACCTAGCAGTTCAAAAGCAAGAAATTGCAAGTAGATAAATAGGTACCACTTTGGTGGGAAGGTAAACAGAGTTCCAAGCACTCTTGTGTCTAGCCATGCCTGCTATAAACAGAGATGAGCACTGAACCCTAGAGTCGGATAGGGCTGGCTTTCAAGCAAGAGCAACCTTTACCTTTACTAATTACTAATATCTGAATAAAATACAAGCAAAATTGAATTGCCATTCAGTTCTAAATAAATTTGAATGCAAGTGTTTTAACCACAGGGGATTGGTATGTATGGATGACACTTAAGCGGCATTGGAATGCTCAAGTATTGTCTCAGCCCTTGTGACGCAGTATTATCTGCACTGAATGGCATTTGCTGTCCAGACCTGGGAATTTCTGCATGCAGAGCATGTGTATTTAGCTATATCTCTTCTTTTTGGATGTAATGAGCTACCTCCTCAGGACTTTTTTAACTCCAACATTTTCTTCCTTTACAGAAAATGAGAGTACTGCCCAGGGTCAATGGGCAATTGTGTAGGCAAGCTTCTTCACAGAGAGCTCTCTATACATTTCAATCTACTGGACCCCAAGTGTGGGGAAAACATATTGACTGATCATCTCAAAACAGAAATTCAATCAATAGTAAATTAATACTACCAAACAGTGGGATTTTCAATATATATCATGGAAAAGGACCATGTCTCAGCTTTCGTTATTGCCAGGAAGTGCTGGGAAAGATGTTTGAATGAAACTCTAAGCAGCCACTGCTAGTCACTGCAGATTAGAAGTGGGCAACTGAATGGCCCTTTACAAGTTGGCCTCATTGTTCCCATTGGCCTCATCCAATATAACTAAGGAAAAGGAATCAGGAGAGCACCAGGATTTTGTTATCCCTACAGTACTGTTCTATATGACCCAGTGATCTGTCTTCATTAAAGAGACTTTCCAGTTATGGTAATGCCTGTTCTGCCAAACTTTGATGTCCTAAAGGAAAATGAAAAGAAATCACACTATTGGAACAGAACCTTCACAGTTGGTAGTTTTCCAATAAAAGGTCCTCATATCTCCACAATATTTGAAATAGTGGATATAAGAGGTGGCCATGGAAATAAAGAGTAATCAAATGTTTTTATAGGATGGAGAAGAAAAAAGAAGAAAAATAAAAAAACCTATGTACAAACTTTCAAGGACAAGAAATCCTTTTATCACACTCGGTATGTCAGAAAGTGGGGATCCTGTCTTATCTTTGTAACATGGTGCTGAACAAAGAGATTTTGTGACTCTGAAAGCTTATATAATATTGTACCTTTTCTCTAATTAGTTTGCCCAATGGAGGTGCCCCCTTAAAATGGAATTTGAATAAGTTTTCTTAATGGTTAACAAAGTTGCCTCTGCATTCTACAGTCAGCCAGTAGTACTTTACCAGAAAGAAATGTGACATAAAATGTACTCCATTATTCTAGGCAATGAGAAGCATAAAAAAGCTTTGCCAAGGAAAAGCAAATAATCAATCATTACTGAAGGCAGAAGATAATGATTTGTTGTGTTGTTTATTGAATTGTGAGTCACCATAAAAGCATCCAAGCATGTGTAATAAAAGAAAAACAAAACAAAAATACTCTTCTTACTTAATTGCTATTTACTTAGATAATAAAGAAAACAATCTTGCACAGTCATTTACGAGATATGTAACTTACATAGGAAAAAAAAGGAGAAAAACCAATTCTTATTGACTTCTCATAGAAACTTACCATGCAGTGGGAGAGAGCAATGGTAAAACCTTAGACACATAACAATAAATAAAAATATTTCCAAGCTCAGAGTTTGTCCAAAGATCATCAGAAATTCTGCTACGCCCAAGATTTTGGTACTAGATTTAAAGTTGTATCTGGGCAAAACTTATAGAAGAATTTGAAATGAGGTAGGGATCTAATGAATTGCAAAATGCATTATATCTGAGTTAAATAGTAATAATCACATGATGTTGTTGATTCTAAGACATAGCAACTTTTTCAGCATTTTCTAGCATAAAGGATGTGCTTAGTGAATGCATCAACACCACCATTCTGCCTGCTCTATTATATGGCAGTGAATCATGGGCACCTACAAAAGCTGACATCAAAAAACTGATGTAACACAAAGAGCAATTGAGCAAAGGATGCTATATATATGGTGGGTTGACTGAATATCAAATGAAGGACTGTGTATAAGATCAGGTATAAAATAAGTGTCAACAATGATCGAGTTTTCAAGGTATTGGTGGGCCAGGCATGTGTGCCACTTGATAGATGGCAAGTGGACAAAAGCTATCACAGAATGAATACCAGTGGTGGGATTCAGCAGTTTCACCCCAGTTCATCAGAACCGGTAACAAGAATTCTGGCTGGCTCCACCCATCAAAGGATTGGGGATCCAGAGCACGGTGTTGTCTTGGTTTTCCTCATTTCTGTAGGGTCGTACCTAGTCAGTGTGGTTGGAGAGTGAAAGGTCCAGCCCTAGGTTTCTCAAATATGGGGTGCCACAGGGCTCGGTGCTCTCTCCTATCCTATTTAACATCTACATGAAGCTGCTGGGTGAGATCATCAGTTCCCATGGGGCGCGGTACCATCAGTATGTGGATGACACTCAGGTGTACATCTCGCCCTGTGGTGATCTCAGTGATGCAGTCAAAGTCCTGTCCAGATGCCTGGAGGCCGTTGGGGTCTGGATGAGGGACAATAGGCTTCAGCTGAACCCTAGCAAGACCGAGTGGCTATGGGTTGGGGGTCTGGGGTTATCGAGTGAGTTACCATCTTTGGTCTTGGATGGGTCAGTTTTGCCCCAGACAGACCTGGTGCACAACTTGGGGGTCCTCCTGGACTCACAGCTGCTGCTGGAAGAACAGGTGGCGGCCATGACCAGGAGGGCTTTTGCTCAACTTTGAGTGATTCGCCAGTTGCACCTGCTCCTGGATCGGGTCTCCTTGCTCATGGTCACTCATGCTCTGGTCACCTCCAGGCTAGATTACTGTAAGGTGCTTTACATGGGGCTACCCTTGACGACTATTTGGAGGCTACAGCTGGTTCAGAATGCAGCTGCCCAGGTGGTGATGGGGTGTGGATGTTATGCCTGTGCCTCCCCACTACTCTGGGAGTTGCACTGGTTACCAGTTTGCCTCTGGGTGCAATTCAAGGTGCTGGTTTTGACCTTTAAAGCCCTATATGACAGTGGGCCAGGATTCCTGAGAGACCGCATCATCCCAAGAGTGTCTGCCCGTCCAACCAGAGTGGACCGGAGGGGATCCTTGGTGGTACCTTCAGCTAGAGAGGCTCGCCTCTCTGGCACACAGAGGAGGGCCTTCTCCGTGTCCGCACCAACCCTCTGGAACCTCCTTCCAACAGAATTGAGGCTACAGACAGAATTGCTGCCTTTCAGGAAAGGAGTGAAAGCCTGGCTGGCAGGGCAGGTGTGGGGCCCTAATGGGAATATGGCCCTGCCTGTTGGCTTATTTCCAACTAGAGCTCAACTGTCCCTCCTTTTTGTGTTGTGTACTGCGGTATTCCTCCATTCCCTATTCCATTTTTAGTCTTTTAAGTGGGGTGGGAGTGGGAGGGTGGGTTGTTGGGTGGTCGAGTGAGGCTTTTAATCTGTTTTGTTATATTTTACTGCATTTTATCTGTTTTTACCTTTGTGCGCCGCCCTGAGTCGGGTTTCCCCAAGTGGGCAGCATAAAAATCTAATAATAAATAAATAAATAATAAAAATCCAAGTTTTGAAATAACACAGGGTTTTCCCCTTGGCCATGCCCACCATACCACGGCCACAGAGTAGGTAGTAAAATTTTTTTGAATCCCACCTCTGAAGAATCCCACTTGACATAACGTGACCACTAGGAAGACCAGCAAACAGATGGGAAGACCAGTTCAGGGCAGAGTTCCTGAGGCCCTGGATGCAGATTGACATGGGATCAGAAACAATGGAAGACAATGCTTTGATCTGCCACATCAACCTGACATGTGAAACATGGATCATGCAAGTACTGTAGTAGAGTACTAAAATGGTTTATTTGGCTTGCTGAAGTCTACATATGTTGACTATTATCCCAGAAGGCACAGAGGAAATCAAACTCCTAGCCTCCAGCTTGTCAGCCATACACCAATCCTGCCTAAATTATATATATATGATAAATTACAAAGTATCTTATATCAATGCTACATTGGCTTCTTGAACAACTGCAGCCTGAATTTTACACACACACACACACACACACACACACACACACACACACACACACACACACACACACACACACACACACACACACACACACACACACTGTATAATAAATTACAAAGTATCTTACACTGATGCTACATTGGCTTTCTGAACATGTACCCAACTCCAGCCTGAATTATATATATATACAAGTTACAAAGTATCTTATGTCAATGCTACATTGGCTTCTTGAACATGGCTGGCCTTAAATGCTTGCTAGAAGTAGCTTTGTCCCTGCAGCTGTACTTTAAATAGCATGAATTATCTCATGCTTACTGACTCTGTCATCCCAACAGAGGTGTCTCTGTACTATGACCCTGCAGACTGCAGCATTTCCTGAAGTCTTGTATTATAATAGCACATAGGACACATGCAAAACATGAGGTTCTACAAGAAGCAGGGGCAATATTTATCCCATACAAAACTTTTCCAAATCATTCTCCAGGTAATTTCCATTTGGCAATAAGCCTTCATTAGAATAGAGAAATGGGAGATGCAGGTAATCAGTAGGGAGTAAACTGTACTCAAAAAACCCTCCGAAGGACATAACAGTAAGCTTCATTGTGCCTGAAGAAGTTGACTGTAATTCACAAAAGCTCATACTAAAATAAATAAAATAAATATATTTGTCTCCAAAGTGGCAAAATACTTTTTGCGTTTGTCTTTTAAATTCTTTTTGTTTTTAATACATGCCGAAAAAGACTAATGTAGCTCTGAAACAGCCCAGATCAGAATTGATCTTCCCAATGGTAGTAAGGACAAAGAAACTTCTGAAGGGAACTAGTGGGTAACAAGAGTAGTATGTGACACTGATGGAGGTTCTTTCATAGACAACAGCAGTGACATGTAAGTTACTTGTTGTTACTATTGGATAGAAAATAGCAATGGTAAATCACTTCTGAGTATTTGTAACTTGAAAACTCTATGATGAGAAAGATCAACATGAAATAAGAGATAGTGCTGGAAAATGAGACTCTCAGAACACACTCAATCCACTACAGAGAAAGAGCAAAGGAAAAGTAGGAATAAGGCTATCATTAATGGAACAACCATATTAAAGCCCCAAGGATGCCTCATTGCCAGTGTGCACAGAGGCAAAAAGGTAGTTTGATTCTGCACAAGATTTATAAATGGATCATGTAATATGAGAAATATGCTTCAAAATCAGCTTCAAACAGTAAAGCAAGAAATGGAAGGCTTAAACATTACAATATTTACTGTGTTTGAATTAAAGTGGACTGATGGAGGATGTTTTCAATTGGACAATTAGAAAGTGTTTTAATCTGGAAACTGAGAAGAAATATGTGGGTCTAATATTGAGATGAGATGAAATAGCACAAGCAATTATGGACTATAATGGAAAGTTTGACCAAATAATATTAATCAGTATCTTGGCCTACAAAAAATTGTCTAAACACCAAACAGAGGATTGGTACTGGAAATATCATACTTAGGAAACCAGATGGATGAGACTATGGTGCATACTCAGAAGAAAAAATTAAAAAAATCAGCTTTGCCTCACCGCCATTCCACAGCAGAATATGCTAGTGCCATGTGGTATAAATCAGCACATGCTTAACAAGTGGATGTAGCTCTTAATGAATCATCAGGATTGTTACTGGATACTTAAAGTATACCCCCAATGAAAAGGTGGCTGTTAGCAAATAACAAATAAAATAATACAGTACCAAACATATCCATTTCATGGACAAAAATCCACTAGATGATGGCCAAAATTGAGTAACAGTTTTCTGTACACCTCTCAAGCTCTAAAAATTAAACAATTACTGTATTTGCTTGTGTATAAGACACACTTCCCCCTCTAAAATACACCAGAAAAAACCGAGTGCAGTTTATATGCCGGTAACAGCACACACCACCCCTCCCACCACACACACACTGGTGCAGTTCAGCAGCTAGAGAGGATAGGTGGCTGGAGACAGGAAAGGGCTATTTTTAAAGCCATCCTCAAACCCCACCCCCACCCCCACTGGTGTGGTTCAGCGGCTGCCACTGACCGCTAGGAGCCGGGCATAGTGTGACATCCAAAGGAGTGATCTTGCCTGACCAATCCCACCCTCCACACCTCCTGATGGCCGGCAGCAACAGTGGGCAATGTGGGCAAGATTGCTTCTTTGGGGGCATTCTTGCCTGGTCGATCTCACCCTCCCTGCCTCCTGATGTCCAGCGGTGGTGGGATCAGCCAGGCAAGAGACTTTCAAAGGATTTCTCTTGCCTGGCCAATCCCGCCCACCCCTGCTCCTGGAGTTAACGTGCAGAAAATTATTTTCCCCTTAAAAAGTGTATAAAAATGGGGGCGCATCTTATACTCTGATGTATCATATACATTGGCAAATATGGTATAAGCTAAGCTAAACACATGAAGAGCAAAAACAACACACCTTGACAAATGAATGAATGCCAAAGAATGTCTCCTAACAGGGCAAGATTCTGGCTGGACCAACTGGAATTCACTTAACAGACTTTGAAATGAAATAGGAAGATCAAAGATTAATTAAATAAAAGGGGGCTGTTTGGATGCAAGACAACTCTTCCATGAGTGTGGAAAATTTAATTAATGTAGCATTTGTATACATGCAAATTATGCCCCACTGCATGTACAATATTAAATCCAGTAAATGGCCAAGATAATGCTAAAATCCAGTCAATAGTCAAGATAATGGTCAAAATGTGTCTAATAATTTTAATTTGTTTAAATCTTACCTATATTTCATATACAGTGGAACCTCATACAACAATCACCCTATATAGCAACAAAATCACATAACAATTAGGTTTTGGGGGAAATGGCATCCTACATAACAATTTTCCCTATGGGAAAAAACACCATACAACAATTTTTCAATGGAAAAAACCACTAAGTGAAAAAAAATCAATGTATGATGCATCCCATCATCATATAGCGATTGTTTTGTACAATGAGCCCCGTGGTACCACTGTATGTCCATAATTTTAAATAGTGTATTTCTTTACAAATAAAGATCAATCATACCTTATGGAAATCCTATCATTGTAGCCATTTATCAAGCCTATGATCCACTGGCAAAACTTGAGACACAAGTGCTACAGACCATACATTTTATGCAGCTGTCCAGAGGAAAATAGATTTAAACTGAAACAGGATGTGCTGATAATCATAGGTGACTGGAATACAAAAGTAGAAATAAAGTAAAACCAAACAAGGTTGGAGTCAGAAATGAACAAAGAGAGTGGGTTACAGAATGTTAATTTTAATTTTTAATTTTAATTAATTTTTTGGATTTATGCGCTGCCCACTCAGGCAAGCCCGACTTAGGGAATTCTTTGAAGCTTGCAATTTGTTTATCACTACTAAAGATTGTGAGTTCAGTTCTGACCGGGGCTCAAAGTTGACTCATCCTTCCAAGGTTGGTAAAATGAGTACCCAGCATGTTGGGGGAGGGGGGAATGTTAATTAACTTGTGAACCATCTAGAGAGTGCACTAAGAGCTATGGGTAATATATAAGTGTGATTGCTTTGCTTTTGCTTTAAAGGCTTCAAGTAATTGAACAGAGCAGACAATTGTGCACATTGATGTTACCAAAAGACCAATATAAAAAAATCAAATAGACTATATAATCTACAGCAGAAGATGGAAAAGCTCTATTACCTTTGCAAAAAATAAGACCAGACAGTGCTGGAGACCATACTTTGCTAATATCAAAAAGCTGAAGAACAATGAAGCAACCATAATGACAAAAATATAATTTAAATAACATTTATATATTTTAAGCCACCCTGTGTGGTGCCTGCACCAAACTGGGTGGTGGTGGATATAAATGTAAACCAACAGACAAACAAAATTATATATGTACATACATATCTCATACATTTTTAATCCATATGAAGAGCAAATTCATATTAATATGTACAACTAAACTTCACTATGGATTGAAATTAGGACTAAGGAATGGAACTAGAAATATTACAAAGGAAGAATGTAAAAAAAGACTAATCTGTAGTGGGGGGGGGAGAAAAGTAATATGGACAATTGAGAAAACTCTTAAAATTGTTAATTTCAGATTATAAGCAAAAGTAAAGATCAAAATGAAATGGAAATCCTAAATGTAACTAACAATAATTAAGTGACAAACAGAAGAGAAAAAGGAAGGGAGAAAACAAGAGAGGTCTCAGATAAAATCCAAGAAATCAAAGGGCAATTAGATGAAGGCTGAAGATATTGAAGGAACAGCAGGAGTTAATGTTATCTGATTTAGGCAAAACAAAGAGAAAATAGAAATGATGTTCTAACAATCTAAATGAAAAAGTTCAATGATGACTGATTACATTGTAAAACAATGTTAAAATAAAAAACTTGTTGTTGTTGTTGTTCAGTCGCACAGTCAATTCCGACCCTTTGCGACCCCATGGACCATTTTCCTCCAGGCGCCTCTGTCCTCTACCATCCCCCTCAACCCTCCCAGCTCTGTGCCCACTGTGTCTATAATACCATCTAGCCATCTCATCCTTGGCCTCCCTCTTCTTCTTTTGCCCTCCACCTTTCCCAACATCAATGCCTTCTCAAGTGAATCCTCCCTTCTCATTTGATGTCCAAAGTATTTTAGCTTCATCTTTACTATTTGACCTTCCAATGAGCAGTCAGGGTTGATTTCTTCTAAGATTGACCTATTTGTTCTCCTCGCTGTCCAGGGGACCCTCAAAACCCTCCTCCAACACCACATTTCAAAGGCATCTATTCTTCTGCGTTCAGCCTTCCTAATTGTCCAGCTCTCACATCCATACATTACTACTGGGAAAACCATTGCTTTGACTATTCTAATTTTTGTTTTCAATGTAATGTCTCTGCTTTTCACTATGTTCCCCAGGTTTCTCATCGCTTGTCTCCCAAGAATCAGTTGCCTTTTTATTTCATGGCTGCAATCCCCATCTGCAGTGATCTTTGATCCTAAGAAAGTAAAATCTGTCACTGCTTCTACTTCTTCCCCGTCTATTTTCCAGGAACTGATGGGGCCTGTTGCCATTATCTTGGTTTTCTTGATATTGAGTCTCAAGCCAGCTTTTGCACTCTCCTCCTTCAGCCCAATCAAGAGATTCTTTAGGTCTTCCTCACTTTCTGCCATTAGGGTGGTATCGTTTGCATATCTCAGATTATTGATGTTTCTCCCAGCGATTTTAATCCCATATTGTGATTCCTCCATCCCTGCACTGCGCATTATGTGCTCTGTTGTTGTTGTTCAGTCGCACAGTCGGTTCCGACCCTTTGCGACCCTATGGACCATTGTTCTCCAGGCGCCTCTGTCCTCCACCATCCCCCTCAGCCCTCCCAGCTCTGTGCCCATTGCGTCCACAATGCCATCTAGCCATCTCATCCTTGGCCTCCCCCTTCTTCTTTTGCCCTCCACCTTTCCCAACATCAATGCCTTCTCGAGTGAATCTTCCCTTCTCATTTGATGTCCAAAGTATTTTAGCTTCATCTTTACTATTTGACCTTCCAATGAGCAGTCGGGGTTAATTTCTTCTAAGATTGACCTATTTGTTCTCCTCGCTGTCCAGGGGACTCTCAAAACCCTCCTCCAACACCACATTTCAAAGGCATCTATTCTTCTGCGTTCAGCCTTCCTAATTGTCCAGCTCTCACATCCGTACATTACTACTGGGAAAACCATTGCTTTGACTATTCTAATTTTTGTTTTCAATGTGATGTCTCTGCTTTTCACTATGTTCCCCAGGTTTCTCATTGCTTGTCTCCCAAGAATCAGTCGCCTTTTTATTTCATGGCTACAGTCGCCATCTGCAGTGATCTTTGATCCTAAGAAAGTAAAATCTGTCACTGCTTCAACTTCTTCCCCGTCTATTTTCCAGGAACTGATTGGGCCTGTTGCCATTATCTTGGTTTTCTTGATATTGAGTCTCAAGCCAGCTTTTGCACTCTCCTCCTTCAGCCCAATCAAGAGATTCTTTAGGTCTTCCTCACTTTCTGCCATTAGGGTGGTATCGTCTGCATATCTCAGATTATTGATGTTTCTCCCAGCGATTTTAATCCCATGGTGACAAAATGCAGCCTTGTCTTACTCCTTTTCCTATTCCAAACCATTCTGTCATTCCGTGTTCTGTCCTAACTGTTGCTTCTTGGTTCATGTACAGATTTCTCAGGAGGCATATGAGGTGCTCTGGAATTCCCATCTCTTTAATTACTTGCCACATCTTGTTGTGGTCCACACAGTCAAATGCCTTAGTGTAGTCAATAAAACAAAAGTAAACTTGTTTCTGGTATTCCTTTGTTTTCTCCATGATCCAGCGTATGTTGGCGATGTGGTCTCTAGTCCCCCTGCCTCTTCTGAAACCAGCCTGCACCTCTGGTAATTCTCTCTCCACATGCTGCTGAAGTCTGTCCTGTATTATCTTGAGAATCACCTTGCTGGCATGTGGGATGAGCGCGATTGTTCGATAATTTGAACATTCTTTGGCATTGCCCTTTTTTTGGGATTGGGACGTATACTGATCCTTTCCAATCTTGTGGCCACTGTTTTGTTTTCCAAATCTGCTGGCATATTGAATGCAGTAATTTGACGCCATCATCTTTTAGCGCTTTGAAAAATTCAACTGGGATACCATCATCTCCACTAGCTTTGTTGTTTGCAGTGCTCTTTAGGGCCTTTATGACTTCGCTCTCCAGGATGTCTGGCTCAAGTTCAATTTCTTCATCATTGTGATTATCAGGAGTGTTGAGGTCCTTTTTGTAAAGTTCCTCTGTGTACTCTTTCCATCTTTTCTTAATTTCTTCTGCATCAGCTAGCTCCTTTCCGTCTTTGTCCCTTATCATGGTCATTTTTGCTTTAAATGTCCCCTTGATTTCCCCAATTTTTTTGAAAAGATCTCTGGTTCTGCCTCTTTTGTTGTTTTCCTCCATTTCTCTGCACTGTTCTTTTAGGTAGTTTTCCTTATCTCTCCTTGCTTTTCTTTGAAATTCTGTGTTCAAATGGTTGTAGTTTTTCCTTTCTCCTTTGACTTTTGTGTTCCTTCTTTCCTCTGCTATTTTAAGAGCCTCATCAGACAACCACTTTGCTTTCTTACGCTTCTTTTCTTTTGGTATGGTTTTCTTTGCTGCTTCCTGCATGATGTCCCTCATCTCCGTCCATAATTCTTCCGGTACTCTGTCTACCGAGTCTAAGCCATTAAATCTGTTCATCACCTCCACCGTGTATTCTTTAGGGATGCTGTCTAGGTGATATCTTTCTGGTCTCCGTGTTTTCCCTATTTTCTTTAGTCTAAGCCTGAATTTTGCGATCAGTAGGTTGTGATCTGAGCCACAGTCTGCTCCAGGTCTTGTTTTTGCTGACTGTATGGAGGTTCTCCATCTTTGGCTGCAGAGTATGTAGTCAATCTGGTTTCGGTGTTGGCCATCTGGTGATGTCCATGTGTAAAGTCGCCTCTTGTGTTGCTGGATGAGAGTGTTTGCTATGACCAGTTTGTTCTCTTGGCAGAACTCTATCAATCTTTGCCCTGCTTCATTTTGTGTTCCAAGACCAAATTTGCCTGTTATTCCCTCCACTTTTTGATTTCCTACTTTGGCATTCCAGTCTCCTAATATAATTTGGACATCATTTCTTGGTGTCTGTTCTATGAGGTGTTATAAGTCCTCATAGAACTGGTCCATTGTGGCTTCATCTGCACCTGTGGTTGGTGCGTATATTTGGATCACAGTGACATTGAAAGGTTTGCCTTGAAATCTGACTGACATCATTCTGTCATTGTTGAGATTGTATCCCATTACTGCTTTTCTCACTCTTTTATTGACAATTATGGCTACTCCATTTCTTCTAAGGTTTTCTTGCCCGCAGTAGTAGATATGATGGTTTCCAGAGCTGAATTCACCCATCCCTGTCCATTTGAGCTCACTGATGCCCAAGATGTCAATGCTTATTCTTTCCATCTCATTTTTTACCACTTCCAGTTTTCCTTGATTCATAGACCTCACATTCCATGTCCCTATGCAGTATTGTTCCCTGCAACACTGTATTTCTCCTCCCCCTTTCGTATCCCTCCCCCTTTTCAGATCTGCTGTGCTGAGCATCCCCTTGTTTTGCCTATTGTTTTGGTCCATAGGGTTCTCTTGGCAGACTTTGTGGCGTGCCTTGCCGGTCTCTACGCCAGTCTTTTCCCATCACACATGTTATCACCGTTTAAACAGTTTTAAAACAAAGTATTATCATGCACAATATCACAGTTTATCACATAGTATCAAAGTAAAAGTTGAACTAATTAATGAAAGGGAAAGAAAGAAAGAAAGAAAAAGTCCACTATATCAAGTCTCTATGTAAGTCAGTTTCTTGTACTGTCACTATGTCAGTTGCCATAAGCCATCTATATTTAGTCAACTATATCATTTCAGTTCGATTACTTATCCTTTGCATGCACACAGCAGCTCTTGCCTCTCTTCGGCCGCATGGAGTCGGTCAAAGGCGCCGGCTTGGGCCTCGCTGTGATGGTGGTTGTGGATGGTATCTCCTGGGGGTGGTCGGGGGTCTCCTTCTCTCTGGCCCCAGGTCTTTGGATGGGGAGGGACGGGCAAGATCCTTTACTCACCTCCCCCTTGGGCCTCTCTGGATGGCAAATGGGCAGTAGAGCTGGGCCTTCCTGAAGCCTTTTCTTCCTCTCCAGGCCCAGGTCTTTGGATGGGGAGGGAGGGGCAGGATCCTTTACTCCCCTCCCCTGTGGGCCTCTCTGCATGGGATAATCAGTATAGCTGGGCCTTGCTGATTCCTTTTTTCTTCCTCTCTAGGCCCAGGTCTTTGGATGGGGAGGGAGGGGCTGGATCCTTTGCTCACCTCCCCTGTGGGCCTCTCTGCATGGGATGATCAGTATAGCTGGGCCTTGCTGATTCCTGCAAAACCTGTTGCTGACAAGAAAATCAGAAAACATAAATAAACCATCAAGAATAGACGGGATAACCAGGAGAATTTTCAAGCTAAAAGTTTGAATCTATCCAAAGTATCATAAGAATATGCCAAGAAATATGGAAAACAAACCAAGGAGCTACTAAATAGAACACTTACTGTAGGATATTTGTACAGTATCATCTTTGCCTGCAAGCAAAGTGATGGTCAAATGTTTACAACAAAGAATTTTTACCATGTTTGAAGCTAGAAATGGGAGAATCTAGTTAGATTCAGAAAAGAAAGTCACACTAGAGATCAAGTTGCAAGTATACTGTAGCATATCAGAGAATTTCTAAAGAAAATCTTTCTATTATATATTGATTAGAGGGAACCATTGGGCTGCATGGATAACTATGGATTGCTGCAAGAGAAATGGGGTGCCTGAACACTGGTTTATCCTGAAACATAACTTCTACTCTAGATAAGAAACTAGTGCTAGAACAGAATATGGGAAAACAGAATGATTTCTCATAGGCAAATATGTCAGACAAGGATATATTCATTTCCTTTTCTCAATGCAAAATACTGTATATTACTTTTAAAAGGATTTGATCTAAATGAATTTGACAGATAAAACATCAATATGCAGACGAGACCTTATTACTGATAAAAGGAGCAGTGATTTGAAATAACTACTGAGGAAGGTGTAAGAAGCAATTAGAAAAGTAGGATTACATCTGAATCTTAAGAAGATAAAGCAAGGGATGTTATCATTAACCACTGAAGTTATGCCAAGCTTGATTAATTAAGAGAGAGAAAGAGAGAGAATGGTCCCTTTGTATAACCAAGGAAGGCATGGGGTCAGCACCATCAAGGGTGGTGTTGGTTCACACTGGCTGCGGATGGAGTACCTCAGGTGAGTACATGACATTGGGAACTTGGAGGTCTTCCCAGTCTTGTTTGTAATATAGGAACTGGTGTCCCCTTGTCCATGATGCCTCCAATTCAGGCCTTTCCTCTAAATCAGGCCTTTCCTCTAAATCCCCAATCTTTTCAAACTGGGGGCTGGGTCATGCTTTCTCAGTCAGCTTCGAGGTCCAGATGGCCATTTTGCACTGCCTGCATGATGAGGGTGACCATTTTGTCCCAACAAAAGGGGCAGTCATTTTGTTTTTTCAATGCCTTTGAAGGGGTGGGAGGCGCATGAAATGGCACCATGGGCCAGATCTGGCCCACAGGCCTTAAGTTGGGAACCCCTGCTCTAAATCCTCCTCATCCTTCTATTCCTATAGTTTCCACCTATTTCCACCTCTCCCTGGTCTTCACAATTGCATTCCTCTCCAGGGTGGACAGACCACGCCCAACACTTGCCTGAGGTCCAAGGGTTTCCAGGTCTAGCAGGCCAACTGGGGGAGTCAAAGTGAGCTCAGACAGCCTGCTTGCAACAATGGCCACGATGTTCCCCTCAAGCCCTGCTCCTGGCTACTTGATGCTATGCACACCACCAAATGCCTTTATGTGAAATCTGTGAAACCCGATACTAACTAGGAATGGGTAGAGATGAGTGTCAAAAATAATTCTTTCTCTTCCAGTGCAGCTTGTCTTGAGATTTATCTCACCATTTGGAGAAATACAGTAATTCCCTGAGCCTTCAGTCCTATCTGGAGAGCAGCAGATGGAGTAGACCTGATGAAAAGTACACAAAGAGGGGTTTGTTAGTAGCATGCTGCTATCTCAGAAAACAGGTTTAGCTTTACATAGCCAGAGGAATTCACAATGACTTCAACAGTAAGTTGCAATGCAGGCAGGTCACTGTCTATAAGAAATTTATAGTAAGAATGGGGAACATGTGGTCCTCAAGAGGTTTCTGAGCTGTAACTACCAACCTCAAAGGAAAGGAATGTGAGTGTTGTCAGCTGTAGTGCTGGATTCCATCACCTTCTCTTACCCAACTAGGCTCAGACACTGGTTAAGCAAAAAACTGGACACTCTATTTATAAGGCTTGAACACAATTCTACATTTATTCAATTGATTGACTGAGACCCGTTCTTTTGTTAGGCTTGTATCTGTATTAACCTTTCCCTACACTCTATATCACCATGCTCACTCTACATTACACCACCGCATCTCCCTCAAAATGAAACAATATTTCTCTGGTTCCACATATTTTCTCTCTCTTCTACTCTCATGTTGATGCTTAACCCCTCTTAACAGCCTTCCGAAGAAATGGTATGATTGCAACTGCAAATGAGGTGCAGGTAAAGACTATTTGTCCGCCATCCCTGACCCATACAAATTATTGATACTGTACTATTTTTGTTATGTACTGTTAAGTTGGAACTTACTTATAACAACTCTAATAGGGCTTCCAAAATATATTTAAAGAGTGATTTTACCAGTTCCACACTCCCAGTGGGTTCCGATAGCTGAGCAGGCATTCACACTCAGATCTTCTGAGTCTTAGTCCATCACTTAACTAATACATTTGGCATTACTGTATTACTGACTCACCTCTTAATAAATTAATTTGTATTGCTTTGCTTCCATGGCCTAACTGCAGCAGAGACACCTCTTAAATCAGGGATGCCCAAACTATGGCCCACAGGCCATATCCTGCCCTGACACCAATTCATCCAGCCCATGTTGCCCTTGTTGCTCCTGGAAGCAGAAGTAAAATGTGCCTGTATGCCCAAATGAGTCTCCTTTCATGCCCTCAAATGCTGGGACAAGGACAGGTGCTCAATCAGTCATGCATTACCTGGGTCTCGAATTGACAACTTGCTGGCCTTCCAGCTAATAAGGAGTGATGAGGGCGGCACAGGCTGGATGAATTGGCATTGTGGGCCAGATCTGGCCCATGGGCCATAGTTTGCACACCCCTGGTTTAAGCAGAGAAAACGGCAGCTTAAAATCTATCTGTTGCAAAACAGATAGCAAGGCATGTTTTACTTTTGCTTCTGGTGGGAGGAACCACATGACTAACCCACTGAACCACATGACCGGCCCACAGCCTGAAAAGTATGGGCACCCCTGTCTTAAAGTCTATCTCTTTAACATTCCTTAATGTGGGTCACTTGAACATTAACTTGAAAGTAAGCCCTACTGAACTAAATCATGTGGTTGCAATTTTATGCCACATAACCTGGATGAGGATGTCAATTATGACCATTTTGAAAGAATTACAAGTTTTCTATCCCCCTCCCTGTGTTGCATGGAACCCCACCAGTGATGGTGATTTTCAAGAATTAAAGAATACCCTACCCCACTTTTGTGGCTCCCAAAGGCTTTGTTAAGATGAAAAGGATTCTCTAGGGATCCCTGAAACTGGGGAATGGATAGGAAGTTCCATATTATTAACTCAAGAAATAGGCTGATTCAGATTATAATCAGCAACAAGAATTTAAAGATGGAGGCTTTGTTTAGAATAAACAGAGTTGCATCCCTTGCCAGCTAGTTTTCATCTTACTCTTAGATTTTATCCAGCTTGAGATCTTTCCCACAAGTCTCTATGGTGGCTGCACCATACACTGGTTTTACTCTACATAATATCCATTGCTGTGTGATGTTACTAATATAAGGGGCTTGCCCAATTATTGCTCTATAATGTGAGCATATAATGACACTCAAGGAAACATAAATTACTTTGAATTTCTTTGTAATTAATGTTTGTTTCCTTCTCTATCTACACTAGAAGGAGAATGCTGTAGCTATATTTAAGTCTCAGTTTAGTACCATACTCTTAAAACCAGATTTACAGACAAATTCATAGCTCAGGCACAAATAAAGATTTTACGTCTTCTCAAAATGGGACACTTCATTTCCATTAAAATTGTGTGCCTTTATACATGGAAGGTTTAATTGTTTCCAGGATTGCCTCATTAACTTTAGAAAGGTTTACCATTACAGACTCCAGAACCATGGTGCTAATTAGAAAGGAACTAGCTTTAGTCTAAGAAAAGAATTGTGTCTTCTTTCAGACAAGCCTTATACAGTCATTGACTGAAAGTCTGCCAGACATTAGAAATTACTGCCAGGTATATAAATTCAGAGAATACCTATAACAAATGAATCAGCCCCAGAGCCAAGCATACTAAACTAGGGTGCTAAAATAAGCTACACTAGAATTCAAAAATCAAAATGAGGCTCCTTTCATGCCCCCAAGAATTTCAAATTTGAATGGGGTTTTTAAGGGCTTTTATTTGGTTGATGTTGCTTTTAATTGTTGTTAGCCACCCAGAGTCATTGTCGAGTTGGGCAGCAATAGAAATAATAATAATAATAATAATAATAATAATAATAATAATAATAATAATAATAATAATAATAATAATAATAATAATAATAATAATAATAATAATAATAATAATAATAATAATCTGTCAAATCCAATGTCACCCAACCAAATTAATCATGACTAGACTCATGGCCATAAGCTTCTTTTGTACCTACCAATATACTTATGATGTCCAAAACATTGACATATTGTAAAAATGCAATAGCTACATCTAAGCCCACAAAGGAAGAAAATAAGAGAAACACAGTTTGCTTCTAGAAAGAAGTACTGCTAATATGTTGATTTGTGTGAAACCATAGATCAGTGAATATGAAGCTATTTTTATGTGATGCTAATGAAACTGAGTGACTTAAATGTATTTTGTGGTATCAATTTGTTGTCTGAAATGCTTGGAATATGCAACTACTTTGTGGAGTAAGGGTTGTTAGTTTGTCGTCGGCTGCTACTCATATCTGAAGATACATTTTTTCTGGAAGTCATTTTCTCAGTTGATGGATGTGACTCAATAATCCGATCCTAGCATAGAACATGCAACCACACATATTACATTGAATAGATGGTGCATAGGGCATAGTTGAGTTTGATGAAGCTTCTGCGCTTGTCACTTAGCCTCTTCATGTCTGTGGCATTCTCCTTCAAAGTGATCAGTAGCAGCAGAGATGGTTTGGTGGCAAAGTGATCTACGGCTGCTGCCTCCTTGGTTTGTGGGTTTATACTTGATACCTTCAAGGTTTGTTTGAGCTGGTCCTTATATAGTTTCAAAAGAGCTCCATGAGCTCTTGTACTGGAGCTAAATTCCCCATAAAGAATTTGATGAGGAAACCTGGAACCATCCATACGGAAGACATGCCCTATCCATCTGAGACGATGGCCTATGATGGAAGCCTCAATGCTATTTACATGTGCCTTCTCGAGAACTGTGATGTTGGTGACATAGTCATCCCACTGGATGTTCAAGATGGACCTTAGCTTCTGTTGGTGAAAGTGCTCAAACTTTTGATGTCTTGGTCATAGACAATGTTAGTTTGTAACATACAATTTCAATGAAAGCAGCTATTAAATTATTACTAAGGGTAAAAGTAGACATTTCAGAGATCATCATTTTTTCCTAACATAAATTTTTAGGGAGCTTTGCAGATAATCCTGGACAGCCAGAAAGGTAAACAAGTTGGTCCTAGAGCAAATTAAGCCTGAAGGATGAAAAATAATGAAGCTGAGGCTGTCCTTTTATCCTATTATTATTTCTCATGATATGCTAAGGCATATCATAAGAAAGCAAGATTTTTCTGGAAAAGACAATAATGCTGGGGAAGGTGGAAAGCAGTAGGACAAAGGTAAAATCAAATGTGAGATGGATGACTCCATAAAGAAAGCTATAGGATTGAGTTTGTAAGGGGTTATACTTTTGGAATAAAGTTGAGAGACTTGGCATAATTGCCTTGTGATTTCTTATGGCTAAATCTATAGTTCAGAACAGTGGTTTTCATTTCCAAATCTAGCCTACTGAACCATATTTGCTGTAAACGCATTTATGACAGGTGTAAATGCATCCCCAGCTGACGTAAACATGTTTTTAGACATTTACGGCTGTTGCAAATATGTATATGGTTGTTGTAAACATGTTTACAACAGGCACAGATTTGTTTTATGGCAGCGTTTATCAGTCTGGCCCACTCAACTGTCAGAGGGAGTGTGACTTAGCCCACCACTTCAAAAGGTTGAGAACCCCTATTATAGTATGGAAAGACTTCAGAAAAAATTGTCATCAACACACATTATTGCAAATTCAGCACAGACGTTTGACACACTGTGATAATGAAAAGCAGCTTCTTGAGTCAATATGTTTGATTCAGAAAACAGCTGCAATCAGTAGCTGAGGCCAAAGCAGGTGATCAAAGTAATTGATCCTAGTCATCAATATTTTACAAATATTAAATTAGAAACAAGGATTTCTATCAACAAAACATGGACCATAGGGGGATTCAAATAATTTAGTAATCTAAACATTTTGTCCAACAAAATCCAGCCAACTGACATCTTCTTTCTCATATAAAAGAAGATGGCGAAGAAGGCATCTTTCATATTCTTATGCGTTAAAAGAAAATAATAGAAACTTTGTATTTCTGAATAAGCAGAGTAGCTTAAATTTAGCCAGCAATGAGGTGGCTCACAGCGTAGTCATAGGTCCATGTTTCATTGATAGAAATCTATTCAGAGCTAAGTCTTATTTAGTAAAAGCCTGACTACATAGTCAAATACTACAGGATTTGCGCTAGATATAAAATGGATGAATTCTCTCTATTTTGATGCAAACATTGAATTGATTCCATTTGGCCCAGTATGGTTTGTCCCTCTGTTGCTCTAGTTAGTTTTTTTAGTGATGGGGAATAATATTCAGGACTGAGAGAACATAACTTCATGTTCTTTCCTCTCTCCTGATTGCCCTCCACCCCCTTGCATATAGGAGATTAGCACTAGAGCACCTTATCACTTTATCACTGGGTCATTATTACTACTATTCCCTGCATGTATGCTCAGGTGCTGCATGTATGTAAAACAATAAAAGAGTGGGGATGAATAACTCATAATGAAAACAAAAAAATCAGCTATGTGATCCATATACAAAACAAATGTGGAAGAAGAAGGCTATATTTTTTTAAATCACTAAACAAAAAAATCATTGTGAGCTTTTGTGATTCAACATTACTTCTTCAAGCATGCAAAGGTAGGGAAATCATGAATAAAAGTCCAAATATTCATGGAATGATGGTCTGTTTGCCAGGCTCTGTTCTTAAAAATAAATATGATGTAGCAATCCATTTTATATTCCTTCCCCATTTAACAAACACAGGAAACCAGGCCTCTGCTTATTGCTCTCTACAAATGGATATATTGAGATTATAGGCCCCTTTTCTGGCCAGGTTAAACCAATGCAAATTCCGGTAACCTCCATTGGGGAATTGGGGTGGTAGGGATTTGGTTTACACACTAGGTATTCCAATTGTAGCCAGTTCAAAGTAAATTAAAATATTACCTAGTGGTTCAATTTGTAGTGATGCTGTCCCAATGTTAAAAAGTCCATGCAGTTAAGGCTTTTTTTTTGTATCTTAAGTAGTTCCATAAACAAACAAATCAGCCATTTGATTAATATACAAAAAACTGTAGAAGAAAGTGATACCTTTCTACATTCTACATTCATAATGAGAAGTTGTTCTTGCCAAAAATTTCAACCTTGACCAAGTTTCAAGGAAAGGACATTTAATTCTGCTCCCATCCAAAAGGTAGAGAGAGGGACAGGGCTGAATTTTTAGCAGTGCCTTTGGTAGATCTTCAGATAGAAAAATAATCTTACCCTGAGAGTGATTCAAGGTGCTCAGCCTGCAAACATGGAGAAAAAAATGGGAGGAAGGACTCCCAATTCAGTATGTTGTTTGTGTACATTTGTGTATTTTAAAGCCCTGATCTACTTTCTTTCTAGTTCACGGTGCTCCTACCTTGATTGAGTTGTGCAATGAACCTCCTTGAAGTTATATAACTCCAGTCATTGAATCTTATATTCTTAAATTCTTGGGCTGATATTAATAAGATTTCTAAGGAGGGTCCTATTTGTGGTTTTAATTAGATTAGCATTAAAACTGTATTCTTTAATTGTACATACAAAGCTGTCATGACAGCAAACCATAAAAGGACAGGCAAAGGTGGAACTAGAGGAAAGAAGGCAAGCAGAGGGTCTGTGGGCTGGAGTCATATCCAATGTAAAGGATAAACCTCCAAATCAATCCACACCCCCTGTGTGAACAATGATGTAACAGCAGCTGTGAATCAGGTCACAGCAAAGTGATTTCTACTGTATTTGAACCCTTAGTTCAGTGAGATTTATTCTCATGTATTATACAGTAGGATTTCACTGAAAATCTCTCTGGATTCTCACCGATATTGGAATAAGGAGGGAAGGAGGTGGGAGACCTTTGTGTTGAAATGGATGGTTGTCAACTCATGAGTTAAGGTGTCAAGAACATTTTCTAAATGTTGCCATTCTTCTTCTTAGCTGTCATGACATGATGAGATAGATGGTGAGGAATTCTCAAAACTGTGAGAAACATCTCTGCAGCATGAATGCCAAACAGCAAGTATTTTTTTTTAAAAAAAATGGGGTTTGTACAGTTTGCACAGAATGGTATTAATGTCTTTTCTTTTTTTTTTTAGACAAATCACAAAGCACACACAGAGCAAACACAAATGTTTAAGGTTAGTTGTCCACCAAAAAAAAAATGTCTCCTATATTTCTACTATCCACTAGTCCACATAGCAAGGTAGCACTTACTGTGGTTAAAATTTTGCACATTCAATCTGTTTCTCATTTGCACAAAATCTCTGATATCAACCAACCAGTCCAACTGGATTGCCAGTCTGACAGGATCCCATTCTCTGAAATTTCAGGTCCAAAACCTGAGATGTGAAAAGTGGGTGCTAAAATGTGTATTTGGTCCCAAATCTGATACCTCACTACCCTAGAAGAGATATAAGAAAGGGTTATCTTGGTGGCAACAGCCAGTTTCATGTTCAGTACTTTTATGTTGAGAGAAACAAAAATATTTGCCAAGGGCCAAACTGAAGAGAACAGTTTCTGATTCCCTCACTGATGAGTTTCCACTGACAGGCAAATGTCTTTGCAGGCGCACCCCCCAATAAAGGACTCAGACACTGGTAAAAGTGGATAACGGCATTGGGCCACATTTATTGATTCATGCCCTAGTCCGAATTATAAATTTCTATTGGTAATTGACCAATCATAATTCTTTAAGGCAAGCAGGCCGAAGTAACACTGGTAAGGTACCACCCAAAATTGCCAACGGCAATTGTTACAATGTATCTATTTGTATCAATTTGTTTGTTGACAACAAACAAATTGTTGACCGTAGTCAATATCTAACTAATGACCCCACCCTCTGACGCGTATCCGTAAAATCACGGGGTGATGCATGCTGTCTAGCTGTAGCCATCACCCCGTCGCCTGGTTCGTCGTTGACCGGACAACGTTTAACCAACTTATGCCTGTCTAGTGTTGTCCAGTCAATTGCGAACCTGCCGGATACCTGTGGGTCATAAATGTTTACCTTACCAGTGATACCCGCCCATGTGACCAAAGTCAACAGCAGCAACAGAAACCCCTATATCAAACCATAGCAACAGTGTGGGATGGGCGAAAAAACTAGGACCCGAGAGCCAATTGTGGGTCCCAGCCAAAAATTCCCACCCGGCCCCGAAGCGACCAAAATATCACACTGTTAACTAGGGAGGGGGTGGAGGGGAAAAACTTCTCCGCTCCGTCGCTTCGCAAAATGGCAGCTCGGCTGCCTCATGGCCACCCCTTTTATAAGGGAGCTGGCCACGCCCCCTAACTACCCAGATGCCTTCATCCGATGGGGGGGGGCGCAAAGAGCGCGGCTGCCATTTTGGTGCCGTGCTTGCATTGCAGGCGCACCCCCCAATAAAGGACTCAGACACTGGTAAAAGTGGATAACGGCATTGGGCCACATTTATTGATTCATGCCCTAGTTCAAATTATAAATTTCTATTGGTAATTGACCAATCATAATTCTTTAAGGCAAGCAGGCCGAAGTAACACTGGTAAGGTACCACCCAAAATTGCCAACGGCAATTGTTACAATGTATCTATTTGTATCAATTTGTTTGTTGACAACAAACAAATTGTTGACCGCAGTCAATATCTAACTAATGACCCCACCCTCTGACGCGTATCCGTGAAATCACGGGGTGATGCATGCTGTCTAGCTGTAGCCATCACCCCGTCGCCTGGTTCGTCGTTGACCGGACAACGTTTAACCAACTTATGCCTGTCTAGTGTTGTCCAGTCAATTGCGAACCTGCCGGATACCTGTGGGCCATAAATGTTTACCTTACCAGTGATACCCGCCACACGGGGAGGCTTCCCAAAAGGCTCACCGCCCCCCCCCAAGACCGTCAGCTCGGTCAACAGGCCTGCTCGCCATTCCACTAACCAGAGGTCCATACCTCCCTGCGACAGATGGGCCCCATCCCCTGAGTAAAGCTCATAATTTTGTAGACTGATGCCGGGGAGGCTAATGACGCGTCCCCCGACCTTGTCGAAAAGGAACTGGGCAATAGCCCCGTTCACGGAGCGTCGGCTCAGTCAAGAGCCTCGAGGCCGAACGCCCCCCTGTAAGCGTACCGCGGTATCGTGTCCAACCAATTGAGGGATGTGGCAGGCCACACATGATGTGAGTAGGGCAGGTCACCGCAAACCGCAATCTTCTGCGATAGGCCAGTGACCTGCCCCAAGCCATCGCCCCCAAGGTACATAACCAGGACATCGGGCGAGTCAGCATCCCTGATGTAGAAAAGGAATGGCAACAGTTCCCGCCACAACATGCCGCGCTTACCATACTACCTGAGACGTGCGGCTGCACCCAGTCCCAGTCGGGGTCCCCACTCTGTCGCCGCAGCGTAACGCACTGCCCTGTGCAGCGTAACGCGCTGCCATGTGCACGTGGCTACGGCCCACCAGCCATACTGTCACCGGTGTAAAACGACACCCAGGGTCTGTCAAGGAAAAAAGGGGGGTGAGAAACAGTGCAGTGACTAAACTGGTACTCACGGTTGAAGAGGGCGAACACAAAACTGAAAACATTGTGATCCCCACCCTCCCGTGCGGCGTATTTCAGCCCCGGAGTACCCAAAAACAACTGCAGTAGAAGCCGCCCCTATCCTGAATGAATGGGTGCCGCAACGAGCCCCAGAGGGGCCAACACTGTCTAGTGCCTTCCCGGCACCCTCCAAATTGAAATTTAGTAAGAGAAGACCCACCTTGGTGACAGAAAAACGGGCCATGGTGCGTGCCACACAGTGCAAGGAAATCCTGTAGGGCACCAACCGGACAGATGTCTGCCGAGGAACATCGTAGCAGTCTACTCCACTGCCTACGCCGTGCTGATACGTTTTAGAGGAGCGTATCCCCCAACTGAGCCCAATATTGTTCACACAGACATCTTCGAGTTCCAGTGCCCTACGACTTGCATCCGCCTTATACAGCATCTCAAGCTCGCCGATGCGGAGCACTCCAAAAAAGGCCACCGTTATAGCCGCTTGAAATGGGCTGCCTCATCTTATCAAAACAGAGGCCAGGCCAGCCCCGGGCCAATTGGGTAAAAACCCCTGGGGAAATCGGGTGGCGGTCGTCCGGGCAACGCCCACGTGCGCGCACCCACCCCTCCAAAACATGTCTCACACGGAAGTGAGTGGTGCTGTCCACGACTTGCATCCGCCTTATACAGCATCTCAAGCTCGCCGATGCGGAGCACTCCAAAAAAGGCCACCGTTGTAGCCGCATGAAATGGGCTGCCTCATCTTATCAAAACAGAGGCCAGGCCAGCCCCGGGCCAATTGGGTAAAAAACCCCTGGGGAAATCGGGTGGCGGTCGTCCGGGCAACGCCCACGCGTGCGCACCCACCCCTCCAAAACATGTCTCACACGGAAGTGAGTGGTGCTGTCCACGACTTGCATCCGCCTTATACAGCATCTCAAGCTCGCCGATGCGGAGCACTCCAAAAAAGGCCACCGTTGTAGCCGCATGAAATGGGCTGCCTCATCTTATCAAAACAGAGGCCAGGCCAGCCCCGGTCCAATTGGGTAAAAATACCCCTGGGGAAATCGGGTGGCGGTCGTCCGGGCAACGCCCACGCGCACGCACCCACCCCTCCAAACATGTCTCACACGGAAGTCAGCGGTGCTGTCCACGTGACCTCCCACTTTGGCCATAAAAACCAACGCTGACAGCTTAGATGCTATGGTGCGAGGTGCAAGGCCCTGGGCATGCAGGTAAACCATGAACCGCAGAACATGGGTTACCGGGATCGGCCAGGTTCCTGGCATTTGAAATTGGGTACAGAATGCTCTGAAAGAATTAAATGCGTGGTGATACGCCTTACGCGTGCGTGGCACTAGTGACAGGCCAATCGCTCGGTTCACCTCTCCTTGCCAATGTTCCATATCTCATCCGGGAGTGGCGAGGGAAATTCCTCCGCATCCGGGGCCAAGGCACGGAACCGGGAGATCTGCAGGCGGGACAAAGCGTCAGCAATATCATTAGTAACCCCTGGGACATGCCTGGCCCTGAAAAGAACGTTGAGGCGCAGGCTGCGCAACGCAAACTGGCGCACTAGGTCCATAACCCTGGGCGATTTAGAGGTCTGTGCATTGACAATGTGGACAACAGCCGCATTGTAACACCAAAATGGACAACCGAGTTGGCCCACTCCTCGCCCCATAGCCTCAAAGCACCCAGGATAGGGAAAATTCCAGATACGGACCAGCACGTCTGCCCTGATACCCCGGGTAAGTCTGACACTATGGTGGGGCCTGGATAATCCTGCCATGGCGTCGCGCAAGCGCCGAGCAAATGCCCTGCCCGGTGCGACGACCCTGCCAGCGAAATTGAGGTGACAATGTAGCACCAGCAGTTCCCTCAGTGATGCCATGCGCTTGGCCAGCAAGTCCGAGATAAGGGCTACTAGCTTTGACACCTTATCCCGCTGCAACCTAAAAGCCTGCGCTACCGTGTCAATCTCCACCCCCAGGAATACTAGCTGTGTAGGAGGGCCCTCGGTCTTTTCGGGCGCTAAAGGGACACCAAGTTCCTCCATTAGCGTCTGAAATGTGTTGAGGAGACGTGTGGACGTGTCCCAGCCCCGTTCAGCCCCGAATAAAATCATCCAGGGAATGGGCTACAGACCGGGACCCTGATCTGCGAACAAAAGCCCACTCTAGGAAGGTGGAGAAACGCTCGAATGCCGAGCCCAAATTGGAAGAGCCAAAAGGCATGGCATCATTGAAATAATATGGTCCCCGGAACGGGGGCGCAGAGACAGGGCCAACGACCCTGCCCGCATAGACATCCTTATCATTGCTGGCAGCAGCCACCTCCTCCCTCCCCCTGAGGGAAAAAGATTGGGGGCATCCTGAGGGGACCTATCACCCATGCAAGGGATACGTAACCCCTGCCTAAAACCCTGAAGGAGATATCCGCATCCTCTCCCTTCGGGTACAATGTGAGCCAGCGCTCCAACATGTCCACATTAATTGGGGAGGGAGCCCTTCAGTGAACTAGATCCATCTGCGGCAGTCTTGCCCGCCCCCTGTCCACCCCTCCCTCTGCCCCACATCCCTCCAGGCCTGGGACAGGCAGAGGCCGCATGGGGGCCAGCACAGGGGGGACACTAATGTCTGTATTTGCCATTCTTCCTATTGCAGGAACCATTGGACGAGAAAGTCCAGCGCAGCAGGCGGGCTGGAACCCCCTGCCCCGCCCCCTGGCAATGGACCTGTGCTGGGGCCGCCCGCTGGACCGCATGTCCATCATGGTATCTCTCCCCGGGCGCGGGGCGCGTGGGTGTCATGTACAAAAGCCACAGCCTCTGGCATGGCTCATCCCACCTAATCTCGGGGTGCCAGGGAATCCGCATATGGAATTACACGTCATAAGCCAACCACGATGGGCCCGGAAAGTCAACCATCACCCGGTAGATGTTGTCCAAATACTGGACCATCGGAATTGCCAAAACCGGCCGGGCCCTAAGGTACACCGCTATGTATATGAGGTAGGCCGGCAACCAGTTGGCCCACGTACGTGGTGGCTCGCGACGACGTGCCTGCTCCTTATCCTTCTCATCCTGCCCCCCCCCCTACTCCTTGGTGGGCCCTCTGTTGAGGAGTGAGAAGATATCCACGTACTCCCCCCGCCAGATCTTCTCTTTGGTGGTCTGTGCCAAATGGTCACCCAGCGGTAAGGAATACCCCGCCGTCAGCAAGGCCGACACAGGCACAGCAGGAACTGCTGGCATCTGAAAGGGGGCCTGTACTAACCCAGCCACCCCCAAAACATTGCCCACAGGGTAGAAAACACCCCCCACCACGGGGCCCTGAGTGGTCGTCACCAGGTGGGGCACCAGCGGCTGGACCGCCGCCCCACCCGCGCGAGGCCAAGGCCATTGGAAACCCCCCCAACATGGCCACGTGTGTAGGTGCACTAGCTTGGACCGCATACTCACATGCTGCACCCCCGTAGGCCGCCCCCACCGGGGGTTCCGGCCCACTGGGGGCGTCGGAGCTCACAACCGCCGTCGAGCTCGTCGATGGGGCCTGACCTGCACCGGTCTGTTGAATGGGGAGCTGCGAGGCAGTGGCCTAGGTCGTGCCACGCGCCTCAAGCAGCTCGACCCGTCCCGTCGCCTGCCGCTGCCCAGCAGACGACGCGTCGAAACGAACCCCAAAGGGAGCCCAAGAGTGGCTAGCCCGGGCCAGGGATGCCTCGAGGGCCGCAACGCGGGCCAATAAGGCTTCCACGCTGACATGGGGCAAAGGGCCAGCCGGCCCGCCTACTACAGGCATGGGTACAGGTCCCTGCACCCCGGGGCCCGAATAGGGCCACAACGCCACACCCGGGCCCGTTAGGGCCGATGTAGCAACCTGCCAGGGAAGGGGACCGGACCACCCCCCAAGGCTGGAAGGCCTCAGAGCGAGTTGCGCTCCTATAAAGGAAGGCCCAGCAGAATGGGCAACACCAGGAGAGGTGTCCACTGCTTGCGGACCGAGGGCCGCAGCCCCTACTGGCCCCGTGTGTGGGCCCCCATTCTCTGGCCAGGGAATAGACCCCATTCCACCGGTCCCGGTGGGTGCAGGCAAAGGCGGCTGCTGGGGAGGCGCAGCCGCGGTCCTCCAACCCTGATTGCGCCTCCGAACCGCACGAGCCGCACTCGCAGCCGCCTTCTTCGCGGGCCTCTCAGCCAATCGATGGGAAGCCGAAAACGAGAGAATTCAGCGGCCAAAAGGCTTCCCTGTAAAAGTAAAAGCGCCGGAGGTAAGAGGGGAAAAACTTCTCCGCTCCGTCGCTTCGCAAAATGGCAGCTCGGCTGCCTCATGGCCACCCCTTTTATAAGGGAGCTGGCCACGCCCCCTAACTACCCAGATGCCTTCGTCCGATGGGGGGGGGCCGCAAAGAGCGCGGCTGCCATTTTGGCGCCGCGCTTGCATTCTCTTCAGTTGGAATGAGTTATATATTTTCTTCCATAGGGGTGTTTTAAAAGATTTTTTTATGCCTTTATGTTTGTCTTTATTTTATGTGTAAACTGTATTTGTTTTATTTAATTTTATTGTAAGGCAGCTTGAGACCTATTTTAAGGCCTCCTATTTTAGGAAGGAATAAAACCCTCTGGGTCTTATTGCATTTTTCAGTGAGAACGAGAGCTGACTGGTATAAATTTTGGCACCAGTGTTTTTCTGCTAATTATGGATGCTAATAAGTACAAGAAAGTCTCATTGGATAATAACTGGCACACTCTTTTTTATAAGATTCAATGACTGGAGTTATATAACTTCAAGGAGGTTCATTGCACAACTTGATCAAGGATAGGAGCACCATGAACTAGGAATAAAGTAGATCAGGGCCTTGATGTTCAGGAGGATTCTTACCTGTGTAATGTTGTAAAGCTGGGAGTGGATAACATGAGCCATTTGTAATGTGGCTTCTTCCCATTGGCATCCAGAAATCATACTGCTGCAGGCAAAAATGGCAAATCTGGCCAGGTTATCCTGCTATGGTAATAGAGTAGACCATACTGCCAGTGACTCAATGCTTAGTGTCAGGCAGTGATTAATTTACCTGACAATCCTGAGGACTAGCCTTGGCAAAATCTATGGGAAAGGGTGATGGTCCACAAGTGGATTAAAATGCACTTGAATCCATCTTGATGGAGTCCAGCGGCTTCATTAATACTGTCTTGGGGCTGATGAGGACTTTATGTACCAAAAGGGCTCAGGACAGAAAGTGACTAGTGGAGCTGGATCAGTAGTCTGGGTGTCACCCTGCAATGTGGAAGGCAGATGAAAGGCCATGGCATTATATTCACAGGACAGTCTTCATGGCTAATTTCCATGATGATCACCAATATTTGGAATCAGATATGGCACAAGAAGAACAAGGCAAGAATCTATACCTATAAAATGGTGCGTTAACCGTTGGAATGTGACAAAGGATGTTTAGCCAGGCCCTACTAGCCTGTAATGTGCTTCTGTTCACTCGCCTGAACCCGATTCGCAGGTAATTGTTGGGTTGAAATTTGCGCCAGTGGGGCAGGAGCCCCCCGGATGCAAAAAAAGGGAACTTCAATTACCAACGTTCCTTGCGCCGCGCCGCACCAGAGCCAATCAGCAAGTTTTGAATTTGGAAATAAGGGAAATTTCCCGGCAAATACGGGATACTTGACAGCTATGCTTATCCTGTGCTGCCCTCCAATGGTGGCAATAGGGCATTGCAGTCTAATTAATAAGGGATGACGGCGGGAAAGAGGGTAAAACAAGGGATACTTGACAGCTATGCCAATTAGGCTGAGCAGCGCAAGCAAAAGGAACATTCGGAAACGCGCCGCAGCCAATCAAAAATAAGCCGCAGAAAAAAAACGCTGCAGTAACCAAAATCGTGCATGCCAAACTACAAGCCCCAGCATCCTACGCGCCATGAGCGCACAGAACGCTGAGGCAGCCGGCGCATGAAAAATAAAAGTAAAAAATGCCCCCACCGTGGCTGCCCTTTCCTTTCCACAGGCCAGGCATCGAGCCTGGCCCACGAAAGAAAGACCCACCCTTTCCTTTCCACAGGCCAGGCATCAAGACTGGTCCTGCAGAAAAGAAAGGCCCCCCCGCCCCTGCCTTTCCTCTCCATGGGCCAGGCATTGAGCCTGGCCCACGGAAAAGAAAGACCCCCTCCCCACCCCTAAAAAAGTAAACACAAAAACATCCAAAAACACAAACCAAAAACAGTCAAAAATACTCAAAAACAAAAATAAAAAATACTAAAAGGAAACACAAAAACATCCAAAAACAAATAAGAAAAGCACACAGACCCCCCTCAAACCCAAAACACCCCCCCCAATATAAAACCAGAGAGCTTACCAGGAGAATCTTCACTCCATGACGACCGGAACTAAACTGAGAAAAGAAAGAGAATATTTACCAGAAGAAGAAGCAACACCCAGAGGACAGTAGAGAAAAATTGTAGAGTACAAGAAAAGCTCACAAGCCCCACCCAGAGGCCACAAGAGTAAAAACATCCAAAAATATTCAAAATAATAAGATTAATTCCCAAATTACTGAAATAAGTTATCAAATCATTCTAAAATATTCACACTAATCACAAAAAATTCAAAAAAAAGTTTTCACCCAAAAAACCAAAATAAAACATCTAAACACAGTATGGAAACATTGGTTAAAAAAACATATTCTTACACATTTTAAAAATTATTATCCAAGGCATAACTATTTAAAAAAATTCACATAGTAACATATTATTTGGTTAAATACAATAATTATAAAAAATTATATCATCCTTTCCTCTTTTGAAAAACCAAAAAACCAAAACCAAAAGTAAAAAATCACAGTTTCTAACAGCTCATGAGTAAAAATTAAAATTAAAAAAACCACAATTAAAAACTAACCTCATTTGCATAAAAATAAAACAAAACCCTTCCAAAACCATTTTAAAGAGCCCAGCACTGAGGAAGCCTGCACACAAAAAATAAAAATAAACAACACACTGGGAGCACAAGTCCACCGCAGGCGGATGCAGCGCCTCAAAGCCACAAATTCACAAAACATTTCAACACTATTTAAAACAGCCCGGCACCATTTGTTCAAGGAAAAAAAACCCTTTACTATCCAACACAATTTTAAAAAGCCTGGCACCACCGGGCAAAATCTGCTAGTGAGTTCTATAAAACTAAATACAATAAAATACAGGTGGTTCTAGCAGCATAAAGTGACTGTGGTGATTTAGTGATTAAGATGCTGAGCTTAATGACTGGAAGGTCAGCAGGTCAGCAGTTCAAGACCCAAGTCTGCACAATGGAGTGAACTCCCTTTACTGTTCCAGCTCCTGCCAAACCTAGCAGAAAGCAAGAAATTGCAAATAGATAAATAGGTACCACTTTGGTGGGAAGATAAACAGCATTCCATGTACTCTGGTATTTAGTCATGCCTGCCACATGCTCATGGAAATGTCTGCAGCGCTGGCTCTTTGGCTTTGAAACAGAGATGAGCACTGAACCCTAGAGTCGGATACGATTGGCTTTCGAGCAAGGGTGACCATTACCTTTACCTAGCAGCAAAAAACTTCACAGTGAATGTATAGGATAGCATGAAATTTGGTGATGTAACAATTCACGGGCTGATTTACTACCCCTTGTGTTAAAATAATAGATTCTTGGTCTGCTCTTTTTTAATAAAAAAATCCATCTCTTGCTGTAGCATGAATAGAAATAATCTAGCAATTGGTTATGCTCTACCCCCATGTGTGAGTTCCCATGTCTTCAAAAGACAGTGAGCTGTGCATACAATGAGCAATCTCCTGGAAAAACTCCACAAATACTCATCTGCTTTTCTATCTGTAAAGTATAAACCCTCCACTGTGTAAATCGATGTTGTAACTCCATTGACTTCAAATGTCTCTTTCCCATCAATCAAAGGTTTCTACTGACAGCTTCAGCAAGGCCAGCACTCAGAATCTTTCAAATCTGAAGACAGGATGTGAAAAAGAAGTTTGAGTTTATTGTTAAAATATATTACTGCCAGGGAGAGTGGGGGCAAGAAGCAGCTGCAGTGGCAGAAACAGAATGTGAGAATTCTGCCAGATACTTTATATAAAATAACCAGCTCTTACTGCATCGTTCAGGATGCACGGGATCTGACTGGTATAAATGGCAGTACTGTACTAGTTTTCTTGTGCTGATTATGGAAGCTAATGAGATAATTACTTTAGGTTTTAATTGTCACACTCTTGTGAAGAGACTGGCCTTGCTAAGGAAAGGTAAAAGGGAATTGAGTACATGCCATGTGATTCTGCTCTAGTCAAAGAGAAGTTTGGGAGGGGAAAGTACAATTACTAATATTATAGTGACCTCAAATAACTTTTTCGCAGCACAATAATATTGTCACGATAACTAAGGAAAATCTAGCGCTACAGGCAAATGCTATAACCCACTGGAAAATGAAGAATCATTCCTTTTGAAAACTATAAGCATCATACTCGCTAGTCTTGGTGAGTCATGAGCAATATAGAACACTTGAAGCATAGGTTCCACAAAGATTTAGACACACATCAAACCGTAAGTGGTGTGATTTGTACCACTGAATTCCAGACAGCTTTTATACTCAGTCTAGATGATTTGCCAAAGAATGGCAACCTATTTGATGTGGCTACAAATCAAAGCCCCATTCCTTCAAGACTGATTTTGATGAAGGGACCTCAGGTCTCTTGAAAAGTGCACAGTAGGTAGTAGTGTTGCCACCACAACTTTGCCTAGAGCAAAATTAACAGCAAATTGTTGGGTTGTCGCTATCTCTTCCATAGATGAAATATCTACAGAATTTCAATGGAAGATGAAAGAGGTATCATAGGATTACCACATTCTTGAAAGAGGATCTTTACATCCCCTATAGCTGAAAGGGTTTATTCACAGCCAGATTCGTGTGTGTGTGTGTGTGTAACTGTTTCTTGTTGAAAATAAGGAGGATATAGTTTTTTTTTCAGTTTGGCAGATTGATGGGAACAATTTCTCCTCTGCTTTTTTTCTTTCTCCCTCTGGTGGCTCGGCAGCCCCATGAGTTATAGGCTGGGTGCTGAGGAGGTGGAGACAGAGACCGCCGCTGCCGGATAGGGTCTGAACCCACTGGCCAGTCCGGCCCTGCCACCTCGGGTCTTGTCCAGAGGCCCTTACAGATCCAGAGGGTTTTCCTTCTCAGCCACCCGGGATCTTGTGGAGGACTGGCAGGCCCGGCTGGATTTATTTCAGGCAACAGCTGGCACGGCATGGCCCCATTTCCGGCTGTCCCTGCTGTGGGCTTGCCTGCCTCCTGTGCCCGCTGCTGTCCTTGTACCTCAGCTAATGGGCGCCCTGGCCATTGTTTGTCTGCCGCATAGCTGTTGCCCCGCCTATTTCATGCGTGCCCTGGCTTCTCAGATTGGCTGGGGCATGCCACAGGGGGCGCTGGGACTTGTAGTTGTCCCGTTTTGTACAATTTGTGGGACACAAGCTCCACCCATGGCCTCGGGGCCCTTGCAGTGCTGACCCCAGTCGCGAAAGGTATGTGTGTGCCATGAACCACGGGATTTGCTCCAGGGGTGTGGAAACGTATTCCGCATGTGTACGACACACCTTTGCTTTATAGGTATAGATTTTAAAATTTATTTTGGCATTTAAAAGGTTAACTTTCATTTCCAGATCACCTCGTTGGCTTCCCTGTTTGTTCTGAATTTTTCTTATTATTTTATGATCGCGGTGCTGTCTAAGAATGCCTAGAAAGTAAATAGCCCTTTGAAGTCCTGATTGAATCAGTCAAAAGGATACAATGTTTCAAGATTCCAGCCTTTGAAGTTCTTTGAACTCCCATATTTGAAACCCTTCATGTAAGTCTATGGAGGTCATTCGAGTACATAGGTCTGATCTACTGGTCATTCTCAAGGAAACATGATTGTTTGGTGAAATTGCCTGGTTTACTCCTCATTCATTAAAAAAAACCCCTTTGTTAAATTGGCCTAGTCTACCTTGCCTTCTTTTGCAGAGTCCTGGTCTACTTCTCATACAACTACATAGGCCCATCAACTGAGGCCTCGCTTTCAGAACAGGGCCTGGTCTACCTTCTATGCAAGTGAATGGCAACAGGCCCCGCCTACTGCCTATACAATTGAATAGATTTTTGCAGAGCCATTTTAAATTGCGGTTTTGTGATCCTTTAAAAATCGATTAAAAATTGATATTTGCAATTATTTATATGTAAAGTGTGTTGAATGGATGTGTGTGTTAGTGTGGTGCTTATGTATACCTAAGCCTATCAGTTAAAATTGGGGGGGGGGAGGGAATGAAAAATAAAGATTGAAAGTATTTTTATTGAAAATAGAAATACTGTATTTTAAAAAATAAAAGGGGCAATTTTCAGATTTGGGGTAACAACCCTTCCCTGTGGATTTTGACACCCAAGGCTGTTAGTCCTCAGGGTGGCAAAACAAGATGTCGGCCAAGATGTGTTTTTGCCCCAATACAGTAGGAAGGCATGTAAGCATATATTCCCTTTCTCTAAAACTGTCATTGACCACTTTAGCTCTATGTAGTATTTTCCCTGTGTATCATTTAAAATTTTAAAAAATAAGCAGGTGAGCCAATTCACACATTAAAACCACAGCTGAGCATCTTGCTGTAGTTTGGAGGCTGCACAGAGCTCTCTACCAAACTTAAGAGATTGGCACACAATGCTTTTCTTTCTTTTTAACTGGAGAATTTCCTTTATATGTGCTAGTGGCAGCAAGAAACAATGTTGCATTTCCTGTTGCTCCTTAGCAGTGACTATGTTCCGGTTGTGTAACCAAGAACCTCTTTGAGGTCTCTTCATTTTTCAGATTAGAATGATTGATTGCTTTGATTTTCTCTCTTTCTGTGAAACGTCCTGAAGTACTGTACCTAAGTTCTTTGTACTTTTTGGTTTAAAGTCTGCAGTTGTTTTGAAGTTGATCTTTCTTCATACAATTCAAAGTGAACAGAGTTGCTGTTTTTTAACACTTCAATTGCTTGGGGTTTAAGTTCATTTTTTGGTGATTCATTCTAAGAACTCTTTGGTGATGGTGGGGGATATTGTTTGGTTTGTATTTTAACCAGTGTAATTCACACTTTCAGAACTAATATGAAAGTCCGCAAAAGATGTATACTTTAGCAGAAATAGTGCAGTGGTGAGCTGGCCCATCAGGCAACTGGGACTCAGCACCATGGCACTCACCAACCCCTGGGTGCCAATCCAAAGAGCCAAGCCGAGATGTGATGCCTGGAACAATCGAGCTAACGAGCAGGGCTCCGTGTTCCTCTGCTTGCCTTCCTCCTTCTGTGCTACCAAAGATACGATTACAAAAGCAGCAACATTGACAGTGGAGCAGCCGTGGCTTAGAGGTTGCAATTTTGCCTTGTAAGCAGGAGGTTGTTGGTTTGAATCCCCAGAGGGGAATTGAAATTAGAAGGCAAGTGGGAACATATATAGATGCCCTCATCACTCTCTGTCTAGCACAGTTTTAGCGCAGCCAGCATACCCCTGAAATAGTGTATGAGGTTGTTGTTTTTTTTTTTTTTGCAGGTGTTCGATTGCATGTTGGACAAAATGATTCAAGGATTATCTTAAGGAAACATTAAAAGAATTTAATATTTAATATTTATCATATAAATATATTAAACTTTCAAACAAGGGCTAAAGAATTTGAAATAAAGAATGAAGGATGCACAAAGAATGAGGGGAGTGTAATGGATATCATAGAAAGCCTGCTTTGAATGATGCCTGCTTATTTAAATAAACCAATATATATATTTCTAGACCAGCATAAGATTGCACTGTAGGAAAATAACTGGCAGCCATATTCTACAGACTTGAACTAAGCTCTTCATTTTGTGGCTCTGTTAATTGGAAGAACAACCAATTAAAAACCCTTTAAAATACAGCTACTTAGAAAAGCTAAGTGCCACTTTCAATGAGGCTTTTTTCTTCCTCACATTCACAGAGGAGTAAAGACTCCTTTTTAGATGATGTTTGTTATCATGTCTCACATAGGGGGCTGCGGTGGCTCAGTGGTTAAGAAGCTCACCTTGCTAGTTGGCAGTTCGAGACCTGGGTACTGTATGATGGTTTGAGCACCTGTCTCTGTCCCAGCTCCTGCCAACCTAGCAGTTTGAAAACAAAAAATTCCAAATAGATAATTAGGGACCACTTTGGTGGGGAAAGATCTTGGGGACATGAAAGGAACCTTATTTGTTCATCCGCTGAGCTGAGTTTCCCCAGCAAAAATCCTTTCAACCCAGAATAATTTCTGACATGAAATTATTATTATGTCTCACATGTCTATCATCAAAAAAAAGAAAAAGATGGCAAGTGGCTTTTTATTATTTATTAAAACTATTTGAAGTTTTCCTGCACACCAAGACCCTCAATGTGCTACAATTATGTATCTAGGTATAAACATTCTTAAGAACCAAATAAAAAACCATTTTGATAGGTATGTTTTAAAGAAAACTTAACAGCTAAAGGCCAAACAGGATAATATGGTTTTAATTGCCTGCTTGATGCTTAACAAAGAGGGAGCTAGCCTAATTTCCTTTAGGAGATCCTGATGGAGAAAGCCCTGTCTCATGTATCTAACAATCCAGCCTCTTCTTCTTCTTCTTTCATGTCCAGATCAAACTTTGGACTGCCAAAATGAAGCCACTTTCTTGGCTTTGTCATCGGCCAAAATTACATCTTCATTGGTATGTGTTTTTGGTATAACAGCATACCAGTAAATCAGGCAGATTTTGTAACTCTCTACATTCACACAGCATGTTGTTGTCTGCCAGCAGTCCCCACTTGAGCATGTTGGTCTTACATTTAGGCACTCCAATCCTCAGCCTGTTGAGGGTCCCTCAAGAGACATATGGAAGGTTGAGTTCCTCAAAAATATGCTCAATGAGCTTCTTCATCCATCTTCTAATTGATTTTTGCTCTTGTGTACCCTCAAAAATGCTTGTTCTTGCCATAAATCTCTTTTTAGATCTGAATTGGTGGCCATGAGGCACATATCCATTCAGAGGATGTCGAGGTCACCAACAAGAGGATATATTTTCTTAACTGGTGTAGAGTTGAGGCATCCTGTCACAACACACATTGTTTCATTAACAGCAATGTTTATTGGAATGAACAGGAATTCTGGATAAAATTCATGAGTTAAAAACAAACAAACACCAGGAGAACATTTTACCCAGTATTTTCCCACAGTAAGAGGCTTGTCAGGTATGGGGGCTTTTGGTGTATGCAAACCAAGACACAGGACACAGCCTCGGGCTGGGTTAACTCAGGTTTATTGCATCGTGGGCAGAGGGAACATGAGGTAATGGCGGATCGATAGCTCTTTATATACAGCCGTAATACATTTGAACGTGGTGCCATGGTAGCCCATTGGCTACTGTCTGCGTGACGTCATTGCAGGTCACGCCCTTCTTGTCCAGGTGTAGGTGGTGGCGGGAAAACTTCCCGCGCTGTTGCCTTTGATGAGTTCGGACCAAGAGAGCTTGGACGCTCGCTGCTGCCAGCTGGTGGTCATTAGCTCGCGTCCTATTACAGGGTTTATATGATACAGCTGAAGGTTACATTGTTGCTATAGGCAAGGTTACATTGGCTCAGATACATTGTAATCCATGTGTACAATAAAACCATCAGAACACAACACCCCTCCCCCCTAGGACGAGACAAAGTCTCGAGCCCACACTTAAACACACTCCCCCCCCCCTTAGGAGACAAAGTCTCTCAGCCAAGATGGCTTATTTCGAACACGCTGGGGTCGCGATGCGGGCTGCCTCTCCCCGGGTTTGCTACCTTCTCTTTGTCCCCTGGTTTCCTGTCCTGTAATATGAGAGGGAGACTCGTTAGTGACTTGCCGCGGCTCCGCGGCGTTGTTGGGAGGTGTGCTCTTTCTTAGGGAGGAACCGGGGGCACTGGGGGCTAACGAAAAACCCCTCTTCTCGCTTGGATGGGTGGGGGAACACTCCTGAAAACCCCCCCGGCTCGCAAAATCAAAATCAAAATCACAATCGGGGGCAGCGGTCGCGAACTCCTCTCCCCCTTCCCCGGCCCCTGATAAGACTGGCGTATCAAAAGGATATGAGTCGGGGCCGCTACTACTGCTTCCTTCCCCCCTTGCTTGGGACTGTTGTCCACTGCTGTCCCCCCCTTGGGTTAAGCGGGTGGGGGAGAACCCTAACGCTGAATCCTGTTGCTGAGCTCCACTGACTGGCCCACTCACTCGGTGCCTCAGTTGGTCCGCGTGCCTCCTCCAAAGGAGGCCGGTGTTAGTCTCGACCCGGTACGACACTGGCCCCGTCTGTTCTACCACCGTCCCTGGTACCCAGGCTGGCCCTGCGCTGGAATAGTTCCTGCAGTGAACAGGGTCCCCGGCGGCGAAACCCTTCGAGACTGCCAACCCTATGTTTTTCCCTTTATCCTCGACTCTCGTCGGGTCTAGCCTGGACAGGATCGTGGTCAGTTTTCGCCGCATCAAGAGCTCCGCCGGCGAGTAGCCTGACGCTAAGGGGGTTACCCTATACGCTAAGAGGAACTGGCATACTTGGTGATTCAGGTCCCCCGGGCCCATGCGCCGCAGCGCCTCCTTCGTTGTCCGCACCAGCCGTTCCACTTGGCCATTCGTGGCCGGGTGAAACGGTGCGGACGTGACATGCCGAATGGCGTTTGCCTCCATGAACGCCCCGAACTCGGCGGAGGTGAAACAACTAGCGTTATCGCTGACCAAAGTGTCGGGTAAACCGAATGTGGAAAAGACTCTCCGTAGCTGGCTAATTGTCGTGGCGGAGGACGTGCTCTTTACTGGGATAACCTCCAGCCACTTGGAGAACGCATCTACCACCAGGAGAAACATGGTTCCTCGGAATGGGCCAGCGAAATCCACGTGCACTCTGGACCACGGCCCCCTTGCTGTGTCCCACTCCCTATGCGGGAGACGGGCCGCCTCAGGTCGGGATCCCTGGCAAGCCTCGCAAGTGCCGACCATGTGCTCAATGTCCGCGTCCAGCTGTGGCCACCAGAAGTAACTCCGGGCCAGCGCCTTTGAACGAACTATGCCCGGGTGGCTGACGTGCAGCAGTTCGAGCACCCTCGTCCGCAGGGGCGCAGGGACCACCACCCGTTGGCCCCACAGAAGGCACCCCCTCTCTAGGGACAACTCTAGCTTTTTCCTAAAGAATGGGTCGAACTCTGTACTCGGGGACGAAGCCGGCCACCCCTTCTGCACCCATGAACTAACTTTCTCCAGCGTCCTGTCCTTGCCTGTCGCCCTAGCAATGTCGGCTGGTACTAGTGGGGGTGCGTCTAAAACCTCAATTAGCAACACCTGGCGGTCTCTTTCTGCTCTCGCCTTTTGGTCGTCCGACAAGGGCAGAGGGGATCTCGAAAGCGCATCAGCATGGCTGATCTCCTTTCCGGGCCTGTACTCCAACTCATGTTGGTACGCGTTGAGGAAAATAGCCCATCGCAGCATTCTCGGGGACAGGATCTGCGGCGTGGGCTTGCTTGCCGTGAAAATCCCTAACAGCGGCTTGTGATCGGTCACGATTTTGAACGGGCGGCCATACAAAAAATCGTGAAATTTTTTGGTCCCCGCTACTATTGCTAACGCTTCCCTGTCGGTTTGTGCGTAATTTCGCTCCGCTTGGGACAGGGACCTTGAGTAAAACGCTACCGGGGCCTCCCGTCCGTCCTCCAACACGTGGCAAAGCACCGCCCCCACCCCCACCGGGGATGCATCACAAACTAGGACCACAGGCCGTTTGGGGTCGAAGTGCGTCAGGATTGCCTCAGATGTTAGGAGTTGCTTTAGCTCTTTGAACGCCCTCTCGTGCTCGTCACCCCACACCCATGGCTCCTCCTTTTTAAGTAACCGATGGAGCGGTTCGGCCACGGACGCCTTCCGCGGGAGGAATGTATGGTAAAAATTGAGGAGCCCCAGGAAAGACTGCAGCTCGGTTTTGGATGTGGGGCGAGGGGCCTTTTTAATGGCTGCTACCTTGGATTTAGACGGCTTAATTCCCTCGGGTGTGATCCGGAACCCTAAAAACTCGACCTCGGTTTCGAAAAAGACACATTTATCCTTCCTCAATCTCAGCCCCGCTTTCTCGAACACGGTCAGTACCTTGTCCAACCTTTTTGCCAGTTCAGCCTCACTCCCCCCTGTTATCAACACGTCATCAAAATAAGGCAACACCCCCTCCAGGCCCTTTAGGAGGCGTTCCACGAGCGATTGAAAAAGGCCGGGTGCCGAGTTCACGCCGAACTGTAACCGCGACACCTGGAACGCTCCCTTATGTGTAACTATCGTTTGTGCCGCGGCCGTGGCGGGGGTCACAGGAAGTTGCTGATAGGCTTGTGCCAAATCGAGTTTAGCGAAACACTTTCCCCCATTTAGCCTGGCCAAAAGGTGGCTGATCACTGGCACCGGGTATGCATTAGGGCGGATCGCCTTGTTAATTGTACACTTATAATCAGCGCAAATGCGCACCTCCCCGTTAGCCTTTAGAGCCGTTACAATTGGAGTTTCCCACTCCGCGGAATCAACAGGAATAAGAATCCCCTGCCCCACCAGTTTGTCCAGTTCCGCCTCTATCTTGTCCTTGAGTGCGAACGGCACCCTGCGTGGTTTGAGTCTTATCGGGCGGACCTCCGGGTCTATGTCGAAAGCTACAGGGGGTCCCTTGAACTTTCCGAGTCCTTTCTTAAAAACGGCGGGATGCGCATCGCAAACCGCTTGTATTGGGTCCCCCCCCACGGTATGCACCCCCCCTATGAACAAACCTAAGGGCTGAAACCACTGTGTCCCTAGGAGGCTACAGCTTCCCCCTTTGAGGACAACTAGGGGCAGTTCCGCAGAATGTCTCTTAAAATTGACCCGAAATTTCCCGACCCCCAACACCGGAATGCTGTTTCCCTGTACGTCCCGTAGTGTGGACCTCAACGCTTTAAGCTTGGGCCGCACGTGGGGGTCGATTTTCAGGAACTCTTTCTGGGGAATTATGGAATAGGAGGACCCCGAGTCAATTTCCATCTTAATAGGGGCCCCTTGTACTAATACCTCAACGAAGTAATGGGACTGTCCCGCGGACACGCTGAACACTGAGGCGTCATCCTCGCTTCCGTCCGAGACGCGGCCCACGCCGTCCTGCTTCCTCGTGGTCTGGGCGCCATCTTTGGGCCTCGCTGGACGGTCCGGTCTGGCCGCGCGGTCTTGTGACTGCCTCCGGCCCTCTTTCCGCTTTCTGCACGCCTTGGCGATGTGCCCCCGACGGCCGCAGGTGTAACACTCGGCCTTCCTGAACGGGCATCTCGCGCGCTCGTGGGCCGCTCCGCAACCCTCGCAGCGTCGACCACCCTTCCGGACCTTCTGGACCTCCTCGCCGTCGCTGCCTTCCGTAGACGACTTTGAGGCCCGTCGAGTCGCGTGCACCGACTGTCCGGTCTTCCCGTGCACCGAATTTTCCGCCTTGCCGGCTCTAGGACGCCACTCACGCCACTGGTGCATCTCGTCCACTCCGGCACTCGTGGACTCTGCGGCTTCCGCGGCCTCTATGACCTCTGCCAGCGTGGGTGGCGGCTCCTTATTCATCAAGCTGCGCTGTACCTCCTTGTCTTTCAGGCCACACAACACGCCGTCCCTGAGGACCAACTCCAGGATATCGCCCCATTTACAGGGGGCGGCGGCTATCCTCATGGCGGCCACGAATGCCTCAACCGACTCATCCGGCGCTTGGACTCGCCTCCAAAACGCGCTCCGAGCGGGAAACATTGCCCTCGAGGGGCAGAACCGCTCTCGCAGCAGTTTCATGATGTCGCTCGCCTTAAAGTCGCTCACCTTCTTCGGAGCGATTATGCCCACCAGCGTCCGCTTGGTTTCCATCCCGAGCATTCTGGTGAGGATGGCCCTCTTCCTCTCCTCGTCTTCTCCTTTGACTCTGAGTTCCACCAGGGCCGCCTGGAAATCCATCTCAAGCAGCTCCCAGTCTTGCGGTTTGGTGATGTTGAAACCGCTCTGTGCCCTGGCTGTTCCGTGGGGATCCATGATCCCACCTTCGTCGCCAATTTGGTGTATGCAAACCAAGACACAGGACACAGCCTCGGGCTGGGTTAACTCAGGTTTATTGCATCGTGGGCAGAGGGAACATGAGGTAATGGCGGATCGATAGCTCTTTATATACAGCCGTAATACATTTGAACGTGGTGCCATGGTAGCCCATTGGCTACTGTCTGCGTGACGTCATTGCAGGTCACGCCCTTCTTGTCCAGGTGTAGGTGGTGGCGGGAAAACTTCCCGCGCTGTTGCCTTTGATGAGTTCGGACCAAGAGAGCTTGGACGCTCGCTGCTGCCAGCTGGTGGTCATTAGCTCGCGTCCTATTACAGGGTTTATATGATACAGCTGAAGGTTACATTGTTGCTATAGGCAAGGTTACATTGGCTCAGATACATTGTAATCCATGTGTACAATAAAACCATCAGAACACAACAGGGCTTGAATAGTCTAACTAGGCAGCGTTGCCCATCTCTTGTCAATGATGTTATGCTGGGACTAAAACTCACCAAAGCGTCCTCAGTTGGATCCCTTGGGCAAGGTGAAAGTGGAAAGCACACATTACGGTCTGCCTAGCCCAGCGGGTGTCGTGATATTCAAATGGCTAAACAACAACAACAACAACAACACACACTCAAGTCCATTTGCATGTGTGGAATGTCATTGCGGAGACTTCTACCAATTTGCGGACTCCTCGCTGAACAATAACTCCAAAGTAGCCAAGGTATTTCCCACAATGTTCACTTTGTCATTTTTGTTAGTATCTGCATGGCTCAGCCAGCCTTGATAAACATTTTTGCAAAGTGAAACACATTCAGAATAGATGGTGGCAACTCTGTATGCAAATGATGCATTCATAAGGATCCAACTTATTCTTTGTATCATTTGCTTTGTCTATGACACCTTCTATTAATAAGAGGTTATGTGCATTCAGCCAGTCAAGGAAGATGACAGGCTGCACTCTCTTAATCACTTTATAATTGAATTCTTCTGTAAATTGTGTTTATCAGCAAAGTCCCCATCAAAAAAGGTCAGTGAAAGCATCTCCCAGATCTTTATTGCCCTTTTGATAATGAAGATTGCTCATTTGCACTTTGTTAGGGCAAGGGTTTTCTTTATGGCTCCAGTGACTGTCGTAACATTTATTTTAGATGAAATACAGTATATGTCTACAAAGCTGGCAGATCAGCCCCAAGCTCTAGAAAAAGAAAATAAGAAAATCCTAATGGCAAGTCTTCCACAAACCTTAGTCTGCCCTTCCCCCCATCACATTTAACATGAAGTGCATATAACTTTCTTCTTTGCTTTCATCAATAATGAACTCTGTTCTTGTAGCAAAGAGGGCATTATTGATTTATTGCACAGAGCACCCACTTCTGGCTTCCTGTGCTGTTCCAAAATTCACTAAACAAAATACGTCTTCAGGCACAGTATGGGTTAGGTATGAGCCCAAAGGGGAACTAATTTGCATGAACATTTTCAGTGGCCTTGAAAAGTACCCCTTTTGGGTTATTTTGAGGAAATCACATTTTTTAAAAATGGAATTTGCTCTCTTTTGCAGAAGGAAAGCAATCGGGGATTCTGGTTGTTGGGATCATGCAGAAAGAATTGCATTCAATTTTGGTTGTTTTTCTCCCTCTCCCTCCTTCATTTTTATCATCATATAATTATACTGGATTGACTGCATACTGCTTTGATGTTATCAGGAGAACAATGAGGGGGCGAGGGGGCAGTGTTACAAATTCAAAAATAAATAAATAAATAAACCATATACAAGGAAGGAAGGACAGCCAAAGAGGAGGAACAGTCATACAAAATATGGCTGTACAAAGCTCCATAATTCTACTTCAGACCCAGTTTGCCGAATTAGAATTGCTTTCTTGTTCAATGTGATCTGGATCTGCTCTAATACCAATTCAGAACAAAATCTAAATCAAAATAAGAATCTTCACACTTCTGGTTAATTTGCACTGTTTGATGTTGGCAGATTGATACGCAGCAGTCAACAGTTACAAAGCTAAACACATCTTTATTTAGTGGTATGCAATCTGAACATGTGGTAATGGCGGAGGTACAGCTCCTTTTATACAGCAACAACACATTTGAATATGGATACATGGTAGCCCATTGACCACCGCCTGCATGACGTCATTCTGAGTCACACCCTTCTTCACCAGGTGTAGCCATGGCGGGAATGTTCCCGCGGCTGACAGTAATTGGGGAATTTGTACCATGTGAGCTGAACGCTCGCAGCTGCCCTCTATGGGTAGCTAGCTTGCGTTCCATTACAGCTGAGAAACATTGTATTCATTACAACGTTACATTCTTACATTGAAGTGGTTACATTCATTCTTAAAGATATAGTGTTTCCATACACAACACCCTGAGAGGTTGAAATGATCCAATGTTTTCTTTATGGGCATGTGTTAAATTTGATGACTTGGTACTCACTTAGGGAGGATAATTCCTGCAATACTCTAGAACAGGGGTTCCCAACCTATGGCCTGTGGGCAGATCTGGCCCACAGCACCATTTCATGTGCCCCCTGCCCCTGTAAGGGCATTCTAGAAACAAAATGGCCACCCCTTTAAAGCTATTGAGACAAAATGGTTACCCCCCCCCCATGTGCAAGCTGGGCACAATGGCCATCTGGCTCTCAAAGGTGACTGAGAGAGCATGACCTTGAAAAGGCTGGGAACCCCTGCTCTAGACACATACATCTAGGGGTTATTGTTGTAGCCACATTTTACAGTTTTATATGAAATATCAAATAATATATGACATTTGAGGGCAGAGTAACTTTTCTGAGTGGATGAATCATGGCATACAGGGAGGTGTAAGACTTTTTGTACTATCCTTAAATGAATAACTCTTTCTAATATGTATGCTGTGGTGCTTGTATACTATGACCTATTGTATAAATATAGAACAAACACACCAAGCAAGAAAGACCCAAATAAATATGCAAACACAGTCTTGAAAACTGGTGCCAAAATATTTGTCTGTATGAAATATAAGTGAATGAAAAATGGCACAGGTAGATATATCTATACTTCTAAACAACACCAAGACCTCTAAACAGTCTCGCTCAAATACACATATGGTAAACTGGAAATGTAGGGTGGGGATAAAATAAATAAATTTCACTACCTAACACTTGAAGATTCACTGACAACACACTGATACACTAATACTACTCAGATAAACAAATCAATGAGAAACTGGGATAGATCCTCAGTGAAGGATGGAGATCAAACCCAATGTCATCTGGATTAAGGTATTCCCAATTATTACATATGTGCAATGCAGGGCTGGATCAATCACAAGCTGGAATTAAAATTGCTGGGAGAAACATCAACAACCTGAGATATGCCAGATGATACTACCCTAATGGTAGAAAGTGAAGAAGACCTAAATAACCTCTTGATTAAGGTGAAAGAAGAGAGTGCAAAAGCTGGCTTGAAACCTTTTGTGTTCAGGGAATGAAGAAGCAGATGAGTGAAGTAGTGAAATTCAGCTCTTTAATAGGGGGGTTTGGACACACTTTGGATGGGGCAAAACTCGGACTTATATACACTATAAACAGTAACATCAACAATAATACAACAAGCCCATTGGCTAACAGAGTGTGCACATTTTTGATCCACTTATTTGCATAAGGATAGATACATGAGAAAAGATACATTCTGCTCCTGTCAGAAAACACAGTTAACATATATAACATTCTTCCCCCCAGGTAAAAACAAAATCCTTTAACCAGGATGGTGGTCTAGTTTCCCTTCTGGGTTGGACGCTTGGCTGAACTGGCTCAGGGGCTCGTAGGATGGGTGCCCCGACTGGAGTGAGAGATTGACTAGAGGGGGAGGATTGTAAACCTGAATTAAAGCCCCCTTTGACAGATGGAGGAGCAGGGGAATGCTCAAAACCAAAATCTAATTCTGTGGATGAATAAGACAACTCAGGGTCCCTCCTGTGTGTACTAAGAGTGGAGGGCGACTCGAAGCAAAATTGGTCATCATCAGTAAAGGAATCCAGAGTGCTAGGCTGGGACAGTGTAGGGGTACACCTGGCTGGAATAGGGGAGCCTTCCACAAATTCCCCTTGAAATCGGTTCCTAGAAGACACTTCTGGGTCAATGTTGGCTGGCTGCTGACTATTACCTCTGCCCCCTAGGGTTTAAATGGGTAGGGGCCAACCCTAGCATTGAGTGTCTGTATTCGTCTTGTGGGTCCAGTACTCTGGGTCTCAATTGATCCGCATGCCTCCTCCAGATCAGACCAATGGCTGTTTCGATTCTGTAAGAAACAGGACCAGTCTGATCGATCACAAACCCAGGCACCCACGTAGGACCACCAGCTGCATAACTGCGGCAATATACAGGGTCTCCGGACGAGAAAACCTTCTGGTGTTGGATTGCTATATTTGTGCCTTTGTCCTCTACCCTAGAGGGATCCAATCTGTCCAGCAAGGATGACAGTTTCCTTCACTGGAGCAATTCAGCAGGGGACAGCCCTGAGGCAAGGGGGGTGAGCCTATAGGTGAAAAGAAACTTGCATAACTGGATCTCCAAATCCCCTTCACCCATATGCTGAAGCGCGTCTTTAGTTGTGCACACCTGCCACTCTACCTGGTCATTGGTGGCTGGGTGGAATGGGGCAGCAGTGATGTGCCTAATTGCATTCTTTTCCATGAAGGATTGGAATTTTGCAGATGTGAACGTGGATGCGTTGTCAGACACCAGCACATCTGGAAGTCCAAATGCTGCAAACAGCCTTCTTAGGTGCATTATCGTGTTGGCTGAAGTGGTATTAGGCACCCTAATCACTTCCAGCCACTTAGAGAATGAATCCACAACCAACAAAAATATGGACCTAAATGGACCTGCAAAGTCTATGTGCAACCTGGACCACGGGCTCCAAGCAGAATCCCATTCCTGAGAGGGAAGGTGGGATTGCTCTGGGCGAGAGGATTGACAACTGGCACAAGTGCCGACCATTTGTTCTATGTCTTGGTCCAGTTGAGGCCACCAAAAGTAGCTACGGGCAAGAGCTTTGGAACGGACAATTCCTGGGTGACTTGTGTGAAGTAGATGTAAAACTTTTTCCCCCGTGAGTGACAGGAATGACTACCCACTGGCCTTATAGAAGGCAACCTCATTCCACTGACAATTCCAAACGCTTGCGGTGGAATGTTCTGAATTCCTGGGCTAGAGGAGAGACAGGCCAGCCTTTTTGTACCCAAGACATTACTTTAGTCAATGTTACATCCTTGGCCGTAGCCTTGGCTATATCTGAGGGGATGACTGGGGGCGAGTTGAAAACCTCAATCATGAGGACCTGGTGGTCACTTTCGATCTTGCATTCAGCTTCCCTGACCCCTGGCAGTGGAGAACATGACAGTGCATCAGCGTGGCTGATGTTCTTGCCAGGCCTGTGCACCAAAGTAAAATCTTATGCATTTAGGGGCCAGAATTTGAGCCGTGGGCTTCCCATTCACAAAGATTCCAAGGAGGGGCTTGTGGTCAATTACAATGGTAAAAGGTCTTCCATAAAGATAATCGTGGAATTTCTTAGTGCCAGCCATGATTGCCAACGCCTCCCTGTCTGTCTGAGCATAATTTTTCTCAGGCTTTGAGAGAGAATGGGAATAGAATGCTACGAGGGCTTCCCTCCTGTCATTTAGTACATGGCATAACACAGCTCCCACCCCCACAGGGGATGCATCACACACAAGTACAACTTCCTTGTTAGGATCAAAATGTGTTAATACAGCATCCGAAGATAGCAGCCTTTTAAGTTCTAGGAACGTTTTCTCCTGGCAATGGCCCCAGTGCCAAACAATATATTTCTTAAGAAGCCGATGTAATGGTTCGGCAACTGAGGCTTTGCAATGGAGAAAAGTTTGATAGAAGTTTAACAATCGTAGAAATGATTGCAATTTGACTTTACATTTTGGCCTGGGTGCATTTCACATGGCCGCCACCTTGGAGTCAGAGGGCACGATACCTTGGGGTGTAATTTGGTACCCCAGGAACTCCACTTCCTGTGGCAAAAACCCACATTTGTCTCTTCTGAGATGAAGACCGACCCTCTTGAAATGTGAGACGACTCGATCAAGCCTGGTCGCTAGTTCGACGGTGTCCTTAGCAGTGTACAGGACATCGTCAAAATATGGCAGGACACCGGGCAAACCTTTTAAAATACATTCTACAAGAGATTGAAATATTCCGGGGACCTCATTCACCCTGAATTGTAGTCGAGTTACCTTAAGTGCCCCCTATGCATTACTATGGTATGGGCTATGGCAGCAGCAGGAGACACAGTCAATTGTTGGTAAGCCTGGGCAAGGTCAAGTTTTGCGAAGCAATTTCCTCCATGCAAGGAGGCAAGAAGGTGGCTTACCACGGGCACAGGATATGCGTTCGGGTGAATAGCTTTATTGATGGTACACTTGTAGTCAGCGCATATCCTGACCTCCCTGTTACTTTTCAAAGCAGTCACTATTGGTGTCTCCCATTCTGCGGAGTCCACTGGCACTAGGATCCCCTGCCCCACCAGTTTGTCCAGCTCGGCTTCTATCTTCTCCTTTAAAGCAAAGGGTACCCAGCGTGGCTTCATCTGGATGGGCCGGACGGTTGGGTCAAGCTCAAAGTCCACAGGGGGCCCTTTGAATAACCCTAAACCCTTTTTGAACACCTCAGGATGAGCAGCACAAACGTCGCAGATTGGTTCAGCGTCTATTGCGTGAATGCCAGAAAGCCGGATTCCCAGGTGCCTAAACCATTGGGTCCCAATTAGGCAGTTAATGCCCTGCTTAACTACAACCAATGGCAAGGAAGTGCAAATGTTTTTGAATTTGACCAAGAAATTTCCCACCCCCAGGACCGGAATCTGGTAATCTTGCACATCCCGGAGGGAAGTTTTAAAAGATTTGATCTTGGGCCAAGAGGCAGGGAGAATTCTCAAGAACTCCCGCTATGGGATTATGGAAAAGGTAGGGGATGTCCTGCAGGCTCAGGTCTGCGAAGAAATGCTCACTGACAATGCCCACTTGGCACAGCTCAGGCTCTGGTGACACTTTGGTGATGGACGTTTTGTGATTATGACTCTTCTTGGACTCAGGTGCTGGAGATCTTTGCTTTCGCTGTCGGCATACTTTAGCAATGTGCCCTCGTCGCCTGCAGTTGTGGCATTCTGTGGTGTGGAAGGGGCACTTCCTGCGGTCATACCGGGCTCCATCACACTTGCAAAATAATTTCTTCTCCCGATCGTCACGGTGCTCTCGGTGCTTTCGTCAGACCACTCGCACTTCTCCCTCTGTGTCGCTGGACTCCGATGAAGAGGTGGAACCAGGCAATGCTGAGGAGGATGAAGATGAATTTTGCTGAGCTTGCACAGCTGAGTCGGTGGCACTGGTGGTGGAGTGGTGATGCCGGAAAAGGTTGTGCGGCCTCAGACGCTACTGCCTCTTCTAGGACAGCCTTGAAAGTTAGCATCTTCCTGATCATGAGGCAACATTGAGCATCTTCATCCCTCATGCTAGCCAGCAGATGGTCCCTGAGTGCTTCTTCGATATTGTCCCACTTGCACGGGGCGGCAGCAATGCGCAGAGCATCGTAGTAGTCTGCAATGGACTCCCCAGGTCGCTGCTCCCTTCTGTGGAAGGCCACCCTGGCTGGAAAGATTGAGACCTCTGGCTGCAGGTGTTTTCCTCAGTGTGGACATGATTTCTGCGAGCGGCACCACATCCATGTCCCTTGGGAGAATGAGGTGGGTTTCCAGCTCAAGCGTCTCAGAACGGTGCTGAGCGAGAAAACAGGAGCACTTCTGGTCTTCGTTGGTGAGCTTCTGTGAGGCCATTGCGTGGCGGAATCAGTGTTTGTATGTTGCCCATTTCTCTGGACACACTGGGTCAAATGGGCCGATGTTGCTGCCATGCGGGGACACCATCCCACCTTCGTCGCCAGTTTCGTGTTCAGGGAATGAAGAAGCAGATGAGTGAAGTAGTGAAATTCAGCTCTTTATGAGTGGGGTTTGAACACACTTTGGATGGGGCAAAACTCTGACTTATATTCACTATAAACAGTAACAGTAACAATAATACAACAAGCCCATTGGCTAACAAAGTGTGCACATTTTCGATCCACTTATTTGCATAAGAATAGATGCATGAGAAAAGATACATTCTGCTCCTACAACAAGCCCATTGGCTAACAAAGTGTGCACATTTTCGATCCACTTATTTGCACAAGAATAGATACATGAGAAAAGATACATTCCACTCCTGTCAGAAAACACAGTTAACATACATAACAAAACTCAACATAAAAAACCCCCAAATAACGGCAACAGGTCCTATCACTCCTTGGCAAATAGAAGGGGGAAAAATGGAAGAAGTGACAAACTTTACCTTCTTAGGATCCAAAATCTCTGCAGATGGTGACTGCAGCCATGAAATAAAAAGGCACTTACTTCTTGGGAAGCAAGCTATGAGAAACCTAGGGAACATAATTAAAAAGTAGAGCCATCACCCTGCCAACAAAAGTTTGCATAGTCAAAGCAATGATATTCCCAGTAGTAATGTATGGTTGTGAGAGCTGAACCATAAGGAAGGCTGAGCACAGAAGTATATATGCCTTTGAAATGTGGTGCTGGAGGAGAATTTTGAGAGTCCCCTGGACAGCAAAGAGATCAAATAAATTGATCCTGAAGGAAATTAACCCTGACTGATCCTGGGAATAACAAATATTGAAGCTGAAGCTAAAGTACTTTGGACACCGAATGAGAAGAGAGGACTCACTCGAGAAGGCCTTGATGCTGGGAAAGATCGAAGGCACAAGGAGAAGGGGGCAGCAGAGGATGAGATGGCTAGATGGCATTGTTGATGCAATGGGTGTGGAGCTGAACGGATGGTGGATGATAGAGGTGCTTGGTGTGCAATTGCCCATGGGGTTGCAAAGGGTTGGATATGACTGTGCGACTGATGAACAACAATTATTTACATATTTGTAAGCTGGCAGGTCAGAAAACATATCAGTACATTCAAAACATGTGATATGAGAGAAGAGTTTCATAAATACCAAGGACTGTCTGAAAGACAAAAATGTGATCACTACTTCAGATTAAGCCTGAACTTTCTCTAGAAATAAAAAATGACTAAGCAGAGGTTATCACAATTTGGACATCTCATGAGATGATGAGACTCATGGAAAAGCAAATAATGTTGAGAAAGGCTGAAGGCAGTAGAAAAAGAGGAAGACCTAATATGAGATGGAACCAATAAAGGGAGCTATGGCCTTGAAGGGGTAAGACCTGAGCAGGATTATTGATAACGGAATCTCATGGAGGCCATTGGTACACAGGGTCATTGTATGTCAGAGGGAACCTGATGGGAGTTGGCCGTTTTTTCTGTTGCAGCCTTCTTAATCTATGAGGTTTTCCTCCCCCTGATCATTTATATCTTCTCCTTTTAAAGTTGTTGTTGTTGCAATGGTAAAATTCTTCTTTCATGTCCCGATCAAACCCTGGACTGCCAAAATGAAGCTACTGTACTTACTTTCTTGGCTTTGTTGATGGCCAAACTTAAGTGCATTCCTCTTGCTAATATGCATGCTAACATCAGTGCATGTTTATGGCAGTAACTGACAGACCAGTAAATGAGCTGGATTTTGCATCTCTCCACATTCACACAGTGTGTTATTGTCTGTCAGAGGAACCTTTGACCACTGACTGTGGTGGTTTAGCAGTTAAGATGCAGAACCTGATGCCTGGAAGGTTGGCAGGTTAGCAGTTCAAGAGCTGAGTGCTGCACGATGGAGTGACCACCTGTCATCTGTCCCAGCTCTTGCCAACATAGCAGTTCAAAAGCAAGAAATTGCAAGTAGATAAATAGGTATGCTTTTGGCAGGAAAGGTTACAGCAGTTCCATGTGCTCATGTGTCTAGTTATGCCTGCCACAGACAGCAGACTGTGAAAGAAGGCAGGATGTTGCACTTCCATTTGTTGTGTTTTAAAAGTAAATTTTACTCACACTACTTTTACATTTGCTTGAATGTGGTAACTAAATTTGCAGTGTTTTGAACACAGCTATTTATTTATTTAGCTGCAGGGCACCTTGCATTCAGCAAGGGAGAAAGGCTGGGCATAAATAAAATATAATAAACTATAACAGGAACAAAATAAAACAAAAACAAAATAGCACAGAGGTAATTAGTAGTCTTGGCACCCAGGGCAAATGGCACTGTTTTCTACATGTGTTACCTTCTAGAAACATAATAGGAAGAGTAAGTACCTGAAAAAGATGTAACTATGGTACAACAACTGGGTATTGCTTTAGGTCAGGGGTTTTCAACCTAGGCCTGTGGGCTGGCACCAGCCTGTGGCATCATTTAATGTGGCCCGCATTGCCATCACTGCTGCCATGGAAGTGGACGCATTTATGACAGCTGTAAATGCACCCACAGCTGTTGTAAATGCATTTATTACAGCTGTGGATGTGTTTTACAGCAGTGTTTATGGCAGGGAAACCAGCAGTATGGCCTGCTCAGCTGTCTGAGAACCCCTGCACTAGGTTGTCAAGATAGAGCATGGGTTCTCAACTTATGGCCCATGGGCCAGTTCTGGTCCATGACATCATTTCATGTGGCCCATGCCTTCGCTCCAGTTGCGGCTTCCACCTAAATCCTTACCTCCTCCACTTGGCTTGGCATGTCCCTAGTTGCGATCCGTAGGGACATGGCAAGCAAAGGATTGAGGTGGTGGCGGCGGAAGTAGAAGCAGCAGCTTCCCATGGCTTGCCCACGGCTTTCCTGGGGGCCGCTCTGACCAAGCACGGGCAAGAAAGACAGCCAAGACTCCTCCATGCAGCTTCTCTAGGCTGGTAAGCAGGAAAACAGTATATGGGGTGGAGTGGTGAGGGCTCAGGTTGGTCCGGTTGGTAGTGGGGGGAGGGGAGTGTGGGGGCTGAGGGTGGTCCCACTACTGCCACCACCACCCCAGGCAGCAGCAGTGGGACCACCTTGAGCCCCTACCACTCCCTCCTACCACCATGGCCGGTGGGGGGTGGTCTCCCCCACCAACATTCTGAGGGGCCATGGTCCAGCCCACAGTAGTTTTAAAAGGTTGAGGACCCCTGCGATAGAGAGTGCACCCAAATTTTGAGGTGAATGTAGTAGTTAGTGACAATGAGCAGCAAAATGTTCTGACCCTGTTCATCCCCCTCCCCCTCTTTTGAGAAAGCATAAACTTTCTCTTTTCTTTTGGGGAGGGGACACACATTTCCTGCCATGGAGGGCTGTAAAAAAGCCTCAGGGCTGAGTGGGTAGGAGACAGTGTTGTTGCTAGTTATGGCTCTGCTAGGTGGGACTGTGTTACTATTGGAGATTGTTACATCCACTCATTCGTGTGGTTACAAATACATTCAGTACACAACATCTCTCCCCCCTAAGATGGGACAAAGTCCCTCAACCAAACTGGTTTTCCGCATGTGCGTTTTGGGCGTGTGGCCGTTATGCTTGACTCAGCCGTGCCCCCTCGTCTGTGTCCTCCTGGCTCTTGTCCTGCAATTGGAGAGGATGATTCGTTAGTGACTCGCTGTGGACTTGCAGCTTTGGTTTGGGTAGGAGAAGGGGGAGGAAGGTTTTCTGATGCGGATGTGGGCAAACCGGGGGCATTAGGGACTAAAGAAAAACCCCGCTCTTCGCTTGGACGGGTGGGGGAACACTCCGAAAACCCCCCATTTCAGTTTGGTAACTCAAAATCTAACTCCGGGGCAACAGGGGCAAACTCATTCCTCTCTTTGAAAGGACTGGGGGAAACTGGCGTATCTAAAGGATATGGGTTTGAGCTTGTGCCTACCCCCCTTGTTTGGCACTGTTGCCCTTTGTTTTCTCCCCCTTGGGATAAGCGGGTGGGGGAGAACCCTAACGTTGAGTTTTGCTGCTGGGAACCTCTGTCCGGCCCCCCAATCACTCGATGCCTTAGTTGGTCAGCGTGCCTTCTCCAGAGGAGACCCATGTTGGTCTCGACACAGTAGGACACTGGTCCCATTTGATTAATGACTACACCCGGCACCCAGGCTGGCCCTGTAGTAGTGTAGTTTCTGCAATGTACAGGTTCACCTATCTGGAAGATTTTTGTGGGGCTGTGCTCAATGTTTCTTCCCCTATCCTCCACCCTGGTGGGATCCAACCTGGTTAACAATGAGTGCAATTTCCTCTTCATGAGGAGTTCAGCAGGGGAGAATCCTGATGCCAATGGCGTCACCCGGTATGCCAACAAAAACTGGCAGAGCTGCCGGTCCAGATCCCCTGGTTCCATGCGCCACAGCCCCTCTTTCATTGTGCGTACCAGGCGTTCCACCTGGCCATTAGTTGCAGGGTGAAAGGGGGCTGAGGTAATGTGCCAAATGGCGTTGGACTCCAAGAACGCCTGGAACTCGGCCGACGTGAAGGTACTCGCATTGTCACTCACAATGACGTCAGGTATCCCGAAGGTACTTATCAGCCTGTGCAGGTGTTTTATGGTTGCAGCTGATGAGGTGCTGCGCATTGGAATCACCTCTAACCACTTGGAGTATGCATCCACTACCAGCAGGAAAAAGGAACCCCTGAATGGACCTGCGAAGTCTATGTGGAGGCGGGACCACGGCCCCCTAGCTGTGTCCCATTCTCTGTGTGGAAGGCGGGACTCCTCAGGGCGAGAGCTCTGGCAACTTTCGCAGGTGTTCACCATGTGTTCAATGTCTGCGTCTAGCTGTGGCCACCAGAAATAGCTTCGGGCCAGCGCCTTAGAGCGCACAATCCCTGGGTGGCTGACATGTAAAAGCCGTAGCACCCTTGCTCTTAATGCTTCTGGGACCACCACCCTCTCCCCCCACAGAAGACACCCCCTTTCTGTGGACAACTCAACCCTCTTCCTGAAAAATGCAGCAAACTCGTCTGCGGGGGTAGCCGTGGGCCACCCCTTCTGTACCCAGGATCTAACAAGGGCTAAAGTTTTATCCTTTGCCGTGGCTGCAGCGATTTCCACGGGAAGTATGGGGGGTGCATCTAGAGCTTCTATGAGGAGGACTTGGCTGTCTTGCTCTATCTCACACTTTGGGTCTCCCAGCTGGGGAAGAGGAGACCTTGAGAGTGCGTCCGCGTGGCTTATGTCTATCCCGGGGCGGTACTCTAATGAACCCTTGTATGCATTGAGGAAAATAGCCCACCGAAGCATCCTAGGGGAGAGGATCTGTGGAGTGGGCTTGTCTGAGGTGAAAATACCCAATAGTGGCTTGTGGTCGGTTACAATGGTGAATGGACGACCATACAAAAAATCATGGAACTTCTTTGTGCCCGCCACAATAGCAAGGGCCTCCCTATCTGTTTGGGCATAATTTCGTTCTGCCTTGGACAATGATCTCGAATAGAAGGCAACTGGGGCTTCTCGCCCACCCTCTAACACGTGGCAAAGGACCGCCCCCACCCCCACTGGTGAGGCGTCGCAGACCAAGACTACTGGCTTCTTTGGGTCGAAATGGGTTAGAATAGCCTCTGAGGAGAGGAGCTGCTTGAGTTCCCTGAAAGCCCGCTCCTGATTCTCCCCCCACCGCCAAACCGCATCCTTCTTCAGCAGCCTATGCAGGGGCTCTGCAATCAATGCTTTCCTGGGCAGGAAAGAATGGTAAAAATTCAGCAGCCCCAGGAAGAACTGTAGCTCTGGTTTCGCGGTGGGGCGAGGGGCGTTTTGAATGGCTGAGACTTTGGACTCAGCGGGTTTCACCCCCTCAGTGGTTATACGGAACCCCAGAAACTCAACTTCCCTGGCCAGAAACACACATTTGTCCCTCCGCAGCCTCAACCCCCCGGATTCGAAGACTGTAAGGACCTTATCTAGTCTCTGGGCCAGTTCTGATTTGCTCCCCCCAGATATCAATATGTCGTCGAAGTATGGCAAGACCCCCGGTAACTTCTTCAACAAACGTTCCACAAGGGACTGAAATATCCCCGGTGCCGAGTTCACCCCAAACTGTAGGCACGTTACCTTGAATGCCCCCTTGTGAGTTACAATGGTTTGCGCAGCAGCTGTAGCTGGGGTTACTGATAGCTGCTGGTACGCCTGCGCCAGATCTAATTTGGCGAAGAACTTTCCCCCATGTAAAGTAGCGAGCAGATGGCTAACTACCGGCACCGGATAGGCATTAGGGCGGATTGCCTTGTTAATTGTACACTTGTAGTCAGCGCAAATCCGCACCTCCCCATTTGCCTTCAACGCTGTAACAATAGGAGTCTCCCACTCTGCAGAGTCCACAGGCACTAAAATCCCCTGACCCACCAGTTTGTCCAGTTCTGCCTCAATTTTGTCCTTTAGGGCGAATGGAACCCGACGTGGCTTGAGTCTAATTGGGCGGAAGAAAGAAACTGGGGGCCCCTTGTACTTCCCGAGCCCCTTCTTGAATACCTCGGGGTGTGCGTCGCACACTGCCTGGATCTCATCCCCCCCGATGGCATGGACGCCGCCTATGAAGATGTCCAGGGGTTTGAACCATTGTGTTCCCAGGAGATTACACCCCCTCCCTTAGAACTACTAGAGGGAGTTTCCTCCTGAGTCCCTTATACTGTATCTCGAAGTCCCCGACCCCCAACACTGGGATCCCATTTCCCTGTACGTCTCTTAAGTTCGCCCTCATCTCTTTGAGTTTGGGTCGCTCCTTGGGGGGAATGCGCAAAAACTCCTTATGGGAAATGAGGGAGTATACAGACCCCGAGTCTATTTCCATCTTAACAGGAACCCCTTGCAACAGTACCTCGACATAAAAACGTGGTTGCCCTAGAGGCACACTGTGGACGGCCAAGTCGTCTTCCGCATGTACTCTTCGGTACACGTGGTCCCCCTCTGGGTCGTCGCCACCATCGCAGACTCTGCCAATGCCATCCCGTCTCCTCGTGGGGCGCTTGCTCTTGTCCCGGCATTGCTTGCAGACCCTGGCGATGTGGCCCTTCCGTCCACAGTTGTGGCACTCAGCCTTCCTGAATGGGCACTTGCTCTGCTCATGGGACGTTCCGCAGCCATCGCAGCGCCAACCCCCTTTCCCTTTCTTCTCGCTCAGCCCCTTTCTGACTTTCCGGACTCCCTCATCTTCACTGGAGCCTGGGGTGGCGGAGGCCTCTGAGGATGTGGGCGAGCGCGGGGCAGGGGGCGCCCTCCAAGTTGCCTGGACTGCGGATGCAGCTGCCTCTACTTGTGGTGGCTTTGCTTTGAGAAGCTTGTACCCGGCCCTCGTGGACTCAGCAGCTAGGGCCTCTTGTAGTACCTCTTTGAAGGTGAGGTCGTGGCCTCGGGTCATGAGTTTCCTTTGGGTTTCCCCATCTCTCATCCCGCAGAGTATCCTGTCCCTCAGGGCCACGTCTAGAATTTCCAGTCATTTGCATGGGGTTGCCGCCAAACGGAAGGCCGCTGCATACTCGGATACGGACTCACCCGGCTTTTGGTCCCTCCTCGCGAACGCAGCCCTGGCAGAGAAGAAGGATACCTTGGGCTTGAAGTGGTTTCTCAGGGTTGCCAGCAGTTCAGTTACCGAAACCTGTTCCACCTCTCGTGGTGCCACCAGGTGCATCAGCGCTTGCACTGCGTGGAAACCGAGCATCGTGATGAGAAGACCTCTCTTCTTTCCCCGTCGGTGATGCCGGCAAATGCTACCGTACTCTTGAAATGCATTTCGAACCAGTCCCATCGCTCGGGGTGGGTCACATCGAACACCGGTTGCTGTGACTGTGTCTTGTCCCCGTGGGAATCCATTATCCCACCTTCGTCGCCAATTTAGTGTTTGAGAATCAAGACAATGGAGACGGCTGTAAGCTAGCCTATCACATCTTTATTGCATGGAGTACAGTACGAACATGTGGTAATAGTGGACAAACAGCTCCTTTTATGCGGTGGCTATACAATTGAATATGGCTCTTCGACAGGCATTGGCTACTGTCCAAGTGACGTCATCCTTGGTCACGCCTTTCTTGTCCAGGTGAGGTGAGCGCGGGAATCTTTCCCGCGCAGCTGAAGGCATTTGAGGAATGTGTACCATGTGAGCTGGGCGCTCGCTACTGCCCCCGGTGGCCACTAGCTCGCGTCCTCATACAGAAGGTTACAGTGTTACTATTGGAGATTGTTACATCCACTCATTCGTGTGGTTACAAATACATTCAATACGCAACAGACTGGAGGAGGACTTCAATTATTGGCAGCAGTGCTGGCTCTTTGGCTATAAACACAGATGCATACTGAACCCTAGAGTTGGATATGACTGACATTTGAGCAAGGGCAACCTTTATCTTTACTAATTACAAGGGGCATGCACAGTGGCTTCGTGATTAAGGCACTGAGCTTGATGACCATAAGTTTGGCAGGACAGCAGGCTGAGACCCAAGTGCTGTGTGACGGAGTGAGCTCCCGTCACCTGTCTTAGCTCCTGCCAACCTAGCAGTTTCAAAGCAAGAAATTGCAAGTAGATAAATAGGGACCACTTTGGTGGGAAGGTAAACAATGTTCCATGTGCTCTGGCATCTAGTCATGCTTGCCAGGTGACCACAGAAACATCTGAAGATGCAGACAGCACTGGCTCTTTGGCTGTAAATGGAAATGAGCACTGCCCCTTAGAATTGGATATGACTAGTTTTCGAGCAAGGATGACCATCTTTTAATTACAAGGGGGAGGAAGAAAATGCCCTACACTTCTTCAGGGAGGTGTGCTAGTGATGGGTCCTACAACTTAAAAAATTGTTACGTCCTTTGTGACATTGCTCACATATAAAAATCAAAACAAAACATATAAAAGAGTCTCGGTAATCTCTGTGCATGAAGAAGGAAGGGAAAAAGAGAAAAGATGCTTTTTAAAATGATACAATTTTTATATTTGGGACAGAGAAATCATTATGGAGAACATTACATTTTAAGCAGCATTCACATGACTGGCTGTGAGTTATAGTATCCTAAGTTTTATCTCACACATATACAAACAAAATGTACATAGTAGAGCATCTCCGGAGGGCAAACTATTACTCTTCATTCATATCAGAAGACAAAAGAGTACTCCCAGCAGTATTTAGTTGAGCCTATAGTGATATGAAACAACTTCACAGTTTGCTAAAGATGGCTCAAATGAAGTCTTAATATGACACATTAAGAGATTGCAACCTTGAGGGGGCAGCTTTCCTTGAAATTAGCACAGAGCTGCTTAAAGGCAAGGTGAAAGTAGGGCAGATCAGTTGAAAGTAGGTCTGTGCTTTGAATTTCACAATTGATGGCAAAGCAACCATCACTCATGCTCCAGGTAAAAAATTGGATTCCGTTTTAATAAGAGTTTTAAATGTTTGCTTCTGTGGAAGTAGAAGTCAAGTGAAATATTAAGCTTTCCCTTCCAGTGGTTTTACAGTACAGAGTTTCAGACTACCTACGCTTCAGTTTAGATCAAAGGCAGTGGGTAGGCAAGCAAAGATAGCCATAGTCGTAACATCACAAATGACTATCATTCCAACTGCCTTCCTCTAGTTTGCACTCATTCTTTCCATGTTACATCTACAGCAGCCAGTAGAAATTGATCGACTTTGCAGGCCCCTTTGAGTGGAGTGAACTGACATCTGCTGCATACAATTGGTGTATGTCCAAACACTCTGCTACACAGTCCACCGTCAGCTGTGCACAAAATTATACAAAGCACAGGTTGCAGAGAAAATAGTTAGGCTCAAAGCCAGAAATTGTATTACCTCCAGCTATTTGGAAATGCTTTAAAAGGATTGAGATGTATAGCTGCAAACAAAATAAACCCTGCCAACAATGCATGGAGAATGCAAGGGCCTAAGAGGTGATGGTCCTTGGCTCTTGTGGATCAGTGCAGCATGGAAGATAATGGGTATCTCTAAGTCTTGGTCACCCTAGCTCGAAAGCCAGTCATACCTGACTCTAGGGTTTAGTGCTCATCTCTGTTTATAGCCGAAGAGCCAGCGCTGTCTGTGTTTGCAGACATTTCTGTGGAAATGTGGCAGGCATGCCTAGACACTGAAGTACACAGAACACTGTTTACCTTCCCACCAAAGTGGTCCCTATTTATCTACTTGCAATTTCTTTCTTTCGAACTGCTAGGCTGGCAGGAGCTGGGACAGAGACAGGCGCGTATTCCATCATGCAGTACTCAGGTTTTGAACTGCTGACTTTCTGCCTCCCAGTAAGCATCTTAACCACTTGAAAAACTGCAGTTCCTCTAAGTCTAACCAATGATAGATAGATTGATAAATTGATAATAACTTGAGCTTGTGTTTCTAGTATAAAAAGAGAGAGGAGAATTAGAGACCAACCTTAATTTTAAAGGTTCTGATACCTACCTGACTTAGCAGTTCGAAAGCAAGAAATTGCAAGTAGATAAATAGGGGCCACTTCGGTGGGAAGGTAACAGTGGTCTGTGTGCTCCGGTGTCTAGTCATGCCTGCCACATGACCACAGAAACGTCTGCAGAAGCAGACAGCACTGGGCTCTTCGGCTTGGAAACAGAGATGAGCACTGCACCCTAGAGTCGGATACGACTAGCTTTCAAGTAAGGGAAACCTTTACTTTACCTACCTACCTGACTCCAATATTTTACTGAATGGGTAGGAATTATATTTTTATATTTATTTATTTATTCAACACATTTGTATACTGCCCATCTGGAGAAGAAAATTTTCCACTCTGGGTGTTTCATAGCTCTAAACTGAAATTAAAGACAAAACAAAACAATAAAGATAAAAACATATATTATACAACACCTCTATCTGTGGCAACATAATATAAATAAAAATCAATCTAAAAACAAAAAAACAAATAGTTGAACTTTGGGTCTGGATTGCCATTCAGGCCAACTTACTTGTTTTCATAGTTATGTAATTTCACTACATTGGTACTTTTAATTTGAAAATCACCCCAATAGCACTGCCAGTTAGGATGTCATCTTCTCTTCTCTCTTCTTTGCTTCCTCTTTTACCTCACCGGGTGTCAAGGGAGGTGCAAAGTTCTTGTTCTGGCACTTCTAGAAGCCTCCACCCAATGTTATTTGGTGTTCTTATACTATTTCCCTGATGCTATATCTCCATCTTCCTCTGTGTTTGCCTCATGGTCTTTGTCCTTTCCTCTTTCCCACATATGCTTTGTAAAGTATGAAATTCCAAGACATTTCTCCAAATAGGCAGACCACTTTATTTGTTGTCTCTGTAGGTAGTGCAAGATTGGTTCTCTTCCCATTCTTTCCCTTATAACTTCATTCCTGATTTTATTCCCTCCAGTCCAGCAGCCTTCCTCAGACATCTCATTTCTATGGTGACCAATTTTTGCTTATGTTTTGTTGTAAGTGTCCATGTTTGGCATGAATGAATATGCTTTGTATGAGATGTTTCTTTGTGTTGATTGGTATTGCCTTGTGTTGTAAGAGCAGAGCTAACTGTCCCAATATTTGGTTTGCTTTACTGCACCGTAGGTTAATTGGGCTGTGGTGAAGTTGCAACAGGTCCAGCAAGCTGGCAATGGATAACCCATTGCTAAAAAATACAAAAGGGTTAGGAAGTATATGATAAAAATATTATAAGTAGGAAACAAAAGAAAATTCAATCTTTGCCCTAAATTCTGTGCACCATATTGGGCAAAATGATTGAAAAGTAGTCTTCATTTGGGTATAAAAGCAGTTAAACACAAGTACATTCAGTGGAAAAGCTAATGCAATCCTAGGCTGTATCAACAAAATATATTGTGCACAGCTTAAGTAAAACAGTAATACCAACCTATTCTGGTTTCATCAAACCACTGCTAGAATATTGTGTCTGTCACTTGACACCATAGTTTGAAAAAGATGGCAACAAGTTGGAACATGCGCAGAGAAAGGCAGCCAAGTGATAAAGGATCTGGAGATCAAGCCTTGTGAGGAATGGTGAGCGAGTTGGATATTTTTAGCCTCCAGAAGATTGAGAGGTGTCATGGCAACCATCTTCCAATAAAGGAAGAGCTGTCATGTAAAAAAATGGAGCAGGCTTGTTTTCTATGGCCAGAATCTTATTGCGCAACACAGGTGGTGGGTGGGACAAGAACTCAATCCCTATCCACATTTTGTGGCTCTCAAAGTTTTCCTCAGTATTAAGGGGATCCCAGAAACCTTTGGAGGGAAGAATAGAAAACCACCCCCAAATAACCACAGCTGATGACATCATCTGAGTTGTACTGTATGTAGCTACACAACAGGATTCCAGCCTATGACTCCATGTAAAGATCCAAAAATAGTAGCTTCCAATTATAAAGATGCTGACTAAATGCTGAAAAGAACCTCCTCAGAGTAAGAGCTGTTTGAAGTGGAATAGATTCCTTTGAGAGGTGGTAAACCCACCATCAATGAAGTTTTTAAACAGAAGGGGAAGGCCAGCTGCCAAAGATGATTTAGTGGTTGATTTTCTGCTTTGGCTGACAGTTGGATTTGATGACCCTTGAGGTCTGTTCCACCTCTACAATATTATGGAAAGCAAAGTTTTCTGCCTCTCAGCAGCTTAAAGGCAATCAAGCTAATTAATCAGAGCGGCCAACAAATGGAATGCTTCAGTGGTTGAAGCTACTCTTGAGTGTAGTTTATATCCCAGTCTTGAGAACTCCTTGACCTGCAGACTCAAGTGGATCACCTCAGATAGGTTGCTAATTTTGCTCTGACAAGAGCTAAGATTGGGCTTTGTAAAGCTCAAAGCATGCTGGCAACATTTAATGTTATTCAGTTTGGTATGTTGCTCACAAAACTTGTATTAAATGAACTCAAATCAGAATTTTATTTCCACATCAGTATTATCTTGTTAGATGAGGTCCAACCACTGGAATTCCTGAACTAAATCAATATTCTTCTTTCGTGTCTAGATCAGACATTAAACTGCATAAATGAACCCACCTTTTGGTGAATTCCATAGTTCCTTTTGCCTGATCCAGTGTGAGAAAGATTAGCCTGCACATCAAGGTTGCCGTTGACTGGGGTATGCCTGATAGTGACTCAAAAATATCATAATCTTTGAGGAGGCTCTTTCTCTGTCAATATGAACACTAAATCAATATGCAGAATGGGGATATTGCTTTGTCTCCTGCTAATGCAAAGGAGACAAGCAGGTTTGGTGTCAAAATCTGGTATGTTTGAGTACCTACTTAGATTCCAATGTCTGCTAACTTATCTTGGCAACCATGGACTTGCTCATTGGATCTGGTAAACTACCATTTTCACTTCACTTCAGGATACTATGAGAAATCAAAACTGCTGTCCACAGTAGGACCAATAATGTACTAGAGCAGTGGTTCCCAACGTGGGGCATGCACCCTTTGTGTGTGTGTGTGTGCGTGTGTGGGGGGGATTCAATTCCAAGAAGTACATTCGTTGATCACTGCTTTGAGGAATTGAATTCTGGGAATTGAAGTCCAAAAACCAAAGGTTAGGATGCACTGCACTAGAGGTACATCCCATTAGTCAATCTCAGACACAGAGGTGGCAAGTAATTACTTACAATTTACTCCTCTAATTAGGGGTTATGAGAAACTCATTAAGTTACATTTTAAACATGTAAGTTATATTTTTAACACTCCCTAGTTCTTTTGGAAAGTTATTTTTCAGAACATTTCTAAGTATTGTTAAGGTACAATATTACAACTGGCCACCAGAGAAAACCAAAGATCATTTCCTTGTATTTTTAAAAAAATTCCAGAAAAATGCAATGTATTGATATGGTGCTACAATGTAGTAGCTACACAATGAATTACTTTATGTGGATATATATGATCAATAATAATACTAACTTTAAGCTAATAAGTAATGCAACACACGTTCAAAAATATGACCTAAACTCTGCTAAGGCAATGTGACGCATCTAAAAACTAATGTTTCTAGGTGCCTACTGCTGGCATTTGGGGGACTGGTACGGAGGTAGACCACATGACATTTTGTCAGTTATGGTGCCAGCATGGAAAAGAGTCACATTTACAGCAATGTGAGTTGCCAGAAGCCTGGGTTGTGAGATTGGAGTGAACGTTTATGCCAATCCATCCTAATTTTATTAGCAAAGCTGCCCTCCATGGAAAACTATCTAGTGCTGCACTTGTGGCTACTGAAGAGTTGTTATCATTCTGAAAACTGGCAGTAAAGGAAAAAAAGAAAAAGAAAACTGTTCATTAACCATGAAATTCATTTGTATATGAAGCTAAAAGGGTAAACTCACTAAATGTGCTTACAGAAGCTCTCTAGAGCTGGCTTCCATACATGCCAGACCTACTGGCAAGCTGGGTCTCTAAGTAAGATGCAGCACGAAAAACTAGAAGTTACGTCAGAGAAAGGAATGAAGGGAGTCTAAATCAATCTGCATGTAGATCTAGAAAGGACAATAAGGGGAAACATACATGTAGCAATGTCTCTGCCCATCCCCAACCCCCATGCCAGAACAGAACATTTGTCTTTTGCAATAGTTAAAACTGACAGAGCACTAAATATTATGGGGAATATTTCAACTATATCAATGAGTTTTTAAGAACTGACTTTCTAAACTTTGACTCAGGATTGCTGACCTGAATGCATTTTTTTTGCCCTTAAGAAAACAAACCCCTACATATTTTTAACAATAGATACCTATTAGCAACAGTGCTGTCTCTCCTTACATGTGGTTACTGTAATTCTCATTTCATTGTTTCAGCAATTGATTGCCGCAATTCAACAACATAGGCCTCTGGATTGATCCCTGAAGAAAACCTGCTTATGACTTCCATCTCACTGCACAGCAATCTATTAATTTGTTCTCTTCACGTGCAGCTTTTCAATAACTTGTGATGAAACTGCCACCAGCCTTACTGAAGAAATCATGCCCATGGCTGGCCAGAGTTTGGGATGGGCACAGCAAGTGAGAATGCATATGGGCTCTCTGTTAATGGAACTTTGCCACTTGCCATTTCCGCACATTAATTATGACCTTGTGACAGGGTGTCGTGCCGTTCATGTAATTGTGTGGCTGAACCCCTACCAAGGGAATGATTGTGAAAACCAACAAAGGGAACACAAAGGCTTCATTTTCTCTTGCAAGTCAATGAATGTCATTTGAAGAGAAAGAAAGAACATGCTCTATACATCCACTTATTTTTAAAAGTGGGGGGAATTCTTCTCTGACATTCTTTCAACACATCAAGATTGCATTTAGGTACAGATCGTCTGGACTGTCAAGAGTACGTGTTTTAGATGGCTGGACAAAACTGTATTATTCTATTCCAACACCCACCTGGGGATATGGATTTGTGCAGTTCTATTGTCCTTAGAAGGAACGTTATTGACAGAAATTCACAACCTTCTTGTGCATGCATAAGTACACAGGACACAAAACAACTTCCTGAGCCCTTTGGGTTCAGTTTCCAGAATGTTTGTCTGATTTGGACCCAAATGGCTCCTCCTCCTCCTCTTCTCCTTCTTCTCCTTCTTCATCTAATCCAGATGTGAAACTGCCAAAATGAAGCCATCTTTTGGTGAGTTCATTCTGCAATTCCTTTCACCTGACCCAGTGTGAGAAAGATTAGCTGGCAACACAAGGTTGCCATTACCAGGGTATGCCTGATTATGGCTCAAAATTACCACAAGCTTCAAGGAGACTCTTTCTTTGTATCCCACCCCCCCATGGCTCTAAAGAATACACACTGTATTGGCATAACTGTTGGAAATTCCAGATAGCAACCACAGAATAAATGGTGCTAAATGCATACAACGTACAATATATTAAAATTATTTAGATTAAATCCACCAGTTAATCCCACTTACAGAATACCCACTGAATAAATGGGACCTATGATGTCAACATTTATGTAAACCCCATAGACTTCATGGTTCTATGCTAGCAGCCAGGGCTGGCATCAGAAATTTCCAGGCCCAGTACGCCCCACCCCACACATTTTGGCCACACCCCTGTGGTTTTCTGCGCATGTGTGGTTTGTTTGCGCATGTGCAGATCAGTGGTTTCCCAGCAGTGCTGGGCCCCCGTCATCTCTGGGCCCGGGACGGGAGTCCTGATGCACCCCCCTCCCCCCGATGGCGGCCCTGCTAGCAGCAACAAACTATTGATTTAAGTGCTTGTTTGTCAGATTTCACAAGTGAAATATTTCTGGTTTGTCCCAGAATTTTTAAAATCTTCTACTGTGCATGCATAAACCACTTTGGATATTTGCCTGTCATTATTATACAATGACCAGTCCATTTGCATGGAGGTTAAACATTATCACCCTTCCAATTGTCTATTAGCACTAATACGCCTGTTTCTTTGCAGATATCTGCATACTCTCTTTTAATGCAAAGCAGGGATGATGCAAAGCAATTCCATGCAATATGGATAACAAATGTTCATTTTCAAGATAACTTTGACAGCATTAGAAAAATCTTCTCTTCTCATCACAAGCATATGAGGGAATTGTGTTTATGGCAGGCAGGGAGCTGGCATTGACTTTTCCCATGTTGGACCAGCTAGCACAGAACCCTGGTTAGAGAGGTGAAATAATGGCAATCTTGCAGTGATTGGTGTTTATTGTTAGGATATGTAATTATTGTGAAGAGGGAGCTTCTATTTCTGGGATTAATGATTTATCATATGATTTCCATTGCAACCATTACACAATACATATATGCAAAATGCATAGTACTTTCCTCTTGGTGCTATAGTAACTATCATGGTTATAACATCAAGTTACATCATTGTAGCTATATAACAGAAATCTCACCAGTATCTCTTGATTTTTTTATTTTGTATTTCTGTATTTTGAGTCTTGCAACTCTGGTTGTATGTGACTTTTTGGACTGGCATGAATATGCTTCTGGATTCTCCTTGCTTGGTATTTACCAAGGTTGCTCATCCTTGGTAATTACTACATTTGTAATTAGCATATTTATATACTGTCAAGTTGATTGAACATATGCTTATCCTTGTCAGAGTTTCCAAAATACAATGTCTTCAGAAGTGGTTTTACCACTTACTTCTTTGGGGGTGACTCTGTCCATGGCTACACAGGCTGGCTTTACTCATAAGAGGCTCAGTGGGGAAATTATCTGTCGATGAACTTGGCATTACATCTCTTTCTTGGTACAGTAGTTAAAGGATAAAACTGCAGTACGTACACAAGCTTTCTGTGTCACGGAAGCTGTTATGAAATCATAAAGCAGCTCATTAGCAATTAGGGCTTGTTTATATACTCCATAATTTTGAGATGCACAACCTTCCTCGTTTCTATAGCTTTATGGGTGTATGCATCACAAATGTGGGTTTTTTTGGGAAGATATAAGAATGATGTTCCATAGCCCTGGAGGCTGTTTACAAAAACAATTACAGAGGCTCAATTGGAATGCATACCCAAAAGGAAAAAGGGCACTGCCAGGTCCAAGAGGACTCCAATGTGGCTTACAGGAGCTGTTCGGGAAGTGATCAAGAGCAAGAAAAGCTCATTTAGAAGATGGAAGGCTTGTCCGAATGAGGACAGCAGGCAGCAACATAAATTCTGGCAGAACAAATGCAAGGCAACAATCAGGAAAGCAAAGCAAGACTTTGAGGAGCGTATAGCTAAAAATACTCAGAGAAATAACAAAGACTTCTTTAAGTACATTAGAAGTAAGAACCCAACTAGGAAGGCCATTGGACCATTAGATGACAATGGAAGGCAAGGGGTTATTAAAGAGGAAACAGAGATTGCAGAGAGACTCAATGAATTCTTTGCTTCAGTATTCACTGAAGAAGACAGAGGCCACATGCCCAAAACAGAGCCTATCTTCGTAGGGAGGGAAACCGAAGAATTAAGCCAGATAGAAATAACCAGGGGGGAGGTCCTTGCATGTCTTGTTAAGCTAAACACTAACAAATCACCAGGACCAGATGGCATCCATCCACGAGTTCTCAGGGAACTTAAAGATGAAATTGCTGATCTCCTAGCCAAAATATATAATCTTTCCCTCAAATCAGGCTTTGTGCCTGATGACTGGAAGGTAGCGAATGTAACACCAATTTTCAAAAAAGGATCCAGGGGCGATCCAGGAAATTACCGACCTGTCAGTTTGACATGTGTCCCAGGTAAAGTGATGGAAACCATCCTAAAAGATAGAATTAATAGGCACATAGAAGAGAAGGCCCTGCTAAAGGAGAGCCAACATGGCTTTTGCAAGGGCAAATCATGCCTCACTAATCTGCTGGAATTTTTTGAGAGTGTCAACAAGCATGTGGATAAGGGGGATCCAGTTGACATTGTTTATCTGGACTTTCAGAAGGCTTTTGACAAGGTCCCACACCAAAGGCTCTTGAATAAACTTACCAGTCATGGAATAAAGGGACAGGTCTTGTCCTGGATCAGCAACTGGCTAAGGGACAGGAAACAGAGGGTAGCACTAAATGGACACTTCTCCAAGTGGAGGGAAGTAAAGAGTGGGGTCCCCCAAGGTTCAGTACTGGGACCCCTGCTTTTCAACCTCTTCATAAATGATCTAGAAGTAGGAGTAAAAAGCAAGGTAGCCAAATTTGCTGATGACACTAAATTATACAGGGTAGTGAAAACTGTGAGAGATTGTGAGGAGCTCCAGAGGGATCTCTCGACACTGGGGGAGTGGGCAAAACAGTGGCAAATGAGTTTCAACATTAGTAAGTGCAGAGTGATGCATGTTGGGGCAAAGAACCCCAATTACATTTATAAACTGATGGGGTCTGAACTCTGCGACAAACCAGGAAAGGGACCTTGGTGTCCTGGTGGACAACTCAATGAAGGTGTCAACCCAGTGTGCCTCAGCAGTGAAAAAAGCAAACTCAATGCTAGGGATCATTAGGAAGGGTATAGAAAATAAGTCAGCAAGTGTCATTTTGCCTCTTTATAAATCTATGGTGAGGCCCCATCTGGAATACTGTGTACAGTTCTGGTCGCCATACCTCCAGAAGGATATTATGGAGCTGGAAAAAGTGCAGAGGAGGGCAACCAGAATGATTAGGGGACTGGAACACCTTCCTTACCATCTGAGGCTGCAACGGTTGGGCCTCTTCACTCTTGAACGACGACGTCTAAGAGGTGACCTGATTGAAGTTTATAAAATCATGCACGGTGTGGACAAAGTAGATAAAGAAAAACTGTTTTCCCTATCGCATAACACTAGAACTAGGGGACACTCCATGAAACTTTTGGGTACTAGTTCTCAAACAAATAAGAGAAAGTACTTTTTCACCCAGAGGATTACTGGTCTATGGAACTCCCTGCCAGAAGAAGTGGTGACAGCTGTCAGTCTTGACAGCTTTAAGAAAGGATTAGACAAGTTCATGGAGGACAAGAGTATCAATGGCTATAATTATGGATACTTAAGGACAACCTCCGGGTTGGAGAGATAGGCAGGATATCTCTCAATATCATTTCCAGGGAATCCTAAGCAGGTGAAGGCATCTGCTTGGGAATACCCTGAAATGGTGAGCCACTGTGTGAGACAGAATGCTGGACTGGATGGGCTGTGGCCTGTTCCAGCAAGGCTGTTCTTATGTTCTTATGTTCTTATGTTCTAGCCCTACAAAACTGGAATCTCAAATTTCATGGTTTATTTTTGTCTTGCTTTTAGTTTTCAGCTGCCCTGGAACTATTTGAGTGTTTCAGATAAATTATTTCAGCAGTTCTTTTAGACTACCATAAAGCAGCACTTTCTATTCTGTGTTAACTTTCTGTGGTTAAAACAATAGGCTCTAGATAATGTTTAGGATCCATGTATACCAGGGATGCTCAAACTTTCCACACTCCTGGAACAGCTGAGTGGGCCTGACCATGCCACCAGAAGTATGTGTTTGTGCAAACACCTCTGTGCATGGTTCCAGGCATCCCCTCAAATGCACAAATGCATCCACACCACTCCCGGAAGTGGTTTTGGACATCCCCACGCATGCGCAAATGTGTCCGCGGCACTCCTGGAAGTGGTTCCAGTCACACATGTGCATTGGCAGGCACGTCCCCCCTCCACTTCAGGGAGTGGTGAGGATGTCGTGGACCAGATGAATTGGTATCGGAGCCGATCCAGCCCGTGGGCTGTAGCTTGGGCACCTCTGGTATATACAGTGAAAGTTTTCCTGAATGCTCTTCAAAAGGAAATTTCCCCACAATGTACAGTTTGGCACTTAGTTACAGTTACTTTGAAACTACTATCAAAAGAGCCTCAATACCCTTTGGATTGGTACTGTCACCACAAGACAGAGTTTCTCCTGGACAGTTGGAAGGCAAATCAGAGAATAAGGATTCACCTCCTCAAGGTGTAGGTTCATAGTTCGAAACTATATTTGGATTCAGCTTAGACTTTGGCAGTGTATAGAAGTGCATTTACACAATTAAAGCTGTTGGGTGGGCTGTACCATTTCCTTAGTAATGGTACGCCCTAGTTGTTTTGTGGCACAGTAAACATTCTTTGTTTGGACTACTGTAATATGCTCTCTTTTCCCTTTTTTCTTTTAATACATAGAAAAAATTATATAAAAATAAAAAATACATTAACATAAACATATAAGAAAAAATACCATTAATACTAAAATATACATAATCATTAGGTAATATACACTTCCTTGGTTATTTGTTATCAACATAGTAATAAATTGTGTTAATCAGTCTGGCTCTTGTATGCCATTATTTCTTATCTATTTGATTTCTCCTCTAAATTACAGGACCAGTCATAACTTTAAACCAATATTGCTATTCATAATTATTCTATTTACCTATTTTTAGCCAATTAATAAATGAACAAAAATATTATTAATTCACCATATGTGACTGTACAATGCCCAGGAGTATGCGGTGGACACATCTTTTCATTATTTCCAAAATTTATAGAATTCCGGTACTGGACTGCTTCCATCTCCTCTACTACTTGCGAATTCAATAAATGGTTGCCAAATTTGCCAAAATCTATTCTCTTTTATTATACCCTTTTTCTTATTCAACTCCCATGTTAATTTATCCTTTAAAGCGAGATCCCACATTTCCTTATACCAATCTTCCAACTTTAAAGTCTGATCATTTTTCCAGTTTCTTGTGATGCATTGATTTGCTGTTGTCATGCACAGAGAGAGTAACTCATTTTTTATCTTTACCTAAATTCATATTTCCTGTGTCTGTCAGCATTGCTAAGCCTGGCCTCAGCTTAAAATTCACCCCTACAAATCTGGATATTTCTTTCTCTATTTTCCCCCAGAATTATTTTACTACCCTGCAACTCCACCACATATGTTCATAAATGCCCAGCTTATCTCTGCATCTCCAGCACATTTGACTTCTATTTTTATCCATCTGTTGTAGCCGCACTGGGGTCAGGTACCACCTCCAAAGCATTTTAAAATTATGTTCTTTAACTCTGAACGACATAGTTCTCATAATTCTTTTTTTCCATTTATTTTTCCACTCTGTCTCTGTGATACTAACTTTGAGATCTTGCTCCCAAATTTTTCTCAGTGTTTCTTGTGGTGTACCCTCTATATTTAATATTGTATAAATTTTACTCACCAATCTTTTTATATCCACTTCACCTTTTCTTATTTTCCATAATAATAATCTGCCTCACTCCACTCACAGAGAGATCCACTCTCAAACTCTCCGCATGATCTGGGAATCTCTCGGACATTTTCAATTCATTCAGCTGCTGGGTCCGGGCTTGGACTGGCTGGTGTGACTAGCCCGTCCGACAGCCTCTGTGCTCCGGACACTCCTTTCTCTTATCTCCTGAAGATCAGCAACAATATTAATAAGTCTTTTAATTATTTTCCTTTTAAAATTTGGTAGTCTAATCCACATTTGCCCACCAAAGTGGCCCCCCTTTTTAGCAGTGTGGGGAAAAAGCTGCACTCACATCACCATGTTGGTCATGCCCCCCGTAATATGCTCTTTCTGGGTCTGACTTTGAAGGCTTCAGAATCTTCAGATGGTCCAAAATGCTGCTACCAAACTGCAGACTGGGGCCAGTTATATCCTTATAACTCCCCTGTTTGAGCACTTGTTACTGGGCACAGTTCAAAGGACTGGATATAACATATAAATCCACACACTTTCAGAGGTCCACTTTATGATCACACAGGAGAGGCTGATTCAGATTATGATTCTGTTTGCCTAGTATGGCTAGGTCCATGATAGCGAACCTTGGCACACCAGGTGTACATGCAGTAAATCCATTGGTGCACATGCACACCAGGAGTACATGCAGTATACCAATTCATGTGGACTCACAGAGACTTGGGCTTCTGAAAATTGAAGTTCAAAAACATCTGGAGTGCCAAGGTTTGCCATCATGGAGCTAGGTCAGTGATGGTGAACCTTGGCACTCCAGGTGTTCTTGGACTTCAATTACCAGAAGCTCAAGTCAGCACTCCTGTTGATCAGGGTTTCAAGGAATTGAAATTCCAGAACACCTGGCATCAGTGTGGGCTGGCCCACAGGGCTACTGGGACTCAGCCCGGGGCACCCCCCAGTAACATGCTGCCCCATCTTGGCTCCCAATCCAAAGAACCATGGCAAGCTGCAATGCTCAGAACAATCGAGCAAATGAGCAGGGCTCCGTGTTTCTCTGCCTGCCTTCTCCTCCTTTGCTGCCAAAGATAAGCTAAGAAAAACAGCTCCATGTACTGTGGAGCTGCCATGACTTAGAAGTTGCAATTTTGCCTTGTAAGCAAGAGGTTGTCAGTTCAAATTCCCAGCGGGGAGTTGAAATTAGAAGGCGAGTGTCATCACTCCCTTCCAGTGCCCTTTTAGTGTAGCACACCCCTGCCTGGAGTGCCAAGGTTCGCCATCATTGGGCTAGGCTGACTGCATTCTTGACATCCTTATGCCAGAATACAAAAGATTTCTCACTTAATCAAGCCTTTAGCAAGTAGCTGATTGCCAAGGATAGGAGCTTTTAGAGAAGTACTACACTTTTCTCTTGCAAATTTGCAGTTACTTTAACCATAAAATTTTAAAAGGTTTATAATTAGTTTCTGTTTTTAACATGATTGAAATTATGATTTAACATTTATGATGTATTATTTTCTTAATTGTACTTGCTTTTGAATTATATCTTGTATTATAGTTTGTAAGGCAGAGGTGGGACAGAATCAAACAAATAAAATTTAAAAATTCTGTATACAGACTAGTCTCTCATGCCTCCTTCTGGTATTCTGGTGTGTTTCATGAACAGCAAGAATGTGGATGTTGTTTGATCCTCAAAAAATGCCCATAGATCCATCACTTTCTAGGTCAGGCCTTCGGGTGGATGTTTCTTGTCTCATGGCCTGACCACTAAAATAACAATATTTCTAAAATATAAAACTTGCTATAAAAAGGGATCAAATGGGAGCAAATAAAACTAGGGTTGCAGTATTCACAGCATAATCATATGTCTTTTCCAATGACATTTTTGATAATATTTGTCATAGTAGTGCTCATCCATTAATTCAAATAAAACTAACAAAGACCAGCCTTGCAAATCAGCTCATAGCTGTCAACTTGCAATATATGTCTTTTCATTAACCTGACAGGGGCTGATGAAAGACAGTTGCATTTCTGTGCTATAGGAAGTAGCGTCTCTCCTATAGAAAGCTAGTTGGTTTTTTAGGTAAGCAAGAGAAGAAAGAGATATTTACCTTTGTTTACTGCCTGCTCCCCTGTGGTGATTAAGCTGATGTTTAAATACAAATCTGATGTAAATGCTCCTCTCTACCCCCTTGTATCATTTACTTAGATTTTAAAAAAATCTTCGTAGTTTTATACTATTACTGAGTGTGTCAGAATTCCATGTGACTTTGTAATACAGTTGGATTTAGTGACATCATCCTATTTGTTCACTTTTAAAATGTTGCATAGTAATGAAACAGAGACAATACAGCATAATTCTACCACTTCTTTTCTGATAGGTAATAAAATAAAAAAATGAGCATATAAGAAAGACAGAGCTGTAATTAATAAATGCTCATTTGAGTTTTGCAACAAGAGGAAGAAAAATGGGAAGAAGCTGTTTATTCTTTAAATTGGCCCAGCTTCAATTCATGGTTATTGCTTGCAATGTTGCTGTATGTGAATATTTCATTGTGACTGCATAATAAACAGCAATAAAAATAAAACTATGAAAAAAGGCTCCAGACATGCGACAAGAGGAATATATTTCATACAGTTGTGCAACATCTAAAAGAGACAAGAAAGCAAAAGATGACAGATGAATGGGCCTATGATGGACTACATTTTTGTGGTGAAATGGAGCCAAGTGTCTAACCATTATTCAGACAGCGGGAAAGGAACTGAAGAGTGTGATTTCCAAATCAACCAGTATTTGAGAGGATGTTAGTTTTGCCAGAGATAAATAGTCAGCCAGGACTTGCGTATTTTGGTTTCAAAACTATCAATCAGAGTCATTGTTCCACTGACAGAACTACTTTAGTCAACAAAACTGGAGGGGGAGCACTTCTGCAATACTCCATGTGCCATCTAAATTTGCTTCAGGGGGTTGGGAAACTGTAGGAATTGGGGCCACTGGCGTGGCCTTAACGTCCCAGAGGAGACTGATCAAGTGACGACACGAGGCAAAAGGAGCGAGATCAGATCAGTACTTTATTGGAAAAAGGCAACATCATTTATAGGGAAGAAAGCGCAACAGTGGCAAAACTGTCACCGGACAGGAAAGTTACCTCACCCACGTACCCGGGTTAATAGGGAACTCCTCAAAGGGAAGTTAATTAATTTGGACAAACACGGGGCGAGGAAGACCATTGTGTAGGGCTTAGGCAGGGGCAAACATGGCTTATTTGCGCCAGGGATTTTCCCCCGAGCCGGGAGATGAGTTACACACTTAATGTTTCACAGGAGTCAGCTATCTGCTTACTTGGCAGAGCCGTAGGTCAGGTCACAGTAATTGGGTGAATCAAACCCTATATTTTATTCACCCCCCTTAATTTGGCAGCCGCAGAACCCACGGGCTGGGAGCTTCTCTCACCGCGGTGGCCTCTGGCGGGCCGTTCCATGGGGAATCCACATCTCCCCTTTATTTTCTATTTAAGGACCTGACTGGCGACCTTGCGCAAGAGCGGCATCAGCTGTTGAGCGGGTATGACGTCACGGAATTTCTCTCTGGGGCGGCACTTGGAGATCAGCGAGGGAACGCACTGAGCAAAACAACCGAGCGTAATGCCTAGTATGGCTATCCCCACCACTACCTTAAGCACCGTTTGCAGCCACCCCCAGGGAACCCATGACCACATCCAATTCCACAGGGAACTCCACCAAGCTCCCCACGCGGAGCCTTCTGTAATGCCTGCAACTATGGTGTGGAGATCCGTGATCTGGCTTTGGATCTTACGGGAGTTATCAGTGAGATTGAAACAACACATTCCATGAAAAGATTCGCAACCCAGGTGGTGCAGCAAGAGGAGGTAGTCGATAGCCGCTCGATTGTCGAGAACGGCATGGCGAAGTTCTGCCTGCTCCTGATTGAGGAGCGCTATCGCTGTGGAGGTTTGGTTAATGGCTTTAGCCAAGCCGCAAGCCAAGCGGCCAATCCTCCGTGCGTTGCCGACGGCCAAGCCTGGCACGCCAACTAGGCTGACTGCTAGTGATACATACTCAGTGGGACTCATTACCCTAAGGCTGCTGTCACAAGAGCTGTCTAACTGGGTTGTGCGTGTGTGCCGTATGAATGGGGAAACATCAACATTTGATACATTTGTGTCATTAGTACTTGGGGCAATCATGTCCTTAGTAGGAAGTAACAGTGTCAAACGACTGATACAACACATTGAGTCCGACAGATTCGCAGGAATATAGTTCCATGTGAACTGGTTGCAGGTGAAAAACCACCCGGAAGGTAGGGTGACATGAGAGTACAGCGAAATGAGTGTCTCTGGTTTATTACAAGTCCAGTTGCCGCTGCCGGGGTTAATGCAGCGACGCCGAGTCTGACCGCCTGAGGTGCAGCCGGTCATTCGGGTACAAGCAGCGTCCGGGCTGATCGCCACTCGAGGGGTATGAAGAGTGGCTGCGTCAGCCGGCAAGGTTGATGCAAGTCGCAATCCCCCCCAGCGTGCGTATGCTGAGAAGGTGGTGGGAGTGTGTGGGCCAAAGAACGCCTTCAACAACCAGTCGCCATCCTTGGTGTGCGCGTCCAGAGTGTGGCACACGGGGATGAGACAGGTGCTGAGGATAGATGCAGAACCAACGTCCTGCTGTAAGCAAAAATCGGACTGGTTGACGAGACCCGCCAACCTTTCCCACAAGTTGTACTGCATTTGTGCGGAAAGATCTTCACCAGGCGGCAAGCCGTTGGCCTGGATTGGAGTAGCCTGAACGCCTCCCCCCAACAGCAGGGAAAGGGCCAGGATGAGGGTAATCGCCGCTGTGTTGGCATGAATCTGGGCAGAAACTGCAGCTGTGAGGTTCTCCGGCGTTGGCTCCTTCTCCTCGCGCTGAACGGCGTCCTGGGCATCACCGCAAAGAGTCTTGACCATCCCCCAGGTGATCTTGGGCATCGGCGGCCGTTTCCTCCGGCGGATCTTCTCGGTCAGAGCGAGGTCCTTCATCTCCGGGATCGGACTCGGGCCGGCCTGGTTCCATGCCATGCGGTCAAAGGTGGGGCTTGACACACCGGGCTGGAATCCAGACGACACCTGTTGGAGACATAATTGCAGCATACCCTCTCCCCCAGGTTATGAGCGGCACCGGGCCCTTCCAAGATGGGTCCGGTGGCACTCGGTACCGGACCATAGGTCGCGGGAGAGCTTCCGAACGGCGGAAGTGCTTCTCCTGCGGCGTACAGTCCGAAAAAACATTGAGGTGATTGTATGTGAACAATACCTTATTCAGACAAACCTGTGCTTGTCCCTGTGAGTTGGGGAGGGCTGGTGGCTCCCCCCTTTCTGTTTGTTTGTCAATATAGGACTTTAGCGTCCGATTGACCCGTTCTACAATCGCCTGCCCTTGCGGATTGTAGGGAATGCCAAATGTATGCTTGATGTCCCAGGTGGCCATGAAGGTGGCCAACTGCCTAGAGCAGTAGGACGGGGCGTTGTCCATTTTCACGTGCCGCGGCTTGCCCATTGCCGCAATGCAGGACAGGAGATGCTGCTCCACATGGGAGGCAGTCTCCCCCTTCTGCGCCGTCGCCCAAACGAACTGGGAAAAAGTGTCTATGCAGACGTGCATGTACTGCCATCTGCCAAACTGCGGCACATGCGTGACGTCCATTTGCCACACCTGATTGGCCTCTGTCCCCCGCGGGTTAACCCCCCACGAGGGCCCCCCTGGCGCCCCTGCGCAATGCTGGCAAGAGCGTACTATACCCTGGGCTTGAGAAAGTGGCAAATTGAACTGTCTGGCGAGTGCCTTGGCGTTTTGGTGAAAAAAGGCATGACTTTGAATTGGAGTAGTGAAAACTCCCAAAACTGAACGTTGCTGAATTTCCTTTGCCGCCGCGTCCGCTCTGCTATTGCTCGCAGAAATCGGACCCGGTAGGTCTTGATGACTGCGGATGTGGGCAATATAGAGCGGCTCCGTGCGGTTTCGCAAATGAAATTGAGCAGTGAGAAACAGGCTAAGCAGATTCTTGTCTATCGCGGGAGTGATGTAAGCTCCCGGTAGACTGTGAAGTAAGTTCCTAACATACAGACTGTCAGTTATGATATTTAAACGTTCCTTGGCGAAGGTGCGCAAAGCAAGATTCACGGCTGCCAACTCCGCCCGCTGTGCGGACTTCTGTGGAAGAGTTAGCAGCGTGTGCCAAGCTTCGCCCTCCTGCCAGGTCAGGACACCATAAGTGCGTCCGCCATCAGAAAAAACTGTCTTGGCCCCCTGAAGCAGGACCAGCGAGAGCACTTCGAACAAGCTGACTGTTCCTGTTTGAAGCGAGACGAGTCTGGGGTCTTTAGGCAAATGGTATGCCAAGCTTCCAGTGAATCCTTCCAAAGCTATCGGAAGCGAGTCACCTAGCTGCATCACCTGCTGAATTTGTTCCTTGGTGAACGGGACTACGATCTTGGCTAAATCGTGCCCAGAAATATCCCTAGCCCTCAGCCTGCCGCGGTAGATCACCGCGGAGACCAGTTCTTGGGGCGGAACAATGTTCCGAGATGAGGTGTTAGGCAAGTATACCCACTCCACAATTTTCGCTCCCTTCTCTGAGTCTATGCCTAGCGCCCCAGTGAACATGGATCCCGATCGCACGATGTACAGATTCAGGATTGGGGCATAGGGCCCCTGGGCGATCCTATCTACCCATCTTTGGCTGAGAGCTTGGTTAACTTTCTCGAGCGCCAAGCGCGCGTCTCGAGAAATTTTTATCCGGTCTGCTGGCTGCTTACCTAGTGTTAGCAGCGAGAAGAGCGGTTTCAGAAGATCCGTATCCAATCGAAAATACGGTCTGGCACAATTAATGTTTCCTAAAACTTGCTGTAATTCTACCAAGGTGACTGAGTCCTGTAAATTGATCTGAGGCAAAACTGGTGCGGCGAAAGAGCGGAGAAGCCGATGGCCCAAGTATGAGAAGGGCTCGGTTCTCTGCACTTTCTCCGGGGCAATGAGCAGCCCTTTGTCCCCCAGGCTGGCTTGGAGGTCTGAAAACACTTCGCCGCCAAGCTTTGGCAACGCTACCAAAATATCATCCATAAAGTGACAAACTAAGGCTTGTGGGTGGAGGTTTCGAAACTTTGCCAGTGCGTCATGAACGTAAATTTGGCACAAAGTGGGCGAATTGAGCATGCCCTGTGGCAAAAATTTCCACGCGTAACGCTGCGTGGGCTCACTGTGGTTCACGACCGGCACGGTAAAGGCAAACCTCTCCCGGTCCCTGGGGTCTAAGGGGATTGTATAAAAGCAATCCTTGAGATCTACGACTAGGATCTCCCACCCCTCTGGAATCATGTTCGGATTGGGGATGCCGCATTGAAGCGGACCCATTGGCTGTATGCATTTATTGATCTCTCTGAGATCGTGGAGGAGTCGCCACTTCCCCGACTTCTTCTTAATAACAAAAATTGGCGAATTCCAAGGACTTGTGTCCTGCGTCTAGCTGTTCCTTAACTAGCTGCTTGAGAGCAACCAATTTCTCTCCCACTACCGGCCATTGTTCTACCCAGACCGGAGTATCGGTGAGCCATTTAAGTGGCAACGCCATTACCCAAAGGTAAGCGTGGCACTGTACTGCTGCAGAATGTCTCGCCCCCAAAGGTTGATGTGCACGTCAAGAATGTGCGGTCGGATTACCGCCGTGCCCTCAGCCCTTGGGATTGTGACTTCTACCCACTCTCGGCTCCTAAACGCTTCCTGGACGCCGCCTACCCCCCACACATCGGAGACCGGCTCAATGGCCCACTCCCTTGGCCACTGGCTTCTGCTTATCACGGATACATCAGCTCCGGTATCTAACAGGCCTGAGAATGATCGATTATTAAGAAATACCTCAATAACCGGGCACTGTTTCCACTCAATGTTGGTCTCCACTGTCGCTAAGACCTGGTATCCTCGCGCTGCCTCACTGGCGCTCGAGCGGTCCTCTGACCGGGACTCGAAGCTGTCACTGAGCCCTCCCTGGCTCTCTGCTGGCGAGCGACAAGGAACCATGATCAGTTGCGCTAAGGTGTCTCCTTTAGGGATGGTTTGGGGCAGGTGTGTCCAAAGCTGAACTTGGAGAACGCCTGAAAAATTGGAGTCGATGACTCCTGGAATTACGAAAATTCCGCGTGCACCAGCTACACTACGGGGCAAAACTAAACCTATAAAGCCTCTGGGCAGGGGTCCCATGTACTGGGAATCGACCAGATAGACTGTGCCTGGCAGGTCGCATGTAACGTCCGCCTGGCAAGTCAATTCTAGCCCCGCGCTGCCCCTGGGGCTGGCCTGCGCCCTCGCAATGTCTGGGATGGGGTTGGACTCTACTCTGGCTCTGGGGAGTTCTGGGTGAAGGACGCCTCTGTTTGGACTGGGGCCAGAGACATGCCCGTGTTCCGGTTTCCCGAATTCTGGCAATACCTGGCCCAATGATAGCCTTTCTTGCACTTCGGACAGAGGGTGTTCGGAGCCTTGGGACGGCCGGACTTCTGCCCGCCTCCCTTGGATCGGCACTCCCTAGCGAAGTGACCGATCTTGCCACAATTGTGGCATGCTCCTTTGCTCTTACCATTAGGCCTTTTCCCTCCTTGCACCGCTGCCGCTAGCAGACCCATCTTATAGGATTCTGTGCCAACGTCGGCGCAAGCTCTAATCATGTCCGATAGGGTCAAGTCAGGACGATTGCCTAGGGACTGCAAGATTCTACGGCAGTCCAGGTTGGCATTGTCCTTGGCTAGCTTAATCATGAGCTCTTCCTGGGCTTGCTCATTATCAATCTGCCTGCTAATGGCTTCTTCCAGGCAATTGATGAAGTCCATGTAGGGTTCCTGGGCTCCCTGCTTAATGGAGGTGTAATTTTTAGCCGCTTTGCCAGTGGCTGGGATCTTAAAGTAAGCCCTAAAGGCTGCCTCGGCTGACATCTCGAGAGTGGCGAGAGGCAGGTTGATCTGAGCATTGATTGACTCGAAATTACCCGAGCCATACAGCTGCTCAGGAAGCACCGCGCCTCCCATCCTGGCAGCCCGAGTTTGCGCCTCTAGGCGGAACTCGCTGTCCCAGATCATGTACTGGCTAGGGGTCAGCATCATCCTCATGACAGCTTTCCAATCATGGGGGATCCACATGGTGGTCTCGCACACCTGCTGAAGTGTGCCCCTAGTAAAACGACTTTGGAGCCCTGTTTCTGCAATTGCCTTCCGCATAGCCATGAGCAGCTTATACGGGACTGGGGAATGAACAACCTGCTGTGCGCCCGTGAGCGCGTCCATTTCCATGCGGATTGGACATATCTGTCTGAGCTCAGCTAGTTCTTCTGCTGGCAATTCCCCCTTCCTAATCTCCTCTTTAATTGTGCGCTGAAGGGGACTCTTGGTAACTCGGGAACCCGAAGCTGTCAGAGGAGCGCCTGCGCTTCTCGTGCCCTGCATTCCCTCGGTGACGTCTGCAGCTGTCACCGCGGGAAGGCTCCCTGCGCTACTCTGCTGGTACTTGAATGTCGGATAGAGTGCGGTGGGCGCAGTCGGCTCGACTGGCTGGATTGATGACTTCTCTAACGGGGGTTCTTCCGCTTCTATCTGGACTGGCTCGATCTGCTCTAAGAGTCTCCTACACTTCCTCCATGTGCTAACTATCCCTCCTGGGGCCTTCGGGGGTTGCTGAATGCAGTCTCCTATCCAATCCCAGAGCTGTAGGGTTAACGTACCTACTTCTGGGTAAAGCAGGCAGTGTTCCCTAAGGTACGCCAAAAGTCTCGCTAGTTCCCTGCTGTGAAAGCGTAACTTAAATACCCTGGCCAGGATTCTAAACTCTTCCTCACGAGTTTTTTGGCTAGCGGACGGACTCTGTCCCTGAGAACAGGTCCCCATATTACCTGCGAGTTGTCCTCTGAAGTTTCCTCCTCGGGACGGGTTGACGCGTCTTGGGGCAAGGTAACTGGTTTCGGCGACGATCGTCTGGGTGGAGCTCGGAGCGTGGCCTCCTGCCACGGGCCCTCGGCGGCCTCTGCGCTGTCAGGGGCTCACAGCTGCCCTGAGCGGAACGCATTTTTCCCTTTGGTGCAAGTCTCCCCGAAAGCCGGGAGCAAAGTGCAGGAATGCCTCTCTTGGAATGCCTCGCCGCTGGCCGTCCTTCTGACCGACTGGCTGCCGGCCAGAGCGCCGCGCTGTCCTCCGGGCGGACGGGTCGCGGTTCAAGCGTGGAACCGGACCGCGTGGTTCGCTACTCGTGAGTAGACCTCTCCTGGGTCGCTTTACTCACGAGTAAATCACGTCTCGGGGTCACCAGATGTAGGAATTGGGGCCACTGGCATGGCCTTAACGTCCCGGAGGAGACTGATCAAGTGACGACACGAGGCAAAAGGAGCGAGATCAGATCAGTACTTTATTGGAAAAAGGCAACATCATTTATAGGGAAGAAAGCGCAACGGTGGCAAAACTGTCACCGGACAGGAAAGTTACCTCACCCACGTATCCGGTTTAATAGGGAACTCCTCAAAGGGAAGTTAATTAATTTGGACAAACACGGGGCGAGGAAGACCATTGTGTAGGGCTTAGGCAGGGGCAAACATGGCTTATTTGCGCCAGTGATTTTCCCCCGAGCCGGGAGATGAGTTACACACTTAATGTTTCACAGGAGTCAGCTATCTGCTTACTTGGCAGAGCCGTAGGTCAGGTCACGGTAATTGGGTGAATCAAACCCTATATTTTATTCACCCCCCTTAATTTGGCGGCCGCAGAACCCACGGGCTGGGAGCTTCTCTCACCGCGGTGGCCTCTGGCGGGCCGTTCCATGCCCCGCGGGGCATGGGGAATCCGCAGGAAACCCTCTAGAGCAGGTTTCAGGCAGTTCAAATATCAGCAAAATGGAGTGGGAGGGAAAGAAAATCCTGTCGGCCATTTGCCTTAAGTCTACACACTCAACCTTATAATACTGTATGGAATTATGGCATTCTTTGTGCATTGAAACAGAGATTAGTCACCTCTGGAGGTCTAGGAGACCTCTGGAACTTTGAGAGCCACAATGTCTTACTCCCACTTATAGCTTTCAGTTCTCTGAGTGCCCCTCAAAGCAAATTTCAACAACAGAACACATTGAGGGAGGATAATATTACCCCTACAAATGCCACTTTGTCCTCCCCAGGAAAATTTTAAAGCTAGAAATCACCTTTTTAAGAAAAAAGGAGTGACTTTTCTAGTTTTCAGAAAAGGTCAAGAAGGCGAATTACACCCTAAGATGCTTCTGGGATTTACATTTTTTATTTTGGGCACTTAATTTTATTCAGAACGTGATTTGGAGATAGAGACAATGCAAGCGCGGCGCCAAAATGGCCGCCGCGCCCTTTGCGGGGGCCCCCATAGGATGAAGGCATCCGGGTAGTTAGGGGGCGTGGCCAGCTCCCTTATAAAAGGGGTGGCCATGAGGCAGCCGAGCTGCCATTTTGCGAAGCGACGGAGCGGAGAAGTTTTTCCCTCTTCCCTCCGTCGCTTTTGCTTTTACCGGGAAGCCTTTTGGCTGCTGAATTCTCTCGTTTTCAGCTTCCCATCGATTGGCTGAGAGGCCCGCGAAGAAGAAGGCGGCTGCGAGCGCGGCTCGTGCGGTTCGGAGGCGCAATCTGGGTCGGAGGACCGCGGCTGCGCCTCCCCAGCAGCCGCCTTTGCCTGCACCCACCGGGACCGGTGGAATGGGGTCTATTACCCCTGGCCAGAGAATGGTGGCCCACACACGGGGCCAGTAGGGGCTGCGGCCCTCGGCCCGCAAGCGGTGGACACCTCTCCTGGTGTTGCCCATTCGCTGGGCCTTCCTTTATAGGAGCGCAGCTCGCTCCGAGGCCTTCCCCTTGGGGGGTTGTCCGGTCCCCTTCCCTGGCAGGTTGCTACAGCGGCCCTAACGGGCCCGGGTGTGGGGTTGTGGCCCTATTCGGGCCCCGGGGTGCAGGGACCTGTACCCATGCCTGTAGTAGGCGGACCGGCTGGCCCTTTGCCCCATGTCAGCGTGAAAGCCTTATTGGCCCGCGTTGCGGCCCTCGAGGCATCCCTGGCCCGGGCTAGCCACTCTTGGGCTCCCTTTGGGGTTCGTTTCGACGCGTCGTCTGCTGGGCAGCGGCAGGCGACGGGACGGGTCGAGCTGCTTGAGGCGCGTGGCACGACCTGGGCCACTGCCTCGCAGCTCCCCATTCAACAGGCCGGTGCGGGTCAGGTCCCATCGACGAGCTCGACGGCGGTTGTGAGCTCCGACGCCCCCAGTGGGCCGGAACCCCCGGTGGGGGCGGCCTACGGGGGTGCAGCATATGAGTATGCGGTCCAAGCTAGTGCACCTACACACGTGGCCACGTTGGGGGTTTTTCCAATGGCCTTGGCCTCACGCGGGTGGGGCGGCGGTCCAGCCGCTGACGCCTCACCTGGCGATGACAACTACCACTCAGGGCCCCGTGGTGGGGGGTGTTTTCTACCCTGTGGGGAATGTTTTGGGGGTGGCTGGGTTAGTACAGGCCCCCTTTCAGATGCCAGCAGTTCCTGTTGTGCCTGTGTCTGCCTTGCTGACGGCGGGGTATTCCTTACCGCTGGGTGACCATTTGGCACAGACCACCAAAGAGAAGATCTGGCGGATGGAGTACGTGGATATCTTCTCACTCCTCAACAGAGGGCCCACCAAGGAGTAGGGGGGGCAGGATGAGAAGGATAAGGAGCAGGCACGTCGTCGCAAGCCACCACGTACGTGGGCCGACTGGTTGCCGGCCTACCTCATATACATGGTGGTGTACCTTAGGGCCCGGCCGGATTTGGCAATTCCGATGGTCCAGTATTTGGACAACATCTACCGGGTGATGGTTGACTTTCCGGGCCCATCGTGGTTGGCTGATGACGTGTAATTCCATATGCGGAATCCCTGGCACCCCGAGATTAGGTGGGTTGAGCCATGCCAGAGGCTGTGGCTTTTGTACATGACGCCCACGCGCCCCGCGCCCAGGGAGAGATACCATTGTGGACATGCGGTCCAGCGGGCGGCCCCAGCACAGGTCCACTGCCAGGAGGCGGGGCAGGGGGTTTCCAGCCCGCCTGCTGTGCTGGACTTTCTCGTCCAATGGTTCCTGCAATAGGAAGAATGGCAAATACAGACATTAGTGTCCCCCCTGTGCTGGCCCCCATGCGGCCTCTGGCTGTCCCAGGCCTGGAGGGATGCGGGGCAGAGGGAGGGGTGGACAGGGGGCTGGCAAGACTGCCGCAGATGGATCTAGTTCACTGAAGGGCTCCCTCCCCAATTAATGTGGACATGTTGGAGCGCTGGCTCACATTGTACCCGAAGGGAGAGGATGCCGATATCTCCTTCAGGGTTTTAGGCAGGGGTTACGTATCCCTTTCATGGGTGACAGGTCCCCTCAGGATGCCCCCAATATTTATCCCTTAGGGGGAGGGAGGAGGTGGCTGCTGCCAGGAATGATAAGGAGATCTATGCGGGCAGGGTCGTTGGCCCTGTCCCTGCGCCCCCGTCCCGGGGAGCATATTATTTCAATGATGCCATGCCTTTTGGCTCTTCCAATTCGGGCTCGGCATTCGAGCGTTTCTCCACCTTCCTAGAGTGGGCTTTTGTTCGCAGATCAGGGTCCCGGTCTGTAGCCCATTCCCTGGATGATTTTATTCGGGGCTGAACGGGGCTGGGACACGTCCACACGTCTCCTCAACACATTTCAGACGCTAATGGAGGAACTTGGTGTCCCTTTAGCGCCCGAAAAGACCGAGGGCCCACCTACACAGCTAGTATTCCTGGGGGTGGAGATTGACACGGTAGCGCAGGCTTCTAGGTTGCAGCGGGATAAGGTGTAAAAGCTAGTGGCCCTTATCTCGGACTTGCTGGCAAAGTGCATGGCATCACTGGGGGACCTGCTGGTGCTACATCGTCACCTCAATTTCGCTGGCAGGGTCGTCGCACCGGGCAGGGCATTTGCTCGGCGCTTGCGCGACGCCATGGCAGGATTATCCAGGCCCTACCATAGGGTTAGACTTACCTGGGGTATCAGGGTAGATGTGCTTGTCTGGCTACAGACCCTGAGGGATTTCAATGGGGTGTCATTTTGGAGGTCTGAGCTCCTGGCTTCCCCTCGCTTTAAGATACAGTCCGATGCCTCGGGATCCCTGAGTAATGGAATGTACTTCAATTGGAAGTGGGCCTATGGTGGGTGGCCAACATCCTGGGCAAGCACGGGCCGCCTGCGTGGTCTCACGTATCTGGAATTTTCCCTATCCTGGGTGCTTTGATGCTATGGGGCGAGGAGTGGGCCAACTCGGTTGTCCATTTTAGTGTGACAATGCGGCTGTTGTCCACATTGTCAATGCACAGACCTCTAAATCGCCCAGGATTATGGACCTAGTGCGCCAGTTTGCGTTGCGCAGCCTGCGCCTCAACGTTCTTTTCAGGGCCAGGCATGTCCCAGGGGTTACTAATGATATTGCTGACGCTTTTTCCCGCCTGCAGATCTCCCGGTTCCGTGCCTTGGCCCCGGATGCGGAGGAATTTCCCTCGCCACTCCCGGACGAGATATGGAACATTGGCAAGGAGAGGTGAACCGGGCGATTGGCCTGTCACTAGCGCCACACACGCGTAAGGCGTATCACCACGCATTTAATTCTTTCAGAGCATTCTGTACCCAATTTCAAATGCCAGGAACCTGGCCGATCCCGGTAACCCATGTTCTGCGGTTCATGGTTTACCTGCATGCCCAGGGCCTTGCACCTCGCACCATAGCATCTAGGCTGTCAGCGTTGGTTTTTATGGCCAAAGTGGGAGGTCACGTGGACAGCACCGCTGACTTCCATGTGAGACATGTTTTGGGGGGTGGGTGCGCGCGCGTGGGCGTTGCCCGGACGACCGCCACCCGATTTCCCCAGGGGTTTTTTACCCAATTGGCCCGGGGCTGGCCTGGCCTCTGTTTTGATAAAGATGAGGCAGCCCATTTCATGCGGCTACAACGGTGGCCTTTTTTTTTTTGAGTGCTCCGCATCGGCGAGCTTGAGATGCTGTATAAGGCGGATGCAAGTCGTAGGGCACTGGAACTCGAAGATGTCTGTGTGAACAATATTGGGCTCAGTTGGGGGATACGCTCCTCTAAAACGTATCAGCACGGCGTAGGCAGTGGAGTAGACTGCTATGATGTTCCTCGGCAGACATCTGTCCGGTTGGTGCCCTACAGGATTTCCTTGCACTGTGTGGCACGCACCATGGCCCGTTTTTCTGTCACCAAGGTGGGTCTTCTCTTACTAAATTTCAATTTGGAGGGTGCCGGGAAGGCACTAGACAGTGTTGGCCCCTCTGGGGCTCGTTGCGGCACCCATTCGTTCAGGATAGGGGCGGCTTCTACTGCAGTTGTTTTTGGGTACTCCGGGGCTGAAATACGCCGCACGGGAGGGTGGGGATCACAATGTTTTCAGTTTTGTGTTTGCCCTCTTCAACCGTGAGTACCAGTTTAGTCACTGCACTGTTTCTCACCCCCCTTTTTTCCTTGACAGACCCTGGGTGTCGTTTTACACCGGTGACAGTATGGCTGGTGGGCCGTAGCCACGTGCACAGGGCAGCGCGTTACGCTGCACAGGGCAGCGCGTTACGCTGCGGCGACAGAGTGGGATTCCCGACTGGGACTGGGTGCAGCCGCACGTCTCAGGTAGTATGGTAAGCGCGGCATGTTATGGCGGGAACTGTTGCCATTCCTTTTCTACATCAGGGATGCTGACTCGCCCGATGTCCTGGTTATGTACCTTGGGGGCGATGGCTTGGGGCAGGTCACTGGCCTATCGCAGAAGCTTGCGGTTTGCAGTGACCTGCCCTACTCACATCATGTGTGGCCTGCCACATCCCTCAATTGGTCGGACACGATACCGCGGTACGCTTACAGGGGGGCGTTCGGCCTTGAGGCTCTTCACTGAGCTGACTCTCCGTGAACGGGGCTATTGCCCGGTTCCTTTTTGATAAGGGCAGGGGACGCGTCATTAGCCTCCCCGCCATCAGTCTGCAAATTACGAGCTTTACTCAGGGGATGGGGCCCATCTGTCGCAGGGAGGTATGGACCTTTGGATTAGTGGACTGGCGAGCAGGCCTGTCGACCGAGCTGACGGTCTTGGGGGGGGCGGTGAGCCTTTTGGAAGCCTCCCCGTGTGGCGGGTATCACTGGTAAGGTAAACATTTATGACCCACAGGTATCCGGCAGGTTCGCAATTGACTGGACAACACTAGATAGGCATAAGTTGGTTAAACGTTGTCCGGTCAACGACGAACTAGGCGACGGGGTGATGGCGATAGCTAGACAGCATGCATCACCCCGTGATTTGACGGATACGCGTCAGAGGGTGGGGTCATTAGTTAGATATTGACTACGGTCAACAATTTGTTTGTTGTCAACAAACAAATTGATACAAATAGATACATTGTAACCAATTGCCGTTGGCAATTTTGGGGTGGTGCCTTACCAGTGTTACTTCGGCCTGCTTGCCTTAAGAATTATGATTGGTCGTTTTACCAATAGAAATTTATAATTCGGACTAGGGCATGAATCAATAAATGTGGCCCAATGCCGTTATCCACTTTTACCAGTGTCTAAGTCCTTTATTGGGGGGTGCGCCTGCAATGCAAGCGCGGCGCCAAAATGGCCGCCGTGCCCTTTGCGCCCCCCCATAGGACGAAGGCATCCGGGTAGTTAGGGGGCGTGGCCAGCTCCCTTATAAAAGGGGTGGCCATGAGGCAGCCGAGCTGCCATTTTGCGAAGCGACGGAGCGGAGAAGTTTTTCCCCTCCACCCCCTCCCTAGTTAACAGTGTGATATTTTGGTCGCTTCGGGGCCGGGTGGGAATTTTTGGCTGGGACCCACAATTGGCTCTCGGGTCCTGGTTTTTTCGCCCATCCCACACTGTTGCTATGGTTTGATATAGGGGTTTCTGTTGCTGCTGTTGACTTTGGTCACATGGGCGGGTATCACTGGTAAGGTAAACATTTATGACCCACAGGTATCCGGCAGGTTCGCAATTGACTGGACAACACTGGATAGGCATAAGTTGGTTAAACGTTGTCTGGTCAACGACGAACTAGGCGACGGGGTGATGGCGATAGCTAGACAGCATGCATCACCCCGTGATTTCACGGATACGCGTCAGAGGGTGGGGTCATTAGTTAGATATTGACTACGGTCAACAATTTGTTTGTTGTCAACAAACAAATTGATACAAATAGATACATTGTAACCAATTGCCGTTGGCAATTTTGGGGTGGTACCTTACCAGTGTTACTTCGGCCTGCTTGCCTTAAGAATTATGATTGGTCGTTTTACCAATAGAAATTTATAATTCGGACTAGGGCATGGATCAATAAATGTGGCCCAATGCCGTTATCCACTTTTACCAGTGTCTGAGTCCTTTATTGGGGGGTGCGCCTGCAATGGGAAAGGCAGAAGAACATGAATTCCACTAGTGTTATAAAATTTGCAACTGTTGTATGGGGCAGATATTAAAAATGCACTATACTTATATGTCTATATACATTTTAATTATTGTTTTACGTAGTTTCTATTGTTACTTATGTTATATTTTTTGAATTCTTAACAGTTTTTTTAAAAATGTACTATACTTGTTTCAGCCAAAACCATTTTGAATTTCAATGAGACCACTTAGGAAATGCAGACTACTCTGGGCAGCAAAAACCCTTTCTCCCAAACATGCCGATCAACAGAAGTAATGGAGGGCGGCGTGGAGGAGTTGTGACTGAGAAGGTACAGACACATACAAAAATATAGAATAGAATTTTATTTGCATACCACCTTCCTCAACCCAATGGGTGACCCAAAGCGGTTTACAGGCATTTAAAGATACAATATAACAAAGGGCAAAAATACAATATTATAAAACACGATACAAGATACAATAAAATCCATGACAGTAACAACTCAGTAATACCCCACACAACTCACTCCAACCCCAGGCAAGTCCCAAGGAAAAGCAAAAATGCTGCCATCTCAGCAGCTGCTGAACTCCTAATTGGGGCAAGGTTCAGAGAAGGAGGGCAGGAGCAAATCTCCACCACCCAGCCTCCGCAGCTGTTGCCACTCTCCTTTCCTCCAGTGGTGTCGGGGCTGAAAGTGGGCGGTAGGAGCATCTCAAGACCGGGAGCTGTGGCTGGCTTTTTATTCCTCTTTGGGCAGGCAAGGCCCAGAGAAGGACGGCAGGAGCGAATCTTCACTGCCCAGCCTCCACAGTTGTTGCCCCTCTCATCTTCTCTGGCAGTGTCAGGGCCGAAGGTGGGCAGCGGGAACGTCTCGGGACCAGGAGCCATGGCCGGCTTTTTATCCCTCTCTGGGCAGCAAGGTCCAGAGAAGAAGGGCGAGAGTAAATCTCCACCGCCCAGCCTCTGCAGCAGTCACAGCTCTCCTCTCCTCCAATGGTGTCGGGCCAAAGGTGGGCGGCGGGAGTGTCTCGAGACCGGGAGCTGCGGCTGGCTTTTTATCCCTCTCCAGGTGGGCAAGGCTCGGAGAAGGAGGGCAGGAGCGAATCTCCACCGCCCAGTCTCTACAGCTGTCGCCGCTCTCCTCTCCTCTGGCAGTGTCGGGGCTGAAGGTGGGTGGCGGGATCATCCAATATATACAATATGTGCATGTATTGTGGATATACTTTGGAGTCATTATTAAACGAGGAGTCCTTGTATGAGTAGACCTTGTACATTCTACATATGTGTATATAGGGAGGCCACAAGTGACAGTAGATCATGGCCTTTCCTACACCAAAGACATGGTTCATGAAACAGCAGCTGGTGACTCCAATTTTGGGGATTTTGAGAAACCATTCTGGTTTTTAGTCTGCATTTTACAGGAGTTATCAATTTCCTAAACCCTATCCAAGTAGGTTCTCTGCTTTGGATAATTCTTGTAAACTACAGACCAAAACCCAGGGTAGATTTACAGCGTGGGTGGGTGGGTGGACCATCCTAACCAGCCCATAACAAGTCCAATGGCAGGACCTGTATTCTGGACCCTTGGAGCTTGCCAAGCTCTACTCTAGCTGCTCCTGCTACACTTCACTTTCCAAAGTCACCTTGAAATTTTCCTTTAGTTGACACTGGACAATAACTTCTAACTACCTCTATGCAGAACAGAGGTAGAATTCACTGACTTTCAGGTGTGGTTCATTCCATGCCAATCATTTTGGAGGGTCAAAGAACAATTTCCAAGGCAGAGGGAACATTCTATACTTTCTAATGGTATTACTGATTTGGGCAGAAAAATGCACCTCTTTGCGATGTCCCCAAATCCAACCCAGAAATCATAGATATCCACTGAACAACCTCATGAAAGATGTTTTTTAGGTCTAGGGTTATTTTTAAAACACTTATTTTGGGGACAAAACAATTGGCATGTCACTTTGACACCAAATACAAGGAACAGGGATTGACATAGAACACACAATTACTTCCCACCCCATACATACTGGGTACTCATTTTACCAACCTTAGAAGGATGGAAAGCTGATTCAACTTTGATCCCCATCAGGATTGAACTCACAATGTCAGCAGTTTTGGCTGCAGTACAGAGGTTTAACCACACAATAGCTCATTAGAGCCATAGTCTTACATTCTTTAATGAGCATAGATTTATTGCTACACTGCAATATCCAGGCCTTCCATTTGGAATATGCTGTTTCAATAAGTTTGCAGCCAATGGTTTCTATTTATTTGTCAGTTGTTATCATGGCATGGGGTACCAAAATAAGAAGAGGGTTGTTTATATGTTGTAGTTGAGGAAATAAAATGCACTGATAAAGAAAGTTATTATATGGTGGCAGTACGCAAAATTGCGTAAATTTGGAGCTTACAAAATCCAGCTATGATAAATTGTGTTCCTGAATTTTAAAATGCCCTTAGTTCTCTAATAATAATAAACAACCTCTTTAGATGAATCTGCTTGGCACAAGATACACTTTTCTTTATTGAAAGGCCTGTGGTAGGTCCATCTGAAGAATGAGGACTCTCTGTAGTCATTTCAAATTCAATTTGTCCCATACTGGGAGATAAATATTTCTTACTCGTGTTTGAATATTAACTCCTCAGAGGACTAGGCACTGCAGCATTGTGGATTCCTAATAAAATATATGTTTAGTGTCTATAGCACTCTGATAATAAAAAGAAGTGTAAATAGTTGCTAAACAGATAGTCAGTGAGATAATTAACTGTGATTGCAAGAGCAGCAAGTTTTGGGTCAGCATGCAATCTGATTAGTCTCTTCACATTGATAATATTTAAAGGCCATCCAATCAAGACGCGAAAGTTCAGAACACGTGCTTCGCCTCAGGCACACCAAATCATAGCTGCTTGATGTTTCTGGGCCAAAGGTTTAATGGTGGGCAAGGTGTGGCCCTCCAGATGTTGCTGAGCTATAATTCCCATAAGCCATAGTCAGGGGGTTTGCATTTGTACATCTGAAGGAACACACTTTGTCAAAACCTGCTCTCAATAGTAGAAAGCAGTTGTTGTTGTTGCTGTTGTTGTTGCTGCTGCTGCCGCCAAAACTGACTTATGACTCAAAGAGGTGAGTGAGCTATTTAAGGAACACTTTTACCTGTTCCACACCCCTAGGGTTCTTCTTCTTCTTCCGTGTCTAGACCAGACGTGAAAATGCCAAAATGAAGGTAACTTTTTGGTGAGTTCATTCTGCAGTTTGGGCATGTTTTACTTCTACTTCCGGGAACGATGAGGGCTGTGCAAGCCGGATGAATTGCAGTAAATCCATTTATGTGAATTCATGGGGGCTTGGGCTTCTGGGAATTGAAGTCCAAGAACATCTGGAGTCCCAAGGTTTGCCATCATGGCTCTAGGATTTGGTGCTTATCTCTGTTTACATCCAAAGAGTCAGGCAGAAATTTCCATGGCCATGTGGCAGGCATAACTAGATGCTGGAGTACATGGAACGCTGTTGCCTTCTAACAAAAGTGGTACAGTACCTATTTATCTACTTGCAAATTCTTGCTTTCAAATTGCTAGGTTAGCAGGAGCTGGGACAGAGATGGGAGCTCACTCTGTCATGCAGCACTCAAGTCTCGAACTGCTGACCTGTCAACCTTCCAGTCATCAAGTTCAGTGTCTTAACCACTAAGCCCCTGCAGTCCCTTTAAAATTGCTTTTAGAATGAGTTAAATTTTGCAATAAGAAGCTGGAAGGAAGTGGAATGAGAATTAGTATCTGACTTGAGTGAGTAAATGAGAAGATGCACAAGAGTGAGAACATGAAAATGAGAATATGTATTAGAGAGAGTACACAAGACAGTGGGAATGACACATGGGATGTGGGCATTAGGTTGGATTCCCCAAACTTCCCCTTTCTTGCTGGTTGAGTCTGATAGTCTTCTGTTGTTGTTCAGCACACAGTCGAGTCCAACCCTTTGCAACCCCCATGGACTACAGCACGCCAGGCTCCTCTGTCATCTGCCATCCTCCAAGGCCCGCCCAAATCTATGCCCACTGTGTCAACAATGCTATCTAGCCATCTCACCCTCTGCTGCCCCTTATCCTTTTGCCTTTGATCTTCCCAGCATCTGGGCCTTCTCCAGTGAGTCCTCTCTTCTCATTTAATAGCCAAAGTACTTGAGTTTCAGCTTCAGTATTTGTCCTTCTAAGGAGCAGTCATGGTTGATTTCCTTTAGGATGGACTAATAGTCTTCTACCTAGTTGCCAATAATAGCCAACTTGGCAGCATCAAGATTCTCCAATGTGTTGTTATAACAAAAAAGCAACTTATCTCCAATTTTTTGAGAGGGAACTGCAGTCTCAGTAAAGTAGTTTGTCGTGGAAGCAAAATTTCTTGCTTGTTTTGCTTATGAAGGAAGCTAAATGTTCTTCAGCATACTGTTTTTAGAGCACCAGTCCAAGAAAAGCACAACTTTAATTTTTAAAGGGTGAACATTGATCTGAAGTTTCAAGTTGATGGCACTTTTCAAAAATAGCTGCAATCTAGCAGCAGGTCTGGGGTTTCTTTGTAGCAATTTGTGGGCAACTCCCACCAGAGGTTTATTGGAAACAGAATCAGATTGAGCCCCTGTCTGCACTTTGGTGCATACCTGTCAAATTCCCCGTATTGGCCGGGATTACCCTGTAATTCCATGCCAATTTTCTCCATTTCCCTCCCGGAGCTGCCGCTACCACGTAATTTGGCAGCAAGGGAAAGGAGTTACTGCACATCCCTTCTTCGCAGGTCCTTTCTACGCATGCGTAGAACCCTTCTACGCATGCGTAGAACCCTTCTACGCATGCGTAGAATGACCTGTGCAGAACGGTTCTGCCCAGATCTATTCTATGCATGCGTAAAAGCCTTCTACGCATGCATAGAAGCGAACTGCACAGAGCGTTTCTGCGCAGGTCACTTCTACGCATGCGTAGAAGGCTTTTATGCATGGGTAGAATGGACCTGTGCAGAAACATTCTGCGCAGGTCCCATAATCTCCAGAGCTGTGCTTGACAGGTATGCTTTGGTGCTAGAGACCAGTATAATAAAATGAAACTCTAGAAGGTCATTGTCAAACATATCCGAGCAAGACCAAAATACTTCCAGAGTAGAACCACCACTGCTTCTAAGTAAGTCTTTCTTTTCAAAGCCATGGATTGTATCATGCAGGAACTTTAGCCAGTTGTACCATAAAATCATGAATTGCTCTTCTATATCACATTCTTGCATTCCTTAACACAAAAATCTATAGGCCATACAGAAGTAAGTATTCTGTAGCTCTTTCTTTTTGAATGTCCTCAATAAACCTCTCAGGAAATAACTAATCATACAGAGATATGCACTTCTAACAATTTCTCTGGTGCTTGCATGGATTGGTAATGTCAGAAGCCATTCAGAAGAATACAGTGGTCAGGGTTGGCTTGTGGTGGAACAGCAAATGGTATTGAAACAGTGCATGTCAAGATAGAGTATCCGAAGTCAGATAAGTATTATTGGCATATGGGGCTGCAAATTCTTCAAATGCCTCCAACTCTCATCCCACTAGCAGTGGCAAATCAGTAAGCACAAATTAAATAATTTACAATGTCTTATCCTGTTACAGCACACACAATTTTGCTGCCTGAAGAAGCATATATTAGAGAAAGTACACTTTTTGGGTAATAATTAGGTTGGCTCTGTCAGTGGTGATTCTGTGATGGCTGGTGTAAAAGGAAAGTTTGAGAATGTTGCCTTTCACTCTTCCCACTTTTACATCCCTGGAGGAAAGTTATTTGCAGATTTTAAAGACTAAAAACTGAATAAGAATTGTTTGTGCTTTGTGGTAGGCAAAGAAATATATGGAATTATAAGTGCTGTAGGGACTGCAGTGGCTCAAGTGGCTAAGATGCTAGCTGGAAGGCAGGAGGTCAGCAGTTCGATTACTGAATACTGCAGGACAGAATGAGCCCCCATCTCAGTCGTAGCTCCTGTCAACCTAGCAGTTCGAAAGCAAGAAATTGCAAGTAGATAAATAGAGACCACTTAGGTGGGAAGACAAACAGCATTCCGTGCACTCTGGTGTCTAGTCATGGTTGCCACATGACCATGGAAACATCTGCAGAAGCAGACAGCACTGGCTCTTTGGCTTTGAAACAGAGATGAGCACTGAACCATAGAGTCAGATATGACTGGCTTTCGAGCAAGGGAAACCTTTACCTTAATAAGTGTCATTGGAAACATAGAATCTCCTTCATGAAAATTATTGATATCACAGTTTTCTGCTTTGGTGAACTTTACTCTGCTTCGGTCTAACCTCATCTTCAGTCTTAGATGGTGCAGTTGGAAGAAGGATATTGACAATATGGAACGTAATCAGAGGGATGATGACAAAAACAATTACATTTAGCCTGGAGGACAGATGATAAAGCAGTGTTATGATGACCTAGTTCAATGATGGTGAACTTTGGCACTCCAGCTGTTCTCAAACTTCAGTTCTCAGAAGTGCTGATCAGCAGGAGTGCTGACTTGGGCTTCTGGTAATTGAAGTCCAAGAGCACCTGAAGTGCCAAGGTTCACCATCATGGGCCTAGTTTAAGCATTTGAAGAGCTGTTAACCAGATGATGGACCAAATTTGTTCTCTGTTGCTTGAAAGGATAGGACTTGAACATAAAGGTTCTAATTAAAAAAGATTTAACTAAACCATACCTGTCAAGTTTTGGATTTGAAAATAAGGGAAATTTTGACCACACCCCTCTGTGGGTGTGACCAAATTTGTGGGCATGGCCAAATATAGCCATGTGACTTGCTGGGCTCTAGTCATGCCTGCCACATGGTCATGAAAATGTCTGCAAACATAGACAGCACTGGCTCTTTGGCTGTAAATGGAGATGAGCACTGCACCCTAGAGTTGGATACAACTGGCAGATTTTACTTTCTTAGGATCAAAGATTGCTGTAGATAGTGACTGCAGCCATGAAATAAAAAGGTGACTGATGCTTCGGAAACAAGCTAGGGATTAATTCCCCCAAATTAACCAATCCTATCTATTTGTTCCTCACTGCAACCAGTTGAAGCACCAACACCTGAGAATGTCGGATCCAGCTTAAGGAAGGAAATTAGTAAAGTAAAAAGCAACCTCTGTAGTTTCCAAGCCTCCCAACAGCTGAGCAGTTAATCTCCATATATGAAATATCGCTCACCTAGAGTAGACTCCCGTCCCATGGTGGCTCCGACAAGCAGCAGCAAAACTAAAGCCTCCATGACCATGTGGCAGGAAAATGAAAGAGAAACTACAGAAGGCCCCTACCACCACCTTCTCTCTCTCCTGCCACAAGCAAGCGAAAAGCCACCCCGACCTCTGGTGGCAGGAAAAACATAATGCAGCTTCGCCTGTGATGGCTCTGGTCAGGATTTTTTTTAAAAAAATAAGGGATATTACGGAAAAATTAATAAAATGGGAGGGGGGCAGGAAGAGGGGTAAAAATAAGGGGTTTTCCTGGGGAAAATGATATACTTGACAGGTATGAACTAAGCATAAGGAGCAACTGGCATACGGTGGTCCATGGGGTTGCAAAGGGTCAGACTCTACTGTGCGACTGAACAACAAGGAGGAACTGTCAGATATTATGAGTTATTGATAATGGATCAGATTGCCCCTAAATGTTGTGGATTCTTCTTTGTTAGAAGTTTAGAATGTTAAAGCAGAGATTGAATGATCACCTACCTGGAACGGTATATTCCCTGCATTAGCAGGGAATTGGACTTAATGACCTCTGTAGTCCTTTCCAACATTGTGCAATGATGACAGTCATAGACCAGCACCAAGATCCTGGTGTGCATATTGTGCTAAAATTATGTGGCTGTGTCCTTAAAAACTGACATATAGAGGTCTGAGGATTTTAAATGAAACACAGAGAGCGTTTGTAAAACAAACTCTTTTACTACAGGCGTGGTGGTTTCTGTTGTTATTTTTGCAATGTAGTTTTGGCCCAAATTCAGCAAGCCATTTAAACTACATGCGTGAGAGGACCCTTTTGAACCACGACCATTATGCTGTTTGTCAGTTTGAACAGTTCCTCAGAGACACATCTCTTCCTTACACATCAGTAGCTTTAAATTGTACGACATTTGAGGATTGAAAATTCAGAATCTGACAGATCTAGACCAATGCCTAATTTGTAAGAAAAGAAATAACAGGCATACAAATGTTCTCAGAAGCTGTGACATTTGCCTTAGAAGCATTCTGAGTATTTGGGGACAAGCTATGGCTGCTCAGCAGGAAGACATTCTGCCTGTTTGTAGAGTCAGCTTTCTGAATTTTATTGCTCTTTAGCTTTGCTACAGATTCCGATCTGTCTGGAGTTTGAGCAGGACATGCAAGATATGTCAAACAGAATCTCCTTAAAGTCACTATTGCATATGCTTGACCAGTGGTGGCGAACCTATGGTGTGATTGCCAGATAGGGCACTCCCAGCCCTCTCTGTTGGTGTGCGTGCCTCACCTCTTTGCCCGGCAGCCCAATGGGAGCACTTCCTCCCTCCCCCAGCACAGAGTTCCTCCTGCCCCTCTGCCCAGCAGCCCAATGAAAATGCTTCCTCTCTTCCTCTCGGGATGATTAGTAATAGATTTAAAATAGTTTCTGACTACTAGTCACTCTGCAGCACTGAAAAGAAAATGTCCCCCACTGTGTCTGCAGTAACTTGTTGAAATGAAAAAAATCTTGAGATAACTAGGAATAGATTTTTGCATGGAAGGACTATGACTAAAGATAAAAAGTGAATTTGCTAAATTCATATTTTCTTACAGAAAATATTTTGCCTTCCAATATTGGCAAGAAGTGCACTTAGATAGTTATAGTTTCTGAGCACCCCAAACCATATGTGCATTTATAGTATAGGTATAGATAATGATGTATATATTTGGAAGTACAATAGGAATGCCATATCTACTGGGAATTCAAATTCTACCCTGAATGTTTGAAACTGTAGATAATAGTGAACCCTATATACAGAATAATCTCTGCTTCCCTCTAGTAGCCTATTCTGGTATTGCTTCTTGAAAATATGTTTGCATTATTTTTTTTCTGGGATTTTTCATTTACTATTTTCAAGCCAAGGATAACTGAAACAGTGAATGCCATCTATGCAGATATGGTGGGCCTACTGTGGACTAAGGCTCTGGAAACCAGGGACTGAATCCTCACTTGACCATGGAAACTCATTGTGGGAGTAGAACTGGTAAAACAACTTCTTAAATATCTCCCTTACATTGAAAACCCCAATAGGGACACTGTAAATTGGTTCTGATTTGACAGCATATAACTAATTAATCTTTACCTATAAGGAGGCCCGTTAACCATTGGTGTCTGGCATGCACGCCCGCACCCATCCCTACTATCCCTACTATCCCGTATCAAGCCACCTACACTTGCCTTTAGACCATCCAAGCATCGCCGTAAGGATACGCCAACCATGAATGGGGCAACTGCCCCACGAACGCGGCCAGGAAAAAACTACAAGGCCCAGCATCCCCTGCACCATGAGGCTGAAGGGTGCGAGTGTGGAGGAGGCAGGGCAGCTGGTGCGCATGGTAAAAAAACAACCACCAATGCACCGACAACTTTACTCCAGGAGACAATTCATCTCCTGAAGGGAAGCCATCACCACCCTCTCCTCCCATGCGGCTTTGGCGAGGCAGCAGGGAGAGCACATAGTCTCCACGCAGCCCCGGAGCTCGGTCCTGGACTCCCTGTAGCTTCATGAGGGGAGAAGAGGAAGAGCCTCTCCTCTCCCCCCATGCGGCTTCGGCAAGGCAGCGTGAAGAGCCTCCCCGTAGCTTTGGGGGGGAAGAGGAAGAGTCCCTTTCCCCCTGCACGGCTTTGGAAAGCAGTGTGGAGAGCCTCCCCGTAGCTTTGGGGGGGAAGAGAAAGAGTCCCTCTCCCCCTGCACGGCTTTGGAAGGCAGCATGAAGAGCCTCCCCGTAGCTTTGGGGGGGAAGAGGAAGAGTCCCTCTCCCCCTGCACGGCTTTGGAAGGCAGTGTGGAGAGCCTCCCCATAGCTTTGGGGGGGAAGAGGAAGAGTCCCTCTCCCCCTGCACGGCTTTGGAAGGCAGCATGGAGAGCCTCCCCGTAGCTTGGGGAAGGAAGAGCCCCTCCCCCCACGTGGCTTCAGCGAGGCAGTGTGGAAAGCCTCCCCATAGCTTCAGGGGGTAGAGGAAGAGCCCCTTCCCCCCTACGTGCCTTTGGCAAGGCAGCGTGCTGGGCCTTCCATTGCCAACGTGACCTTCTGAGTTGCGCAGCTCACGGAGCTCACCACCTGTCCTCCGTCCCTGCCGGCATCGAGGCTCTCCATGCTGCCTCGCTGAAGACGTGGGGGGAGGGGCTCTTCCTCCCCCCCGAAGCTTGCGTGTGTATGTGTGTGTGTGTGTGTGTGTGGTAGTGTTGTGTGTGTGTGTAATGTGTGTGTGTATGTTGTGTGTGTGTTTGTGTTGTGTATGTGTATGTGTGTTGAGTGTGTGTGTGATTGTGTTATGTGTGTGATTGAGTTGTGTGTGTGGTTGTGTTGTGTGTGTGCATTGTGTGTATGATTGTGGTGTGTGTGTGTTTGTGCTGAGTGTGGTGTGTACCCCCTTCCAAAATACAAACACAAAAAACAAAAACCCTACCACCAAAACACACAAAAAAACTGCCTGGCAGGGCCCGGCAAAATATGTTAGTAATGTATATTTGGAAACATAACACTTTCTTGCTAACAGGCCCATTAGCATGTTTCCTTTTCATTCCACCTCTAATGATGAACAGTTATATTTGGGAAGACTATTTCTAAAAGGCCATTATCCCCTATGGTTTGCAGATTTGATTCCATGGTAATGCATGGAGTGCTCCTGTAGATATCACTCCCATTACTATAGATTTCTGGAACCTAAAATTCTAAGTGTCTGTTGGAGGTAAGAACATCGAAACCCCCACAGAGTGAAACTGACTACGGTGAAACTGACTGCAGTTTCCATCGGCAATAGACAGTTAAAGTAAAAAACAAACAAACATTAAAAAAAAATTTGAAGCAACATTTCTCATTATTGTTCACAGTAAGCAGCCATTCAACAGCTGCAGGGGTCATTTTTAGCCTGTTCTCAGTAACTACAGTCACTGTGAACAGGCTAAAAGTGAGTACCACCCAAAAAGGAAAACCCCTGATGGTGGTCAGGAAGGAGCACTCAGGGTTGGGGTGGGGGAGGTTGGGGCTGCTTCACTGTTCACAACTTGTGGATATCATAACTAGGAGCAACCTCTATGTGATCAAAACAGTAGGCTATATACTCGCTTTTGACATGCTCTTACTTGATTTGTGAAGAGGTAGAAGCAGTAGCGAAGACGGTAACCAAAATAGGTATGTGCATGCTGGTTCCTCTTGTTTTTCATAAAGGATCTTTTTGTGATACATACAGTAAAACCCTGGGTTACGATGGAGGTCCGTTCCAACAGCCTCCATTGTAACCCCCAAAAATTGTAACCCGAAACATCCATAGGGTGCATTGGAAAATAAAAAATGGTCCTGAATTGATCGTTGCAAACCAAAACAAAATACATAAAAACACATCTCCATAGGATTTGCCATTTAAAACTGGAGCAAGCTTAAACCGAGGTGGTTGTAACAGTGGTTTGTGCAGTTTCATGTCTGCCCTAGACAAGGAAGAAACAGCAGCATAAAATACTGAATAACCAGTCTCAATATTATGTAAGAACAGTGGAATTAATAGCAGTGGAATTAATAGCAGTGGAATTCATAGCTCATGCACATTAAGTAGACTTGTTTCTTTTTCTCTTAAAATAAAAGTATCAGCCAGAACCCTCTTGGGAATTAATGTTGGCATAAATCAGTGTTTCCTAACCTTTGGTTTTTGGACTTCAATTCCCAGAAGCCTAAGTCAATTCCCCAAGGCACTGATCACCCAATGTACTGACTTAGGCTTCTGGGAATTCAAGTCCCCCTGTGTGGTGTGGGGCCCACCTGGGGAACCACTGGCATAAATGTACTTACATAATTTACAGCTACAAATGGCTACTAATTATTGAGTTACTTCTTTGGTTCCTGATCATGTGGCAATATGTGACTTCCAGTGTAACTAGCAAGTAAGCAGTCACTTCTTCATTAGTGGCAATTTGCTACTTCCATTTATGTGATTACACTTATCGCAGTGTAAAGAATGCCTGAATTCTGGCCATTGCTTTCATTTTGCTTTGGAAAAACTTAGTGTCACAATATGAAGGGAACATGGTGAAAAAGACAAATTCCTGTAAAGGGTTAAGATAGAGGGTGTCCTTTTATAACATGTATTTTTTATTTAAAAAATCAGTAAAAATATAATTTAAATTGGATATCTTAACCTATAAAACCAAGTGTTCACCGTTGGAATTGGCTATGGGCTGCTGTGCGTCGCCCTACTTACCCGTTCCCTCCCTTCGAGAGCACGGGCGAAGTGGCTACACAGGTCAACGAATGGTTTAAAAAATCGCGATTGGGGCATCAGCCCCACCATTGGCAAGAAAGGGAAACAACTTCATTTCCCAAAAAGCATTGCGTTTTGCCGTGTTTCTCCCAGTGTCAGCCAATCAAGATGATAAAAACAACGGACTCAGTCTTTGTTTTACGAGCCGCAACCAATCAAAAGTAGCGTTTCAAAACCTTGCCGAGCGACGGACGTCAGAAACTACAAGTCCCAGCGTCCTCCGTGCTGTGACCCCTCAGCCAATCAGGCTAAGGGACATGAGCATGGAGGAGGCTGGGAAAGCCAATGCGCCAACAACTTCCCTCCAGGAGGCACTTCGTCTCCCGGAGGGAAGCCATCCCCAGCTCATCGCGGTGGGCGGCTGGCCATGTCGGATCCTGGACTGCCTGCTTTTGGCGGCCCCCACCCAACCGGCGAAGACCTCGGCACCAGCGGAGAGGGAGAAAAGGCTGCGCCACAGAGGCATGGAAGGTGAGGCCCGGCACAGAAGGCTGCACTGGGGAAACGTAGAGTACGAAAGGCCCAACTGGCAACGGGTAAGTGGGGCGGGGGAGAGGAATTGAGGAGGGCCTGGGGAGCATGCCACCCACACAGGTCATAGAGAAGAAAGGGGGAGAACGAACCCACCTCCTTCCCCCCAGTCTCAGTCCCCTGCCCCACTTACCTGTTGGCAGCTGGGCAATTCGTACTCTGCGCCTCCCCAGAGCGGCCTTCTGTGCTGGACCACTCACCTTCCATGCCTCCATGGTGTGGCCTTTCCTCCCTCAATGCCGGCGCCAAGGCCTTCATCGGTGGGGTGTGGGCCACCAAAATCAAGCAGCCCAGCCGGCAAACGATGCTCCCGCCCGCCCAGCAAAGGCCTCCTTGTCCTCACCAAGGCTTGGGGGGAGGAGGAAGAGCTCCTCCTCCCCCTGCAAAGCTTCAGCATGTGTGTGTGTGTGTCCTCACCGAGGCTTCAGGGGGGAGGAGGAAGAGGCCTTCCTCTTCCTGCAAAGCTTTGGCATGTGTGTGTGTGTCCTCACTGAGGCGTCAGGGGGGGGAGGAAGAAGAGTCCCTCCTCCCCCTGCAAGGCTTCGGCGTGTGTGTGTGTGTGTGTGTGTGTGTGTGCTCACCAAGGCTTCGGGGGGGGAGGAAGAGCCCATCCTCTCCCCATGGAGCTATGGCATGTGTGTGTGTATTGTGTGTGGGTGTGTTTGTGTTGTGTGTGTGGGTGTGTTGTGTGGGTGGTTGTGTTGTTTGTGTGGATGTGTTGTGTGTAGTTGTGTTGTTTGTGTTGTTTGTGTGGTTGTGTTGTGTGTGTGTATTGAGTGTGTGTGTGTGGTTATGTTGTGTGTGCTGTGTGTATTGTGTGTGTTGTTGTGTGTGTATTGAGTGAGTGTGTGGTTGTGTTGTGTGTGTGTTGTGTGTTGTGTGTGTGTGTGTGGTTGTGTGTGTGATTGTTTTGTATTTGTGTATTGAATGAGTGTGTGGTGATATTGTGTGTGCTGTATGTGTGTATTGAATGAGTGTGGTTGTGTTGTGTGTGCTGTGTGTGTATTTTGTGTGTGTGTGTATGTGTTGTGTGTGTGTATTGTGTGCGCGTGTGTGGTTGTGTTGCATGTATGCTTATATTGTGTGTATGTCTACCCCTCAAAACCACCCCAACCACAAGCACACATGTTATACCTGCCCGGCAGGGCAAAAAATGCTGATCTTAACCTATAAAACCAACCTATAAAACTTTACAAAGTTAAAAAAATAAAAAATTTACAAAAAACAACAAAGAATTCATTGTTTTATATAAAGCACAGGGGGAAAAAAGCCCGGCAACGCCGGGCAAACTATGCTAGTAATATTATAATAATAGCAATTACACTTATATACCATCCCATGACACTTAAAGCACTCTCTGAGGGGTTCTCAAAGTAATGAGCAGTTTGCACCCAATAAGCTGAGTACAGTACTCAATTTGTCAACCTTGGAAGGATGGAAGGCTGAATCAATCTTGAGCCCATCGGTAAAACTCTGAAACATGCTTAGATTTCCATTTTCCCAGTGATCTTGTTGTGTTTTATGAGGCAGCTATTGGTGCATATGGTAGCTTTTCTTCTGGGGCAAAAAGCCTCCCACTCTCCATATCACAGCCCCAGGCTGTTTTACCTTCATCCCTCAGTACACAATGACCAAGTGCTTAGAGCAAATTGTGTAACCTCAAGTGATAAGAATGTAAGAAGAATGATGCTGATCAGACCAGATTCCTACCTATCCTACAGTAAAAAATATAGCAGTTAGTCTTTAAAGTGCTGAAGTGTTTTTATTTTATTTTATTTTAGTTTTTTGTTCTCTGAAATGACTATCCTACATTGTTTTCCCCAAACAACCAGCTGCATGCCTATTAGAAAGATGTGATCTTAACAACACCTTCTGGTATTGCTGTCCAGCTATTGAAATATAGATGCATGAAGATTCATATATTGATCGTAATATATAACCATTGCAACAACTTACCATTCATAGCCTTATCAGTTATAGCATAGACACTTGCCATTTGTCTTTTCAGTGATGCTTGGTTTCTTAAACTGGCCCAGAGGTACCAAAAGGTTGCAGAGAGATACTGAAAAGAACATGGCATCTTGATCTTAAGTACCTGGGAAGGTCCATATAAGATGCTTCAAGAAACCTATTCCTATTCTATAGTAGCTCAAACTTTTTAGACTTCAAGAAAAAGCCCACAACAAGAATGGTGTTGGGCTTTAAGGAAAATGTCTTTGTAAGCTTGATGTGGTGCAGGTGGTGAACGTTACAGAACCAGCACCTGGAGTCAAGAAGCTGAGTCATGATCTGGTTTTCCCTAAAAAGTGGTAAAGGGAAAGCCTTAAGGGTGGTGGAAAGAAGGTGAAGGTACATGGAACTGGAGCTTACCTCAGGAAACAGGGTATGTTAGATAGTTTTCTTTATGTTTGGGGAAAGGGCAATGGTTCATCTTGGGGGTATATTTTTTGTATATAAAAATAAACAAAACTATGTTTTTGTATAACAGTTTGTGTTTATTGTAAAGGGTGAGTGTTGCCAGGCTTTACAAAGACTTTATCATTCTCTCTTGGCTGAGGAGGCTAAATCCAAATCTATCCTCAGGGGGCTGGAGGGTTTGTTTTGTCCAACCTGGTTCAAATCCAGGGCAGATTTCCCAAGTCTGGGTACTCATGACCTGAGCTCAGGTTATCAAAGAGTGAGCGCAAGACAGCCTGGGTGGAAGGTCCTGCATGGTGGTGTATCTCCCTCTGAGCCAGTGTGGAGTGTCTGAGGGGATTGCTGACACAACCAAAATGCATCATTAATGCTATCCTATTCAGTAGTAATCATATCCTATTCAGTAGTAATCCACACCCAAGAAGTTGACTTGGGTGTGGAACATGTATGACCCTCCAAACGTTAAAGTGTGGCTCGCATAATATATTACTATTGGCTATATTGGCAGGGGATAGGTGGGAACTGAGGGCCACAACATTTGGATAAACACACATTTCCTATATCTGGAACTAACTGAAAAAAGAAGTTGGGCCATTTATGGAGATGGTTCCACTGAATTGGAATTAAATTTACGAAGACATGATACACAGTGAACAGGATCTCCCAAGTATGATGATCTCAGGAAAGAGAAGCAAGTGCCATGCTCATAGAAAGCTCTGATTGCCAAATAATTGTGACTCTACAGGATTTTTGAGCTCTACTACTCTTAATTGTTTTGTAAGATTGACTTTGTTTTTTGTCAACATCCCAGAAAACATGGATTCCAAAAGAAGGGACCAATGCAAGTTCAGTAAATAAAGGCTAAGAAGCATTATTTGGGAAAGGGTCTAGTAGTGGCACATAAAGCATCCTGTTTCTAGAACACCTCCTTTGGATTCAGAAAGTCCAAAGTGGAATTCTCAGCATCTTCCGAGAGACTAGGAATGTCCCTGTTTAAAATCCTAGGAAGCTGTTACCACTTTGTTTAAAAAAGGTGTATGGAACTTTTTCCCCTCCATATTTTATAGACTACAATTTCCACAATCCCTTGCCATTGGCCATGCTTGTTTAGGCTTCTAGAAAGCAAAGTTCAAACATCTGGAGAATCAAAGGTTCCCCATCAATTGTATAAGTAATGCTTAGTGAGATAGACCAGAATGATTTGAATTAGTATAATTCATGCTCCTCCTGATCTGGCAGTTCATAGTACAGAATGAAAGAATTTTGGCTTTATTATATGAAACAGTGTCTTTATTCTAGACCAAACTCTAGAGCGAGGAAGCAAAAGCTGTACTGGAAGAAGTCTGACACTGTAGTGAGACTGCCAGTGACCAGTGAGAAATTCAGCTCAACCTCATTTATCTAATGAGGAAGGGAAAGCCAAAGAAAATGCTAAAGAACGCTAAATGGTGTACATGGTAAATGCTAAAGAATAGTAAAGAATGCTAAATGGTGTACATGGATTGAATTCAGATTATGAGTGGCAGAAAACTGGAACATTAATCAGGGCAAATGCAGGTAAGAGCTTCTTTTCCATGAATGGCCTGTGAGAATGAGACAGACACACTTCCCTTCTTTGAAGCTATAACTCCAGGAGGCTTCTGAACTAGAGAAAGCATTTGGGAGAGTCCTCCTATCAGATGTGTTTTGATACGCTATCACTGCTATACCAGAGTTCTCACACTCGAGCTTCTAGGAACTGACCTTAGCTCTCCTGTTCTCCATGCTATTGTGCTAGAGAAGACGGCTATTGGAAAGCATTTTGCTGAACATCAGATGGCATTACAGTTAAAAACTCTGAAGTTGACCTGGGGAAACAAAGAAACAGGTAGTTTTATAAATTCTACTGATTCAGCCCTGACTCTTTATCTCAGATGGGGAAATCTACTCTTTTTGGACTACTGTCTCCAAGAGTAGGTAAAGGTAAAGGTCGCCCTTGCTTGAAATCCAGTCGTATCTGACTGTAGGGTGCAGTGCTCATCTCCATTTACAGCCAAAGAGTTAGCACTGTCTGCATCTGCACACATTTCTGTTGTCATGTGGCAGGCATGACTAGACACATGGAATATTGTTACCAGTGGTGGGATTCAAAAAATTTCACTACCTACTCTGTGGGTGTGGTATGGTGGGCATGGCCAGGGGGAAAGCCCTGTGTTGCACCCGAATTAGGACTACTTTATTTCAAAACTTGGATGGGTGGGGCCAGCTGAAATTTCTGCTACTGGTTCTGGCAAACTGGGGCAAACCTGCTGAATTCCACCATTGGCTGTTACCTTCCCACCAAAGTGGTATCTGTTTATCTACTTGCAATTTCTTGCTTTCAAACTGCTAGGAGTTGGGGCAGACACAGCAGCTCATTCTGTTGTCCAGCACTTGGGTCTCAAATTGCTGACCTTCTGGTTGTCAAGTTCAGCATCCAGCGCCATAGCCAGAGGGGGCCAGGGGGGCCTCCTGAACTAACAAGCCCCCCCAACCCACCCTGTACTGCCAATTTTATATACTGTATGTGAATGTGACATTGTTTCCCCTCCTGAAAATTTATTTGCCCTTCCTGAAAAATTTCACACACACCCCAATCTAGAAACCTGGCTACGGCCTTGTCAGCATCTTAACCACTAAGCCACTGCAGTCCAAGAGTTCCCCACCCATAATGGCTGGTTATGAGGAAGGACCACTCAGAGCCATTTATTTGGGCTAAGCTGGATTTGAGAAGAGTAATATGGGTGGTCAGAGCTACCCTGCATGGGCTATTTCAAAGGGCAAATGATGGAGAGTGATGACAGTACTGGGCAATGCTTCTCTTCCTGTCTAAATTTTTTTAAGGATAGCATGCTTTCTGCACAAGCCTTGCCAGTTTGCTTCCCATCTTTTGTAGAGACCACCAGCAATAACTGCCAATGTCCAGTCCAGTTGGTTGAATGCCAGTGAATCACAAGGATAGACATGAGGGGGAAGAATAGTTGACACATGTGTGGGGACATTCTTTGCAAAGGCCACACACTGGATCTAGTCTTCTTGCCAGAGCGGTGGCAGAGTGATCTGAGATTACAGCAACTAGACATAACTCCTTGCCATGGCTGGATCACTATCTGGTGACTCTGGACTTTCTGGGGGCGATGTTTCACCACAGGGAGGCAGGGCCAGTTAAATTGGTCCACCCCGGCAACTGATGGATCCGGATGGATTCCAAAGGAAACTGGGGTGTTTTCATCTGGATCAACAACACAATTCGCCTGAGGCTCTTGTTGACCTCTGGAATGAAGGGGGGGCGCAGCGGCCTTGGACGTAATCATGCCACTACGGCCACTCTGTGCTCATGGTGCTCCGCTCAGCCCCATGGTTCACAGAGGAATTGAAGGAGCTCAAATGGGCAAAGAGACACCGAAAGCGCTGCTGGGTGAAGACCCACAGTGAGTCCAACCAAACACTTGTTAGAGTCACTATTAGAGCCTATCTTGTGGCAATGGACGTGGTGAAACATCAATACTTCACTGCCCTTATTGCCTCTGTGGATAATCGCCTGGCAACCCTGTTCTGGATGACAAGGTCCCTCCTCGGTAGAGGGGGCCTGGTTGGCAGGGGTCTGCTGAGGTTGTTTGAGTAGATTGTATCACTTCAAGTTGAAGGGGGAAGTCACATGTGGAAGTTCCCCTGTGACCAATACAAAGCACAACAACCTGAAATCTCCCAGTAAACAAGAAACTAGTATTTTGCTCTTTCTGTGATGGTTTGGTAGTTGTTCAGTGATTCAAACACTGAAATGGGAGGAGAGAGAAGGAAAGAAGGCACATTTAGAAATGAAGACATTGATGCTGCATCATGCTTAGTTAGGTCACTGATTCATGAAGCCCTGCTTAATTGAATACCAGTGGATCTCCAGTATGTCTGTCCCACTTGAGATCTTTTCATGCAGCTTCAAGGAGGAAATGTGAAACTTTCTATATGTATATGTGTCCTCAAATGGACCTATGATTGTTCCTTCATGGCCTAGCTCAGGTGACTTGGGCAGAGCTGTTTGGTACTAGAGATGCCTATAGAAGTGAAATAAGAGTTTTTCAAGTAGGACCTGCAACAAAATGTTGCAGTGTGGATTATTCCTATTCAGATGAGCACTTTCTCCTTCCTGTCTAAGGGGTAATTTGCTGCACACCAATAGTCTGTCAGCATCTTATAGCCACTTAGCATCCTCATTACGAGTTTGTTAGGCTCCTCTCCTTAGATGTTGTTCTAAAATGGTCCACCTAGCCAGTGAATGACGTGATATCCAAATGGCTAAAAAAACACATGCAAGTGGACTTGATTTCTCGAGTCTATTTGCATATGCGGAATGTCATCATGGAGATGTCTACCAATGCATGGACCCCTCACTGAGTAACGACTCCAAAGTATCTAAAAAATTATATGTTCTCCGTAAAAATATTTGCCCTTCTGTGTAAATTTCCATGTTTCGACTATGTAAACACTCATCTGTTGAAACCAATGGAAAATGTTAGTTATGACTGACTTAAGTCTCGTTAATTTCACTGCCGCTACTCATCTCTAAGCCCAAATATGTCTGGATACAATCCATCAAAAATAGGAGGAATGATTTTTGCTATGCAAAATGTAGGCTAATGGAATTATCTTCCTTTGAAATCTCTCATATAGATTATCTTCCAAAGCTCCTTAACCTCAAAGGCAATCATTTATCCTCTGAAGCATAAAATATGATTATCTTTATTGTTATCTTAGCTTCCCTAAATACAGAATGATACCAGTAGTTTTCAAGAGTTTCTTTGTTCCTATATATCCGGCTTGTCTAGCTAACCATTTATGACACTCTATTGCAGTGCATGATGAGTCCTGGTACACATAAACATGTTTTTGTCTCTTCTAAGTATACCTCCTTTAAAACTTCATCTTTCACCATCCCTTATTTTCCACCTCCCTAGGGATTCTAGAGGATTAAAAATGGAAAATTAATTAATGTTACATACTCATTTCTGCTTGACATTTTTCTAGAGGTGAGTATATTACTTATAGCTGACACATCAATACGATTCACTAAATAAATTTGTAAACTTCACATGTCTCATAAATTTGCATTTGGAATATCCTTCTGTAGACTCACAGCAAACTATAAAGAAGGAATGGATTAAACTTGCTTTATTATGCACACCTTAATTAAGTCTCTCTTAATTTCTCCTTTCAGATGCAATATCTAGAAATCATTTTAAAATGAGGAATAAATGTATTCTAGGTTTATCCTAATCTGTAGTGTTTCTTGCTGTTCAGAACAATTGCACGATTCATCATGTAACTTTTCAACTACAGTACTTTTCAACTACAAAGATCCATTTGATTTTTACCTGCAGCCAATGGCAAGATCTAAAGTCCTCATAGTTGATCTTCTACAGTTTCTTCACTTATTCTGTGTGACTAATAGCTGAAATCAGAATATTTCTGCTGGCTCCATCTAGCCCAGCCTTCAGCTATGATCAGAAATGGATCCTTGAGAAATTTGAGAGTGCATATATGAATAGTTTGCTGTAATAGATTATACATGAAGATCCCTTTGAAAATTGTTCATAAACTGTAATTAATTTAAAATAGAGTGGCAAATTTGACCACATGAAAACTGCACTAGTTTCCAAGCTGATTTCAGTGTTCTGTCCAGTCCAGTGTACCTTAAGAACGTTTCCTTTCCCTGTACGCTTGTCTGTATACCATGATCTTGTGAACACATGCTCTTGCACAGATGTCTGCATCACTGGGGGTAAACGATAGCAACTCCTGCATATTGACAATCTGGCAGGCTGCTACTGGAGAAAGTGATGGAGACACATGAACTGTAGAATGCTCTTCTAAGAATGGCTCATTTGGTGCCCCTGTCAGTTTAGCACCAACACAAATTTGACTGTTGAATGTTAGAAGGTAGGCTTTTTCAGTTGTCACTGTCAATTATTAGAAACACTAGCTTGGGTAACAGCATGTGTAGCCTTCCAGATGCAGTTGGATTGAACCTGCCATCACACCTAGCAGCATAGACAATGCTAAGGAATTAGGAGAGTTGCAGTTTAACAACATCTGGACGGCCACATGATTCCCATTCCAGAATTAGCTATACTCACCAAATATTATGTGTTCAGTATGGACATTCTTGATAGGCTAGGCCAGTGATGGTGAACCTGGGCACTCCAGCTGTGCTTGAACTTCAATTCCCAAAAGCCCTGATCAGCAGGAGTGCTGACAGTTGCTTCTGGTAGTTGAAGTCCTAAAACAGCTGGAGTGCCAAGGTTTGCCATCACTGGTCTAAGGGAATTATGATTATAGTTTTCATGCTATCAGGCACAGAAAATGCCTTGATTTTGGTATTCTCAAAATGCTATGTGCGTGAAGTTAGTGTAACATGATATTTTGAATGCAAAATATTTTTGAAATATTATAATATCATGCTTAGTCTGATTTCTATATTCTTAAATAAAGTTACTTAAAACTTCTAATTTCCCTTGACTCAGGTGGAGCTGGAAAGTGAATGGGCAATAAGCCAGGCGCCTGATTTCTTGGAAGCTACCTTTTGGGATGTTAATTTGTCTGTCTTGGCTGCCCAAGAACTATTGTTAAACTTGAAGCTCAGAGTGGCATTAGAGTGATTTCTTTTAAAATAGGTAACTTTCATGAAAACCTGCCTGTGTGCACGATTACTAACCCTGAATGTTATATCTTATCATTTCAAGGAACAGTGCTGATAAATTCTGATAAAAGCATATATATCAATGACCATACACTGTGCTCTCAAGGAATTGTGTCAAAGAAGGAGTCAACTACCATCATCCAGATGTGGAATTTGTTGCCATGGTTGCTTCTTATCCAGCCTTTTGTTTTACTTAAATCTCTAATTGTAACACTTGCAATAGCTATTTGGTTTCTGCTACATGAAAAATAATTGTAAAATGCTGTTTCTGCCACATGAAGAATATTGTAAAATGACTCTGTATTTTCTGAACTCCCAAAATGTTTCTTTTTCTTTAAAACTTGAAGTACATCAGGATAGTTGTTTATGCATGGGACAGGATGGAGGATTTAACAAGGAGGTGACACTGCTTTCATCCACAGATCAAAGACCACTATCTCAGGAAATGGGCTGTTTGGGAGGGGGCTATGTAGATTTCTGTATTAAGATTTATAGTTATGCAATTTGGGGGTTTAGCCATTTGCTACTGATATTTTGGGCATCACTTCATGGAGGAGGGGGACTGTCCATCACTAATTTACCATGTGATCCTGTTTGGACCAATTGAAATTGTCTGGATTTTTGACTTGTTTCATCTATAAAGGAAGGGTTTCTTGAGACTCTCGGCCCTTCTGCTGCCTCTTCCTCTGCACCTTCTCCTTCTCGCTCCCTGATCCAGCGTGGTCAGGATGGCTTTCTCTACCCCCCCTTCTCTCTCTCTCTCTCTCTCTCTACCTCCAGCAAGCTTTTCCTCCCTGTCTCTTTCTTTTCCTTAGGAAATCTTAAGCATGTGATTTCTAAGCAATCTTCTCTTCCTTTCCCCTGCTTCTAATTTTCTCTGCTTTTCTTTATTCTTTCCTTTTAAGGTTCATTCATTTCTAAGTAGGCCTTTAAGTAACTACGTTGTTTATTTCAAAGTAACTTTTTTACCTTCAAGTAATTTCTATCTTTATGTAAGCTTTTCATTTATCGTAACTTCTTCATTTATTTTTATTCCTGAGTAATTCCATATGTCTAAGTATTTTTAAGCAATCTTCTGTATTTCTAAAGTGAACTCCATCTAACTGGATTTCTTATTTTTCTTATTTGGTACTTTTTTTCCTTATTTGATTCATAAGTAAACATCTTTAAATTTGTATCAAAAAACTTTGTCTGTGAGTTTGTTCCTGATTCAACCCTGCCTGTGAATGGTCCCATAAAAGGTTGCCAGTTTTCAGGTAACAGTTTTTGGTGGAGAATGCGGGCATTCACAGGTGATTGGAATCCTCTTCCCCATGGAAAGTGCACGTTCTATGGGAAATTGGACCAATCTGACAAAAGGGGCAGATCAGGAGCCAACTCCGAGCTAAAAATTAAAGATTAGGCCAAATTATTAGGAGGTGAGCCATCTGAACTCCACTCTCTGTATAAAGCTGCAAGATCAGGTAAGTATTGATTGTTTGCATTTCGGGTACGGTACTGTGAATTTTAGTAAAAAAAGGTTAGACTGCTACCGTGATTTATATCTCTCCCCAGGCTAAGAACCTGGTTTAATTCTCAGCGAGATAGGGTTGGGTTCCTTGAGCTGACTATTGGAAGCCACCACGTCTCGTCAACGTGGTCGCAAAATTTTATTGGTCGGGACTGAAGTGTCGTCTTTTCCTGAATGACCACGGGGAAAATGGCCAGTAGCGAGGCTTAATCACCCAAGCTACAAAACTTAATTGGACTGCTTTCCAACAAGAGATGACCCCCACTTGAGGAAAGTCAAATTAGCACCGAGACCAGTGCGGCCGGCTGTGAGGTGCGCCTAAAATAATTGATCTGCTAAGCAAGATAGGAGTTATCCACCTTGAGCTAGCACAAATTGACAGCAAGATTAAGTGATTCTTTGAGCTGTCACAACTGGATAATGATAATTACAGGGGACGCTGTCCGTAGAGGGATTTAACTCGGAACCTGAAAAGTCTTTGGGTCCAAAGCAAAACAAAGCCTTAGTAAACCATGGAGAGTGGAGCTAAGCAATCACGAGCAGAAAAGGGGGAACTTCGTCACAGGGACGCCTCTGACGCATGTTCTCAGGAAAAATTTGAATGAATTGGCAGGCCCGAATCTGAATTAAGCAGACGTAGAGCCTTGATCAGGTGGTGTGAGAGATTTGGAGAAGAGAAAGAAACACAGTGGCAATTAGAAGGGTATTTGAAAAATTAGAATCTAATTGGACCCTACATAAATGGAAGCCCATGTTGGATTGGAATGTAACTGAATTAGAATGCATTGAAAGTAACTTGTAAACCCCTAGGTCAAAAGGCCTAGAGAGAAAAGTAACTTGCCATCTAGCAATAAAATCAATATTAAATACATAGCACCCAGGATTGTCTGATTATGGCAGCCTCCTGAGAATCAAGAAGAATATGTAATGTGTGTTTAATGTGTGGTATGAATGGGCGCCCTGAGTGTATGGAAATGAAAGGACTGTGTGTTTGTTAAAGTTTTAATAATAATAGTCTATATAGTGTGAAAAGGTATAGAAGATTAAAGATATTTTGTATTTTGTCTTGTCTAAAATAACACCAAGACAGGAAAAATTGGTTTAAGTCTGGCCCACTTAAGCAAGAGTATTTAGAATGCACTAGTGCTGGCCCACTTTGCCACCAGGCAATGTAAATTTTAAAATAAGGATGGTGGATTCTGGAGTTAACAATCAGATTTGCTGCAGAGGTTAAAGATTGGGATGGATTATTAGAAATATCCCTTCCTCATAGAAAATGCATCCACGTTTATGCGCAAACTGCATTCCAGATTAATATGAATTCAAGGAAATTGGTTTCCAACACAATTGATCATTACAAGGCTTCAGTGTAAAAACTGCAGGCTCTTCTAAAATAGCCATGAGGGGGAAATACCACCCCCCCTCCTTTTCTGCCCAGCCAAGCCTGTTTTTAAAAGTACAGGTTGGCAATTCTGGTGGCTGGTGCTTCCACAGATCATGTCAATGTTTAATCTCATTCATGAATCAAAGCGGGACATAATGGTTCTCCCTTAATTCATACAAATGAATGCTAAGATTGGAAAGTAAACAAAGTTCTGGATCCCTTCTGGGTCCAGAACATTAAAATATTCAAAATACTGCCAGCTTACTGTTGTGTTCTAACAGTGTAACCTTCTACATGTGATAACAATGTATCTGAACCAATGTAACCCTACCTACGAGTAACAATGTAACCTTCAGCTGTTCACTATAAACCCTGTAATAGGACGCGAGCTAATGACCACCAGCTGGCAGCAGCGAGCGTCCAAGCTCTCTTGGTTCAAACCCATCAAAGGCCACAGCGCGGGAAGTTTCCCGCCGCTACCTACACCTGGACAAGAAGGGCGTGACCAGCCATGACGTCACGCGGGCAGTAGCCAATGGGCTATCGTGGAGCCACATTCAAATACGTTACTACCATATATATAGAGCTGTTTGTCCGCCATTACCTCATGTTCCCTCTGTCCACCATGCAATAAACCTGAGTTAACCCAGCCCTTGGCTGTTTCCTGTGTCTTGACTCTCATTCACTAAATTGGCAACGAAGGTGGGATTATGGATCCCCAAGGAGCCAGGACACAGAGCGGGTTCAACATTACCAAACCGCAAGACTGGGAGCTTTTTGAGATGGACTTCCAGGCGGCACTGGTGGAACTCAAAGTCAAAGAAGACGACGAGGAAAGGAAGAGGGCCATCCTCACCCGCATGCTTGGGATGGAGACCAAGCGAATGCTGGTGGGCATTATTGCACCGAAGAAGATGGGTGAGTTCAAAGCCGATGACATCATGAAACTGCTGCGTGAGCGTTTCCGACCCTCGAGGGCAATGTTTCCCGCTCGGAGCGCGTTTTGGAGGCGAGTTCAAGCGCCGGACGAGTCGGTAGAAGCCTTCGTAACAGCTATGAGAGTAGCCGCCACCCCCTGCCAATGGGACCACTTTCTAGAGATGGCCCTCAGGGACGGAGTTCTGTGTGGCCTGAAGGACAAGGAAGTGCAGCGCAGCCTGATGAACAAGGAGCCACCACCCACACTGACAGAGGTTGTAGAGGCCGCGGAAGCTGCGGAATCCACGAATGCTGGAGTAGATGAGATGCACAAGTGGCGTGAGTGGCATCCGAGGGCCGGCAAAGCGGAAAACTCGGTGCACGGAAAGTCCGGACAGTCGGTGCACGCAACCCGACGGACCTCGAAGTCGTCTTCGGAAAGCAGCGACGGCGAGGAGGTCCAGAAGGTCCGAAGGGGAGGGCGCCGTTGCGATGGTTGCGGAGCGGCCCATGAGCGCGTGAGGTGCCCATTCAGAAAAACCGAGTGCTACAACTGCGGCCGCCAGGGACACATCGCCAAGGCGTGCAGGAAAGGAAAAGAGGGCCGGAGACAGTCACAAGACCGTTCGGCCAGACCGGACCGTCCAGCGAGGTCCAAAGATGGCGCCCGGACCACGAGGAAGCAGGACGGCGTGGGCCGCATCTCGGACGACAGCGAGGGCGACGCTCCTGTGTTCAGCGTGTCTGCGGGACAGCCCCATTACTTCGTTGAGGTACTAGTACAAGGGACCCCTATTAGGATGGAAGTTGACTCGGGGTCCTCCTATTCTATAATTCCCCAGAGAGAGTTCTTGAAAATCGACCCCCACGTGCGGCCCAAACTTAAAGCGTTGAGGGCCACACTACAGGACGTACAGAGGAACAGCATTCCAGTGTTGGGGGTCGGGACATTCCGGGTTCGTTTTAAGAGACATTCTGCGGAACTTCCCCTAGTGGTGCTAAAAGGGGGGAGTTGTAGCCTCCTCGGGACACAATGGTTCCAGCCTCTAGGTTTGTTCATAGGGGGGGTGCATGCCGTAGGCGTGGACCCAATACAAGCGGTGTGCGACGCACACCCCGCCGTTTTTAAAAGTGGACTGGGAAAGTTCAAGGGACCCCCTGTAGCCTTCGACCTAGACCCGGAGGTCCGCCCGATAAGACTCAAACCGCGCAGGGTGCCGTTCGCACTAAAGGACAAAATAGAGGCGGAACTGGACAAACTGGTGGGTCAGGGGATTCTTGTTCCTGTGGATTCCGCGGAGTGGGAGACTCCAATTGTAACAGCACTGAAGGCTAACGGGGAGGTGCGCATTTGCGCTGATTATAAGTGTACAATTAACAAGGCGATCCGCCCTAATGCATACCCGGTGCCAGTGATCAGCCATCTCCTGGCTAGGCTAAATGGGGGAAAGTGTTTCGCTAAGCTCGATTTAGCACAGGCCTACCAGCAACTCCCTGTAACCCCCGCCACAGCGGCGGCACAAACAATAATTACACATAAGGGGGCGTTCTAGGTGTCGCGTTTACAGTTCGGCGTGAACTCGGCACCTGGCCTTTTTCAGTCGCTCGTGGAACGCCTCCTGAAGGGGCTGGAGGGGGTGTTGCCATATTTTGATGACGTGTTGATAACGGGGGGGAGTAAGGCCGAGCTGGCACATAGATTGGATAAAGTTCTGACCGTGTTCGAGAAAGCGGGGCTGCGACTGAGAAAAGACAAATGTGTATTTTTCGAAACAGAGGTTGAGTTTTTAGGGTTCCGTGTCACGCCCGAGGGAATTAGGCCGTCCAAATCTAAGGTAGCCGCCATCAAGAAAGCTCCTCGCCCCACATCCAAAACCGAACTACAGTCATTTCTGGGGCTTCTCAATTTCTACCATACCTTCCTTCCACGGAAGGCGTCTGTTGCCGAGCCGCTCCATCAGTTACTTAAAAAAGAGGAAAAATGGCTGTGGGGTGACGAGCAAGAGAGGGCGTTCACAGAGTTAAAGCAACTCCTAACATCCGAGGCAATCCTGACTCATTTCGATCCCAAACGGCCAGTAGTTTTAGTCTGTGACGCATCCCCGGTGGGGGTGGGGGCGGTGCTTTGCCACGTGTTGAACGACGGAAGGGAGGCCCCGATAGCGTTTTATTCAAGGTCCCTGTCCCAAGCAGAGCGGAATTACGCACAGACCGACAGGGAGGCATTAGCAATAGTAGCGGGAACCAAAAAATTTCACGATTTTCTGTATGGTCGGCCGTTCAAGATCGTGACTGATCACAAGCCCCTGTTAGGAATCTTCACTGCAAATAAGCCCACGCCACAGATCCTGTCCCCGAGAATGCTGCGGTGGGCTATTTTTCTTAACGCATACCAACATGAGTTGGAATACCGGCCCGGGAAGGAGATCAGCCATGCAGACGCGCTCTCACGGTCTCCGTTGCCCTTGTCGGACGATCAGAAGGCAGGGGTGGGAAGAGACCGCCAGGTATTGCTAATAGAGGTCTTAGATTCACCCCCATTAGTGCCGGCCGACATTGCCAAGGCAACGGGAAAGGATAGAACACTGGAGAAAGTGTGCTCGTGGGTACAGAAGGGGTGGCCGGCGTCATCCCCAAGCATGGAATTCGACCCATTTTTTCGAAAACGAATAGAATTGTCATTAGAGAGGGGGTGCCTCTTGTGGGGCCAACGGGTGGTGGTTCCTACGTCCCTGCGACCGAAGGTGCTAAAGCTGCTGCACGTCAGCCACCCGGGAATCGTCCGTTCCAAGGCACTGGCCCGCAGTTATTTCTGGTGGCCCCAGCTGGACGCCGACATAGAGCATATGATTGGCACTTGTGAGGCATGTCAGGGCTCCCGACCGGAGGTAGCCCGTCTCCCGCATAGGGAATGGGACGCAGCAAGGGGACCGTGGTCCAGGGTGCACGTAGATTTTGCTGGCCCGTTCCGAGGAACCATTTTTCTCCTGGTAGTGGATGCGTACTCAAAGTGGCTGGAGGTCATTCCGGTAAAGAGCACATCCTCCGCCACTACCATTGGCCAGCTGAGGAGGGTCTTCTCCACGTTCGGTTTACCCGACACTCTGGTCAGCGATAACGCTAGCTGTTTCACGTCCGCTGAGTTCGCGGCATTCATGGAGGCAAATGCAATTCGGCACGTCACATCCGCGCCGTTTCACCCGGCCACGAATGGCCAAGTGGAACGGTTGGTGCGCACAACAAAAGATGCGCTGCGGCGCATGGGCTCGGGGGATCTAAATCACCAAGTCTGTCAATTTCTGTTAGCGTACAGAGTGACCCCCTTAGCGTCCGGATATTCGCCGGCTGAGCTGCTGATGCGGAGGAAACTGACCACGATCTTGTCCAGGTTAGACCCGACGAGGGTCGAGGACAAAGGGAAGAACATAGGTTTAGCGGTCTCGAAAGGTTTCGGCGTAGGCGATCCTGTACACTGCAGGAACTATGCCAACGCAGGCCCAGCCTGGGTGCCAGGGACGATAGTAGAACAGACGGGACCAGTGTCGTTTCGGGTGGAAACGAACACCGGTCTCCTCTGGAGGAGGCACGCTGACCAACTGCGGCGCCGAGTGAGTGAGGGACCGATCAGTGGGGCTCAGCAACCAGATTCAGCGATAGGGTTCTCCCCCACCCGTTTAGCCCAAGGGGGAGACAGAGAAGGACACCAGTCCAAAACCAGGGGGGAAAGCAGTGAGCCCGGCTCATATCCTTTTGACACGCCAGCTCTACCAGCTCTATCCAAGCCCGGGGAGGGGGAAAAGGAGTTTGCAGCCGCCGCTGCCGCTTCCCCCGAATTCGATTACGATTTTAATTTTGCTAGCCGGGGGGGTTTTTTGGAGTGTTCCCCCACCCATCCAAGCGAGAAGAGGGGTTTTTCGTTAGCCCCCAGTGCCCCCGGTTCTTCCCAAACAAAGCACACACCTCCCAACAAAGCCGCAGAGCCGCGGCAAGCCACTAACGAGTCATCCTCTCCGATTACAGGGCAGGACGCCAGGGAGCAAGAAGGAGGGAGCGAAGCCGGGGCAGGGCAGCCCGCGCCGAGACCCCAGCATGTTCGAAATAAGCCATCTTGGCTGAGAGACTTCGTCTCATCCTAGGGGGGAGGAGTGTTGTGTTCTAACAGTGTAACCTTCTACATGTGATAACAATGTATCTGAACCAATGTAACCCTACCTACGAGTAACAATGTAACCTTCAGCTGTTCACTATAAACCCTGTAATAGGACGCGAGCTAATGACCACCAGCTGGCAGCAGCGAGCGTCCAAGCTCTCTTGGTTCAAACCCATCAAAGGCCACAGCGCGGGAAGTTTCCCGCCGCTACCTACACCTGGACAAGAAGGGCGTGACCAGCCATGACGTCACGCGGGCAGTAGCCAATGGGCTATCGTGGAGCCACATTCAAATACGTTACTACCATATATATAGAGCTGTTTGTCCGCCATTACCTCATGTTCCCTCTGTCCACCATGCAATAAACCTGAGTTAACCCAGCCCTTGGCTGTTTCCTGTGTCTTGACTCTCATTCACTAAACTTACCTAAATCCTTTGGGAAAGAGGGAAGTGACTTCCGAAGTGGGAAATTGCCTACTATAAAAAATTTAAAGGGATTATGAATTGTGCGGTTTTGAGACTCCTAGATGCCTTTGTACAAACTCAGCATAAATTGGCTGGCACAAAATACGCCGAGCAGAGTCTCCCTGGATACCTCAAAGGCATTCAGCTGTCCTGCGATTTCAAACTGCTGATACAGCCAAAGGAAAACCCACGAGGGCAAGGAAAACCCTATACATAGCAGAGGCCTATGGTGAAAGCCAGAAAGTTTGTCTGTCTATTTGGGTGAATGGGCAAGGGAAGATGCTACAATCTGGCAATTCCCTGCAGAGTTTAGAAATGGGGACAGATTAGAGTGTGGAAGAAGGTTCAGGAAGGGATCACTGCCCAAAATTCATGAATCAGACCATCCCTTCAGTGGGCCAGAACAAGGATCTGGGGGTGCCAAATATAAGTCATAATTCCTCAAATTCGATAAACAGGAAGCACAGCCTCATGGTTCTTGGAGGAGAAATGGTGCGCTCGCAGTATCCATAAATTGCAGTATTCATAAATTGCAGTACACTATGTGTGAAATGTCTCATAGGCCAGGTGCCTGCATCCATGAGGTTGGGGAAATATGGCTAGAATTTGTCTGAAGAAAGGGAGAAGGGAAAATTTGATGTTAAAATTGACAGAAGGCCTCTCTTATTGAGAAGCTCAGAATAAAAAATTGGAATATTATTGGTATTACTTTGGGCTTGTATGCAGCCTACTCTGTGGAATCATTAGTTGCCTGTGCTTAGAAATTGATGAAAAATTAAATTTGGATATGTACATGTTATAGTTCTTAGAACTTATGTACTTGAATTTGGCTGTTGCAATTGTTTAACCTCCTGGGAGTGATTTAATTGTTGGACAACCCCAGTAAGTAAATTTGAAAAGGATTGGAAACATGGAAATTGTGAACATAGATTTGTGACTCGAACCCAGAACAGTGTCAGTGGGTAAAACTTAACTAGCTATAAGGGGAAGTGGGAAGCTTCAAGTGAATTTTTAGTGACTCCACAATTGCCCTTGGCAACAAGGTGGGTCAAAAGCAGTCTACACAGTGGACTGTTCATAATTTTTTTCCTGTCCTTATCCAGGACTAAGATTGCCCTGTTTTTCTCTGTAACCAAAAGAAAAGGAGGACGATGTGTGTGTGTGTTGTATGTGTAAGAAATCCTTTTTCTCCTTGCAGGATGCATTGAGTTAGCCTTATAAAGAGGCCAGTGATGTAGTAATGAAATCAACTCATGAATGTTAAAATTGTGTAAAGTGGGTTCTGGAGAAAGTTTATCTTTCTCTCCTGCATAGTTCCTCTTCTCCTAAGTCTGAAGAAAAGGGGGGCTGTGTCTGGTTGAGAATAGTGCTGCCAACCTCAGGAGAAAATGAATAAATTGTTGTCTAAAAGTTAAAAATTGCTTAAATCACAGTGGTAATTTGATTTATGCATTAATGTTTTCTGGAGTATATCCTATTTTAAAGTTGGAATGTAGCAGAAGCTGTGTTATGCATGGTTTCTATGTCCCTATCTCAGCAGCCTGCTAAAGATAAATTGTAAAGTTAAAAAGCAAAAGGAAAAATAATGGGTTTTATTAGTAATTAGTGTAAAAGTTAGCATCTTTAATTCCAACAATTTAGGGAAATAAAGGGGGGGAGTTGTGTGTTTTGTTCTCTTTCTCTCTCCCCCTGCAGGTGAATCGATTGAAGAAGCTGATAATATATAAATTCTGCAGATGTGCGATTGGTTAAAATAATTTGTAATGGACTGGAAGTGAAAAATACATGAAGCTGGTGATAGTATCTTTTTATACATTTCTTTAATATAAAATTGATTAGCTTAATTTGCTAGTAAGTTGGTGTCGTGAGCAAAATTCCTTTCATAATTTAAATTCCTTGTCATTTAAATTTCTCCAGTTCATTTTGTCACGAAAAGAAAAGGAGGAATTGTAACATGATATTTTGAATGCAAAATATTTTTGAAATATTATAATATCATGCTTAGTCTGATTTCTATATTCTTAAATAAAGTTACTTAAAACTTCTAATTTCCCTTGACTCAGGTGGAGCTGGAAAGTGAATGGGCAATAAGCCAGGCGCCTGATTTCTTGGAAGCTACCTTTTGGGATGTTAATTTGTCTGTCTTGGCTGCCCAAGAACTATTGTTAAACTTGAAGCTCAGAGTGGCATTAGAGTGATTTCTTTTAAAATAGGTAACTTTCATGAAAACCTGCCTGTGTGCACGATTACTAACCCTGAATGTTATATCTTATCATTTCAAGGAACAGTGCTGATAAATTCTGATAAAAGCATATATATCAATGACCATACACTGTGCTCTCAAGGAATTGTGTCAAAGAAGGAGTCAACTACCATCATCCAGATGTGGAATTTGTTGCCATGGTTGCTTCTTATCCAGCCTTTTGTTTTACTTAAATCTCTAATTGTAACACTTGCAATAGCTATTTGGTTTCTGCTACATGAAAAATAATTGTAAAATGCTGTTTCTGCCACATGAAGAATATTGTAAAATGACTCTGTATTTTCTGAACTCCCAAAATGTTTCTTTTTCTTTAAAACTTGAAGTACATCAGGATAGTTGTTTATGCATGGGACAGGATGGAGGATTTAACAAGGAGGTGACACTGCTTTCATCCACAGATCAAAGACCACTATCTCAGGAAATGGGCTGTTTGGGAGGGGGCTATGTAGATTTCTGTATTAAGATTTATAGTTATGCAATTTGGGGGTTTAGCCATTTGCTACTGATATTTTGGGCATCACTTCATGGAGGAGGGGGACTGTCCATCACTAATTTACCATGTGATCCTGTTTGGACCAATTGAAATTGTCTGGATTTTTGACTTGTTTCATCTATAAAGGAAGGGTTTCTTGAGACTCTCGGCCCTTCTGCTGCCTCTTCCTCTGCACCTTCTCCTTCTCGCTCCCTGATCCAGCGTGGTCAGGATGGCTTTCTCTACCCCCCCTTCTCTCTCTCTCTCTCTCTCTCTACCTCCAGCAAGCTTTTCCTCCCTGTCTCTTTCTTTTCCTTAGGAAATCTTAAGCATGTGATTTCTAAGCAATCTTCTCTTCCTTTCCCCTGCTTCTAATTTTCTCTGCTTTTCTTTATTCTTTCCTTTTAAGGTTCATTCATTTCTAAGTAGGCCTTTAAGTAACTACGTTGTTTATTTCAAAGTAACTTTTTTACCTTCAAGTAATTTCTATCTTTATGTAAGCTTTTCATTTATCGTAACTTCTTCATTTATTTTTATTCCTGAGTAATTCCATATGTCTAATTTTTAAGCAATCTTCTGTATTTCTAAAGTGAACTCCATCTAACTGGATTTCTTATTTTTCTTATTTGGTACTTTTTTTCCTTATTTGATTCATAAGTAAACATCTTTAAATTTGTATCAAAAAACTTTGTCTGTGAGTTTGTTCCTGATTCAACCCTGCCTGTGAATGGTCCCATAAAAGGTTGCCAGTTTTCAGGTAACATTAGAAAAATACTACTTTCTCCCTTTTGTGTTAACTTCTGCTATGTTTTCTGGGTTCGATTTGAATGCTGCATTTAACATGTAATTAAAAGCAGAGCTTCCTTCAAGAAGGTGAAAAATGTTATCTATTTTTCAAAACACAGACTTTCCCTCTCCTCTGCAGCTGTAGTCAATGGGTATTTTGATTGATGTAGCAACATGAGGAAAGATTCTTAATTGGCAGCAATTCACTGCCAACATTTACACTGATGGTGTTACACTGGCTTGCAAGGTTTTGGCCATCAAGTGAAGAAAGCTTCTATCCTGCATTCCAGTGTGGATTGCTTTATTGATTGGTATTCTGGAAGATAAACAAGAGGTTACTTTGCCATTCTCATTGCTGAGACATGGATCTGAGGAAATCCCAGTGCTGGAGGGAAAAAATGTTCATTGCAGGGAAGAAACCCTATTTGTTTTTTATTTTATTATTAATTAACAGAAATGAAAATTCATATCACCATCTAGTAAACAATTAACAAACATCTAATAAACATTGTGCCCCTCACCCCCACTGGTGCAATTTGGGAGTTATGATTTACTGCCATAGAACCTCTTCCAAAATTGTAAAGACTCTTGCAAGGAGCCTTATCATTATCATACTTTATTAGTACAAAGCTGATAAATTCTTTCCTATATCCTCAAATGTATCCCTTGAAAGCCAGTTGTATCTGATTCTAGGGTTCAGTGCTCATCTCTCTTCAAGAGCCAGTGCTGTCTGTGTCTGCCGACATTTCTGTGGACATGCGGCAGACATGACTAAACACCAGAGTGCACAGAATGCTGTTTACCTTCCCACTGAAGTGGTACCTGTTTATCTACTTGCAATTTCTTGCTTTTGAAAAGCTAGATTGGCAGGAGCTGGGACAGAGATGGGGGCTAACTCCATTGTGTAGCACTCAGGTCTCAAACTGCTGACCTGTCATCCTTCCAGTCATCAATTTCAGCATCTTAACCACTAAGCCACCACAGCCCCCTATCCCTATTTAATACCCCTTTCTTAACATTTAAATTGCATGTTAGCTTATCATTTGTTGTTGTTCAGTCGCACAGTCGGTTCCGACCCTTTGCGACCCTATGGACCATTGTTCTCCAGGCGCCTCTGTCCTCCACCATCCCCCTCAGCCCTCCCAGCTCTGTGCCCATTGTGTCTACAATGCCATCTAGCCATCTCATCCTTGGCCTCCCCCTTCTTCTTTTGCCCTCCACCTTTCCCAGCATCAATGCCTTCTCAAGTGAATCCTCCCTTCTCATTTGATGTCCAAAGTATTTTAGCTTCATCTTTACTATTTGACCTTCCAATGAACAGTCAGGGTTAATTTCTTCTAAGATTGACCTATTTGTTCTCCTCGCTGTCCAAGGGACTCTCAAAATCCTCCTCCAACACCACATTTCAAAGGCATCTATTCTTCTGCGTTCAGCCTTCCTAATTGTCCAGCTCTCACATCCGTACATCACTACTGGGAAAACCATTGCTTTGACTATTCTAATTTTTGTTTTCAATGTGATGTCTCTGCTTTTCACTATGTTCCCCAGGTTTCTCATTGCTTGTCTCCCAAGAATCAGTCGCCTTTTTATTTTATGGCTACACTCCCCATCTGCAGTGATCTTTGATCCTAAGAAAGTAAAATCTGTCACTGCTTCTACTTCTTCCCCATCTATTTTCCAGGAACTGATTGGGCTTGTTGCCATTATCTTGGTTTTCTTGATATTGAGTCTCAAGCCAGCTTTTGCACTCTCCTCCTTCAGCCCAATCAAGAGATTCTTTAGGTCTTCCTCACTTTCTGCCATTAGGGTGGTATCGTCTGCATATCTCAGATTGTTGATGTTTCTCCCAGCGATTTTAATCCCATATTGTGATTCCTCCATCCCTGCACTGCGCATTATGTGCCTCTGTGTATAGGTTGAATAAGCATGGTGATAAAATGCAGCCTTGACTTACTCCTTTTCCTATTCCAAACCACTCTGTCATTCCGTGCTCTGTCCTAACTGTTGCTTCTTGGTTCATGTACAGATTTCTCAGGAGGCATATGAGGTGCTCTGGTATTCCCATCTCTTTAATCACTTGCCACATCTTGTTGTGGTCCACACAGTCAAATGCCTTAGTGTAGTCAATGAAACAAAAGTAAACTTGTTTCTGGTATTCCTTTGTTTTCTCCATGATCCAACGTATATTAGCAATGTGGTCTCTAGTCCCCCTGCCTCTTCTGAAACCAGCCTGCACCTCTGGTAATTCTCTTTCCACATGCTGCTGAAGTCTGTCCTGTATTATCTTGAGCATCACCTTACTAGCGTGTGGGATGAGCGCGATTGTTCGATAATTTGAACATTCTTTGGCATTGCCCTTTTTTGGGATTGGGACGTATACTGATCTTTTCCAATCCTGTGGCCATTGTTTTGTTTTCCAAATCTGCTGGCATATTAAATGCAGTAATTTGACGCCGTCATCCTTTAGCACTTTGAAAAATTCAACTGGGATACCATCATCTCCACTAGCTTTGTTGTTTGCAGTGCTCTTTAGGGCCTTTATGACTTCGCTCTCCAGGATGTCTGGCTCAAGTTCTACTTCTTCATCATTGTGATTGTTGTGGATCCGCGTGCCCAGTTGGCACGCATGGCCTCTGGCAGAGGTTAAACCTAGCGAGCACGCTCCTGGCCCCTGGCCCTTGCCAGCAGAGAGAAATTAAGGGGGGTGGATAAATGATAGGGTTTGATTCACCCAATTACCTGACCTGACCAACGAACCTGCTGAGAGATCAAATCTCTAACCTCTGTTACATATTAGGCAATTACTCACTCTGAGTTAAGCTTAATCTCTGGTGCAAATAGAAGCCATATTTACCCAAGCCTAAGACTCAGACAATGGTCAGTGTTTGCCCACACTAATTAACTTCCCCAAAAGAGATTCCCAATTAACCTGAGTAAATAGGTGATGTGATTCTCTGTCAGATAACCATCCTACCATGCACAGCCTTCTGCATAATATATACTGATGATTTTCCCTCAATAAATCACTGGTCTTCGCTCCATCTTGCCTCGTGTCATTCCTTTGACCAGTCTCCTCCGGGACCTCAAGGGCCGCTTTATGGCCCCAATTCCTACAGATTGTCAGGCGTGTTGAGGTCCTTTTTGTAGAGTTCCTCTGTGTACTCTTTCCATCTTTTCTTAATCTCTTCTGCATCAGATAGCTCCTTTCCTTCTTTGTCCCTTATCATGGTCATTTTTGCTTTAAATGTTCCCTTAATTTCCCTGATTTTTTTGAAAAGATCTCTGGTTCTGCCTCTTTTGCTGTTTTCCTCCATTTCTCTGCACTGTTCTTTTAGGTAGTTTTCCTTATCTCTCCTTGCTTTTCTTTGAAATTCTGTGTTCAAATGATTGTAGTTTTTCCTTTCTCCTTTGGCTTTTGCATTCCTTCTTTCCTCTGCTATTTTAAGAGCTTCATCAGACAACCACTTTGCATTCTTACTCTTCTTTTCTTTTGGTATGGTTTTCTTTGTTGCTTCCTGCATGATGTCCCTCATCTCCGTCCATAATTCTTCTGGTACTCTGTCTACCGAATCTAAGCCATTAAATCTGTTCATCACCTCCACCGTGTATTCTTTAGGGATGCTGTCTAGGTGATATCTTTCTGGTCTCCGTGTTTTGCCTATTTTCTTTAGTCTAAGCCTGAATTTTGCGATCAGTAGGTTGTGATCTGAGCCACAGTCTGCTCCAGGTCTTGTTTTTGCTGACTGTATGGAGGTTCTCCATCTTTGGCTGCAGAGTATATAGTCAATCTGGTTTCGGTGTTGGCCATCTGGTGATGTCCATGTGTAAAGTTGCCTCTTGTGTTGCTGGAAGAGAGTGTTTGCTATGACCAGTGCATTCTCTTGGCAGAAATCTATCAATCTTTGTCCTGCTTCATTCTGTGTTCCAAAACCAAATTTGCCTGTTATTCTCTCCACTTTTTGATTTCCTACTTTGGCATTCCAATCTCCTAATATAATTTGGACATCATTTCTTGGTGTCTGTTCTATGAGGTGTTGTAAGTCCTCATAGAACTGGTCCATTGTGGCTTCATCTGCACCAGTGGTTGGTGCGTATATTTGGATCACAGTGACATTGAAAGGTTTGCCTTGAATTCTGACTGACATCATTCTGTCATTTTTGAGATTGTATCCCATTACTGCTTTTCTCACTCTTTTATTGACAATTATGGCTACTCCATTTCTTCTAAGGTTTTCTTGTCCACAATAGTAGATATGATGGTTTCCAGAGCTGAATTCACCCATCCCTGTCCATTTTAGCTCACTGATGCCCAAGATGTCAATGCTTATTCTTTCCATCTCATTTTTTACCACTTCCAGTTTACCTTGGTTCATTGATCTCACATTCCATGTCCCTATGCAGTATTGCTCTTTACAACATTGCATTTCCCCTCCCCCTTTCCTGTCCCTCCCCTTTCTCCCCTCTGTGGTGTTAAGCATCCTGTATCACCTAGCCTGCCCTTTTGTTTTGCCTTTTGTTTTGGTCCATAGGGACCAAATGCAGCTTATCATTAATGTAGCTTATCATTAATAGCTATAAACCCTATTTGAATCTTTGGTCTTCTCTTGAGGTTGTCAGAGCTGGTATATACTGTTGTCATTCCTGATCAATTCCAAAAAGAAGTTTTTTTCAGCCACCCATAATTGGGGAGTCAAGAAGTGTGCCAAAACTATTTCTTACCCCCATCTTCACAAGCTTATTCTTTGGCTCTTTTCTTGCTTTTTTGTAAACCCTTACAAAGCAAGTTTTACAGGTTATTTGAAGAGGACATCTTAAGCTAGGGCTTGCCTTTTGTGCTGATGACATAACTCTTCTACCTCAGGAAGATGCTGTTCTGGCAGAACCTGCTATCCTTTTGGCGAGATGTCATCTGTCAGAGAGAACATTAAGTCATTTGTGATGGAGGCCAAGCCTATTACAATCGGATCCATTTGGGGAATATAGCATGCACATTTTAAAAAAATGTGAAAATTGACCTAGTCCTTAATGTTAAGAGCAAGAACAGACTTCCTGTACTCAGCACTTCCATTTAAGAACAAGCTGGCTAAATGGCTCTTTTGCTTGCCCTCTTAGTTGTATCCCCAAGACGCAGCCTGCCATCGATGCCAGTGCATTTACTCTGTCTATTGACTGCAGCTTCATCAATTTTTCTTCTTGTCAGGGAAGGAAAAATGTTAACCAAACACATTAATAATTCTGATTAACTGCAAATGGCTTAAGCCCAGAGATGTTCCCTGCTGGGCAATTACTAGCTTTCTCCTTCACTGTAACAGAAGAAGTATTGCTTTATGTTCATGACAGGCAATAATTCTGCAGTGACTTAGTTCCTAACATGCAAATGTCTGAGCGCCAGACAATCTCCCTTGGTAGAGGGGAAAAAACCCCACATTGTTTCCTGGACCACCCAGTGGACAAAGTACAACACCCCCACCCTTTTCTGCCTTCATACAACGTTTAATCTTACAACGAGTGGGGTGGAAGACAGAAGTAGACTAGGCAAGATGTTAGATTTTTATGACAGTTACTAAGAATTCACTCTCCTTCAGTCTTCATATCCTCTGCTCCTGTGACATGCTATCAGGCCTACCTATGATGGGTTATATCTGTAATTTTTCACCAAAGTGATGGTAACTTTTAGATGATCTGTATTTTTTCAGGCAACCAATTTATTATGCATGATGAAAGTAGCAATAGTTTTTTTGGGGAAAGGGGACTTTGTATCATTGGTTCTGTGAGAGATCAATTGCTCTATAGAAGTCTTTTTTAAAAGTCCCAGCCATTAATCTTTCACAAAACCCTTGTCCGACCATGATTCTAGCCACATAAATAAGCACAGTATACCCAAAAATATTTTCGCTGAGTTACAATTTTTCTGGATACAGTTCTTCAGTGTTTAGGAATTTTCTTTCTTTCTTTCATCAGAAGAGGAGATCCAAGGCAGTTCACAATTAAACCTATACAATATTCAACAGTTTAAAAATGCCCAAAGTACAAACCCTTATCAATATTAAAACTAATGATTACAAATATTTTTTAAAAATTCAAAAGTGGTTGTTGTTGTTGTTGAGTTGTACAGTCGAGTCCGACCCTTTGTGACCCCATGGACAACAGCACGCCAGGCTCATCTTCCATCCTCCATAGTCCGCCCAGATCTATGCCCAGCACGTTTAGCCATCTCATCTTCTGCCGTCCCCTTTTCATTTTGCCTTCAATGTCTCTCAGCATCTGAGCCTTCTCCAGTGAGTCCTCTCTTCCCATTTGGTGGCCAAAGTACTTGAGCTTCAGCTTCAGTATTTGTCCTTCCCATGAGCAGTCAGGATTTATTTCCTTTAGGATTGATTGATTTGGTCCCTTTGCAGTCCAAGGGACTCTCAAGAGCCTCTTCCAGCACCACAGTTCAATGTCATCTATTCTTCTGCACTCAGCTTTCCTTATGTTTAATTCCTGTCTGAGAAGGAAGATCTTTACCTTGATGACAGAAAGACAAGAGGGAGGGGCAGTGCATTCCAAAGTTTTCTCCACCCCAGGGATAGTTTTAGAATTACTTCATTGTATTTATTTATTTATTTATGGATATATACCCCACCCTACTCAGTGCAAGGCCAACTCAGGACAGCATCACAACACACTAAATATAATACAGCCAATACAAAATGCCATAGAGAAAAATAGCATATCAAAATTCAACATCATAAATACAATAAGAGTGAACAGTAGAGTTACGATAACAATTTACAAATTACACATCAATGCAAAAAAGTACAATAATCCAGGGGGTGGGGGGGTCAGAGCCCAAGGCTCAACAACCACATCGGAGCCCAACTCCAATTCCTTGGTGGCATCAACAGAGTGAGGCAACAGAGCAGTGCTGCAATCCCGGTCTCCCATGGCAGAAGCCGGACCAGGGAAGAGGGCTGAGGCGAGGTGGTGGTGGTGGCCAGCTTCAAAGTATTTTGCCATGCTGGGAGCCCAGGTGTTTGCTCTCCCCCATGGCAAATGCCAGACCGGGGAAGAGGGCTGGGGCAGGGCAGGGCCGGAGGGAGGTGGGGCAGTCAGCTGCAGCTGAATACCATCCCGGGCTGATGGTGGGGGCCCTGGAGAGTAGCAGTGAGGCTTCTCGGGGTGGCTCCAGCATCATTCTTATCCCTCTGGTCTAGGCAGGGCCGGTGGGAGGTGGGGCCGACAGCCACAGCTGACTCCCATCCCAGGCCGATGGCAGGGGCCTGGGATAGTCATGGCCCCTGCCATCGGATTACCTCGGCTAGAAGTGGATATTCCCAAAATTCTAAGGATTATAATAGTTTTGTGTCAGAGATTACTCTGGGTGGAAAGGATTTTAGGGGACACCTGAATGAGGCTCTTTTCATGTCCTCAAGTGCAGATCTCGGGTATCAAAAACTGACCTTCAAGCCTCCAGCTCAGCATCTTACCACTAAGCCACTGGAGGAAGCTGCATTCTAAGGATGAATTCCAAAGATAAGAAAGAATGGGGAGCATCTGACGTTATTTGCAGCACAGATCAAGGCAATGTGACGTTCCCCATGTGTTATGGACAAAACTCCCTACAACTTTTTACTTTTGGCCATTATGGATGAGACTATGAAGCTGTAGTCCAAAATATCTTAAGAGTACCAGGTTAACTGCTGATGGCTTTAAAAATGGAGAAGGAGCATTCATTTTGTAGTTTGAACCCAGCACCTTTACAAAACAAGGTTATGCAAAAAGAACCTTATTATTGTACCTTGTGACTACTTCTATTTTATACCAAATAAACAAAAAATGAATGATGCAGCTATCCTTCCATAGAATTATTTTAGTGATGTCTTAAGTCATGGATGTCAGCCCAGAGTGATTTGTATAGTTACAGAAGCAATCGTGTAGGACATGGAGGTGCATGGAGCTATTATTCAAAATCTACTGTTTGTTTATTTATTTAAGAATGAGTGAGGAACAAGAGAGATTTTGGGGCACCAATGCAGATAGCAAATGATCTGAACCAATTTGTGCAAGTGGGAACAAAGGAGATAGACAGATAGTTAAATGGACCAAAGGGTATTTTTGTGTACACACACACACACACACACACACACACACACACACACACACACACACACACACACACACACACACACACACACACACACACACACACACACACACACACACACACACACACACTTTCTCTCTCTCTCCTTTGTCAAGCCAGGTTTAACATAACACAACTTTCTCTTCTGGACTAGATCACAGATGGTCACTTGTTCCTCTTGAGTAACCCAACATTTATCAGTAGCACTTTAAGACGGGGTGGGGGGTTTGGGGGTGAAGGGAAATGCTACTATGAACTATACATTTTATGTGGAAGAATGGTTATCCATTGAGATATCATAGTGAACAAAATGCATAGCTATCTGATGGTTATCCTATTTATTTAAATTTATATGCCACCCCCTCGCCCTAGGGTGGCTCTGGGTGGCTCACAACAAGTATAAAACATTAAAAAATCCCATAAAATCATTAAAAAGACAACCCCGTAAAAACCCATTAAAAGACAGTTAAAATGCCTACCCACCCCCATCAATACAAGAGAGGCACTTTATCTCAGAAGAGCCAATGGACGGGGACCACTTCCACATCATCCCCCCACACTTGCCCTGCCAGCCAGGTTTTTAGCCCTTTCCTAAGAGGCAACAATTCCATCTGCTGCCATAATTCACCTGGCAAGAGGTTCCACAGAGTTGGAGTGGACACGGAGAAGGCCCTCCTCCTTGTACTAGAGAGGTGTGCCCCTCTAGCCAATGGAACAATAAGGGATGAATCTTTCAAGGCAGAACTCTCCTATGCCATGATGATCCCAAGGGACGTTCACACATTTTAATTTCTTTACATTTATTAAGTATTAAAGTTCATATAGCATATTTTCTGTAAGGTTGAGAAAGGCTAACTTGAAAGGGAAGGCACTCTGAGTCAGCTGCATTCCAGTACACATACCATTCACATTCCACTCATCAAGACATAATCAAGTATCTAGGTTGCTATGCAGCATTTAAACATCTGTGAGGGAGCCTATGCTTGCACATTAGCATTTGAACAGAAATGAACCCAAGGTAACAGTGGGGCATTCAACTCAAAGGAGGGGAGAGGAGCTCTACCCAAGCCTGAACAGGAAGAAGAACACTTTCACCTGTCATTTCACACTTTGACATTCACACTTTCAACCATCATCTTAGAAAGGGGAAAGGTGACATTCTCATAGAATTATGTATAGTAATTGAGTTCAACTAGTTGCTGAAACTAGTTTCTTTTCTTGAAACAACTAGTCTTGGCTGTGAAAGAAATCTCTCTGACATGAAAACAACATCTATCACTATCATCTTAGAGCTGCAGAGCTGGAAGGAAGCCTATGGCTCATCTAGACCAACCCCTATGAAAAGAGGCACGGGGGGGGGGGAATCAAACATCCAACCTCTGGCTCCCACAGCCAGATACCTAAACCACCGAGCTATCTAACAGTTCAATTAAAGATAAATTTCAGAGGTTTAGGTATCTTCCTACAGAGATGGATAGCTCAGTGGATTAAATATCTGGCTTTAGATCCAGAGGATGGAAGTGCTATTCCCCACTGTGCCTCCTGTAAGAAGAGCCAGTGGACTGTGTGGCCAGACTACACAATCCTTGAGTGCTCCCAGCATATGGGAATGGTAAACTATTTCTGTGTATTTATATAGTAAACTGAGGAAACAGCCACCGTAAGTTGGAATTGACTTGATGGTGCACAATTATTATTATTAGAGGAGAAGGAAAGACATATACAGTGGAACCTCATACAACAATCGCCTCATATAGCAACAAAATCACATAATAATTAGGTTTTGGGGGGGGGGGAATGGCATCTCACATAACAATTTCCCCTATGGAAAAAAACACCATACAACAATTTTTCAATGGGAAAAACCACTTAACAAAAAAAAATGTTGTACGATGCATCCCGTAGGAAAAATAACTATATGATGCATGCATCAAATAGCAATTGTTTCGTACTACAACAAGCCCCATGGAACAGATTCAAATTGTTGTATGAGGTACCACTGTATACTACTTTATTCTTCCTTGTAAAGAAGATGCTGTAGAAATGACAGGGTTAATTCTCACTGAAAGATGTCTTTTTGGGACGAGAAAATGGTTCATATTCAAGGTCTCAGTTGTTCATCACAGGTCTTATATTGGCTCCAATTCTATTGGTTTGGAATTAGTTCACCACCTGAATCCTTTGTTAGGAGGGGTAACAGCAATAGGTTGCAGAATAGCTATGCCAGCAGGAACAGGATAAAGATGGAAGCTTCCTGTCTATTGCTTTGTACTTTTATAAGCATTATTTGCATTAGGCAACAATATTCTACTTCAACAGATGCATAGACTGGATATTGAAAGTGTGGAATACATTATCTACAAATGAGTAAGGTAAAGGTTGCCCTTGCTCGAAAGCCAGTCATATCCAACTCTAGGGTTCAGTACTCATCTCTCTTTACAGCCAAAGAGCCAGCACTATCTGCATTTGCAGATGTTTCCGTGGACATTTGGCAGGCATGACTAGACACTGGAGTGCATGAAATGCTGTTTACCTTTTCACTGAAGTGGTCTCTATTGATCTACTTGCAATTTTTTGCTTTTGAACTGCTAGGTTGACTGGAGCTCACTTCATCACTCAGGTCTTGAACTGCTGACCTGTCAACCATCCAGTTGTAAAGTTCAGCATCTTAACCACTAAGCCACTACAAATGAGTACAGTCCTATAAAAATAAATATGAAACAAATGAGCACTTCCTGACAGTACAGAAATAATGCATCATCCAGTCAACTGATGAAAGAAAACTGCTTAAAATATTAAGTCCTTCTTGATAATATAGTATCAAGATCAAAGGTCTAATAAAGATGACTCATAGAGGTGCTTTCCAGCTTTGTATCTTCTTTGTATCCATGATTTTGAATCCCAGCAGCTACACAGAAAATGTTTGATCTGGGATTCTGTTTCCATTTTGAATATGAACCAAGGAGCTCCTTTTCCTCAGAATACAATTGATAAATATCCCCCTACAGTACTTCTAAAATCATAAGTACTTGTTATGCTCCAGAAGAGGAAGAAATGTTAAGAGGAGTAAAGATTTCTATTTAACTGCTCCCCTCCTTGTGAAAGTTTGTCAGTGGTACCTTGAGTGAAATAAATAAATAAATAAATAAATAAATAAATAAATAAATAAATAAATAAATAAATAAATGCCTAAGCAGAAGACAAAGCGAGAAGAAGGAAAAGCAACATATCTCATTTTCTCTAGACATCAACAGATTTAAAGCAGGCAGGCTTGAGGTTAGTAGCGCTACAGAGAGTAGAAATGGCTATAGTATTGGAGATTCTGAAGCATGCATGGATACTTAAAGTTTAGATAAGAAGAGAGAGGAAGTGAAACCTTTGGAATTGCCTGAATTTGGTGGTGAAATGGAGGAGAGAATGTCATTGCCACTAAAACCAAGAAGTGCATTTTCTACTACTACTCAAGAGCTGATTCAAAGTCAGATTGGAGCTACTGTATTGCTAAACATAATATGGAAAGAGAAAATGCTGCATTATTTCTGGAAATAAAGGATATAATTAAGCAGAATATTTGGGAAGTTAAACAGAATTAAATACAGAAAAATAGGGAAAGTGTGACTGAAATCAAAACAGAGATATATAAAGCATTATCACAAATTAAAGATGAAGTAAAATGCCGGGCTCAGAAGTTAAGCTGATTAATAGATGAGTCAGGGTGAATACAAGTCAGTTATATCTGCGTGAAGCTAAATTCACTGAAATTGATGAAAAACTGATCTGGAGGATAGAGGATGGAGGGGAAATGTCAAGCTACATGGATTTCTGGAGGGGGAGTTAAAGACAAAATGGATGGTATAGATGAAATTTTGAGTTAAAGCAGAAGCTCCAAGATTGGGTTCTGTGGGAAATGGTTTGGAGAGATTGGTTTGATTAAAGTTCTCAAAGAATAATAACACAGCAGTATTCAGATAATCCTGCAGCAAGGTTAGAAAATGATGGGATAACAGAACAGATTTCTCTAGGCTGAGAAACTAGTCAGGGATGTCTTCTTCCCTCTGTTCTATTCAATCAGAAATGTTGTTTTTTTATCTTAACCTATAAAACCAAGTGTTCACCGTTGGAATTGGCTATACGTTGCTATGCGTCGCCCTACTGACCCGCACCCTTCCTTCGTGCGCACGGCCGAATTGCCTACGCAGGTCAATGAAGGATTTAAAAATCCGGCACGGGGGCCTCAGCCCCACAAACGGCAAGAAAGGGAAAGAACTTCACGTCCCAACAGTCACTGCGCCATGGCGCGCCAGAGCCAATCAGGCTGAGAGGCTCTGGCACGGCGCAGCGTTCGGACACGCGCCGCAGCCAATCAAAAGAAAAGCATTTTAAAAAAACACATCAGAAACACAAAGCACCAACCTATTACTACAAGCCCCAGCGTCCTGCGCGCCATGAGCGCGCAGAACGAGGAGGCAGCCGGCGCGCGAAAACAAAACTTAAAGAAAGCCGGCTCCGCCGCCATTCATCCCCACGGGCAAGCCAGCATGGCCCGTGGGGGAAGAAAATGAAACAAACCCGCCGCCCATGAGCGCGCAGAACGAGGAGGCAGCCGGCGCGCGAAAACAAAACTTAAAGAAAGCCGGCTCCGCCGACATTCATCCCCACGGGCGAGCCAGCATGGCCCGTGGGGGAAGAAAATGAAACAAACCCGCCGCCCATGCTCTTCCGTTCGAAGAGCCAGCGGCGCGTGAAAAAAAATACAAACAAAAAAACCCCACAACTCCCCTTCTTCACCACGGGCCAGCAAGTATGGCCCACGGAGGAAAAATAAACCTCGGTCGCCGCTGCCCTTCCATTCGAAGGGCCAGCCACCGCACCAAAAATAAAAACAAACCACCCACCACCCCTCCCCCGCAACTGCCCTTCTTCCCAACGGACAAACAAGCATGGCCCGTGGGAACGAAAGGCACCCTCCCCGCAACAACGCACCCTTCCCAAGGGCCATCCAGCATGGCCCATGGGATCAAAAGGCACCCCCGGCCGCAAGTTCCCTTCCTAACCACGGGCAACCAAGCATGGCCCATGGGAAGAAAAGGCACCCCCGCTGCAAGTAACCTACTTTCCCACGGGCCACCAAGCATGGCCCGTGAGAACAAAAGGCACCCCCCCTAAAAAAAGGACGCACCAAAAAACAAATCAAAACCATTCAAAAACAGAAATCTAACCTTTAAAAAATAAACACAAACACAGACAGGAAAACATACAACAAAAAACAACAGGCCCCCCCCAACAAAAACTCAACTCCCCCCAAATAAATAAATAAATAAATCAGAGTGCTTACCATGAAGACGTCTTCACTTCATGGCGACAGGAACTCGAATGACCAAAATAAAGGAAGTAACACTTACCGGAACTGAAACCCAGAGGACAAGAGGAGAATGGAAGAGAGGAAACAAAGTTCACCACCGCCACCCAGAGGCCAAAATAAAAACGAGTAGAGGATGCATTCATGATGTGCTAAATGAGGAGTTCTCAACCTTTTCAAGTTGAGAGCCAGGACACACTCCCTCAGACAGCTTTGGGGGCCGGATGGCCATTTTGCCCTTCCTCCACCACATGGCCCTTCCAGGTGTGGTGCAGGAGTGTGGAGCACATGATAGATAAAGATAAATTCATAATTCCAAAATGCAGAAAATAAGTTTGCAAAACATTCCAAAATATACACACTACTCTCAAAAAATAAAAAATTACATAAATCACTTTAACACCAAATTAAATATAAAATTTAAAAATTTTTTTAAAAAAAAATTAAATTTGTATTAACAAAAATAAAATAAAAACTCCGCCACAGCCGGACCCAGCGCAAATAAGCCACAAATTCAACAAAACTTTAAAAACCATTAAACACAGCCCAGCACCATTTGTACAGGAAAACAAAAAAAACACCTTACCTGTCCAAAACATTTAAAAAATGCACGGCATTTTTTTTATTAAAAAAAACCCCAAAAAAAGCCCGGCAGCGCCGGGCAACCCATGCTAGTTTATAATAAAAAGGAAAAAGATAAAATTTAAAAATAATTGGATGTTAATATAATAATATTTTAGTAGTAATCATGGATGTTAATAAAGGCAATTATGTATTTAAGTATAAATAATCCAAGTAATGTGGAAAGACCGAAAGAAGGTATTTTTTAAATATTAAAGGAAGTAATTCAGAAGAAACTTGATTTAAGGAAAAACTGGATTTCAGTGGTTGGCAGAATTGCAGCATGGAAAATGAAGGTATTGCCCAAGATATTCTTTTATTTAGGATGTTACTGATTGAGATTAGTGAAGAAAAGTTAAAGGAATGGCAAAACATGAAAACTAAATTTTATAATGCAGCTAAAAAGTCAAGGATTTATTAGAGAAGATGGTGTTAATCTCAAAAAAGGTGGAGTTTTAGGAATTCCTAATTTAAGGTTATACAGATGATATAAAACATATATCAGATGCAACATCTTATTTTAATAGAATAATTTGGCTTAATATGGAAACACAGGAATTACATTTGAATTTCACAAATATTCTTTTTTTTTTTACAAGATAATAAAGATATAGTAAAAGATTGAAAATATCTTCCTTAAAAAATATGTCGACAATTTGGAATAGATACAGAAAACTATTTATCCCACCAGCCACTCCATTATGTCTGGTGTCAGAGTTGGACATATTCCCAGAAAATTTAAAAAGATTAATTGAGAAACTATTAATGAAGAGACAAGTTTTCAGAAATAAAGGATTAGTTGGAAAAAATAAAGAATAGAAAAGGTAAAGGTTTCCCTTGCTCGAAAGCCAGTCATATCCGACTCTAGGGTTCAGTGCTCATCTCTGTTTCAAAGCCGAAGAGCCAGTGCTGTCTGCTTCTGCGGATGTTTCCATGGTCATGTGGAAGGCATGACTAGACACCGGAGCACACAGAGCGCTGTTTTCTTCCCACCAAAGGGGTCCCTATTTATCTACTTGCAATTTCTTGCTTTTGAACTGTTAGGTTGGCAGGAGCTGGGACAAAGACGGGTGCTCATTCCGTCCTGCAGTACTCGGGAATCGAACTGCTGACCTTCCGCCTCCCAGTCAGCATCTTAGCCACAAATAAATTAAGTGTTACGTAAAGATGAAGTATCATGGTACAATATTATTCAGTTAGAACAGTGGACAAAGAAATTGATAGAAAGAAATGATAAATGTAGGGAACTCGTGAAATATGAAGGAATATATATCTATCTTAATCGTGATTGCAAAACAATCAGCACCTCATAGATAGATAGATAGAAAGTATACCATACTATTAGTAAGCATCCATTACTGTGAGCAATTCACAGAATAAAACAAGTAAACTCCTCCCCCCTGAAAACAACACCATACAATGATACACAATCAATATGGAGAAACACCACATCAAACACAAAAAGAAAAAAAACTAGTTATAAGAACTGATGTTAACATCTGGGGATATATTCTGAAAGGTTGCTTTATAAAATTCAGTTTCAACTAGTTTTGTGAAGATCAAGAAGGATGGAGTGTTTTGTACCTCAGTGGGGAGTTTTGCAGAATGGTTGCCACCAGTGGAAAGGCCTGATCCCTCATTGTCACCTTCCTAGCCTTCCTCCATGTGTCCACCTTTAACTATTTATTTATTTGGTTAAATTTATATTGCTGCCCAGTCAGCAAGCGACTTTGGGCGGCTCACAACATCAATCATACATAAAATTAACCTTAAAGTCTTTCAAAACCATTAAAAATATTAAAAATACACACCACACCCCCACCAATTAAAATATAGCTAAAAAGTGTGATCGGCCTTTGTTATATCAGCCAGCAAGGTGGGGTTACTATGGTACCCAATGTGGATTGGGAGAAGCACATGTAATGGTGTTGAGTCTGAACCGCAGGAAGGACTCTGATCAGCAAGGAACAGTTGAAACATAAGTGATTTATTAACAGCTCATAACTTGGGGAAGTTCAGACCAAAGAATAAGGGTGAGGTGACTTGCTTACATACCTAGAACTAGATACATTTATCTGTCTTCTCAGAAAGGGCGGGAACCAATCAGAACATAATGAAAACAACATACAGTTTGCACCTTGCAAAAAGGGCATGCTTTAGCAGCAAAGACTTGATTGCAAAACCAACAGCAATTAAACACAAGGATATAACAAATGGGTAGTTGCCTTCTGGAAGAGACATTCCAGCAAATCTCAAGGTCCTAACTGTTAAGGGCTTAATGGGTTATCATCAGCACCTTGAATTGAACATGGAAATGGTGAGCCAACTAGACTATATGCATCCTATTCATGGAGAAACCAAGCAGCAGGACAAATCCATGTTTAGTTGTAGATTCGGTGTTTTCCATGCAGAATTCTGCCCTAGGTGTTTCTCTATCTGTGTTGAAGAATGGTGACTTTTCCAATGAACAAGCCTGCCCATCCCAACACTACTTCCTTACTGGGATTTATTGTTGTTCAGTCACACAGTCAATTCCGACCCTTTGCGACATTATAGACCATCGTTCTCTAGGCACCTCTGTCCTCCACCATCCTCCTCAACCTGCCCATTGCATCTACAATACCATCTATCCACCTCATTTTTGGCTGCCCCCTTCTTTTTTTGCCCTCCACCTTTCCCAGCATCAAGGCCTTCTCAAGTGAATCCTCTCTTCTCATTTGATGTCCAAAGTACTTTAGCTTCATCTTTACTATTTGACCTTCTAAGGAGCAGTCAGGGTTAATTTCTTCTAAGATCGACCTATTTGTTTTCCTCACTGTCCAGGGGACTCTCAAAACTCTCCTCCAACACCACATCTCAAAGAAGGTCTCTATTCTTCTGCGCTCAGCTTTCCTAATGGTCCAGCTCTCACAACCATACATTACCACCAGGAATACCATTGCTTTGACTATGTGAATTTTTGTTTGCAAGGTGATGTCTCTACTTTTAACTATACTCCCCAGGTTTCTCATAGCTTGCCTCCCAAGCATCAGTTGCCTTTTTATTTCATGGCTGCAATCACCATCTGCAGTGATATTTGATCCTAAGAAAGTAAAATCTGTCACTGCTTCTACTACTTCCTCATCTATTTTCCAGGGACTGATAGGACCTGTTGTTATTATCTTGGTTTTCTCAATGTTGAGTCTCAAGCCAGCTTTTGTACTCTCTTCTTTCAACCTAATCAGGAGCTTCTTTAGGTCTTCCACACTTTCTACCATTAGGGTAGTATCATCTGTGTATCTCAAATTGTTGATGTTTCTCCCAGCAATTTTGAACCCAAATTGTGATTCCTCCATCTCTGCATCGTGCATTATGTGCTCTGTGTATAAGTTGAATAAGCAGGGTGATAAAATGCAGCCTTGTCTTACTCCTTTTCCAACTCCAAACAACTCCATCATTCCGTGTTGTTGCTTCTTGACTCATGTACAGATTTCTCATGAGGCATATAAGGTGTTCTGGTATTCCCATCTCTTTAATTACTTGCCACATTTTGTTGTGGTCCACACAGTCAAAGGTCTTGGTGTAGTCTATGAAACAGAAGTAGACTTGTTTCTGATATTCCTTTGTTTTCTCCATGATCAATGTATGTTGGCAATGTGGTCTCTGGGTCACCTGCCTCTTCAGAACCCAGCCTGCACTTCTGGTAATTCTCTCTCCATGTGCTGCTGAAGTCTATCCTGTATTAACTTGAGCATAACCTTGCTAGCGTGTGAGATGAGCACAATTGTTCGATAATTTGAGCATTCTTTGGCATTGCACTTTTTTAGGATTGGAATGTATACTGATCTTTTCCAATCCTGTGGCCATTGTTGTGTTTTCAAAATCTGCTGGCATATAGAATGCAATAATTTGATTCCATCATCTTTTAGGGCTTTGAAAAATTCAGCTGGGATACTTGTGTAAGGAGGGCAAATACAGATCTTGCCCCCAAACTCCCTTGTTTTTCCTACTTTAATTATTTGCTTAATTTTGTACCGAGTGAATGTTAGCTGTTTATTTCCAAGTTGGCAAGAGTGAGGGGTAGATGTTTGCTGGCACTTGCTTGGAGAGAGGGGAGGGGTACTCCACACTGGAAATCACAGTACAGACAACTGGCTTCTGTGCACATGATACTCTCTTATATCTAGAACATCTTTATTCAGATGTCTCCTGCTTCCTTTTAAATTCTCAGGACTACAAATGAAAGTATCAGCTCAAACAACCAATTCTGCGGTAGGGAAATAGCTAAGAGGAAAGTCAACCAGCTTTTGACTCAGGATAATTAAAACAAAAATGGCAATTAATACTCTTTGGACAACTACTGGCTTTAGAATCTTTGCCTGGTAAAAGGAAGTTCTGGAAGATACAGCCCAAAGATTCATGCCTACCAGGCTTTTAGACGATACTTGCCCAACTACTGCTTCAACCACGTTGTTTCACATACTGTACATTCAGGCTCACACATCTGCTTTTTCTGAGGCTCAAGAGACATCTGTGAGCCCAGCATAGTAAATTACACTGTCATACTGGATAGAACAGAAAGAGGTCTCAGGGAGATGAGTGCCAGAGCCTCTTGAGATAGAACTGAGAGGAAAATAGGTTATAAATTAGGAAACTAGGAACATGGGTGGAAAGATGACACATTTAAAATTCTGTCCTTGACATTTATGCAGAGTCACCACTGCCTTGGCATCAAGAAGATAACGTCTCCTGTTGATTTATTTTTACAAACAGCTAAGCATGTTATTACTTCAGAGAACAGACCTGGTGATCCACCGAGCTGAAAAAAAGTCCATTAACCATGGAGCCTGTCTTCCAGGTGCTTAACGACTTTTCTGTTTCCAGCACTTTGGCAAGCATCAAATGCAAAAAGTTTAGAATCCTTTGTGGGATACATGATGAATGGGCTGGCTTTGATGTGACAATTCACATGCAGTACCATCTTCTCTCAAATTATACACATAGCTGTTTGGTGTTTATTCAGAGCTCTGGTTTTAATTCCAAGCAACAAGATAACCGGCAAAATCAACCCTCAGATCTGACCTTTTTGCTGTTTAAAGCCATGTTATTCCAGAATAAATCAGAAATCATTTTAAATCTAATCTCAGATGAAAAACATGATCTTGCATGTGTAAGTGAGACCTGAATGAGCTCTGAAGGGGGGGGGGGGTCCTCTCCCAGATATGTCATCCAGATCTGATGGGTAGGGAGGGATTGTTGTTATTGTCTACAAAAATTCCATCAAAATCAGCAATCTCTGCCTTGTCAAGCCCAGGTTTTGAGTGTCTCTAATTGTCATTGGACCAATGGGACAGAGTGGGGATAGTGTTCATGTATTTTCTTGCCCATGACCCAGCACTATCCCTATCAGAAATGGAAGACTTTGTCTCAACAGAAGACCCCTGGAGAATGTTTACTAAATAGCTTTAACATCCATGTCATGCTCAGATAGATGTTGTTCATTCATCCTGAGAGTTCATGGACACCATGGGCTTGCGTCAATATATCTCTGATCCTACAAGTGTATAATACCAGTCCTTTATACCATGTTTGGCTATTGCCATATAGATGCACATTTTTCTTTTCTTATTCTTTATTATTATTTTGTTATGGGTGGGAGTTGGTGGGATCATGCACATTTAAATATGTACTCCACCCAGTTTAGTGAGTTGCCACAAATCAGATGGCATAAATATGTAAATTAGTCAGTCAGTCAATCAAAGTTCTTTCCCTTTATCATATCGGCTGCATTCTCATATGTTGTCATCGTTGACTGCAACTCAACTCCGAGAATGCATTTTTTCCTGAAGCAGGAAAAATGTCATTGGCGTGAATTTGTTTAAGGTGGATCCCAGCTTGCCATGAACTGACCCACACACTATGATCACAGAGCCATCTCCTATGGCACATAAGAAATGAGACATGCAGGATTTAGCACCAGGACTGCAATGGACTGCGGAAGCCTTGAGGATGTTATTAGGGTGTGCCTTCACAGCCAGTCCATCTGGCACAGCCTCTTCCACCTCTATGACCATTGGGAATCAGAGTTCCTCCTCTACCCATTTTGCCATTTGGTCCAATATGCTGGTTTCCAGCGGCATTTCCTCCACTAGGGGGACCTTCACCCCACCTAAAGGGGCTCATCTACCTGTAGCCATTGGCCCCTTTAGGGAGTCAGGTTTGTTAACTGCCACCTGTCCTCGGTATTGAGTCACTGGCTATGCAGTCTACTCCATTACCGTAGCGGGATGTCCAGCCAGACATATATATGCAGGTCACAGTCTTTTCAGAAATACAAACTCAAGACAACAGAGATGAGTCTACATTGTACAGTTACAGCAGTTTGATACTGCTTTAGCTGCTGCAACTGCTTGAGCAATTAAATACATGGCCCGAGGAGCTCTTTAATAGAGACTTCCAAGTGCACCATCAAACTGAAAGTCACATGATCTCACAAACTGAAGCCAAGGTGGATGAAAGGCTATCAAACTGTGAAATACCTGTATAGTGCAGATATATTCCGGATCAACCTAATCAGCCTACACAAAACGCAATACTAAATTTATTAGCACCAATGTGTTCCATTGTACGTTATTTCAACCTGCCCATCCAAATCTATGATAAGGTTATGGAGAGTAAGAAAATATAAAAATATATGTAATTTTTCTTTTGTGGATTGTTATCTGATATTAGGAAGCAGATCACTTAGGAGATAGCTTCCTCAGTTATGGCACTTTATATTTGGAATTTATCCCATGAAAAAAAATGCCTCATGCCAGCTATGATGACATTTTGGTGCTAAATAATCTCTCCTTGTTATACCCTTATATTTTATAACTACTTCTAGGAAAATGTTGGATTTTATATTTTTTATTGTTATTGTCATCACTCTGCAGGATCTTAATGAGTTTATAATTTATAAATAAATATTGTGATTTTCTTCTATTTTTCATTTTAATGGTTCTGTAATTTCTTTTTCATTGGCATGATGTTTAAAAATAAAACAAGGCAGCTGCCTATAATGTCAAGAGAATTATGAAGTTAGATCAATCTTTTCTGTGTTAAAGAAATCTCTGTCAGGGGAGGAAAGGAAGTCAGAAGAAATGGAAGAAAAGATTTCTATCTCTGGTGTCCTGACAGGAAATACTGGAATGAATTAATATAATTCATGACCTTACCTTCTGCATGCTAAGGCTAAGAAACCTGTTGATTCGGGGTATTTTTAATTATAATTCCTATAAACCCAACCAAGCCTTACCATGTTCAGAGATCATGGAAACCCTAGTCCAAAACATCTAGAGAAGACCAGGTTGGACATATTTGACCTACACAATCCACAGAGCTCCAAATGAAAAATGAATGAAATACTCTCCTAAAAAAGTAGGTGTCTTCCACAAGTCCTGAGGCTCAGCTCACTTGTCTCTGGATGCTAAAATGTTGTGCCTGCTCCTACACAATCCAACCCTATTGTTTTCATTTCAAAAATATGTTTTTTAAACTGAAAAAAACCTCCTTCTGCCATCTATAACCTCAAAAATGTGAGGTGTACAGAAGGTGGGTCATAGGACTCCTTTGGGGGTACATTTAAGCCTCTAGAGGACCACATATAGCTCATGGCCCACATGCTGCCAAACTCTGGTCTCCTAGTTGATATGGGGACAAACCATATATGACAGATAGACCTTCATTATAAAAGGGAATTTCATACCTGTCAAGTATCCCGTATTTTACCCCTCTTTCCCCCTCTTTCCTGCCGTCATCCTGAATTTAGCATGGCCAGAGGGAGGTTACTGCACATGCATACCCAACAGAGGTGACATGTGTGAGGGGTTACTGCGTATGCACACCCGTCAGAGGTAGTGGTGTGCATGTGCGAAGGCGTTACTGCGTATGTGTGCCTGTCGGAGGCAGTGGTGCACATGTGCAAAGGGGTTACTGTGCATGTGTGAAGAGGTCACTGCGCATATGCACCCGTCAGAGGCAGCATGCGCAGGCGCAGGCACCCGCACCCAGAAAATTTCCCTTATTTTTGCGGCCAGAACTTGACAGGTATGGAATTCTTTAAGTGTTGAAAAACACATGGCTGTCATAGCTTGAAAATTTCAAATAATTTTGTTTGCTTTGCTTTGTATTTGGTTTGGTTTGCAAGTGTGATTGGTCCTCACAAAGGCTACCTGAATTTCATCTCTAACAGATTTTAGCTTTCAATGATATGTTATCTATAACACAGAGTTTGGCCTGTTGTGTTAATCAGTGGGTGGGTATTTTGCATGTGGGTGTTGAATTATTTTCTCCCTCAAATTGTGCATATAACCACCATGACTCCTCTTTTTGTAGCTGTCATGGCCCCCTTCTTGGACTTGGACATTACCAATGAAGAACTAGCTTTGGATTTCGTTCTGCCTGTCTTAAACTTCGATCAGCCCACTTCTGACTTCGAGCTGTCAGAAATGACAGCTCCTGACCTGGCGATCGTGGACACTCAATATGACAGCTCTGAGTCTGAACCTTCGACCTAACAGCACTGCAGGGAACACCTGTGTAAAGAGTTACAGCTGCATCAGAAATCTGTGTGAGGTTAACTTCAAAGAAAACTACCAGCTGCGGACCCTTAGCGTTGAGCGTTTACAGCTTTCTTAAACAGTGTGCAGCTCATGACCAGGCAGCTCAATTTGTCAGTTCAACGCATGTGTTGGATAACCCTCTGCTTGATCCTTGTTGTTTCTGACGGACTTTGGACCTCATTTCTGGACTTGACCTTGCCTTTGGACATCCTTCTGACTTTGTCTCTCTTGGAACTCGAACTTTGGCTTCTGTTGACTACGCTACTCCAGACTCTCCTTTTGAAAGACTTTTGCTAAACTTTGCCTCCCTCCCTCAGTGAAGTGCTGTGAAGTGGCCACCCCACACTGGGGTGGGCTCGCACAGTAGGCGCATTAGGAGGACTACTCTAATTAATGAACAGGACCAGATGATCAGGTTTTTCTTTCATTGGTAAAAGTGTACATGCAAAATTAATAATGATTTGAATGAAAGTTTTAAAATGGGAGAGAAAATGCTTTTAGATTCAAAAAAATGCAAATTGTTTTTCCTGTAGCACAAATGAGGTGCATCCTTGTTTCCTGATAATTTCATTTTCTTTAGAGCTGGATTTCAGAAACTGTAAAACTAAGCCATTCCGCATTAATCTACTGTCTGTCTCCTTAATTGTTTTCCCTACACATCTCTATAAATAGATCCCAGCAACATTCACTCACTGTGTTCTTAAAGCTGAGGATTTCTGTTGCCTTGGAGATTTTTTCCTCAGCTTAACTTTAGAAGGTTAAGCTTCTATTAGACTGCATGCTCTTTGGGGCAGAGAACACTTTTGTGTTTGAAAAATGTACATGGTCATGTACGACACTAGTAATAAGTAGATGACACTTTATATTTTACTAGCATGATAATCTTGCAGACAGAGGGACTGTTTATAAGCCAGTGAAACATGAGAAGCTATTTATATGGAGTCAGACAGTTGATCTGTCTAGTTTAGTTAGTTCTATTTATAAGGGCATATTTAAAAAAATCTGCACCTGCCTTTAATTTTGCAGAATATAAATAATGGGGCAAAACTGAGGAGAGTTATACTTCTAGGTGATTCATCATCTTAATGATGCACATACTATTCTGGCATAAAATCCACGAAATTCTGTGAGGGAGTGGCATTTTTCCATGCTGCAAAAAACACTCACCACATGCACACATGCACACCACATGCACACACAGATGCACACGCATGCACACACCAGCTGGAGTCCTTAATTTGAAAGAAATGTGGGTTCTTTTTCACCCTTTTAAAAAAATTATTTGGATATCTGTTATACAATGTGAGTGGGTATGTTGACCAATCAGAATGATGTTACCTTTCCCACTAAAGTGGTACACATTTATCTACAGTACTTGCAATTTCTTGCTTTTAAACTGCTAGGTTGGCAGGATCTGGGACAGACGATGGCACTCACTCTGTCACGCAGAACCTCGGTTTTGAATTGCTGACCTGCTGACCTTCTGGTTGTCAAACTCAGCATCTTAACCACTATGCCACTGCAATCCTGTCATCCCAATACATCGTAATAAAAGTAGACAGATTCTTCGATGTACTCTCACACTGACTGACCTATGGTCATAAATGTTTCTTACAACCCTGCCTGGATATACTAGAAGCTGAACCTGGAAGTACTTTTTACATTTGTAGCATCATGTACTCTGCTCTTCATCTATGGCTCATCACCTCATGCAAAGCAAAGAAGGACAAGGAGTGTTCCATGCAGCCTATTTTACAAGTAGTTTTTAGAAGTACAACTTCTGAAGTAGTTCATTCCAGGAAGTCAATAAAATCTGTTTCTACCCTAGTTTTCTCTATTCTACTTCTTTACTGCTATTATCCCTGGGATGTTGATAATCATAGCTGGGTCTTCCAGTTATAGTGTTACATCTAATTACTATCAAAGACTGGACTCCCCCTCACTTCTGAATTCAACCCCACTGGATCAGGCTAGGTGGAGAAATCCAGAAGTTTTAGTCCACAAATAATTTTTCTAATGGGATGTCCTGCTTTGTTTAGGAACAAAGGGCAAATCAAGTAGTGTACAGAGTATACTTAATAACGTGCATGGGGGAAATGTCCAGTCTGAAATTGTGAAAAGAATTCAAAATAATGCTTTCTGATTAGGGTGGCTTTCTTTTAAATCAGCTATATTTTTAAGAACAGTTTGATCTGTAGCAATTAGCAGGCCATAGCTGTATTCAGCGGTATGATGGTGAGTAGTAAATTGTCTGAGTGCAATCAGAGGCTGCAAGAAAAGCTGGATCTCTGATGATATAGACCAGTGGTGGAGAACCTATGACACACCTATGACATACATGCCTCTCTGTGGGCATGTATGCCATTGCCCCAGCACAGAGTTTGCCCCACCCCTCTGCCCAGCTGCCCAATGGGAACACTTTCTCCCTCCCCTGTCTGGAGTAAGATGTGCAGTTCCCATGCAGCATGAGTAGAGTTGTCATATGTAATGGAAAACCATGAATTTCACATTTTGTAACTGTCCCGCACGGTTCCATAAAAAACATTGAAAATTCACGGTTTTCAAACCACTTGATTTGGAAGGAAAAAACCACACATTTTTTTCTTGCACTTCTATTGGAATGACCATTAGGTGGCAGCAGCAGCAGGAGCTTGGTGAACAAGGAGGGGGAAAACGCATCTTTTTCTGACTTCTGGTGTCTGTAGCAGCAGTCTGATACCCAAATACTGCAGGATGTAATGAGCTCCAGTCTTTGTCCCTCCTGCAAACCTAGCAGTTTGAAAGCAAGAAATGGCAAGTAGATAAATAGGGGCCATTTCGGTGGGAAGGTAAACAGTGTTCGTGCACTCTGGTGTCTAGTCATGCCTGACACACAACCATGGAAACATCTGCAGAACCAGACAGCGCTGGCTCTTTGGCTTTGAAACAGAGATGAGCACTGAACCCTAGAGTCGGATACGACTGGCTTTTGAGCAAGGACAATCTTTACTTCTGTTTTTGTGAGAGGGAATTATGGTAACCCTAAGCATGAGGGCGCAGTGCAAATGGCAGCCTGTTGAGTCTTTGGTGAAGGTGAGTTTGGGCACTCAGACTCTAAAACGTTCACCATCACTGATAAAGAAAGTTTGTATGTTCACACAGATTTAGCAGGCAGGAATCTGTGTGGGTTGCCAGGAAGATTGATGCTGTGTGATCACTGTATGATGCTGATGTGATGCTGTATGATCACTGAACACTTGGTGAGCATCTCAGCTAAGTTATCATTGTTATTCAAGATTGAAAAATTAAATTTGTGTATGCAAAAAATTGTGGAGATGTGGGTTGTGGTTTACATGTGTGGTTCTCCTAGGTCTGGGGCAAGTACATGCAGCTGTCCTGGCCTCTGGAAACCTCCCATCCCTGCTTCGAAATAGAGAGCTAACAAGCCTTCCAGGAAAATCATTATAAGAATGTACCCTTTTAATCCACAATTATACAGAGATCAGCCACAAAGCTGATGGCATGAGGCTAAACATGACACCAACTCTATGTGGAGATTTTGAAACCTAGGTGGGTGTAATCTTTTCTTTATAGGGTTTTTACAGAGGAACATGATTCTGGGTGGCTGTGAGCTAGGCTTCTTGAGGCAAAGCATGAAACATTACTATATCCCCCCACCATCATGACCACCATTGTCATGCTGGCTGAGAAGTTCAGGAAACTATAGTCAAAAAGGATTTTTTAAGATGTAGCACTGAGCTTGGAATATTGCTTCAGGAAAAGCTTATTTTCAATTTATTTATGTATATTAAACAGTTCTGTAGTGCTTTTCAGGTGGGCTGCACAAACCAATTTCCACAATAATATTGAAACTTCAAGGATAAATTAAGTGATGGAGATTATATGTGTGAGATACTGTGAGAGGCATTCACCAAGCACATTTGGTGAATCCTCTTTTCCTCCCCTCCCCCACTCTTTGTGAGGTATATGACCACACTCAATAAGCTTATGGTTTTAGGTTAGGTGAAAAGGGTGGCTTGAGTTTAGACTAGGAACTACTGTAGTATTAATGGCTGAGACCTATGCTCTGTTCTAAGATGTCCCCAATTTAAATCTCCTCTCCGTTAGTGCTATGAACATTCTCGTATAATTCACTACCCAAATGATCCTGGTAGAAATGAGAAAATTAACAAAGACTACTGCAATATAATTCTGCAGGCTGGAGTGGTTTACTTAATATAAGTAATTTTTTCTTTCTATTTATGATACTAATATTTAGAAGGTTTCTGTAAAATGCACTGCGAAAACATTCACATACAATATATAAAATGTTTCAAAAAAATTCTCTCTGTTTTTGCATACTTTACCTAGAAGATATGTTTTGCTTATAGCATACACTGACTAAATATGAGTGGAATGGAAATTTAGATACAAGTTTTCTTCAGTTCTGTGAAAACCTATTGGGAGATGGCAAAATTCTTCAGGGAATCAGGAAATGGATACATTACTAAGTCTAAATTTCATAGTGACTTCAATTACTGAGCATTAATAGACTCTCCAATAAGTGTTCAGAAAAACTGGATCAAGCATGAACACCTCCTCAACATTTTGAAATGGAGAAAGATTAAGATGCTTTTTTGTTATTTCAGGATGTTCATCAAGTAAAAGGAGTACACAGAAAGAGCCTCCTTGAAGATTGTGATATTTTTGAGCCACAATCGGGTGTACCCTGGTAATGGCAACCTTGTGTTGCCAACGAATCTTTCTCACACTAAGTCAGGTGAAACGAACTGCAGAATGAACTCACCAAAAAGGTGCCTTCAGTTTGGTAGTTTCATGTCTGGCCTAAACATGGAAGAAGAAGAAAATAGGTATAACATTCTCTGGGTGTAAAATTATCCCAAGATATATAGAAGGGGAAATAACTCAGCAAAGTTGTACATAGTTGTGAACTAGTTTAATTTAATGTCCATTTTGGTTCTCCTCATACTTCATGCATTTACAATTTGACAAAATTCTTTCAGGCACAGGTAAAGAAATATAGGCCTGTGTTCTCTTGCAGAAAACTGTGCATGTAAGGGAAATTAAACAAGTGGTTCATCCCTTTCCCTGGCTGTCTTTCACAGGTTTGACTATGTTCCATGCATTCCAGTGTCTAGTCATGCCTGGCTCTTCAGCTATATTATTATTATTATAGCTTTAATTTAATACTTTATATTGTAGCTTCGGATATGTTGTTGTAGCTTTAATTTAATATTTTATATTGTGATTAATTTTATGTTTATTATCGAGTATTGATTATTGTACTGAGTATATTTTTGTGCTCTTTTATTATTGTATTATTATATTGTATGTTGTGGACATGTTATAATTGCCACCTTGAGTCTGCTTCGGCCAAGAAAGTGCGGGATATAAATTAAAATTTATTATTATTATTATTACGTTCCGTGCGCTCCAGTGTCTAGTCATGCCTGGCTCTTCAGCTTTGAAAAAGAGATGAGCACTGAACCCTAGAGATGGATACGACTGACTTTAGAGAAAGGGAAACCTTTACCTTTACCTAAATATCTTTCTTACCTAGTAAGTAAGTAAGTAAGTAAGTAAGTAAGTAAGTAAGTAAGTAAGTAAGTAAGTAAGTAAGTAAGTAAGTAAGTAAGTAAGTAAGTAAGTAAGTAAGTAAGTCCTATTAGGATTGCTATGTCAGTTCCAACTTGACAGCACATTAAAAAATGTAATCAAGGACTGAGAACAGTGCGCTGCTATCTCTATCTAAAATGCAGCTCCCTTTTGTAATAATTTGGTAGTACTGTACTGAAATAAGTGTTAGGCTCTATTGAGGCACTGGATAAAATGTGTTAATTAGAAACTGTGAACATGGAGTGAGTTCTAACCATAAACCCTATTTGTCATTCTCTCCCTATAAAGAAGAACAGTTAAACAGGAGACAGTATGCTACTCTTGCAGCTTCTCCACACATTTAAAAGCCTTAATTTTTTGGCATCCCAAATCAACTGAATAAACAACATCTTTCATCGTCAGATAGTTCTCCTCTCTGTGGAAACAGGAACAGACAGAGGGAAAAGTAAAACATTTTCACATCTGCAAATGCCCAAACAGGGCTTTAGGATAAGAATAGCAAACATTTCAAATTCCCTATGTTTGGGACTACAGCTTCTGTAGCCCTGTACTATTGGCTCATGCTGGCTGGGGTTTATGTAAGTTGCACATTAGAACATATGGAATTTCAAAGGTTCCCCACTTTTGGCATAGAAAAACATAACATGAGCTCCAACATTTCTGTATGATATAAGCATATCAGAGAGTAAACAAAACAAGACAAAAAAAAACATTGTGGCACTTTAAAGACTAATTGCTGTATTTTAACGTTAACTTTTGTAGATCAAGTCCACTTTGTCTTACAGAAGAGTGAGGCTTCATGGCATCAATTTATATGAATGAGATACAGAGGTACAGAATGGCTGGTTAATATAACACAGGCATGCCCAAACTTTTTGTGCCAGGGGCCTGACCATGCCCCCTGAACAGCTGAGTGGTCCTGACCACATTCCTGGACCCCTGGGTTCTAGTGCTGATGTTCTAATGCAGAAGCCTGCTGGCCAGATGAATCTTCCACGTAACAACAATCATGCTACAACCTTTCTGACCTGCATAGTTTGTCATTCCTTCTCCTGTCTGTTGTGTGATGAAGGCAGGAAAGCTACTACACAGATCTCAGATTCTTAGCAGTAAGGCACCAGGGCTATCCAGAAACAGAGCCATGTATGCAATGGACAGGAAAAAGAAAATTATTAGCCTCTTAAACTTACTTGTCTTCCATTTGCTGTTGTAGTCTCTGGAGGGAGAAGTGTGCTACAGGTCTCCATCTGGTTCTGTAATAAATCATAAATTATTTATAAAATAAAATAAAATATTGATGAAACTGTTCTCTGTAACAGAAGGGTGTTCAGGTATTGACCGAGAATTGAGAAAGCTATCATGAGTTTTAGGTAGAATAATAATTAGGAAACCATTCTGTGCGGCTCCCCTTTGGCATGGAACACAGGAGAGAAACTTGCAGGCCATAATTCTAGTTACCTTTATGATAATGTACGCCTTTACTTAGGGTGTTAACATAACTTTTAGCAAAAAGCTTCAACACCTTACCTTTGTGTAACGGGTGACATCATTGAACCACATAATTGTTACATTTGCACTGTTTCACCTGAGAAGCACACTGAGTTCATAGACAAACCAATTTGGGTTTATGCAGTTTTTCTCTCTTGGCTTAAAAAATAATAAAATCCACTGTTCTTTCACTGCATATGGAAGACACTCAGAGAGAGAATCCCCCCCCCCAAACAACAACAACAACAACAACTTATGCATGGGGAAGGCAGAGATAGCAAGGTAGTTTTTGCTTCTGACCTTCACACTTTCAGCGTAGTCTGTACAATGCACTTCACACCTCTCCCCAACATGCAAGCACAAAACCATGCAAGTCCTACTCAATATTTTTGCTGCCTACTATGAAAATCCCCTTCTAGTATGAATTAAGATATACCAGTTGAAATCCAGTAAGTCACAATTAGAGGAGTCCAATTGAATCAACAGTAATGTGGTGAGTCAATACCTCTGTAACTTCCATCCCTGATTGAGCCTACTCTAATTGTGACTTACTACGGGATTTCAGCCACTGAAACCCCAGGGCATAAAATAATGTCATGTTTAAGAGGGTAGGTAGCATTACAAAGAAAATGTTAAGATAGTTCATTTTGTTCTGTTTTTTATTATTTAGAGCTGCTTCATTATTTGAGCCTTTAATGCTAGGAGACATGCATCTAGGAGTACATCTGGCATGTGCCTCCAAAGCAGATCACCTCACACTGGGTAATGGTAGGGCTGGCTTAGTCTCCAAGCAGTTGACCACCCTCCTTTTCCTAAGTGAATCCAAAGGCCCAATGAGGCCTCAGTATAATGATAGCCTCTGCAATAGGACCTCTGGCACTGCTGTAAATAAGTTGGTGACTGGAGGGTGGAATGGTTGGCATTCTGGGTTTTCTGTGCAAAAGACATGAAATGCACAGCAAAGAGGGGTGGGAAAAAGAATATTTCCACATTGAATGCTTACATGCCTTACATGCCTATGTATGTACATAGGCATGCCTTACATGCCTATGTATGCCATCCCTCCTGTAAGCGGAAGTAAAATGGATGCATTTTACTTCCGCTTCCAGGAGGGACGAGGGCAGCGTGTGCCGGATGAATCATAGCAAACCCATTTGTGTGGATTCATGGGGGCTTGGGCTTCTGGGAATTGAAGTCCAAGAACATCTGGAGTGCCAAGGTTCATCATCACAGGCTTAGATGGTTATGTACCAGGAACATGAGATGGGTACCAGATAGTACATTCCATCTTTTCGGCAGTAATTTTTATGGGAACCTTTCATCTCACAGGACTTCCCAGCAATTTTCACAGCTGGCTGACAGTTTATTTATTTATCACCTTCAATTTTCTCTTTCTAAACAACATCCCATGCACCTCTTGCTTTACACATATCTCTTCTGTCATGTTCTACAGTGCTGTTCAAATAATTGTGGTTTTGCACCTCTGAAATAGAGAGATTTCTCATTAAAGGATTTGGCATAAGGCTGTGCTCAGAACAGAAAGGTATTTGCATCATTAATCCATCCCTACTAGGATTTGCAATATTTCCTGATGTAACATCATCTGTGAATTTCATTAGCATGATCTTTAACTCTCACTCTGGATCATTAATATAAATGTTCAATAAAAGAGAGCTTAACACAAATCTCTCAGATGCCCGGTTGGGCACCTGCCCCCAATACACTGACCTTTATTATTATTTGTTTATTTAAAGTTCAGATAGCAATGCTCTCTTTGCCAATATTAATGAACCTCATCCCTCCCAGATCTCTTTTTCTCATCAGCCCGGCAATTTGATCTCAGAGCAATCAGGTTAATAGTACGTGATTTGTTCCTCGTAAATCTATGCAATTAATTTTTCATGGCCCCATTTTCTTAGAGATTCAAGTAGGTCTGTTTGATTTAATGATAGTATCAGTGGCTGCTACAACATTGGGGGGGGGGGGACGCCAAGACCAAAGAGTCTCATTGATTCGTTGGGCCCTGAATACTCAGAGACACATAGCAGATAAGAAATGCTTTTAACAGGTTGTCTGAGTAAAGAAAGACTCTGTGAAGTTGTTGACAGGAGAACTGATAGTCTGTAGAAAGGCAACTTAGACAAACAACTACATTTGTAAGATATGCCTGCTCATTGACCATCATCGGGAATCACGGGACCCCAGAAAATGGAAGCTGAGATTAGCACCCAAATTGTAACAAGGAAGAAGTGGAGTGAGAAGCAGCAGCAGGCAAAAACTAAAAAGAATGGCCAAGTTCTGGTTGACAACAGTTTGTCATCTGCAGATAATCCGGGATCACATTATTTGAACATGCAAAGAGATCTTGCCAATGCCTTGCTTATGGTCAAACTAGGCTGACTCTACACAGTAAGAGACCCTATTAGGGATTACCCTAGCATTGTGAGAGTTCCTGTCTCTGTTGCAAAAGCAAGACACCAACTCATTTTGCTTTTTATCACCGTTTGCACAATTTGCACAAAACGTCTCTAGCGAGGACAGAAGGACATTTAATGCTTCCACTTTTGTTACCTAAAGTTTTCAATTTTTCTCTCTAATTTGAAACTTCTCTCTGAGACCAGTAAGAACAATCTAGCCCTCTAGCCATGAAGAGAATAATTAGTGTGCATGAAGATGAGTCAGAGCATCTAAAGATTATGGTGGGCAGCTTTTAATTTCATCTGAGACTTCATCAGGCTGGGCTTTAGAGAGTTGGGTTGATAAGAAGAAACAGGAAAATTCCAAAATCTAAAACCAGATCGTGTGGGACAGATTTCCTGGTTTAGAGCAAATTCCCAAATAGGGGCTGTAGTTTCAACTCAGAGCTAGTAGGTTTTAAATTTTACTTTTGGCAATATTGGATTTATAAGCCAGAATCCCTAGTTTATATGTGATACATTTAATAGTTTAGGTATTTTGTTTGTTTGTTTGGAAAGTAATCAGGATGCTGTGAATGGATTCTGACTCTAAAACAGGAAAAGCTAGCGAAGTGCTATCATTTTTCAGCTCTTTTCTTCTGTCAGCTGTGCCTCTGTACCAAAAATGGTGTGAATGCTGACATTAGGGGCATATTGTGAATGGTGGATAGTGTTGGAAACTCATATAGGGAAGAATATGATACTTTATTGTGATAAAGTAAATGCTTCCACCAACACAATTTTGTTTGGGCCATGATGTTCAAATACATGGATCTAATCTTCTCTCACAAGTATCAGCAGAAAAAAGTAGGTGGTCAGACGTAAACTACAGTAGAACCCTGCATAACAAAAAAAAAAAAAAACTCCATTCCATGGAGCTCTTTGCTATGCGGTTCCCTATGGGAGATACCCCGCATAACATGGGAAAAAGTTCATTAACTGGGGTTCCCATTTAGCGGGTATACCCCAGTTACCAAAAACCTCGCATAACAAACAATTTTTTTCATTATGCGGGGTATCACCCTTGCATAATGAATGCTTTGTTATTTGAATTTTTCGCTATGCGATACGTTCATTATGCGAAGTACCACTGTATTCAAAATATACCCTGAGCAAGTTGAGATAAACTGTCTGAGTTTATGCTAATTTCAGTGGATTTTTGAGTCTTCTGGACCAGTTTCATTGTGCTGTAAAGCCAATGCAGTATAGTTGATACAGTGTCAGACTAGGTTTCAGGAAACCTGCATTTCTCTTCAGACTGAATACGCCTTTTACATCCAAATCTCTTCATGGCCATTGAAATAACAATGGTAAAACTACTCCAAAATCATATACCTGAAAAACCCTATTATAATTGTCAGGAAACCCCGGGGGAGAGGGGAGGTCTCAGTCTCTGAGTGGGTCACAGGCAGGGAGGAGGAAGATAACAGTTCCTTTTGAACCCAAAGATTGAGCACAATATGACCATGAGAGCTACCTTTATGAAATGTCTATGTAGCATGGGATGCACAGTCAAGTTATTGTTCCCAGGTCTGTCTCAAAGATGAGTGCGAGATTCCCACCTTGGTCTCCTAGCGACTCAATCTCAATTTCTTGAGATCAAGCCTCTTTGAAGATGCACTCCTTTCCAGACCCCTCTCACCCATCCTTGAACTGTATCCAAACTTTGGCTATCCAGGAACCTTATCCTGGCTGGCAAAATAGTCCTTAACAATCCTCTCTTCCCCAAAGATGAGGCAATGGTGTAGTTTTAAAGATTTGTTGTAGAAGCGATGAAATAATCCATACAGCAAAACAAGCTAACAGATTACCATAACTAAAAGTTCTATAACCACTTCCCCTAAGAATGCAACAAAATACCCCATCTTGTTTTCCTAAAATATTCTAACTCTAAACTTAGAAAAATAACAAAGAGCTAATTTGGCTTGAGAATTCCATCTCTCAATTCTCAGAGATTAAGTCCAGCTGAATTCAAAATATCAGCTATCCATCTCTAGGTTTCCATCTGGTCTCCTTATCAGATGTTTGAAGAGATAAGCACTTTGCTGATTTTGAAGATGGTCCTCTGATGATCTTTTAAGTGTCTAAACTGTAGGGATTTTATACCATTTTGGCACTCTTCTCCCTCCCTTAAGAATGACAATTGCATGGGAATTATGTACCCTCACAGGTGTTTTTCCAAAAACAATGGTGTAATTTCCCTCCACAGGTGTTCTACTCCTGGTTGGGGTCCCAGGATGCTAAGTCTGTCTTTTTACCTCTCCTCTTAGGTCTGGGTTAAGAGTCATGGCAAAGGCTTCTGGTCTGGGTGAAGTATTCCCTTCCTGAGCTTCCTCCCTCCCAACTCTTAAAGGGTTAATGACCGACAATGAACCAGGGATTACCTCTGTTCATTCTCCTTTCAGATGCAAAGTACACATGCTCTGGATCTTTAACTGATGTCTTTCCTCTAGGGCAGCAACTTAGTGATGTGTCTCTCTGGAATGTGAATGGCATTCATTGAGAAATGTTGCACTCTTGCTTTAAACAAGAGATTCTCAAAACTACAAACAATCAGTGTAACTAAATATATAAAAAGTAATTCAAAGAAATTGTAACATTCCTTGAATTCTCACGACAATAATCACTGGAAGTCAGATGGAACTTGGGGCCATTAACATTCTTGTATGTTACAAGTACAGTAATACCTCAGGTTACGATGGAGGTCCAGTCCAACAGCCTCTGTCATAACCTGAAAAAATCATAAGCCGAAACACAAATCCCCATAGGGATACATTGAAAAATAGAAAAACGGTACCAACCGGACCAAAAATAATAAAAAATACATCCATGAGGATGTCATAAAATGTTGTTGTCATAACCTGAAAAAAGGTATTTAAACATTCGTAAACTGAAACATCAATTTTATAGAAATTGCTGTCATAACCCGTGGCAAATGTTACCTGGAGCAGTCGTAAGCCGGGGTTTTACTGTACCTGAATTATTGTTTGTGTCCTATCAGTGCAAGGCTGTTGACCTCGTTCTATGACCAGATCCTCAGCAAATGTTTAACACCACAAAAAAATCCTGCAAAAGTCAATCATCACCAAGCAATTGTCATATATATCAACAGGCATATGGGTTTAGATGAGACTTTGTGGAAGATTAGACAAGTGTTGATGGCTTAACATGGCTATCCAGAAGGCAGATCAACAAATTAGGAAGGAACTTGAAGTAGGCTTGGTCTATACCAGGGGTCAGCAAACATGACTCTCCAGGTGTTCTTGGACTTCAATTACCAGAAGCCCAAGTCAGGGCACTGAAATCCAAGAACACCTGGAGAGCCAAGTTTGCTGACCCCTTGTTTATACTAGTTGTAGGATTCTGAAACTTGTAGTTCAAAAAGTAACATCTAAAAAATCATGAGAGACATTTTTGATGCTTTATGTCTACTGCAGCTGATATATTTTCTTTTGTACTAATACACAACAACTTGATATATAGATTGTGATTTGCCAGAAGCACTGCTTTGGAAAAATCTACCAGCTGGGTTTCCTCATCATGACTTTGTATTTGTATACTATAGAAGCACTCCATATTTCCTTCCCAAAGTGGCTTGCCATCCCATGGGCAGCATTACTGGGTTTAGTTTACTTTGCATGCAAAAACATGAGATACATAAGCTATCTTTGTAATCATTGATTTGTTTGCAAATAAATAAAAAGAGCAGAAGTAGAGCAAATGCAGGCACTCGGGTTGCAAGCAGAAGATCCTCAGAAACCAATGTAGGAAGCCCATCACAGCCATACCTCCACTTAGAGCTGTCTGCTACTAGAAATTTTCAGACTTCTTCTCTTACCCCATCCAACTTCAAAACTACATGCGGTTGCTTCTCAGTGTCTTGCTAAGTGCTTCTCTCAGGTCCCTTATTGCAGGTGAATTGCTTCTCTGGAGGAACTTACACAACCATTAAAGAAGGCTAATATTATTTTGTTTCAAACCCCAGGCTTTCATCTGGAGTCAGTTTAGGCAAAATTACAGTGAAAGACTCAGTTATGGTGATCTGACAGAGCAGTGAAAATCACAATGTTATCTTAAGTACCTGACAGAATAAGTAGCACAAGAAAGCTGTTTTATACCATGTTAGACCAATTGGACTATCTTACTTAGTGTTATCTAGAACTCTTTAATAGCCATGTGTCAGACTCTGAAGATGACCTGGATCAGGAGACACTTCCTATGCCCAGCCCAGTTCTGCCTGCTTGACCTGTCAGACCAGAAGTCTGACTCTGACAGTGATCAACCCTTAGCCAGAGAAAGGTGCAGAAAGGAGCTGCAGCTGAGATGCAAGCAAGCTAGAACTCGTTACCAGAGAATGCTCCCAGCTGATACTCATTAGCTGGGAGGCTCTTAAGCAAGCTTGCTCCAGTATTCAAGCATTAGTACAATTCTTCTGTGCAAAAACTGATGTCCTGCTTGACTTGGATACCTCTTGAGAATGCCTGCCTAGACCCTGACCTACCTGCCATGACCCTGACTTCTCTGCCAACCCTGATGACACCCCTTTGGATATCCTTTGGAATGGACATTTGCTTGAACTACCGGTAACCAGACCTTGGCTTGCTCTTTGGACTTTGCTATTTGGACTCTCCTTGAATAGACTCTCTGTGTAGTGCTGCTGTGCGGCGACTGTGCCTGCTGGGGCGGGTCAGCACACCATGTTAGTTAGGGATGACTGGATTGAATGACATGATAGGAATTCTAGCAAACACACCAGGAGAATATAAAATTGGAGGAGGCTAGCATAGATTGGTAGGTAGCAATTTGTCCCCATCTTCTGACAGAAATCTTTTCCAGATCTCTCTGGAGATACTATGAATTTAAGCCCAGGGCATTTTGGAGGCAAATAATATGCTCCACCACTGAGTTACATTTCCTGCCCAAAATATGACAGCTTATGTAGGGCAGCACTTTGAAAAAGAAATGCTGCTTAGTCAAATCTCTAAGGAGGTCTTGTGAATTAAATGCTCCTCAAAATTTTGAATGATGGATGTGAAAATGGGAGACTCCCTCTCCCAATTCAAGTATTTGCCCAGTTAAGCACAAAGTCTTAGTCTTACTTCTCTCATTTTATGGTGGTAAAGAAAATGGGAGATGGAGTGAAGATACATATGTTTCTATAAGCTTCATGATCCACATATGCTCCCACTTTTCCTCAAAAAAACAAAAACCACATTTCCAAGGTGCTTTTACAAATACAGTTGCTATAGCTTTTATTCCTAATTCCCCTGAACTGGCATTTTTTTTACTATATACAATGCAGAGTCCACAACAAACAATTTGGGATCTTACATATGCCTTTTCTGTGAAATTTAAATCCTCTTTTCCAAGATAGTACTAACCACAAGTAATTTGGGCAACTTTTGTTGTAACAAGGATGAAATTCTTTCTTTGTTCATGTCAGATGCACCACCAGCATATAATAGCATAAAAAGCTAAAATAAACACATCTAAAAACAAAATAGAATTAAAAAGGGCTAAATGACATCTGACCAATATTGGGCAGGATGAAATTGTCGATTTACAACAGCAGGGGGAGCAATGAACATTAGTTTGAACAACCGCAGAAATGCTGTTCTTTAATCTGCTTAAAACAACCCCTAAGTGGCGGTGGGGGAGGGGGAGAAAGACGTCCTGAGGGCCTTCTTCCAAATGTAAAGTATTGTACCATAAGAATGTATGATAGTTTTTCATTGAAGCTTTGGTGGGTTCAGTTAAAGTAGCACAGATTTGACAATAAGAATCAAGACCATTCAAAACAATGTGAAATACTGAAGTGGCAAGACGTGGAAATCATAGAGCCATGACAGTGGGGCTAATTTTCATTTATTTCTTTTGAGTTAATTTTACTAGCTGGGTTCCAGCGGTTCATTTCCTGAGTGAATGCATTCTGTGCATTGTTTTGGCACTCTTGGGGCCATCCTCTTTCTTTCTCTAGAATGCAGTGTACTGTAAATAGAACCCTAGGCATTCTCTCCCCCACGCCTCTTCTGTCTTCCCCTAGACCAGTGTTTCGCCAACCTTTGGTTTTTTGGACTTCAATTCCCAGAAGCATAAGTCAATTCCTCAAAGCACTGATCAGCCAATGCACTGACAGGCTTCTGGGAACTGAAGTCCCCTGTGGGGCATAGGCCCCACATTAGGAACCACTGCCCTAGACTTTCTAGACAGGTTTTGGGAAACCTACGCTTGTTCTGCCCTTAAGCGGAGCCTACACAGAATTCTGCAGGGGTTTTGTGAGGCTTTTACAAAAGTACAATGACTCTGTAGAGACGTTCAAACCACAAATAAACCAGAAACTCACTCCAATTATTCTACATTACAGTCAAATGCAGATGTTATAAGGTAAAGGTAAAGGTAAAGGTTTCCCTTGCTCGAAAGCCAGTCATATCCGACTCTAGGGTTCAGTGCTCATCTCTGTTTCAAAGCCGAAGAGCCAGTGCTGTCTGCTTCTGCAGACATTTCTGTGGTCATGTGGCAGACATGACTAGACACCGGAGCGCACAGAATGCTGTTACTTTCCCACTGAAGTGGTCCCTATTTATCTACTTGCAATTTCTTGCTTTCGAACTGCTAGGTTAGGTTGGCAGGAGCTGGGACAAAGACGGGAGCTCATTCCATCTTGCAGTACTCAGAAATCGAACTGCTGACCTTCCGCCTCCCAGCCAGCATCTTAGCCACTGCAGTCCTGCAGATGTTATTATTAAGGATAATTTACATGGAAAAATAAGAGCATGCATAATCAAACCACACAGTTTAGACAACACAAATACAAAGCTTCAACTGGACCACACTGTACTTTAAAGTTAAAAGTATCAGTACTTTAAAAAAAAACCTGCTTATCTGTTGGAAGCTTGTTTGAGATGAAAATCTATGGACGTCCCTTCAATTATGTGTTACTCCAGTTAAAACCAGGACTGTAGCCAGAATTCTAGGTTTGTGTGTGTGTGTGAAAATAAATTCAGGGGGGCAAAACATTTTCAGGAGGGGCAACAATGTCACACTCACATATATAACATTGGCACCATGGGGTGGGGTGGGGGTGGGTGGCGGTTAGGAGTGTTTTTGCCCCCCCCCCGGCCTCCTCGGCTACAGCCCTGGTTCAAACCTAAATTATCATGATCAATGTTTCTCCCCTGCCAGGCTTGTATAAATATAATAAAATGTATTTTAACTACCCTCATTTTAACTTCTGCTCTCTCCCCTCTTTTGCTGTACTATGCTGGTCCTGGACAATAATAAACATTGATTGAATTAAACCAATGTTTAATTGTTGTTTGCCATTTTTTCCCTGGGTTAATTTTTCTGTTTTGCCTCCCTTAATTGCACTTTCTCCAGAAAACATTTGTTCCATCCCATTTCTACTTTTGAATGTATTTCAAAACATCTGTACCAAATTATATTTGGGCATGTATTTCCTTTTAATATAAGCCTTTTTTGTGAGTAGGTAACCCATAATCATGGCTTTCTGTATATAGCTCCCCTCATGCACACATTCAAATACTTTAAAAAAATTTTTTTTTTTGCAAAATTCAGTAGTAAAAAAAACTAAAGGATAATTGAATTCTGGATCCTGCATTAGTTCAGGAAATATGAAGTAGTCCCACTTGAACATAAAAGTGAACCAAATGAATTATTCTACTACCCTTAGTTCATTGAGTTAATCAGTCTCCCTAGATAATCTTTGTCATCAAAGTGCACACAAATGGTTTACCTATTTTACTCCATTAGCAGCTTTTAACCAACTGGCAGCCCTTCCAGTCTATCATTATATTTTCATCATCATTTTTGTTCAACATTTTTCCAATGCGAACAATATTGCATTCCTTAAACTATAGAAAGTCTGCCTTCTAAAGGATGGAAATGAGTAATTTTCCTGAAAAACTCACCCTATCATGCACTTTAACCTCTGCAGTTTTCTTCAAAAGCACTGGAGGCATGTCTGGTCCAGCTGTGTTATTAACAAAATTGGTCTAAGCCATATCCATTGTGAGAGGCAGATGATCAATTTGGTATGTGCTAACCCCAATAACCTTGATGGGTAGAAGCACAGACAGGTCTGAGAATCAATACCATTATCTCTAAAATGTAAAGACAATCAATTGAGAAATTGTAAAGATGACTGAAAAGGGTCATAGGCTTCAATTTTCAATGCACATTTCATTTTGACTCTGCTGTCTTGATATGGGCTCTAGATGTTGACTCACAATTGAAGAGCATGTAAGAATCAGCTAAACTTGGGAAAGTTATTCTTTTGGAATACATGTCCCAGAACACATCCAACATGGCCCCAGACAGTTAATCCAAATAATACATTGTGAGTTTTTATGAGAAAAATACCAAGTTGAGACATCATGTAGGTTGAGATTCTAAGCATCTTTGGGTTATGAAGAAGTGGACTATAGACTTGTGAATGTTACAAGTGATTGATATCTCATATAACTCAGGAGAATCCATTTGTGGTCTCTAGTGCAGAAATCTAGGTACCTTACTAAACTATGGCTGAAATCCTGTTGTTCAGTGCAGTAAGTGACAATTAGAATGGACCCATTTGAAACAGCAGAATGTGTGAAGGAGTTGACATACCTGTATCAGGAAAGCATATATAAATGCTTGTATCTGTATCAGGAAAGCATGTATAAATGCTTGTATACAAATGCCAGAAGCCTCCGGAACAAAATACGGGAGCTGGAATACTTAGCAATAGATAAGAATATTGATATTATTGGTATCACTGAAACCTGGTGGACGGATGATAACCAATGGGATACAGTTATCCCAGGCTACAAACTGTACAGGAAGGATAGGAAGGGGCAATCGGGAGGTGGTGTAGCCTTGTATGTCAAAGAAGTGATAAAATCGTATGAATTGGAATATTTAGGTGATTTGGAGTCACCATTAGAAGCTCTGTGGGTAAGAGTACCAGGCCACAAGGATGGTCTAACAGTAGGCATATACTATCGGCCTCCAACCCAAACTCTTGAGGGAGACTGGCAGTTGGAGAATGTTGTAAAGGAGGCATCCAAGAAGGGAAGCCTGGTTATAATGGGGGACTTCAATTACCCTCACATAGACTGGGTGAACTGTTGTTCAGCACATGATAAAGAGATAACATTCCTAGATATGCTAAATGATTGTTCCCTGGGACAGATGGTTGAAGACCCAACTAGAGGTACAAGAATCCTTGACTTGATCCTGAGTAATACTGGTGCAAGATGTTAATGTGACTGATCCAATAGGGAACAGTGACCACAACTCAATTATATTTAACTTGATCATAGACCGCAAGTCACTGAAAAAATCTAACACAGAGACCTTAAATTTTCAAAAAGGAAATTTCCCAAGATGAGGAAACTAGTAAAAAAGAAGCTGAAAGGGAAAATTGAGAGAGTCCAAACTCCAAGAGGCATGGAGGCTGTTTACAAAAACAATAACAGAGGCCCAATTGGAATGCATACCCAAAAGGAAAAAGGGCACTGCCAGGTCCAAGAGGACTCTGATGTGGCTTATAGGAGCTGTTTGGGAAGTGATCAAAAGCAAGAAAAGCTCATTTAGAAGATGGAAGGCTTGTCCGAATGAGGACAGCAGGCAGAAACATAAATTCTGGCAGAACAAATGCAAGGCAACAATCAGGAAAGCAAAGCAAAACTTTGAGGAGCGTATAGCTAAAAATACTCAGAGAAATAACAAAGACTTCTTTAAGTACATTAGAAGTAAGAACCCAACTAGGAAGGCCATTGGACCATTAGATGACAATGGAAGGCAAGGGGTTATTAAAGAGGAAACAGAGATTGCAGAGAGACTCAATGAATTCTTTGCTTCAGTATTCACTGAAGAAGACAGAGACCACATGCCCAAAACAGAGCCTATCTTCGTAGGGAGGGAAACCGAAGAATTAAGCCAGATAGAAATAACCAGGGAGGAGGTCCTTGCATGTCTTGTTAAACTAAACACTAACAAATCACCAGGACCAGATAGCATCCATCCACGAGTTCTCAGGGAACTTAAAGATGAAATTGCTGATCTCCTAACCAAAATATATAATCTTTCCCTCAAATCAGGCTTTGTGCCTGATGACTGGAAGGTAGCAAATGTAACACCAATTTTCAAAAAATGATCCAGGGGTGATCCAGGAAATTACCGACCTGTCAGTTTGACATGTGTAGGATCACAGAGAAAACACTCCCGAGAAGAAAATCACGATAATAACAATGAGTTTAATATGCTGAAACTAAGTTAATAGAAACTCTGCCGATTGTTGGGTGAAATACTGCTTAAGAGGTCTATCAATATCAATACATGTACAGCAGGCACACTGAGGTATGCAATGTAAGTACGCACAAGAAAATGCTCTCCCTCTCCCATAAGGTCCTGTGTGGGACAGAAAATATTCCCCAAGCAAAAAGTCTATATCCGTGCGGCCAACACTTGAAAATTAAGTCAAACAGTCCGTAGCAACGATGTAATGCAGCGAATAAAGTGCCAGGTCCTCAAAAGGTAAGTCCTGCTGCAAGTGGGCTGCAACGTAAATCAATTGGAGACGGTGTCAGGAAGACCCAACGCAGGAGTAGGAGGGGAACGGTGTTCAAAGAATTTCGATGTCCCTCCGGTAAGCAGACATTTCGAAAGACTTCCTCAAGAGTCTAAAGCATACAGTAATAAAAAGAACACACAAGCTAATATTTGCAACATCACTACTCAAATGCCATAAATGTCTAAATCAAGTTCATATTGCAACAACCTGTAATAATAACAGTACAACATAGAGAAATGGACAGGGACATACCTATTAATGCTGAATATCACACGCAGAAACCTCCATAGTGAATTCCTATTGTGTTCTCGCATTAACCTAAAGCTGGGGGAGGTCTGGTTAAAATACCCTAAGCGGAAAAACATCTGACAATGATCAGCTGAGTACCTATGAATCCGATTGTTAAAGGAGAAGGGGCATGAATAGCAGATCTACCATCACTGTAATGAGGGTTCACAGAAATCCGGATAGGTCCCAATCCGTGTTCAAACCATGGGGAGACAACGTTTTAAAGTGATGGATATAAAATGCCTCTCTCTGTAATAGAAAGCGCTCAACGTCAATCACCTGGTGCTTGTTGGGTGAGTAAGTTTCAAGCACCACCATCTTCAGATCTTTGTGAGTGTGTTTCTTCTCTGTGAAGTGATTGACCCTGGGTGCGTTTAGGATGCAGTTTTTAATATGGGAGATGTGTTCACCCAAACGCACCCTGATAGGTCATCTGGATTGCCCGATGTATGCCAGTTGGCATGAACACCTGATCATATATACGGACTCGCTTGTGTTGCAATTAGAAAATGAGGTTAAATCGAAAGAGAAGTTACTAGAGGGTAACCGTACATGATTGGTACGCCACATGTAAGTACAAAACTTACAGTGTCCACACACAAAATGTCCTGTAGGGGTTCTGGAAATGACTGACCGGGGATTGATGTCCGCCCGAGAGATGTAGTTAGCAATGGTGTTAGTTTTACGGAACCCGATGGTGGGACGCTGTTGGCAGCCTGGTATAGTGTCAAGAATGTGCCAGTGTCTCAGTATAATATTTTTGATCTTATTAGCCATAGGGGTGTAGTCAAGGGACCAGAATAATCTAGAGTCATCCTGAGGTATTGTGACGTTGTCCCTGAGCAAGGTATTCCTTGGCCGTGCGTTCACCCTATTCCGCGCTAATGTAATGATACTGGAGGGGTATCCCCTATTTTTCAATGTAGAGGAAATCTTGTCGGCTGCCGTATCAAAATCATGTGGATGGGACGAGTTCCGTTTCGCTCTTACAAGGAGACTGTAAGGAATGTTGGCCTTCAAGTGATGTGGGTGAAAAGAATTAAATTGAAGGTATGCAAAGCGATCCGTTGGTTTATGATAAAGCTTTGTTTGAATCCTACTGTTGCTGATGAAAACTGTGAGATCAAGGAATGGTAAAGCAGCGGGATTAGTAGTATGTGTAAATTGTAATTGAGGGTGTTGGCGGTTGATCCACTGACAGAAGTCTGTGACTGAAGAATGATCTTTAAAAATGAAAAACAAATCATCGATGTACCTCTTGTAACATAAGATTTCTGTGTGGTAGGGATTAACTAAGGGGTCTAGGATGAAAGTTTTATCAAAGTCGCACATGAAAATGTTAGCAACGGAAGGTGCAAAATTTGAGCCCATGGAGACTCCTTGGATCTGTAAATAATAAGAATTTTCGAATCTAAAGAAATTGTGCTCGAAACATATGTCTAATAAGTCTAAAAGAAAATCGGTCGGTGGAAAACCATTGCGACGAGACTCTAAATGATGTGCAATGAGCGACCGAGCTTCAGAAAGCGGTATATTCGTGTATAATGAGGTGACATCCATTGTAAGAAGTACTGCATCAGGCGGGACTGCAAGGTTCTCTACTAACTGTATAAAATGTGTGGGACCTTTAACATAGGCGGGCGTGGCTGCCGAAAAAGGATGAATATGGTGATTGATAAATTTGGCAATGGGTTCTAATAAAGAATTGTTGGCACTAATTATTGGTCTGCATGGGAAAATGTCCAAATTAGTAGTAAATTTATGCACTTTAGGTAACAAATAAAATATTGGTACTCTGGGAAATTTATTGTAAAGAAAACGATACGTGCCCTCTGTAATATAATCCATAGCGAGTCCCCCTTGCACGACTACTGAGACAATGTTAGACACATGTGTTATTGGATTATTATCTAATCTAGTATAGCAGTTGGTATCTGATAATTGTTGCCTGGCAGCTTTAAGATAATCTGTTTTATTAAGCAACACTACACCTCCACCCTTGTCAGCCGATTTTATGACTATCTCCGGGTCTTCTCCCAAGTTTTTAAGAAAGGCCATGTACCGATATTTTATTTGTTACCTAAAGTGCATAAATTTACTACTAATTTGGACATTTTCCCATGCAGACCAATAATTAGTGCCAACAATTCTTTATTAGAACCCATTGCCAAATTTATCAATCACCATATTCATCCTTTTTCGACAGCCACGCCCGCCTATGTTAAAGATCCCACACATTTTATACAGTTAGTACCTGTCCCACACAGGACCTTATGGGAGAGGGAGAGCATTTTCTTGTGCGTACTTAAATTGCATACCTCAGTGTGCCTGCTGTACATGTATTGATATTGATAGACCTCTTAAGCAGTATTTCAGTCAACAATCGGCAGAGTTTCTATTAACATAGTTTCAGCATATTAAACTCATTGTTATTATCGTGATTTTCTTCTCGGGAGTGTTTTCTCTGTGATCCTTCCCACACCCCGGCTGCCTCTCCGCGCAGTTTGACATGTGTCCCAGGTAAAGTGATGAAAACCATCCTAAAAGATAGAATTAATAGGCACATAGAAGAGAAGGCACTGCTAAAGGAGAGCCAACATGGCTTTTGCAAGGGCAAATCATGCCTCACTAATCTCTTGGAATTTTTTGAGAGTGTCAACAAGCATGTGGATAAGGGGGATCCAGTTGACATTGTTTATCTGGACTTTCAGAAGGCTTTTGACAAGGTCCCACACCAAAGGCTCTTAAATAAACTTACCAGTCATGGAATAAAGGGACAGGTTTTGTCCTGGATCAGCAACTGGCTAAGGGACAGAAAACAGAGGGTAGCACTAAATGGACACTTCTCCAAGTGGAGGGAAGTAAAGAGTGGGGTCCCCCAAGGTTCAGTACTGGGACCCCTGCTTTTCAACCTCTTCATAAATGATCTAGAGGTAGGAGTAAAAAGCAAGGTAGCCAAATTTGCTGACGACACTAAATTATACAGGGTAGTAAAAACTGTGAGAGATTGTGAGGAGCTCCAGAGGGATCTCTTGACACTGGGGGAGTGGGCAAAGCAGTGGCAAATGAGCTTCAACATTAGTAAGTACAGAGTGATGCATGTTGGGGCAAAAAAACCCAATTACATTTATAAACTGATGGGGTCTGAACTCTCTGCGACAAACCAGGAAAGGGACCTTGGTGTCCTGGTGGACAGCTCAATGAAGGTGTCAACCCAGTGTGCCTCAGCAGTGAAAAAAGCAAACTCAATGCTAGGGATCATTAGGAAGGGTATAGAAAATAAGTCAGCAAGTGTCATTTTGCCTCTTTATAAATCTATGGTGAGGCCCCATCTGGAATACTGTGTACAGTTCTGGTCGCCATACCTCCAGAATGATATTATGGAGTTGGAAAAAGTGCAGAGGAGGGCAACCAGAATGATTAGGGGACTGGAACACGTTCCTTACCATCTGAGGCTGCAACGGTTGGGCCTTTTCACTCTTGAACGACGGCGTCTAAGAGGTGACCTGATTGAAGTTTATAAAATCATGCACGGTGTGGACAAAGTAGATAAGGAAAAACTATTTTCCCTATCATATAACACTAGAACTAGGGGACACTCCATGAAACCTTTGGGTACTAGTTCTCAAACAAATAAGAGAAAGTACTTTTTCACCCAGAGGATTACTGGTCTATGGAACTCCCTGCCAGAAGAAGTGGTGACAGCTGTCAGTCTTGACAGCTTTAAGAAAGGATTAGACAAGTTCATGGAGGACAAGGGTATCAATGGCTATAATTATGGATACTTAAGGACAACCTCCGGGTTGGAGAAATAGGCAGGATATCTCTCAATGCCATTTCCAGAGAATCCTAAGCAGGTGAAGGCATCTCCTTGGGAATACCCTGAAGCAAATGGTGAGCCACTGTGTGAGACAGAATACTGGACTGGATGGGCTGTGGCCTGTTCCAGCAAGGCTGTTCTTATGTTCTTATGTTCTTATACCGAGTCCCCTCTGATTTAGTCGGGCTACTGTAAGGTGATATTATGCTAACCAATAGGATTTCAGCCAAAAAAATTCTCAAAATTCCTTAAAATAAAGCCCAGAGTGTTTATGTAGTATCGAAATAGTACAGCAGTGGAGCAAAGATCCATAGCACATTATTTTTCTCTTTCATGTCATATTGTTGCTCATACTGAATGTTAATTCTTTGTTGCTTTTCACTGAGTATCAAAGTAAGTGAAACCCTAATGGGATGTGTTTCCTTCATCAGGGATTATATGTCTTTGGGCATTCATCCAGCTTCTTGTTTTTGGTAGAAAATAAGAAAAACAAAACAGCTTTGTTAAGAGCTATAAAGACTTACTCCCACCTCCAACCCCCTGGTAGGATAAGTGTGTCACTATGGGGCAACTAGCAGAAAATATACATTCACTTTCATGTTTCACAAAACACTCCCATGGTGTCTAGGATCACCAGGGATTTTATGGCATTTCATAACTCAATGCTTTGTTAAAATTCTGTTAGATAACTTTACCATGCAGTCAAAATGAGGAATGTTTACTTCAACTATAGAAAAGCTTTTAAAACTCAGCCCTTGCTGTCGCACGTACAGATGGTGTGAAATGTACTGTTCAAGAATATTGAAAAGATTTAACATGCAACCCCCCTGAGAAAATGGACATTAATTTTCAACACAGTGCAAAATGGCTTCATATGGAGGCATACACTGTCCAAATTAGCAAAACAGAAGGACTACCATTGAGAAATATCTAAATATGTGTTTTAACAAGATGCAGAAACAGCTATGTTCATCTTGAAGGTCTACCAAGTGGCATATGGTAGATGCAGCTTCAGATTAACCCATACAGTTAGTTTGAAACTGCACCACTGTAAAATATCTGTTTTGTTTGCCATTCTGTCTGTGTTTCCAGATGGTAGTCATAGAACTACAGAACCAGAAGTGACCCTATAGATCAGGGGTGGCCAACCTTTTTTCGCCATGGGCCTGACCACGCCCCCCAGAAGCGGAAGCGTGCACATTTACAGCTGTCGTAAATGCACCCACTTCTGCATTTATGTCAGCTGCATGAACATTTATGCACATGCATGGGTACGTTTTATGGCTGATGTAAACACGCCCACTTCTACTTCCAGGTATGGCAGCGACAGAGGCAGGGCATATGGAATGGTGACGTGGGCTGGGTTTGGCCCACAGGCTTGTGAATCTCTGCTATAGATCATAAAATCCAGCCCCTATCAAAGAGGCACCATGGGGAATCAAACTCTCATCCTTTGGCTCCACAGTCAGAGACCTAAAACACTAAGCTATGCTTTTGTAATGATGACAAAAAAACAAACAAACAACAGATATGCTTCATAAAATATGACATTGTTTCTATGTTCTGTTCTGGACATTGTTGAAAACAAATCACATATTGGGGTACTGCTAGTAAATACCATGGAAAGCAATGTGTGTTATTGTCAGGGTCCAAGGCATGGGCAAATGGCAGATAACATGGACATCAGGACTCACAACAATCAGGAAACAGGCCAAACAGTAACTATATCACAGTGCAGAGTCCAAGTCCAAAATCATGCCTGAGATTAACAGAAATATAGGATTAGTCCAAATGACTACAGTATAATACAAGCAAGCAAGCCACACAACAAAGAGAGAGGAAAAGGCAGAGTACCTTAAGGGTATGCTGCTGCTGCTGCTGCTGCTGCTGCTGCTACTACTACTACTACTACTACTAAAGAAGGTTTACAGTGTTACAGAATTTGTCCTAGGTTCAGTGCTAAAGATAAAGAGAAAAGTAAGGGAGGGGGAGTGTTTTAATGATTACTGGACTAGGATTTGGGTGATCCAATTTGCACCTAGTGAGTAGATTCATGTGACCTTGGGGCAATAAATTTCTTCCAGCCTGACCTCCTTTTTTGGCTTATTATGAGGAAAAAGAGACAAGCAGAGCTCTGTATGCCACCTTAAGCTTCTATAGGCAGCTAATAAAATACATACAGTATCAGAGAGTAAACAAAACAAAATTAAAAAAAAAACAAATAGAGTTGTGGCACCTTAAAGACTAACTCCTGTATTTAAATGTGAGCTTTCGTGGATCAAGTCCACTTCATCAGATACAAAGAGTAAAACCTCATGGCATCAATTTATAGACAGGTACAGAGGCACACAATATCAGATGACAGGGAAGAAGCCTGGTCTTCATATGTTGAACCTTAAAGAATTCTGCTGGGGATATTATGTTCTTGATCAGCCCAGCGTGCAAGACGCTTAACAATTGGCTCAAGTTACAGGAATCTAGATACAACCCAAATATGAAGAGGAAGTATATTGACTATTAGAGCAGTATGACAATGGAAACAATTACCTCGGGAGGTGGTGAGAGCTCCAACACGCAAAGCATTCAAAAGAAAATTGGTTAGATCTGTCTTGATTTGGATTCCTGCACTGAGCAAGTGGTCAGATTCAGTGGCCTTACGGGCCCTTTGAACTCAATCAATTCCCACCCATAGTGGGAAATATCCTAGATGGGCAGTATAAAAATGTAATAAATAAATATAAAATAAAATCATTCTATGATCTCTTTGTATATTAACAGCATACTAATATATCTGGATGTCCAGCTATATTATAGCTGGCATATCTTATATTGATTTTAAACTCCCTTGTAGAATGTAACTGCAGCTTGTGCTATTCCTTGCTCAAAAGCCAGTCGTATCCGACTTTAGGGTTCAGTGCTCATCTCTGTTACATAGATGAAGAGCCAGTGCTGTCCGCTTCTGCAGACGTTTCCGGGGTCATGTGGCAGCATGACTAGACACGGAACACTGTTTATCTTCCCACTGAAGTTGTCCCTGTTTATCTACTTGCAATTTCTTGCTTTCGAATTGCTAGGTTGGCAGGAGTTACATCTCCCCTAATTTATTTCCTCCGGCTGCATTGGATGTTGCTTCTAGGAGCTGCAGTTCAAAATATCTGAACGATGACATTTCTCCCCATATCTGGATTGAAGGTGTTACTGTCCCAAGGACAAAATGGCCTCTCCCCCTTTGAAAATGGAAAAATCAGCAAACATTCAAACATGTCCAGCACTAACCGCAATGGTTTCTAACGAAGAAAGCAAAGTGCTAGTCCTTACATCAGCAAAGACGGATGTTAATTTTAGACATAACAACATAAGAACAGCCTTGCTGGAACAGGCCACAGCCCATCCAGTCCAGCATTCTGTCTCACACAGTGGCTCACCATTTGCTTCAGGGTATTCCCAAGGAGATGCCTTCACCTGCTTAGGATTCCCTGGAAATGGCATTGAGAGATATCCTGCCTATCTCTCCAACCCGGAGGTTGTCCTTAAGTATCCATAATTATAGCCATTGATATCCTTGTCCTCCATGAACTTGTCTAATCCTTTTTTAAAGCTGTCAAGACTGACAGCTGTCACCACTTCTTCTGGCAGGGAGTTCCATAAACTAGTAATCCTCTGGGTGAAAAAGTACTTTCTCTTATTTGTTTGAGAACTAGTACCCAAAAATTTCATCGAGTGTCCCCTAGTTCTAGTGTTGTGCGATAGGGAAAACAGTTTTTCCTTATCTACTTTGTCCACACCGTGCATGATTTTATAAACTTCAATCAGGTCACCTATTAGACGCCGTCATTCAAGAGTGAAAAGGCCCAACCGTTGCAGCCTAAGATGGTAAGGAAGGTGTTCCAGTCCCCTAATCATTCTGGTTGCCCTCCTCTGCACTTTCTCCAACTCCATAATATCCTTCTGGAGGTATGGCGACCAGAACTGTACACAGTATTCCAGATGGGGCCTCACCATAGATTTATAAAGAGGCAAAATGAAACTTGCTGGCTTATTTTCTATACCCTTCCTAATGATCCCTAGCATTGAGTTTGCTTTTTTCACTGCTGAGGCACACTGGGTTGACACCTTCATTGAGTTGTCCACCAGGACACCAAGGTCCCTTTCCTGGTTTGTCGCAGAGAGTTCAGACCCCATCAGTTTATAAATGTAATTGGTTTTTTTTGCCCCAACATGCATCACTCTGCACTTACTAATGTTGAAGCTCATTTGCCACTGTTTTGCCCACTCCCCCAGTGTGAAGAGATCCCTCTGGAGCTCCTCACAATCTCTCACAGTTTTCACTACCCTGTATAATTTAGTGTCGTCAGCAAATTTGGCTACCTTGCTTTTTACTCCTACCTCTAGATCATTTATGAAGAGGTTGAAAAGCAGGGGTCCCAGTACTGAACCTTGGGGGACCCCACTCTTTACTTCCCTCCACTTGGAGAAGTGTCCATTTAGTGCTACCCTCTGTTTCCTGTCCCTTAGCCAGTTGCTGATCCAAGACAAGACCTGTCCCTTTATTCCATGACTGGTACGTTTATTCAAGAGCCTTTGGTGTGGGACCTTGTCAAAAGCCTTCTGAAAGTCCAGATAAACAATGTCAACTGGATCCCCTTTATCCACATGCTTGTTGACACTCTCAAAAAATTCCAAGAGATTAGTGAGGCATGATTTGCCCTTGTAAAAGCCATGTTGGCTCTCCTTTAGCAGCGCCTTCTCTTCTATGTGCCTATTAATTCTATCTTTTAGGATGGTTTCCATCACTTTACCTGGGACACATGTCAAACTGACAGGTCGGTAATTTCCTGGATCACCCCTGGATCCTTTTTTGAAAATTGGTGTTACATTCGCTACCTTCCAGTCATCAGGCACAAAGCCTGATTTGAGGGAAAGATTATATATTTTGGCTAGGAGATCAGCAATTTCATCTTTAAGTTCCCTGAGAACTCATGGATGGATGCCATCTGGTCCTGGTGATTTGTTAGTGTTTAGCTTAACAAGAAATGCAAGGACCTCCTCCCTGGTTATTTCTATCTTGCTTAATTTTTCGGTTTCCCTCCCTACGAAGATAGGCTCTGTTTTGGGCATGTGGTCTCTGTCTTCTTCAGTGAATACTGAAGCAAAGATTTCATTGAGTTTCTCTGCAATCTCTGTTTCCTCTTTAATAACCCCTTGCCTTCCATTGTCATCTAATGGTCCAATGGCCTTCCTAGTTGGGTTCTTACTTCTAATGTACTTAAAGAAGTCTTTGTTATTTCTCTGAGTATTTTTAGCTATACGCTCCTCAAAGTCTAATAATTAAAGTGCATAGACAATGCACTTTAATTATTTTTAATATCATATATTGTTACTGTTGACAATGACTTTTATTTATATTGCACTATCAGTGTGTACCCTGAATTTTCCAGCATTAGTAGAGGCAGTAATGCCAGCTGCTAGAGAATAAAATATTTTGAACAAATTTAAAACTTTGCCTGTCCCTAGTCATATTAAGAATCATACAGGCTATTTGTCATGTTGCCATTTTTGTGTGGATAATAACAGTTTCTGTGCTTACCATATTTTCCAGACCATAAGACGCACCTGACCATAAGATGCACCCAGTTTTTAAAGCAGGAAAACAAGAAAAAATATTCTGAATGAAATACTACTGTATTTGCACCACCAACCAGTGATGGTGCTGCAGGGGAAATGGGCGGGCAGGCCTGGAAGCGATGCTCTAGACTAGTCTCTTGCTCTCCCTGCAACCAGGAAGCATGGCTTCTCCCTCCATTATGACCCCATAGAGCAGGGACATAGGCAAGAAAGTTAAATGAAACTCTTTTTATGCACAGGTTTGGTTTCCCACTAAAATGCATTGGGAACATACAAACAGAAAAGCTTTAGTATACTGTACAAGAGATTGAGTTCCAATGCCCTACATGGTAGTGGGCTAGGTTACCTAAAAGACCACATTCCCCTAAAGACGTCTGTCCATCCAACCAGAGCAGACTGGAGGGCCTCTCTCATTGTACCATCTGCTAGAGGGGCTCACCTCTCCAGTACAAGGAGGAGGGCCTTCTCCGTGTCTGCACCAGTTCTCTGGAAGGTGGAGGGGTGATTTCCACAGGCTGGCTGGTATAGCGAATTCCAGCACCCTCGGCCCCTGCACCCTTTTTTAGTGAATGGGTGGGTAGTTTTTAAAGCAGTTTTAACTATGTTTTTAATTATGTTTTTTATTATGCTGTGAACTGCCCTGAGTTGGCCTTGGCCAGGTGGGCGGTATAGAAATTGAAATAAATAAATAAATGCATTTAAATGGGAAATTGTGATTTGCGCCCTCTTGTGGCCACCTGTGGTAATGGCCCACCAAGCTTATGTTTTTCTTTCCCCTGCTCTTTTCTCAACCCTGGAACAGCTGTGGTGGTGGAGGTCTTCGGCCAGTGGTGGCTGTTGTAAAATATCCTCCACCTCCACCGCCACAGCTGTTCTGGGGTCGGGGAAAGAAGGGCCAGGGAAAGAAAAACATATGCTTGGTGGGCCATTACCACAGGTGGCCACAAGAGGGTGGAAATCACAATTTCCCATTTAAATGCATTGGAACTCAATCTCTTGTACAGTATTCTAAAGTTTTTCTGTTTGTATGTTCCCAATGCATTTCAGTTGTAAAATATCCTTTTACAACAGTCTTGCTGGACAACATTTGGACTATAAGACACATCCTCATTTACCCCTCACTTTTTTGGGGGGGAAAGTGCTTCTTATGGTCTGAAAAAATACGGTAATTTAAGATGCTGGTTATGACCTATAAAAACATTAAAGGTTTAGGACCTTACCTTAATACTTGTTGGACTGTCTCTCTCACTAGCTCAACTCAGTCCTGATTGCTAAAAGTCACCACATTGAGGGAGACCATAATGGCAGTAGCAAGGAACTGGGCCATTTTGGTAATGACCCCAGGCTTCAGGAACATGTTACTAACTGAGATATGGGAAGCAGTGGCCGAATGGAACTCTTTCCAGAAACAAGCAAAAATCCATTCGAGGCTTGGGAACTTTAATATCAAGGTACAATTCCATAAAAAGCATCCATTTTGGTAATAACTCCAAGCTTCAGGAACATGTTACTAACTGAGATATACCAGATACTTCACTCGTTATATTCAAGAAACTGGTAAAAACAGAAATATCCAAAGCTGCCTTCAACTAACTCTCCTGAAAGTTATACATTTTAATGTTAATTTTAAAAATTTCCAATTCAAACTATAGTCCCATAATTGAAAATGATGGCAGCAGACAAGACACATCATGATACTTGTATCCAGCTTTGGTTTGAGGACCTTACAGCTCATCCACAGAAAAGGAGAGAGATATGAAGATATAGAACCAGAGGCAGCATCAGAGGTATCAGGTTGGTCCCAAGCTCTGAAGAACTTTAAAGGTTAATGAAGGCACTTTGATTCAAGCTTCAAAGTTCACTGGCAGTCACAGTGCATTTTTCACAATGACACAATAGCTTGTCTTTTACTCCCAATTACAGTTTAGCCTTCTTGTCTGAGCTATCTTTTAGTTCACACATTTAACCCGGCTTTATTTCTTTAAAGCAGGTGTGTGGCAAACCATAATACTTGGCATGCCACAGGGACCAGACTAGGCCACAGTTACTTCTTCTCAAGCTTTGCTCATCTTAGATCAGAATGCTAAGCATATGAGTGTCAAGGAGAGCAGCAGAGGGAAGACTTATTTATCTTCACTATTTTTCTAATTTCCCTTATTTAATTTAGTCTGACCTTTACACTTCCTCCTCCACTAGAATCTAGCATGATTACCTCTCTAATTAAAGAATTGAAGAGGGACATTGGAAACTGAGGACCCTTTTGAATGACTCACAAAATACTGAGTAGCTCGGTTAGCTTTGATATCTTATCAAATAGCATAGAGAGAGCCCTCCCTCCAATCTGTCTTCTTCCCAGCTTCTCTGTATCTAATCAGACGTGTCACACCTCCATGGAGGTAAATTTGGCTCATGTGAGAAGGAAAATTAAATTAAGTCTATTTAGGAATTAATTGACAGTATTGGTTTGATCTATCACAGAATTCTCTGAGTGTGACAATGAGAGAAAAAAGATCTAGTGACCGTACATTTAAAAAAAGAATGAAGAAGGACAGAACCTCTCATTAAGCTCTGAAACAACAAAATTGTATAAAAATATTGAATAGAGTAGAGATAGTGGGAGAAAAAGACACTATATGCTTCCAAGCTTATTATTTGTGAAATGGCTAGCCAACACTGGGAGGAACGTTTAAGGAGATTTACCCTCTTTTCTATCTTCTTCTTCTTCTTCTTCTTTTGTGTCCCAATCAAACCCTGGACTGCTAAAATGAAGCCACTTTCTTTGCTTTGTCATTGCCCAAATTTATGTACTCATTGGTACATGTTTTTGGCAGTAATTAAAGGAGATGAGCTGGATTAGGAATCTCTCCACATTCACACTGCATGTTGTGGTCTGCCAGCAGGCCCTATTTGACAATGTTGGTCTTGCATTTAGGGACTCTAAACCTCACCCTATTTAGGGTGACATAGGGTAGGTTGAGATCTTCAGCTATATTCTCCTTTAATGTTGTTCCTTGTCCAGTGAGCTCCTTCGTCCATCTTCTAATTTGGCAAAACCTTTCTAACAATAGCCCTTTATATTACAGAATTTAGAATGGCTACCTTCTAGCTGTATTGGACTACAAGTCTCATTGTCCCCAGCCAGCCCATCTTATTACACATGGTTTTTGAAGGTAGTGGGAATTGTAGTGCAACATCTGTGAAGGGCACTGGATTTAGGAAGTCAGGCTTTTCATTTCATTTCATTTCAAGTTTAATTTCTATACCGCTTTACTCACCCAGCGGGTGACTCAAAGCGGCGTACACAGTAACAATAAGATAGTACAATAACACAAGTAAATATAACACAATAAATCAATAATACAATAATAAAGCAATAATGTCATCAAGTTACAAGATTACAAGTCAGGACTTAGTATGTTGAGATAATCTTTGGGAGACCTAGGTTCTTGAATCCCCAATAAGATGTGAATTTCATGGTGTGATTGTGGGCCAATCTCACAAACTACCCTACCTTGCAAGGTCATTGTGAGGATCCTTATTCTTTTGTGTCTAGAACATAAGAACATAAGAACATAAGAACAGCCTTGCTGGAACAGGCCACAGCCCATCCAGTCCAGCATTCTGTCTCACACAGTGGCTCACCATTTCAGGGTATTCCCAAGCAGATGCCTTCACCTGCTTAGGATTCCCTGGAAATGATATTGAGAGATATCCTGCCTATCTCTCCAACCCGGAGGTTGTCCTTAAGTATCCATAATTATAGCCATTGATACTCTTGTCCTCCATGAACTTGTCTAATCCTTTCTTAAAGCTGTCAAGACTGACAGCTGTCACCACTTCTTCTGGCAGGGAGTTCCATAGACCAGTAATCCTCTGGGTGAAAAAGTACTTTCTCTTATTTGTTTGAGAACTAGTACCCAAAAGTTTCATGGAGTGTCCCCTAGTTCTAGTGTTATGCGATAGGGAAAACAGTTTTTCCTTATCTACTTTGTCCACACCGTGCATGATTTTATAAACTTCAATCAGGTCACCTCTTAGACGTCGTCGTTCAAGAGTGAAGAGGCCCAACCGTTGCAGCCTCAGATGGTAAGGAAGGTGTTCCAATCCCCTAATCATTCTGGTTGCCCTCCTCTGCACTTTTTCCAGCTCCATAATATCCGTCTGGAGGTATGGCGACCAGAACTGTACACAGTATTCCAGATGGGGCCTCACCATAGATTTATGAAGAGGCAAAATGACACTTGCTGACTTATTTTCTATACCCTTCCTAATGATCCCTAGCATTGAGTTTGCTTTTTTCACTGCTGAGGCACACTGGGTTGACACCTTCATTGAGTTGTCCACCAGGACACCAAGGTCCCTTTCCTGGTTTGTCGCAGAGAGTTCAGACCCCATCAGTTTATAAGTGTAATTGGGGTTCTTTGCCCCAACATGCATCACTCTGCACTTACTAATGTTGAAACTCATTTGCCACTGTTTTGCCCACTCCCCCAGTGTCGAGAGATCCCTCTGGAGCTCCTCACAATCTCTCACAGTTTTCACTACCCTGTATAATTTAGTGTCGTCAGCAAATTTGGCTACCTTGCTTTTTACTCCTACTTCTAGATCATTTATGAAGAGGTTGAAAAGCAGGGGTCCCAGTACTGAACCTTGGGGTACCCCACTCTTTATTTCCCTCCACTTGGAGAAGTGTCCATTTAGTGCTACCCTCTGTTTCCTGTCCCTTAGCCAGTTGCTGATCCAGGACAAGACCTGTCCCTTTATTCCATGACTGGTAAGTTTATTCAAGAGGCTTTGGTGTGGGACCTTGTCAAAAGCCTTCTGAAAGTCCAGATAAACAATGTCAACTGGATCCCCCTTATCCACATGCTTGTTGACACTCTCAAAAAATTCCAACAGATTAGTGAGGCATGATTTGCCCTTGCAAAAGCCATGTTGGCTGTCCTTTAGCAGCGCCTTCTCTTCTATGTGCCTATTAATTCTATCTTTTAGGATGGTTTCCATCACTTTACCTGGGACACATGTCAAACTGACAGGTCGGTAATTTCCTGGATCACCCCTGGATCCTTTTTTGAAAATTGGTGTTACATTCGCTACCTTCCAGTCATCAGGCACAAAGCCTGATTTGAGGGAAAGATTATATATTTTGGCTAGGAGATCAGCAATTTCATCTTTAAGTTCCCTGAGAACTCGTGGATGGATGCCATCTGGTCCTGGTGATTTGTTAGTGTTTAGTTTAACAAGACATGCAAGGACCTCCTCCCTGGTTATTTCTATCTGGCTTAATTCTTCGGTTTCCCTCCCTACGAAGATAGGCTCTGTTTTGGGCATGTGGCCTCTGTCTTCTTCAGTGAATACTGAAGCAAAGAATTCATTGAGTCCCTCTGCAATCTCTGTTTCCTCTTTAATAACCCCTTGCCTTCCATTGTCATCTAATGGTCCAATGGCCTTCCTAGTTGGGTTCTTACTTCTAATGTACTTAAAGAAGTCTTTGTTATTTCTCTGAGTATTTTTAGCTATACGCTCCTCAAAGTCTTGCTTTGCTTTCCTGATTGTTGCCTTGCATTTGTTCTGCCAGAATTTATGTTGCTGCCTGCTGTCCTCATTTGGACAAGCCTTCCATCTTCTAAATGAGCTTTTCTTGCTCTTGATCACTTCCCGAACAGCTCCTGTAAGCCACATTGGAGTCCTCTTGGACCTGGCAGTGCCCTTTTTCCTTTTGGGTATGCATTCCAATTGAGCCTCTGTTATTGTTTTTGTAAACAGCCTCCATGCCTCTTGGAGTGTTTGGACTCTTTCAATTTTCCCTTTCAGCTTCTTTTTTACTAGTTTCCTCAACTTTGGGAAATTTCCTTTTTGAAAATTTAAGGTCTCTGTGTTAGATTTTATCAGTGACTTGCGGTCTATGATCAAGTTAAACATAATTGAGTTGTGGTCACTCTTCCCTATTGGATCAGTCACGTTAACATCTTGCACCAGATCCTGAGTATTACTCAGGATCAAGTCAAGGATTCTTGTACCTCTAGTTGGGTCTTCAACCATCTGTCCCAGGGAACAATCATTTAGCATATCTAGGAACTTTATCTCTTTATCATGTGCTGAACAACAGTTCACCCAGTCTATGTGAGGGTAATTGAAGTCCCCCATTATAACCACGCTTCCCTTCTTGGATGCCTCCTTTACAACATTCTCCAACTGCCAGTCTCCCTCAAGAGTTTGGGTCGGAGGCCGATAGTATATGCCTACTGTTAGACCATCCTTGTGGCCTGGTACTCTTACCCACAGAGCCTCTAATGGTGACTCCAAATCACCTAGATATTCCAATTCATACGATTTTATCACTTCTTTGACATACAAGGCTACACCACCTCCTGTTTGCTCCTTCCTATCCTTCCTGTATAGTTTGTAGCCTGGGATAACTGTATCCCATTGGTTATCATCCGTCCACCAGGTTTCAGTGATACCAATAATATCAATATTCTTATCTATTGCTAAGTATTCCAGCTCCCCTATTTTGCTCCGGAGGCTTCTGGCATTTGTATACAAGCATTTATATATGCTTTTCTGACACAGTCTTTTGTGTCCAGTTGCATTGTTAGACTGCCTCTTGCATCCTTCTGCTAGAATGCTAGTGACTAGTTCCTCGCTCTGCTCAGTAGTTTTTGCATCCTCCTCACTACTCAAGTACACACTTTCCCGAACCGGATGCTGCCCAGCTCCTGTCGGCTTTCCCCCAGTTATCAGTTTAAAAGCTGCTCTGCAGCCTTTTTGAGGTTGAGTGCCAGCAATCTGGTCCCATCATGGTTCAAATGCAACCCATCCCTCCTGAACAGATTTGGCTTGTCCCAAAATGTTCTCCAGTTCCTGACAAATCTGAAACCCTCCTCTCGACACCACTGCCTCATCCACGCATTGAGGCTTCTGAGCTCTGCCTGCCTGGTAGGTCCTGCGCGAGGGACAGGCAGCACTTCTGAAAATGCTACCTTGGAAGTCCGGGACTTCAATCTTCTTCCTAACAACCTGAATTTGGCTTCCAGGACAGACCGCTTGGCCTTCCCAACATCATTGGTACCAACGTGTACCATGACAACTGGCTCATCCCCAGTTCTCTCTAACAATCTATCTAGATTTCTTGTGATGTCTGCAACTTTTGCACCTGGCAGGCAAGTCACCATATGGTTATCATGTGCATCACAAATCCATTTCTCTGTATTTCTAATTATTGAATCGCCTAGTACAAGGAGCCTCTCTTCTGCAATCTGTTCATCTACATGCACCTCATCAACCATATTAAGGGAGAGAACCTCAGTTTGTTCCTGTTGTTTATCGTCCTGGATCTCATCAAGTGTGATGAAGGAGAGATCATCAGGTGGAACCAGTTGTTCCTCTGTGTGTTCCTCATCAGGTGTGATGAGGGAAAGAGCCTCAAATTTATTCTGCAATTTCAGACTCTCAGAGTGATCCCCTACTCTTCTCCTCCTTTGAGTCACATTCCTCCAACCATCTCCCTCCTGAGTTAGTGAAGGGCCTTCTCCCTCAGAACTGTGCCCTGTCTCTTCTTTGTCCAGCATAGTCTGCTCCGCTCTGTCCAAGAACAGCTCAAGCTCCTTAATTTGTTGATGGTTAGATATGCGGGCCTCTAGCTGCTGGACCTTCTCTTCTAGTAGTGCAACCAGCTTGCACTTGCTACAAGTGTAGTTCTCCATATGCTTTGGCAAGAACACAAACATGGCACAAGTATTGCAGGTAACTACAACTGTTCCCTCAGAATCCATTTTAACAAGTGCAGTATTCTGGGCCTCAAAAATGTACACGTTTACTACCTTTCTACCTAGTAAGACTATATTCTTCCTTTGTTACTAGTTTGACGGCGTGCGGGCCTCTAAAGCAGCTCTACTCCAACTGCAAAAACTTACCAGTGCTCACTTCCTTTGTTTGGCTCTCCTCAGCAGCAGCTCTGCTTAAGAGCACATGCAGAGTCAAAAGGGCTGACCCTGAATGAGCTCAGAGCTTTTAAAGGCTAGTGTGGCTCCGCCCCTATGAGTCACAGTTCAGGGAAGGGCCTGGTGTGGCTCTGCCCCCCTGCTTCTGGAAGCTTCAAACTGCTTCCTCTGTTTGAACAGAGGTGGCTCTCAGCAGTTTAAATTATCAATTTAAATTAGTGGTGGCCTCTAAAGCAGCTCTACTCCAACTGCAAAAACTTACCAGTGCTCACTTCCTTTGTTTGGCTCTCCTCAGCAGCAGCTCTGCTTAAGAGCACATGCAGAGTCAAAAGGGCTGACCCTGAAAGAGCTCAGAGCTTTTAAAGGCTAGTGTGGCTCCGCCCCTATGAGTCACAGTTCAGGGAAGGGCCTGGTGTGGCTCTGCCCCCCTGCTTCTGGAAGCTTCAAACTGCTTCCTCTGTTTGAACAGAGGTGGCTCTCAGCAGTTTAAATTATCAATTTAAATTAGTGGTGGCCTCTAAAGCAGCTCTACTCCAACTGCAAAAACTTACCAGTGCTCACTTCCTTTGTTTGGCTCTCCTCAGCAGCAGCTCTGCTTAAGAGCACATGCAGAGTCAAAAGGGCTGACCCTGAAAGAGCTCAGAGCTTTTAAAGGCTAGTGTGGCTCCGCCCCTATGAGTCACAGTTCAGGGAAGGGCCTGGTGTGGCTCTGCCCCCTGCTTCTGGAAGCTTCAAACTGCTTCCTCTGTTTGAACAGAGGTGGCTCTCAGCAGTTTAAATTATCAATTTAAATTAGTGGTGGCCTCTAAAGCAGCTCTACTCCAACTGCAAAAACTTACCAGTGCTCACTTCCTTTGTTTGGCTCTCCTCAGCAGCAGCTCTGCTTAAGAGCACATGCAGAGTCAAAAGGGCTGACCCTGAAAGAGCTCAGAGCTTTTAAAGGCTAGTGTGGCTCCGCCCCTATGAGTCACAGTTCAGGGAAGGGCCTGGTGTGGCTCTGCCCCCCTGCTTCTGGAAGCTTCAAACTGCTTCTTCTGTTTGAACAGAGGTGGCTCTCAGCAGTTTAAATTATCAATTTAAATTAGTGGTGGCCTCTAAAGCAGCTCTACTCCAACTGCAAAAACTTACCAGTGCTCACTTCCTTTGTTTGGCTCTCCTCAGCAGCAGCTCTGCTTAAGAGCACATGCAGAGTCAAAAGGGAGTCTAGGTTAGACTTTAAACTGCCAAAAGAAAGCCACCTTTTGGTGATTTAATTCCATAGTTCTATTCTCTTGAATTAGTGTGAGAAAGATTAGCCAGCACAACAAGGTTGCCTGGGGTATGCCTGATTGTGGTTCAAAAATACCACAATCTTTGAGGAGGTTCTTTCTGTGAACATCATTTTGAGGATAAAGTGCATGCAAGCAGCCATCCTGGAGTGATGTTCAGGATAGCAACGTAATATATGCATATATGTTCTTAGAAGAACCATATCTTATTTTGTGTTCTTTAGGACTTAACTAGTCTATTTTACCTCTGTCTAAATTCTTAGAGTGACATTCTGTAAAATAAGTATGTCACATATTACCATGACCAGGAATATTACACATATTGTTGTTTTGTTAGAGGGGAGAAATGTGGCTGAGAGTTAGTTAGATTCCAAGCCCATTTATTTGAAATTATATTTATATGTATTTTGATAGCAAAGGCATTTGAAAATCAAAGGTTAGTACTTGAAAAATCTGCAACACAATGCATGAAAGGCTACCCCAAGTAAAGCTGCTAGTTTCCAAAGTGCCACCCCACTCTTTTGACACTTTTCCTGCATTTCCTATGAGTCCCCTTGCAATGGTTCAACACAGTTAGTGTTCAGGTTGCATTTGTGGAGAGATACTGCTCGAAATGGCGTACTACTACAAATGCTACTCCATGTCATGTAGAACATAAGGAGCTGATTCAATGTAATGAGTTATTTCACCAAATGAACAATGAGCTGTTTCAGATCTTTATCATGAATCTGCTGAGAATGCTATCTCTTGGGAGGATAGGTTGACCCTCCTCTTCCTTTTATCTTCAGCTGACAGATGAAGACTCATCGCTTCAGGCAAGCTTTTAATAATCATAACTGAGTCCCTGGGTGCTGTTTTTTAGCTAAATTAAGACTGTTTCTTTATAGTTTTTAATGTTTTAAATCATGTTTTAAATCATTTAATGTATTTTAATTATTATTATAGTTAATTATTTGCAATGTATAATTGATTACATTTTAAATTATTTTTTTAAAAACAGTGTGAGCCACTTTGAGTCCCCCATCAGGAGAAAGATGGATAGATGGATAGATAGATAGATATGTATGTATGTATGTATGTATGTATGTATGTATGTATGTATGTATGTATGTATGTATGTAGGTAGGTATGTAGGTATGTAGGTATGTATGTATGTAGGTAGGTAGGTAGGTAGGTAGGTAGGTAGGTAGGTAGGTGGGTGGGTGGGTGGGTGGGTGGGTAGGTAGGTAGGTAGGTGCTGACTTGGCTCATAGAATCATGGTTGTAGTGATTAGTAGGAAGGGAATACAGGAAACTGCTTTACACTCGATTAGATTAATTGTCTATCTGTCCTGATATTATCTACTCTGATAGTGAATGATTATCCAAATCTTAAAATAGGGATTTTTACTCCAAAAGTAGAGTGGAGGCTTAGAATGCAAGCGCGGCGCCATAATGGCCGCCGCGCTCTTTGCAGGCCCCCACCCACCCGGACTCAGCCATCCGGGTAGTCAGGGGGCATGGCCACACCCTCTTTAAAAGGGGTGGCCACGAGGCAGCTATGCTGCCATTTTAGAAGCGACGGAGCGGAGAAGTTTGCTCCACCGCTTCTTTCTCCTGCTTTTCGGAGGGAATCTTCCCCCCGAAAAGGCGATCGCTTGGGTGGCAATGGCACCCAAGCGCAAGGCTGCAGTCTCTAGGCCGCGCATCAGGGGGAGGGCTCTGCCTACCCCCTCGACCTCTCGGGGGCTGCCGCCGGGCCGGAGGGCTCGGGCGGCACCCCCGCAATCGGGTGGCAGGGCTTCGGTGCCCACTGCCACCAATTTGGCCCCTGCATACTCGCCCAGTCTGGGGACTAGGGCGGGGGTGGCAAGGGCCTCCTTCTTCAGGGTTCATACCCCCGCTGTGACTTTGCCCGCCTCGGGGCATGGCGCCCCACTTGGGCATGGTGCAGGTCTCCGCCCCACCACTCTTCCGGCCTCTCATGGGCCGGATTACAGGGCATGGCCCTATGCGAGCCAGGGATCGCCATTTGGCCTCATCCCCCAGCAATTGCCCGGTGGGCCATCCGGCCCATCCGGCCCACCTTATACAGGTGGGTCTGAAAAGGTCGATGCCCTCCTTGCACACATTTTGGTGCTGGAGGCATCAATGGGCATTGCTCCACCACCTGTTGATGGTGCGCTTGCAGACCATCCAGATCTGGCTCACGCACCGGCCACGGCTATCCAGCGGGCCGCGGATAGGGTCGAGCTGCTTGTGGCCATCAGGCCAGGCCAAGCTGGCGCCTCGCAGCTCCCCGTCTGGCCATCACAACAGGCCTTCCCACCGGGGACCGGGCCTGCTCGGCAGGGGCGCAGGAGCACGCAGAGCTTGATTCCCATCATAAGCTCCGATGCCCACCATGGGCCGGAACCCCCAGTGGGGGCGGCCCAGGGGGGGTGCACCGAGTGAGTATATGGGTCAAGTTAGCACACCAGTAACACTACCCAATTCGGCTGGGGGGGGTTTTCAGTGGCCATGGCCACGTCAAGTTACTGTGGGTGGACAGTTTAATCCATACTGTTCTGCTAATTCTTGGTTACCCAATTATTCCACGGTGGTGTCAGGGATGACCGCCCCTTTGGGTATGCCTAATGTCCCAGGTGTGCTCCAAGCTCCACTGTGTGCACCCCCAATTCAATCTGTGCCAGTGGTGGCACTACCTACGGCTGGTTACTCCTTACCCCTGGGCGACCACTTGTCACAGGCCACGAGAGAGAAGATTTGGCGGGGGGAATATGTAGATATCTTCTCACTTTTAAATTGTGAGCTAACCAAGGAGGAAAGGGAGGGGCAGGACGATAGGGACAAGGAGTTGTCCCGTCGTCATAAGCCACCTCGCACTTGGGCCAATTGGTTGCCAGTGTATCTTATTTATATGGCGGTATACCTGAGGGCTCGTCCTGATTTGGCCATTCCAATGGTCTAGTACCTGGACAATATTTACCGGGTGGTAGTTGGCTTCCCTGCCCTGTCATGGTTGGCCTATGATGAAGAGTTTAGGATGAGGGTGGCCCTTCACCCTGAGATGAGGTGGGACGAGCCCTGCCAACAGTTGTGGCTGCTGTACATGACCCCCACGCAGCCAGCGCCTGGTGACCGGTACCACTGTGGTCATGCTGTGCAGCGGGCCGCTCCTTCACAAACTCCCCGCCAGCTGGTGTGTGCAGCAGACGCCAGTGTCAGTTCAGGTACGAGTGTCCTTCTTGTTCCGGCCCTCACGCTGCTTCCGCGTGCCCGCAGGTTGGTGGGTCGCGGGGCAGAGGATGGGGTGTCCAGGGGGCTGTCAGAGCTCCCTCTGACGGGGCTACCCATCCAAAGGCCCCCTCCCCAATTAATGTACTAGTGTTGGAACAATGGCTGCGCGCTTATCCTAGACAGGATGATGCGAGTTACCTACTTGAGGGTTTTCAGTTCGGCTTCCACATACCCTTTAAAGGTGTTCGTGGTCCTTAGGATGCCCCGAACTTACTTTCTCTCAGGGGTAATGAGGACATTACTGCAGAGCAGATAGCCAAGGAACTTGAGGCACAGAGGGTGGCGGGGCAGTTTGTCGACCCCCCATATCCTAACTTGAAGGTATCCCCTCTAGGTTTAGTCCCTAAGAAGTCCCTGGGTGAATTTCGCCTAATTCACCACCTTTCTTACCCAGCAGGCTCTTCGGTCAATGACGCTATACCTGATGACCTTTGCTCTGTCAGGTATACGTCCTTTGACCAGGCCTTACAGATGGTATGCTCGTGCGGTCCCGGGGCACTACTGGCAAAGTGTGACATCAAATCAGCATTCCGATTGTTGCCAGTGCACCCGGATGACTTCGAGCACTTAGGTTTTTGTTTTCGGGGAAAATTTTATGTGGACAAGGCCATGCCTTTCGGCTGCTCTATTTCTTGTTCGGCCTTCGAACGATTTAGCACCTTCCTCCACTGGGCTTTTGTTTGTAGGTCAGGGTCCCGGTCTGTAGCCCACTACCTTGATGACTTTTTGTTCGGGGGTGAACATGGCACGGGCACATGTGCCCGTCTCCTCGCCACATTTCAGGTGCTTATGTGGGAACTGGGTGTCCCCTAGCACCTGAAAAGACTGAGTGCCCAGCCACCACTCTCACCTTTTTAGGTATTGAAATTGACACCGTCGCCCAGACATCCAGGTTGCCCATGGAAAAGGTGACTCAGATCTCGGCTGCGATTTTGGCAATGCTTGACAAGCGTAAGGTGTCTCTCCAAGAGTTGCAGGTGCTGCACGGCCACCTCAATTTCGCCTGTAGGGTAGTTACACCAGGCAGAGCCATTGCCAGGCGTCTTTGTGATGCCATGGCGGGCCTCTTAAAAAGTCACCACAGGGTGCGGCTGACCAGGGGTTTACGGGCAGACCTTTTGGTTTGGCTCACATTCCTACAGGACTTTAATGGTGTCTCTGTCTGGAGATCAGAGCTTATGGTCAGCCCTCAGTTCCAAGTACAGTCGGATGCCTCCGGCTCTCTGGGTTATGGGATTTATTTTGAAGGACGGTGGGCCTCAGGCATGGCAAGGCATGGATCGCTTACACGATCTTACTTTCCTAGAGTTTTTTTCCATCTTGGGGGCACTAATGCTATGGGGGGACAGGTGGGCCAATTCGGTGGTTCACTTTTGGTGTGACAATGCTGCAGTGGTGCACATTGTCAACGCCCAGACATCCAAATCCCCCAGAGTCATAGCATTGGTTTGCCAATTTGTTTTGAGATCCCTACGCCTTAATGTGCTATTCAGGGCCAGACATGTGCCAGGCATTAATAATGATATTTCTGATGCTTTATCCCGCCTGCAGATCTCCTGGTTCCGTGCTTTGGCTCCAGAAGCAGAGGAACTTCCCTCTCCACTCCCGGCCGAGATCTGGACATTTGGCGAGGGGAGGTGAACCGGGCGATCGACATGTCTTTGGCACCTCGCACGCGTAAGGCGTATCTACATGCTTTCCTCCAATTTAGAACTTTTTGCGGACATAGGCAGTTGCCCGAAGTGTGGCTGATACCAGTCAACCAGATTTTGCAGTATATGGTCCACCTCCACCATCAAGGATTAGCTCCGTGCACCATTGCCACTAGGCTTTCAGCATTGGCATTTATGGCCAAGGCGCGGGGCTTTCCCGATTCTGTAAATGACTTCCGCATACGACACATATTGGAGGGGAGGACCCGTGAGCGTGGCCCGACACCCGGATACGCGTCACGCCATTTCATTAGGCGTTCTGACCCACCTTGCACGTGGTTGGCATAGGTGGTGTTACGATGGCTATGAGGAGGCCCTTTTTCACACAGCTACCACTGTAGCTTTCTTTGGAGCTCTCTGTATCAGTGAGCTGGTCCCATTGTCAAAAGGGGACAGGTCTCGTAGGGCACTGGAACTCGAAGATGTCTGTCGCAACCAGAATCAGTTGTCGATTCGCTCCTCAAAGGCTGATCAGCACGGAGTAGGCAGTGGTGTCAGACTGCTACGTTGTACAATTGATGACATCTGTCCGGTTGGTGCCCTACATGCATTTTTGGCAGTGCGTGGCACGCACCCTGGCCTGTTTTTTTGCCACCAGGATGGGTCTCCCCTTACCAAATTTCAGTTTTGGAAGGTGACCAGAATGGCACTTCACAGTGTCAGCCTCCCTGGGGCTCGTTATGGCACCAACTCCTTCAGGATAGGCGCTGCTTCTACCGCGGCTGCGTTTGGGTACTCTGAGGCAGATATATGTCGAATGGGCCTCACTGTATGAGTACTAGTTATGTCCTTAATTTCTTCTCCTTCTTTTACAGACCCTGTGTGTCTACGTACACCTGTGGCAGTATGGCTGGTGGGCCACAGTTACGTGCACTGGGCAACGTGCACGCTGCAGCGACAGAGTGGGGACCCCATCTCGGGCTGCGTGCATCCCCACATATGCGATGGTATGGTATGCGCGGCATGAGATGGCATGAACTGTTGCCATTCCTGATGTCCATCAGGGATGCTGGACCGCCTGATGTCCTGATTCTGCACCTCGGTGGCAATGATCTCGCACAGATCACTGGCCTTTCTTTAAAACTGTCGGTGTGCAGCGACCTGGCATACTTACATCATTTATGGCCGTGCATGCGGTCATCGCTCGGTGAACAGGGCAGTTGCCCGGTTCTTGGCAGACAAGGGTTTGGGGATGGTCATCCGGCACCCCACGATTAGTTTGCAAAATTACGATTTCTATGCAGGGGATGGGGTCCACCTGTCGGCTAGAGGTATGAACCTCTTTCTGGAAAATTTGCAAGCAGGCCTGGTGACCGAGCTGATGGTCTGGGGGGGGGGCGGTGAGTCTTCATAGACGCCTCCCCATGTGGCGGGTAGCACTGGTAAGGTAAAGATTTATGACCCATAGGTATCCGGCAGGTTCGCAATTGACTGGCCAACACTTAGACAGGTACAGGTATAATAGCTTTGGCCGGTCAACGACGAACCAGGCAAGGGGTGATGGCAGGAGCTTTACAGCATGCATCACCTCGTGATTTGATGGATACACATCATAGGGTGGGGTCAGTAGATAGTATATTGACTCCGGTCAACAATTTTTTTGTGCCAACAAACAAATTGATACAAATAGATACATGTAGCCAATTTCCATTGGCATTTTGGGAGGAACCTTACCAGTGTTACTGCGGCCTGCTTGCCTTAAAGAATTACAATTGGATGATACACCAATTGAAAGTGATAATTCGGACTAGGGCATTATTCAATAAAAGTGGCCCGATGCCTTTAATCCAATACCGGTGTCTGAGTCTTTATTTGGGTGGTACGCCTGCAATGCAAGCACGGCACCAAAATGGCCACCGTGCTCTTTGCAGGCCCCCACCCACCCAGACTCAGCCATCTGGGTAGTCAGGGGGCGTGGCCACACCCTCTTTAAAAGGGGTGGCCACGAGGCAGCTACGCTGACATTTTAGAAGCGATGGAGCGGAGAAGTTTTTCCCCTCCACCCCCTCCCTAGTGGACAGTGTGATTTTCTGCTCGCTTTGGGGCCAGGTGGGAATTTTTGCTTGAACCTACAATTGGCACTTTGGTTCTTGGCTTTTTCGCCCATTCCACACTGTCACTAGTGTTTGAGATATGGGGTAAGTTGACTTTGGTCACTTTTGGCGGGTAGCACTGGTAAGGTAAAGATTTATGACCCAGAGGTATCCGGCAGGTTCGCAATTGACTGGCCAACACGTAGATAGGTACAGGGGAAATAGGATTGGCTGGTCAAGGGTGAACCATGATTGGGGTGATGGCAGGAGCTTCTCAGCCTGCATCACCTTGATATTTGAACGGATATACACGTCATAGGGTGGGGTCAGTAGATAGTATATTGACTCCGATCAACAATTTGTTTGTGCCAACAAACAAATTGATACAAATAGATACATGTAGCCAATTTCCATTGGCACTTTGGGTGGAACCTTACCAGTGTTACTGCGGCCTGCTTGCCTTGAAGAATTGCAATTGGATGATACACCAATTGAAAGTGATAATTCGGACTAGGGCATTATTCAATAAAAGTGGCCCGATGCCTTTAATCCAATACCAGTGTCTGAGTCTTTCTTTGGGTGGGTACGCCTGCAATGTCTCCTGGTGCCTTCAGGAGGCTTAAAAGCAACATTGCCAAATTTTGAGCAGCCTTTGTAAAATATTTTTGTGGCCAGTAGAGGGTGCAAGTAGGATTTTTTGTCGTTGTTCAGTTGCACAGTCGAGGATAACCCATTTTAAATTTCTCTGTGTGTGTGTGTATTTTTTTTGTTGTTGTTGCAGGTCAATGTTGATGAGCACCTTCAAGCCCATAAATGGGCATGGGTGGTCCATGGATTGTGTGCTACTGCACATCCTGAGAACCACTCACAAGTATATCTGTCTGTTCTGGGTCATGACTTTGTTAATTGGTCTCATTCAGTCTATTACTTTGCCCAAGCAACTGATTCACAGTATTATTGCCCCACCTGTACTTGAAGAAAGGGAATGCTAAACCTGATGCTATCTCCAAATTGGGCAACAACTTGGCCCCATCCTTAAATAAGGCTCTCTCTCAAGAGTTTCATGAAGAGTTTCATGAGTTTTATGCAGACCCACCCACCTGGAGGGGAGAAGTGCTGCCTCCTTGTCCCCGCCGCCAAAGATTTCCACTTGCAGTGGGGCGTGGGCTTCAAAGGGTGAGAGCCCTGGCTAGACTTCTGCAGACCCATGCCCACCCACCTGGAGGGGAGAAGTGCTGCCTCCTCATCCCCGCTGCCAAAGACTTCCACCTGCAGCAGGGCGAGGGCTTCAAAGGGCAAGAGCCTTGGCTGGACTTCTGCAGACCCACGCCCACCCACCTGGAGGGGAGAAGTGCTGCCTCCTTGTCCCCGCCGCCAAAGATTTCCACTTGCAGTGGGGCGTGGGCTTCAAAGGGTGAGAGCCCTGGCTAGATTTCTGCAGACCCATGCCCACCCACCTGGAGGGGAGAAGTGCTGCCTCCTCATCCCCGCTGCCAAAGACTTCCACCTGCAGCAGGGCGAGGGCTTCAAAGGGCAAGAGCCTTGGCTGGACTTCTGCAGACCCACGCCCACCCACCTGGAGGGTAGAAGTGCTGCCTCCTTGTCCCCGTCACCAAAGACTTCCACCTGCGGCGGGGCGAGGGTTTCAAAGACCAGCTTCGCCTCCCTGCCTCGGGACAAGTTTGGAGGCAGCAACAGCTGTGGCGGGGTGTGCCCGGATGACTCTTAGGAGCACCCACGCCGCCACCACCAGACCGGCTTCGCCTCCCCGCCCTGGGACAGATTCTGAGGCAGCAACAGTTGTGGCAGGGCACACCCTGATGACCTTGCTGTAGTCTCCCCCTTCACCTGTAGTTGGGTGGGAGATTGAGGTTTGTTGAGGATGTTGAGCTTTGCTCCATCAGGACTCATTGAATGATTATAGTATGTTTTCTTATGGATATTGTTAATTTACTTAGTATATTGTATTGTATTTTGGTTCTTGTATTTTCTAACATTGTTATTATGGAAATGTGATTTGTAAATGTTTTATGTCATTTATATTGCTTTGTGTTATTTATACTGTATCATTATATTGCTTTGTATTATTGTAAACCGCTTTGAGTTCCCTTTATGGGAAGGAAAGCGGTATAGAAATCTAAGCAATAAATAAATAAATAAATAAATAAAATTTTGTAATGCTGAGCTAGCATAACCAGATTGATGTGTTATGTCCCATCACATCACATCTGACTTAGAAATAACTGTACTAGAGTTTTCAAGGAAATTGAGATATTTATGGAGTGGTTCTACCACTGCCACACCATCTGCAAGTGAGTTTCCAGATCTTCTGAGTCATAGTCTGTAACTTTGTCTACCATGCTGGGTTCATCCAGGCTGATACACATTGGCTGAAATCCTGTTGTGCAGCTCCCCATGCATGATGGTGATGACATCAGTAGCAACTGGAAATTGCAGCTGGTTAAAGTTAAATCACTGCTGAATACAAGAAATTTGAGCATGCATATGACTTGCACACTGTGTAATGAAATTGCATGTATTCAAAATCTCTAAAAAGAAGCCTTTAATTAGTAGTGATATGTCACTGCTGATGACATTATCATTGTTGCACATTCATAGCTGCTCAACAAGATTTCAGCCATTTTCAAACTTTTCCATGGAATTGTGGTATCTCCCCCCCCCCCAAGAAAGGGGTGGGAGAAAGAAGACTTCTGCTGGGGAGCAATATATGGCAGAAAGGGCAAAGTGTAGATCTTCAGATATTGTTGGGCTTTGATTTCTATTTGCCTTAACTAGCATGACCAGTTGTAAAAAAAAAAATGGTTTTTCTTTTTTTGTTCGTTAACATTTGCAGGCCTTACACATTTTCCATTCCTCATGTGAGACAAGGGACATACTTCACAATCATTCGAGGACAATAGTGTTCCATTAAAAAAGGAGAGAAATGGCATAACAGTTGCCTTTCATTAACACATCAGCCTTGTGGCATAGTTTTATATTAAGCAGAATACAGCGTTGACCTGGCTAGATGCAGAAACCAGAAATAAAGAATGAAATGAGAAGGACGAGAATGCTCCTTTTCCATTCCATTCAAATCAGCTGTAGGTACCAAATTAGCCATTTGTGTCCCAAGGCAAAAAGAATGTATAAAAAGAGTTGGTAATTAGACATCCTGTAATTGTGCTGCATTGAGCTGGAAATCCAAGTGTTTTGGAACGAAGAATGAGAGATAGACAATCTGATTAGGTTAACTGGATTTTTAAATTACAGACAAAGATGGGAGAGGTGGATGTGGATGATGAAGTAGAGAGACTTTGCAGATCTATTTTGCATGAAAGCAATCAGTTTCTCCTGCACAACTATTATGTGAAATTCTTTTATGTGGTGCAGAATCACCTAATTTTTGTAGTTTTATGTCATAAGCCATTTTGAGTTATGGTTTTTCTTTACTCTCTCCCCATAAAAATTGTTTTGCTTCAACCAGCAAGCTGTCTCATTGTGAAGAGTTAGCATTGTGAGGGCTAGGTATCAACTACTGATGGCGTTGTAGAGAAGTCTTGGTTTAGCTATTAAAATTAATAGATCATGAACAAGCCTTCAGTTTGGATTTGCGCTCCATATTGATGCAAAGACGTGACTGCCTGTGATGTATCTTAATGGCTGGAATCTTTAGAATCTGGGGTCAGGAATTAAACTTTCTCTAGATGCTTTGGGGCTTGTTCTTAGAACCTTCCAGAGAAATTAGAGCTCTTATGGGTAGAAACATTCTGTCACTTTCTATTACCAACTCCTCTTCCTAATTTAGGAGCCATGATTGGGATCTATCACTATAGGGTAGGGAGTCAACTGACACAAAATGCAATGGTAAGCAGTAAATACAGAGCCTTGGGTGTTGTAGGAGAAGCTGGGAAAGTGGAGAAGAAACTTCTTAAACCCTGTTATAAATTACAGGAAAGCTGAACTGATAGGTTGGCTATCATGACTTCTGAGGGTTATAATAATAATTGAAACCATCAAGTTATTTATGATTTATGGTGATTGTGGTGGGTCAGTGGTTAAGAATCTTGCCTTGTTATCTGGAAGGGCAGCAAGTCAGCAGTTCAAGACCAGAGTACTGCATGATGGATTGAGTGCCCATTTCTGTCCCAGCTCTTGGGGACATGAAAGGAGCCTCATCCAGTCATCCTCTGAGTGGAGTTTCTCCAGCAAAAAATCCTTTCAACCGAGAATAATTTCTTTATATATATATATATAAAACACTAAAATACTAAATAAACAAAAGAAAGCAGTCAATAAACAAAAAAAGATACAACCTATCCTAATACATTTTTCATCTATCATTATATTTCAAATGCATTAATGCCACCCTTAAAAATATATTCACTTAAATATGACACAGTGAGTATTGTTACCCTTAACTCAAAGCCTTCTTTTTAATATTACTTGATTACTAGAACTACTGAGTCATACACACTTTTCTTTTATTTCTGACATGATAATAATAATAATAATAATAATAATAATAATAATAATAATAATAATAATAATAATAATAATAATAATAATAATAATAATAATAATAATAATAATAATAGATTTTTATTTTAAAAACCTGGAAAATCTGGTATAAGAAACTGATAGTAGTGGCTTCTGCAGTTAGAAATAAATAAATATGATTTTTTTATTAAAAACTGTAATCATACTTTGCACTCAGCTTGTCGTGTTTATGTTTTTAGTTATTTCTGTCTAGCCTGCTTTGAATATTTAACCAAGGAACCTGAGATAAGTAGGAGTACTAATAATAAAACTGCTAATGGTAAATAATAGCAGATCAGCACTAATAACAATAAACATGTGCATTAGCTTAACATTATAATCAGCAAGACATTTTTACAGGCATATATATTGTAACAAAGCATTCCTGCCCTCAAAGGTACACTACAGGCCAGATAGAAAACTATTATTAAATTCCATTTACTTCATTCAGGGCTAGCTGCAGGTTTTGTATGACCTGGTGCAAGAGATACTGAAATTTGTTACAGTACATTTATTTTCATTATACTTTTTGGAGTCTCTCCAGCATTCCTGTCCCATCCAAATTCTTCATCATAACATAGGCTTGTGTCTCCTTTCCTGTATGGAAGGGGTGCTCAAACATTTCAGGCTGTGGGTCGGTCACATGGTTCAGCGGGCTGGCCACATGGTTCAATGGGCTGGTCACATGGTTCCTCCCACCAGAAGTGGAAGTAAAACACACTTTGCAATCTGTTTTTGCAACAGGATGAGATGAGACAGATTTAAAGCTGTCATTTTCTCTACTTAAACCAGAAGTGCCCAAACTACGGCCCATGCCACCCTTGTCACTCCTGAAAGCGGAAGTAAAATGTGCCCTTATGGTGTGTTTTACTTCTGTTTCCAGGAGCGACGAGGGTGGCGTGGGTCAGATAAATTGGCATTGGGGGCTGGATCTGGCCCACGGGCCATGGTTTGGGCACCTCTGCTGTATTGAGATTTCTATGTATTCTATAATGTTTCCCCCAGTAGATTCAATTTTGCCCAGCTTTATCCTAATCTGTTGATTTTTAAATATATTTTCTTCACTGACTAAGGCTTCTCAGTATGCATTTTTCTTTTGTACACATTCTGAGTTTGACACACTTAACTGCATGTCAGTTGGGAGAGAAAAAAGACTCCAGAGCTTGCAGTTTCCTATTAATGATAGGAACCTGAAAGCTACACAGATTGTTTTATTAACGCTTACAAGCTAGATTAGAAATCCTATCTCTCCCATTAAGTCACCTCTACTGTGTTTTGTGACTCTGCTGGAAATGCCGTACAAGTAGATTGGGGTTTAGCAATGTTGGCTAAACAGGTTAAAGTTTATTGTTAGTGGAAGGGTTTAGTGTATGCTTTTTGTATTTCCTGAATCCATTGAGAAATGCTTTGCTAATACCATTCTGTTGTTTATTAAATAGCTTGTCTAGCAACAGAGCAGTGATAATTTCTAAGCAAAATATGCAAATAATGCCTCTTTTTAGATAATGTTGCTAAGAATCAGGGAATGAATGAACAGCCTATGTCTGATGCAGTTATCTTTTCGTCAAAAGTCTGTTCTGGGTAGTTTCTGACTTCAGTTTTCAATTTAAAATCAGAGCACAAAAATGTGCATTAATTTCATTCAGACTTTTACCCATATATTTAGTTTGTACTTTTCCATTATCGTCATCGTCGGCTGCTACTCATGTCTGAGTATATATTCCCCCCTCCCTGCTGAAAATCATTTTCACAGTTGATGGATGTGTAAACAGAAAAAATGCCACTGGCAGGAATTTGTTTAAGGTGGATCACAGCTTGCCATGAAATAACCCACACACTATGATCATGGAGCCATCTCCTGTGGCACGTATGAAATGAGACGTGCAGGATATTAACAAGGTGCACCTTCACAGCCACTCCACCCGGCATGGCCTCTTCCACCTCCATGACTGTTGGGAATCAGAGTTCCTCCTCCACTCATTTTGCCGTTGGGCACAATATGATGGTTTCCAGTGACCCCCCTCCACTGGGGAAACCATCACTTCACCTAACTCTCTCTCTCTCTCTCTCTCTCTCTCTCTCTCTGTGTGTGTGTGTGTGTGTGTGTGTGTGTGTGTAAGTGTGCAATCTAACTGTATTTGTAAGAGTACAATCTAACTGATATATCTTGGAAGAGGGGATCAAGTAAGTTCATTTAAAACTGTAACCAAACAAAATTCTCTCCACTCTCTCAGGCTTTTTCTTCTCTTTGCTCCACTGTTACAGCAGATTGATTGTAACAAGGTATTCTTTCCCTTCTTATTTGTTGCTTAATATCCTGAAAGAAGCACTATACATCTCATCTTTTTTTGCAAACTTCCATTGCTCTAATGATCAGATTGGCAGAATCACTTACATTTTCCCACAATGCATCCCCAATTCTCCCCAATTCTGGTGGCATGCAATTCCCTACAAATCACTTTGCAGGCGCACCCCCCAAAGAAAAGACTCAGACACCGGTATATGGATAAAGGCATTGGGCCACTTTTATTGAATAATGCCCTAGTCCGAATTATAACTTTCAATTGGTACTCATCCAATTATAATTCTTTAAGGCAAGCATGCCGCAGTAACACTGGTAAGGTTCCTCCCAAAATTGCCAACGGCAATTGGCTACAATGTATCCATTTTGTATCAATTTGTTTGTTGACACAAACAAATTGTTGACCGTAGTCAATAAACTATCTACTGACCCCACCCTCTGACGTGTATCCGTCAAATCACGGGGTGATGCATGCTGAAAAGCTCGTGCCATCACCCCTTGCCTGGTTCGTCATTGACCGGTCAACGTTATTACACCTGTACCTGTCTAAATGTTGGCGAGTCAATTGCGAACCTGCCGGATACCTATGAGTCATAAATCTTTACCTTACCAGTGCTACCCACCACACAGGGAGGCGTCCATGATGACTCACCGCCCCCCAAGACCGTCAGCTCGGTCGCCAGGCCTGCTTGCACCACACCCAGACGAGGTACATACCTCCAGCCAACAGGTGGACCCCTTCCCCTGCCTACTGGCAAATTTTTGTAAGCCTATCCTCAGGTGTCCAATGGCTGTCTCCCAGCCATGCTCGAGCAAGGGACTGAGCAACAGCCCTGTCCACTGACTGCCAGAACAGTCCGAACCACGGAGATCCACGTCTCCCCTAAATTGGTGTCTCGGCACGACGTTAGACCATAGCGACCGTGTGTAAGCCACACATGATATAAAATGCCAGGTCGCAGCCCTTCGACAGTTTAGTAACAGCAGTGATCCGTATAAGATCGTTGCCACCGAGGTGCCTATTAAGAACATCGGGCGGTCCAGCATCCCCTACGGACATCAGGAATGACAACAGGAATGACAACAGTTCCCGCCCCCTTGTGCTGCGCATACCATACCATCGCATACGTGCGGATGCACACAGCCCAAGTCGGGAGCCACTCCCTGTCACCGCAGCATATACTGCTGCCCAGTGTACATAGCTGCGGCCCACCAGCCCCACTGCCACCGGTGTGTAGAGACACACAGGATCTGTAAAAGAGGAGAAGAGGTTAAGGACATAACTAGGTACTCGTACAGTGAGGGCACGTACATATAAGAAATTGCGTGTACACGCATGTCCGCCTCCGAGTACTCCAAACGTAGCCGCGATCAATGTGATGCCAAATAAATGGGTGCCAAAATGGGCCCCCACACCGCGAAGCGTGGCACCGGTCACCCTTAGTAACATTACTTCGGCAAGGGCAGACCTATCCTGGTGGCAGAAAAACAGGCTGGGGTGCACAGCAGGCACTGTCGAAATTCATGTAGGGCACTAACCGGACAGATGTCTCCAATAAAACTTCGTAGCAGTCTGACTCCACTGCCTACGCCGTGCTGAACAACCTGTGAGGACCGTATCCCCACTTGAGCCCACTCATGTGTGACAGAGACATCGTCGAGTTCCAGTGCCCTATGAGACACATCCGCCTTACACAGATGGTACCAACTCTGGCACCCACTCACTGATGCGGAGCGCTCCAAAGAAGGCCACTGTGGTAGCCGCATGAAAAAGAGCTGCCTCACACCTGTCAAAACATAGGTTAGGCCAGCCTCGTGCAAGGTGTGTGAGCACCCCTGGGAAAATTGGGTGCCGAGTGTCCAGGCGGCGGACACGTTCCCGTGTCCACCCCTCCAAAACATGCCGTATGTGAAAATCATTCATGCTGTCAGCAAAACCCCCCACCTTGGCAATAAATGTCAATGCTGACAGCCTTGATGCTATAGTGCAGGGAGCGAGGCCCTGACCGTGTAAATGAACCATGAATTGTAAAACCTGTTCCACTGGAATGGGCCACACCTCCGGCAACTGAAGTTGCACACGGAAGCTATTAAATTGAACGAAAGCATGATGATACGCCTACGCGTGCGGGGCGCCAAGGACATGCCAATTGCCCGGTTCACCTCTCCTCGCCAAATGTCCAAATCTCGGCCGGAAGTGGCAAGGGGAATTCCTCTGCGTCCGGAGCCAAGGCGCGGAACCAGGGGATCTGCAGGCGGGATAAAGCATCAGCAATGCCTGGTACATGTCTGGCCCTGAAAAGCAAGTTGAGGCGTAGGCTACGTAATACAAATTGGCAAACTAAAGCCATCACCCTGGGTGATTTAGATGTCTGAGCATTGACAATGTGCACTACTGCAGCATTGTCACACCAAAAATGGACCACTGAGTCGGCCCACTCCTTGCCCCACAGCATCAAAGCTCCCAGGATTGGAAAAAACTCAAGAAATGTAAGATCGCGGAGGCGATCCATGCCCCGCCATTCTGGAGGCCATTGGCCATAAGCCCACCTCCCCTGGAAGTAAATCCCATATCCCAGGGAGCCGGAGGCATCCGACTGCACTTGAAACCTAGGTGGAACTAAAAGGTCGGACCTCCTCATTGACAGAATAACCCGCCGGGTACGATAAATGGTGGATTAAACGAAATTCCCCCGGGGCCTTCTTGGGTACCAATCCCAGAGGGGAGACCTTCAGGTTGGGAAAGGGTGGCGCAGAAAAGGGGCCTGCCACCCTCTTAGCCCCAACCTCCTTAGCAATACTCAGGGCAGCCACCTCCTCTCTACCTTTCAGGGACAGTAAATTGGGTGCATCTTGGGGTCCCCGCACTCCTTTGAACGGGATTCGAAAGCCCCACTGGAAACCCTCAAGGAGGTACTTCGCATCCTCTCTCCGTGGATAAGTTGAGAGCCATCGCTCCAACATATACACATTAACTGGGGAGGGGGCCTTTTGCCTGGCTAGCTCCCTCAGCAGCCGCTCTGCCCACTCCCTGTCCACCTCTACCTCTGCCCCGTGGCCCGCGGGCACACGGCGGCGGCATGGGGGCCAGCGCAAGAGGGACACTCATGTTTGTATCGGCACTGCCGCTTATTGCACACACCGCTGGCCGAGAAGCTCCAACACAGCAAGCGGGCTGGAACCCCCTGCCCCGCCAGCTGGCGGGAAGCCTGCATTGGAGCAGCTCGCTGAACGGCATGGCCACAATGGTACCTATCCCCAGGCGCCGGACGCGTGGGGGTCATGTACAATAGCCACAATTTCTGACAGGGCTCATCCCATCTCATCTCCGGGTGCAATGGCACCCTCATTCTGAATTCCTCATCGTAAGCCAACCACGATGGGCCAGGAAAATCCACCATCGCCCTGTAAATATTGTCCAAATGTTGGACCATAGGAACGGCCAGGTCTGGCAGGGCCCTGAGATACACCGCCATATAAATAAGATATGCGGGCAACCAGTTGGCCCAGGTGCGTGGTGGCTTACGACGGTGGGACAGCTCTTTGTCTTTGTCATCCTGTCCCTCTCTCTCCTCCTTAGTGGGCTCACGGTTCAATAGGGAGAATATATCCACATACTCCCCCCGCCAAATCTTTTCCCTCGTGACCTGGGACAAATTATCACCAAGGGGCAACGAATAACCAGCTGTCGACAAAGCCGTCACCGGCACATTAGGTACCCGGGGCATACGCAGCGGAACCTGGACAGTCCCTGCGATGCCCGGCACTGGCCCGGGGGTGGAAACCCCCACCCCCAACGTTGCACCAGTATGGAACCAAGGGGCACTGGGATAAGGTGGCAACTGATGCCCACTCGCCTCGACATTACGAGGCCATGGCCACTGAACCCCACCATTGGAAGTGGACTGTGGTGTGGGTGCATTAACTTGAACCTGATACTCACTAGTTGCACCCCCATGAGCCGCCCCCACTGGGGGTTCTGGCCCACGGCGGGCGTCGGAGCTCGCGACCGGAATCGAGCTCTGGGGCCGCACCTGACCACTCTCCTGCTGTAGCTCTGGCCGAACAGGGAGCTGCGAGACACCGGCCTGGGTAGGCCGGAGCGTCTCTAGCAGCTCAACCCAGCTAGCTGCTTGCTGTAGTGTGGCGGCCATTGAGGTAGGCGGAGGACCCAAAGGTGCCCCCGCAGCAAATGAAGGGCCACCAGGCACGGGGTTGTGTGCCATCCCTAAGGATGCCTCGAGCACCGCTAAACGCGTTAGCAATGCATCGACTGCCACAGATCCCCCAGTATAAAGTGGGCCGGGTGGGCCGGACGGCCCACCAGGCATTGAACCAGGAACCCCGGTATGAGAGCCTTGGCTCGCATAGGGCCATGCCGAAAACTCCGGCCCATGAGGGGCCGGAGGTGGAACGTGCTGCGCCCCAGCACCGGACCCACCCCCGCTGCCCGGGCCCATGGCCGGTATCTGCGGGCCGAGGGCCGAAGTCCCAGAAGGGCCAGCCGAAAGCTTACTGGCCGAGGGCCAAGCAGCCTGCATCACCCCACCGGTATCGGTGGGGGTAGAGCCTTGGCGCGTGGGCGCAGCCCTGGTCCTCCGACCCGAGGGCTGGCCCCCATGTTGCTCAGGGCCAAAAGTCCTCCCCGTGGGCCGCGGCTTCGTCACCGAGGCCCTCCGTTTGGGAGGCATATCGGAAGGAGCAGGATCCCTTTCCAGGGATCGAAGAGCACAAAAAGGCACAGAGGAGCCAGCAAGGCAAGGCTCCGTGCGAAATCCTTCCTTCCCAGCCAGGAAGGACCAAGGGGGAAACAAACAGCAACGGAGAAAACTTCTCCTCTCCATCGCTCTTTTTAAAAAAGGCAGCTCGGCTGCCTCGTGGCCACCCCTTTTATAGAGGGGTGGCCACGCCCCCTAACTCACCCGGATGTCTGAGTCCAGGTGGGGGTGGGGGCCCGCAAAGAGCGTGACGGCCATTTTGGCGCCGCGCTTTCATTAGAATCATTCAAGTGCAATGCCTATTTTGAATTCCAGTTGGCAAGGAAGCCATCTAGAGAAATGAGCTTCTGATATAGCAGGTTTTGGAAAATCAGTAGAATCTGCAGTAAAAGATAAGAACTAGAGTGGTAGCAACTTCCACCATACTAGTCTGATGTCAGATGTCTCTAGTTGTTCTGACCAGCTATGGTATCTTGTCTCCTTTGTTTTGTAAACAGATTTTCACTGTCTCATCAGTCAATTAACCAATTGTACAGCTTCTTAGCCATCATGAGCTTGTGTTTGCTGTAGGGAAAACATTAATCAAACCCATCCATATCGACTAACTTAACAGATAATTCATTTTGTTTCAAATTGACTCCTGTTCCAACTATTACATTTTCATATTCAAGTAGCTGGAATGGAGGATTCTGCAAATGCAGATATGAACCTTCCAGTGTAATGTGAAACAGGAAAATGGAAATTCCAAAATCCTTGATAAATCCCTTTGATAGACCAAGCAGAAGAATCATGGAAAGGTGTAGGAAGGCACAAAAATCTGTGCAAGAGATCAAGACTGCTATCTGCTTATAATGAAAGTGCGGTGCCAAAATGGCCACTGCGCTCTTTGCACCCCCCCGGGACTCAGACATCCGGGTGAGTTAGGGGGCGTGGCCACACCTCTATAAAAGGGGTGGCCACGAGGCAGCCGAGCTGCCATTTTAGGATGCGACGGAGCGGAGAAGTTTTCTCCACTGCGTTTCTTGCTCTCTTTGCCCTTCGTACCTTTTGCTTTGAACAGAGTTCTCTCCTCTTCACTACTGCGGTACTCAGGGCACAGGAACTGATCCCTGGCCAGGGATCCGTCGGAAGGCAGCTTCTTCGGGAGACATGGCTCCCATGCGCAAGGCTCCGGCAGTCTACTGGTCGGAGGACTCGGGCTGCACCCCCCTCCCCCCGCAGCTGGGCAGCGGGATGGCCTTGCCCACCACTGCCAGTGGGGCTGATTAGGCTTCTGCTGGTCAGCCCGGCACAGGCCTCCAGGCTGGGCTGGCATAGGCTGGCTCCTCGGGGATCCCTGCCCCTGGAGGGTATTTTCTTGGCTCGGGACAGAGTGGCCCACTTGGACCTGGTGGCGGTTTCCGCCCCACCATTCCTCTGGCCCCCCATGGACCGGAGTTTTGGGCATGGCCCTACTCAGGCCCTGGATCGCCATTCGGGTTTCCAATACAGCAATTGACCAGCGGGCCATCCGGCCCATCCGGCCCACCTTATACTGGGGGCTCGGAGACTGTTGATGCGCTTCTTGCACGTATTTCGGTGCTAGAGGCATCACTGGGCATTGCCTAACCACCTCCTGATGGGGGTTTAGCTGCTGCTTCTATTACGGCCCCTTCGTCGGTCCTGGCAGACACGTCGGCCGTGACTCCCCAGCGGGCCACCAACAGGGTCGAGCTGCTTGAGGCCATCAGGCCAGCCCAGCTGGTGCCTCGCAGCTCCCCGCACGTTCGGTTTTGCTGGTGGGGAGCAGTCAGGTGTGGCCCCAGAGCTCGATGCCTGTCACGAGCTCCGACGCCCGCCGTGGGCTGGAACCCCCAGTGGGGGTGGCTCACGGGGGTGCGACTAGTGAGTATCCGGTTCAATTTAGTGCACCGACACTGTCCAGTCACACTGGGGGGGGTACAGTGGCCATGGCCACGCCAGGTTACTGTGGGTGGGCAGTTGCTTCCACACTGCCCTGTTAACTCCTGGTTGCCAAATAGCCCCTCGGTTAGGGCGGGGGTGTCCGCCCCCGGGGGTATGCCAAGCATCGCAGGGGCTATTCAGGGCCCGCTGCGCATACCCTTCATCCAACATGTGCCAATGGCGGCTCTGCCAACGGCTGGTTATTCCTTGCCCCTGGGTGATCATCTTTCACAGGCCACGAGGGATAAAATTTGGCGAGGGGAGTACGTTGATATTTTCTCCCTCCTGAATCGTGAGCCCACCAAGGAGGAGAGGGAGGGACAGGATGACCGGGACAAGGAATTGTCCCGTCGTCGTAAGCCACCACGTACCTGGGCCAATTGGTTGCCGGCATATCTTATATATACGGCGGTATACCTTAGGGCCTGGCCTGATTTGGCCATTCCGATGGTGCAATACCTCGACAATATTTATAGGGCAATGGTTGATTTTCCTGGCCCATCGTGGTTGGCTTACGATGAAGAATTTAGGATGAGGGTGGCCCTACATCCTGAGATGAGGTGGGATGAGCCCTGCCAGTAATTGTGGCTCTTGTATATGACTCCCACGCGTCCGGCGCCTGGTGATAGGTACCATTGTGGCCATGCCATGCAGCGGGCGGCTGCGACGCAGGTTCCCAGCCAGCCGGCGGGGCAGGGGGTTCCAGCCCGCCTGCTGTGTTGGAGCTTCTCAGCTAGTAGCGTGTGCAACAAGCGTCAGTGTCGTTTCCGGCACGAGTGTCCCTCTTGCTCTGGCCCTCATGCTGCCTCCACGTGCCCGCGGGCTGGTGGGTCATGAAGCAGAGGTAGGGGCGGGCAAGGGGCGGTCAGAGCTCCCTCTGATGGTGCTGGCCACGCAAAAGGCCCCCTCCCCAATTAATATCCCCATGCTAGGATGATGGCTTTCCACTTATCCTAGACGGGATGATGCGAGATACCTGCTAGAAGGCTTCCAGTTTGGCTTTCGTATACCATTTATGGGTGTTCGGGGACTGCAGGATGCCCCAAACTTACTTTCTCTAAAGGGCAATAAGGAGGTCGCTGCACAAAGCATAGCTAAGGAGTTGCAGGCTATGAGAGTTGTGGGGCCCTTTACTGAACCCCCGTTCCCTAACTTGAAGGTCTCTCCTCTGGGGTTAGTCCCAAAAAAGACCCCAGGTGAATTTCGCTTAATCCACCATCTCTCTTACCCTGAGGGTTCCTTGGTCAATGATGCTATTCCTCATGAACTTTGCTCAGTCAGGTATACGTCGTTTGATCAGGCCCTACAGATGGTACACGCCTGTGGGCCCTGGGCCCTCCTGGCAAAGTGTGATATCAAATCGGCATTCCGATTACTGCCAGTGCACCCCGAGGACTTTGAGCTGTTGGGTTTTCCTTTTCGGGGAAAATTCTATTTAGATTAGGCCATGACTTTTGGCTGTTCTATTTCATGTTTGGCATTTGAACGATTTAGCACTTTCCTCCAATGGGCCTTTGTTCGCAGGTCAGGGTCCCAGTCTGTAGCCCATTACCTCGACGACTTTTTGTTCGGGGGTGAACGGGGCTCGGACACGTGTACGCATCTCTTTACTACATTTCAGGCCCTTATGTGGGAACTGGGTGTCCCCTTAGCGCCTGAAAAGACCAAGGGCCCAGCCACCAAGCTCACCTTTTTTAGGCATCGAAATTGACACTGTCGCACAGGCAGCCATGTTACCCATGGATAAGGTGGCTCGGATCTCTGCGGCGATTCGGGCACTGATTTCCAAGTGTATGGTGTCCCTTCGTGAGCTACAAGTACTTCACGGTCACCTCAATTTTGCTTGCAGGGTGGTGACACCGGGCAGAGCTTTCACCAGGCGTCTGTGTGATGCCATGGCTGGCCTATTAAAACCCCACCACAGGGTCCGGCTCACCAGGGGTATATGGGCAGACCTTTCAGTTTGGCTCACATTCCATCAGGAATTTAATGGGGTCTCTTTTGGGAGATCGGACCTTATGGTCTGTCCTAAATTTCAAGTACAGTTGGATGCCTCTGGCTCTCTGGGTTATGGGATTTATTTCGAGGGGCGGTGGGCATATGGCCGATGGCCTCAAGCATTTCAGGGCATGGATCGTCTCCGCGATCTTACTTTCCTGGAATTTTTTCCCATTTTGGGGGCACTAATGCTATGGGGTAATAAGTGGGTCAACTCAGTGGTCCATTTTTGGTGTGACAATGCTGCAGTGGTGCACATTGTTAACACTCAGACGTCCAAATCCCCCTAGGGTCATGGCATTGGTCCGTCAATTTGTCTTGAGAAGCCTACGCCTTAATGTGCTCTTCAAGGCCAGACACGTACCAGGCATTAATAACGATATTGCTGATGCTTTATCCCGCCTGCAGATCTCCCGGTTCTGTGCCTTGGCTCCAGAAGCAGAGGAATTCTCCTCACCACTCCGGCCAAGATTTGGACATTTGGCGAGGAGAGGTGAACCGGGCGATCGGCATGTCTTTGGCACCTCGCACGCGTAAGGCGTATCAACATGCTTTCATACAGTTTAGAACCTTTTGTGGGCAACTACGGTTACCCGAAGTGTGGCCAATACCAGTAGACCAGATTTTACAGTACATGGTTTATCTTCACGGTCAGGGGCTGGCCTATAGACTCTAGGCTTTCGGCACTGGCATTTATGGCCAAGGTGCAGGGCTTCGCCGACTGCGTGAATGATTTCCACGTACGTCATGTTTTGGAAGGGTGGACACGTGAATGTGGCCACCGCCCGGACACACGTCACCCGATTTCACCAGAGGTTCTTACCCACCTTGCACGAGGCTGGCATAACTTATGCTATGATAGGTATGAGGTGGCTCTTTTTCACGTAGCTACCACTGTAGCCTTCTTTGGAGCGCTCCGCATCAGTGAGTTGGTACCACTGTCTAAGGCGGATGCGTCTCGTAGGGCACTGGAACTCGACGATGTCTATGTTACACAAGAGTGGGCTCAGTTGAGGATACGGTCCTCAAAGGTTGATCAGCATGGCATAGGCAGTGGAGTCAGACTGCTACGATGTTCCATTGAAGACATCTGTCCGGTTGGTGCCCTACATTAGTTTTTGGCAGTGCGTGGTACGTACACTGGCCCGTTTTTCTGCCACCAGGATGAGTCTCCCCTTACTAAATTCCAGTTTTGGAAGGTGACCAGCATGGCACTTACCAGTGTGGGCCTCCCTGGGGCTCGTTACGGCACCCATTCATTTAGGATAGGTGCCGCGTCTACTGCAGCTGCGTTTGGGTACTCTGATGCTGATATACGCAGGATGGGTAGGTGGGGATCCATGCACTTTGCATTGTACGTACGCCCCCTCCATACATGAGTACCAGTTATGTCATTATTCCTTTCTCCTTCTTTTACAGACCCTGTGTGTCCACGCACACTGGTGGCAGTATGGCTGGTGGGCCACAGTTACATGCACTGGGCAGCGCAGTATGCTGCGGCGACAGAGTGGGGACCCCATCTCGGGCTACGTGCAGCCGCACGTATGCGATGGTACGGTAAGCGCGGTATGAAATGGTCGGGAACTGTTGCCATTCCTGTTTTCCATCAGGGATGCTGGACTGCCTGATGTCCTTATCCTGCATCTCGGTGGCAATGACCTCGCACAGGTCACTGGCCTCTCTTTAAAATTCACGATTTGCAGGGACCTAGCCTATTTGCATTACGTATGGCCGTCTACGCGGCTGCTATGGTCGGACATGGTGCCGCGACATACTTACATGGGAGGCGTTGACCTCCATGTCCTTGACTGCGCTCGCTGCTCGGTAAACAGGGCTGTTGCCCGGTTCCTGGCAGACAATGGCTTGGGGACAGCCATCCGGCACCCTAGGATAGGCTTGCAGGATTATGATCTCTATGCAGGAAATGGGGTCCACTTGTCGGCCATAGGTATGAACCTCTTTCTTGAGGATATGCAAGCAGGCCTGGTGACCGAGCTGACGGTCTGGGGGGGGGGCGGTGAGTCATCATGGACGCCTCCCTGTGTGGCGGGTAGCACTGGTAAGGTAAAGATTTATGACCCATAGATATCCGGCAGGTTCGCAATTGACTGGCCAACACATAGACAGGTACAGGGGAAATAGGTTTGGCCGGTCAAGGGCAAACCAGGCAAGGGGTGATGGCAGGAGCTTCACAGCCTGCATCACCTTGATAATTAATGGATACACGTCATAGGGTGGGGTCAGTAGATAGTTTATTGACTCTGGTCAACAATTTGTTTGTGTCAACAAACAAATTGATACAAATAGTTACATGTAGCCAATTCCCATTGGCATTTTGGGAGGAACCTTACCAGTGTTACTGCGGCCTGCTTGCCTTAAAGAATTACAATTGGATGATTACACCAATTGAAAGTTATAATTCGGACTAGGGCATTATTCAATAAAAGTGGCCCGATGCCTTTATCCATATACCGGTGTCTGAGTCTGTCTTTGGGGGGGGGGGGGGGTGCGCCTGCATTGAAAGCACGGCGCCAAAATGGCCACCGCGCTCTTTGCAGCCCCCCTCGGACTCAGACATCCGGGTGAGTTAGGGGGCGTGGCCACGCCTCTATAAAAGGGGTGGCCGCGAGGCAGCTGAGCTGCCATTTTAGAACGCGACAGAGCGGAGAAGTTTTCCCCTCCACCCCCTCCCTAGTGAACAGCGTGATTTTTTGGTCGCTTCGGGGCCGGGTGGGAATTTTTGGCTTGAACCTACAATTGGCTCTTTGGTTCTTGCTTTTTTGCCCATCCCACACTGTTGCTAGTGTTTGAGAAAAGGGGTAAGTTGACTTTGGTCACTTTTGCCGGGTAGCACTGGTAAGGTAAAGATTTATGACCCATAGGTATCCGGCAGGTTCGCAATTGACTGGCCAACACGTAGACAGGTACAGGGGAAATAGATTTGGCCAGTCAAGGGCGAACCAGGCAAGGGGTGATGGCAGGAACTTCACAGCCTGCATCACCTTGATATTTAATGGATACACGTCATAGGGTGGGATCAGTAGATAGTTTATTGACTCCGGTCAACAATTTGTTTGTGTCAACAAACAAATTTATACAAATAGTTACATGTAGCCAATTGCCATTGGCATTTTGGGAGGAACCTTACCAGTGTTACTGCGGCCTGCTTGCCTTAAAGAATTACAATTGGATGATTACACCAATTGAAAGTTATAATTCGGACTAGGGCATTATTCAATAAAAGTGGCCTGATGCCTTTAACCATATACTGGTGTCTGAGTCTTTCTTTGGGGGGTGCACCTGCAAAGCAAAATATTAAAAGTAAACATAATGTTTGGAAAGAAAGGAAAAATGAGATTCTGGATCTTAATTCTTCATTATTTCAGGATGGAAGGATGTATCCCTCTGCAGTTGCCTCATCTCTTCCTATACCTTTTTAGTTTACTTTTATTCTTACTTCTTGAAAAGATAACACTTGTGAAAACTTTCACATTTTCTGTTTCTTTTTAAATGCCTAAAAAAAAGATATCAATTCAATATGGATTTTGAAATTTTGTGTGTTCCAATACAGTTCCCTGTTTGTTAGGAAACTGGAAAGCTCTAAATTCATTTTGCTGTGGTTTTATTTATAAAAGAAAGGGGCAGAATCCAGTCTTCTGTAAATAGATAATCTTATAACATCACTTCCTATTAAATAAAAAGTTTAGTTTTATTCTGGAAGGTTTTTCTTTTTCTTTTGTTTATAAAGATAAGACAACAAACAGACTTAATTCACTTTGTTATGGGTGGCAGAAAACAACAACAGACAAAGCAAGTTGTAAGTGAACAGTTTTGGCTTGAAATCTGCTCACAGATAGTGGTTAGTCTGTATTAGATACTGATGTTTCTGTCACAGAGAAATGTATTTCTATGGTGTTGACTGTCACTCAAATGGTTGTAGCTTTGACACTGAATCATAATCTGAAGATCACAGTAGATAGGTTGGGGCTGACAGAGTAAATAAATGGTGGGAGTAAATAAATAAAATTGTTCAAGAGTAAAGCTCAAGAATTGTTGTGTCAAAGAACAGTAAGCAATGAACAAAATTCTCAGGACAAGGGGAAACTGTTATCTTTATTAGAAACCAATTTAATAGACCAGCTTTGTCAGACCTAACTCATGTAATAGGTCAGTGGTGGCGAACCTATGGCACACATGCAACAGGGAGCACTTAGAGCATTATCTGTGGGCATGCACACTATCACCTCAGCACAGAGTTTGCTCCGCTCCTCTGCCTAGCAGCCCAATGGGAGCGCTTCCTCCCCCAGCACAGATTTCACCCCATCCCTATGCCCAGCAGCTCGTTGGGAGCATTTCTTCCCACTTCCCAGCACAGAGTTTGACCTGCCCTTCTGCACAGAAGCTTCTTCTCTCCCTTGTGTGGGGTAAGGTGGGTGGCTCACATGCGGTGTGAGAGTGCAGCACAGATAGCAATTTAGGCTCTCAGTCTCTAAAAGGTTCACCATCACTGGAATAGGTCATTTGTTCTTCAGGCTAATGACATGAATAAGTATAACTCATGCAATTTCCGATTTTAAATCAAAGACTGAAGAATTTTCTTTCTTTCTTTTACTACAACTCCCAACATCCCTTTTTATATTGCATATATAAAATTAAAAGAACCTGATCTTTAAAATTTTCACAAATGTATTAAAATCAAATGCCCATTTGCAGTCAATATATAAAGGTATTTCCAGAATGAGGAGGACCATGTGTGCTTGGTTGCTGAACATGCATTGATGATACTCTAATCTGGTTGAAAAACCAGATTTTTAAGAATTAAGTACTAAAAGCCTAGGGCTGTATTGGTTTCTTCTATAACACAAGCTCATGAAAATAATAGGTTATTTTATTCTGAAAGATGAAGAACTTTATCAGTTTTGGTAATGAAGATGAAATGAAATTGATCTCCATCTTTAATTTTTATTTGCAAATGCATGCTTAAGGATTGAATCAGAAATAAAGAGAAATCCTTGCTTGTCTCATCCATATACATAAAGATGTGGATGTGCAATGTTCTTGCTGGTGGTGATGACAAGGAATGTTTAGTGATTTCTGCAGATTTTGTGTGTGTTGGCAAATATAATATTTGGTAGGGAAAAATCTGCTCTCTGCGATGAGAAACCTGGGGAACATAGTGAAAAGCAGAGACATCACATTGCAAACAAAAATTAGAATAGTCAAAGCAATGGTTTTCCCAGTGGTAATGTATGGATGCGAGAGCTGGACAATTAGAAAGGCTGAACGCAGAAGAATAGATGCCTTTGAAATGTGGTGTTGGAGGAGGGTTTTGAGAGTCCCCTGGACAGCGAGGAGAACAAATAGATCAATCTTAGAAGAAATTAATCCTGACTGCTCATTGGAAGGTCAAATAGTAAAGATGAAGCTAAAGTACTTTGGACATCAAATGAGAAGGGAGGATTCACTTGAGAAGGCATTGATGTTGGGAAAGGTGGAGGGCAAAAGAAGAAGGGGGAGGCCAAGGATGAGATGGCTAGATGGCATAGTAGACACAATGGGCATAGAGCTGGGAGGGCTAAGGGGGATGGTGGAGGACAGAGGCGCCTGGAGGAAAATGGTCCATGGGGTCGCAAAGAGTCGGAGTCGACTGTGCGACTGAACAACAACAACCATTTCTTGAACAAAACTGAGCAGTTGTGTGGATTGTTCCAAACTAGGGTAACTTGACTATACTGAATGAGCAAGAGGTTGAAGCACATGACCTGTTGTTTGCATCATTCTTAAAAATTGTCCCATTTTTCTGTGCTTGCTAGCTCTCTCTGTGTGTGTACTTTGCTTCCCAAGAGTCAAGAATACTAGAAATATTATCAATGGATAACAGTGACAAGGAGGAAACTCTTGGATGACTCTTATGGAGATTTCAGTTCTCTTGTTCAGAGGGCTTATCACGTTGACTGAGCCTGGATCAATGAGAACAAGTAGTCTAATAATTGTTCTTTTTATCCCTTATTCAGAAGTATCTTATGCTTCTTACTAGGTTGGGGAGAGGATTGAAAACTGAAGCAACCTCTGACAAGATTTAAGATAATCAATCAATCAATCAATCAATCAATCAATCAATCAATCAAAGTTTTACTTATACCCCACATTTTTTGCTTAAAAGCAACTCAAAGGGGCTTACAAGAGAAAGAAAACAAATACAAAACCTAGAAAATACATCAAACAAAATAAAACAATAGATTATCAAGAAATCAGTAATTGTTACAATAATTGTTACATATCACAATACAAATACAATGAAAGCGCGGCGCCAAAATGGCCGCCGCGCTCTTTGCGGGCCCCCCCACCCAGACTCAGACATCTGGGTGAGTTAGGGGGTGTGGCTACCCCTCTATAAAAGGGGTAGCCACGAGGCAGCCGAGCTGCCATTTTAAAAGGCGACGGAGCGGAGAAGTTTTTCTCACCCTTCGCCGTTTTTGGGAGCTGTGTTCGGCAACGGAGCCTGTGCTGCTTTCTTTAAATCTTCGGCTTTCCAGCCAAAGACTCTTCTCCCTGCACGGGGATTGTCTTCGGGCTTTTGCTGCTCGCTGATTTGCTCTTAATTATTCCGAAGGGATTGATCTTCATGCCTCCTAAGAAGAAGGCCATGGCAACTCAGTCTCGCCCAAATACGAGGCGGCAGTCGGGTCGGAGGACCACGACTGCTCCCCCGCCTCAGGCTCCTGTGCCGGACGTGCCCACCGGGATCGGGGGGATGGGGCAGGTCAGCCCGTGGCCCGTGGCTACCCAGCCTCAGACTACCCCCGTTGGGGCGATGGCCCCCGGCCCGCAATGGCCGGCCACGGCCCTTCAGCAGGGGGGTGGGTATGGTGCGGGTGGGGCTTCAGCCCCTGGCCCGCAAGTGCAGGCCATGGGTTTTCAGTTGGGTGGGGGGTTTAGTCCGCTGGCAGGGCAGGGCTTGCCCCCGGCCCACCAGGGGACGGAGTTTGGTACATGGCCATACTGGGGACATGGCTTCCAAGTAGGCGGCCCTGGCCCATTGCCCAGCGGGCCATCCGGCCCACCTGGCCCCCTATATGCCGGGGGTTCTGCGACGGTGGATGCCTTGCTGGCCCGCGTGGTGGCGCTGGAGGCGTCCTTGGGGATAACCAGTAACCCCATCGGGGGGGGCTTCACCCTCGTTGGGGGTGCCCTTTAACCAGCCTTCGCCCTCGACGACCATCACTCTTCAGCAGGCGACTGGCCGGGTCGAGTTGCTGGAGGCGCGCCAGCCCCTGCCTGCCACGGCCTCGCAGCTACCCGTGCTGCAAGCGGCGCAGACGGATGGTGGTCGGGGGGACCCGCCGAGCTCAACTTCGGTCGCGAGCTCTGATGCCCGCCATGGGCCGGAACCCCCAGTGGGGGCGGCCCACGGGGGTGCACCCAGTGAGTATCAGGTTCAACCTAATGTACCCACACCACACTCTGCCAACGGGGATAGATTCCAGTGGCCGTGGCCTAGTACTGTGGGGGTAGGTGGGAAACAGGTCGTGGCCTTCCCGGGTGCAGCTTGGTCCCACGGGGGCATACCCTGGAGTGCTGGGGTTTGCCCCCCTGGGGCGGCGCCGGGGGTCACAGGGGCGGTCCAGGCTCCTCTCCTGGTGCCCCGTATCAACACCGTTCCGGTGTCGGCTCTGCCTACAGCCGGGTATTCCTTGCCAATTGGAGATCATTTGGCCCAGGCCACGAGGGAGAAAATTTGGAGGGGGGAGTATGTCGACATTTTCTCTTTGTTGAATTGGGAGCCCACCAAGGAGGAGAAAGAAGGGCAGGATGAGAAAGACAAAGAGCTGTCTCATCGTCGCAAGCCACCACGCACTTGGGCCAACTGGTTACCGGCCTACCTCATATACATGGCGGTGTACCTCAGGGCCCGGCCGGATCTGGCCATCCCTATGGTCCAATATTTGGACAACATTTATCGGGCAATGGTGGATTTTCCTGGCCCCTCATGGTTAGCTTACGACGAGGAATTTAGAATGAGGGTCCCCTTACACCCGGAGATGAGGTGGGATGAGCCATGCCAGAAACTGTGGCTTTTGTACATGACCCCCACGCGCCCGACGCCTGGGGAGAGGTACCATTGTGGGCATGCGGTCCAGCGAGCAGCTCCAACACAGGCTCCCCGCCAGCCGGCGGGGCAGGGGGTTCCAGCCCGCCTGCTGTGTTGGGGCTTCTCGGCCAATGGCGTATGCAATAAAAAACAGTGCCGCTATAAGCACGAGTGCCCCTCTTGTGCTGGCCCCCACGCTGCCGCTGCGTGTCCGCGAGCGGGTGGGTCTCGGGGCAAAGGCAGAGGTGGACAGGGGCGGGCAGACCTGCTGCTGATGGAGCTGGTCATTCAAAAGGCCCCCTCCCCGGTTAATGTCCCTATGTTGGAGCGGTGGCTCTCAACTTACCCGAGGGGGGAGGATGCTAGGTACCTACTCGAAGGATTCCAGTGGGGCTACCGCATCCCATTTAGAGGGGATAGGTGCCCCCAAGACACCCCTAACTTACTTTCACTGAAGGGCAGGGAGGAGGTGGCCTCCCTATCGCTAAGGAGGTCAAGGCAGGCAGGGTGGCTGGTCCCTTTCCTTCACCACCATTTCCCAATCTGAAGGTTTCCCCTTTAGGTTTGGTTCCTAAAAAGGCCCCTGGGGAATTTCGTTTAATCCACCATCTGTCGTACCCGACTGGCCGTTCGGTCAATGATGCCATCCCTGATGACCTTTGTTCGGTCAGGTATACATCATTTGACCAGGCCTTGCGCATGGTGCGCTCTTGTGGCGCGGGTGCACTTCTGGCTAAATGTGACATTAAGTCGGCATTCCGTTTGTTGCCTGTGCACCCAGGCGACTTTGAGTTGCTGGGTTTTAGATTCCAAGGGAACTTTTACGTAGACAAGGCCATGCCCTTTGGCTGCTCTATCTCCTGCTCAGCATTTGAACGTTTTAGTATGTTCCTTCAGTGGGCCTTTGTTCGCAGGTCGGGGTCTCGGTCTGTAGCCCACTACCTCGATGATTTCTTGTTCGCGGGTGAACAGGGCGGGGACATGTGTATGCGTCTCCTCAACACATTTCAGACGCTAATGCAGGAACTCGGTGTCCCTTTAGCGCCCGAAAAGACCGAGGGCCCATCGACTAAGCTCACGTTCCTGGGTATTGAAATTGACACGGTCTCGCAGTCATCCAGGTTGCCCATGGACAAGGTTACCCGGATCACTGCGTTGATTTTGGCCTTACTGGCCAAACGCAAGGTGTCACTTCGTGAGCTCCAGGTACTACATGGTCACCTTAACTTTGCCTGTAGAGTGGTGACGCCGGGCAGGGCTTTTGCTCGACGCTTGTGCGATGCCATGGCTGGCCTATCCAGGTGCCATCACAGGGTTCAACTGACTAGGGGCATGAGGGCTGACATGCGGGTGTGGCTTCAGTTCCTGCAGGACTTCAATGGGGTGTCGTTCTGGAGGTCTGACCTCTTGGTTTCCCCTAGGTTCCAGGTTCAATCGGATGCTTTGGGGTCCCTGGGGTACGGGATTTACTTTGAAGGGAAGGGGGCCTATGGACAGTGGCCTCCCGCATGGAGGGGCTCGGATCGTCTACGTGACATGACGTTCCTTGAGTTCTTTCCGATCCTGGGTGCTCTGATGCTATGGGGCGAGGAGTGGGCCAATTCTGTGGTTCATTTCTGGTGCGACAATGCTGCGGTGGTGCACATTGTCAATTCCCAGACTTCTAAATCAACCAATGTAATGGAGTTAGTTCGCCAATTCGTGTTGCATTGTCTGCGCCTCAACGTGCTCTTTGGGGCCAGACATGTGCCGGGTATTGATAACGATATTGCTGATGCTTTATCCCGCCTGTAGATCTCCCGGTTCCGCGCCTTGGCTCCAGACGCAGAGGAATTTCCCTCGCTGCTCCCGGACGAGATTTGGATGTTTGGCAAGGAGAGGTGAACCGGGCGATCAGCATGTCGCTGGCGCCCCGCACGCGTAAGGCGTATCACCATGCATACAGTCAATTTAGGGAATTTTGTGCGCATATTCGGTTGCCCGAGGTGTGGCCCATTCCTGTTGCACACCTTTTACAATTTATGGTCTACCTACACAGTCAGGGCCTAGCTCCCCGCACCATTGCATCCAGGCTTTCAGCACTGGCATTCATGGCCAAAGTGAGGGGTACGGATGATAGTACGGCTGATTTCCGTATCAGACATGTTTTGGAAGGATGGGCGAGGGAACGTGGGCGCAGCCCGGACACTCGCCACCCTATTTCCCTGAGGGTCCTTACCCACCTTGCACGAGGCTGGCACGACCTGTGTTTCGACAGGTATGAGGCAGCCCTCTTTCATGCGGCTACCACGGTAGCCTTTTTTGGAGCGCTCCGCATCAGTGAGCTGGTGCTACTGTCTAAGGCGGATGCGGCTCATAGGGCACTGGAACTCGACGATGTCTATGTCTCCAAAGAGTGGGCTCAGTTGAGGATTCGTTCCTCCAAAGTTGATCAGCACGGCGTAGGCAGTGGTGTTAGACTGCTACGATGTTCCATTGCAGACATCTGTCCAGTTGGTGCCCTACAAGAGTTCCTTGCACTGCGTGGTACGCACCCTGGCCCGTTTTTCTGCCACCAAGATGGGTCTCCCCTTACTAAATTTCAATTTTGGAAGGTGACCGGTAAGGCACTGTCCAGTGTTGGCCTCCCCGGGGCTCGTTATGGCACCCATTCTTTTAGAATAGGAGCTGCTTCTACTGCGGCTGCATGTGGGTACTCAGAGGCTGATATATGCACGATGGGGAGGTGGGGCTCCAAGTGTTTTGAATTGTACGTTCGTCCCTTTTCAAATGTGAGTACCACATAAGTCAATGGCCTGTCTCTCCCCTTTTTATCTTACAGACCCTGTGTGCCCCCGCACACCGGTGGCAGTATGGCTGGTGGGCCATAGCTATGTGCACTGGGCAGCGCAGTACGCTGCGGTGACAGAGTGGGGACCCCAGCTTGGACTACGTGCATCCGCATGTCTCAGGTGGTATGGTAAGCGTGGTATGTTATGGCGGGAACTGTTGTCATTCCTATTCTCTATCAGGGATGCTGAACCGCCTGATGTATTGGTGATCCACCTCGGGGGTAATGACCTAGGCCAGGTCACTGGCCTTTCTTTGAGACATGAGATATGCAGTGACCTGGCCTATTTGCGTTATGTGTGGCCTGCCACGACCATGTTATGGTCGGACATCATACCGCGTCACGCTTACAGGGGAGGAGTTAACCTCAAGGCCCTTGACTGCGCTCATCGCGCGGTGAACGGGGCAGTGGCCCGGTTCTTTGCAGACAAGGGTGCGGGGCGGGTCATCCGACACCCCAACATTAGTCTCCAAAATTACGAACTTTATGCAGGGGATGGGGTCCATCTGTCGCCCAGAGGTATGGACCTCTTTTTGGAAGATTTGCAAGCAGGCCTGTGGACCGAGCTGACGGTCGGGGTGGTGGTGGTGAGCCTTTATTAAGCCTCCCCGTGTGGCGGGTAGCACTGGTAAGGTAAATATTGATGACCCACAGGTATCCGGCAGGTTCACAATTGACTGGACAACACTAGATAGGTACAAGTTTGTTAACGTTGTCCGGTCAACGACGAATCAGGTAATGGGGTGATGGCAGGAGCTCTCCAGCATGCATCACCCTGTGATTTTACGTATACACATCAGAGGGTGGGGTCAGTAGATAGTTGATTGACTACGGTCAACAATTTGTTTGTTGTAAACAAACAAATTGATACAAATGGATACATTGTAGCCAATTGCCATTGGCAATTTTGGGGGGAACCTTACCAGTGTTACTGCGGCCTGCTTGCCTTAAGAATTATAATTGGTGAAGTACCAATGCAAATTTATAATTCGGACTAGGGCATGAATCAATAAATGTGGCCCAATGCCGTTATCCACTTTTACCGGTGTCTGAGTCCTTTATTGGGGGGTGCGCCTGCAATATATAATATCGAGAATATGAACAATACAACATCATTTACAATAAACAATATAGCATACCGATAAAGAATAATGGATTTCTACAGATATGGGGAGACTTCATTGAATATGGATTACAAAAATCTAAAGGATTTAAGCCAGGTCAAGAAAGTATTAGTTTTTGTAAATAGGGAGAGGAATAATAATTAAAACAAACATTTAAGATATGTGGAACAGAAAGAATGGCCCCAAGGGTGGAGGGTGCACTTGTTAATTGTTAAATGTGATATATGTTTATTTAATATAAATGAGGATGACTAAATAGTATGAATCTTGTTACAAGTTGTATATTGTTGTTTCTTTTTTTGCTTTTTATATTTTATGTGTGTATTTTTATGTGCTTTGAAAATTTAAAATGAAATTAAAAAGATCATGCTCTGGAAATATTCTCCTTATGAATCATGAAAATTGCTGCCAAGTGGTTATGATGCTGAACTCGACGACTGGAAGGTCAGAGTTCGATCCCCGAGTACTGCACACTTCACTCTCTGTCCCAGCTCCTGCCAACCTAGCAGTCTGAAAACAAGAAATTGCAAGTAGGTACCACTTCGGTGGGAAGATAAACAGCGTTCCGTACACTCCATTGTTGAAGCATGCCTGCTACATGTCCACGGAAATGTCTGCAGACGAGACAGCACTGGCTTTTTGGCTATAAACAGGGATGAACACTGAACCCTAGAGTCAGATATGACTGGCTTTCGAGCAAGGGTGACCTTTACCTTTACTAATGGTTAATGAACAGAGGTGTGACAGAGAAATTTTCAGTTTCTAGCAGCATTCTGCCATTGTCTCACAACATGAGGGAATCTCTCTTCTTTTTCTCCACTGCCCTTCATCTGCAGAAAAGGGATTAAAAAACAGAAAATAACATCTTGAATTTATCTGTTGGGTTATTGTAAGGGTTGCCAAGATAAATGTAATATAAAACACTGAATATTCCAATGAGCTTTAGAAATGTGCAGTGTTATTGTGGACCAAGGACTTCAAAGGCTAAATTCTGCTTGAATACTAATAATGAAGTCATATTTTTAAAATTCTCAGTCAATATTTTAGACATCTTTAAATAACTCCCCTCTACGCTGTCAAAACTGTGAACTCAAATGAAGATGACTTCTTCTGTAAAGATAGAAATCATTGAGGAATTTTGTAATCTAGTAGAAATGAAAGATCCTTTAAACTCTTATTTAAAGGCCATAATCTTAAACTTACTAGACTTTTTAAGCTTAGATATTAGCCATGGTGTTTAAATGAGGTGAAATCAAAGAGGTTGCAGAAATGATTGAAGTCTTCTCAGACAACTGAAGAGTAATCTTTACAGATTAAGCAAGTGACAGTGACCAAACCTGAGAGAATAGAAAGTTTGAAGCAAATTGCTAATTAGCAAATTGCTAATTTTAAAATATTCATTTCCCCCCAGGCCAAATGGAGAGAAAATGAAATAAAATAAATATTTAAATTAAGGTTATGTTATCATTTCCACTCTGCCGGTATAAAATCTAGTAGAAACATAGAGAAAATATATATTTTGTAGTTATGACTATAATTGAAGGTATGGTAGTATTGGAAAGACACAATTCAGTCAGATATTCATGTTTGAGAAATTAGACCTCAAATTAATCCTGTGCTAAAATTCTGAAAATCAATAATAAAACAAAGCAGGCTAGTCTGAAAATTAAATAAGGTGAAAAAATGCTCCTGCTGTGTTGTTGTTGTTCAGTCGCACAGTCGACTCCGACCCTTTGCGACGCCATGGACCATTTTCCTCCAGGCGCCTCTGTCCTCTACCATCCCCCTCAGCCCTCCCAGCTCTGTGCCCATTGTGTCTATAATGCCATCTAGCCATCTCATCCTTGGCCTCCCCCTTCTTCTTTTGCCCTCCACCTTTCCCAACATCAATGCCTTCTCAAGTGAATCCTCCCTTCTCATTTGATGTCCAAAGTATTTTAGCTTCATCTTTACTATTTGACCTTCCAATGAGCAGTCAGGGTTAATTTCTTCTAAGATTGACCTATTTGTTCTCCTCGCTGTCCAGGGGACTCTCAAAACCCTCCTCCAACACCACATTTCAAAGGCATCTATTCTTCTGCGTTCAGCCTTCCTAATTGTCCAGCTCTCGCATCCATACATTACTACTGGGAAAACCATTGCTTTGACTATTCTAATTTTTGTTTGCAATGTAATGTCTCTGCTTTTCACTATGTTCCCCAGGTTTCTCATCGCTTGTCTCCCAAGAATCAGTCGCCTTTTTATTTCATGGCTGCAATCCCCATCTGCAGTGATCTTTGATCCTAAGAAAGTAAAATCTGTCACTGCTTCTACTTCTTCCCCGTCTATTTTCCAGGAACTGTTGCCATTATCTTGGTTTTCTTGATATTGAGTCTCAAGCCAGCTTTTGCACTCTCCTCCTTCAGCCCAATCAAGAGATTCTTTAGGTCTTCCTCACTTTCTGCCATTAGGGTGGTATCGTCTGCATATCTCAGATTATTGATGTTTCTCCCAGCGATTTTAATCCCATATTGTGATTCCTCCATCCCTGCACTGCGCATTATGTACTCTGTGTATAGGTTGAATAAGCATGGTGACAAAATGCAGCCTTGTCTTACTCCTTTTCCTATTCCAAACCACTCTGTTATTCCATGTTCTGTCCTAACTGTTGCTTCTTGGTTCATGTACAGATTTCTCAGGAGGCATATGAGGTGCTCTGGTATTCCCATCTCTTTAATTACTTGCCACATCTTGTTGTGGTCCACACAGTCAAATGCCTTAGTGTAGTCAATAAAACAAAAGTAAACTTGTTTCTGGTATTCCTTTGTTTTCTCCATGAGCCAGCATATGTTGGCGTACCTGCTGTGTACTCAGACCTATTCATCAGTTAAAGAATTCCTTCTTCTTACCATGAACTACCTGCAACATCTATTTCTGATGAAAGTCTCTACAGTGTGAACACATGAAATATTTTGAAATGCTAGGAATATTACATCAGAACAGTAGTATTCATAGGGGTTAACTACTCTTTTTTGCAGTAACTCTCTCAATTATGTTTAGGATAATATTTGTTAAAAAGGGAGCAAATGTTTGTGTCCTGCAGAAGTACTTCAAAATGATGTAATTCTGTGCAAGCTTACCCAGAAGTAAATTATATTCTATTCTATTTTCTTACTCCATAGTAACTGTCTTTGACCAAAGTCTGCAATAAATATTAACATTCCCAAGGTCAGTTAACTCTGAGAAGCCATGGACAGTAGTCTAAGCTAGGAAAGGTTACTTTTTTGGAATTTATGTCCAGAATCCCCCAGTCATCATGGTCAAACTGGACTACATGGACTTCATGGTCTAAAAAAAATGTAACTTTCCCAAGCTCTGTCTACAATAATGGCACTTATAAGAACATTTTCAACAACTTAGTTGCCTTGCGAATCATACAAAAAATCCAAATGCTCAAAGAAGAGGAGAAACCAAACCAAGAAGCATGAGGAAGTTATTATACATCATAACTCAGTGAAATACTAGGGTAAGAAATACATTCAAATTTCTTTATGTAGACATTAATTCCTTCATTTGATTTATATACCATCCATCTAGTGGTATTTGCTACTCTGAACATTTTACAATCAAAGAACAGGATTAAGATAAAGAAAGCATACTATAACAATAATGAACAAACTTTAAATATAAAGCCAAAACAGAATATTGAAGTAACTCATAGAAAGCCATGCCTTGTTTTATCTCAGAAAAAGAAAATTCTGACATAAAGGGTAGGAAATAGCAATGTTAGATCCCTTGCTCTGCAGACTAACTCCATGGCCTAACACATACGTTCAGAACAACTAATGGTTGAGGAAAGAAGGTAGCAGGGAAGTTTGGATTCTTTCACAGGTTAGCATGTGAAAAAATACTTTTTGTTCTTTTGGGATCCATGACTAATCAGTTTCATGAGTGAAAGCTTTAGGTCAGTATCCTATTGCTAGTCTGCAGTAGAGTAGATCCTCTGACTTTATGGGATTTACATTACTGTTGACACATCATCCAACAGTTGATTCAATATATTTATCTTCTAGATGAGAACAGCAATTAGTTACTAGACTTAATGGTTTCAGAGGAAGACTAGGAAAATTCTTCCATTATTCCATTACTCCTATTTAACATCTACATGAAGCCGCTGGGTGAGATCATTCGTTCCCATGGGGTGCGGTACCATCAGTACGCGGATGACACTCAGTTGTACATCTCGGCCCATGGGGACCCCAGTGATGCCATCAAAGCCCTTTCCAGGTGCCTGGAAGCTGTTGGGATCTGGATGGGGGCTAACGAGCTACAACTGAATCCCAGCAAGACTGAGTGGCTATGGATAAGGGGTCCTGCGTTAACCCGGGAGCTACCATCTTTGGTTCTGGATGGGGCTATTTTGCCCCAGACAGACCCGGTGCGCAACTTGGGGGTCCTCCTGGATTCGCGGCTACTGCTAGAAGAACAGGTGGCGGCTGTGACCAGGAGGGCTTTCACCCAACTTCGGGTGATTCGCCAGTTGCGCCCACTCCTGGACTGGGACTCCTTGCTCATGGTCACTCACGCTCTGGTCACCTCCAGACTAGATTATTGCAATGCGCTCTACATGGGGCTGCCCTTGATGACCATTCGGAGGCTACAGCTGGTCCAGAATGCGTCAGCCAGGGTGGTGATGGGGTGTGGGCGTTATGCCCGTGCTTTGCCAGTGCTCCGGGAGCTGCACTGGTTGCCAGTTTGTCTCCGGGTGCAATTCAAGGTGCTGGTTTTGACCTTTAAATCCCTATATGGTAGTGGGCCGGGTTACCTAAGAGACCGCATCGCCCTGAGGATGTCTGTCCGTCCAACCAGAGCGGACCGGAGAGGCTCTCTAATTGTTCCATCAGCCAGAGGGGCTCGCCTCTCTGCAAGTACCCAAGATGACCACACATAAATGGCATATTAGATTATTATGTCTTTTAAAATACTTAGTACTTGTGATTTTCCATTTTCTGTTGCCAACAGACTTACATGTGTGTTGCCAAGACAACTGACTTTGGAGACAAAAGGATTTGAAAACTGTTTCAGTATATATATTTCTAATCCTCTCTGTAAGAGTCCCAGCACAGTTATTTTTCCCCTTCTTATTAAGATTACTGCTCTAACACATTGTTCACTTGATTAGATAATTGGGAATTATCAGAGCCATACTGTTTCCCAACATGTGACTAGACTTACCATATCATAATAGAACAAAGCAGTTTGTCCATTCTTAATATACGTTTTGTTCTATAGTTTTTGTATTTCTGGGTTTGTTCTGATTCAGTGCTGTATCATTCAGTGAATGTAGTCTTGAAGTTCAATATTTGTCTGTCTGGGTACGCCCTCTCTCTTTCTCATTCTCTGTCTTGCCATCAGTGTACACAATTGTCTGGAGTATATAAAATGGAGTGCACAACCTTTTTGTTCCAAAAGAGAGGCATTCGCCACTGGCTCCTGAATTCTGGGAACTGCTCTCTCTCTCTCTCTCTCTCTGTAAATGAAAGCTTCTGTCATTCCCTAGCAATCATGATCTTCACTACCATCAAGAAACCACAATTCCAGAAATTAGAATTAGCATCCCACCCCCTGATCCCTACTAGAGTCCCCAATAATCCCTCTAGATTGATGGGCTGCACAAGATGCATTCAAGGTCCACATATAAATGGCTTTAGGTTATGGAGAAGATCAGAATCTACAGTGAGACTCAGGGAAAACAACAGCAGAAGAAGAGGAGGAGGAACAATAACAAGAAAACAATCTGAGATATGAGACAACATGAGAGTGTATCTATAGCTGATGTTTAACCATGAGAGTGTATTTATTTAGACTTAAATTCATGCTAAATTATAGTTATAGCTTGGCCAAGTTATAATTATTTTTGGACTCTAATGCTCAGAAGCCAGAAAAGTTACTGGCTATGTTGCCCAGGGGTAGGGGGCAGGTCTGGGAAGTGTAGTCCAAAGGAGTAATTTTTCCAAAATCTTGAGGTCATATAGCAGTTGCTTAGATCAAGGGTCAATAACTGAATAAAACAGATGAATAGTCCAGGTGTCAAAGACTGAAATACTATCTAATAATGTATCATGATTTCCCATTGCAGCCAACTATATGCCTATTGGAAGCCTGTACATAGTCAAGTCATGTCACCAATATTTTGGTGAGCTGCTGTGCCTCAACAACTGAAACTGAAATAAGTCAACATATTCACCATATTTTTGCTGATGTATTCCCACATTATAAACATTTGTTTGCCATTTCACATGATTTTCATTACCTCCATATCTTATATCTTACATGCCCTGATTTATGATTGCTCGCACACAAAAAATCATAATTTGTACCTCTGATTGTTGAGACATGTATCTGTGAAGAGATCCTATTAAGGAAAGAAAAGTGCATTTAATCTTAGGGAATATACATTCTACTCAATGTTCTAGTTTGACTGTGTATTTGCCTCTACATTATCCTTTATAAATTTGAACTCAGGGCTTTAAAACAGAATGGAAAAACAGATGTTTTTAAAATGAGTAAAAGCCTGCCCCTACACATCTAAAACCCTAAAGCTAAATGTTAAGCACCCAAGACCCTGAGACTGGATGAATGAAATTTAGTGTCAGTTTATCCCATGAACATTTAAAAAAAAATCTCTCTACTGTATTTCCATTTTTAATAAGGAACAATACACACATTTTGGTCAACTCTTTTGAAAAATGAACAAAAGCTAAATTATTGCCATATTTACTCAACTTTCAACAGTGTTCCGTGTCTAGTCATGCCTGCCACATGACCACGGAAATGTCTGCAGAAGCAGACAGCGCTGGCTCTTCGGCTTAGAAACAGAGATGAGCACTGCACCCTAGAGTCGGATAGGACTGGCTTTTGAGCAAGGGAAACCTTTACCTTTACCTTACTCAACTTTAATAGGAGGCAAGGACCCAAAGGGATGACTCTCACCGTGAGAGTGAATATGTTGTGCTGCAAGCCTGTAAAGTTCGTGTGTCCATCTGCTGCTTTGTTTGGGAGAAGAATCTGAGGTCAAGTAAACTACATTAATCATAGAGTCATAGAACTTTAGAGCTGGAAGGATGATGAGCCCAGTCTCCTGCTAAAGCAGAAAATACACGGCTAAGTTTCCCTGAAAGACAAACATAAAACCTTTAAAATCTTCCAATGAACCTTCTAGGACAGTTCCTTCCATGGACAAATAGTCAGGAAGTTTTTCACAGCTGCAAATAGATTTTTATGAATTTGATTCCATTGTTTTGGGTTTTGCATGTAGGGGCTGCCGAAAACAATCTTGCATTATCTTCCACATGTCTGCCCTTCAAATGTATAAGGAAAGCTATCATCTCACCTCTCAGTCTTTTCTTTCTTTCTTTTTTGTACAGGTAAAACCAGGCCAGTGGTGTATATTTGTGACACTGGGATAAGTCCCGGTGCACCACAGTGACTAGCACCCCCAAGAGGTAGGCATGTGAATTAAACAAAAAACTATGGCAAGTGCGCCTTTCAAACTTGGCACTTCTGAGTGCACTAAGGCAAAAGCTGCCCGGTAACAGCTTATGTCACCAGCTACACAAGGGAATGGCAATAGTCAATTGGTGCCTTAGTGCACCAATTTTGAGGTCTTTTGGGGCAAGGAGGAGGGTGGAAGAGTTGAGTTTGAAAGGGACGCCATCCAATTGCAAGGTGGTGGGCATGCCAGGAAGTGCTGAGGTGGCAGCAGCAGGGTCAGTTTTGTTTCAGCCCTTTTGTTGCCCTGCCTATTGAGCAAGAGACCTAAGTCATTGGGGATAAGAGAGAAGGCAGAATCCCCTACCCTGATTGCCCACCCCACCTCCCCCTTCTCCAGCTTGGCAGGTCCACCTTTGCTGTGGGTGCTCCATGGCTGCTGCCTCCTCCCTTGCCGGAGATGTGGAGCTGAACCAGGTGCTGCCCTCAGCTGCCCAAACTGCCTTCACCTCCCTCTGCCTCCCTGGGCCAAAGCAGGAAAGACACCTGGCCAGAGTTGCCATGAGCAGGAAGGGAGGAGGGGGAAAACTCAGGAACTTGGTGGGGTGGAGAGAGATCTTGAACGGCCCCGCCCCATTTCCCCCGGCCTGAGGAGGAGGAGTCTGTTGGCCCCAGGGGTCTGGATACCCCCAATTCCCCCCCCATAGGCACCTCCCAATGACTTATGCCCACACCCCCAAAGGTAGCTAGCCCAGGCCTGGGTAAAACATACCCTTTTTTGCAGCTGCAAAAAAGGGCTGGAGCGCCGTACCCAGTCAGTGTGGTTGGAGAGTGAGAGGTCCAGCCCTAGGCTTCTCAAGTATGGGGTGCCTCAGGGTTTGGTGCTCTCTCCTCTCCTATTTAACATCTACATGAAGCCACTGGGTGAGATCATTCATTCCCATGGGGTGCGGTACCATCAGTACACGGATGACACTCAGTTGTACATCTCGGCACGTGGGGTCCCCAGTGATGCCGTTGAAATCCTATCCTGGAGGCCATTAGAGTCTGGATGGGGGCCAATGGGCTTCGGCTGAATCCTAGCAAGACAAAGTGGCTATGGATAAGGGCCCCCGTGTTATCCCGGGATGTAATATTAGACCTTGGGCTTTATTGTATTTACTTGAAACATTGTATTTATTATTGTATTTTGAACATTGTATCCTATATGTAAGCCCCTTGGGTTGCCCTGGGGTCATTTATATGTTGTTAGCCACCCTGAGTCGGCCATGTGTTGAGTAGGGTGGGGTATAAGTCGAATAAACATAAACATAAACATCTTTGGTACTGGATGGGGCTGTTTTGCCCCAGACAGAGCCGGAGCACAACCTGGGGGTCCTTCTGGACTCAGGGCTGCTGCTAAAAGAACAGGTAGAAGCTGTGGCCAGGAGGGCTTTTGCCCAACTTCGGGTGATTCGCCAGTTGCGCACACTCCTGGACCGGGATTCCTTGCTTATGGTCACTCATGCTCTGGTCACTTCCTGACTAGATTACTGTAATGCGCTCTACATGGGGCTGCCCTTGATGACCATTCGGAGGCTGCAGCTGGTCCAGAATGCGGCGGCTCAGGTGGTGATGGGATGCGGGTGAGCCGCTACTTTGTGAGCTGCACTGGTTACCAGTTTGTCTCCAGGTGCAATTCAAGGTGCTGGTTTTGACCTTTAAAGCCCTATATGGCAGTGGGCCAGGATACCTTAGAGACCGCATCATCCCAAACGTGTCTGCCCATCCAACCAGAGCCAACCGGAGGGTCTCTCTAATAGTGCCATCAACTAGGGGAGCACATCTATCCAGCACCCGAAGGAGGGCCTTCTCCGTGTATGCACCAACCCTCTGGAACCTCCTGCCAACAGATCTAAGGCTTCAAAGAGATTTGCTGCTCTTCAGGAGAGGACTGAAGACCTAATGGGAAAACGGTCCCCGCCTGCTAGCTTATGCAAACAATTAAGAACTCTTTCTTCTTTTTTATAGTGGGTGGGATGGGTGGATGGGATATGGGTATTTTAAAGTGTTTTTAGAACTTGTTGTAATGCCACCCTGAGTCGGGTTCTACCTGAGTGGGCGGCATATATAAATATGACTATTAAATTAAATTAAATTAAAATCAAACAGTTGCCTCATAGTTAGCTTGTGGTCTGTTAATATGCTTAAACCATTTTTATACATACTACTGCCAAGCTACAGGTCACCCATCCTATATTTTGGCATTCAATTCGTTTTGTCTTTTAAAACTACATATTCTCCTTGGGGGTGTTTTGGCCCACTGCCCAATCTGTTAATCAGCTGGAGTCTTCTGAACTTCTTTTCCTCTTTCCATGAGAAGTATCTTAATGTGTGTATAATCTAAGCTACTTTTGAAAAGGTTTGACTAGCCTTCCAGATCAACTGAAAAAGGAAATAAAATTGCTCCTAATTATTTATTCTGTGGGAAATGACATCTGAATTATGAGTGGATTTTTCCCCAAATGAAGTGCCTTTATAATAAATAGGCAGTCAAATCAGTCAAGGGTATATGCTGAAGAACAAAAGGGTTAGATCACAATTACCATGCAGAGGGCTGTACTTTGCACAGCAGGGACTCAGAAATAGATTTGAGGATCGTGAACTGCTGCAGTTAAGAAAGCCATGGTGATCTTTGAATGTTCAAGCAAGGAGTCATTTCGCCAAAGAGGGTCAACGCTCCAGGTCTTGCCCTTCTCGGTGTTCCTGTCTGTGCTTAAGAAAAGCTTGAAGAATCAGGAGAAATATGAATTGAGACTATATGAAGAAGATGATGTTTCTTTGGCACTCGTTTTCTTTTAGTGGCTTGTAAGATATTTTGGGAAACCTTTACAGGCAGGTCAAGAGAGAAATATCCCTCCTGTGTGGCCTCCAGTTTCAGGGCTAATAAATAGTATTGGACCAAGTGGGGCTAGCAATAAAACATTACAGAATGTTGTAGGCTTATGCCTGCCAGATAGCCTGCCACACTCTCTCCCATAATGCTCCATTCCTGCCCCTCTTCTTAGCTTTCATTCTGCCATTCCCAAAAGTCAGTTAGCAGTTTGTACTTATGGATAGTCTGAGATCTTATTGGGCTTTTGGGGAAATGGCTCCATTTTCCTGATACTTTATTTCTTTGTATATTTGTGTACATCTGTAATCCTTGGAATTAGGGACTTCAGTGGTTTAGTGGTTAAGATGCTGAACTTGATGACTGGAAGGTCAGCAGGTCAGCAGGTTGTGACCCGAGTGCTGAATGATGGAGTGAGCTTCTTTTTCTGTCCAAGCAGTTTGAAAGCAAGAAATTGCAAGTAGATAAATAGGTATCACTTGTGTGAAGTGAACTCTGGTGTCTAGTCATGCCTGCCACATGTCCACAGAAATGTCTGAAGACGCAGACAGCACTGGCTCTTTGGCTATAAACAGAGATGAGCAATGATCCCTAGAGTCGGATACGAATGGCTTTTGAACAAGGGTGACCTTTACCTTTACCTTTGAATCATTCCTAAATCTGCTGATACCTCTGAAAAATTTTATGTATGAAACTATGCATCAGACTCCACTTGGATAAAGAATGTTCAGCAACAGAGTGACAGATAAAAGGGCTACCTTCATGTAGATAGTTAAAGATGTTCAATCACTATGAGATAACCCACAAGACCAAAGACTTTCTAGATTGTGGTAAGACCAAAGACTTTCTAGATTGTGGTGTAAGAATGAAAAGCATTGGCTATTAGATGAAACTGTACAGAAGGAGTGAAGATGGGGGGAAAGGTAAATAAACTCTAATGAAGCCAAGACAAGTATTTTTACGTCCCTGGGTGCCAACCTGATCATCTGGAACATGTGTCCCAGGTAAAGTGATGGAAACCATCCTAAAAGATAGAATTAATAGGCACATAGAAGAGAAGGCGCTGCTAAAGGAGAGCCAACATGGCTTTTGCAAGGGCAAATCATGCCTCACTAATCTGTTGGAATTTTTTGAGAGTGTCAACAAGCATGTGGATAAGGGGGATCCAGTTGACATTGTTTATCTGGACTTTCAGAAGGCTTTTGACAAGGTCCCACACCAAAGGCTCTTGAATAAACTTACCAGTCATGGAATAAAGGGACAGGTCTTGTCCTGGATCAGCAACTGGCTAAGGGACAGGAAACAGAGGGTAGCACTAAATGGACACTTCTCCAAGTGGAGGGAAGTAAAGAGTGGGGTCCCCCAAGGTTCAGTACTGGGACCCCTGCTTTTCAACCTCTTCATAAATGATCTAGAGGTAGGAGTAAAAAGCAAGGTAGCCAAATTTGCTGACGACACTAAATTATACAGGGTAGTGAAAACTGTGAGAGATTGTGAGGAGCTCCAGAAGGATCTCTCGACACTGGGGGAGTGGGCAAAACAGTGGCAAATGAGTTTCAACATTAGTAAGTGCAGAGTGATGCATGTTGGGGCAAAGAACCCCAATTACATTTATAAACTGATGGGGTCTGAACTCTCTGAGACAAACCAGGAAAGGGACCTTGGTGTCCTGGTGGACAACTCAATGAAGGTGTCTACCCAGTGTGCCTCAGCAGTGAAAAAAGCAAACTCAATGCTAGGGATCATTAGGAAGGGTATAGAAAATAAGTCAGCAAGTGTCATTTTGCCTCTTTATAAATCTATGGTGAGGCCCCATCTGGAATACTGTGTACAGTTCTGGTCGCCATACCTCCAGAAGGATATTATGGAGCTGGAAAAAGTGCAGAGGAGGGCAACCAGAATGATTAGGGGACTGGAACACCTTCCTTACCATCTGAGGCTGCAACGGTTGGGCCTCTTCACTCTTGAACGACGACGTCTAAGAGGTGACCTGATTGAAGTTTATAAAATCATGCACGGTGTGGACAAAGTAGATAAGGAAAAACTGTTTTCCCTATCGCATAATACTAGAACTAGGGGACACTCCATGAAACTTTTGGGTACTAGTTCTCAAACAAATAAGAGAAAGTACTTTTTCACCCAGAGGATTACTGGTCTATGGAACTCCCTGCCAGAAGAAGTGGTGACAGCTGTCAGTCTTGACAGCTTTAAGAAAGGATTAGACAAGTTCATGGAGGAGAAGAGTATCAATGGGTATAATTATGGATACTTAAGGACAACCTCCGGGTTGGAGAGATAGGCAGGATATCTCTCAATATCATTTCCAGAGAATCCTAAGCAGGTGAAGGCATCTCCTTGGGAATACCCTGAAGGAAATGGTGAGCCACTGTGTGAGACAGAATGCTGGACTGGATGGGCTGTGGCCTGTTCCAGCAAGGCTGTTCTTATGTTCTTATGTTCTTATGGAAGCAGGGCCAGGAGTAAGGTTTAGAAAATTCCCAAGATGTTAACCTTTCTTCAGTGCCGTCAGGAATAGTAGGAGCATATTTGTCAAAGATGGAGAATGTGTAGCTATCCAGATATAACTAGACTAGGGTTTCCATGATTCCACACCCGTGGCTGGCTGGGACTGATAGGAGCTGAAGTTCAACAATATTTGGGGGTTCTGTGTTCCTCACGTCTAATGTCAGTACAGTACACAGAAGCTTGCAAGATGTTATAGAAATGGTACATATTGTAATTATTTTCACTGGATACAGTAGCATAGCTAAAAGAAAATGAAATCATTGAGAAATATTTAATATTTACCAAAGCATTTCTTTAAAAAGCTATCTGCTGATCTTTTTGTCTTCATCTGCAGCTTCCTATGGCTTCAGTTGCTTGCCTTGCTTTTTGTTTCTAGATTTATTTCTTGCTTAAACTTTTCATTACAATGGGGAAACACAGTAGGTTATACACAACTTTCTAACTTCTAGCAGAGGTTATTTGAGGTACTTTTAAACTGATATTATTCCCTTGTATACTCTTATAAGGTGATTATTTTCCCCTTTCTGGTTATGTCCAGTATATATAAAATTTTCTTCCTCAGGAGGTTTCATAACTTCCCAGTCATTTACACATATATAGAAAGAGTTAAAGCAGGGGTTCCCAACCTAAGGCCTATGGGCTGGATTCGGCCCATGCATGGTGCCATTTCATTTGGCCCTTCTCCACTCCAAGGGCATTCAAGAAACAAAATGGCTGCCCCTTTGTGACTGTTGGGACAAAATGCCACCCTCATTGTGCAGGCAGGGCAAAATGGCCATCTGGTCCTCAGAACTGACTGAGAGAGAGCGTGATCTGGCCCCAGGCTTAAAAAGGTTGGGAACCCCTGAGTTAAAGCCTTGCCTTGCCATTGTTATTCAGCGATGAGTGCCTGGATTAGTAGACATTTCCATGATGACACTAGCCATTTAGATCATGTCACCCACTGACAAGGAGTACCATGATGTGTGCAGTGCTAAATATATATCTTTGTTTTTTTGCTGCCTCTTACAACTACTTTACAGAGTAATATACCAACCACAATAGGAGCAAACATCTGAGGACAAAGATTTCAGACAGCAACTGGAACAATACAGAATATTTCTTATTTTTATGAAACACTAGCATATTTTGCCCGGCAGTGCCGGGCTTTTTAAAATTGTGTTGGATAGTAAAGGGTTTCATTTTTTTTCTTGAACCAATGGTGTTGGGCTGTTTTAAATGGTGTTGTAAGGTTTTGTGATTTTGTGGCTTCGAGGCACTGCGTCCGCCTGTGGCGGACTTGCGCTCCCAGTGTTTTGTTTTGTTTTTGTTCTTTTTGGGTTTTTTTTTTGGCGTGCTGGCTTCCTCAGTGCTGGGCTCTTTAAATTGGTTTTTGAAGGTTTTGTTTTATGTTTATGCAAATTTTATTTTATTTTAATTTATTTAATTTTATTTAATATTATTTAGTCTAAAATTTAATTTTGGTTTATAAAATGTTTATTTTTACGCATTTTTATTTTTGGTTTTGTTTTTTTGGAGTGAAAAGTGATTTCTGTTTCTTTTGGTATTTTTTGAGATTAGTGTGATTATTTTTGAATGTTTTTATAATTTATTTGAATAATTTTGGAATTAATCTTATTAGTTTTAATATTTTTGAATGTTTTTTCTCTTTTGGCCTCTGGGTGGGGGTGGTGAGCTTTTCTGCCTCTCTACAATTGTTCTCTTCTGTCCTCTGGGTGTCGCTTCCGGTAAGTTTTCTCTTTCTTTTCTCATTTGAGTTCCGGTCCTCATGGATAGAAGACGTCTTTTGGTAAGTTCTCTGGGGGGTTTTTGGGGGGTGGGGGTGGGGGGTGGGATTTTTTGGGGGGTGTCTGTGTGTTTTTTCTTGATTCTCTTTGGCTGTTTTTATGTTTCATTTTTGGATTTTTGTGTGTTTTTGATTGTTTTTGGTTTGTGTTTTTGTGTTTATTTTTTCAGGGGGGGGTGGCTTTCTTTCCTGCATGCCATGCTGGCTGGCCTGTGGGAAGGAAGGGCAATGGCAGGGAGGCTTTCTTTCCCATGGGCCATGCTGGCTGGCCCATGAGAAGGAAGGGCAGCGGCGGTGGGGGGTTTCCTTTTTTCCCCCACGGGCCATACTGGCTGGCCCGTGGGGAAGAAGGGCAGTTGCGGGGGGGGGGGTTACTTGTATTATTTGCATGCCGGCTGGCCCTTCGAACAGAAGGGCAGCGGCGGCAGGGGGGTTTCTTTTTTCCCCACGGGCCATGCTGGCTGGCCCGTGGGGAAGAAGGGCAGTGGCAGGGTGGTGGTTTTTTTTACTTGTATTTTTCACGCGCTGGCTGGCCCTTCGAATGGAAGGGCAGCGGCGGCGGGGGGTTTCTTTTTTTCCCCACGGGCCATGCTGGCTGCCCCGTGGGGAAGAATGGCAGCAGCAGCGGGCTTTTTTTAACTTTTATTTTTCGCACGTCGGCCGCCTCAGCGTTCTGCGCACTGATGGCATGCAGGACGCTGGGGCTTGTAGTTTTGGCTGCGCGTGTTTGCTTACTGCAGCGGTTTTTCCCTTGTGGCTTTTTTTAATTGGCTGCGGCGCGTTTCCGAATGTTCCTTTTGCTGCGCCGCTCAGCCTGATTGACTCTGGCACGGTGCGGCACCAGGAACGTTGGGAATTGAAGTTCCCTTTTTTTGTTTGCGACTGGGGGGCTCCTGCCCCCGGGTCGAAAATTTCAACCCGACAGTTACCTGCGAACCGGGTTCGGGCGAGTGAACGGAGGCCCATTACGGGCTAGTGGGGCCTGGTGCAACATCCTTTGTCACATTCCAAAGGTTAACACACCATTTTATAGGGATAGATTGAGACTACTAATTTTCACTAGATCAATTAACTGAAGTATTGGTTAATCCTTTAATGAGGAAGAGTTTGACTCTTTGCTGTGGCTTTAGAAGAGAAGCCAGCTTGTGTATCCTCGAATAAGCTGTACTGTTCCAAGGCACCCACAGAAAAAAGGAAAGATGATCCATTTCTGAGTACACTTTACCTAGAAAAAACTGAAAAGACTTGCTGTATGTTACATCAATTTGATGGCATATTAGATAAACATTGTAAAACTGTGAGGTGAGGTCTCATTAGGATTTTTGGTTTTAGCTTTTGGTGCCTAATAGTAAAAGCAAAGGGAGCTTAAAACATGGTAAGTTTGGGCCTGATACATTATGGTGCTCATTCTTAGTATGCACATTATTGCCCTTCATTCAACATCTCTTCAAAGAAATTCTTTGACATTGTAAAAATCAGGGATATAATAAATGTTTGCAGGTTTTGGTGTGCCAAAAAGTGGTGTGTGTTTTTTTTTTGGCACACCAAATCCCCATGTAGGAAAAATTGCCCACTACTGTATGGGAGTATCAAGATAGGTATTCTTAATCATCATCACTTTAAAAGTCCATTGTATTTTGCTCAAAAACCACTTTATTTTGTGCAAATGTGTGTATTTTATGTGACATATGATGCACTTAAAGTACAATACTATGTTTTGAGGATTTTGGGGGGATGCTATTCAGAAAAGGTATTTACAAAATAAGCCACAAAATTTATAAGCTTACCTAGCAGAGAGAGAGAGATAAAGTTTTCCAGAGTTTTGTTTTTCTCATCTGTGAAAATGAAATAAGCCAAGGTCTACCTTCCTACTGATTGTGTATTGGCAGGTATAGAAATGCCACAAAATCTGTTAATTAGTTAATAAACAGATGGTTTTTTTAAAAAAAGAAACCTATTTTTTGTCACTTGCTAACCTAGCAGTTCGAAAGCAAGAAATTGCAAGTAGATAAATAGGGACCACTTCGGTGGGAAGGTAACAGCGTTCCGTGCGCTCCGGTGTCTAGTCATGCCTGCCACATGACCACGGAAACGTCTGCAGAAGCAGACAGCGCTGGCTCTTCAGCTTAGAAACAGAGATGAGCACTGCACCCTAGAGTCGGATACGACTGGCTTTCGAGCAAGGAAACCTTTACCTTTACCTTAAATTTGACTTGGGAATGTGATATTAAGTAAATGAAACACAAGGATGGGATTTCTGGATTTTCTAAACTACAAATCCCATAATTCTTTATTCTAGAGAATATGATGTATTTGAGACAAGGAGCTAAATTGTAAGATCTGGAGGCTTAGCTAGATCTAGCTTTATTTAAATGCCCTGTACCTGTCTTGGGTGGTATCTGGGACCCTTGAACAAAGCTTGGACAAAGTAAGCTTCAAAGCCTTATGATTTAGGCATTTCTTCCACGTGCATAACATTGAGGTCTGCAACATGCCAGTAAGGTTGGGAGAACTCCCAAAATGGAGGATTATGGCATTTGTTGTGCAGAAAATCCAGAATTTTCAGATCTATAAAAAGGCAAGGCTGTTGGGAACATTTCTGTTAAAGATAGGGAGACATTAGATTGAGCCAGTGAAATCTTTGAGAGTCACTGGCCTAATAAGCAAAGTAGAAAAGCAAGGTTGCTAATACACCTATTAGATTTCTAATTTAAAATAATAATAATTCACAAGTGAGTCTTAAAGCCCAGCATGACCTATCTTCATTTTCGGCATTGTTGAGCCTGAAGGGTTATGGGGGGAAACATAAAGTCCAACAATCATCCTGGCCAGATGTTGTAATGTGAGTATCTGAGTTTAAAGGAATGACCCCAGATGCATCATGAGTATAGAATTGTGAGCTGTCCAGGAATGCCATTAGGCTGACAGATTGGAAGCTTACAGATTGGTCTAGTACAGAGGTCAGCAAACTTGGCTCTCCAGGTGTTCTTGGACTTCATTTACCAGAAGCCCAAGCCAGTACACCTGCTGATCAGGACTTCTGGAAACTGAAGTCTAAGAACATCCGGAGAGCCAAGTTTGCTGACCCCTAGTCTAGGAGGTTGCTAGAACTAGCATACATGAGGTGGTCAACAGGGTTGTTGCACCAACAGCTTCCTGGCAGTGAATGGGAGGTTTTCCTTAGGCAATAACAAGGACACTTGTTTGTACCTGTATGAACCTGTCTGGGCTTTAAGATGTGTGAGAGGAAACCTCTTTGTTTGCTTACACCAGTGGCAGCTAGACTGGTGAGGGTAAGGGAGAAGTTCCTTTAATGGTGGTCCCCTGCTTATGAACTTCCCTCTCCTAAAAGCTATGGCTGCTTCTATGTCAGGTTTTAAATGAACCCTTTTATATCTTTTGATTTTAGTCAATTCTGAGTTATGAAGTGGGACCTTCTGATCTTAGTCTACTTTTGTTTAAGGAGCATTTTTCATCCATTATGGTGTGCTCATATACCTCTGCATGTTTTTGAAACTGGTAGATTCCATCCCATAACTGCAAGAAATTGCTACGTTCTACTCATGCCTCTATGAAACACCAGCAGGTTCCACCTCCTGTCTTTAGTTTTCTGATTCATGCAGTGGTTTCTGAGATTTATAGCACATCCCTGAGAAGAAGCATCGACACTGGCAGAGGATGGGATCTCAATGCCAACTTCAGTTATATGTACATAAATGTTTCCCACCTGTACCAAAATAATGGATGGTAAGGAATGGAACTGTGATTCTTTCACATCTTTTTTGGAATGAGTGTATTCTGGAATTCCCTGCTTTCTTACCCAAACAACAGGGGTGCAATCCTGGATTTCCCCCTGCACTTGCAGAATATAACTAAAATAAAAAAAATAGTATCTCCCAGGGAAAAAATGCATTACCTTCAAAGCATGTGTTAAAGCAGGGGGCCCCAACTACCGGGCCATGGACACTGGGCCATGGGCTGTCCTGAACTGGGCTGCAGGGATGGGTGGCACTGTGAGACCCAAAGGCAGCCTTCTGCCCTCAATGCCCTCTGCTGTGTCTGCCCAACAAATGGAGTGAGAACACTGGCTTCACACACAGCAGTTAGGCAGGTGGCTGGGCCCCTCCTCCACATAGCTGAACTACGGAGGGGCTCTGCCCACCCCACCTGTGTACAGTGCCCAAGTCAAACGGTATGGCTGGCAGGTGGCTGGGCCCCTCTCCTTGTTTTTGAGATACAATGAGGCTCCTCCCCCTGCATTTGCATAGTGAGGTATTACACTGCCCATACTCAAGCTGTGGCTGACAGACAAGAGAGATCACCCCCACTTACCGGTCCATGGAATTTTTTTTTAGCATGAAAATGGTCCGTTGTACAAAAAAGGTTGCAGATCCCTGTGTTAAAGCATTCCTTTGAGTTTAGATAGATTTACTCCCTGGGACATGCAGTTAGGATTGCAATAGTTAATATAATAATGAATTTATTAAAAATGGAAATGAAGTAGAAAATATGTGTTTGCAAGTGTACACAAGAAATAATATGAAAGCCAGCCAGACAAAAAGGCAAGCCATTCCTATTGCTCAGATAACACCATATGTGCTAGTAAAATCCAGCAATAAAATGTCCATTATGTAGATCTCTATTATGCCAAGTTTTAAAGATTTGTTTTTCTTTAAAACATCACAGATTAGGGAAATAGGGATATTTTCCACTGCCTTATTCTTTCTGGTGTTCTTTTGCTTCCATATCTATTCATTCTGAAGAACCAATTAATGTTTGCACAAAACCCAAGAATGCTCAAATTATCTCTATATGAGGGTTCTTTAAAGTTTTTTAAACTGTGATAAGAATAAAATAAATGTATAGGGATAACAGCTGCTATCTCCTAACCCAAGAGAAGAAACTGAGCAAATGTGAATGGATTTTCAAGAATTAAACAACTTTTCAACATAAATATCACTATTGCTGTTTGTAGTTGTTTTACCTGCTGTTTTAATACTTTTCATTTGGCTTTTAGATGCTTGCAGAGATAAACTTGAACATGTGCTGGCAGTTTCTAATTAATTGCCCAATGCAAACATGAAAATGTAGAACCAGAATGGAACAAAAAGCATCAAAACCAGTCACCATGTGCAGAAGAAGTAAAACAACAGCAATAAAAGCAAGTGGCACAGAAGCAGTTGTAAAATTAATCCAGTTAGAGAGAGAGGCTGGAAATATGACACCTTTTGTCTAGTGCCTGGCAGAAACCAGCAAAGGTGCCAGGATCAGAGCCTAAGGAGTTGCTTTTAAGATCATTTAAGTAGAAACAGAGGTGGGACTGTGGTGGCTTGAAGCTGAACTTGATGACTAGAAGGTCAGCAGGTCAGCTGTCCGAGACCCGAGTGCAGCATGACGGAGTGAGCTCCTGTCTCTGTCCCAGTTCCTGGCAACCTAGCAGTTCAAAAGCAAGACATTGCAAGTGGATAAATATGTACCACTGCAGTGAGAAGGTAACAGCATTCCGTGCAATCTGGTATCTAGTCGTGCATGCCACATGTCCACGGGAATGTCTGCAGATGCAGACAGTGCTGGCTCTGCTATAAACAGTGGTGAGCACTGAACCCTAGCATTGGATATGATGGCTTTTTGAGCAAGGGCAACCTTTGCCTAAGTTGTTTTGTTGTTCAGTTGCATAGTCAAGTCTGACCCTTTGTGACCCCATGGACCACTGCATGCTAAGCACCCCTATCTTCCACCATCCTCTGTAGCCCGCTCAGCTCTGTGCCCAATGCATCAACAATGCCATCTAGCCATCTCATCCTCTGCCACCCCCTTTTCCTTTTGCCTTCGATCTTTCCCAGCATCAAGTCCTTCTCGAGTGAGTCCTCTCTTCTAACTTGATGGCCAAAGTACTTTAGCTTCATCTTCTATATTTGTCCTTCCAAGGAGCAGTCAGGGTTAATTTCCTTCAGGATCGACTTATTTGATATCTTTGCTGTCCAGGGTACTCTCAAAAGTCTCCTCCAGCACCACATTTCAAAGGCATCTATTCTTCTGTGCTCAGCCTTCCTTATGGTCCAGTTTTCAAAACCATGCATTACTACTGGGAATACCATTGCTTTGACTATGCAGAGTTTTGTTGGCAGGGTGATGCCTCTATTTTTTATTATGTTCCCTAGGTTTCTCATAGCTTGCCTCTCAAAAATTAATCATCTTTTTATTTCATGGCTGCAGTCACCATCTGCAGTGATCTTAGATCCTAAGAAGGTAAAGTCTGTCACTGCTTCAATTTCTTCCCCTTTCACTTTCAAATATTATTTTCCCCTGCTTTTTGATAAACAAAGCAACTGAAACCACATTCTTTTCACTGCAGAGGTAGGGAGGTCTGTCAGTTTCATTTTCATATTTATATTGATATATTAGATGGCTATCCAGTGGGATGTAGCGGGTATCAGACTAAAACTCAGAAGACTTGAATTCAAATCCATGCTCAGTTCACTGGAGGTGCAAAACTGGTAAAACCACTCCTTAAATACTTCTTTTATCTTGAAAACCTTATTAGGTCCACTATAAATGAGTTCCAACTTGGTGGCATATAACAACAATAACATTAATATTTATATGATCTTTGTGTATATATACAGCACTATATTGTATTATAAAACAATACAGATATGCATTACAATGTGGTGGGATACAAAATCTCCACACACTTGGTGTGGTTTGACGGAGGACCACTGACATTTCAATCATTGTTCTGCATCTGCCACCAAATGTAAACACTGCCTTAAGGAAGTTCACCACTGAAGTTTAGGTAATGAATCTATGTAGTCATGGGTGTAACTAGCAGGATTTTGATGGGGAAACATGTCTCCGATTGTCTGTGTATCTTTGTATATTGAGTAGAAATTGCCGGATCAGGTTCCCCCCCCCCCAGTTTCTGTATCTTTCATTTGTGGGGGTTTTGTTGTTGCATAAGCCTGTTCTATCTCCCTTTTTCATTAGTCACTGATTTAGAACAAAACAAAACATCTGCCTTGAAATTTGCATTTAAATAGGTATTTAAATAGTATTTTTATTTGAACATATTTTATCACAAAGTGCACCTTTTAAACACATTCCTTTAAAAGTATGCATTTCAAAATACACTTAGTATTAAATGGTTCATTTAAATACACATTTTGGCAATTTTTTGAGCCAATTACTTCATTGAAAACGCTGGAGAAGAGGCAAGGCTAGATGAAAGAATGATTCTTACATGTGAAGCATATAATTCAGGCATTCACAACCCCTGGCCTGTGAGCCTAATCCATTTTGTGCATCTCATTAATCCAGCCCATGGGGACCACTCGGGCACCTCTAGACCAACCTCCTCACCCTTGGAAGTCAAAATGCATCACTTACCACTGCGGCAGTGATCGTGGTGGTGGAATCATGTCAGTTTTACAGCTTCATGCACAGTCTCTGCTGCTTCCCACAACAGCGGGAGGTTTTGGGGAGCAATATCATTCTGTTTTGGAATTTTTACACTGCTCCTCCATGGCGCTTCAGCAGGGAAGCATACCGGTTGGCGACTTCTGGTGCCAGGCTGAGCTTAGGTCAGCACCTGGGGTCACATCACAGAACCAGGAAGTCGCAAACCAGTGTGCTTTCCCTGCTGAAGTGCTGTAGGAAAAGCAGTGCTGAATTACGGGAAATCCCAGCCAATATGGGATACTTGACAGGTATGTGGAGGAGGGGGGGAATTCCCAAACAGAGTAACATTGCTCCCCAAAGTCTTCTGCTGCTGTGGAAAGCAGTGGAGATCGTGCATGAAGTCATAAAACTGATGTGATCGCCGCTGCCACTGTTGCTGCTGAAAATGTAAGCACTGCGAACAAACACAACTCCGGCCCCCACAGCTGTATGTTGGGGGAGTGTCTGGCCATGGTGGGAAAACATTGCGAACCCTTGATATAGTTTAATCTGATCCTCTGACTGATTTTTTCTGTAAACATAGGGTCTTCCTTTTCAGAAAGGCATCTGAATTTTCTGGAAAAACTGCAGTGCTAGAATAATTCAGTTCCTTCATGACATCATTGATTTCCTGTTCTCATAGTTTCACACATATGATCCTACCAGCTTATGGAAAACCACATTGGCTACCTTGTTATATTTTTCTGCAATATCGGCAAAAATCCTGTTGTCTAAATTACACCAGTGAAAGGAAGATGATTTCACTAGAAGGGAGAGATTGCCAGCAAATTGAAGTTTTCTGGTTTCAGTCCTTAGGCTTGCATGGCTTGTGTGCAGCCAGACTCATTCCTCATAAATTATGTGAACCCTGGAATACAAATAGGAAGGCTTAGTTATCTTCGGAGGCAAGCTATGAGAAACCTGGGAAACATAGTCAAAAGTAGAGACATCACCTTGCAAACAAACATTTGCATAGTCAAGGCAATGGTACTTCTGGTGGTAATGTATGGTTGTGAGAGCTGGACCATAAGAAAAGCTGAGCATAGAGGAATAATGCCTTTGAAATGTGGTGTTGGAGGAGAGTTTTGAGAGTATCCTGGACAGTGAGGAGAACAAATAGGTTGATCTTAGAAGAAATCAACCCTGACTGCTCCTTAGAAAGTCAAATAGTAAAGATGAAGCTAAAGTACTTTGGACATCAAGTGAGAAGAGAGGATTCACTTGAGAAAGCCTTTATTCTGGGAAAAGTGGGGGGCAAAAGAAGAAGGGGTGGCCAAAAATGAGATGGGCACAAAGCTGGGCAGGTTGAGAAGGATGGTGGCGGACAGAGGTGCCTGTCGGGCAATGGTCCATGGGGTCGCAAAGGGTCGGAATCGACTGTGTGACTGAACAACAACAAAAAAGTTACCAGTAATCTCCACTGGTAGCAGACAATTGCCTCCAGTTAAAGAGTAGCTTAATTGTTTAGGTATCTGGGTGAGGAGCCAGAGGTTGTGTGTTTGAAGTCCCCCCTGAGAGAAGATCCAACATGTGTAGCCATGGGCAAGCCACACAATCCCAGGGATACCCCCAGAAGAAGGAAATAATAAACCACTTCTGAGTATTCTTTACCTAGAAAGCCCTGGAAAGGGTTGTCAGAAATCAGAATTGATTTGGCAACACACAATATTTATTATTATTGAAGAATTCCTGCTTTGATATTAATGGTTATATAATGTGTGCACAATGAGATTGATTGCATGGGAGTCATGCTAGCTTCAGTATTGAAGCAGAAGCTCTTTAATTAGCAGGTATCTGGTGTTACAAGTGACCTCTCCCTTATGTTATTGTACTTTCTGTAATGGAATTTTGGCAAGTTACTTTTTTCACTGCTGTGAATAGTATTTTTATAAATGTTTTGTTCCTTGGAGAAACTCATACAGTAGAGTAATGATCAGTTTGGGTTGTCTCATCATGATGAGACACCTCAACATGAGATCTCTGAGCTTTGTGAGATTCCTCATGTTCAGATGAGAGCAAGACAAGATTTATCCAATTTGTGCAAAATATCTCCATGACAATCAGTACAAAATCGGCATCCTTTTACATTAGAAAGCAAAACAAGCCTGACTGTTAGGTAAAGGTTTCCCTTGCTCAAAAACCAGTCGTATCCGACTCTAGGGTTCAGTGTTCATCTCTGTTTCAAAGCCGAAGAGCCAGTGCTGTCTGCTTTTGCAGACATTTCTGCGGTCATATGGCAGGCATAACTAGACGCCAGAGCACATGGAACGCTGTTTCCTTCCCACCGAAGTGGTCCCTATTTATCTACTTGCAATTTCTTGCTTTAGAACTGCTAGGTTGGCTGTTAAAAATATACAAATAATCAAGCTGATTCTTTTTATATGTAAAGATCCAATGTAGCTATTGTACTTTTGCACAATTTGTATAAATTAGACCATTTCTGCAAGTTAGACAGTATTTGTAGAAATTATTAAACCAACAGTTCCAGAAAATGTTTCCACATAATTTGCAATTTATCTTCCTTACCTGTAAGTATAAAACAAATAAGAATTTACTTCCCTATTCTACAGCTGGAAAGTTTTAAATGTTCTTTTTTTTGGGGGGGCAGGGGGTTGAAACCAGAAGAATGGAGAAGGCACTTGAGGTCAATTGTCTCCATACCTTTGGCAATGGTTTGGTTGAGAAAGAGAGAGAGAAGGAGAAAGAGAGAGAGGGGAAAAGAAGATAAGTTTGTAATAGTTGATTCTGCGTTTAACTACAGCTCTTCCACCTAAATAGACAAGGGTAGCATGAGTGGGAAATACCCTTGTCCAAAACTCTGAAGTCCTACTGCCAATCAGAGTAGCTGAAGTTGGATTAAGTAGACCAAAACCCTGCTACAGACCTTGGAAGAGTTACTTATGTCTCAAAATCTCCGTGCCAGCATGGCTTTTGGCCCTATTCATTTGAGATCCATCAAACTATGCACACTAAAGCTACTTTTCCAAGCTCTATTCTAATGCAATGTCAAGTAGCATTCATGTGTTTGGGGAACATTATTTTCTGGGTTTCTTTCTTCTTTTTTAAACAAGCTAGCTGCAGTAGACTCAGGATAACACATTTTGATTTCAGTATGCCTAATGCCCTTGAGGTTGAGTGCCATTTAACATAATGAAACTTACTCCGGAATAGACATGTTCAGTATTGTGCTATTTGTGATAAGAATTAATGAAAGACTATGAAGTCAAGACATATCTTTGACCATACAGTTGTACCAGCAGGGCAAGAGTAAAGCATGTTCTATAATCAATGAAATGAAAGAATAGCTCATCATAGCAACAGCATTCTGCATTAATGTACAACACTGGGTGGGTGTATTCATGAAGGATCCTGACATTGTAACTCAACAATCTCCTGGGCCACATGCACTGCACAATATTTATACCATTTTTCATCAATCAAGCTGCTCGGTAGGTTTATTTTGACAACAGTAAAGAGCTGGCTGAATTAGGAAAAACATTCAGTTCAGTTTCATTCACTTCTGTCCAGTACATCAGTCACCATCAAAGGTGTTGTGTTAACCAGTAAACCTTACATAATATTGGCCTACAAGCAGAGCCAGGCAAAGTTACCTTTTGAAAAGAAATATACCTTCTAAAATCCCAAAGAAATGTACAATTGTAGTATAAAAATAACATTCTCAAATTCTGCCTCTAAGGCTGTTTTTTGTTAAGACAGCAAAGAAGGAGGGAAGAAAATTACTTGTACAACTTTAAAGCTGTACTTTATGCAGGAGCAGTTCAGAGCTACCAACTAAGTGTGACATCACTGGGGAATACATCAAAGAGCTGTCAGTTCCAGAACTACAAGCTGTCACTCATTTTTAGAGACATGCAGAACTCCTATGAGAAATTTCACAGGTTTTGTTTCTAACGTTTTCAGAAGTTTCATCTATATATCTGCCTTGAAGTTTATGGGAGAGAATTGCCATCAGTTTAAAGATGTACAGACCCATGAGGTAGCTTGTGAGCTGAGTGAGTGGTTATCTCCATTTCCCACACCCCAATTTTTAAGGTAAACCCATACAGTTTGGGTGTTGGTGGGTTTACCTAACCCCAATGTACTTCCTTCAGTAACTTTTTGCTTTATGGGTGTTTTTCTATGAAAAAGTGTAGCAAGGAGACTGCATTTTGAATTTTGCTAACATAGCAAGCTGCCCTATACAAAATGTTCCCTTTTTTGAGTACAAATAGCAGACTCTTAAGAGTCTTGCTCAGAAACATTCTTCTGTAAGAAACTTTTTTCTATACAGTGTTTGTGGTACCAAATTAGGTTTGCTTCCTTCTTTTTTGAAACAATTTTGTTATTATCAGAGCAACACAGCAGGGAAATACAGTGTGGTCTTCCTGATGCTGGGAGCAGCTGTTGCTATTGAATGTAGCTGGTTTAAATGGGTGTGAATTTTGTTTAGTTTGGAAAATAACTTGCCAGTAGTTGTGAGTTTTTTCTTAAATACAAATGTTTCAGCCCTGTATTATTTCCTTGTTGTTGTTGTTCAGTCGCACAGTCGATTCCGACCCTTTGCGACCCTATGGACCATCATTCTCCAGGCACCTCTGTCCTCCACCACCCCCCTCAGTCCTCCCAGTTCTGTGCCCATTGTGTCTACAATACCATCTATCCATCTCATCCTTGGCCTCCCCCTTCTTCTTTTGCCCTCCACCTTTCCCAACATCATGGCCTTGAGCAGAGACAAAGAAAGAGATTTTTCCCACATGAGATTCATCCATTCATTCATCCAATACAAACAAACAAACATGGACCAAAATATTTTTGAAATAGAGATAAAAAGTTGACACCCTCTGTAATTGGGTAAACATACTCTAGGGTAGTGTTTTCCAATTTTTGATTTTTAGACTTCAATTCCCAGAAGCCCAAGTCAATTCCCTAAAGCAAACAAACATGTTCCCCTCTCCCTGGGAGACAACACTATAACCAAAATCCAGGTGGATTTCCATATCCAGTACCATTTAAATTATGGCCTTGTTTCCTCCTTTTCCCACTGTAGCCTTCCAAGAAAACAAAATCTTGTTTCAGGATGTTTTTGAGCTATTTGGAAAATGTTTTAGGATTAATAGGGACATGCAAGAGGAAAACTGGAATGCCAATTCTAGAGGAAGTACATGATTGAATTCTGGTTCAGTGGAGGTAAAAGAACTAGTGAATAATGTTTTGCTGTAGTTGGAGGTTTAAACAACTAAAACAAAAACCTCACCAAAAAACAAAATAAATCATTTTGCATGAGGTTCAGCACTTTAGTTTAATTTTGATTTTACAAGAAACTGACCTGATTTGCATCTCTCAAACTAATGGGTAGATTGGTAAACATTTATCATCCTCATTTGCATTTCTGCAGTTTGCAGTACACTTTTTAGCTTTAAAATATATCATTATATTTATGTATTAATGCATATTTTATGGTAAAATATGGATTAAAATACGCATTTTATAATAAAATAAGCACACAGTAGGCATTTTACAGGGAAATGTGTATACAATGCATATCATTTTTCATACAGATTTCTTTCTCCCTAAAATAAATGCACCTTAATGTGGAATCACAATGGAACAGAACATATTGATGAACTCACATTCAGAACTGACGCTAACTAAAAACAGACCGATCCATCTGTTCCTAAATAGTTTCATGATCTATTGGCATATTTTGCTGGAAAACCCCACACAAGTGTTAAGCAGATTCATAAAGAGTTTTACACCTAGTTTGTATCCAGTTGGCATCATATGATGGAATAACATCGTTTGTGCAACTTCCTTAGGAACTGCCACCCATGGAATGAATGTCAGACAAGCTTGGATCTAGCAAAGCACACAACACCTTCTGTTCAGCATGTGTGAATGCTGGTAAACAGCAAGATTAGAGCATTTGCCTTTCCTTTTTCTTTATCTGGCAAGTCAGCAGTTGATATGGGGATAGGATCTGCTTGTGCTGAGAATCTGGTAGAGAACAAAAATAGGTTTCAGGTTTAGCCTCTGGATCTCTATGGCATCCTTGGCTAATTCTGACTAAATCAGAATCAAATCAGCCATGAGGTAAAATATACTTCAGGGTGTGAGACAAATTATGGCAAATATAGTTATACTTTCTGAACAAGAAAGTAAAATTCAGACAAATCTGAAATCTGTGGAAGTCTACCTGGCTAGATGGATTTTATTTTTCCAAAATGATATGTCTGTCTTTCTGTCTCACAATGGTCCTGGGGGCAGAACTCTGACACAATTTGAAATGACCGCATCACCTTCTAGTCCAGTGTTTCCCAACCTTTGGTTTTTAGACTTCAATTCCCAGAAGCCTAAGTCAAATCCCCACAGCACTGATCAGCCAATGTACTGACATAGGCTTCTAGAAACTGAAGTCCCCCAATGGGGCATGTGCCCCACCTTGTGAACCACTGTTCTAGATCCTAAATTAAATTTCTGCAGATCTTGAGATGAGAAAGGTAGTTTTTTTATATTTGAATTAGAGTTCAAACCTTCTGGGACTAATAATCCAAACCACACAAACATTTCTCCTTTCTCTGCAGATCTTCCTCCCCATTCAATTTTAGGACTGTAGTCAGGCAGGCATCAAATCAACCTGCTCACACATAAATTCCCTCTCTTTTGTTTTGCCTAGTGAACAGATCTCAAAAGCTTCTACCTTTTATGACTTCAAAAGTGCTGATGTTTGAAATGTATTAACATTAACATGGCGTTTGGAACTTTCAGTTTTTATGCCCTGTCTTCTGTGTCTGTGTCACAGCAAGACTATGTTCTAGGTTTGAATGGTGGTATCATGCTCCAAACTACTATTGAACTAGCTATGTAATCCCTAGAGGCAAGGATGAAGTTATGAAGGGTGAGATAATTTGAGAATCTCTTGATAAGGGAAGAGAATAGCAATAGCAATTACACTTATATACCTTCCCATAGCGCTTAGTGCACTCTCTGGGTGGTTCATAAGTTAATTAGCATTTTGACCCCAACATGCTGGGTCCTTATTTTACCGACCCCAGAAGGATGAAAGACTGAGTCAACCTTGAGTCCTCGTCAGGCCTGAACTTGCAATGTTCTGGTTACAGTATAGCAATTTAACCACTGCACCACCAGGGCACCAGAGAATAAGAATGAGAGCATTTTTTGTGCAAATCAAGGAAAATTGCACAAAGAAGGTTTAATGTGAATAATGTGATCTCATAAAAATTCAATGGTTGGTTTCATTGTACAAATTTTATTAGGCTTAGGACCATCAAAGCATTTGTCTGAATCTTTTGAAACAATCAGCCAGTTGTTCTGTACTTGTTCTCATGCATGTGTTTCTTCTAAAAAGACAGAATTTTCACTAATTATAAAGAACTTAATTACTAAAGGCAGTATTTCTCCTCTTTTCTGAAGGTTGGGGAATTTGAACTTGAATCATAGAACTGAATTGCTGGCAGGGATCCAAGGGTCATTGAATTTGACCCCTTGACAGCAGGAAATCCACAGCTTAAATGTTTCTGACAGGTAGTCATCTAACGTCTGTTTAAACATTTTCAGTGAATGAGTGTCAACAACCCTCTGAGGCAGCTCTGAAGCAACACAAAATGACCTTTCTTGTCATTTACATCTATTACTCTAGGCCCAATCCTCTGAAACCACAAGAAAACATATTATTCCATCTTCCGTTGGATGGCCTTTCATTTGAAGATAACTATCATGCCAGGGGAAACATACTCAGTTTCCTGAACCACTCCTCATAAGGCTTGATTTCTAAACTGTATATCATCCTGGTTCCTTTTCTCTGGGCAAGTTCCAGCTTGTCAATATTCTTCTTAAACCGCATGGATCTGAACTGGGCATAGAATTTCAGCAGAGGTAGGACTAAAATAGAATAATATGATAGCATTATTTTATTTGACCCAGACACTAGATTTCTGTTGGTGTAACCTAATTTTGCATTGGCTTTTCCCATCACTGTGTCACCCTGTTGACTCATACGTACCTGCAGTCTACTAAGATCCCTAGATCTTTTGAAGTTGCTTTTCAATGTGTTCCATTGCCTGGGGAAGCGTATCTTGTGTTCGGCCCGGGCTTTGGTCCATGAGGCAAGATGTTCTGTATTGCATTGTATGGGGTGATGAATTCTTTGTATACAGTACTGTATTTCTGGGGATCTTACTGTTACTATGATATTGATTGTATTGATTAGACTGTACTGTACTGTATTTATTTATTTTGTATGATATATTGCTATTGCTGCTGCTGCTTGTTCAAATTTTATATTGCTGTATTTTATTTTATTGTGTACTTTATTGTTGTGAACCACCTTGAGTTGCCTGCAGGGTATGTAAGGCGGTATAGAAATAAACATCTATCTATCTATCCATGAAACTGAAACAGTCTAAGTCAGTAAGATTAAATAATATAATGATTATTGGTTGATATTGGCTGGTATTTTTGTTTTTGTTCAGTCGCACAGTCGATTCCGACCCTTTGCGACCCCATGGACCATCTTTCTCCAGGCACCCCTGTCCTCCACCATCCCCCTCAGTCCTCCCAGTTCTGTGCCCGTTGTGTCTATAATACCATCTATCCATCTCATCCTTGGCCTCCCCCTTCTTCTTTTGCCCTCCACCTTTCCCAACATCACGGCCTTCTCAAGTGAATCCTCCCTTCTCATTTGATGCCCAAAGTACTTTAGCCTCATCTTTACTATTTGACCTTCCAATGAGCAGTCAGTGTTGATTTCTTCTAAGATTGACCTATTTGTTCTCCTCGCTGTCCAAGGTACCCTCAAAACTCTCCTCCAACACCACATTTCAAAGGCATCTATTCTTCTGCGTTCAGCTTTCCTAATTGTCCAGCTCTCACATCCGTACATTACCACTGGGAATACCATTGCTTTGACTATTCTAATTTTTGTTTTCAAGGTGATGTCTCTGCTTTTCACCATGTTCCCCAGGTTTTTCATGGCTTGTCTCCCTAGAATCAGCCGCCTCTTTATTTCATGGCTGCACTCCCCATCTGCAGTGATCTTAGATCCTAAGAAAGTAAAATCTGTCACTGCTTCTACTTCTTCCCCGTCTATTTTCCAGGAACTGATCGGGCCTGTTGCCATTATCTTGGTTTTCTTGATATTGAGTCTCAAGCCAGCTTTTGCACTCTCTTCCTTCAAACCGATCAAGAGATTCTTTAGGTCTTCCTCATTTTCTGCCATTAGGGTGGTGTCGTCTGCATATCTCAGATTGTTGATGTTTCTCCCAGCAATTTTGATCCCATATTGTGATTCCTCCATCCCTGCATTGCGCATTATGTGCTCTGTGTATAAGTTGAATAAGCAGGGTGACAGAATGCAGCCTTGTCTTACTCCTTTTCCTATTCCAAACCACTCTGTCATTCCGTGTTCTGTCCTAACTGTTGCTTCTTGGTTCATGTACAGATTTCTCAGGAGGCATATGAGGTGCTCTGGTATTCCCATCTCTTTAATCACTTGCCACATCTTGTTGTGATCCACACAATCAAATGCCTTAGTGTAGTCAATAAAGCAAAAGTAAACTTGTTTCTGGTATTCCTTTGTTTTCTCCATGATCCAACGTATGTTGGCAATGTGGTCTCTAGTCCCCCTGCCTCTTCTGAAACCAGCCTGCACCTCTGGTAATTCTCTTTCCACATGCTGCTGAAGTCTATCCTGTATTATCTTGAGCATCACCTTGCTAGCGTGTGGGATGAGCGCAATTGTTCGATAATTTGAACATTCTTTGGCATTGCCCTTTTTTGGGATTGGAACATATACTGATCTTTTCCAGTCCTGTGGCCACTGTTTTGTTTTCCAAATCTGCTGGCATATTGAATGCAGTAATTTGATGCCATCATCTTTTAGAGCTTTGAAAAATTCAACTGGGATACCATCATCTCCACTAGCTTTGTTGTTTGCAGTGCTCTTTAGGGCCTTTCTGACTTCACTCTCCAGGATGTCTGGCTCAGGTTCAATTTCTCCATCATTGTGACTATCAGGAGTGTTGAGTTCCTTTTTGTAGAGTTCCTCTGTGTACTCTTTCCATCTTTTCTTAATCTCTTCTGCATCAGCTAGCTCCTTTCCGTCTTTGTCCCTTATCATGGTCATTTTTGCTTTAAATGTTCCCTTGATTTCCCGGATTTTTTTGAAAAGATCTCTGGTTCTGCCTCTTTTGTTGTTTTCTTCCATTTCTTTGCACTGTTCTTTTAGATAGTTTTCCTTATCTCTCCTTGCTTTTCTTTGAAATTCTGTGTTCAAATGATTGTATTTTTTCCTTTCTCCTTTGACTTTTGCGTTCCTTCTTTCCTCTGCTATTTTAAGAGCCTCATCAGACAACCACTTTGCTTTCTTACTCTTCTTTTCTTTTGGTATGGTTTTCTTTGCTGCTTCCTGCATGATGTCCCTTATCTCTGTCCATAATTCTTCTGGCACTCTATCTATTGAGTCTAAGCCATTGAATCTGTTCATCACCTCCACCGTATATTCTTTAGGGATGCTGTCTAGATGATATCTGTCTGGTCTCTTTGCTTTCCCTATTTTCTTTAGTCTAAGCCTGAATTTTGCAATCAGTAGGTTGTGATCTGAGCCACAATCTGCTCCAGGTCTTGTTTTTGCTGACTGTATGGATGTTCTCCATCTTTGGCTGCAGAGTATGTAGTCAATCTGGTTTCGGTGTTGGCCATCTGGTGATGTCCATGTGTAAAGTCGCCTCTTGTGTTGCTGGAAGAGGGTGTTTGCTATGACCAGTGCGTTCTCTTGGCAGAACTCTATCAATCTTTGCCCTGCTTCATTCTGTGTTCCAAGGCCAAATTTGCCTGTTATTCCCTCCACTTTTTGATTTCCTACTTTGGCATTCCAGTCTCCTAGAATAATTTGAACATCATTTCTTGGTGTTTGTTCTATGAGGTGTTGTAAGTCCTCATAGAACTGGTCCACTGTGGCTTCATCTGCACCCGTGGTTGGTGCGTATATTTGGATCACAGTAACATTGAAGGGTTTGCCCTGAATTCTTACTGACATCATTCTGTCATTTTTGAGGTTGTATCCCATTACTGCTCTTCTCACTCTTTTATTGACAATTATGGCTACTCCATGTCTTCTAAGGTTTTCTTGTCCACAGTAGTAGATGTGATGGTTTCCAGAGCTGAATTCGCCCATCCCTGTCCATTTGAGCTCACTGATTCCCAAGATGTCAATGTTTATTCTTTCCATCTCATTTTTTACCACTTCTAGTTTACCTTGGTTCATTGATCTCACATTCCATGTCCCTATGCAGTATTGCTCCTTACAACATTGCATTCCTCCTCCCTCCTTCCTGTCCCTCCCCTTTCTCCCCTCTGAGGTGTTAAGCATCCTGTATCACCTAGCCTGCCCTTTTGTTTTGCCTTTTGTTTTGGTCCATAGGGTTCTCTTGGCAAGATTTATGGCGTGGTTGCCGGTGTCTGCGCCATTTTTCTCTCCTCATACATTTTATCACAGTTTTTAAAGTTTAAAACAGTTTAAACAACATATTATCATGCATATTATCACACTCTAAAACACAGTCTCTATGTTAATTGCTATATTAAGTCAGTATGAAGTCTCTATGTCAGTCGCTATGTTAATTCAGCTACATTACATTCGGCTGGTATTACAGTAAGCCTATACAGGCAGATGGACTGGCTGTGAAGGCACACCTTGTTAATATCCTCAAGGCTGTGACAGTCCATTGCAGTCCCGGTGTTAAATCCTGCATGCCTCATTTCATGTGTGCCACAGGAGATGACTCTGTGATCTTCATGGCAAGCTGGGATCCACCTCAAACAAATTCACACCAATGGCATTTTTCTTATTTGAGACACACCCATCAACTGTGGAAATGATTTCCAGGGAAAAATGTATACTCGAATACGAGTAGCAGCTGCTGCTGATGAAGCAGGCATTACATCTGAAAGCATATAGGACTGAAAGGGTGGTATGGATGATATGGAAATTGAGAAGCCCCAATCCTATGTCCCTGTGCAGTCATACATAGTTAAACTTGAAGTTCTGCATGTGATTACTTGGTGCAGTAGAATGCACTCACTGCATTTTCTTCATTTGCAGCCCTAATATGAAAAGGCTGCAGATAATGTGAGGCTCATAAGCATGAATGAATGGATGCACTTACACACAGCTGGACATGCAAAATTCTGTATGGTTTCCATTTTGAGGTGGGACACATGGATGGAGTTGACATGGGAATCCTCAGTGGTGGGCATCAGCAGGTTCGCACCAGTTTGCCAGTATTGGTAGCAGAATTTCTGGCTGGCCCCACCCATCCAAGTTTTGAAATAAAATAGTACTACTTTGGGTGCAACACAGGGCTTTCCCCCTGGCCATGCCCACCATACCACTCCCACAGAGTAGGTAGTAAAAAAAATTGGGAGCCCACCATCCTCATCCTGAATAGCCACTGAGACTGCCATGCTTTCATGCATAAAGACTTTTACCATAAAGATATGCCTAGGCCATTTTTGTACTTCAGGGGACAATATTCAATATGTTTCTCTGCTCTAGCTCATACACTTCCAAATGATAGTGTGCAACACTTTGCATATTTTGTGGCAGCATCAAGCTGAAGGAAACTAGAACAATCCTCCATGTTCCCACTGGGATTTGCTGAAGCTCTTCAAATGTTTCCCAATTAGCAAAATTATGTCATTGTCACTGTGAAGAAAAATATATATCAAGATATACTTTTTCCACAGAGCCTTATCAATTACTTATACATCATCTATTAGATGCCATCACCTACAATAATTCACATTGATAGTTTCTTCAAAATGAGTCTAAAGTGGAAAGCTTGTTTCTCAAAGATGAAAGAAACTACAATGTGACTTCCCCCTTTGGCTTTGATGTTTAACTGCCCAAGGAATATCTGTGTGGTATTCTCAGCTTTCTCTTTGGGTGTCCTTTCTCCTTTCCTTCTCAAAGCTTTTCTGTCCTTCAGGTGGTTGCCTCATTGTGACTCATGGGTCTCTCTAATCAGAGAGGCAAGAAGTAGCTAATGGCCCCCTACCTCATTGAATATGGGGCTTATTCTACAAAGCCTCCAGTGATTCTTACTAGTGCTAATGAGATTTTTCATGGAGGCTGAGAAAGATCATTAAAATCCATTTTTGCAAACCCAACATTAGCTTCTGTATAGTTAACTGAAATGCATCCTCATGTCTCATTGTTCAATAATGCCAGAGAGATGATGAGCTACCCCTGTTTTCAAATGCCATTTGGATTTTGGAATAGATCCTGCTGATGTCCTCTTAAAACACTAAACCTACTGGGATTTCTATGAACTTGTACATATTCATGATGACCTCCTCAAGTTACATGGGGTAAGTACCTCTCCCAACCCACCCTAGTACAGGGTTTGCAAAGTTACTTTTAAAAAATAATTAGTTACAGGTAAAGTTCATGACCCTCAATAGTTATCATAGTTACAGTCACAGCCCCCCACCCCCCACCCCCCCAAAAAAGGAAAAAGAAAACAACAACAGTCTGGCCAGGTTATCCTGATATGTTAACAGAGTAGTAGACCATACTGCCAGTGACTCAACACCGAGTGTCAGGTGGTGGTTAACTAACCTGACAACCCTGAGGACTAAGGGCCTTGGATGACAAAGTCCATAGAGAAGGGTGATGGTCCCCAAGTGAATTAAATCTCACTTGAATCCATCTTGATGGAAGGCAGCAGCTTCATCAATACTGATCTGGGGCTGAGGAGAGCTTTGCGTGCCAAAAGGGCTCAGGACCAGAAAGTGACTCGTGGAACTGGATCAGTGGTAAGGATGTAATAATAATAATAATAATAATAATAATAATAATAATAATAATAATAATAATAATAATAATAATAATAATAATAATAATAATAATAATAATAATAATAATAATAATAATAATAATAATAATAATAATAATAATAATAAGAAGAAGAAGAAGAAGAAGAAGAAGAAGAAGAAGAAGAATGCAACATGTTAGGCCATGTCCAAAGTGCCTGCTAATGTGCAGGCTAGATTGCTGTAAAAAATATTGGGAAGGAGCAATATGCCATTAAGTGTACCACTTAGTGTGCTCCTTCCATCCAAATAGTACAAATGCAATGTGTAACGCTGGGATTGGGATGTAAGTGCTCTTACACATACATAGTTATTTTGGAAAACATAATTAATTACAAGTTAACATGTTTTTCGTAAAAAAATCCAAACCTTGCTCTTCCCAATGTCTGCATGTCATCCTGGCCACTATTCCCATTCTCACCAAGTTGTCTTTCTGTTGAGCCTTCTGTTAATTTTCTGAATTTCTTTTCTTACTTGGGCTTTCAGATCTAATGAACAGGCAATTTCCACTTTCCATACCCTTAAATGCACTGGCATTTACAATGGTAAGTTCCCCCTCACTCCCCTGAGAGAGAGAGAGAGAGAGCTGGCAGTCTCCAGCTTCATTGAGCAGCAGTTTTCAATTGCTTTTAAATATGCATATCATGAAATTATTTCAGTTATGCAAATGAACAATAACTTTCTCTCTTCTAAGCGAAGTGTCAATCTTGGGCTTAAGAGAGACTGAAAGTTATCAGAAATTTTCTTTACCAGAGTTGGATGGTGGTGGTTTATCTTTGTTAACCTATGGCAGAAGAAAGAATGAAAAGTGGATTTGTTATTCTAAAAAATAAAAAAAATTCTTGGGTGTTAGCTTGCATGGACTTGAGCCCACTCCTTGGACTACAGTTCCAAGTTTTATTCAAACTTTATAAATGGTGAATCTATAGAAATCCTTTGAAGGGAGTGCCTTGCTAAAATGAATTTCTAAACCAGGGGTTCCAAACTATGGCCTGGGGCCCAGATTTAACCCCAATGCCAATTTATTTGGCCTGCAAAGCCCCCGTCGCTCCTGGAAGTGGAAGTAAAATGCACCTACATGGGCCTACATGGGCACATTTTACTTCCGCTTCCAGGAGTGACAAGGGCTTCACAGGCCAAATGAATTGGCATCGGGTGTGGATCCGGCCCCTGGGCCATAGTGACAGGCCCCCTGAACCACATGATTGGCCCATGGCCTGAAAAGTTTGGGCACCCCTGTTCTAAACCATTCCAGGGAGTGGATTTTTCTGCCACACTCAATTTTTGCAAATTTTGTTAAATTCTGATCAAATGAAACAACATTCTCACACAGACCTATTATCATATTTGTAAGTCACCATGATGACAGATTAGAGCTTCTCTCTGTGACAGAAATGCCAGTCACTGGTGGAAACTCAAGCAGTTGTGTTGCTTGGTTGAATTTTGTATGTAGGAGTCTTAAATAGAACAGCTGGGCAGTATGTAAACTCACATTTGAAGTTGTTAGCAATGCCCTTATTTTTTATGCATGGATAATAAATAGCTGGAATAGATCAGCCATGCAGTCAAAATGAAGAGGTCATAATAAATCATATGACCAGTTTGTATATTGTTCTGTTGACGTGGAAGCTTTTTCACTTGATCCGCCTTTCATGATACACCACATTGACATTACTCATCTTCTTATGTGTTACAGCTTCTGTTTCTGCCTCATTACAGATAACAGCCTGCAGACACATCCCACAAGCTGTTCACTAGACTTTGGAGACTACTCTCAGTTGTACGATGAAAAGGAATGTAGAGATAAGACTCAAAAAGCCTGGGACATAAAGGACCAAAAATGTATTAACCAGCATAAAGACGAGAAGCAATCTAATTCCGTTTAACTGCTGCTTTAATAAGCAACCTTCAACTCTATAATTTAATACTTAGAACAGTGGTTCTCAACCTTTTCAAGTTGGGGACCAGATCATGCTCCCTCAAACAGACTGGCTGTCTCCCCACCATTTATAGCTACCATAAATGAGTGCATAGCTGCCATAAACACGTTTACAACAGCCACAGTCTCATTGATGGCTGTTGTATATGTGTTTACAATGGCCATAAATGAGTCCGTGGCTGATTCCAGTGGTGGCAGTGGCTGGAGTGAGGGCAGCGGCTGGATTATTTGGCATTGTGGGCTTGATCTGGCCATAAACTGAAAACCCCTGACTTAGAGGATGTGAGCCTGTGAGACAACCAACACCCTTTTTATTCCAATGTTGGATGTTCCCACTTTAATGGAGAACCAAACAGCAGATAGAAATTCTGTTCCTGGCTCCCTAATGCTGCAGTGGCTCAGTGGCTAAGAAGCTCACCTTGTTAGCTGGAAGGCCAGCAAGTCACAGTTCGAGACCTGGGGACTGCATGACAGACTTAACACCCATATATGTCTCAGCTCCTGCCAATCTAGCAGATCAAAAGTAAGAAATTGCAAGTAAATAAATGGAGACCACTTCGGTGGGAAAAGATCTTGGGGACATTTAAACTTTTTCTCTGGTTGCAAGATGAGGCCAATGGCCAGCTGGATTACTGGTGGCATGGCAGAGGTGGGTGTATACTTAGATTATTGCCTTTCCATTTTGAATAGGATACTAGTCACAGAGCATCATTGCAAAATTGTGGATAAACATGACAGGGAAATAATTTGGAAAATAATTTCCTCTTTGGAATGTACATGGTTTTGCACTTCCGAAAGACAGGAGCTTTGCCAAGATGGGTTATGATGGAGTAGGGGGGGGGGGGACCAAAATCAAACCAGACTGTTCAGTGCTATGCATTATTAATTTCGTTTCTCATAGTTTTTCTATTCACAGAGATTTACCTTGGGTATAATTTGAACAGTCTCTGTGGCACAAAGGTTAAGCCTCTGTGCTGCCATCAAAGCCCTGCTCATGATCTCAGTTTGAGTTCTACAGGGTCAAGATTGACTCAATCATCAGTCCTTTCAAAGTTGGTGAAATGAGTATCCAGCTTGTTGGGGATAAAATACTAATTACCTTGTTCCGAATGTCTGTCCTGAATATTTGCATCTATTGTCAAGACAATTAATACTGTCAACATCTTGAATAGTCAGTATATGTGTTGATGGTGCCATAGTCAGTTTAGAAGTTCATTTCAGGTGTTCATGTGCAATTGAAATTTTCTGCTTCCCATTCCACTTGGTCTGGCTTCCATAAACTGTCTTCAAGCTATCTATACTTGTGGCTGAGATATTATACTCTGTGTACTGATGAAATACCTTGTAACCTACAGAAGCTTGAATGAAATAAATTTATTACTTATAAAGATACTACAATAACTTTTTTGTTGTTCTTCCTGTTGTTATTTGCACCTCCCCCATTTCAGGTGGGGGTGGGGACTGGATGACATATTTTTGCATAGGCATGTATAGGAATGTGTTACCTACTTATTGTTTGTCCATGATATGTAAATTCTCCATTCATGAGTGGGTATGATTCCCAGCTTTTAAGATGGCAATAACCTGTTTCTCTGCTTTAAAAGAGAAAGAATGAGGAACAAGAGAGAGAGAGAAACAGAGACAGACAAGCCATCTATTGCTTCCTGAAATAGTGTTCCAGGATCAGTCATTTAATGAACTAGTAACAAACAAGATTTCAAAAGAAGAGAAATTGTTCACACTGAAGGGGAATGATCTCTTTGTTCCAATGGTGGGATGACATTTATTTTAAACCAGAGGATGTCTGTAGAATACTACAAACAAGCTTCTTTTCAGCGCCAACATATACCCATCTGCTTTCATCAAAATGTGACAGGTGACAAGCTAGAGCCTAATATATAAAAGAGGAAAGAAGCTAAATAGAAAATGTTAGTAGCTCCTTATGCTCGTATATGTGTGCCTTCATCTCGCATTATATATGATACCCTCCTGTGGCAGTGTGAAGCGATCAATCTGTGTGCTCTGACAAAAGGAATGCATTTCACGTGGCCCTCCTGTTTTGCAAGGTTTTTTTTTTGGCATTTTGTGGGAAGGCTTGAAAAGTAGATAAGATCTTTCTCCTATTTGATACTGGAGCCAGCAGTGCAAGGTTTGAAATGGCAATCAATTTGACAGCTGATAGAGGCCAGGTTTCTCTGTACTGTGCAAAGCGCCATGGAATGGCACATGAAAGTAAACGACTTTGTTTTTACTCTAACATGCTTCTCCGGGACATGATCAGGGAATTGCATAAGTTGATGTTGCCCACTGTGCAATTTATCATTTCTTTGCCCCACAACAGCTGAGAGGAGACCAACAAGGCCTTCCAAAGGATTGTACTCCCCAAGTTGGGGGAGCAGCTACTTGAAAAGGCCATCTTTTGTATTATCATCAAATATGTCCGTGAGAAGAGCTTCCTCCAAAGAATTTAAACCTCATAACTAGCAACTTGAACTAGACCTGGAAATTGCCTGACCTGCCAGTGAAAATGCTAAAATTAGCAATGCCATGCACTCCCTTTAACAAGTCATGCTTAGCAGCTTAGTTGTGATAGTTTTAACTTGCTGTATCTTCAAGTACAATACTATGTATGACACATTATTACAGTAATGTCACCAGAGCCAGATCACATGTTTAAGGAGTAGATACAGCTATTGCATCCATTTTAACTGTCCAAATGCCCATCCAGTGCAAGATGATTCTCTGTTCCCTGACCTGTCCTTTGAATGACTAGAAGTGCCTCCATCTTTTCTGGGTTAAGCTTTAATTTGTTGATGATCAGCCACTCCATCAATGGCATAAAACACTATTTTAGAACCGAAACAGCCAGTTGGGTAGAGACAGATGCTTATTAAAAAGCAAGATTATAATGTTTATATCTCTTCCACTATTGCAAGCCACTAAATCAATGGTTCCCAACCTTTTCCAGCCAGGGACCACTCTCTCAGGAAGTTTCAAGGGCCAGACAGCCATTTTGCCCTGCCTGCACGATGGGGGCAACCATTTAATCCCAACAGTTTCAAAAGGATGGCGATTTTGTTTCTTGAATGCCCTTGGAGAGGTGGGGAGCCACACGAAATGGTGCTGTGGGCTGAATCTGGCCCACAGACCTTAGGTTGTGAACCACTGAGCTAAATAGTATAACAGTAGATAGACCCCTTGAGTCTTAATGTACAGAATGCATTTTTTTTCACTTTGAAGATACTCTGGACTGCCAGAAAGACAAAAAAGTTGAAACTAGAGGCTTGTCCTAGTTTGGTCACATAATGAGAAGCGAAATCTCTCTGGAAAAGATAATACTTCTGGGAATGGTTGAAGGCAGCAGGAAAAGAGAAAGACCAAATATGAGTTAGATTGACTTTCTAAAGGCTTCAATTTACAAGAGCTAAGCAGGATTGTTGAGGACAGGACATTTTGTAGATCACTCATTCATAGGTTGCCATAAATTGGATATGACTTGATGGCCCACCGCCAAGTGAATACTAAACAGATATTAAATGAGTGAATGCTATATACAGTCTGGCTTCTTCTATTATATCCTCCTGTTTCAAAAGTAAATTTGCAAGACACCCTAAACTTGTTGATTTATTTTCCTACATGATGCAAAATAAAACAACAAAAAACTTACCTTTACCTTTCTTGTGGTAAACTTAGAATTATTTTACATTAAATAGCTAATAATCAACAGCAGATCAAAAAAAATTCTGCCATTTCATGAGATTTAATATCTACTGCTACTTGAGGCAAATCTAGTACTCTCCTTAATGACATCCCTGTCAAGTATCCCGGATTTGCCGGGAAATCCTGTATTTCACCGCTCCGTCACGCTCCTTCCCACAGCCATCCAGTAATTTGACCGGCCAGGAAAGGGGTTATTGCGCATGTGTGCAGGGGTTACTGGGTTACTGTGCATGTGCAGTAACCCTTTTCCTGGGCGAAGGGGTTACTGCACATGTGCGCAGGGGTTACTGCGCATGTGCACCGCTGCCTCTGATGGCCATGCATGCGCAGTAACCCCTTTCCTGCCCAGCACCTGGAAACAATGAGCATGCATGCCCGGCTCCCAGATTTTAAAAAACTGCGGCTTGACAGGTATGCCTAATGATAGGGCTAGATGTGAACTGAGAAAAAACAGGCAACCTGACTCTGAGGAGTAATAGTGTAGTTCCAAGGGCAACATCAACTTATTTTTCTGAGACAAGTGTGTCAGTTTCTGCTAGGGTACAGGGTGACCCCGTTGGCGTCAGGATACTCCCCCGCAGAGCTCTTAATGCGCAGGAAGATGACCACCATCCTTACTAGGCTAGACCCCACGAGGGTAGAGGATAAAGGAAGGAACATCGGGCTGGAGGTTACAAAGAGTTTCAGCATAGGCGCCCCCGTGCATTGCAGGAATTACGCCAGCACAGGCCCAGCCTGGGTGCCCGGCGTAGTCGTGGAACAAACCGGCCCCGTGTCGTACCGCGTGGAAACCAGCACAGGGCTCCTATGGAGGCGGCACGCAGACCAGCTCCGACGCAGGGTCCCCGACGAGCAGGACGCGGTTCACGCAGGAAATAAGTCAGCGTTAGGGTTCTCCCCCACCCGTTTAGCCCAAGGGGGAGGAGAAGGGGACCGTGGGCCACCACCAAGGGGGGAGGAGGATATCCTCGTAGATACCCTGGGGGATCTTTCCGAGGGAGAGGAACCCGACCCCATACATATCTCGGGGAAAGTCCCCACAAATGCGGGTACCCCGACCAACTTAGATTTTGATTTTCAGACCCGGGGGGTTTCGGAGTGGTCCCCCACCCGTCCAAGCGAGAAGAGGGGTTTTCCGTTAGTCCCGACGCCCCCCGGTCTGCCCACAATGGAGTTTTTCCCTTCCCCTAAGACCGCCAGACAGCGGCAAGCTACTAACGAGTCTCCCTCTCCCATTTCAGGACAAGGGACCGGGGAACAAAGAAGCAATAACGCCCCCGGGGGGGCAGCCTTCTTCACGGCCCACACGCACACGCAACAAGCCATCTTGGCTGAGAGACTTCGTCTCATCCTAGGGGGGAGGGATGTTGTGTTCTGTAAAGCAGTGCCTTTAACTATGTACCTGTACCATGTGTTATCAATGTAACCTTTCTGTGTGCAACATTATAACCATCACCTGTATCAATGTATGCTTAATAAGGGGACGCGAGCTAGTGACCACCAGAGGGCAGTAGCGAGCGTCCAGCTCTAATAGATCAAAGCCACCTGGATCAGCAGCGCGGGAAGATTCCCCGCGACCTCCTCACCTGGTCAAGAAGGGCGTGACCCCCTACGACGTCACGCGGGCAGCAACCAATAGCTTGCCAACGAGCCACATTCAAATGTATAGCCAGCTGTATATAATGAGCTACCCTGCCGCCATTACCACATGTTCCTCCGGATCATCATGCAATAAACCTGTGTTAAGCCAACCCTTCGGCTGTTGTATTGTCTTTGGTCCCTTACACTAAATTGATGTTGTGTTCTGTAAAGCAGTGCCTTTAACTATGTACCTGTACCATGTGTTATCAATGTAACCTTTCTGTGTGCAACATTATAACCATCACCTGTATCAATGTATGCTTAATAAGGGGATGCGAGCTAGTGACCACCAGAGGGCAGTAGCGAGCGTCCAGCTCTAATGGATCAAAGCCACCTGGATCAGCAGCGCGGGAAGATTCCCCGCGACCTCCTCACCTGGTCAAGAAGGGCGTGACCCCCGACGACGTCACGCCGGCAGCAACCAATAGCTTGCCAACGAGCCACATTCAAATGTATAGCCAGCTGTATATAATGAGCTACCCTGCCGCCATTACCACATGTTCCTCCGGATCATCATGCAATAAACCTGTGTTAAGCCAACCCTTCGGCTGTTGTATTGTCTTTGGTCCCTTACACTAAATTGGCGACGAGGATGGGATGGCAGCCCACGGGACCAAGACATGCGCCGGTTTCGAAATCAGGAAACCGGGCGACTGGGAGATCTTCGAAATGGACTTCCAGGCCGCACTGATCGAGTCCGAAGTTACGGAAGAGGCGAAGAAAAGAGCCATCTTCACCAGAATGCTCGGACAAGAAACAAAAAGGACCTTGGTGGACCTGATTGCACCGAGGAGGGTGAGCGAATTCAAGGCCAAGGAATTCATGCAGTTGCTGCGTGAGCACGTCCGGCCCGCCACGGCGATGTTTCCCGCTCGGAGTGCGTTTTGGAGGCGAGTCCAAGCGCCCGGGGAGACGGTCGCCGCGTTCGTGGCGGCCCTGCGGCTGGCGGCCGGCCCGTGCAAATGGGAGAACGTCGAAATCACCCTCCGAGACTGTGTGCTGTGCAGCCTGAACGACGCCGAGACCCAGCGCACATTAATGAACCAAGAGCTGCCTCCCACGCTGCAGGAGGTCGTTAGAGCGGCCCAGGCCGCAGAAGCTACGAAGGCCGGGGTCCAGGAGCTCCAGGACTGGCGGCCAAAGTCGAGGAAAGCAGAGGCTCCGGTACAGGCGGCCCGGCGAACTTCGAGGTCGTCCACGGAGAGCAGCGACGGCGAGGACGTGCAGAAGGTCCGGAAGGAGGGCCGACGATGCGACGGCTGTGGCGCGGCCCACGACCGCGTGAAATGCCCCTTCCGAAAGGCCGAGTGCCACAACTGTGGCCGCCGCGGGCACATCGCCAAGGTGTGCAGGAAGAAGCGCGAGTCCCGGAGGAGCTCCCCAGACCGTTCCGCGGGACGAGACCGCCCAGCGAAACCAAAAGACGGCGCCCAGGCCACAAGGAAGCAGGACGGCGTGGGCCACATCGCCGATGGCAGCGAGGACGACGCCTCGGTGTTCAGCGTGTCTACGAGACACCCCCGCTACTTTGTTGAGGTACTAGTCCAAGGGGTGCCCATTAGGATGGAAATTGACTCGGGGTCCTCATATTCAATCATTTCCCAGAGGGAGTTTTGTGGAATTGCCCCCCAAAAGCGGCCCAAGCTCAAAGCGTTGAGGGCCACACTACGGGACGTGCAAGGGAACAGTATTCCAGTGTTGGGGGTTGGAGAATTTCAGGTCAAATTCAAGGAGCACGCCGCGTCCCTTCCCCTGGTCGTGCTCAAGGGAGGAAACTGCAGCCTCCTCGGGACTCAATGGTTCCAGCCCCTGGGTTTGTTCATTGGGGGGGTGCATTCCGTGGGGATGCACGCTGTTGGGACTGACCCGATTCAGGAGGTGTGCGAGGCGCACCCCGAAGTCTTCAAAATGGGACTGGGGAAATTCAAGGGGCCCCCAGTGACTTTCGACCTGGACCCGGAGGTCCGCCCTGTTCGCCTAAAACCACGCCGGGTGCCGTTCGCACTCAAGGACAAGATAGAGGCGGAACTGGACAAATTGGTGGGTCAGGGGATTCTTGTGCCTGTAGATTCTGCGGAGTGGGAAACTCCAATTGTAACTGCTCTAAAGTCCAATGGGGAGGTCCGCATATGCGCCGACTACAAGTGCACCATCAACAAGGCGATCCGCCCGAATGCATATCCGGTGCCGGTAGTCAGCCATCTGCTGGCCAGGTTACACGGGGGAAAGTGTTTCGCTAAGCTCGACTTAGCACAGGCCTACCAGCAGCTTACGGTGTCTCCTGCCGCAGCTGCTGCGCAGACCATAGTCACCCATAAGGGGGCGTTCCAGGTGACGCGCCTCCAATTCGGCGTGAATTCGGCGCCAGGAATTTTCCCGTCACTCGTGGAACGCCTCCTGAAGGGACTGGAGGGGGTGTTGCCTTATTTTGATGACGTGTTAATAACAGGGGGGAGTCGGGCTGAATTGGCCAAGAGGTTGGGGAAGGTACTGACGATATTCGAAAAGGCGGGGCTGAGGTTGCGAAAGGACAAATGCGTCTTCTTCGCAACCGAGGTTGAGTTCCTAGGGTTTTGTGTAACTCCTGAGGGAATAAAACCATCCAAGTCTAAGGTGGCAGCCATCAAGAAAGCCCCCCGCCCCACCTCCAAGCCCGAGTTGCAGTCGTTCCTAGGGCTGCTCAACTTTTACCACTCCTTCCTCCCCCGGAAGGCAGCGGTGGCCGAACCGCTACACAGGCTGCTTAAGAAAGACCAGGCATGGAAGTGGGGCGATGACCAGGAAAGGGCATTTAGTGAGCTGAAAAGCCTCCTGGCGTCCGACGCCATACTGACCCACTTCGACCCCAAACGCCCAGTAGTTCTGACCTGTGATGCATCTCCAGTGGGGGTGGGGGCAGTGCTGTGCCACGTGCTGGCGAACGGAAGGGAGGCCCCGATAGCATTTTACTCCAGGTCCCTGTCCCAAACAGAGAGAAACTACGCGCAGACGGACAGGGAGGCATTAGCGATAGTCTCGGGGACGAAAAAATTTCACGATTTTCTGTATGGCCGCCCCTTCACCATCGTGACGGACCACAAGCCCCTGCTAGGCATTTTTACCGCGGATAAGCCCACCCCTCAAATCCTGTCCCCAAGGATGCACAGGTGGGCCATTTTTCTCAACGCGTATCAGCACGCGTTGGTCTACCGGCCCGGGAAAGAGATCAGCCATGCGGACACCCTATCTAGGTCCCCCCTTCCCCTAACGCCCAGCCAGGTGAGCATGGGGGAGCGGGACCGTCAGGTTCTCATGATAGAGGTGCTGGATTTGCCCCCAGTAGTGCCCGCCGACATCGCCAAAGCGACAGAGAAAGACAAAACGTTAGCGACAGTAAGCTCCTGGCTACAGAAAGGGTGGCCCGCATCCTCCCCAGCGGAGGAGTTCGCTCCATTTTTCAGAAAAAAGCTAGAACTGTCCCTAGAGAGGGGATGTCTCTTGTGGGGGCAGCGGGTGGTGATTCCCACTTCCCTTCGGCCGCGGGTGCTCAAACTGCTGCACGTCAGCCACCCCGGCATCGTGCGATCCAAGGCGCTGGCCCGGAGTTACTTCTGGTGGCCCCAGCTAGACGCCGACATCGAGCACATGGTCGGCACTTGCGAAAGTTGCCAATGCTCCAGACCGGAGGAGGCCCGCCTTCCCCACAGGGAATGGGACGCGGCTAAGGGGCCGTGGTCGCGGGTGCACGTTGATTTCGCCAGCCCGTTCAGAGGCACCCTATTCCTCCTCGTTGTGGACGCTTTCTCCAAATGGTTGGAGGTTATCCCAGTCATGAGCACCTCCTTGGCCCAGACCATTAGGCACTTGCGGAGGCTCTTTTCCACGTTCGGCATACCCGACACGCTAATTAGCGACAACGCTAGTTGTTTTACGTCCTCCGAGTTTAAGGCATTCATGGAGATTAACGCCGTTCGGCATATTACCTCCGCCCCGTTTCACCCGGCCACCAACGGCCAAGTAGAGCGCCTCGTCCGCACCGCGAAGGAAGCGTTGCGGCGCATGGGCCCAGGGGATTTGAACCTACAAGTGTGTCAGTTTCTGCTAGGGTACAGGGTGACCCCGTTGGCGTCAGGATACTCCCCCGCAGAGCTCTTAATGCGCAGGAAGCTGACCACCATCCTTACTAGGCTAGACCCCACGAGGGTAGAGGACAAAGGAAGGAACATCGGGCTGGAGGTTACAAAGAGTTTCAGCATAGGCGCCCCCGTGCATTGCAGGAATTACGCCAGCACAGGCCCAGCCTGGGTGCCCGGCGTAGTCGTGGAACAAACCGGCCCCGTGTCGTACCGCGTGGAAACCAGCACAGGGCTCCTATGGAGGCGGCACGCAGACCAGCTCCGACGCAGGGTCCCCGGCGAGCAGGACGCGGTTCACGCAGGAAATAAGTCAGCGTTAGGGTTCTCCCCCACCCGTTTAGCCCAAGGGGGAGGAGAAGGGGACCGTGGGCCACCACCAAGGGGGGAGGAGGATATCCTCGTAGATACCCTGGGGGATCTTTCCGAGGGAGAGGAACCCGACCCCATACATATCTCGCGGAAAGTCCCCACAAATGCGGGTACCCCAACCAACTTAGATTTTGATTTTCAGACCCGGGGGGGTGTTTTCGGAGTGGTCCCCCACCCGTCCAAGCGAGAAGAGGGGTTTTCCGTTAGTCCCGACGCCCCCCGGTCTGCCCACAATGGAGTTTTTCCCTTCCCCTAAGACCGCCAGACAGCGGCAAGCTACTAACGAGTCTCCCTCTCCCATTTCAGGACAAGGGACCGGGGAACAAAGAAGCAATAACGCCCCCGGGGGGCAGCCTTCTTCACGGCCCACACGCACACGCAACAAGCCATCTTGGCTGAGAGACTTCGTCTCATCCTAGGGGGGAGGGATGTTGTGTTCTGTAAAGCAGTGCCTTTAACTATGTACCTGTACCATGTGTTATCAATGTAACCTTTCTGTGTGCAACATTATAACCATCACCTGTATCAATGTATGCTTAATAAGGGGACGCGAGCTAGTGACCACCAGAGGGCAGTAGCGAGCGTCCAGCTCTAATGGATCAAAGCCACCTGGATCAGCAGCGCGGGAAGATTCCCCGCGACCTCCTCACCTGGTCAAGAAGGGCGTGACCCCCTACGACGTCACGCGGGCAGCAACCAATAGCTTGCCAACGAGCCACATTCAAATGTATAGCCAGCTGTATATAATGAGCTACCCTGCCGCCATTACCACATGTTCCTCCGGATCATCATGCAATAAACCTGTGTTAAGCCAACCCTTCGGCTGTTGTATTGTCTTTGGTCCCTTACACTAAATTGGCGACGAAGGTGGGATGGCAGCCCACGGGACCAAGACATGCGCCGGTTTCGAAATCAGGAAACCGGGCGACTGGGAGATCTTCGAAATGGACTTCCAGGCCGCACTGATCGAGTCCGAAGTTACGGAAGAGGCGAAGAAAAGAGCCATCTTCACCAGAATGCTCGGACAAGAAACAAAAAGGACCTTGGTGGACCTGATTGCACCGAGGAGGGTGAGCGAATTCAAGGCCAAGGAACTCATGCAGTTGCTGCGTGAGCACGTCCGGCCCGCCACGGCGATGTTTCCTGCTTGGAGTGCGTTTTGGAGGCGAGTCCAAGCGCCCGGGGAGACGGTCGCCGCGTTCGTGGCGGCCCTGCGGCTGGCGGCCGGCCCGTGCAAATGGGAGAACGTCGAAATCACCCTCCGAGACTGTGTGCTGTGCGGCCTGAACGATGGCGAGACCCAGCGCACATTAATGAACCAAGAGCCGCCTCCCACGCTGCAGGAGGTCGTTAGAGAGGCCCAGGCCGCAGAAGCTACGAAGGCCGGGGTCCAGGAGCTCCAGGACTGGCAGCCAAAGTCGAGGAAAGCAGAGGCTCCGGTACAGGCGGCCCGGCGAACTTCGAGGTCGTCCACGGAGAGCAGCGACGACGAGGACGTGCAGAAGGTCCGGAAGGAGGGCCGACGATGCGACGGCTGTGGCGCGGCCCATGACCGCGTGAAATGCCCCTTCCGGAAGGCCAAGTGCCACAACTGTGGCCGCCGCGGGCACATCGCCAAGGTGTGCAGGAAGAAGCGCGAGTCCCGGAGGAGCTCCCCAGACCGTTCCGCTGGACGAGACCGCCCAGCGAAACCAAAAGACGGCGCCCAGGCCACGAGGAAGCAGGACGGCGTGGGCCGCATCGCCGACGGCAGCGAGGACGACGCCTCGGTGTTCAGCGTGTCTACGAGACACCCCCGCTACTTTGTTGAGGTACTAGTCCAAGGGGTGCCCATTAGGATGGAAATTGACTCGGGGTCCTCATATTCAATCATTTCCCAGAGGGAGTTTTGTGGAATTGCCCCCCAAAAGCGGCCCAAGCTCAAAGCGTTGAGGGCCACACTACGGGACGTGCAAGGGAACAGTATTCCAGTGTTGGGGGTTGGAGAAATTCAGGTCAAATTCAAGGAGCACGCCACGTCCCTTCCCCTGGTCGTGCTCAAGGGAGGAAACTGCAGCCTCCTCGGGACTCAATGGTTCCAGCCCCTGGGTTTGTTCATTGGGGGGGTGCATTCCGTGGGGATGCACGCTGTTGGGACTGACCCGATTCAGGAGGTGTGCGAGGCGCACCCCGAAGTCTTCAAAATGGGACTGGGGAAATTCAAGGGGCCCCCAGTGACTTTCGACCTGGACCCAGAGGTCCGCCCTGTTCGCCTAAAACCACGCCGGGTGCCGTTCGCACTCAAGGACAAGATAGAGGCGGAACTGGACAAATTGGTGGGTCAGGGGATTCTTGTGCCTGTAGATTCTGCGGAGTGGGAAACTCCAATTGTAACTGCTCTAAAGTCCAATGGGGAGGTCCGCATATGCGCCGACTACAAGTGCACCATCAACAAGGCGATCCGCCCGAATGCATATCCGGTGCTGGTAGTCAGCCATCTGCTGGCCAGGTTACACGGGGGAAAGTGTTTCGCTAAGCTCGACTTAGCACAGGCCTACCAGCAGCTTACGGTGTCTCCTGCCGCAGCTGCTGCGCAGACCATAGTCACCCATAAGGGGGCGTTCCAGATGACGCGCCTCCAATTCGGCATGAATTCGGCGCCAGGAATTTTCCAGTCACTCGTGGAACGCCTCCTGAAGGGACTGGAGGGGGTGTTGCCTTATTTTGATGACGTGTTAATAACAGGGGGGAGTCGGGCTGAATTGGCCAAGAGGTTGGGGAAGGTACTGACGATATTCGAAAAGGTGGGGCTGAGGTTGCGAAAGGACAAATGCGTCTTCTTTGCAACCGAGGTTGAGTTCCTAGGGTTTTGTGTAACTCCTGAGGGAATAAAACCATCCAAGTCAAAGGTGGCAGCCATCAAGAAAGCCCCCCGCCCCACCTCCAAGCCCGAGTTGCAGTCGTTCCTAGGGCTGCTCAACTTTTACCACTCCTTCCTCCCCCGGAAGGCAGCGGTGGCCGAACCACTACCCAGGCTGCTTAAGAAAGACCAGGCATGGAAGTGGGGCGATGACCAGGAAAGGGCATTTAGTGAGCTGAAAAGCCTCCTGGCGTCCGACGCCATACTGACCCACTTCGACCCCAAACGCCCAGTAGTTCTGATCTGTGATGCATCTCCAGTGGGGGTGGGGGCAGTGCTGTGCCACGTGCTGGCAAACGGAAGGGAGGCCCCGATAGCATTTTACTCCAGGTCCCTGTCCCAAACAGAGAGAAACTACGCGCAGACGGACAGGGAGGCATTAGCGATAGTCTCGGGGACGAAAAAATTTCACGATTTTCTGTATGGCCGCCCCTTCACCATCGTGACGGACCACAAGCCCCTGCTAGGCATTTTTACCGCGGATAAGCCCACCCCTCAAATCCTGTCCCCAAGGATGCTCAGGTGGGCCATTTTTCTCAACGCGTATCAGCACGCGTTGGTCTACCGGCCCGGGAAAGAGATCAGCCATGCGGACGCCCTATCTAGGTCCCCCCTTCCCCTAACGCCCAGCCAGGTGAGCATGGGGGAGCGGGACCGTCAGGTTCTCATGATAGAGGTGCTGGATTCGCCCCCGGTAGTGCCCGCCGACATCGCCAAAGCGACAGAGAAAGACAAAACGTTAGCGACAGTAAGCTCCTGGCTACAGAAAGGGTGGCCCGCATCCTCCCCAGCGGAGGAGTTCGCTCCATTTTTCAGAAAAAAGCTAGAACTGTCCCTAGAGAGGGGATGTCTCTTGTGGGGGCAGCGGGTGGTGATTCCCACTTCCCTTCGGCCGCGGGTGCTCAAACTGCTGCACGTCAGCCACCCCGGCATCGTGCGATCCAAGGCGCTGGCCCGGAGTTACTTCTGGTGGCCCCAGCTAGACGCCGACATCGAGCACATGGTCGGCACTTGCGAAAGTTGCCAATGCTCCAGACCGGAGGAGGCCCGCCTTCCCCACAGGGAATGGGACGCGGCTAAGGGGCCGTGGTCCCGGGTGCACGTTGATTTCGCGGGCCCGTTCAGAGGTACCCTATTCCTCCTCGTTGTGGACGCTTTCTCCAAATGGTTGGAGGTTATCCCAGTCATGAGCACCTCCTCGGCCCAGACCATTAGGCACTTGCGGAGGCTCTTTTCCACGTTCGGCATACCCGACACGCTAATTAGCGACAACGCTAGTTGTTTTAGTCCTCCGAGTTTAAGGCATTCATGGAGATTAACGCCGTTCGGCATATTACCTCCGCCCCGTTTCACCCGGCCACCAACGGCCAAGTAGAGCGCCTCGTCCGCACCACGAAGGACGCGTTGCGGCGCATGGGCCCAGGGGATTTGAACCTACAAGTGTGTCAGTTTCTGCTAGGGTACAGGGTGACCCCGTTGGCGTCAGGATACTCCCCCGCAGAGCTCTTAATGCGCAGGAAGCTGACCACCATCCTTACTAGGCTAGACCCCACAAGGGTAGAGGACAAAGGAAGGAACATCGGGCTGGAGGTTACAAAGAGTTTCAGCATAGGCGCCCCCGTGCATTGCAGGAATTACGCCAGCACAGGCCCAGCTTGGGTGCCCGGCGTAGTCGTGGAACAAACCGGCCCCGTGTCGTACCGCGTGGAAACCAGCACAGGGCTCCTATGGAGGCGGCACGCAGACCAGCTCCGACGCAGGGTCCCCGACGAGCAGGACGCGGTTCACGCAGGAAATAAGTCAGCATTAGGGTTCTCCCCCACCCGTTTAGCCCAAGGGGGAGGAGAAGGGGACCGTGGGCCACCACCAAGGGGGGAGGAGGATATCCTCGTAGATACCCTGGGGGATCTTTCCGAGGGAGAGGAACCCGACCCCATACATATCTCGCGGAAAGTCCCCACAAATGCGGGTACCCCGACCAACTTAGATTTTGATTTTCAGACCCGGGGGGGGGGTTTCGGAGTGGTCCCCCACCCGTCCAAGCGAGAAGAGGGGTTTTCTGTTAGTCCCGACGTCCCCCGGTCTGCCCACAATGGAGTTTTTCCCTTCCCCTAAGACCGCCAGACAGCGGCAAGCTACTAACGAGTCTCCCTCTCCCATTTCAGGACAAGGGACCGGGGAACAAAGAAGCAATAACGCCCCCGGGGGGGGCAGCCTTCTTCACGGCCCACACGCACACGCAACAAGCCATCTTGGCTGAGAGACTTCGTCTCATCCTAGGGGGGAGGGATGTTGTGTTCTGTAAAGCAGTGCCTTTAACTATTTACCTGTACCATGTGTTATCAATGTAACCTTTCTGTGTGCAACATTATAACCATCACCTGTATCAATGTATGCTTAATAAGGGGACGCGAGCTAGTGACCACCAGAGGGCAGTAGCGAGCGTCCAGCTCTAATGGATCAAAGCCACCTGGATCAGCAGCGCGGGAAGATTCCCCGCGACCTCCTCACCTGGTCAAGAAGGGCGTGACCCCCTACGACGTCACGCGGGCAGCAACCAATAGCTTGCCAACGAGCCACATTCAAATGTATAGCCAGCTGTATATAATGAGCTACCCTGCCGCCATTACCACATGTTCCTCCGGATCATCATGCAATAAACCTGTGTTAAGCCAACCCTTCGGCTGTTGTATTGTCTTTGGTCCCTTACACTAAATACAGTGAACAACATTTTCAGTTTGATTCAGAAGAAGTGTGTCCCCAAATTACCTGCTGGCCAGAAAGTAAAACCAATGCATGATTGGAGGGAAGACCAAGGAAGACTTGATGATGGGGATAACAGAGGGTGGGATGTTTGCAGGGCTCAGGGTTGCCTTCAGACACACCCAATGAGGGTGTAAAATGAGGAGAGGCAGTGGAGAAGTGGGATCTCACTTTCTGTGCTACCAGAATGAAATCATGGCTCATGAATTGGGGTAAAATGGCAACAAAGACAGGAGCCTTCTGAATCTGCTTGATACCATCTGTATTTGGCTCAGCAACATTTGCCTGAAGGGGATAGATGCCTGTGAGGAAATAAAACCTGACATTTAGATTGGAGTCTGGTTAAGCGAACACTTCACAATCAAGTTTGGTGTATTGGTTTACATGTTGTATCTACCCCTAGGGGATGAATGGAGCTATCATTCCTTGTAATATGTGCCCAGCTTTGGAAAGTGGATTAGACAGAGTGTAGAATTGCAAGGCTCTGTCTTTCTTCAGTTTTTAATTCTCTTGTTTAGTTTGCAGGATTTAAAACTATTTAAATATTATCCAAAATGTTTTAAGCTGTAGCTGTTTGATGAAGCATTTGAGGGATTTGTATGAAAGATTTGCATGTAAATTCAATAGAAATAGAGCTTGCTTCTCAAAATGAAAAACATGAACTAGTGGTATTTACTTATCTTGAACACACAAAAATTAATAATTAAAGAACTCAAAGCTTCCATGTTAAGATTTGCCCATTCTTTCTAGCCTGCACCATATATCTAGGTCAGTGGTTCCCAATGTGGGGCACATGCCTATGTCAGTACATTGGCTGATCAATGCTTTGGGGAATTGACTTAGCCTTCTGGGAATTGAAGTCCAAAAACCAAAGGTTGGGAAACACTGATCGAGGAGCTAATTAAGAAACCTCTTTTAGTAACCTGTTGGTATGGCTGCAAATCCAAATGTGTGATATTGGGGGGGGGGGGTTGGGGGGAGGCATAGGGGTGAAATCCTCTTGCTGAGAGTAATACATCACATTCGATTAGGTTAATTGAATCACTGGGGGTTTGAGTGAGTCAACTCAACATATATTTAAAGGAACCTAATCTAGATGTGACTTATTTCAGTGGACCATATGGAGAAACAGACTCATCAAGTCCCCATTGATTTAGTGGCCCAATTCTAGTTTGATGTACTATACTAAGCAATAGGATTTCAACAAAAATCAGTTCTTTTTAAAAGACCAACAACAACCTCCTAGACTAGTGATGGTGAACCTTGGCACATCAGTTGTGCTTGAACTTCAATTCCCAGAATTGCTGGGCTTCTGGTAATTGAAGTCCAAGAAGACTTGGAGTGCCAAGGTTTGGCATCATGGTCCTAGACCCATGATGCTGAACCTTGGCACTCCAGATGTTCTTGGACTTCAATTCCCAGAAGCCCAAGCCCCCGTGAATCCACACGAATCATGTGGCCCGCGTCACCCTCTTCATCCCTGGAAGCGGAAGTAAAATGCGCATTTTACTTCCACTTCCAGGAGCGATGAGGGCGACGCGTGCCAGATGGTTCATATTAAACCCATTCATGTGGATACATGGGGGCTTGGGCTTCTGGGAATAGAAGTCCAGGAACATCTGGAGTGCCAAGGTTCACCATCATGGTCCTAGACCAATATAAGACAAAGGAGAAATCCCATTTGAGGCAATAATGTAGAAATTCCAAAATGTTTCAAAATATTTCAGTTAGTTTATTGTGCAAGTAGATTCGAAGCCCTTCTGGTATTTACTTATGGCTTTCATAGCTTCGTCAGGAATCTAAATGCATACACAAAAACAATGTGTCACTGTACAGGTAACTAGTGCATAGAAATATATACAATATGTACAATGAGATCAGAGAGTTGCATACAAAATTCAAGACAAGAGAAATGGATGTAGATAATTACCTGCTCACAAGAAGCAGGTAATTATCTACATCCATTTCTCTCATCTTGAATTTCGTATGCAACTCTCTGATCTCATTGTACATATTGTATATATTGTATATATTTCTATGCACTAGTTACCTGTACAGTGAAACATTGTTTTTGTGTATGCATTTAGATTCCTGACAAAGCCATAAGTAAATACCGGAAGGGCTTCGAATCTACTTGCACAATAAACTAACTGAAATATTTTGAAACATTTTGGAATTTCTACATTATTGCCTCAAACTGGATTTCTCCTTTGTCTTATTGCACCGTTTGGCCCTCTTTTTGTCTTGACCTAGACCAATATAGACACCCACTTGATATGATTGAAATGTCTTGTGGCTGAACTCGCCTATATGTGTTGCAGTTTTTGGTGTTCCTACCTTTATTCCTGTAACAGAGTGAAGTATGTTACACCCTGTGCTGATTTACCAGTGAGCAAATCTCATGAAAATCAATAGCCCTGGCATGTAAAGGTGACGGTCACAAGTGATTGTATGAAGCTGCACAATGAACCTTGTATAAATAAACAGAAGGAAAGCTGAGGTATTAAAAAGTTGATGGTGAGACCTGATTATTGATGCAGTATATTCTTGATAATCTAGGTCCATGAGGAGTCAGACTGAATAGTCATCAAGGAGACAGCATAACAGAACGTATTACAGTATTCTTGCTTTGAGGCACCATATGGCTTTCTTGGCCCACAGATTTGTGAGGGCAGTGTCAACTCTGGATCAGGTTCTTTGAGAGGTTGAATGGGTCTTCCTAACACAGGTAAGATAAGCAACCTTTCCTTTAGCCCAGGGATGCCCAAACTTTTCGGTTCATGGACTGGTCACGTGGTTCAGGGGGCTGGTCACTATGATCCATGGGCTATATCCAGCCCTGATGCCAATTCATCTGGCCCTCGAAGCCCTCATCGTTCCCAGAAGCAGAAGTAAAACGTGCCCAGATGGGCACGTTTTACTTCTGCTTCTGGGAACGATGAGGGCTTCGAGGGCCAGATGAATTGGCATTGGGGGCCGGATCTGGCTCACAGGCCGTAGTTTGGACACCCCTGCTTTAGCCCATGTTTAGTGGTAATCACAGTGGTTCTGCGCACTTCTGCAATTGCAAAGATTAGATACATACATGCTATGGCAAAAAACCACCCAAAACAAAAAGCCATTTACTTTTAGAGTGCCGAGGCTCTTATTGTTTCAATTCCAGCTAAACAGCTTTCACTTTGTGGCACTTAACTGAAAGCTATGACTTCCACTGTTAAAAGCAGCTGGATGATAGGCAGACACATTTACAGCTTCAGCCATAAAGCTGCCCCAAGGAGAGTACTACTGTGCTGTGCTTGGCTTCTTTATATATCGTGGAAGAGGAAGAGCAAACATAATTTAACTCTTTACTTCCCTGGACATACCTTCACTTTGCCCATTCCTCCTCTGGTAGGGATCTCCTCAAGAACTGCAATACCTCACTGGTATGACCCAAATTTTAGTTTTATCTTCACATGTCACAAACATTCATGTTTGCTTGTCAGCTTCTTCTTCAAGTGCTGTATCCGATTCTGAATATTGGCAATTCTCATGGTGATCAGCCATGAAGATTGTCCTGGGAACAATATAATGCCACTGTCTTCCATTTGCTTTCTGCATTGGAGTGTGACACCTGTACCACTGATCCAGCTCCATGAGTAACTTTCTGGTCTTGAGTCTTTTTGGCACAAGGCTGCTGCCCTCCATCAAGATGGATTCAAGTGGGATTTAATCCACTTGGAGAGCATCACCCTTTTCTGTGGACTTTGCCACCCAAGGCTGTTAGCCCTCAGTGTTCTCAGGTTAGTTAACCATGGCCTGATGATGGGTGTTGAATCACTGGCAGGTAAAGGTTTCCCTTGCTCGAAAGCCAGTTGTATCCGACTCTAGGGTGCAGTGCTCATCTCTGTTTCTAAGCCGAAGAGCCAGCGCCGTCTGCTTCTGCAGACGTTTCCGTGGTCATGTGGCAAGCATGACTAGACACCAGTGTGCACTGGAGAGCACAGAATGCTGTTTATCTTCCCACTGAAGCGGTCCCTATTTATCTACTTACAATTTCTTGCTTTCGAACTGCTAGGTTGGCAGGAGCTGGGATGAAGACGGGAGCTCATTTCCATCCTGCAGTACTCGGGAATTGAACTGCTGACCTTCCACTTCCCAGTCAGCGTCTTAGCCACTTGAGCCACTGCAGTCTATTACCTGCTACTCTATTACCATAGCAGGATAAACTGTCCAGACAGTCTTGTCATCTTAGTTCCTATAAAATAAAATCCCTAAAATGTAATTAAAACAACAAGAAAAAGAAATTTGAAATGATTTTCCAGCATAAACATTTAACTAAACAAATAATAACTTAAGAAAACACAAATAGTAAGAAAATGATTACCAAATAAACAGCACCACACTTCCTTTTGTCTTAGCACCTAAAAGTTGATACCAGGAAGTAGATCTCTATACTGTCACTGAGCAGATACTTTTGATGTCATAGGTATAAGAACTGGAACATAATGCATGCGTGTATTGTAGACAGAGGTAAATGGTGTGCACTGTTAAGCACATATTATACATGAACACACACGTAAATACTTTAGCAATGAACCAGCAAAGCATTAAACATATTTTTGTCACCATTATGGGTGCAGCCTTGCGAAAACACATCTAAATACTTAATCATTCCCTCAAGTGGCCAGTTAAAAATACTCCAATTAACTGAGTACAACAAAAAGCTTCTCATATGCTTTAACCTGCACAGCACATTTAGCCTTATGAGCAAGGAAAACTCTGTGCAGATACCTAAAGGGAGCAAGGAAGTTCTAGCACCCAACCAGATGAATTAGCATTGTAGCATCCTTCTTTCAACCTGCCTGAGTGTGAAATGGCTGTTTGGACGACTGGAAGGGCAGAGTTCAATTCCCAAGTACAGCATGATGAAGTGAGCTCCCATCTCTGTCCCAACTCCTGCCAACCTAGTAGTTTGAAAGAAAGAAATTGCATGCAGATAAATAGGTACCACTTCAGTGGGAAGGTAAGCAGCATTCCATGCACTCAGGTGTTGAGGCTTGCCTGCCTCATGTCCATGGAAATGTTAGCAAATGCAGACAGCGCTGGCTCTTTGGCTATAAACAGAGATGAGCACTGAACCCTAGAGTTGGATCTGACTGGCTTTTGAGCAAGGGCAACCTTTACCTAGTAGTAGTAGCTAGATTCTAGTGAGGTCAATCAGAGCTTTACAGACCATAACTCACTGTTATTGCACCCTGTAATTAGACTGGTAACTAGATCTTCTTGTAAGCATCTTTGGTCAATTGTCTAGCTGCAACATTTTGGATCCACTGAAGATTCCACACACCTTGCAATTGGAAAATATTACAATAATCCAAACAGGCTTTATTTGAGGCATTTGGCACTGAGATCTGTGCAAGTGTCTTCCTCATTATTCCCAAAACCTGGGCATTCATATTCAGAGCTGAATCCAGAAGCATACTCGAGTTGCACCTTCAGGTGGAATGCAATCCTATGTGGTACAGATAAAATCGCTGTTCCTTGACTCAGTTTGTAACTAATCAGGAGCACCTAAGTCTTGTTTGGATTAAGCTTTAGTTTCTTTAATCTTATTTGGGTCATTGCTGACAGCAGTCACTGGTTTAGAATTGAAACAGATTCCCCACAATCGGATGGAAGAGAGAAATAGAGCTAAGAGATGGAAATATTAAAGAAGAAAATCACCGTGTGTTGGACAGTGTGATTGCTAGGGTTCACTTTCCCAATGTGCCTTCTGGGAAAAAAGCCAGTCTGTGTGGCTTTGGGCAATATCCATGGTTTCATAGCGCTACCAGAAGGAGGGATTATTAAACCACTTTTGAATACATTATACCTAGAAAACCTTGGGAAGGACAGTGGTGAGTCAGAATTGACTTCTTGGCATATTATAATTATTAATTACTGAGGGTTTGCAGTAACAAACTGTAGATCAAAACCTGCATTTTGATCTGGTTTTAAAAATGACTGAAAAACAATTGAAGAAAGGACAATGTTTTGCTACCTGTTGTGTTCTGTAAAGCTGTGCCTTTAACAATGTACCTTTGCCATGTGTTAACAATGTAACCTTCCTGTGTGCAACATTATAACCATCAGCTGTATCAATGTAAACCTGATAAGGGGACGCGAGCTAGTGACCACTAGATGGCAATAGCGAGCGTCCAGCTCCATGGCTCAGAGTCACCTGGTTCAGCAGCGCGGGAAGATTCCCCGCCACCTCTTCACCTGGTCAAGAAGGGCGTGACCTTCTACGACGTCACGCAGGCAGCAACCAATAGTCTGTCGACGAGCCACATTCAAATGTATAGCCAGCTGTATATATTGAGCTACTCATCCGCCATTACCACATGTTCCTCCGGATCATCATGCAATAAACCTGTGTTAAGCCAACCCTTCGGCTGTTTCATTGTCTTTGGTCCCTTACACTAAATTGGCGACGAAGGTGGGATCATGGCAGCCCACGGGACCAAGACATGCGCCGGTTTCGAAATCAGAAAACCGGGCAACTGGGAGATCTTCGAGATGGACTTCCAGGCAGCACTGATTGAGTCCGAAGTCACAGAAGAGGCAAAGAAAAGGGCCATCTTCACCAGGATGCTCGGACAAGAAACCAAAAGGACCTTGGTGGACCTGATTGCACCGAGGAGGGTGAGCGAATTCAAGGCCAAGGAACTCATGCAGATGCTGCGTGAGCATGTCCGGCCCACCACGGCGATGTTTCCCGCTCAGAGTGCGTTCTGGAGGCGAGTCCAAGCGCCCGGGGAGATGGTCGCCGCATTCGTGGCGGCCCTGCGGCTGGCGGCCGGCCCGTGCAAATGGGAGAATGCCAAAATCACCCTCCGAGACTGTGTGCTGTGCGGCCTGAACGACGCAGAAACCCAGCGCACATTAATGAACCAAGAGCCGCCTCCCACGTTGCAGGAGGTTGTCAGAGCGGCCCAGGCCGCAGAAGCTACAAAGGCCAGGGTCCAAGAACTCCAGGACTGGCGGCCGAAGTCGAGCAAGGCAGAGACTCCGGTACAGGTGGCCCGGCGAACTTCGAGGTCGTCCACAGAGAGCAGCGACGACGAGGATGTCCGGAGGGTCCGGAAGGAGAGCCGGCGGTGCGACGGCTGTGGAGCGGCCCACGACCGCGTAAAGTGCCCGTTCCGGAAGGCCGAGTGCCACAACTGCGGCCGCCGCGGGCACATCACCAAGGTGTGCAGGAAGAAGCGCGAGACCCGGAGGAGCTCCGCAGACCGTTCCACGGGACAAGACCGCTCAACGAGACCCAAGGACGGCGCCCAGGCCACGCGGAAGCAGGACGGCATGGGCTGCATCTCCGATGGCAGCGAGGACGACGCCCCAGTGTTCAGCGTGTCTGCAGGACACCCCCGCTATTTTGTTGAGGTACTAGTCCAAGGGGTTCCCATTAGGATGGAAATTGACTCGGGGTCCTCATATTCAATCATTTCCCAGAGGGAGTTTTTGGGAATTGCCCCCCACAAGCGACCCAAGCTCAAAGCATTGAGGTCCACACTACGGGACGTGCAAGGGAACAGCATTCCAGTGTTGGGGGTTGGAGAATTTCAGGTTAAATTCAAGAAGCACGCCGCGTCCCTTCCCCTAGTCGTGCTCAAAGGGGGAGATTGCAGCCTCCTCGGGACTCAATGGTTCCAGCCCCTGGGTTTGTTTATTGGGGGGGTGCACACCGTTGGGATGCACGCCGTTGGGACTGATCCAATTCTGGAGGTGTGCGAGGCGCACCCCGAAGTTTTCAAAAAAGGACTGGGGAAATTCAAGGGGCCCCCAGTGACATTCGACCTGGACCCGGAGGTCCGCCAAATTCGTCTTAAACCACGCCGGGTGCCGTTCGCACTTAAGGACAAGATAGAGGCGGAACTGGACAAATTGGTGGGCCAGGGAATCCTTGTGCCTGTTGATTCCGCGGAGTGGGAAACTCCAATTGTAACCGCACTAAAGGCCAATGGGGAGGTCCGCATATGCGCCGACTACAAGTGCACCATCAACAAGGCGATCCGCCCGAATGCATATCCGGTGCCGGTAGTCAGCCATCTGCTGGCCAGGTTACACGGGGGAAAGTGTTTCGCTAAGCTCGACTTAGCACAGGCCTACCAGCAGCTTACGGTGTCCCCTGCCGCAGCTGCTGCGCAGACCATAGTCACCCATAAGGGGGCGTTCCAGGTGACGCGCCTTCAGTTCGGCGTAAATTCGGCGCCTGGAATTTTCCAGTCACTCGTGGAACGCCTCCTGAAGGGGCTAGAGGGGGTGTTGCCTTATTTTGATGACGTGTTAATAACGGGGGGGAGTCGGGTCGAGTTGGCCAAGAGGTTGGGGAAGGTCCTGACAATATTCGAAAAAGCGGGGCTGAGACTGCGAAAGGACAAATGCGTCTTCTTCGCAACCGAGGTTGAGTTCCTAGGGTTTTGTGTGACTCCTGAGGGAATAAAACCATCCAAGTCCAAGGTGGCAGCCATTAAGAAAGCCCCCCGCCCCACCTCCAAGCCCGAGCTGCAGTCGTTCCTAGGGCTGCTCAACTTTTACCACTCCTTCCTCCCCCGGAAGGCAGCGGTGGCTGAACCGCTTCACAAACTGCTAAAGAAAGACCAGGCATGGAAGTGGGGCGATGACCAAGAAAGGGCATTCAGTGAGCTAAAAAGCCTCCTAGCGTCCGATGCCATACTGACCCACTTCAACCCCAAACGCCCGGTAGTTCTGACCTGTGATGCATCCCCAGTGGGGGTGGGGGCGGTGCTGTGCCACGTGTTGGAAAACGGAAGGGAGGCCCCGATAGCATTTTACTCCAGGTCCCTGTCCCAAGCGGAGAGAAACTACGCACAGACAGACAGGGAGGCACTAGCAATAGTCGCGGGGACGAAAAAATTTCACGATTTTCTGTACGGCCGCCCCTTCACCATTTTAACAGACCACAAGCCCCTGCTAGGCATCTTTACCGCAGATAAGCCCACCCCACAGCTCCTGTCCCCGAGGATGCTCAGGTGGGCCATTTTTCTCAACGCGTATCAGCACGCGTTGGTCTACCGGCCCGGGAAAGAGATCAGCCATGTGGACGCTCTATCAAGGTCTCCCCTCCCCCTAACACCCAGCCAGGTGAGCAAGGGGGAGCGGGACCATCAGGTTCTTATGATAGAGGTGCTGGATTCGCCCCCCGTAATGCCCGCCGACATTGCCAAAGCGACAGAGAAGGACAAGACGTTAGCGGCAGTTAGCTCCTGGGTGCAGAAAGGGTGGCCGGCGTCCTTCCCAGCGGAGGAGTTCGCTCCATTTTTCAGAAAAAAGCTAGAACTGTCCCTAGAGAGGGGGTGCCTCTTGTGGGGGCAGCGGGTGGTGATTCCCACTTCCCTTCGGCCGTGGGTGCTCAAACTGCTGCACGTCAGCCACCCCGGCATTGTGCGATCCAAGGCGCTGGCCCGGAGTTACTTCTGGTGGCCCCAGCTGGACGCCGATATCGAGCACATGGGCGGCACTTGTGAAATTTGCCAATGCTCCAGACCAGAGGAGGCCCGCCTTCCCCACAGGGAATGGGACGCAGCTAAGGGGCCATGGTCCCGGGTGCACGTCGACTTCGCGGGGCCGTTCAGAGGCACCCTGTTCCTTCTGGTAGTGGACGCCTTCTCCAAGTGGTTGGAGGTTATCCCAGTCACGAGCACCTCCTCGGCCCAGACCATTAGGCATTTGTGGAGGCTCTTTTCCACGTTCGGCATACCCGACACATTAATTAGCGACAACGCTAGTTGTTTTACGTCCTCCGAGTTTAGGGCATTCATGGAGATTAACGCCGTTCGGCATATCACCTCCGCCCCATTTCACCCAGCCACCAATGGCCAAGTAGAGCGCCTCGTCCACACCACGAAGGACGCGTTGCGGCGCATGGGCCCTGGGGATCTGAACCTACAAGTCTGTCAGTTTCTGCTAGGGTACAGGGTGACCCCTTTGGCGTCAGGATACTCCCCCGCAGAGCTCTTAATGCGTAGGAAACTGACCACCATCCTTACTAGGCTAGACCCCACGAGGGTAGAGGACAAAGGAAGGAACATCAGGCTAGAGGCCACAAAGAGTTTCAGTATAGGCGCCCCCGTGCATTGCAGGAATTACGCCAGCACGGGCCCAGCCTGGGTACCGGGCGTAGTTGTGGAGCAAACCGGCCCCGTGTCGTACCGCGTGGAAACCAGTACAGGGCTCCTGTGGAGGCGGCACGCGGACCAGCTCCGACGCAGGGTCTCCGATGAGCAGGGCACAGACCAAACAGAGAAAAAATCTGCGTTAGGGTTCTCCCCCACCCGTTCAGCCCAAGGGGGAGGAAAAGGGGACCGCGGGCCCCCACCAAGGGGGGAGGAGGATGTTCTCGTAGATATCCTAGGGGATCTTTCTGAGGAGGAGGAGGAACCCGACCCCAATGTCCCACAAATGCGGATACCCCTACTAAGTTAGATTTTGATTTCCAGAACCGGGGGGGTTTCGGAGTGGTCCCCCACCCGTCCAAGCGAGAAGAGGGGTTTTTCGTTAGCCCCGACTGCCCCCGGTCTGCCCACAATGGAGTTTTTCCCTTCCCCTAAGGCCGCCAGACAGCGGCAAGCCACTAACAAGTCTCCCTCTCCCATTTCAGGACAAGGGACCAGGGAACAAAGAAGCAGTAGCGCCCCTGGGGGGGTCAGCCCTCTTCACGGCCCAAACGCACATGCAACAAGCCATCTTGGCTGAGAGACTTCGTCTCATCCTAGGGGGGAGGGATATTGTGTTCTGTAAAGCTGTGCCTTTAACAATGTACCTTTGCCATGTGTTAACAATGTAACCTTCCTGTGTGCAACATTATAACCACCAGCTGTATCAATGTAAACCTGATAAGGGGACGCGAGCTAGTGACCACTAGATGGCAATAGCGAGCGTCCAGCTCTCATGGCTCAGAGTCACCTGGTTCAGCAGCGCGGGAAGATTCCCCGCCACCTCTTCACCTGGTCAAGAAGGGCGTGACCTTCTACGACGTCACGCAGGCAGCAACCAATAGTCTGTCGACGAGCCACATTCAAATGTATAGCCAGCTGTATATATTGAGCTACTCATCCGCCATTACCACATGTTCCTCCGGATCATCATGCAATAAACCTGTGTTAAGCCAACCCTTCGGCTGTTTCATTGTCTTTGGTCCCTTACACTAAACTACCCCTCAGTGACTTTCCCTACTGCTTTTACCAAAGCTGCTTCTTCTTCTTCCATTTCTAGGCCAGACATGAATTTGCCAAAATGAAGGCACCTTTTGGTGAGTTTCATTGTGCAGTTCCTTTTGCCCAACCTAGTGTGAGAAAGATTAGCCAGCAACACAAGGTTGCCGTTACCAGAGTATGTCCTATTGTGGTTCAAAAATACCACAATTATTTGAGGCTATCCCCCAGTTAAGTGGAAATTTCAGCCCAGGTCTTCTGAGCTGTATACAGCCTACTACATCACTCTGGTTTTCTCTGCCTAGACCAGTGATGGGCAGTCTTGGCCCTCCAGCTGTTCTTGAACTTCAATTCCCAGAGGCCCTGATGAGCAGGAGTGCTGATTTGGGCTTCTGGGAATTGAAGTTCAAGAACAGCTGGAGGGCCAAGACTGCCCATCACTGGCCTAGACCCTATTAAACTATCACTGCCTTGTTATTCACGAAAATCATGTTTTCCTTCCCATTGTCAATGCTTTGCTCTTCACCAAAAATGTCCCTTATCTCATTGTCTTGTCTTCAAATCAATGGAAAGCTACTGAATCAGGGGATCTCTATTCTATCCATGCTTGTACTGTCCTCACTTTTGACTCTCTACTGATCTCAAGAGCCAGGTTCATATGGCAATTTAATTTCAGGGAGAGTGAATCCATATGTCTCTTCCCCCCCCCAAACAGTTGCGTAATTAATACAGTTCTCCACAGTCAAGACACAGTCTTCCGTACCTTCTACAGAAAGAAAGAAAGGCTGACTATAGAGATAATGCAAGCGCGGCGCCAAAATGGCCGCCGCGCTCTTTGCGGGGGGCCCCCCACTGGACGAAGGCATCCGGGTAGTTAGGGGCGTGGCCAGCTCCCTTATAAAAGGGGTGGCCACGAGGCAGCCGAGCTGCCATTTTGCGAAGTGACGGAGCGGAGAAGTTTTTCCCTCTTACCTCCGTCGCTTTTGCCTTGACTGGGAAGCCTTTTGGCTGCTGATTTTCTTCCTTCGGCTTCCCATAGGTTGGACTGAGATGCCTTCGAAGAAGAAGGCGGCAGCGAGCGCGGCTCGCGCGGTTCGGAGGCGCAATCCGGGTCGGAGGACCGCGGCTGCGCCTCCCCAGCTGCCGCCCTTGCCTGCACCCACCGGGGTCGGTGGGATGGGGTCTATTCCCCCTTGGCCGGAGGTGGGGGACCCAAGCATGGGTCCAGCAAGGGCTGCGGCCCGCGGCCCGCAAGCGGTGGACACCGCTCCTGGTGCTTCTCCTTCTTCTATAGGGGCGCAGCTCACCCCGGGGCCTTCCAGCCTTGGGGGGTGGTGTGGTCCCCTTCCCTGGCAGGTGCCTACATCGGCCCTACCGGGCCTGGGTGTGGGGTCATGGCCTTATTCGGGCCCCGGAGCACAGGGGCCTGTACCCACGCCTGTAGCAGGCGGGCCGGCCGGCCCTTGGCCCCTCGTCAGTGTTGAGGCCTTACTGGCCCGAGTTGCGGCCCTCGAGGCTTCCCTGGCTCGGGCCAGCCACGCTGGGGCTCCCCTTGGGGTTCATTTTGAGGAGGCGTCTGCTGGGCAGCGGCAGGCGACGGGACGGGTTGAGCTGCTTGAGGCGCGTGGTGCGTCTTTGGCCACTGCCTCGCAGCTCCCCAGCCAACAGACCAGTGCGGGTCAGGCCCCAGCGACGAGCTCAACGGTGGTCGTGAGCTCCGACGCCCCCAGTGGGTTGGAACCCCCGGTGGAGGCGGCCCGCGGGGGTGCAGCATGTGAGTATGCGGTCCAAACTAGTGCACCTACACACGTGGCCACGTTGGGGGGGGGCGTTCCAATGGCCCTGGCCTCGCGTGGGTGGTGCGGCGGTCCAGCCACTGACACCCCACCCGGCGACGACAACTACCACCCAGGGCCCCCGGGGTGGGGGGTGTTTCCTACCCTGTGGGGAATGTTTTGGGGGTGGCTGGGCTAGTCCAAGCCCCTTTCCAGATGCCCGCAGTTTCTGCGGTGCCTGTCTCGGCCTTGCCGACAGCGGGGTATTCCTTGCCACTGAGTGACCACTTGGCACAGGCCACCAATAATAATAATAATAATAATAAAGTTTAATTTCTATCCCGCTTTCCTGACACAAGTGCCACTCAAAGCGGCTCACAACATATACAAATACAATAAACAGAGAAAAATATACAATAAGCCATAAAAGACAATACATAATTAATGCAATCAAAACATCAGAATAAGCAAAAATACAATACAAAATATAAGTAATTAAGCAATACCACAATGAAAAATTACACCAAAGAGAAAATATGGCGGGGGGAGTATGTAGATATCTTCTCACTCCTAAATAGGGAGCCCACCAAGGAAGAGAGGGAGGGGCAGGATGAGAAGGATAAGGAACAGGCACGTCGTCGCAAGCCACCACGGACGTGGGCCAACTGGCTGCCGGCTTACCTCATCTACATGGCGGTGTACCTGAGGGCCCGGCCGGATTTGGCAATTCCGATGGTCCAGTATTTGGACAACATCTATCGGGCGATGGTTGACTTTCCGGGCCCGTCGTGGTTGGCTTATGACGAGGAATTCCGTATGCGAATTCCCCTGCACCCTGAGATGAGGTGGGATGAGCCATGCCAGAGGCTTTGGCTTCTGTACATGACGCCCACGCGCCCCGCGCCAGGGGAAAGATACCATTGTGGACATGCGCTCCAGCGAGCGGCTCCAGCACAGGTTCCCCGCCAGGTGGCGGGGCAGGGGGTTCCAGCCCGCCTGCTGTGCTGGACTTTCTCGTCTAATGGTTCCTGCAATAAGAAGAATTGCAAGTACAGACATGAGTGTCCCACCTGTGCGGGCCCCCATGCAGCCTCTGCCTGTCCCAGGCCTGGAGGGACGCGGGGCAGAGGGAGGGGCGGACAGTGGGCTGGCAAGACTGCCGCAGATGGAGCTGGTTCACCGAAAGGCTCCCTCCCCAATTAATGTGGACATGTTGGAGCGTTGGCTCGCATTGTACCCGAAGGGGGAGGATGCGGATTATCTCCTTCAGGGCTTTAGGCAGGGGTTCCGTATTCCTTTCATGGGCGATAGGTCCCCTCAGGATGCCCCCAACCTTTTGTCCCTTAGGGGGAGGGAGGAGGTGGCTGCCACCAGCATTAATAAGGAGGTCAATGCGGGCAGGGTCGCTGGCCCTTCCCCTGCACCCCCGTTCACGAACCTTAAGGTATCGCCCCTGGGCTTGGTTCCCAAGATGTCTCCAGGCGAGTTTCGCCTTATCCATCACTTGTCCTACCCAGCCGGCCGATCGGTCAACGATGCTATCCCTGATGACCTTTGCTCAGTCAGGTATACATCTTTTGACCACGCGCTGCGCATGGTGCGCTCATGTGGCCCGGGTGCGCTGCTGGCTAAGTGCGACATTAAGTCAGCTTTTCGCCTCTTGCCGGTGCACCCAGGCGACTTTGAATTGCTGGGTTTCAAATTTCAGGGCGAATATTACTTTGATAAGGCCATGCCTTTTGGCTGTTCCATATCATGCTTGGCTTTCGAGCATTTCAGTACCTTCCTAGAGTGGGCTTTCGTCCGCAGGTCAGGGTCCCGGTCTGTAGCCCATTACCTGGATGACTTTTTGTTCGGGGGTGAACGGGGCTGGGACACATGTACACGTCTCCTCAACACATTTCAGACGCTAATGGAGGAACTCGGTGTCCCTTTAGCGCCCGAAAAGACCGAGGGCCCATCTACACAGCTAGTCTTCCTGGGGGTGGAGATTGACACGATAGCGCAGGCTTCTAGGTTACCAGGGGAGAAGGTGTCAAGGATTGTGGCCCTTATCTTGGATTTGCTGGCCAAGCGCAAGGCATCACTGAGAGAACTGCAGGTGCTTCATGGTCACCTCAATTTCGCCTGCAGGGTGGTCGCACCGGGCAGGGCTTTTGCCCGGCGCTTGTGCGACACCATGGTGGGATTATCCAGGCCTCACCATAGGGTTCGGCTTACCCGGGGTATCAGGGCAGACATGCTTGTCTGGTTACAGTTCCTGAGGGAGTTCAATGGGGTCTCATTTTGGAGGTGTGACCTCCTGGCTTCCCCTCAATTTCAGATTCAGTCTGATGCCTCGGGATCCCTCGGTTATGGGATGTACTTCAATGGGAAGTGGGCCTATGGTGGGTGGCCACCAGCCTGGGCAGGCATGGGTCGCCTGCGTGATCTCACATATCTGGAGTTTTTCCCTATCCTGGGTGCTTTGATGCTATGGGGCGAGGAGTGGTCCAACTCGGTCATGCATTTCTGGTGTGACAATGCGGCTGTGGTCCACATTGTCAATGCACAGACTTCTAAATCGCCCAGGGTTATGGGCCTAGTGCGCCAATTTGTGTTGCGCAGCCTGCGCCTCAACGTACTGTTCAGGGCCAGGCTTGTCCCAGGGGTTAATAATGATATTGCTGACGCTTTGTCCCGCCTACAGATCTCCCGGTTCCGTGCCTTGGCCCCGGATGCGGAGGAATTTCCCTCGCCACTCCCGGAGGAGATATGGACTATTGGCAAGGAGAGGTGAACCGGGCGATTGGCCTGTCGATATCGCCACGCACGCGTAAGGCGTATCACCACGCAATTAATTCTTTCAGGGCATTCTGTACCCAATTTCAACTGCCAGGAACCTGGCCGATCCCGGTAACCCATGTTCTGCGGTTCATGGTTTACCTGCATTCTCAGGGCCTTGCACCTCATATCATAGCATCTAAGCTTTCAGCGTTGGCTTTTATGGCCAAAGTGGGGGGTCATGTGGACAGCACCTCTGACTTCCGTGTGAGACATGTTTTGGAGGGGTGGGTGCGCGAGCGCGGGCTTTGCCCGGACGACCGCCACCCGATTTCCCCAGGGGTCCTTACCCAGTTGGCCCGGGGCTGGCCTTGCCTCTGTTTTGATGCATATGAGGCAGCCCTATTCCATGCAGCCACAACGGTGGCATTTTTTGGAGCGCTCCGCATCAGCGAGCTTGTGATGCTGTCTAAGGCGGATGCAAGTCGTAGGGCACTGGAACTCGAGGATGTCTGTGTTGCCAAAGACTGGGCTCAGTTGAGGATACGCTCCTCTAAGACGGATCAGCATGGCGTAGGCAGTGGTGTGCGACTGCTACGGTGTTCTTTGCCAGACATCTGTCCGGTTGGTGCCCTACAGGAGTTCCTGGCACTGCGTGGCACGCACCATGGCCCATTTTTCAGTCACCAAGATGGGTCTCCCCTTACTAAATTTCAATTTTGGAAGGTGACGGGCAAAGCGCTGGCCAGTGTGGGCCTCCCAGGCACCCGCTATGGCACCCATTCATTCCGTATAGGGGTGGCCTCAACCGCAGCTGCTTTTGGGTACTCCGGGGCTGACATACGCAGCATGGGACGGTGGGGTTCGCAGTGTTTTCAGTTTTATGTGCGCCCACTCCCGCCGTGAGTACCAATCCAGTCACCTTACCTTCTTTTCCTCAATTTTCTTTACAGACCCGGGGTGTCGTATTACACCGGTGACAGTATGGCTGGTGGGCCATAGCTACGTGCACAGGGCAGCGCGTTACACTGCGGCGACAGAGTGGGGACCCCGACTGGGACTGGGTGCATACGCAAGTCTCACATGGCATGGTAAGCCTGGGATGTTATGGCGGGAGCTGCTGCCTTTCCTTTTTTCAGGCCAGAATGCTGACCCGCCTGACATTCTGATCATACATCTGGGGGGCAATGATTTGGGCCAGGTCACCGGCTTATCGCTGAAGCATGCGATTTGCGAGGACCTCGCCTACCTGCATTACGTCTGGCCCGCCACAACCCTTGTTTGGTCGGACATGGTCCCGCGCCATTCCTACTGAGGGGGCGTTGACCTCCTGGCCCTTGACCATGCTAGACGCATGGTGAATAGGGCAGTGGCGCGGTACCTTGTTGACAGGGCTTAGGGGAGGGTCAGTCGTCACCCCGCTATTAGCCTACAAAGTTATGACTTGTATGCAGGGGATGGGGTCCATCTGTCGCGAGGAGGTATGGACCTCCTGTTGGGTGATTGGCGAGCAGGCCTGTTGACCGAGCTGACGGTCTGGGGGGGGGCGTCGAGCCTTCTTTGAAGCCCCTCCGTGTGGCGGGTAGCACTGGTAAGGTAAACTTTATGACCCACAGGTATCCGGCAAGTTCGCAATTGACTGGACAACACTAGACAGGCATAAGTTGGTTAAACGTTGTCCGGTCAACGACGAACTAGGCGACGGGGTAATGGCTATAGCTAGACAGCATGCATCACCACGTGATTTTACAGATACGCGTCAGAGGGTGGGGTCATTAGTTAGATATTGACTACGGTCAACAATTTGTTTGTTGTCAACAAACAAATTGATACAAATGGATACATTGTAGCAATTGCCGTTGGCAATTTTGGGTGGTACCTTACCAGTGTTACTTCGGCCTGCTTGCCTTAAGAATTATGATTGGTCAATTACCAATAGAAATTTATAATTCGGACTAGGGCATGAATCAATAAATGTGGCCCAATGCCGTTATCCATTTTATCAGTGTCTGAGTCCTTTATTGGGGGGTGCGCCTGCAATGCAAGCGTGGCGCCAAAATGGCCGCCATGCTCTTTGCGGGGGCCCCCCCACTGGACGAAGGCATCTGGGTAGTTAGGGGCGTGGCCAGCTCCCTTATAAAAGGGGTGGACACGAGGCAGCCGAGCTGCCATTTTGCGAAGCGACGGAGCGGAGAAGTTTTTCCCCTCCACCCCCTCCCTAGTTAACAGTGTGATGTTTTGGTCGCTTCGGGGCCGGGTGGGAATTTTTGGCTGGGACCCATATTGGTTTCCGGGTCCTGGTTTTTTCGCCTATCCCACACTGTTGCTATGGTTTGACATAGGGGTTTTGTCTGTTGCTGCTGTTGACTTTGGTCACATGGGCGGGTAGCACTGGTAAGGTAAACATTATGACCCACAGGTATCCGGCAAGTTCGCAATTGACTGGACAACACTAGACAGGCATAAGTTGGTTAAACGTTGTCCGGTCAACGACGAACTAGGCGACGGGGTGATGGCTATAGCTAGACAGCATGCATCACCACGTGATTTTACGGATACGCGTCAGAGGGTGGGGTCATTAGTTAGATATTGACTACGGTCAACAATTTGTTTGTTGTCAACAAACAAATGGATACAAATGGATACATTGTAGCAATTGCCGTTGGCAATTTTGGGTGGTACCTTACCAGTGTTACTTCGGCCTGCTTGCCTTAAGAATTATGATTGGTCAATTACCAATAGAAATTTATAATTCGGACTAGGGCATGAATCAATAAATGTGGCCCAATGCCGTTATCCACTTTTATCAGTGTCTGAGTCCTTTATTGGGGGGTGCGCCTGCAATGCTTGACATATTGAAGTGTTCTTTATGTCAGGAGGGATCAAACTCTGAGGACAAATGTTGTCTCAGGGACCATGGCAACCAACATGGGGCCAAGCAATTGCAGTTTTATTTTTATAAGTGTTTTTTCTACATCAGATATGAGTAGAGGTTGCTGGCACAACCATGAAGAAACAAATCCAGAGAGTAATTGCAGCTCCTCAAAGCATCCAGGAGGGCAATTCTTCTTGGTGACACACATATATATCAATATATTGGCTTTGGACAGGATCTAGAACCAGAGCCATAAGTAGGAGTTCAGCTGTGTGGGCCTTCATCATCCTATTTGTTAATCTTGGGTTACATGAGATTAACATGGAGGTATGTGGGGAAATATGGAGTCTACGTGAGTAATTGCCTTACTGGCCAATGTGCCTCACATGAACAAGTGGAGACAGAATATATATGCAGGACAGGCATCTATTACTAACAGGCAACTAATACCACCAAATCAGTTCACATAATTCCAGCAGCAAATGGTTAAGTTCTCTAAATTTTGGTGCCCAGCTCAAAGTACACATAGTAAAGCTCTGCCCAGAAGCCTCCCCCAAATGGCCTTGCCAGGTCGTTAGCCAATTTGTTATAAGGTCTATGATTTCTGACCATCCTTTATGTAAGAACCATAGAATGGCCTTTCTTGAAATATGCTTCAATAAGCTGCTGAAATGAGCTGTAACAGCTTTAAGGCATATGAAGAACTTTGCCAGGCCCGGAAAAGGGATAAATTAACTCAGCTTCCTGTTTTTAGCAGAGGCCAGCCAGATGCTTCAGAGAAGCTCAGATATTGGCTATGAAGTTAAGGCAACAGCCATCACTATTGTTCTTCATCAAATAATATTAAGACATCTAGTGCCTCTGAGAAAATGGAACTTTCATTTATGTGTGATGGTCTCTGCGAATTGGTCTGAACTTTTCTCAAAGAGCCATCTTAACCAGTGACCTTTACTATATCTCATGTTAGCAGATTCCATAAAGCTAGCTATACATTGTGTGAAGAACACTGCAGTCAATTCTGAATCTTTGGGACTCTAAATTCTAATAGTATGGCCAGGGTCGGGGGTGGGGGTGGGGAGCAGAGTGTGGAAAGTTACTTTAAAAGATTTCTGAAGTAACCCATGACAAAACTTCAAAAAAGTAACTTCTCATGAATAATTTTGTCATTTTTTTTCTTATCAGCTCACAATGCTACTTGTAACTTTTTTGTTCCTTAAAAAAATCTTAAAGGATCACAAGGGGTCTAGAATACATAATTAAAATTCATCAAATACCTCAAACATTTTAGCCATTGACAACAACAGAGGGCAGTAAGTAACACTACTCATTAAACAAAAAAGCATCAAAGTTAACACTTACTGCTTTATCCAAAGAAGAACATCATTACACCTTTCTTATACCAAGAGGTCATGTGTGTACCACATATGCATATACTCAAGCAAGCAAGCACATTTACATGAGTACGCATGCCTATATCTAGAAGAAAGAATGACATTTATCTGTTGATTTCTTTTGGCTGGAGACAGCATCATACTGACCTGAATATACCAAATTTCACCTCATTTTGAAAGCTAAACAGGGTTTGACATGGTCTGTACTTGGATGGGAGGCCATCAGAGACCACTTGACTGCTACAAAGAAGAAGGGAAATACCTGAGTGCTAAAGCACATGACTTGCCCATGGAAAGTCTCAGGCTCAATCTCCTGCATCACTAGGCAGGTTTGAAATAACTCCTGCCAGAATCCCTGGAGAGTTATTGCCAGTCAACATCAACAATAATATGTTAGAATGATGGACCCAAGATCTGCATCAGTAGAAGAAAGTGTCTTTGGCTCCTAACAGTAAGTACTTTGAGACTTCTAAGTCAGGTTTATATGGCAAGTGAGAAATGTTTGGGAAATAATCCTCATTTTATATGGTAATTAAGTGTGTGCTATTTGTTTTTGGAATCCAATTCCAAGAATTATCCAGACAGATTTTTGGGAGTTTCTATTTAAAGACACAAATCTACTGCCATCTGGACACAGCTGCATTTCACTTACCTGGAATAGGCCTTTCTTCTAGAGTGTCTTAGACCTATTTCATATACAAAAGGAAAACTACCCCAGTACCTCCTGAGAGGTCTAGGTCTTTGTGGGAGGTATAGTTCTGTGGGCAGCAAGCCTATACTAAATTTTAAATGAACCCACTTTGTTTCCTGTGAGGGATCTTATCTGTCCAGCTTTCACATTCAAACATCATAATCAGGAATCCCATAATGTGGTCCCTGATGACATATCCTTGCACTTGACAATCTTCTCTAGCACCCTCATATCTGCCCTTCTAAGTCTCAGCCTTCTTCTGATTTCTTGGCTGGAGTCTCCATTTGATGACTGAATTGAGTTATTAAAACTCTTCAACAATTTTGATTTCTTCATTACTGACATTGCAGTGATGTGATTTTTCTGAGACATACAGTGGCACTTCGCTTAAAGAGCATAATGCGTTCCACAGGATTGCTCTTTAAGCGAGTTGCTCTTTAAGCAAAACACTTGGGAAAAGTGCCACTGCTGCCATTGTAAGTGACTGATTGTGACTTCTGGTGGGGTGGATTGCAAACCCCGATTTAGTTGTTAAGCGAGTTTTTGGTTGTTTTTAGTTGTTAAGCGAGGCAACCATTCAGAGAAAATTCTGCTCTTTAAGCGAGTTAGTCTCTAAGCAAGGTACTCTTTATGCAAGGTTTTACTGTACTTTTAACCAAAATTCCTGATTAAAGGAGTATTATTTACTCACTTATCTGCCATGGGATGAGTTTTGGGATCTTCATTATTGAATATTGTGACCAAAGTCCTATATTTGGGCAATTCCAAAAAACTTGACAAGATGGTGCAAGATGTTAATGTGACTGATCCAATAGGGAACAGTGACCACAACTCAATTATGTTTAACTTGATCATAGTCTGCAAGTCACTGATAAAATCTAACACAGAGACCTTAAATTCTCAAAAAGGAAATTTCCCAAAGATGAGGAAACTAGTAAAAAAAGAAGCTGAAAGGGAAAATTGAGAGAGTCCAAACACTCCAAGAGGCATGGAGGCTGTTTACAAAAACAATAACAGAGGCCCAATTGGAATGCATACCCAAAAGGAAAAAGGGCACTGCCAGGTCCAAGAGGACTCCAATGTGGCTTACAGGAGCTGTTCGGGAAGTGATCAAGAGCAGGAAAAGCTCATTTAGAAGAAGGAAGGCTTGTCTGAATGAGGACAGCAGGCAGAAACATAAATTCTGGCAGAACAAATGCAAGGCAACAATCAGGAAAGCAAAGCAAGACTTTGAGGAGCGTATAGCTAAAAATACTCAGAGAAATAACAAAGACTTCTTTAAGTACATTAGAAGTAAGAACCCATCTAGGAAGGCCATTGGACCATTAGATGACAATGGAAAGCAAGGGGTTATTAAAGAGGAAACAGATTGCAGAGAGACTCAATGAATTATTTGCTTCAGTATTCACTGAAGAAGACAGAGACCACATGCCCAAAACAGAGCCTATCTTCGTAGGGAGGGAAAACGAAGAATTAAGCCAGATAGAAATAACCAGGGAGGAGGTCCTTGCATGTCTTGTTAAGCTAAACACTAACAAATCACCAGGACCAGATGGCATCCATCCATGAGTTCTCAGGGAACTTAAAGATGAAATTGCTGATCTCCTAGCCAAAATATATAATCTTTCCCTCAAATCAGGCTTTGTGCCTGATGACTGGAAGGTAGTGAATGTAACACAAATTTTCAAAAAAGGATCCAGGGGTGATCCAGGAAATTACTGACCTGTCAGTTTGACATGTGTCCCAGGTAAAGTGATGGAAACCATCCTAAAAGATAGAATTAATAGGCACATAGAAGAGAAGGTGCTGCTAAAGGAGAGCCAACATGGCTTTTGCAAGGGCAAATCATGCCTCACTAATCTGTTGGAATTTTTTGAGAGTGTCAACAAGCATGTGGATAAGGGGGATCCAGTTGACATTGTTTATCTGGACTTTCAGAAGGCTTTTGAGAAGGTCCCACACCAAAGGCTCTTGAATAAACTTACCAGTCATGGAATAAAGGGACAGGTCTTGTTCTGGATCAGCAACTGGCTAAGGGACAGGAAACAGAGGGTAGCACTAAATGGACACTTATCCAAGTGGAGGGAAGTAAAGAGTGGGATCCCCCAAGGTTCAGTACTGGGACCCATGCTTTTCAACCTCTTCATAAATGATCTAGAGGTAGGAGTAAAAAGCAAGGTAGCCAAATTTGCTGACGACACTAAATTATACAGGGTAGTGAAAACTGTGAGAGATTGTGAGGAGCTCCAGTGGGATCTCTTGACACTGGGGGAGTGGGCAAAACAGTGGCAAATGAGCTTCAACATTAGTAAGTGCAGAGTGATGCATGTTGGGGCAAAAAACTCCAATTACATTTATAAACTGATGGGGTCTGAACTCTCTACGACAAACCAGGAAAGGGACCTTGGTGTCCTGGTGGACAACTCAATGAAGGTGTCAACCCAGTGTGCCTCAGCAGTGAAAAAAGCAAACTCAATGCGAGGGATCATTAGGAAGGGTATAGAAAATAAGTCAGCAAGTGTCATTTTGCCTCTTTATAAATCTATGGTGAGGCCCCATCTGGAATACTGTGTACAGTTCTGGTCGCCATACCTCCAGAAGGATATTATGGAGTTGGAGAAAGTGCAGAGGAGGGCAACCAGAATGATTAAGGGACTGGAACACCTTCCTTACCATCTGAGGCTGCAACGGTTGTGCCTCCTCACTCTTGAACGACGGCGTCTAAGAGGTGACCTGATTGAAGTTTATAAAATCATGCACGGTGTGGACAAAGTAGATAAGGAAAAACTGTTTTCCCTATCGCACAACACTAGAACTAGGGGACACTCAATGAAACCTTTGGGTACTAGTTCTCAAACAAATAAGAGAAGGTACTTTTTCACCCAGAGGATCAATGGTCTATGGAACTCCTTGCCAGAAGAGGTGGTTACAGCTGTCAGTCTTGACAGCTTTAATAAAGGATTAGACAAGTTCATGGAGGACAAGGGTATCAATGGCTATAATTATGGATACTTAAGGACAATCTCGGGGTTGGAGAGATAGGCAGGATATCTCTCAATGCCATTTCCAGGGAATCCTAAGCAGGTGAAGGCATATCCTTGGGAATACCCTGAAGGAAATGGTGAGTCACTGTGTGAGACAGAATGCTGGACTGGATGGGCTGTGGCCTGTTCCAGCAAGGCTGTTCTTATGTATGTTCTTATGTTCTTATGAATCTCACACTGGAGCATGTTTCATGTAGAGAGGGCTTGTACAGCTGGATGAAAGAAAACAGGCTCAGAGGTCCCTTCCTTTCTGGCCTCTCCCTTGGCATGCTTCATAGTACTTCCCACTTCAGAGCCATGCTGGGTAGAGATGGATGCTGTCACAGGAGTTCTCTCCTATTATCTGCTGTAGGCAGGCAAGCTCAATAAAAGGTGATAGCCTGGAATTTCTTCCTCCTCTGCCATTGCACAAGACAGGACACCAGTCTCCCTCAGCATCTTCCAATACATCCTCCTTCTCTGCAGTCAATGATGATGATCCCCTTTGGCCTTCCCCCCCACTCCTCAATTATCCATGTGAGCCAATCCTCTTCCAGCTCTTTCTCATCACACCATTTCAACTGTGACAGCTGGCTTGATCTCTAGAAGTATCACCTTCTCCTTGGCTTTTCTCACCCTGTAGTAATAATAATATTTTGGGTCAGAAATTATTCTGGGTTGAAAGGATTTTTGCAGGAGAAACTCCACTCAGGGGATGTCTGAATGAGGTTCCTTTCATGTCCCCAAGATCTTTTCCCCACCAAAGTGGTCCCTATTGATCTACTTGCAATATCTTGCTTTCGATCAGCTAGGTTGGCAGGAGCTGGGACAGAGACAGGAGCTCTAACCGTCATGCAGTACCCCGGTCTCAAACTGCCGACTTTCTGGCCTTCCAGCTAACAAGGTGAGCTTGTTAACTACAGTCCACCTGACCGGGAGCCAGGTGGCCTGTCAGGCATGCACAGATATCTGTGTCAACCCCCTCACAGGTAGTTACTTCCATATCACCAAAAGAAGAAGAAGAAATGCATCACAAAGAAGAGAACAATGACGTATATGTAAAATTAGAAATTATTCTCTCTTATTCAAACAGAATTAACAAACTGTATATCTCGCCCAGTTGGGGAAGACCATGACCATAACTGTATCTGCAGCACCTGATGATGTAGTGGGGTGTGCATTTTCAGTGTACCTGATTCCCACCCTCACCCCATCCTTTATGGTTCTTTAGACCTGGAAAACCCTTGGAAAACACTTCAAAGAGAGGACACTTTCAGAAGGACTGCCCATTGTCCTTTGTAAAAGAGGACACATAGCCGCTGTATGTCATCTATCTATGTTGTCAACCTCGTTGCCCATGTAGCCCAAAACTCAGTATTTTAAATGAGAGAAGCTGTCCAAAGTCTTAGTTGGAGCCCTTCCCATAATCTGTTACCGGTTTCATCCATCCAGAAGAGTCAGAAGTTGAAATTGGGACTTTCTGCATGCAAATTGCATTCTCCATCCTTGCTCTTTCCTCAGCATTACATCAGAATAACTGAGTCTGAGTTCTGTGTTGTCTTCAGGATCTCTAGTGCTCACAGATGCATCCAATGTGAGTTGAAACTTTTTTTTCTTTCAGAATATTGGTGCTGTTTTTCTGGATGATACAAGGCCAAGCTTCAGAAAGTTTCTGGATGAAGTGAGAAATGAATCAGTTGGGCAATCTTGAATTGATATTCCAGACTCCTTCTTGATAGCTACCCTCCTGGGAACAAAAAATAATAATAAGATACAGTCAAGTCAATTCTGATTTATGGTGACACTTTCCAGGATTTTCTAGGTAGTAGAGAATATGCAGAAGTTGTTTACCATTCCCTTCTTCTAGGGGTGTCCTGGGATCGTAAAGCCTGAGCCCACACAGGCTGACTTTTCTCCATGGAGCACAGCTGGGAAATGAACTCCAAACCTACCAAGTCATCTAGACCAGGAGAACAAAGTGACCATAAAAACCTCAGATTTTTCTTGCTCACCTTGATATGTCAAGGATTATTTCTAAAGGAAAATTTTAAAATCCTCTGCAGGGATGTGTATATGTAGACATTGTGTGTGTGTGTGTGTGTGTGTGTGTGTGTGTGTGTGTGTGTGTGTGTATTTTTTCTTGCATTTATAACTATTGTGGGAATGGATAGAAGAGGATTAATCATGGCTGTGATGAGCCAACACTTTGTTTAAATCCACTTTTCTATCTAATCTCCTATTGACTGGGAAACATTACACAGGGATGCCTTGGAGGAATTATCTCAAATCCCTTTTAAACTCTTCAGTGGCTTCCCTCCCCCACACTCCCTTCCCTATTTACACCTCTTGATTCTTTATTAGTAGTTGAGGACAAGGCCTGAGAGAATCATGGGTAATCAATTAAGATGAAAAGTTTTACCATTTGAGATGCATTATAATGGTCTTGCTGACACTTTCTTAAATGCAAACTAGATCTATCACATCTCAAATGAATTTGAAGACAAGATTAAACCAGGCAATAGGCCTACTGTTTCTGTGCAGAAATCAGTACAAAGGGTAAAACAGGAATAGGTGAAAAAACAACATAATGACTGAGGGAACTTTTTTTGCAACAAGACTCTTCCAAGGTTTAGTAGCTGGAGTGATAGCAATTTAGAGTGTTGACTTGTGCCTAAAGGGATGGGGCAGATGCTTATTCTCATTACCAAATTCTCATTACCAAATGACAGACTAAGATGTAGACTGGAACATGTTCTTGGATTTCACATATCCATGAATTTTGCAATGTGTTTCATGACTTAAAAGCTGGGTAAACAAATGCATTTAGCACAAAAAGTTGCACATGAAATACATGCATTAGGAAAAGCTGTCTAAAAATCGTAATCAGTTTTCATGCAATTTTTAAAAACATTGCAGGCTGAAAAGTAAATGGCTTGGAATTGGCTTACGACTAAATAGAACTGACATAGATGGGAACTGTTTGATCCACCCAAGTTATATGATCTTTGTTTTTTCTCTGTTAAGTATGTTGAAGCAATGACCAATGCTTCCTACTCATACAGTAGCTAAATAAAGTATATGTATGTTTTTTTAAAATTCCTCAACTGTTACTAAAACAATTAAACAGAATAACCTGGAATTTAACTGGGATTGAGATGGAATTCTAATTTGAACCCACATTTCTGGGGTGATGATGATAGATGAAGGATAAAGAGCACACCCACCAAATAGTTCGGCTTTTACAAACCAGAGCATTGGCAGATTATCAAATCACACCTTGCAGGACAGAACAACCAAAGACTCTTCCTTAGAGTTCCACAGGAACTATTCAACATCTTTGAAAGTGTCACCTGTGTTTGTGTCAATATTTGGGGATGGTAAGCTCCATATATGGATTCAATATAAAGGTTTCAAGAGGGCAGATTTTCCTTCTCTTGAAATGAATTTTTAAAAGCTTTAAAGCTGCAGATAGTGTGTTAGGGTTGAGAACAGGAATTGGATGGGGTGGGGTGGATCCCTTCTGAATGCAAGGGCACATGACTACACTGGGGGTATTACTATTTCTTGGCTCAAGTGTTAGGTTGAGCTTTCTCAGCTAGTCTTTTGGACAGGGACCCAGGAACAAAACTTGGAATAATATTCTCATAACTCGAGTCACTGGTGGTGATAGCAATAGAGCTTTGGGGGGATGGAGTTGTTAATGAAAGGCTTTTAAGAGCTCTCCATCAGTTGAGATGTTCTGTGGGATGGATTCTGTTCATAAACTAGATGATCTTATCTGAAACATCTGCTCCATACCCACAAAGTGACATGGGGTCACATGATTAATGATAGCCACAACTACTAATGTATATAATAATATTTCTAGTTTCTAATCAGAAACCTAGAACTTATTTTTTTAAAAATGGACCCCCTACTCCATTTCTTTTTTGAGGGAAGAATACAATGGCTCTTCTGCTCTTTCTTAAGTGGGGGTGGGGGATGCTGTGTATGGAAATGAGTTGGAATAACCTATATTTACACAGGGATGATTTCTCATTATACAACTGTCAAACAATGGTTTAGAATTTATGGCTGACTTGTTTTTTTGTCCTTCAAGGCACAGCAAATTCTGTGTGACAGAATCCCTCCTTCTTCACTGTTTATTTATCCTAATGTCTTCCATGCATTCTCCAGGCATCTGGGATTAATGAGACTAGCAGGCTAGAAGTGCAGCTCCTCATCAGAGAAATTGCCAGTAGATGATGTTTCAGAATATGTCACTTGGGGTGAAAAGAAAGAAAATCTTGTTTTCCTCCAATGTATACCAATAACCTTTAACAAGGAAGAATTTTGCCTCATTCTATCTTATTTATGACTAAAGGGGGAACCTCTTCAGCCCACTCTGGTTTTGTTTTTAAATAGAGAATGGAGATGTGTGGAATAGAAGAAAAGGTCACAAGGGTGGAGGGTGTATTTCTCAATTGTTAAATGTTATATAAGTTGTTGTTGTTTATTTTTGCAATATAAACAAAGATGAATATTAATGCAAATTTTCTAATAAGCTAAATACTGATATGTTTTTCTTTTGCTTTTTTATGTTTTTGCTTTATGTGTTTTGAAAATTAAATACATTAAAACCCTGTATAACGATTTTAATTCTTTCTACAGGTCTGTTTGCTATGCAATTTTTTCATTGTACAATTTTTCCTAAGCATTTCCCCCCACCGAATATTTGTTGTACGATTTTTTTCCATAGGAAAAATCATTATGCAAGGTACCATTTTTTATTTTTTATTTTTATTTTTTTATAATATTTTTATTGAATTTTTGACAGACATACAGAAAGAAAAAAACCAGTAACAATAACAATACAATATAATGATAAATCAAAAACAACATCAATACAGTATTGACTCAAATTCATAGGAGCTAGCACATAATAGTACTTAAACTGACTATTTATCATATAACCACCAATCTAAACACCGCATTATAAATTATTACACAATCATAAGAATAAAAGCTTTCTGTGCTACCACTATTATTATCTTTTGATAGTTACACATCACCCTGTGAATATATACAATGCCCGGAGAGTTTAGTTTCTATTTCAACTCCAAAAACCTCTTTGAGATGGTACAGGTCCTGAACTGTCATTTACCATAAGAGAATGATCCACAAACGGTTTCCAAATGTTCCAAAACCTATTCTCCTTTAATCTATCTCGTTTTACTTTGATCTCCCATGTCAATTTATCGTTCAATGCTAAACTCCCCATTTCTTTATACCACTCTCCAATCTGTATATCAACATCATTTTTCCAATTTCTAGCTATACATTGTCTACCCGTAGTTAATACAATTTCCAGTAATTCTTTTTCCTCCTCATTCAAACCCAAACCTTCCACATTTGTTAGAAGAATGGTACCTGACACCAACTTATCACTTTTACCCACAATTTCACCAAACTCCCCTTCTATTCTTCCCCAAAAATCCCTTATTTTTTTACAACTCCACCACATGTGTTCATATGTTCCATCCGTTTCTTTGCATCTCCAACATAATTTGTCTCTTTTACTATCCATCTGATAGAGTCTTAGTGGTGTCAAGTACCATTGCCACAGCATTTTAAAATTGTGTTCTTTAATTCTTACAGACATTGTTCTCATAATCCTCTTTTTCCATTTATTTCTCCATTCAACCTCCCCAATTTTTATATTCAAATTTTGTTCCCACTTCCGTTTCAAATCTTCATGTAGATCTTTACCCTTATTCAATATAGTATACAGTTTGCTTACAAGACCCTTAATACTCCTTTCCCCTTTTCTTATCTTTATTACCAATTCTTCAAATTCCGTCTTTATTCTATCTATCCCTGCTTCTCTTCTATATTTTTTATTCCAGCTATCCACCTTTAATTTCTGAAACCAATCCAAATTTAACTTCTCAAATATTTTTTTCTCTTAATATCATCATCACAAACTTTTAACCAGTCCTTCAGTAAAAGCATCTGATTTTTATCCAATATTTCCTTTTTTCCCTTATCTAATTTTATTGGAAAACACACCATATCAGTCAATTCCAAAATTGGAGAGAGATTTGGGACCATGTCTTTCTTTACCATTTTCTACACCTCCATGAGTCCTCTCATCATAGTATTATTTGACCTTTTCGGCTTGTCCTTTATTCCCCAAAAAATCATGTTACCTATATTTCTATACTCTTTCATCTCTAGTTCCTCCCAAATTACCTTTTCTCTTGCCAGAATCTTCACAACATTCTTAATTTGGAATGCTCGATAGTATGCTAACAAGTTTGGCATGCCCAAACCCCCTTCTTTCTGAGACAAGTACCAGAACTTCTTTTAAAGTCTAGATTTTTTACCTCCGTTACAAAAACAATTAAACATCTTTTGAAATTCATTGATTTCCTTCTCCTTCAAATGGATCGCTAAAGCATCAAATAAAAAATTAATCTTTGGTAACAATATCATTTTACAAATTGCAATCCTTCCGAACCATGACAGCTTCAGCTTCTGAAACTCTTGTATTTTATTCTTGAATTCGACTTTCAAGCTGTCATAGTTCAATCGTTTAAGTTCTTCCAATTTATTTGAAATATTTATCCCCAGATACTTCAGCTTATCTTTAATTTGTATATTAAGTGTCTCCACTATCCTTCCTATCTCTCCTACCCCCATATTACACAGCATCAATTCTGATTTATCCCAATTTATCATTAATCCGGTTGTAGCTTCAAATACCTGTAAATGATCTTTAATCCTATCCATTACCAACTCCGGATGTTTCACCATAAGCAATGTATGATCCGCATACATACTCACTTTATTACCCATTATCCCTTCTATATTTGTATCATCCCTTATATTTTTAGCTAATATCTCCATTGCCATAATAAACAGGATAGGAGATAGAGGACATCCCTGCCTAGTACCAGCCTCCAGCTTTACCACATCAGTAACCTCTTCGTTTACTCTAATCCTAGCATTCCCTTTTTGATATAATAAATCAATTACCCTTTTAAATCTGTCGCCAAACCCGTAATTTTTAACTATTTCCTTGATTGAAGACGACTGTAATGAGTCAAATGCCTTAAAAATATCTAATGATAATAAACCCACCTTTTCCTTTGTTTGATTAACATTATCGATTAAATCTAATACCTTTCTAGTCAAATCCGCCATGTGCCGACCTTTTAAGAACCCAACTTGATCAACGTTTATATATTCCCCCATAAAACCATTTAGACGGTTGGCCAGTATTGCTGTGAAGATTTTGGCATCCTGATTTATAATTGAAATTGGTCTGTACGATTCCACACTTTCCAAGTTCTTACCAGGCTTTGGCAGTAGAACGATTGTAGTATTAAACCATGAAGTTGGAATTAATCCTCCATCTAAAATATAATTATATAGCTTCACTAATTTTGGGACCACCACTTCTTTAAATTCTTTATAAAACTCTGTCAATAATCCATCGTCCCCCGGGGCTTTCCCCATCTTCAACCCATTAATTACCTCATTAACCTCTTTATCATTAATCCTTTCCTCCATTTTCTCTCTGTGTTCTTGTTTTATTCCGTTCCCTAGCTGTCTCTCCAATATCTTTTTGAGCCTCTCCAAGTCTACCTCCTTTTTTGCATATAATGCTTGATAAAATTCCCTCACAATTTTACATTTATCTCTATTCTTATTACACCTTAAACCTTGTTTATTAACCAATACCCCAATTTCTCTTTTTTCCCTTTTAGTCTTAGCTGCTCTTGCTAGTAATTTTGAACTTCTATTGCTAAATTCAAAATATTCTCTGTTTAAGTAGATCAAGTCTCGTTTAACTTTATCAATATCTTTACCCATTAAATCTGCTTTAAGTCTTTGCAATTTCGTAAAGATTTTTTTATCTTTACTTTTTGCGTGATCCTCCTGTAACTGTTTTATTTCTCTTTCTTTTTCTGTCTGTTCTACCTTATATCGTTTATATTTAAAACTCGCCAACTTTATACTTTCCCCTCTGAAAACCGACTTCATGGCATCCCATACAACGTTGAAATTAACCTCGTTATTATCGTTCCACTGCCAACTTTCTTTCCATCTTTCCATCATCTGCTCTTTACATTTTTGATCTTTAAATAAATTAGGGTCATACCTCCAACTTCTTCCACTTCGGGTATCTTTTTGTAATTTCATTTCCAAAAGTACTTTGGCATGATCTGATTCCTTTATGATCCCAATTTCCATTCCTTCTATATCTTTAATCAAGTTTTCCGTAAAAAAGACATAATCTATTCTCGAGTAGGTCCCATGAACGTGTGAAAAAAAGGAATATGCCCTTTCAGAGCCCTTAAACTCTCTCCAAGAATCCTTCAAACCCAACGCATCCATCCATTTATCCAACACCTTCCCTTTCAAACCGATTCCACTTCTTGCTATGTTCGTGCAATCTAACCCCGGCCTTATCAAGTTAAAATCTCCCGCCACAATAGTTTTTGCAACATTCTCTAATTCCACTATTTTCCGAACTTTTTCTAGAAAATCCGCTTGATGATCATTTGGCACATAAATATTTACCAACATGATTTCCTCATCCTCTATTTTTCCTCTTACAATCAAATATCTACCCTCTTGATCAACAATACTTTTTGTAATCTCAAATCCTAATTTTTTAGAAATCATAATTGCCACCCCTCTCGCTTTTGAAGTTCCAAACGCCATCTCATAATGTTGGATCCATCCCAAAAAAAGTTTATTCATGTCCTTTGACTTCTGGTGCATTTCCTGTAAAAACAATATATCGGGTCTATCTTTCTTCAGCGCCAGTTCCAACCTACGTCTCTTAAGAACAGAGCCTGTACCCTTTACATTCCATGATAGTATTTTAATATTTCCCATAACCTATCTCCTTTCTAAACTCTGAACTCTCCATCGGGCGTGCCACCACTAACCCCTTACCCCCATCCCACAAAAAATTATATATAACACACACTATCTCTCTCCCCACCTTCTTAAAAAAAAAAAGCCGCCTTTGACAACCAAAGAGGGGAGAGGGAGGACATGCAAGATGTGCCTTCCTACCAGTGCTATGCGCTACTCACCCTTATATATCAATTAAATTTTAAAAATCTAATTCTCATTGCTCCTTACTTGCCTCCTCCTCCACCATGATCAGCGAAAGCTCCTCCTCCTCTTCCCCTCGCTGCGGTGTTCCAACTGTTGCCCCACCGGCCTCCGGCCTCTCATACTCCCTACCCAAGGCTCCCGATTCCATCAGTTCCTTCTTGAGATTTATCCACTCCTCCGAATCTCTTTTTACCAGCTCCAACAAGCTCAAATACTCCAATGGATTGGCCCCTTCATCAATTACTTGCATTCTTTTGTCATAAAAAGCGCAGTTGCTGTGGAAATCTCCAATTATACCTTATATCTTTACTCATCAGCAATTTAGTTACAGGCCTCATCTTATATCTCCACGTTCTTTCCTTCAATGAGATATCATTATAAACTTCTACCTCAGAACCATCAAATTTCAGAGCATCAGAACCAACACGTTTCAAATGGGCCATTACTCTTAGCTTGTCGGCCCAATTTGCAAATTTTACCAAAACATTTCTTTGAACCATCCTCCCTCTTCTTGGGCCCACCCGAAATACACTTACAAAATCTTCCTGAACAAATTCTTTTCCCATATTCAAACCATTTAACCACTGAACCACTCTTTCTCTTAACAAATCCGGTGTCCGTTCCACCACCCCATGGATCACAATATTCTGCTTTCTCATCATATTTTCCACAGCATCAATCCTTCTCTCTTGTTCATCCAATTTCAGCTTATTCTCCCGCACCACCTCCTGAGTCCCTTTTATTTCCTTTTTTATGGCAATTACCTCATCTTGAACCAGTTTTACATTTCCCTCTATTTTTTTCAAACGTAAATCCACCTTTTTTGAAAAGTCTGCAACAGATGATACCACTTTATCTTGCTTTTTCATCAATTCATTTCTATCTTTCACCCTTGATTCCTCGTTCTTCTCCAATTTCTGAAACAGCTTGCCAATTTCCACCATAATTTGGGTTTGATCATATGACTCTGGGGATGGGGATGAAGACTGAGGGGCTTCCTCCATTGGTGCTTTTTCCTTCCTCTTAGACTTCACGGCTGGCTCTTCTTCCTTTGCTTTCCCTCTTGTACCTTTATCCATAATAATACACAATATAAGAGTCCGATGTTGCAGAACGTTGTAAAACTTAATCAGTCAGACAGGACCTGCAACACTGCAACTCCTGGTACCACAAAACCAAGAGGAAAACTTGTATAAAGGAGGAAATCCAACAAAGAGTTAAGTACTGTAATCCACACAAAAAGATAGAAGGAACCGAAGTGTACTCCCAACAAACAGCAAAAATAAAAAATAAAAAATAATAATAATCCACATCAGATCCGTTTCCCCGAGGCACACATTCCAACTGATCATCTTCCAAACTGCAAATGTAAAGGCTCCAAGGAAACAGTCACCCAAAACTTTTCTTTTAAGCCCAAGCCGCCCAAAAAAAGGGAGGGGGAGGTATGAAAGAGAGAGAAGCCCAAAATCCAAGCAGGGAGGGGAAAAGATGTGAGAAGCGATGTGCTCAAAAAAAAAGTAATATTTGTAATCCACACGGTGAAGGAGCAAAAATAGGACCAATTAATCCTTCTCTTGAGACGGACAAGTCAAAACGCCATTTTCCAGCGGTTACCTTAACTTCAGGGTAAAACCCCCCCTTCTTCTTCTGTGGAACGGCAAACTTTTCCCGCATGCTTTAAGCTGGGAGACACACTGCTGCTGCTTTCCAATACTATAGCCCGAACAGGAACTTTTTAAACCACTTTGCTATCGACCAAACGCGCCGCGGTTCTCCTGGGGTGCAGGGAAACCATAAACCCAAACACGATCACTTTCGTTTTCCAGGACCGCCGCCATTAACGAAACGACCACTTGATTTCATATACTTCCACCCATTTCCATTTCAAAGCCCAGGCTCTTCTAAGCAAAGTCCCCAGCTAGTTTTAAACTTTAAACTTTGACTTTCCTTTCATGCACTTGCATTCAGTTATTTTCTTGCCAGACAATTTCTTGCCAATTCCGGTGCTTCTCTGCTGTCTCGCTGGTCCCGTTCTTGGCTCCTCGGCAGAAAAGCCGCGACTGCCGTCGCAGGCCTCACCCGCCCAGGAAAGCCTCCCGAACTTCGACCATCCGACCTCAAAACTTCCCAAAATTTTCCAAAAAGGCAGGCAGGAGTCTCATCCAATTAACCCTTTAAAATTTTTCTATTTCATTCAGTCACATTAATTACCACTTTGCTAGGCACGAGCGTCCGGATCAAGATGTTACTCGTCGGCCATCTTAGCCACGCCCTCCGGTACCATTTTTTAAATAAAAAAACTGTTCATTATATGACTTTTTTTTACTATAAAGGTATTTGTTATACAAGGTTCCACTGTAAAAAATCGTTTTACAAAATAAACAAAAAGGATTGAGTATTTAGATTTCCAACTACATTTTCAAGAAAATTTGAGGGGAAAATACTGTATTTATTTCAGTTTACAACACAAAGTATTTCCCAGCTAGCCTGATCATAATCTTTGGTGATGTAAGAATGTGTCATTAGAATTCCAAATGTTAGAACTGGAATTCCAAATGTAGAAGTTCCATCATATTACAATTTGTATGTTATGTTATTTATTTATTTATACCTATGTATACTGCTATTTTGGGGGACTGCAGTGGCTCAAGTGGTTAAGATGATGACCTTGAAGACCAGAAGGTTGGAGTTCAATATCTGAGTACTGCATGACAGAGTGAGCTTCCATATCTGTCCCAACTCCTACTGACCTAGCAGTTCGAAAGCAAGAAATTGCAAACAGATAAATAGGGACCACTTCGGTGGAAAGGTAAACAGCATTCCATGCACTCTGGTGTCTAGTCATGCCTGCCACATGTTCACAGGAACATCTGCAGACACAGACAGCACTGACTTTTTGGCTATAAGCGGAGCTGCACACCACATCCCTAGAGTTGGATACGACTGGTTTTTGACCAAGGGCAATCTTTACCAATGCTGCTTTTGGCATCTGTCCCATTTCCCCCCTATTCTGCTTGTTTGAACAAGATGGCTTAAAGTGGCTGTTGAATTACTGGAAGACGATAGTTCCACTGGAATCTAACATAACATTTCTCAATAAGTCATGTCCCTTGATTGACAAATCTATCCCAGAAGTAGTTTAGAGGGGACACAGGTTTTCATAACAGATACTGAGAATTTATTTTGAGTCTCTTAACCTCTTGTAGGTGTGACTTGCCATCCTCTACTGAACCCATCTGCTGCAGTAGCTCCATGAGTGCTCTTCTGATATATTTGCAGTAATCCTGGGCATTTGTGTTTTTCCTAATCTCTCACTTCCTTTGCCTAGCTACACTAATATAATAACAGAATGATTATAAACATACCAATGTTACTTTTTAGAAAAGTGAGGTTTCTATTTCTGTCATGATGTGACTCAGGTTTTCTGTTAGTGAAGGACAAATTAATGACAAATTAAGAAGCACTGATCTAATATATCTTTTGTATGCAGAAAACAGTAAGGTCATAGTTCCAATATACAGTAGAATCCTGTATAGTGATTTTCGTCCAAATCCTTGCCACGATGCCTCAAGGAAACAGACAGGAAACTGACAGAACTTTAAGAAATCATTGTCTAAAGGCTAAATACATTACAAAATCCTGTTAAACAACCCTGATTTTAGGGGACAAACTATACAACAAGTTTCTAACTTTTGAAAACTTTATGAAGTGCAGGCTTAAAAGTTAACATGTCCCATCATGCAGCACAGTGTTAACCTGCAGCCATGCGGCCAATCATCCATTTTGTACAAGCTACTGTAAACAATTACTGGATGGAAGCAAGGACAAAATGGATGCCAACATGTCCCATCCTGCAGCACAATGTTAATCATCCAAACAGCAGCAAACACCAAACAATTGCCCACCCCACCAAACAGTGCTCCCCCAAAAAAGACCAACATAAGAAAAATTATGGAGCATGGATTCTGTTTTTAAAAACCACAGCAACAAACACCAAACAATTGCCCACCCCACCAAAAACTGCCCTCCCCATCCACCTCCCCACCCCAAGCCAATCAGAAACAGAAAACCTAATTTACCTACCTTTCCACTGTGCCAAAGAATGAGCCAAGAACCTGAAAAATGCTGCAAAAATCCCAGGAATGCTTCCAAAAATTCTGAGGAATTTTTTTTTAAAAAAATCCAAAATCACGCTCAAAACCACTCAAAACCACTCTTTGCCTCATGCAAAACTCAAAAGAGCAATGCACGCATGCATCCTGCCTTTTATACTGCCCAGGCACAATGCAACCTGGGAAAAACCCCAATGCCTCATACAAAGTTGGAGTGACTTTCTATGAGGCAACTTTTTTCAAGGAATTAGGTGATGTTGTTTGAATTCGACATTGTACGAAGCGGACTTTGTATGGGGTATTACTGTACAATGATTTTCTCTATGGGAAAAACCATACAACGATGTTTGGTGCTTATCGGTTTTTCCTATTAGAAAATCATTGTACGGATTTTCCCATAGGAACAATTGCTATGCAGAATGGCTTTCCCCCTCCAAGCCTCATCGCCATGCGATTTCGTCACTGCATAGGGTGATTGCTATATGGGATTCTACTGTAATTTTAAAATCATACCTGGCAGAGTAAGGCCAGACATTGAAGAGCTACATCTGGAATTCATCATGTAACTCTACAGTCAAGGTTTCCAATTCTTTGGTTGATGTTTTATCCCTATGTATTTTATTCAGTAAAGCTTAAGATACTCCCAGGATGTTAATAAGTCAATGTGGAATTAGTTGTAGTAGGGGAAGATCCTTGATAAGGAGCAGCACCCATCGTACCTTTCTACTGACCAAACAGACTAGCTTTGATGTGAAATGGAATTCAACAACATCTGTAGGATCACAGGTTGTTTAGTGTTATGCTAGGACAAATTGTTCAAATACCAAGTCAGAATATTACTCCTCAACAGTGGCAAGCTGCATTCTCTCTCCATCAAAGTAACAAAGTTGACTTAACAGCAACTCCCCTGCAGTCATGTCTTTTTCACACTGAAAGGAAAGCACTTGCGCTTCTGTTCCTATATATATTTCACTCATTCCACCTATTCTCTTCAACAATTCTAGTCTTGAAATGTCAAGAGGTTTTTAAAAAATGATTAACTGGCAGTGAGCAAATATTTTTCTTTTCTGTTTTCCCTGCAAAATGTAAACCACACAATGCTGTGAGTGCAACCAGCCTTTGAGGCTTTATTTCTCCCTTGTTTAAATTTCTGCTGTCCTTGGTACTGATCTCCTCCATTCCCCGCTATGTGAGTAATCTGGCTTCCGTTTGGAATGTACAGAGACCAGTCCATTTATAAAAAGCATGTTTAGACTGCCTTTAGTGGTTTTAAAAAAACAACTTCAAACTGTACTTTTACCTGGTTGCAAAAAATATATATATAAGAGTTTCTAGCAACAAAACAGAGCAGAGGACTTATTTAGCTATATTGGTGTGTTGTATTTTCTGAATCCCATAAGCAGTACCCTGGAAATAGCTCCACACAGATTTTCCTGTCAGTGTTGTCTCTCAGCTGCTGTCTAGTTACTCAGTGCCTTTGGCAGCAGAGTTTCTCACAATGGTGATTTTCTTGTCAGGCAAAACTGTCTGAGACTGATTATAAGGCTGGTCAAGTTCCTCCCTTTCCTCAAACTCGAAAACTCTTGTCTGCCTGTGAAAGTCCCCTTCAAGGAGTGAATACCATGGTATGTACTGGACAGCTCTGTCTTGACAGGTTATGCAGAAGGTATAATTTGTAACTCAGAGGGAGGCTGACAAGGATAACTAAGCAGGTGGAGGCTTCACATTTTGGAACTTGTTAAAAGCAAATCTGTGCTCGTTTTTCAAGTGACACCACTCTGTTTGGGACATATAGGGCCAGGTGAATCCAACCAGATGCTTTAAAGCAGGGGTTCTGAACATTTTTTAGCTGTGGGCCAGACCATGCCCCTTCAGACAGCTGAGCGGGCCAGAGTGGTGGTTCCCTTGCCACAAACTCTGCTGTAAAATGCATCTGCAGCTGTCGTAAACATGTTTATGACAGCCATGGACTCATTTATGGCTGTCATAAATGCATTTACGACAGCCATAAATGAGTCCACAGCCAATTCCGGCAGTGGGGGTGGTGGGGAGGTGGCAGCTGGAACAAGGTCGGGATCTGGATTATTTGGCGCCGCCGGCCGTAGGTTGAGAACCCCTGATTTAAACGGAAGAATCCATAGTAAAAAATGCAAGACCATGCTATTAATGGCAAAGTGTTGGCCCACTTCGAAAACAAATTACAATGATGGAAGAAACACATTATAAAAACAGTTTTTAATTAGAATGACCCAAACCTCACAAATTTTGTTCTAAATGGGGAAAAAAATACCCTAAGGTTTTTTAAAAATTCAATTCAATTCAGGAAGAAAGTAAAACTGAAGGATTTGTCTAACTGGGCACATGGCATTGACTGCTGAGGGATTCAAAGTGAGGCATATTGACAATGAAGACATACTTTAGATCAGTCATCACTGCAAATAAAGTCTGTGGTGAAGAAATCAGAAAAAAGGAAGGCTGAGACCCAGAAAGGCAGATATGAAGGAACCAGGAAAGCTAATCAAGTGTAAGGATGCATCACTGGTGGCATGATCATCCATATTGGTGTCTTGCCAGCTGCTGTGTACTGGTGTAAAAGCTGGACGGTGAAAGCTGGTCTGAGATGTGGTGCTGGAGGAAAGCTTTGGGGATAGCAAGAATTGAAGGGAAGATTTTTTTAAAATTGATCTTAAATTACACTAAGCCTGAATTCTGTCTAGGATTAAAAATGGTGGAAGTAAGGCTGTCCTACTTTGGGCCCATCCTGAGAAGGGATGACTTACTGGGAAAGAAAATACTGTTAACAAAAGCTGAAAGTAAAGGTAAAGGTCGCCCTTGCTCGAAAGCCAGTCATATCTCACTCTAGGATTCAGTGCTCATCTCTGCTGATAGGCAAAGAGTCAGAGCTGTCTGCATCTGTAGACATTTCCATGGATATGTGGCAGGCATGACTAGACACCGGAGAGCACAGAATGCTGTTTACCTTCCCACTAAAGTGGTCCCTATTTATCTACTTGCAATTTCTTGCTTTCAAACTGCCAGGTTGGCAGGACCTGGGACAGAGTCAGAAGCTCACTCTGTCATGCAGCCCTTGGTTCTCGAACTGCTGACCTGCTGACCTTCCAGTTATCAAGTTCAACATCTTAACCACTAAACCATTGCAGTCCCTTCACAAAAGCTGAAGGCAGCAGGCAAATATTAGAAGGATTGATTTCATAAAGAAGTCATGGTCTTGAATTTGCATGATTTGACCAGAGCTTTTAACAATGGACATTTCAGTAATCATTCCTTCATAGAGTCGCTCTAAATTGGAAATGTTGTTTTTGTTGTTGTTTGGCATTAGGTCATTTCCAATTTATGCCTTTCTGAGGAGAAACTAATTAAACCGACCTGTATCTGCTAAATTAATGATTAATCATGTATGAATCTGTCCATTTTACTGTCCTTCACATCTCTAGTGGAGATACCAAAATCTACAAATTGCAAATAGTCTACATAACCCGAAATTGTGCAATAAGAGCACAGTACGTCTCTTGAAACACAGAAAGAGCCTAGAAAAAAAATTCTTTTTTTGGAGGGACTACAATGTCTACAGCTCTCTCAATCAGCATTGCTAATAGCTTTTATGACCTCTGTTCATGGGCATGGAAGGGCTTCTGAAGGCTGTTTTAGACCTCAGAGTTTGAAGGTGATCTGTTCCAAGGACATCAAGTACTAGGGCAGTGGTGGTGATCCTATGGGTAAGAGTGCAGTTGCCCCTGCACAGAGTTTGCCCCACCCCTCTGCCCAGCAGCCCAATGGGAGTGCTTCCTTCCTCCCCAGCACAGAGTTCACCTCACCCTTCTTTCCAGCAGACCAATGGGAGTGATTCCTCCCTTCTCCCAGCACAGAGTTCACCCTGCCCCTCTGTTTGGGGACTCAGTCTCTAAAAGGTTAGGCATCACTGATCTAGGGCATCCCAGCAGACAGTTGTCACACCAGTGCTTTAATACTTCCAGTATTTAGACCAGGGTTTCCTAACATTTTCCCACCAGGAGCCAGTTCCCACCACCATGCTCAGCTGTGGGGCCAGATGCATGGCTGCATCCACAACTTACGTTTTTGTCATCATCGTCATCAGTGGTGGCAGAAATAGCAGTTTTTGCCACTTCGTACACAGCCTCCACCGTTGGTAATTTGGTAATTTGGTAATTACCGTTGGTAATTTTCTGAAGCTCCTCCGCTATACTTCAGCAGCTGGAGAGTGGTGGTGGAAGACTTCCTGGTTCTGTGCAACATTTTCTTGCCATGGACTGGACCTGCCCCCAACACACAGCTGCATGGGCCAGAGGCATGATTCCTCCTGTCACTTCCAGTGCTTCCGGTTTCCACGGCGGCAGAGGCGAACACAATTGTGGCAATTTTTTTTCCAGCTGCTTTTGCAGCCACCACTGTTTCCCATGGCAGTGGGGTGGTGGTGGAACATTCTTGCTGCATTTTTGGAATCTTTCACCACATTTTTGGAAACCAGAAACAGGAAGTACCAAACTGGTGGTCCCAAAAGCGCTGTATTTTCACTGTGAAAATGCAGTGAAAAATTCCAAAAATGCAGCAAAAATGTTCCTCCCTCCCCCAATCATTATGGGCCAGATTAAATGGTGCCATGGGCCTGATTAGGCCCATGGGTCATAGGTTGAGAATGCCTGTATTAATTGCTTATTTTTAATTGCTAGTTTGGTCTTGTGACCAGATTGGGAGGGGACATAAAAGTAAGTAAGTAAGTAAGTAAGTAAGTAAGTAAGTAAGTAAGTAAGTAAGTAAGTAAGTAAGTAAGTAAGTAAATAATCTTACTTTTGTTGGAGAATGATAACCATACATGCTTCTCCTTTTATACTTTCTGTCATGAACATGCTTTCTACATTCTATTAAGAATTATTTTAACACATCATAGTCCTTGGGACCACCCTCTGCTTCCTATTGCTTTCTTTTCTAGTTGCCTTCCTTCCTTCCATTTTTTACTCTCCAAAGATAGACATGTGATGATGACGCTCCACACTACAAGTGAGAAATGATCAACTCATGAAGTTTAAGTGCATATTTTCCCCCTTTATCCAATAAGCATTTTTCAAGTGAGGGGTGAGCCTGGGATGACCTCTCCATGCTTTTCTTTTCACTGAAGTAGGAATAGCTAATTTCCAAATCCATGCAAAATGTTCCTCACCTGGATTTATAGTGCAACATCATCAGTTGTCAGTTGATGTGCCGAACTGGGATGTTTGTATCCTATACTGAGCTTGAGAGGCAGACTGGGGATTCTGTTTGTGAACTAGATACATCTTGCTCCTCATAAACCTTTCATAATCAGTTAATTTGATCTCTGTAGTAGTGTTCAAACATCCTGGCTATTTGATCTTGGGGTTTTCAGTGCCAAAGCTACAGTGGACCTGACTTGTGATTTCATGTTTAGTCTATGCCTTGTCTGTTTAGTGGGCCTGTTTGGAACTGCAAATATGTCATGACAATAATGGGCTTGCCTCCATTGTGATCCATTGCAGATATGATCAGGAGTAAATTTGCTTCTGAAAAGACATTGATGAGCTTAGGCTGGAAGGAGTTGCAAATCCTTAATGCAGAATTTCTGGGAAAGAGGGGCAAGCTTCTTAGATTCAAAGTGCATTTCTTGTGAAACAACCTATAGTCAAGTGGCCCATATTTGAAACAGTAAAGAAGATCTGAAACAGAGCCCGTGTAACCTTCTGCACCCTTAATGCCAAATCATGGTAAAAACACTCTCAACTGATGATGGTTGTCCAAGTGTAGATATGTGTTCCTGTTTCATGTTTTCCTTTGCAGGCGCACCCCCCAAAGAAAGACTCAGACACCGGTATATGGATAAAGGCATCGGGCCACTTTTATTGAATAATGCCCTAGTCCGAATTATAACTTTCAATTGGTGTAATCATCCAATTGTAATTCTTTAAGGCAAGCAGGCCACAGTAACACTGGTAAGGTTCCTCCCAAAATACCAATAGCAATTGGTTACATGTAACTATTTGTATCAATTTGTTTGTTGACACAAACAAATTGTTGACCGGAGTCAATAAACTATCTACTGACCCCACCCTATGACGTGTATCCGTTAAATATCAAGGTGATGCAGGCTGTGAAGCTCCTGACATCACCCCTTGCCTGGTTCACCCTTGACCGGCCAAACCTCTTTCCCCTGTACCTGTCTAAGTGTTGGCCAGTCAATTGCGAACCTACCGGATACCTATGGGCCATAAATCTTTACCTTACCAGTGCTACCTGCCACACGGGGAGGCGTCCATGATGACTCACCGCCCCCCCCCCAGACCGTCAGCTCGGTCACCAGGCCTGCTTGCACCTCATCCAAAAGAGGTACATACCTCTAGCCGACAGGTGGACCCCGTATCCTGCCTACAGGTCAAATTTCTGTAAGCCTATCCTCGGATATCTAATGGCTATCCCCCAACCCATTCTCAGCAAGGAGCCGGGCAACAGCCCTGTCCACTGACCTCCGGGATGGTCTGAACTGCGGAGATCCACGTCTCCTCTAGATTGGTGTCTCGGCATGATGTTAGACCATAGCGACCGTGTGTAAGCCATAAATGATATAAAATGCCAGGTCACTGCACCTCAACAGTTTAAGTAAAGGTCAGTGATCCGTGTGAGATCATTGCCGCCGAGGTGCAGAATAAGAACATCAGGCGGTCCAGCATCCCTGATGGACATCAGGAATGGCAACAGTTCCCGCCCGTTCATGCCGCGCATACATACCACCACATACGTGCGGATGCACGCAACCCGAGCTGGGGTCCACACTCTGTCGCCGCAGCATATACTGCTGCCCAGTGTACATAGCTGCGACCCACCAGCCCCACTGCCACCGGTGTGCAGAGACACACAGGATCTGTAAAAGAGGAGAAGGGGTTAAGAACATAACTAGGTACTCATACAGTGAGGGGACGTACATATAGAAAAAATACGCGCACACCCCCACATGTCCACCTATATCCGCCTCCGAGTACCCCAAATGCAGCCGCGGTCAATGCGACGCCTATTCTAAGTAAATGGGTGCCATAACGGGCCCCACACTGGGAAGCGCGGTACCGGTCACCCTTTGGAACTAAAATTTGGTAAGTGTAGACCCATCCTGGTGGCAGAAAAACAGGCTAGGGCGCGCAGCAGGCACTGCCAATTGCATGTAGGGCACCAACCGGAATGATGTCAGCAAATGTACGGCATGGCAGTATACACCACTGCCCACTCCATGCTGATCGGCCTTCGAGGGACGAATCCCCAACTGAGCCCACTCTTGTTTGGTATAGACATCTTCAAGTTCCAGTGCCCTACAAACACGTCCCCCTTTGACCATGGGACCAGCTCGCTGAGTTGTCGAGCTCCAGAAAAAGGCTACATCGGTAGCTGCATGAAAAGAGACTCCTCCTACCTACTGTGATATAGTCTATGCCAACCTCGTGCAAGGTGGGTCAGAATATCTGTGAGAATAGGGCGATGTGTGTCAGGTGGCAGCCACATACACGTGTCCACCCCCCTAATACATGGCTTATTCAGAAGACCCTCGCATAGTCAGCTTTGGCCATGAGTATCAATGCTCAAAGCCTGGTGGCTATGGTGCGTGGAGCCAACCCCAGATCATAGGGCAGACTATACAATCTAAAACCCAGTCAACCAATGTCGGCCGCATACTGGGCAATTGCCTTTACCAACAAAAAGGCTCTAAAGTGAAGGATTGGATGCCGATGCTCAGTGCGCGTGAGAGTTACCAATACATGCAATTTGCCCGGTTCACGTCTCCTTGCCAAATGACCATATCACAGCCAGGAGTGGAGAGGGTACCTCACAAGCGTCAGGAGCCCAGCCACGGAACCGGGCGATCTGCAGGCAGGGGAAAGCATAAGCAATATCGTTATAAATGACTGGCACATGTTTAGCCCAAAGAAGCGCCTTAAAGCGCATGAACCCCAGAACAATATGCAAGCTGAGGCCATGACTCAGGTGATTTAGACGTTCGGGCATTGACAATGTGCACCACCACAGCATTACCACGCCAAAAGTGAAGCACAGAATCAGGCCGCCTGTCCCCCAGAGCATAAAGGGTACCCTGAATTGAGAAGATATGTTATAAACATAAGATCGCGTAAATGATCCGTGCCCTGACATCCCTGGGGCCAATGACCATAGACCCTTGTCCTTAATTAAATCCCCCCACCCGGAGAGCCGGAGGCATCCGACTGTACTTGTAACTGGGATTGAGAAGATATGTTAGAAACATAAGATCGCATAAACGATCCATGCCCTGACATCCCTGGGGCCAATGACCATAGACCCCTGTCCTTAATTAAATCCCCTCACCCGGGGAGCTGGAGGCATCCAACTGTACTTGTAACTGGGGCTGATCAGAAGCTCAGACCTCCTCATGTGACAGCATGAGTAATGCTGCAGTAATGTGAGCCAAACCAACAGGTCCGCTCGTAAACCCCTAATCAGCTGTACCCTGCAGCTTCGTTTAACGAGACCCGCCCTAGCATGACCCAGACACTAGGCGAAAGCACTGCCTGGTATTACCACTCTGCAGGCAAAGTTGATGCGGCCCTGCATCACATGTGACTCTCATAGAGACACCTTCCACTTGGCAACATTGCCACCTTGCAGCAGGGGCCGCTCACCCTGACCGACAATTCAGTCCCCTGGCCCTCTTGCACGTCATTCAAAAGAGAGGTGCCTCGACTTGTTGACCGGTGAACCCCATCTCCAGAATACAGGCCAAATTCCTGTAACCCTATCCCCAGACGACAAATGGCTGTCCCCGGGCCATTCTAGATAAAGAACCAGGCAGCAGCCCTGTTCACTGACCGTCGGGCATGGTCCAAATGCTGGGACAAAGTGTCACCCATGATATTGCATCGGCATGATATATGACCATAGCAATCATGTAGACGGCCATAAATGGCAAAGAAACGCCAGGTCACTGCACTCGGAAGTCTTTAAGTCCGGGCCAGCAATCCAGTAAGATCACCGCCTCCGAAGTGCAGCATTAAAACATGTGGTGGCCCAGCATCCCTAATGGACATCAGGAATGTCAACAGTTTCCGCCACCTCTATGCCATGCACCCATACCACTGCATACGCACGGTTACGCGTCATCCAAGATGCATACTGCGCCGCCCCAGTGCACAGAGTTGTGTCCCACCAGCCACACTACTATCAGTGTGTGGGAACACACTGTGTCTGTAAAATAAGGAGGGAGAATAGAGGGCAGACAAGGCACTCATTCAGTGTAGGGACGAATGGACAGAGGAAATTGGGCAAATCCACACCTGCCCCTGCAACATATGTCGGGCTCTGGGCACCCAAACGGAGCCACAGCTGATGTGGCGCCCAACCAGGAGGAATGGGTACCAATTTCAGTTCAGTCAGGGTAGACCCGGCTTGGTGGCAGACAGGCCGGGAAGCGAACCAAGGGCTGCCACAAACACCTGTGGGGGAGCGACCAGACATATGGCAGTGCTAGGCTAGTAGCTTCTCCCGGCTGATCGGCCCCTGAGGAGCGAAGCCTCATCAAAGCCCACTCCTGATCGCACAACCTGTGATCTAGTGCCAGTGCCCTGCAAAACATGTCCCCCGTTAAAGGTAGTAGCAGCTAACTCAATCTGGGAGCTCCAGATCAAGGTACAAGTGGTTGCCCGAAAATGGACTCTCCGCACACAGCATAAGCGTTGCCACGTAAGAGTCACATACAGTAACCACACTCGCTAACAGGAGTCATCGCTGGCCTCATAGGGGAAGGGGCCGCCCTAAGCCTAAGGTCTTGACGTATGCTAACCATGACGGGCCAGGGAAAACAACCACGGCCCTGCCATCATTGTCCCAGCACTGCACCATTGGAACGGCCAAATGAGGACGGGCCCTCATACATCCTGCCATGGATGCCGAATAGGCCGGCAACCAATCGGCTCCATGGGGGGGGGAGGGTGCAGTGACGGGGCAACTCCTTGACCCTGTCATCCTAATCAGCGTGTTCACAATGCAGGAGGGAGAAAACTTGAATATATTCCCCAGACCACAGTGCCCAGCTAATAGCCCAGTACAAGAGGGCACCCAGGGGCATAGAGCAAGTGGTCAACAGCAGAACCACCATTGGCACTGATTGTAGTGATAAACACATAACCGGCCCTACGGGCCTAGGGGAAGTAAATAAAGGCATTGGGGCGGTAACCCCAATAAGAACCAGAGTGTAATTGTCTTGCTGCAACTATGGCCACTACACACACACCCCAGCATGACAAGCTAGTGTCAGAGGTGTGCTAACTTGACCAGGATACTCACTCGGTGCACCCCCACGAGCCTCCCCCACTGGGGGTTCCGGTCCGTGGCGGGCGTTGGAGTCCACGATGTCCCTCTTGCTCCGTGTTCCCATGCGTCCCGGGCCGGATGGGGAGCTGCGAGGCACCAGGCTACGCTGGCCTGAGGCCTCCGGCAGCTCAACCCTGTTGGCGGCCCACTGTGTAGCCATGGCCGGCACGTGGGCCGGAACCGCCCAGTTGGCATGCCCACCATCCGAGGTGACGGAGCAATGACCATAGATGCCACCATTGCCAAAGTGGAGGCAAGGGAACATCCGCAACACCTAACCTATCCAGGTGGGCTGGATGGGCCGGATGGTGGCCAATAAGCAGGGGTAAGAACCCCAGCGGGGCAGGCCTGTGCCACTCCCCGCCCGAGCCACAGCCTGGGCTCGTGTGACCTGCGGGGTTGCCATCCGAGCCCTCCGGCCCGGTGGAACTCCCACAAAATAAAGGGGGTGGGCAGAGCCCACCACATTGAAGCCTCCCGTTCTGCAGTGCTCGGAATCGAACCGCTGACTTTCAGCCTCTCAGTCAGCCTCTTAGCCACCTGAGCCACTGCAGTCCAGAATGAAATCAAGCCTCTTGCAAAGAGGAAAGCAAAGTTCTATGAAGGGTAGGGAAAGCCCTTCCTCTCGGCTGTGGCTTGACCACCGGAGCCACGCGCTTGGGAGCAATGGCTCCCGGAGAAACTGCCTCCTGAGGGATCCCTGGCCAGGGATCGGATCCTGAGCCCTGAGTACTGCAGTAGCGAAGAGCGAAGAAACTCCGCTCTAAGCCAAGGTACGAAGGGCAAAAATCTAAGCAAAAATGCGACGGAGAAAACTTCTCCGCTCCGTCGCATTCTAAAAATGGCAGCTCGGCTGCCTCGTGGCCACCCCTTTTATAGAGGAGTGGCCATGCCCCCTAACTACCCAGATGTCCGAGTCCGGGTGGGGCCCCCCAGCAAAGAGCGCGGCGGCCATTTTGGCACCGCGCTTTCATTGCCTGCCCACTGGTACTTTTGTATCACACTAACTGCTTCAACATTTAAAACATGTATTTTTATAACTATAAAACTGTAAGGAAGTGGTACTTTTTTTAAAAAAAAGGAGAAAGAAATGCTATGATTCTTATTCAGATGGATAATCTGGAAAGCACAGTGGAAATTAATTGCCTACTCATTTTCCAGTGAAATCAGAACCCAGCAGCACTGCGACAAGCCATAAAATACCTAAATCACTTGAAGCAATTTCTGCACTACGATCTAAGCTATATGTGCTTTTCAACCTGTTCTAGTGTTTTCTTTGCAATGCTGAACAGTCTAAGAAAGTAGATCCTAAGTCCCCAGGTTGTATAGGAACTGCTTTCGAGCACATATCACCCGCTGTGTTTTCTCTTCCTAGTGTCCATTAAGCCTTCAAAGTTACTTTTGCTTTTAAGCATTGCCAAGTTTGCTGCAGTTAAATGGGACACCAGCCAAGCCAATGCTAATGAGACAAATTGACATGTAGCAAAGGATTTTGTTGTTGCTGTCAGCATGTGTCCATACAATGGAAACAATGTATGAGTCATAATTATTCATAACTGCGCTGTATCACGTTTCAGATCCATATGCAAGACATTTAAAGCCAATAATGCTACAACAGAACTGAAATAGTATGATAACTCTGTTTTCCCAACTCTCTCCTTCCATAGGTGGTTTGTCATTTTAATGTTAAATGTTTTGCAAGCTCCAAAGAAAAACTGTGTCCTTGGTAGAACTGTAGGAATTGGGGCCGCAGAGGGCCGGAGGTCCCGGAGGAGACTGATCAAGAAACGATACGAGGCAGTATGGAGGAGGATAAGATCAGTGGTATATTGGGAAAAAGGCATCATCATATATAGGAGTAAAAGCGCAACGGTGGCAAAAACAGTCATCTGACAGAAATCACATCACCTGTTTACTCGGGTTAATTGGGAATCTCTTGGAGGGAAGTTAGTTAACTTGGCCAAACACAGACTGGGGAAAACACCATTGTTTGGGGATTAGGCAGGGGTAAACATGGCATCTGTTTACACCCGGGGTAAAGTTGAGCTTGGAGATGAGTGATTATTCTAATGGGTAACTGGGTTAGCTATTCGCTCTCTCAGCAGATCCGCTGGTCAGGTCAGGAAATTGGGTGAATCAAACCCTATCATTTATCCACCCCCCTAAATTTCTCTGCCCGCAGAGCCCACGGCTCAAGGAGCGTTCCCCCGAAGTGGCCTCTGCGCGGGCCGTTCCATGCCACTGGGGCATGGGGAAACCACATCTCCCCTTTTAATTTCATTTAAGGACCTGACTGGCGACTCTGCGTAGGAGAGGCATCAGCTGCTGAGCGGGAATGACGCTTCGGGGTTCCTTCTTGGGGCGGCACTTCAATATCAGTGAGGGGATACATTGCGCCAAGCAGCAGACTGCTATGCCTAGCAGGACCACCCCCACGACCACCTTAAGTACCGTCTGAAGCCACCCCCATGGAATCCACGACCACATCCAGCTCCACAATGAGCTCCACCAGTCTCCCCATGCAGAGCCCTCTCTGATGCCCTGGACTATGGTGTGGAGGTTTGTGAGCTGATTCTGCACTCTGCAGGAATTATCCGTAAGGTTGAAACAACACATACCATGGAAAGACTCGCAACCCAAATGATGCAGCATTAAGAGGTAGTCTATAGCCGCCCTATTGTCAAGTATGGCATGGCGAAGCTACGCCTGCTCTTGGTTGAGCAGCGCGATCACCGAGGAGGTGTGGTTGATGGCTTTGGCTAATCTGCAAGCCAATCGACTAATCCTCCGAGCGTTGCCGACGGCTAAGGCTGGCACGCCGACTATGCTGACTGCCAGCGAGACATATTCGGCTAGACTCAAAACTCTAAAGCTGCTATCACATGAGCTGTCTAACTGGGTGGTACGAGTGTGCCTTATGGGTGCGGAAACATTTGAAACGATTGTGCTTGGGGTGATCATATCCTTAGTGGGGAGTAACAGTGTCAAACGACTTAGGCAACATGTGGAGTCTGATACATTTGCGGGAATGTAGTTAAAAGTATACTGATTACACGTAAAGAACCAACCAGATGGTAACGTAACATGGGCATACATTGAACCAAGTGTCTCTGGTTTATCACAAGTCCAGTTGCTGCTGCCGGTATCGAAGCAGCGGCGCTGAGTTCGGCCGACTGCAGCGCAGCCGACCATTCGAGCACAAGTAGAGTTCGGGCTGGCCGCCACTCGCGGAGTGTGAAGAGTGGCTGCGTCAGCCGGCAAAGTCATGGTGAACCGCAATCCCCCCCAACGAGCGTAGGTTGCAAAACTCGGAGGGAGGTGCGGTCCGAAAATCCTCTTCAGCAGCCAGTCGCCATCCCTGGCGTGCGCATCTAGAGTGTGGCACACTGGGATGAGACAGGTGCTCAGAATTGAGGCAGAACCAATGTCCTGCTTCAGGCAAAAATTGGACAGGTTGACGAGACCCGCCAACCTTTCCCATAGGTTATAATGCATCCGGGCGGAAAGGTCTCCACCTGGTATCAAGCCGCTGGCCCCAAGTGGGGCAGCCTGAACGCCTCCCCCCATAAGTAGGGAGAGGGTCAGGATGATGATGGCTGCCATGGTGTTGGCGTGAATTCGGGCGAAGATGGCAGCCATGAGGTTCTCCGGTGTCGGCTCCTTCTCCTCGCGTTGGAGGGCGTCCTCGGCCTCACTGCAAAAGGCCTTGATCATCCCCCAGGTGATCTTCGGCGCTGTCGGTGGCCGTCTCCTCCGACGGGTCTTGTCGGTCAGGGTGAGGTCCTCCATCTCCGGGACCGGACTCGGGTCGGCCTGGGTCCACGCCATGTGGTTCCAAGTGAGGCTTGACACACTGAGCTGGAATCCAAACGACACCTGTAGGAGACATAACTGCAGCATACCCTCGCCCCCAGGTTATGAGCGGCGCCGGGCCCCTCCAGGAAGGGTCCGGTGGCACTCGGTATCGGACCATTGGTCGCGGGAGAGCTTCCAAACGGCGGAAGTGTTTCTCCTGCGGCGTGCAATCCGAAAAAACATTAAGGTGGTTGTAGGTGAACAATACCTTATTCAGACAATGCTGTGCCTCAGCCTGTGACTTGGGGAGGGCCGGTGGCTCCCCCCTTTCTGTTTGTTTGTCAATATAGGACTTGAGCGTCCGATTGACCCGTTCCACAATCGCTTGCCCCTGCGGATTGTAAGGAACGCCAAAGGTATGCTGAATATCCCAAGTGGCCATGAAGGTGGCCAGCTGCCTAGAGCTGTAGGACGGGGCGTTATCGGTTTTCACGTGCCGAGGTTTGCCCATGGCTGCAATGCAGGAAAGGAGGTGCTGCTCCATGTGGGAAGCAGTCTCCCCTTTCTGCGCCGTGGCCCAAACGAATTGTGAAAAAGTGTCTATGCAAACGTGCATGTACTGCCATCTGCCAAACTGCGGGACATGCGTGACGTCCATTTGCCACACCTGATTGGCCTCCGTCCCTCGTGGGTTGACCCCCCACGAGGCCCCCCCCGGTGCCCCGGCACAATGCTGGCAATAGCGAACTATGCCCTGGGCCTGAGAGAGTGGCAAATTAAACTGTCTGGCGAGTGCTTTGGCATTTTGGTGAAAGAAAGCATGGCTCTGGATTGGCGTAGTAAAAACACCCAAAACTGAACGTTGCTGAATTTCCTTTGCCGTCGCGTCCGCTCTGCTATTGCCCGCGGAAATCGGACCCGGGAGGTCCTGATGACTGCGAATGTGGGCAATATAGAGCGGCTCCGTGCGGTTTCGCAAATGAAATTGAGCAGTGAGAAACAAACTAAGCAAATTCTTGTCTATCGCGGGAGTGATGTATGCTCCCGGTAGACTGTGAAGCAAATTCCTAACGTACATGCTGTCCGTAATGATGTTTAAAGTTCTTTGGCGAAGGTGCGCAAGGCAAGGTTCACCGCTGCCAACTCTGCCCGCTGCGCGGACTTTTGTGGAAGAGTTAACAGCGTGCGCCAAGCTTGGCCCTCCTGCCAGGTCAAGACACCATATGTGCGACCACCATCAGTAAAAACTGTCCTGGCCCCCTGAAGTGGAACCAGCGAAAGCAACTCAAAAAAGCTAACTGTCTGCGTCTGAAGTGAGACAAGTCTGGGGTCCTTTGGCAAGTGGTATGCCAAGCATCCGGTGAATCCCTCCAACGCAATTGGAAGTGAGTCACCGAGCTGCATTAATTGCTGAACTTGTTCCTTGGTGAACGGGACTACGACTTTGGCCAAATCATGCCCTGAAATGTCCCTAGCTCTCAACCATCTGCGGTAAACCACCGCGGAGACCAATTCTTGGGGAGGAACGATGTTTCGTGAAGAGGTGTTCGGAAGGTACACCCACTCCACGATACTCGCCCCTTTCTCGGCATCCACGCCGAGCGCTCCAGTGAACATGGATCCTGACCGTACGATGTACAAATTCAGGATCAGAGCATATGGCCCTGGGGAGATCCTATCTACCCATCGCTGGCTGAGAGCTTGGTTGACCTTCTCGAGAGCCAAGCGCGCTTCTCGAGAGATTTTTATCCGGTCTGCTGGCTGCTTACCTAATGTTAGCAGCGAGAAGAGCGGCTTCAAAAGATCCGTATCCAAACGAAAATACGGTCTGGCCCAATTGATGTTACCCAAAACTTGCTGCAACTCTACCAGGGTGACTGAGTCCTGTAAATTGATCTGAGGCAAAACTGGTGCGGCGAAAGAGCGGAGAAGCCGATGACCCAAGTATGAGAAGGGCTCGGTTCTCTGCACTTTCTCTGGGGCAATGAGTAAACCTTTGTCCCCCAGGCTGGCGTGGAGGTCAGAAAATATTTCGCTGCCGAGTTGCGGCATTGCGACCAAGATGTCATGCATGAAGTGACAAACGATGGCTTTAGGGTAAAGGTTTCGGAACTTTGCCAGTGCGTTGTGAACATAAATTTGGCACAAGGTGGGCGAATTGAGCATGCCCTGTGGCAAAAATTTCCACGCGTAAAGCGTAGGCTCACTGTGGTTCACAACTGGCACCGTAAAGGCGAACCTTTCCCGGTCCCGGGGGTCTAAGGGAATTGTATAAAAACAATCCTTGAGATCTACGACCAGGATCTCCCACCCCTCGGGAATCATGTTAGGATTTGGGATGCCGCACTGAAGCGGGCCCATTGGCTGAATGCATTTATTGATCTCTCTGAGATTGTGGAGGAGTTGCCACTTCCCCGACTTCTTCTTAATCACAAAAATTGGTGAATTCCATGGACTCGTGGACTGCTCTATGTGTCCTGTGTCTAGCTGTTCTTTAACCAGCTGCTTAAGGGCGACTAATTTCTCCCCCACTACCGGCCATTGTTCTACCCAGACCAGCGTGTCGGTGAGCCACTTAAGTGGCAACGCCATTACCCAAAGCTAAGCGTAGCACCGTACTGCTGTAAGATGTCTCGCCCCCAAAGGTTGATGTGCACGTCAAGAATGTGCGGCCGAATGACCGCTGTGCCGTCAGCCTTTGGAATCGTGACTGTCACCCACTCTCGGTTTCTGAACGCTTCCTGAATGCCGCCTACCCCCCACACATCGGAGACCGGCTCAATGGCCCACTCCTTTGGCCACTGGCCCCTGCTTATCACGCTCACATCTGCTCCGGTATCTAATAAGCCTGAGAATATTCTATTATTCAGAAATACCTCGATAACTGGGCGCTGTTTCCACTCAATGTTGGTCTCCACTGTCGCTAAGACCTGGTATCCTTGTACTGCCTCACTGGCGCTCGAGCGGTCCTCTGACCGGGACTCGGAGCTGTCACTGAGCCTTCCCTGGCTATCTGCTGGCGAGTGACAAGGAACCATGATCAGTTGCGCTAAGGTGTCTCCTTTGTGAATTGTCTGGGGCAGGTGCGTCCACAACTGAACTTGGAGAACGCCTGAAAAATTCGAGTCAACGACTCCTGGAATTACGAGAATTCCGCGTGCTCCTGCTATACTACGGGGCAAAACTAAACCTATAAAGCCCTTGGGCAGTGGACCCATGTACTGGGAGTCCACCAGATAGACCGTGCCTGGCAGGTCGCATGTAACGTCTGCCTGACAAGTCAAGTCTAACCCTGTACTACCCTTGGGGCTGGCCTGTGCCCTCGCGATGCCTGGAGTGGGACTGGGATCTAGTCTAGCTCTGGTGAGCTGAGGGAAGCCTCTGTTTGGACCGGGGCCAGAGACATGCCCACATTCTGGTTTCCCGAATCCGGACAGTCTCGGGCCCAGTGGTAGCCTCTTTTACACTTCGGACACTGGGTTTTCGGAGCCTTGGAACGGCCGGACTTTTGTCCACCTCCCTTGGATCGGCACTCCCTAGCGAAGTGACCAACCTTGCCACAATTGTGACACGCTCCTTGGGTCTTTCCTTTTGGTCTCTTACCCCCTTGCACCGCTGCCGCTAGCAATCCCATCTTGTAGGATTCTGTGCCAACGTCGGCGCAAGCTCTAATCATGTCCGTAAGGGTCAAATCAGGACGATTGCCCAGCGACTGCAAGATCTTACGGCAGTCTAGATTGGCATTGTCCTTGGCTAGCTTCATCATGAGCTCTTGCTGGGCTTGCTCATTATCAATCTGCCTGCTAATTGCTTCCTCCAGGCGATTGATGAAGTCCATATAGGGCTCTTGGGCTCCCTGCTTGATAGCGGTGTAATTTTTAGCCGCTTTGCCAGTTGCTGGGACTTTGAAAAACGCCCTGAAGGCGGCCTCAGCCGACATCTGGAGAGTGGCAAGAGGCAAGTTGATTTGGGCATCGATGGGCTCGAAGGCACCTGAACCATATAACTGGTCAGGAAGTACTGCACCTCCCATCCTGGCAGCCCTCGTCTGCGCCTCTAGGCGAAACTCGCTGTCCCAAATTAAATACTGGCTAGGGTTGAGCATCATCCGCATGACGGCTTTCCAGTCATGGGGAATCCACATGGTGTTCTTGCACACTTGCTGAAGCGTGCCCCTTGTAAAACAACTTTGGAGCCCTGTTTCTGAGATGGCTTTCCGTATGGCCATGAGAAGCTTATACGGAACTGGGGAATGAATTATCTGTTGGGCGCCTGTGAGCGCGTCCATTTCCAAGCGGATGGGACATATCTGACTAAGCTCAGCTAGTTCTTCTGCTGGCAACTCCCCCTTCCTAATCTCCTCTTCAATTGTACGCTGAAGGGGACTTTTGGTAACTCGGGAACCCGTTGCTGTCAGAGAAGCGCCTGCGCTTCTCATTCCTTGCATTCCACCGGTTACGTCTGCAGCTGTCACCGGGGGAAAGCTCCCTACGCTACCCTGCCTAAATTGGAGTGACGGATAGAGCGCCGTAGGCGCCGTTGGCTCGGCTGGCGCTTCTGGCAGATTTGGGGGTTCTTTGGCCTCTACCCGGACTGGCTCTATCTCCGCTAAGAGCTTCCTACACTTTCTCCATGTGCGAATTACGCCTCCTGGAGCTTTCGGGGGTTGCTGAATGCAGTCTCCTATCTGATCCCAGAGCTCGAGGGTTAACGTACCTACTTCTGGGTAAAACAGACAGTGTTCCCCTAGGTACACCAAAAGTCTCGCTAGCTCCCCGCTGTGAAAACGCAAATTAAATATCCTGGCCAGGATCTTGAACTCTTCCTCACGAGTTCTTTGGCTAGCGGATGGACGCTGTCGCTGAGGACAGGTCCCCATATTACCTGCGATTGGGTCCTCTCGGGACGAGTCGACGCGTCTTTGGCAGGCAACAGGTTCTGGCGACGTCGCTTTCTGGGTAGAGCTCGGAGCGTGGACTGCGGCCACGGGCCCTCGGTGGCCACTGCGCTGTCAGGGATTCACAGCTGTCCCTGCGGAACGCGTTTTTCCATAACCTGCAAGCCGCCGCGAAAGCCGGGAGCGCGCTGTAGGATGCCTCTTTGGACTGCCTCACCGCAGGCCGTCCCTCCGCTCGGCTGGCTGCCGGACGGAGTGCCACGCTGTCCTCCGGGACGATTCGGACACGGTTCAAGCGCAGAACCGGACCGTGTGATCGCTACTCTGAGGAAGACCGCTGTTACTCACGAGTAGATCACGTCGGGGTCACCAGATGTAGGAATCGGGGCCGGAGAGGGCCGGAGGTCCCGGAGGAGACTGATCAAGAAACGATACGAGGCAGTATGGAGGAGGATAAGATCAGTGGTTTATTGGGAAAAAGGCATCATCATATATAGGAGTAAAAGCGCAACGGTGGCAAAAACAGTCATCTGACAGAAATCACATCACCTGTTTACTCGGGTTAATTGGGAATCTCTTGGAGGGAAGTTAGTTAACTTGGCCAAACACAGACTGGGGAAAACACCATTGTTTGGGGATTAGGCAGGGGTAAACATGGCATCTGTTTACACCCGGGGTAAAGTTGAGCTTGGAGATGAGTGATTATTCTAATAGGTAACTGTGTTAGCTATTTGCTCTCTCAGCAGATCCGCTGGTCAGGTCAGGAAATTGGGTGAATCAAACCCTATCATTTATCCACCCCCCTAAATTTCTCTGCCCGCAGAGCCCACGGCTCAAGGAGCGTTCCCCCGAAGTGGCCTCTGCGCGGGCCGTTCCATGCCACTGGGGCATGGGGAAACCACAGTAGAACCTTTGCAACTAAACCAATTTTAATTCTATATTGTAGGGATGGGGAGGCTGGAGCTTCTCTGTTGTAGGAGAAGGTGGAATGCAATTTAAGAAAACTGGGCAGTAGACTAGGAACTTGGAAACAAAAAGAGATGTCATTATAATTATTCTGAGATATGATGTATTTCCTACATGGAAGTAACATATTTAGACTGAGGCAAATCTGTCAGTTTCATCCTTTTTTATTTAAACATTTTAAATATCCAATTCCTTTCTTCCCATATACTGTACTGTACAAAGACATTTGGTATTTGGATTGGTAACTGAAAACAAATTACCTTTCGCTTGCACTAGCCACATTCAATAGCAATATTATTTCCAATATAGAGAGTACAATATAATTTTCAAAAACCAGTTGTGTCCATCTCTGTTTACGTCCAAAGAGCTACTACTATCTGTGTCTGTTGATGTTTCTGTGGTCATGTGGCAGGTATGAGTAGACACCAGAGCACATGGAACACTGTTACCTTCCCACCGAAGTGGTACCTATTTATCTACTTGCAATTTATTAGGACAGGGGTGCCTGGAGAGCGATGGTCCATGGGGTCGCAAAGAGTCGGAATCGACTGTGTGACTGAACAACAACTTTCAAACTGCTAAGTTGGCAGGAGGTACATGTAATTTATGTCCTACCACACGTGCCAAAAAGTCTAGTAACTATTGAAATAGCTGTCTTCTGCTGAAAAACAAAAACAGTCTAATTATTTTAGTATTTTAATTTGTTCTGATTTTTACTTATACTACATATACACCTATAATTTAAACGGTACAACACTGTTGCACATACAAAGAAGAAAGATGGGATTAGTTCTCTATTGTTTATATCCTAGCATGTCCATCTAAAAGACAAATAAAAATATGGAGAATACCATGCATTTGCTTTTGATTCCCAAGAGCAAAAAGGCCATTAGTTCATTGTTGCTGTCACAAAGGACAACCTGAATGAAAGGGAAGGGAGCAAGGGAGGAATCTCTGAAACTAATCCATTGCTTTATTTCACTTGAGAGTAGGGATGGAGCATCTGTTTATTGATGGTTCATTGCAATTTCAGTTTTATTAATCCTGTTTTCTCTTGTTTCCTCATTAACTAGTAATTAAACCAAATCCTCCCAACTTGCTTAATTAAAACAAATAACTTTGGTCTGTTTTAACTGTTAATTCCTGTGTTTCAACATGAGATAGAAATCCACTGGCTAAGTGGATTTAGTTCATGCTTTAGACTCTGAGTTGTGAATCAGGCCCTTCTTACATAGGAATTTATAGATACTGTATCAAATTCCTTACCTGAGAGAAAAACATTTTCAGTGGAAAAGAAGAATCTTGCAAGAAATGTACATTTGTCCTTGATTCTCACTGGCCAACAGGATAGTAGAATGTAATCTGAATCCTCCCATAATTTCACGTGTCTTGCATAATGAAAAATAATGAAGTTTGTATACACTGGAAACCCAGAAGGTTTGAATCAGAATCTGTCTTTGGATCAATGGTGGTTTTCTCTGTTTGCTGGGTTGCTGCATCATCATTGTCATAATATAAAACCAGTTTCTTTGTTAACAAGTAATAGGATGCTTGCTTTTTTAATCAGGAAAGGAAAGGTGCAGATGTAGGTGTTTACATATTGCTGATTAGAAAAATGTTGCCGCTGCAAAATGTATAATGTCATTCATGAACACTTGTAATGGAAACATCTCATTTTGAGATTAATTTTATCATGGAGATGAGATGAGATGATCTCAAAGGTATGATATAACATCTGCTCTCCAGTCACCTGGAAATGGGTATGATGTCCCACTTGACCAATGGAGGCATCACGGCTCAGTAGAAACTAATTACAAATAGCTATTGTAATTCATTATCTTTCCCAATAATTAAGTTGCAACTTTAAGAATCCTTATCCTATCACCATAACAAGGGAAGAAGCTTTTCATCCATTCAAATTCCTGTGAGGGGGGAATGGAGGAAAATATTTGCATGAGGGTCTAATGAAAATGTTTCAGTGTTCATTTAGCTGCCTTCCCTTGGGCAGTCAGAGAGCATTACATTGTCCTACTGACCCCCTCTTTGTAGGGGGAGCCACTTTCTTTGTATGCACGCTTTTCCTAGCTTTTTTCTTTTCTTTTCTTTTTTGCTGAGCACTTCTTTCATTTGGGATGACATGTGAGAAGCACAGTTAATTAAAAAGGCAAGTAGTACTAAAGCATATGTCTGCATATAAAACAGTTGTGTGTGTGTGTGTGTGTGTGTGAGTGTGTGTGTGAGAGAGAGAGAGAGAGAGAGAGACAGAGAGAGATGGCTACACTAAGCCAGTTGACAGAGGTTCCCTTCCCCGATCTAAGAGTTATTTCCTGATCATCTGAATTCTACAATAACACTTTTGGGGCTCCTGGGTTCGTAGACAAAAGAAAATAGATTCACAACATATGCCAAATAAATTATTTGGCCATTATGGCCTCAAAATAAGCACCCATCTTGGTGGCACTGCAATAGGATCCATAAAAAATACAATTTACCACATAATATAATACATGCTGGAGAGCTGCATACAAAGTACATGATTATTTACCATGTTGTGGAATGTATGTTTTATGGAGTATTGTGAGGTTTATATTTTAACTTGTAAACCACCCAGAGTAGTGCTTTCACCAATGGGTTGGTACAACCAACCAACCAACCAACCAATCCTTGTATTTTGCTTTTCTCACAGTACTGAGTATGAAGATGGTTCATGACCTGATTAAAAATCAGCAAGAAACACAATAGCCTTAATTGAAGTAGTTGCTCCAACTAAAGTAGATACATTGATTTCCATATGCATTTTCTCAACATTTAGCAACTGATTCAAAAGGTTTATTATACTTGGAAAAACATGCAAATAAATGTGTCCTCATACTGAAATGACAGCTGAACTAAAACAAATTTAAAAATACACCCTGTTAAAATCCCCTTCCTTATCAGCTAGTCAGTTGACAAAATTCTGCTTAAGTAGAAGGTCTTTGTTTGCTGGAATTCTAGCACCTGGGGGCAAACTTTAAAAGACCCTTTCTCCAGTCCTCATGAAAAATGACTGTTAAGGCACAGGAAAAAAGAAAAAAGGACTCCTGCAAAGATCTTAAAACATAGAAATCTATTGGTAGATCTCAAGGCTATTAGTAGTTATTCAGCCTTTTAAAGAGGCTCCAGGATTAGAAATAGAAGGCAAAATTTTGTGGTGGCTCCATTTCTTCCTTGATGGCCGCTCTCATATGGTACAAATTGAGGAGGTTATTTTATCTTCAAGGATGCTTTGTTGTGGAGTTCATCACAGATCAATCACCTCCTCCATGTTATTTAACATCTCTGTAAAGCCACAGGAAGGAGGGTTTCATCCAGAGATTTAAAGTTTGTTGCCATCATTATGCTTTTGACACACAACTCTATCTCTCCTTTACATTTTCCATTGTCTGAAGGATTGCCTGGCGTCAATAATGGACAAGGTGAAACAAGGTGAAATGGAATCTCAACAAAATAAAGGTACTGTGGTTTTGTGTTTTTTTTTTTTTTTGGTGTGTGTGTGTCCGTGTCCTGTCCATTTACGGGACCATGACCCTATATTGGATGAAGTTGTTGTTCCACTGAGAAGCCAAATTCACAGCCTGGGAGACAATTTGGGCTTGGTACTTAAATTTGAACATTGGATTACTACTGTGACCATGTCTACACTATCTCATCTTTGGCAGATTGCCCAGCTGCACTCCCTACTTGAAGAGATGGTCCCTAACAATGCTGGTCCATTCACTTGTAGTCTCAAGAATCGATTACTGTAATGCTCTCTACATGGAGCTGCCCTTGCTCCTGATAACGAAATTGCAGTGATTCCAAAACACGTTAGCCAGATTGATATCTGGAGTCAAGAAATTTGATCACATTACTCCACCCTACCCTGGCTACCTTGGCTTCCCATTGCACACTGTATCAGGTATAAGGTGTTAACATTAACCTTTAAAGCCCTAAATATTTGGTGTCTTGTTACTCAGTGGAGCATCTCTCCTAGAGAGCATCTGGCTACATCAGTCAATCCCCCAGAACTTGCAGCTCCAGGAGCCAACATCGAGAATGGCAAGGAAAGTAGTAACTAGATAGCACTTTTGTTAACAAAAAGACATAGTTGTCTTTTCCAAGATTTTATTAAAGAAGAATATAGCAAAATGCACATCAAAGAATAATCTATTCTACTCTAACTTAACAAACTAACAAAATAGCTAACTTCTCTAAGTTGGCATCTCTTCTCTCAGAATCTAAGTCCTTTGCCCAGATGATTTTCCTCCAGAATGTTAAACATGTGAGATTACCTCATTGTTTTGACTAAATGCTGTTTACCCTAAACAGGTGTCCATGATGTAACTAAAATACCCAGACATGAATGGATGCAACCTCATTCTCAGGTGTCTATGCAGGTGTTTAATAATTTAATTTAATTTAATTTTTCAACTTGTTCGCCGCCCACTCAAACAAGCCCAACTCAGGGTGGCTTACATAATCTAAAAACCCCACACGATAAAAATGGTTAAAACCCCCACCCACATTAAAATCCCACCCACCCCAAGAAGCAGAGAGAGGGTGCATTTTATGATAAAAGCCAGCGAGCAGGAGCCACATTGCCCTCAGTGCCCCACACCTGCCCCGCCAGCCAGGTTTTAAGACCTTTCATGAAGGGCAGCAACTCCATCTGCAACCATAGCTCTACTGGCAGGAGGTTCCAGAGTGCCAGTGCAGACACGGAGAAGGTCATTTTTCTTGTTCCAGAGAGGCGAGCCCCACTGGCTGATGGAACAGTTAGGGAGCCCCTCTGGTCCGCTCTGGTTGGATGGACAGATGTCCTTAGGGCAATGCAATCTCTTAGGTATCCTGGCCCACTACCATATAAGAGTTTGTTTATCATCCTGTTCCCAGATATTTAAACAGATGTTAATGTCCCATGATCCACTTCTATGTGAATGTCAACTTTCTCTCTCTCTCAGGTGATGTGTTATTGACCTATTGTAACCCTGGGAATCCCCCTTGTTATGCAAGTGTGAATTCCCTAACAGGTGTCTGTGACTGGCATTGCTACTTAGCAACCTAGATGCTTAGTGATGTGTTAATGTATGGAATGTCTAGTATGTGAATTGGAATGCAACTGCCTTCATTGTGCATCCCTTAATGAGTTAGCCATTCTCAACCTATATGAACCTTAACACTTAATAAATGTAAAGTAAATTAAAATATGAAATCATCCCTTGTGATTCACACGACACTGCCAACCTAGCAGTTCAAAAGCACGAAATTGCATGTAGATAAATAGGGACCACTTTGGTGGGAAGGTAAATGGCATTCTGTGCACTCCAGTGTCTAGTCATGCCTGCCACATGACCATGGAAATGCCTGCAGAAGCAGACAGCGCTGGCTCTTTGGCTATGAAACAGATGAGCACTGAACCCTAGAGTCGGATACGATTGGCTTTTGAGCAAGGGATACCTTTAATTTTACCTTTACTAGTTTATTTCCTGAACTGTGCCAACCGCCTCTTTTGAATACCAAGATTTATAGAGAGGCTTTTAAAGATTTCCTCCCTAAGGTATCTTAATTTTGAGTTTGAGTTTGCTTGTTTCCTGGCCTTTCTTATGCGGAGGTTTTCGAGTATATTGTTATGCTTTACATCTGCCATCATGAGGGTGGGGAAGATTGTGATATATGTATTTTAAGATTTTTTTCCTTTTAATGCTGTAAACCACCCTGAGTTGGAACTTCCTTCCAGATGTGTGGAATAAAAATTAGCTTGCTTGCTTGACTGAGCATTAAACAAAACCGTCCCAGTTATTCTGCAAAGATTTTGGTGAAAATTTTAGGTGGAATTTTGTGTGGAAAGACTGTGATTTCTGCTTGGTTTATGGCACTTCTTCTTCCATGTCCAGGCCAGGCGTGAAATTGCCAAAATGAAGGCACCCTTTGGTGAGTTCATTCTGCAGTTCCTTTCACCTGACCTAGTGCGAGAAATATTAACTGGCAACACAAGGTTGCTATTACCAGGGTATGCTCAATTGTGGTTCAAAAATACCACAATCTTCAAGGAGGCTCTTTCTGTGTACCCTGTTTACGGTACTTAAAACAAGCTTTTGTACTAAAAATCCTTTAATCCTAAGAGCACATCACTTCACATCCAGCTGGGGCTGGTGGATCGCAGGTTTATTCTGGGGAGGAGGAATAGATCTCATACGGTTAAAATCAGCTCACCTCTGATGTAGAGGATATGTACCCATTTTATAATGCTTCTGACAGGTCATTTAATGTTCCAAAGAGCCTTTAAATTCTTTAAAGGGTTGTTTTCTTTCTTTCTTTTTATTACTGTGATGAATGCTTTAACTCTTTTTTTTTGCCTCAAGCACCCAGCGAGTAGCAGGGCAATTTATAAATATGTCAAATCATCACCATAAAATTGATTTGAAGTTCTGCTAAACCTGATATTTCCACATGCTGACAGTAGATCAAAGGGTAATAGCAATGAAAAGTACCAAGTACAAACTCAAGTCCTGTTAAAACCTCTCTCACATATCCACTCATTGCAGAAGGATTAAACCACATAAAAATGCAATAAGGCTGATCAGAAAGAAGGAATAACCAAATCCTGACCTTCTTATAGTTAATGCTACTGAGTCCTTGCAATTCACAGTCCAGAGCTGAGGCTGAGTTTGTGTCACTAGCTCCTGTGGATGAGCTATTCTTGGCAAGGGTTGGTATGCCTGTATGGTCACCCTGCCACAGCTGTTCCTCATGCCCTTTGAATATGGAATAGTCTTTGCTGTTGGTGATGCCTCCTCCAACATCTCTTTTGTGCTGGGCTCAGGTGGCCTGTAAGAGGAGTTGGAAGGTGTGATTTCAGTTGCCTGGTTGGACTGGGTGTCTCAGGAGTTGTTGCATAGCTCAGGAGATACTGATCCCATGTGAAGGTGTTCTACTCCATAATCCCGGGAATGAAACAATCCTCTGCCTAGCTGAAGGTGCTGAAGATGGGTGGCAGTTTCTCTAGTGCAGGGGTTTTCATCCTATGGCCAACAGGCTGAATCTGGCCCATGTCGCCATATAATCTGGCCCCCAACCTCACTCCAGCTGCTGACACCGCCGATGCTGACACTGGAATTGGCCATGGACTCATTCATGGCCATCGTAAATGTGTTTACTATAGCCGTAAATGAGTCTGCAGCCATCATAAACACATTTACTACAGCTGCAAATGAATCTGCGGCTGTCGTAAATGTGTTTACTACAGCCATAAATGAGTCCACGGCCATCATAAATGTGTTAACAACAGCCATGGACATGTTTTATGGCAGCATTAATGGTGGGGGTAACCACCAGTCTGGCCTGCTTAGCTGTCTGAGGGGGCATGGTCCAACCCATGGCTTAAAAAAGGTTGATAAGCCATGCTCTAGTGCCTTCTGCCAATTCTCCCCCTTCTCCCCATTCTTCCCAGCTAGCTGCATGTTCTCCTCTCTCACTGCTGGTGGCACCTGAGTACTCCTTTTGGGGTTGTTGCTCCATTGTCTCCCTCTGCCCAACCATTCAATCCTGCCTGGGATCAGGCTGCCCTGCTCACAGCATCTCTGAGCCTTCCAGTGGAGGGCCCATAGGCAAGGTGGACAGGCAGCAGGACTGTCCCTGTCACAGAGTGTCATTGCTTTTGTAAGCCTAAGTACACATATCACTCCTACACTGGAAGGAAGCATGAGAAAAGTCAGGGGAATCCCAAAGGTTGCAGAAATGCAGAACATTTTAAAAAACAACAACTACCCCCACCCCCAAAAGGAGAACTCAAAAGAAAGGGTGAATAAGGGCTAAACATGCTGAGAGAACAAAGAATGAACTGTTGAGAGAATCAAGAAACTGGTGGAGGAGGAAATAGAATGAGGCTTAGTGGTTAAAATGCTGAGATTGATGGCCAGAAGGACAGCAGGTCAGCAGTTCGAGACCTAAGTGCTGTACAACAGAGTGAGCACCCCTTGTCTGTCCCAGCTCCTGCCAACTTCACAGTTCAAAAGCAAGAAATTGCAAGTAGATAAATAGGTACCACTTCAGCAGGAAAAGGTAACAGTATTCTGTGTACTTCCATGCAATGATGTGCTGCAAATTTTTTTACTACCTACTCTGTGGGCTGGCCAAATCTGTGGGTGGGGCCAAATCTGTGGGTGTGACCAAACATCCTGCATTGTGGGCTATGGAGGTGGGCATGGCCAACCAAGTGGGTGTGGCCTGGGGGAATTTCCGCTACCAGTTCTGCAGAACCTGACAGAACCTGCTGCAGTGCATCACTGCTTCAATGTCTAATCATGCCTGTCACATGATCACAGAACTGTCTGCAGATACAGACAGCACTGGTTCTTTGGTTGTAAACAGAGATGAACACCAAACCCTAGAGTCAGATATGAATGGCTTTTTGAGCAAGGAAGACCTTTACCTTTGCTAGCCTGAAAAACAGCATCTCTGGTTGTCGACAATCTTAGTAGGGGTGTTCCACACTGTGACATTTTGTTGAAAGCTTCTCAGAATATGAAACACAAGGGGCAAATATAAGTGCAAAGGGATCACCTTCATAATCTTCTTTGCAGAGTCTCCAAGTATCTCTGGTTGATTGCTGTTTGAAACAGAATGTTGATCTAGATCTGTCTGGTGTGGTTGGCTGTAGGCAAGTCATTGTCTTGTAGCCTCATTATGCCAGTATTAAAAACCTAGCCCACAGGGCTGCAAAGAAGACGAATGCAATAATTATTGTAATTATATCTAAAGAGGAGAAGAGGGTGGGATGAATATTCATGATACCCTGGTCATTCATTACCAAAACGAAAGCAGAAATGAGTTGTTTCTTTCCCCCTAAAACATTTCTTTAGGTTCTAAGAGCTCAGCTGAAATAAGAAAAGAATTAAAGGAAATATAGTCAACCTTCTCTTGGTATCATTTAGAACAGTGGTTCCCAATGTGGGGCACACACCCAACAGGGGGGGGGGGGGCTTCATTTCCCAGAAGCCTAAGTCAGCACATTGGCTGATCAGTGCTTTTGGGAATTGACCAAGGCTTCTGGGAATTGATGTTCAATAACCAAAGGTTGGGAAAGACTGATCTAGAAGTATTAGATTGCAGCTCCCATGATCTCATTCTAGCAGGACTATTGATTGTAGTTGAAGAGGCTTAGATTTCTTTGTAAAAGGCTGTGGACTCCCCCACAATACTGTTACTTCAAATTTATTCCACATTCCCCTGACCCAAGTGAATTCTGTGAATCAAATTAATGATTACTACCAAGCAAACCAGTTGTGAGGCTGCTGCAGAAACATCATGACTAGACTTATATTTTCCAAATCAAGCTCCAGTGCAATGTAACTATAAGAACTTTTCCAGAATTCCAAGGATTAAACTTCAATGTTTCAAGTAAAGCCCCCTGTTTACAACAGTTGCAGCGTGAATTGATTCTACTGGGAAAAGAAATATCTGTGAAGAAATTAATGCATTTCTTTGTTGGCATTTTCAAAACTTTTTTTTTGCTTCTTTAAGGAAGTTTTAAAAACTGAAACATAACAGATGTTTTCTTCCTTTTGTTCATAAAGTTAAGCAGCTTGAAGTTCTTTGGCAAATTTACAAAGGTGTATGGTTAGTGAGGTGGGTGGGCAGGGGAAAAGGGACTAAATACAAATTCCAGAAACTCCCAAGTGGGTAGCAAGCTGGAGAAAAGATGTTATTGCAATTACTGTTGATAGAGGTGTGTGTGTGTGTGTGTGTGAGAGAGAGAGAGAGAGAGAGAGAGAGATGTTGCTATGAGCCTTGCCCAACGGAGAGAAGGAACGACAGACTTCATGAATGGCTTCCTCTCAGTTTATTTCCCATCCAATTTTATAAGCAGAAAATGGTGTTGCTAAACTAAAATGGCTAACTCAGATTCCTGTTTGTTACGTGCCCACTAACTAACAAATGTAATCAAACCAAGGATGTTGACAAAGAGGATTACCTTGGCCAAAGTTCCAGAAAAACAAACAAATTGGCTAGTAACATATTAATTACACAACTGAAACAATAGAAGTTAGTAAGACCCATGTCACCCCTGGTCAATTAAAAGGCAAAGGTCTATTGACCCTGCTTAATTATTTAAGGATTCTAGCCCACTGTGATTCCCCCACCTGGGGAACTGTTTTGAGTTAAGGGCATACCGTTAAAAACTCCTCAGAGAAAAATCCCTTATCTGCCCCAGCAGGCTATAATCTTTATATTAAATAATATAATATATGATTTTAGTATGATCTTGGGTCATGCTAATTATCATCCCTACAGAGAGATTTATACATAATCTCAGAATCCTTCATTAAAAGCATGTAATGCAGTTTGCAAATTTCAATCCAAAAAAGGTAATCTGTAACTTTCAGTCTCAAAATGAAAGGACTGAAAAATGAAACACTAGCAGGGTTGTTCCATCTGAGAACCTTCTTCCCAAGGTCCTTTGCCACTAACCTGATTGGTAAAGTTCTTTTCTCACCTCTGGTGAGCCCCCTAGGCAAGCCCCCTAGTTTGTTTGTTTTTTTGCTTCCATTATTTTTGTTGGTAGTTCCCTTCCCTCTTTTCCTCTGACCTCTGACAAAGCAACATGCATGGAGGTTCTTTCCATGTGTTGGAGACTCCATTTTTACTCTTTTTTATTTCTGACTGTAACTCTAGATAGTAACTGTAAATAAAGATATCCTTTTCTACTTTAAATGTTTATAGAGTGATTTTATGATGCAAAGTGCTAGTTTATGTGGGGGAAACCAAGGAGGGCAACAATGATGAGACTGGACATATTTATTTTTCTCCCCAGAGAAATCATATTGCATTGGGAGAAATCATATTGCATGGTAGCAGAGATCTTTTGGTTGTTCCACCAGTGAAAATTCCTGTCCTTTGAATTAGAAGTTTCATGTTGCTTTTGTTTGCTCAAGTAATATGAAAATGAAGTCTGAATTTCTCTCACACTGCGAGTTACGGCCTAGTTGTCTACCAGCCACATTGACAGCCATATAGTAGAGGGCATATAGAACAGCTCAGCTAGCACTGTGAATGGCTTCATCCTTCTAAGATGTGGGCAAGCTTTTTGGGTGAAACAATGTTGTACGATTACAGCAAGCATTTTAGATGACAATTGAAGGGGATGCTTGAAATTCAAATCAAATCTTTATTACGCTCCAAGACCAGCATAGAACAGCAGAGGGAACAGAAGTTAAAATGGGGGTACTAAAATATATCAAGAGGCAAAAGATAAAATGAGGGGGCTTAAAAAGGAGCATTTCTACTCAGTGTTAAGGAGTAAAATTAGTACATAGGTCACTAGTATTACAGTTATTACAATTATTACTAGCCTATGCTGTGGCGCAAGTATATTATTTGGTTGAAGGTCCTGCTTGAAATTCAGTATCATGGGCAGTGGGACACAAAGAGGGGCTACTCTTGATGAGGTATGTGTATTCCCTTTTACAGCACATATTCCTATGCATTGGTTGGTCAAAAACCACAACAGACCATCCTGTACAAAGGGCTCTGATAAATCTTGATGAGATTACTTCTTCAGAGGGCAGGTTTAGCTTTTGTTGTTTGTCTGTGTCCTCCAGAAAAATTATTATGAGTAATAGGTTCCTCAAGGGCAGCACAGCCTCATCTCCTCCCTTTGCCTTAGTTTGCTGTGGAAAAAATGATTAGGAGAAAATTGAACAACAAACAGCTACCTGATTGCTAGATTGCTCTGGCAGACAGCATAAGACTGCTTTGGCATAGAGACATTTTTTAAAAATTGTTGAGATTGGAGGGGGAAGCAGCCACCAATATCATACCTGTCAAGTGTCCCATTTTGGCCGGGATTTCCCATAATTCACCGCTCCATCATGCTCCTTCCCGCCATCATCCTGTATTTGAATGGCCAGGAAAGGGGTTACTGCACATGTGCACTGCTGCATCTGATGGACATGTGCACAGGGCTTACTGTGCATGCGTGTTGCTGCCTCTGATATCAGTGGCAGCAGTGCGCATGCGCCAACGCCGGCACCCAGAAACCTACCAATACTATTCTGAAACTTAGTTGGTGCACTAATAATCATTTTGTGTCAGAATTTTTTCTGGGTTGAAAGGATTTTTGCTGGAGAAACTCCACTCAGGGGACACCCGAATAAGGTTCCTTTCATGTCCCCAAGATCTTTTCCTACCGGAGTAGTTCCTATTTATTTGCAATTTCTTGCTTTCAAACTGCTAGTTTGTCAGGAGCTGGGGCAGAGACAGACACTCAAATTGTCATACAGTACCCGGGTTTCAAACTGCTGACTTGCCGGCCTTCCAGCTAACAGGGCGAGCTTCTTAACCACTGAGCCACCACAGTTCCTTAGTTGGTGTACTGAACTATTAACAATGTGTGAATAGCTAATCTGAAGCAGTCATGAAATTGGCAAACCTCTTTGGTGAATGTATGGACCAAACCTTGGAAAAATTATTTTTATCAGTCCATCTGACAGAACAGTCCAATCAGGATGAACTAGGGATTGTAGGAGTCAGAGACTGAAAAAGGAACTCTTCCAAGGTTGGAAATGTTCATTTTCTATGAATTCTGGTCTATAATGTTGGAACATCTATTATGTTAATTTATGCACTATCTTATCTTTTTTATGGAAGCATATTTTAGTTTCATCCACAGCAGTACCTATGGAGGGGGGCTGCTTGGAAATTCAGCTCTCCCTACAAAGGTTAAATCAGGGGTTCCCAAACTAAGGCCTGAAAGCTGGATCTGGCCCATGGTGCCATTTCGTGTGCCCCCTCCACCACTCCAAAGGCTTTCGAGAAACAAAATAGCTGCCTCTTTGAAGCTATTGGGACAAAATGGCCACCTCTATTGTGCAGGCAGGGCAAAATGGCCATCCAGCCCTCTAAGCTGACTGAGAGAGAGAGAGAGAGACCCGGCCCCTGACTTGAAAAGTTTGGGAACTCCTGGGTTAAATCTACTAATAACAGAATGTTTCAAGTTAGGGTGGGAAACAAAAGCCATGTGAAATCTTTGAAATCCACACACAAGGGCAGGGAAATACAGGCCCCACTCACCAAAGGAAAAGGTGTTTTTCTCCTATAGTAGTACATTTAGCAGAAGGAGCCAGAGTAAAATAACTTCTATGCTGATTTCCCCATGTACGGAATCAAACACAATTCACCGACATTTCCAGTGGATTAGCCATGCTAGCCTGTAGCCTATTGCAACAAAACCCAACAAAATGTCTTATGGCATCTTAAAGATTAACAAGTTTTATTGGGCATAAGCTCTTGTGGGCTAAAGGTCAAGTGTACTTAATGTTCAGTGGCTGAGAAGAACTTGATGGAGAAATCATCATACAGGAAAATGTTACCAAGTGGATAAGTTAATGTACCGAACCAGATAATGATGAACTTCAGTTTCATCACTATTCATAGTGATGAATTTAATACACTTACATTAAATGTGTCATCTGAAGAACACCAGGAAAATGTCTGCTGAATTGATAGTAAGGTGGTTTAGAACCAGAGTGGCCCCTTATCTGTTAACAGAGCTGGAAGCAACTATAGGGGGGACTCTGCAAACAGAACAAAGACTCTTATGGTAAAGTAAAGAGTAACAAAATTGATTATGGTATAAGATTATATGGGAGTATAGCTAGCGATATCTACATAAAGGGAGGTAACCATTGTATGTAGTGGCAAACATAATAAAAGTTTGCATACAAAGTCAGAAAGGGCTATTCATTCAGTCATAGCTAAAAATATTTCAAAAGGTTTATTTAAATAATTTACAAGCCATATTTCTTCCTGGGAGGAAATTTTCTAAGTAGTGGCACCATGGTTTTAGAATGCTGCCCTGAAATACTAACTTACAGCCTATTCCAATTTCATGTTGTTGAAAGGCAATTCAATTTTGGTTCCTTATCATGATTCTCTCCTCCCAGCTTTAACGTCACTTTCAGTTTGTTGGGGGGCTGCAAACCGGACTGTGGAGTGAAGGGCTGAGAGTTTGAACTTTCTGGTGCACCTCACTACAGAGAGGCCAGTTGAAATCACCTGGAGCACTTAAGGGATATTATGTGCCTTGACACCAACATGGCTTTGGGCAAATTGCAAGGGTGCCACCAAAAGTGGAGAACGGTAAACCACCTTTGAGTCCTTTGTACCTAGAAAATTCTGGGAGGAATGAATTGATTTGACAGATTAGAATGATTATTAATTTTATTTGAGCTCTTAAATTTGGTTGCATTTATAAAAGCTGTCCTTGGAATATGGGGTTGTTTATAATGAATAAATAAGTAAACAGATCCCAAAAAGAGATCCCAAAAATGATCATGTGAACAGTTAATTTGAAGTACAGTACAGCCCGACGCCGTGGGACTGCACCACTGCCTCTCCCTAGCCCCATCATCGGCCAGGGCTTCGAGGCCAGATGTGGCACCTCTGCTGGAGCCCCATCTCCGCGGGGATAAAAGGACAGTCCAGCCCGATGCTGCGGTACTGCACCGCCGCCTCTTCCTGGCTCCGTCATCAGGCTGGGCTTCGAGGCCAGCTGTGGCAGCTCTGCTAGAGCCCTGCCTCAGCGGGGATAAAAGGACAGTCTAGCCCAATGCCGCGGGACTGCACCGGCACCTCTCCCTGGCTCTGTCATCGGCCAGGGCTTCGAGGCCAGCTGTGGCACCTCTGCTGGAGCCCCACCTCCACGGGGATAAAAGGACAGTCCAGTCCAATGCCGCAGGACTACACCGCCGCCTCTCCCTGGCCCAGTCATTGGCCAGGGCTTCGAGGCCATCTGTGGCAGCTCTGCTGGAGCCCTGACTTGGCAGGGATAAAAGGACAGTCCAGCCCAACGCCGTGGGACTGCACCGCTGCCTCTCCCTGGCGCTGTCATCAGCCAGGGCTTTGAGGCCAGCTGTGGCAGCTCTGCTGGAGCCCGTCTTGGTGGGGATATAAAAGAACTATTTCGCCCACCCTTGCTGCAGTCGCTGAGCCGTGAGCTTCTTTCCCCCATTATGTGCTGTTTGTAGAGTAATTTTTGCACACTGTATTATTGTATATTATTGTATATTTGGGTATTATTGTATACTTTGTTATCTCTTGTATTTTTTGGTATTTTGTATATGCTAGTTTATTTTTACTTATGGTTTGCATTGTTTATTGATTTTTATTGAATTTACTTTTATATTGCTATATTGTATTGTATCTTGAAGTTGTAAAGGCATTTACTTATTTTTGCTAAAGTATATTGTATAATTTATATATGTTTGTTTACTGTATATCATGTTTGTATATTGTATTTATTTTTGTTGGAAGCCGCCTTGAGTCGCACTTGTGCGAGTAAGGTGGGGTACAAATCTAATAAATAAAATAAATAAACAAATAAAAGTGAAGGGAGTAAAAGAAGGTGAGGCATCTCCCACAGCTTTCAAAATCCTTACTGCGATGTCTTCTCAAGTCAAGATAGTAGAAATCAACAACAACAAAGAATTTAGGATGTGCTTGTCACATACTTAGGATGCAACTATGCTTAGCTTCTCAGTTTTTCAAAGCAGGTCCCTCCAGTTGGTTTACTTGAATTAAATCAATGTTAACAAATAGGATCAAAATTAAACCATTTCTGCTGGCTGAACTAGAAGACAATTCCCCTCTAAAATGTGAGCATTCTCCACTAGGTTTTACTTTTTATCATGTAGTCACTGATTTTACATATGATTTTGCCCATGCCAACTCCAACACAAACTACAGTGTAAGTGACCAATGTAGATGCCTTCTTTGATTTTAAAAAAATAAAAGACCATTACAAAAGCCTGTCACCAACAGAGTACAGTTCCTACTCTGCGTCATTGTTGTGAGCATTTGTGCAATATCCAGCAATGTTGACATTACCACCTGTGGTGATAATACAAATGTAGAGTCAGGAATATGGAATTAGGAGCAACATGATAATATGTGGCTCACAAGAATCAAACACCTATGTCTAGAGCTCAGGAATCACATGATCGGAATCTTCTCTGAGATACTGCAGTGATGTGTGACCTGTTCTAGACAACAGGTTTTTTGTGGCTAGGTGCATGAAGTAAGTTGTGAACAGCTTCCTGTTTCTCTCCACTGTGCTTTTCCTTTATGGATGAGAGACATTCTAATTTCTGTCAAGCTGAATAAAGCATGGTCTTAGATACTTCTTGGTCTCTCTTGGCTGTGTTCCTGACTGCAAATGCATTTCTAACTTTTTTGCTTTTGTGCTGCAAATTAATTCAGCTGCAGGAAGCTTTTGCTGAGCCTGCAACCAGAAAGACTCAAATAATCACAGAAGCTGCAATTACTCTTCTTCCTCCCAGGTCTTCATACTAGGCTGCTGGCAAAGAGAGGCTGTTGCTAAGAAAGTAAGATTTGTACCTTCCACAGCCAGGTTGTGTGGGAATTATAAGATGTTCAGAAACATGTCAAACTGGTTGCATTCCAGATACATACCAATGGTGAACCCAAAAGTGGAAATGAGCTAAACTTAGATTTGAATATCAGAGAGTAAACAAGACAAAGACAAAACAAAAATGTTGTGGCAGCTGATATACCAACATCTGTATTTTAATGTTAGCTTTTATAGTTCAAGTCCACTTTATCAGACATAAGAACAAGACTTCATGGCATTAATTTATACATATCAGGTATGGAGGTTGGCTAGCAAAATAGATAGGTTTGGTAATCAGCATGGCTATTTACAAACAGTAAAAGCAGAAGATCCCTGATTGGTGTTCAGATTTATTGCTGTGAAGTTTGGTTCTGTTGAGTTGTAAATGGTTAATAGATGGATGCAAAATAAACATTGTGGGATTACACATCTTGAGGGTGGTGTGAGTGATTTAGCCAGAGGCCAATTACCCACCCTGTTTTGTGAAGTGTCTGGGAACCATTCCCCTGAGGTTTGTTCTATAAAGGTGGTATGGGGAAATTACAGCATATAACAACCTGTTGTGGTATTCTAAATATGATAATGTGGCAGATCTATATTTCCTATTGAACATCACTCTACTAAACTGCAGTTCAGCATTTGTTGCTAGCCATGTAACAAGGTGGAATAACAGTTTCAGCACCATGAAAAGCTCTAGCACCTGTGGCTGGAGACAAATTGTGATCTTACTGGCTGCGGTGACCCAGTGGTTAAGAAGCTTGTCTTGTTAGTTTGAAAGCTGGAAAATTAGCAGTTTGAGACCCGGGTACTTTCATGATGGATTGAGCGCCTGTCTCTGTCCCAGCTCTTGGGGACATGAAAGTCGCCTCATTTGGGTGTCCCTGAGTGGAGTTTCTTCCTCAAATTATTCAACCCAGAATAATTCCTGATACAAAATTATTAGATGCCAATTAGTTTAGTTTAGTTTGTGAGGTATTTGTGGATTTTGATTTGTTGTTGGTATTGTTGTTATTTGTTTTCTGTTTGTTCACCACCCAGAGTGGGATTACACCCCGATGGGTGGAATAGAAATTCAGTTAAATAAATAAATACATAAATATTACTACTACTCTCAGTCTTCTATACAATTCAACATTCCTCCAGATTAGTTTAAGTTATGGTTTCTTTGCACATCAGAATTGGATCTCGGTTTGTTTTAATGAACCAAAACTTGTCCCAAGGATAGGCTGAAGGTGATTTGGGGTCTACAAACAATAGCGTCCAGGAAGTTGAATTTAATTCATGAAAGAGCATATTGAAATAAATCTGTTAGATTGTAAAGGCTTCTCTTTGTTTTATGGTCTGCTTTCTTTCTGTTTTGTGTTTCTTATATATTCCTTTTGTTGTAAAAACACTACTAGGAGCCTTTGATAATAGTAACTATAAATATATATCAAAAGTTTCCTTCCATGAGATTTTAATGTATACTTCTTTTAAAAACAATTCTTATTCATCACAGGTGTGTTAAACTTCTGGCTCTGATTTCTTTTACCCTTATTGAGAGTCAGTATGAGCATAGGGCACATCTTATTTTTGATAGTAAAGATCTCTCTGCCACACTGCAGGCCTAGCAGGAGTCAACCTACATTGTTTCCAGCCCATCTCTTCCCAGCAGGATTACCTGAGCACAGTCGATAGCCTGAGGAACTGGGGACTTTATGAAGTCTGGCTATTACGTTCAGAGTCAGATCAAGACTCCTCTTTGAAATATTCTTGTCCCTGGAGGGTTTTTATCCTTCAGATATTAAATAATTGTGCTTTTAAAAGGACTTTTAAAAGGCACTGCTCTGGGAGATGCACTGCTCCAGGAACTGCATTGGTTACCGGTGTGCCTCCAGGTACAATTCAAGGTGCTGATTATGACCTTTAAAGCTCTACATGGTAGTGGGCCAGGATACCTAAGAGCATTTTATTTCTGGTTCACCCCAAGAACATCTGTCCATCCCACCAGAGCAGACTGGACAGGCTCTCTGAAGATAGCATCAGCTAGAGAGGCTCAACTCTCTAGCACTAGAAGGAGGGCCTTTTCTGTGTCTGCTCCAGCCCTATGGAACCTCTTACCAACTGAGTTGCAACTCCAGGCAGAATTGTTGCCTTCAGGAAAGAACTAAAAACCTGACTGGCAAAGCAGGGTGGTGACCCCACCCTGCTGTCTTATATAGTGTAGGTCTCTCCATTATTTTAGTCACTCTTTTAGCCATAATTTTTAAATAATTGATGGAGAAGGTTTTTAATGTTTTATGATTGTAATGTTTTCACTGTTGTTAATAAAAACTTCTCCATAACTTTTTTTCTAGTTGATGTTTCTGTATATATGGTACAGTGGGGTAAAGGTATTGGTATAAATCATGCAGTGCTAAGTGTAACACCTGGGAAAGGCCATGACATCTGGATAGCACTCTGGGGCAGGATGTTACTGTGCAGAGCTCTTTGATCCATCGCTTCCACCTGGGCATTCTAAGTACTAAATATTCATTCCATTCTGATGTTCATGCTTTGGTATTGTTGCTCCTGTAGTCAACAATGCACCTCCCTTGTATAAGAGGGAGACTCTAGTAGTTAACCTCAAAAAATTTCCATTTATGACAAAGGTTCAAAACCAGAAATAAAATACAAAAATTCTCCAAGGTATCTCTTTGAGGTCTGAGAATGCTTAATGGTTATGTAATACCAAATCTGGGAGTGTTAAAATGGAAGACTGAAGATAGGAAGGTAAAAAAAAATGGTGCAGCTGAAATTCTGAAAGCGCGGCGCCAAAATGGCCACCGCGCTCTTTGCGGGGGGCCCCCACCCGGACTCAGACATCCGGGTAGTTAGGGGGAGTGGCCACTCCTCTATAAAAGGGGTGGCCATGAGGCAGCCGAGCTGCCATTTTAGAATGCGACGGAGCGGAGAAGTTTGCTCCGCCGCATTTTTCTCTGTTTCGCCTTCATACCTTTAGCTTTCGACGGATTTCCTTTGCTCTCTGATACTGCGGTACTCAGGGCACAGGATTGTGAGTTGGATCCCTGGCCAGGGATTGATTGGGGAGCAGCTTCTCTCTTCGGCTTGGGAGACATGGCTCCCAAGCGCAAGGCTCTGGCTGCCAAGCCGCGCCTGCGGGGGAGGGCTTTGCCTACCCCCTCTTCCTCCGGGGGGCAGCCATTGGGTTGGAGGGCCCGGGTGGCACCCTCGCAGCAGGGCAGTGGGATGGCTTTGCCCACTGCCGCCAATGTCGCTGGCCAGGCTTCTGCCTGTCAGCTTGGCACAAGCTTCCAGGCGGGGCTGGCACAGGCTGGCCCCTCGGGGACCCCTGCCCCTGGAGGGCCTTTTCATGGCCCGGGACAGGGTGGCCCATGTGGGCCTGGTGTGGGTTTCCACCCCACCATTCCTCCTATTCGGGCCCGGGATCCCCATTCGGGTTTCCCCTTCAGCAACTGCCCAGTGGGCCATCTGGCCCATCCGGCCCACCTTATACAGGGGGCTCGGACACCGTTGATGCGGTTCAGTGCTAGAGGCATCAATGGGCATTGCCCCACCACCTTCCAATGGGGGCTTAGCCACTGCATCAATTACGGCCCTTTCGTCGATCCCAGCCGACACGTCGGCCGTCCCTCTCCAGCGGGCCGTCAACAGGGTTGAGCTGCTCGAGGCCATCAGGCCAGCCCAAGCTGGTGCCTCGCAGCTCCCCACACGATCAGATTTGCCGGTGGGGACCGGTCAGGTGTGGTCTCAGAGCTCGAGGCCGGTCGCGAGCTCCGACGCCCGCCGTGGGCTGGAACCCCCAGTGGGGGCGGCTCATGGGGGTGCGACTAGTGAATATCCGGTTCAATTGAGTGCACCAGCGACACTGTCCAGTCACATTGGGGGGGGTGCAGTGGCCATGGCCGAGGCAGGTTACTGTGGGTGGGCAGTTGTATCCGCACTGCCCTGTTAACTCATGGTTGCCAAATGGCCCCTCGGTTAGGGCAGGGGTGTCCGCCCTTGTGGGTATGGCAGGTGTTGCAGGGGCTATTCAGGGCCTGCTGCACATACCCTCCATCCAGAACATGCCGATGACGGCTCTGCCGACAGCGGGTTATTCCTTGCCCCTGGGTGATCATCTATCACAGGCCACGAGGGAAAAGATTTGGCGAGGAGAGTATGTCGATATTTTCTCCCTCTTGAATCATGAGCCCACCAAGGAAGAGAGGGAGGGACAGGATGACAGGGACAAGGAGTTGTCCCGTCGTCGTAAGCCACCATGCACCTGGGCCAACTGGTTGCCGGCATACCTCATATATATGGCGGTATACCTGAGGGCCCGGCCTGATTTGGCCATTCCGATGGTGCAATACCTCGACAATATTTATAGGGCGATGGTTGATTTTCCTGACCCATCGTGGTTTGCTTACGATGAAGAATTCAGGATGAGAGTGGCCCTACATCCTGAGATGAGGTGGGATGAGCCCTGCCAGCAATTGTGGCTCTTGTATATGACTCCCACGCGGCCGGCGCCTGGTGATAGGTACCATTGTGGCCATGCCATGCAGCGGGCTGCTGCGACACAGGTTCCCCACCAGCCGGCGGGGCAGGGGGTTCAAGCCCGCCTGCTGTGTTGGAGCTTCTCAGCTAGCGGCATGTGCAACAAGCGTCAGTGTCGTTTCCGACATGAGTGTCCCTCTTGCTCTGGCCCTCACGCCGCCTCCGCGTGCCCGCAGGCTGGTGGGTCACGAGGCAGAGGTAGGGGTGGGCAGGGGGCAGTCAGAGCTCCCTCTGACGGTGCTGGCCAAGCAAAAGGCCCCCTCCCCAATTAATATCCCTATGCTGGATCGATGGCTTTCCGTTTATCCTAGACGGGATGATGCGAGGTACCTGTTAGAAGTTTTCCAGTTTGGTTTTCGTATACCATTTAGGGGTGTTCGGGGACCGCAGGATGCCCCGAACTTACTTTCTCTGAAGGGCAATGAGGAGGTCGCTGCACAAAGCATAGCTAAGGAAGTGAATGCTATGAGAGTTGCTGGGCCCTTTACTGAACCACCATTCCCTAACCTGAACATCTCTCCTCTGGGGCTAGTCCTGAAAAAGACCCCAGGTGAATTTCGTTTAATTCACCATTTATCTTACCCTGCGGGTTCCTCGGTCAATGATGCGATTCCTGATGACCTTTGCTCGGTCAGGTATACGTCATTTGATCAGGCCCTACAGATGGTACGCTCCTATGGTCCCGCGGCGCTCCTGGCTAAGTGCGATATCAAATCGGCATTCCGATTACTGCCAGTGCACCCTGCTGACTTCGAGCTGTTGGGTTTTCGTTTCCGAGGGAGGTTCTACGTAGATAAGGCCATGCCTTTTGGCTGTTCTATTTCATGTTCGGCATTCGAACGCTTTAGTACTTTCCTTCAATGGGCCTTTGTTCGCAGGTCAGGGTCCCGGTCTGTAGTCCACTACCACGACGACTTTTTGTTCGGGGGTGAACAGGGCTCGGACACATGTACGCGTCTCCTTACTACATTTGCGGGAACTGGGTGTCCCCTTAGCGCCTGAAAAGACCAAGGGCCCAGCCACCATGCTCACCTTTTTAGGTATCGAAATTGACACTGTCGCACAGGCATCCAGGTTACCCATGGATAAGGTGACTCGGATCTCCGCGGCGATTCTAGCACTGATTGCCAAGCGTAAAGTGTCTCTTCGTGAGCTACAGGTCCTTCACGGCCACCTCAATTTTGCCTGCAGGATGGTGACCCCGGGCAGAGCTTTTGCCAGGTGTCTGTGTGACACCATGGCTGGCCTATTAAAACGCCACCACAGGGTCCGTCTGACCAGGGGTATACGGACAGACCTATCGGTTTGGCTCACATTCCTCCAGGATTTTAACGGGGTCTCTTTTTGGAGATCAGACCTTATGGTCTGCCCTAAATTTCAAGTACAGTCGGATGCCTCCAGCTCTCTGGGTTATGGGATTTTTTTTATGGGGCAGTGGGCATATGGCCGTTGGCCTCACGCATGGCAGGGCACGGATCGCCTCCACGATCTTACTTTCCTGGAATTTTTCCCCATTTTGGGGGCACTTATGCTATGGGGCGATAAGTGGGCCAATTCAGTGGTCCATTTTTGGTGTGACAATGTGGCAGTGGTGCACATTGTTAACGCCCAGACGTCCAAATCCCCTAGGGTCATGGCATTGGTTCGTCAATTTGTTTTGAGAACCCTACACCTCAATGTGCTGTTCAGGGCCAGACATGGGCCAGGCATTAATAATGATATTGCCGATGCTTTATCCTGCCTGCAGATCTCCCGGTTCCGTGCCTTGGCTCCAGAAGCAGAGGAATTTCCCTCTCCACTCCCGGCCGAGATTTGGACATTTGGCGAGGAGAGGTGAACCGGGCGATCAGCATGTCCTGGGCACCTCGCACGCGTAAGGCGTATCAACATGCTTTTATACAATTTAGAGCCTTTTGTGGGCGACTACAGTTACCTGAAGCGTGGCCAATACCAGTAGACCAGATTTTACAATACATGGTTTATCTTCATGGTCAGGGGTTGGCTCCCCGTACTATAGCCTCTAGGCTTTGGGCACTGGCATTTATGGCCAAGGCACGGGGCTTCGCTGACTGCGTGAATGACTTCCGCATACGTCATGTTTTGGAAGGGTGGGCACGTGAACATGGCCGCCGCCCGGACACACGTCACCCGATTTCACCAGATGTTCTTACCCACCTTGCACGAGGCTGGCATAACTTATGTTATGATAGGTACGAGGTGGCTCTTTTTTATGCAGCTACCACTGTAGCCTTCTTTGGAGCGCTCCGCATCAGTGAGTTGGTACCATTGTCTAAGGCGGATGCGTCTCATAGGGCACTGGAACTCGACGATGTCTATGTTACACATGAGTGGGCTCAGTTGAGGATACGGTCCTCAAACGTTGATCAGCACGGCGTAGGCAGTGGAGTCAAACTGCTACGATGTTCCATTGAAGAATCTGTCCGGTTGGTGCCCTACATGAGTTTTTGGCAGTGCGTGGTACGCACCCTGGCCCATTTTTCTGCCACCAGGATGGGTCTCCCCTTACTAAATTCCAGTTTTGGAAGGTGACCGGTATGGCACTTCACAGTGTTGGTCTCCCTGGGGCTCGTTACGGCACCCATTCATTTAGGATAGGCACTGCATCCACTGCGGCTGCATTTGGGTACTCTGAGGCTGATATACGCCGGATGGGCAGATGGGGATCCATGTGCTTTGCATTATATGTACGCCCCCTCCATGCATGAGTACCAGTTATGTCATTGTTCCTTTTTTCTTCTTTTACAGACCCTGTGTGTCCACGCACACCGGTGGCAGTATGGCTGGTGGGCCACAGTTACGTGCACTGGGCAGCGCAGTATGCTGCGGCGACAGAGTAGGGACCCCATTTCGGGCTACGTGCAGCTGCACGTATGCCATGGTACGGTAAGCACGGCATGAGATGGCGGAGAACTGTTGCCATTCCTGTTTTCCATCAGGGATGCTGGACCGCCTGATGTCCTTGTCCTGCACCTCGGTGGCAATGATCTCGCACAGGTCACTGGCCTCTCTTTAAAATTCACGATTTGCAGTGACCTAGCCTATCTACATTATGTATGGCCATCCACGCGGCTGCTATGGTCAGACATTGTGCTGCGACAGACTTACAGGGGAGGCATTGACCTCCGTGCCCTTGATCGCGCTCGCCGGTCGGTGAACAGGGCTGTTGCCCGGTTCCTTGCAGACAAGGGCTTGGGGACAGCCATTCGGCATCCTAGGATAGGCTTGCAGGATTACGATCTCTATGCAGGAGATGGAGTCCACTTGTCGGCCAGAGGTATGAACCTCTTTCTTGAGGGTATGCAAGCAGGCCTGGTGACCGAGCTGACGGTCGGGGGGGCGGTGAGTCATCATGGACGCCTCCCCGTGTGGCGGGTAGCACTGGTAAGGTAAAGATTTATGACCCATAGATATCCGGCAGGTTCGCAATTGACTGGCCAACATGTAGACAGGTACAGGGGAAATAGGTTTGGCCGGTCAAGGGCGAACCAGGCAAGGGGTGGTGTCAGGAGCTTCACAGCCTGCATCACCTTGATATTTAACGGATACACATCATAGGGTGGGGTCAGTAGATAGTTTAACAAATTGATACAAATAGTTACATGTAGCTAATTGCCATTGGCATTTTGGGAGGAACCTTACCAGTGTTACTGCGGCCTGCTTGCCTTAAAGAATTACAATTGGATGATTACACCAATTGAAAGTTATAATTCGGACTAGGGCATTATTCAATAAAAGTGGCCCGATGCCTTTATCCATATACCAGTGTTTGAGTCTTTCTTTGGGGGGTGCGCCTGCAATGAACAGCAGGTCTCTCTGACATAAGATTTTCTTGCTGATCCTGCTTGTAATCATTTGTACCATCTTCCTAGACTTGACATTCTTAAGAGTGTTGACTAGATGATGGGTGAAGTAGGCCATAGTATGGATTTCAATGCATCTATCCTATTTGAGATGAATTGACGGATAAAGGAGAAGAGCAAGAAGAGAATGGATGGAAGACATCGTCAGCTCTGTTAGAACACTCACAAAGAAACAAAACTCAAAGATATGTGTTCACACATACAATAGCTTGCACAAGTTGTTGCCTAAACAAGAAGCATGAAGCAAGTCACTGACAATCAAAGTTGTTTGTCTGAGGTGACAAACCTAATTCTCTCTAGAGCCTAATAAGTGACCTGGCCTTACCTGCTGTATAAATACATAAATAGCTGATAGCCTACTTTTATCACATTCTATTGCATCCTGGGGTGGGTGTGGGTGGTTGGGGACAGGGCTGGCCCTACCATAAGGTGAATGGAGCGGTTGCTCCAGGCGCCCACTCCCAGGGAGTGCCACAGTGGTAAAGCATGTGTAAAGTTTCACCAAGTAACTTAATTTAACCCTATATATTAGGTATGACCAAGGGGGCACCATAGTTGGATCTTGCTCCATCCTAAAACTTGCCTTGGGCCGGCACTGGTTGGGGAGAAAGACATTAAAGTTGTACACCGAATGCAAGCACTGGAAATTGAAAGATAAATAAAAGTACATGCAGCACATAGAGGAAGTGTGGAAGTCATATAATATAGTACTGGATACCATATTAGTTGGCCTTTCAAGAGGGAATTGGATATATCCATGGTGGTTGAGGCCATCAAGGGCTAGTAGTAAGGATAGCAATCTGTCCTCTCCAATATCAGAGAGATCATGCGTATCAGCTGCTGCGGAGAATGAGGTGGAATGCATACTTGCATATGTTCTGTTTGATGTACCTTCCAAGTGTCAATATTCTTATTAAAACTGGTGAAGGTCACTCTTTGGGGGTTATATTTCCCTGACCTACTACCATCTCATCTGATGTCCTTTCTTGATGCTTTCATTTGCATGAAATATATTAAAAAGTGTCCATCACACATATAAAACAAGAGAAATGACAATCAGTTCACAGCCCTCTTTACTTGGCTGACATTGGTCACGCTGATTTGTTGTGTGTATTCTGTTGTGCATTTTTACCTAAGAGATGATGGGCTATTGATATCTCTTGGGCCAGATGTGCTCTGGATAATTAATTTTAAAACCTGGGTGGAGATTGCATATTGCTTTTCAAGAGCAAATTGCAAGGAAATGGAGTCAGAGGAAGGATGAAAGAAAAGAAGGAGGAACTACAAGAAGGTGGGAGGAAAATGTCTCTTTGCAGCAAAAGCACAGCCATACAACATGCAACTGTTAATCACACCACTTATTTTAATAACACCAGAAGTGTCAAAAGCCATGTTGTTGCTTTGTTTGCAGTCTCTCAGAGGTGAAGATAAAATACTGAGACATGAATCAGCAGGATCTACATGTGATGGCCAGGGATTTGGCTGATGGTACACTACATAGGAGTGGAGAAAATAAGACATATAGCATATGACACTCATGCTTAAGCAATAAGTGATCTCCAGTGATACATTATCTTCAGCCTTTCACATGAATGTTGGATAGGACAATAAGACTGCAGTGTTTTGTCCAATTAGGATGGCCCTTGGGCCTTTTTACATGGTACAGTCCAGGTTATCCTGCTATCGTAATGGAGTTGACCAGTGATGGTGAACCTTGGCACTCTAGGTGTTCTTGAACTTCAATTCCCAGAAGCCTTGAACAAGAAGAGTGCTGACTTGGGCTTCTGGTAATTGAAGTCCATAAACACATGGAGTGCCAAGGTTCACCATCACTGGAGTAGACCATACTGCCAGCAACTCAACGCTGAGTGTTAGGCAGTGGTTAACTAACCTGACAACCCTAAGGATTAACAGCTTGGGTGCCGAGGTCCACAGGGAAGGGTGTTGGTCCCCAAGGGCATTAAATCCCACTTGAATCCATCTTGATGGAGGGCAGCATCTTCATCAATACTGGCCCGGGGCTGCAAAGGACTTTGTGTGCCAAAAGAGCTCAGGACCAGAAAGTGACTTGAGGAACTGGATCAGTGCTTCAGGTGTTATGCTGCAAAGCGGGAGGCAGATGAAAGGTCACTGCATTATATTCTCAGGACAGTCTTCATGGCAGATCGCCATAAGGATCACCAATACTGTATTCGGATTTAAATATGGCAGAACAAGAAGAAGATAGTCCTCTATTTGAAGCGATGTTGTTGTTGTTGTTCTGTCGCACAGTCGATTCCGACCCTTTGCGACCCTATAGACCATTGTTCTCCAGGCGTCTCTGTCCTCCACCATCCCCCTCAGCACTCCCAGTTCTGTACCCATTGTGTCTACAATCCCATCTAGCCATCTCATCTTTGGCCTCCCCCTTCTTCTTTTGCCCTCCACCTTTCCCAACATCAAGGCCTTCTCAAGTGAATCCTCCCTTCGCATTTGATGTCCAAAGTACTTTAGCTTCGTCTTTACTATTAGACCTTCCAATGAGCAGTCAGGGTTGATTTCTTCTAAGATTGACCTATTTGTTCTCCTCGCTGTCCAGGGTACTCTCAAAACTCTCCTCCAACACCACATCTCAAAGGCATCTATTCTTCTGCGTTCAGCTTTCCTTATTGTCCAGCTCTCGCATCCGTACATTACCACTGGGAATACCATTGCTTTGACTAATCTAATTTTTGTTTGTAATGTGATGTCTCTGCTTTTCACTATGTTCCCCAGGTTTCTCATGGCTTGTCTCCCAAGAATCATTCGCCTTTTTATTTCATGGCTGCAATCTCCATCTGCAGTGATCTTTGATCCTAAGAATGTAAAATCTGTCACTGCTTCTACTTCTTCCCCATCTATTTTCCAGGGACTGATCGGACCTGTTGCCATTATCTTGGTTTTCTTGATATTGAGTCTCAGGCCAGCTTTTGCACTCTCCTCCTTCAATCCAATCAAGAGGTTCTTTAGGTCTTCCTCACTTTCTGCCATTAGGGTGGTATCGTCTGCATATCTCAGATTGTTGATGTTTCTCCCAGCAATTTTAATCCCATATTGTGATTCCTCCATCCCTACATTGCGCATTATGTGCTCTGTGTATAGATTGAATAAACAGGGTGATAAAATGCAGCCTTGTCTTACTCCTTTTCCTATTCCAAACCACTCCGTCATTCCATGTTCTGTCCTAACTGTTGCTTCTTGGTTCATGTACAGATTTCTCAGGAGACATATGAGGTGCTCTGGTATTCCCATCTCTTTAATTACTTGCCACATCTTGTTGTGGTCTACACAGTCAAATGCCTTAGTGTAGTCAATAAAACAAAAGTAAACTTGTTTCTGGTATTCCTTTGTTTTCTCCATGATCCAACGTATGTTGGCAATGTGGTCTCTAGTCCCCCTACCTCTTCTGAAACCGGCCTGCACCTCTGGTAGTTCTCTCTCCACATGTTGTTGAAGTCTATCCTGTATTATCTTGAGCATCACCTTGCTGGCGTGTGGGATGAGTGCAATTGTTCGATAATTTGAGCATTCTTTGGCATTGCAATTTTTTTGGGATTGGGACGTATACTGATCTTTTCCAATCCTGTGGCCACTGTTTTGTTTTCCAAATTTGCTGGCATATTGAAAGTAGTAATTTGACACCATCATCTTTTAGAGCTTTGAAAAATTCCACTGGGATACCATCATCTCCACTAGCTTTGTTGTTTGCAGTGCTCTTTAGGGTCTTTATGACTTCGCTCTCCAGAATGTCTGGCTCAAGTTCAATTTTTTCATCATTGTGATTATCAGGAGTGCTGAGGTCCTTTTTGTAAAGTTCCTCTGTGTACTCTTTCCATCTTTTCTTAATCTCTTCTGCATCAGCTAGCTCTTTTCCGTCTTTGTCCCTTATCATGGTCATTTTTGCTTTAAATGTTCCTTTTATTTCCCCAATTTTTCTGAAGAGATCTCTAGTCCTGCCTCTTTTGTTGTTTTCCTCCATTTCTTTGCACTGTTCTTTTAGGTAATTTTCCTTATCTCTCCTTGCTTTTCTTTGAAATTCTGTGTTCAAAAGATTGTATTTTTTCCTTTCTCTTTTGACTTTTGCATTCCTTCTTTCCTCTGCTATTTTAAGAGCCTCATCAGACAACCATTTTGCTTTCTTATGCTTCTTTTCTTTTGGTATGGTTTTCTTTGCTGCTTCCTACATGATGTCCCTTATCTCTGTCCATAGTTCTTCTGGCACTCTGTCTATTGAGTCTAGGCCATTATATCTGTTCATCACCTCCACCATGTATTCTTTAGGGATACTTTCTAGGTGATATCTGTCTGGTCTCCTTGTTTTCCCTATTTTCTTTAGTCTTAACCTGAATTTTGCGATCAGTAGGTTGTGATCTGAGCCACAGTCTGCTCCGGGTCTTGTTTTTGCTGACTGTATGGAGGTTCTCCATCTTTGGCTGGAGAGTATGTAGTCAATTTGGTTTCGGTGTTGGCCATGTGTAAAGTCGCCTTTTGTGTTGCTGGAAGAGAGTGTTTGCTATGACCAGTGCGTTCTCTTGGCAGAACTCTATCAATCTTTGCCCTGCTTCATTCTGTGTTCCAAGACCAAATTTGCCTGTTATTCCCTCCACTTTTTGATTTCCTACTTTGGCATTCCAGTCTCCTAATATAATTTGGACATCATTTCTTGGTGTCTGTTCTATGAGGTGTTCTAGGTCCTCATAGAACTGGTCCATTGTGGCTTCATCTGCACCAGTGGTTGGTGCGTATATTTGAATCACAGTGACATTGAAGGGTTTGCCTTGAATTCTGACTGACATCATTCTGTCATTTTTGAGGTTATATCCCATTACTGCTTTTCTCACTCTTTTATTTACAATTATGGCTACTCCATTTCTTCTAAGGTTTTCTTGCCCACAGTAGTAGATATGATGGTTTCCAGAGCTGAATTCACCCATCCCTGTCCATTTTAGCTCACTGATGCCCAAGATGTCAATGCTTATTCTTTCCATCTCATTTTTTACCACTTCCAGTTTACCTTGGTTCATTGATCTCACATTCCATGTCCCTATGCAGTATTGTTCCTTGCAACATTGCATTTCTCCCCCCTCTTTCCTGTCCCTCCCCTTCCTCCACTCTGTGGTGTTAAGCATCCTGTATCACCTATCCTGCCCCTTTGTTTTGCCTTTTGTTTTGGTCAATAGGGTTCTCTTGGCAAGTTTTGTGGTGTGGTTTGCCGGTTTCTACGCCATTTTTCCCCCTCATACAGTTTATCACCGTTTTAAAAAGTGTAGAACATTTTAAGCAACATATTATCATGCATATTATTACACTTTAAACACAGTCTCTATGTCAGTTGCTATATTAAGTCAGCATAAAGTCTTTATGTGAGTTATTATATTAAGTCATCAAAATTTTTGCATATCAGCTACTTATCCTTTGCATGGGGCTCTGAGTCTTGCCCCCTGGTTTTCCTCCTCTGCCTTCTTCCCTTCTGTCAATTGGTCCTCTCCTTCGGTGCTCGGTTGGTGCCAGGAAGCTGGAGATGGTGGCGCCTGGGCTCGGAAGGGCTCGCGGTGGGGCGAATGGCTGGCCTCCCCCCCACCCGGCTGGTCCTCCTCCTCTTCCCTGGCCCAGCTGGGGCTGGTGGCGCCCGGGCTCAGAAGGGCTCGTGGTGGGGCAAATGGCTGGCCTCCCCCCGCCCGGCTGGTCCTCCTCCTCTTCCCTGGCCCGGCTGGGGATGGCTGCGCCTGGGCTCGGAAGGGCTCGCGGTGGGGCAAATGGCTGGCCTCCCCCCGCCCAGCTGGTCCTCCTCCTCTTCCCTGGCCCGGCTGGGGATGGCTGTGCCTGGGCTCGGAAGGGCTCGCGGTGGGGCAAATGGCTGGCCTCCCCCCGCCCAGCTGGTTCTCCTCCTCTTCCCTGGCCAGCTGGGGCTGGTGGCGCCCGGGCTCGGAAGGGCTCGCGGTGGGGCGAATGGCTGGCCTCCCCCCACCCGGCTGGACCTCCTCCTCTTCCCTGGCCCGGCTGGGGCTGGTGGCGCCCGGGCTCGGAAGGGCTCGCGGTGGGGCAAATGGTTGGCCTCCCCCCCCCGCCCGGCTGGTCCTCCTCCTCTTCCCTGGCCCGGCTGGGGATGGCTGCGCCCGGGCTCGGAAGGGCTCGCGGTGGGGCAAATGGCTGGCCTCCCCCGGCCCGGCTTGTCCTCCTCCTCTTCCCTGGCCCAGCTGGGGATGGTGGCGCCTGGGCTCGGAAGGGCTCACGGTGGGGCGAATGGCTGGCCTCCCCCCGCCCGGCTGGTCCTCCTCCTCTTCCCTGGCCCGGCTGGGGCTGGTGGTGCCCGGGCTAGGAAGGGCTCGCGGTGGGGCGAATGGTTGGCCTCCCCCCACCCGGCTGGTCCTCCTCCTCTTCCCTGGCCCGGCTGGGGATGGCTGCACCCGGGCTCGGAAGGGCTCGCGGTGGGGCAAATGGCTGGCCTCCCCCCGCCCGGCTTGTCCTCCTCCTCTTCCCTGGCCCAGCTGGGGATGGCTGCGCCCGGGCTCGCTGTTAGGATGCCAATTTTTGAAGGGCCTTTGATTCCAAGATAAAGAACTATATTTTAAAAAAGGGAAATTAGGGACCTTGCAATTGTTAGTACTCAGTGAGTTCCCACAGACATGCAGGGCATCCAGTTATTGTCTTTCCCACTCATGAGACAAAGGCTGTAGTTTTCTTCCAGCTTTAGGAAGAAAAATCATTTCCAAATTTGTATATACACATGTAAATAAACAAATGCAACACTATATTGTTGTAATGATCCATGGGAGTAAAGGTGCTGAATTCAAGGAAGGCGAGGAGAGGAGAGTGTATGGTGGAAAAAGCCAGTCCCGAATCCTTGGGTGGTCTGTATTTATTCTATTCCTGGATCTCACATGCACAGCCTGTGTGAGACCCCGTGACAGAAGGCTTGTTTTCCTAGCATATTATTGGCTTAGTACATTTGCCAGTCTAAGAAGTTACTGCGTGCCTAGGTTAGCCAATGGTATGCTAATCAACAGGAACAGTGGAACTGACTGTTCTTGCCTATCTGGAGTTCTTGTAAACATTAGGCATCTTTGCTCTAGTTGTTTGGTCTAACTGTGGTTTGGTGTCTCCTAGGATGTGAGTAATCTTCTATGTGCTGTTTACTAGTCACTCCGACATTTGGGTGACACTTAACCTATATCCATTCAGTGCTCCCAGCTAAGGAAATATGGAGTCACTTCTGCTAATGCACTATTAGCCCATACCAATTTCCTCTCCTGTAAAGGCCGGTTGGTTTTCTGCTCATGTGCGAGCTAGACAACCCAATCGGGAAAGGTTGCTGACCAATCAGTGACCTGGGCTACCCACACTATATGAATAGATGTCTTCTTTTATTCCTTTATTTTGGGTGATATTGAATGCCAGATACAGGGAACTGCTCCATACTGAATTAGATTATTGGTCTATCTAGGTCAGTGGTGGCAAACCTATGGCATGCGTACCAGACATGGTACTACCAGACCTTTCTGTTGGCATGCACATCATTGCTCCCTCCTCTCTCCTCCAGCACAGAGTTTGCCCCACCCCTCTGTTTGGGCACCTGGTCTCTAAAGGGTTCACCATTACTGATTTAGGTTAATAATATCTACATTGATGGGTAGCAGTTCTCCAACATTTCAGATGAGTTATGCCAGTCCCTTTTGAAGAACGTTAGCATGAGAGCTGGTTTCCTTTGCCTTCCTGGGCTATCTGCTTTCCAAAGCAGTCTGTAAGAGATAGACATCCCTCCATCCATCGTTAACTGTCATTGTTAAGATGGCAAAGGACAGGAAATATAATTTTTTGGACTGCACTCTTAGAATACTCTAGTCAACCTCATTACTTAAGCCTTCCTCAATTTCATAAATCACTAATTATGCCCAGTGAAAAGAAAATGATGAAATATTTATTAGTGAAAAGAAAGAAATGATAAAACTTTTCCATTTTCTCAAGATGATTAAATTCAATGAGGGGATTTTGGACTTCAGCTGCATTTCCCTCTAAAATCAGAGACTAGAGAAGTTAGTTTTTGGATTACAGCTGACAGAATGTCTCATCCCACATGAGCTGGGCAATTCTGGAAATTCTAATCTTAAAAAAGGAACTTTTCTGAACACCCACTAAAATAAACAAGAAACAAGGAATCCCTTTGTAGTAGAAAACAGCAGGGAATCTTCTTTCTTGCTTACAGTAACATGAATTGTGTCACTGTACAGATGAAATGGGGTATAATAAGACATCTGTGAAATGAAGGAAAGCTTCCCTAGAAGGGAAGTGATTGGAAAATGTGATATTTGCATCATGACATTACAAAGAGTGATATTTAAGATCACAAGCTGGCAAGACCTTTCCGTATATGTCCCTGAGATAGACTTAATCTACCTGTACTTGTCTTTCCTCTCGTCTTTAAATTATAAGCAGCAACTCAACAGCTAAATGGTGATCATGAGAACAGCTGCTCCTCATTTCCCTTTCTGTGGCTGTAAGGGAAGTTAAAAGTCTGTTCACATACAAGACCTATTATCCTACCACCTGTAATTAATGAAGTTTAACATATTGTTCAGAATATCCTACTGGAGAAAACCCCACTGCCTCCCTGCTCCCTTAGTCATATCTACTATTGCTTACTTCTGAATATGATTGCAACATTATTTCCTTCAAATGTGTAACAACTAGGTCCCGTCATCTCTTTGTGTAAGCATTGAGGAACAGAGGAACTAGACTGGAGTAGACCAAAGATCTATTTAGTCCATGGCTGGTCCTATTGTTAAGCAGAACAAGTTTGCAGCTTTAAGTAGTAGGCTTCAGCCACGAAGTTGCTACATAATACATTTCTGATTATTGTACTTTACTGCCAAAGAAGCAGTGAGTGTTTTGCTCAGGTCATGTAGTAGAGCAAAATATCCTTAAAGAGAAAACATAAATCTGATTTATAGATGTTATGGGGTCTGTCTCTTTATGGAGAAGATCCTGTTATTCCTGCTACAGATTCTGTTGAAATCTTTATGAAAATATAATGTATTTAAAGATGAATGGGACATCTCCAAACATTTTTCTTTTTTACATTGGGTTTTAAGATGGCAATTTAAGTGACCCAATATTTTAAAAAAGTAATTGTGCAAAATATGATCTCAAACTGAAATCCAATTGGGCTACACCTTTTAAATAATATTGTTTATATCAACATAACTAGGCTGCCATTAAAATGTGCAACCTTTTATGTTCTTCAGAAATCTTCAATATGGTACCAAAATATAGATGGGGTAAGAGAATCTTAGGAATCCAAAATTTGGGCCAGAAACCATAGATCAGTGATGGTGAACCTTGGCACTCCAGGTGTTCTTCGACTTCAATTACCAGAAGCCCAAGTCAGCACTCCTGCTGATCAGGGCTTCTGGGATTTGAAGTTCTAGAACACCTGGAATGCCAAGATTCACCATCACTGTCAGAGATCTTCAATGTTTTCACTCATCTGTTGCATTGTACTTACCATTGTACTTGCCACTAATGAAAGTATAACTTGATTTTAAATTTCAGCTTTTCGTTTTCATGTTTTGATGGACCAACATGACTACCATTGTTTTATATTTTAGAAATGTAATAATGGGTACACCTGTCTGTGATACACTCTCCAAAATGACACTTGTCAGTGACAATACTGAAGCTGTAGAACTGCATGGTGTTCATTCAAATTACCTTCACATCTGCTTTGTATCATTGATGAATATGGTCATGGGGTCCCTTTTCTCCCAGATTTCAAAAAGTAGTCAAACATATTGGCCTGTTTCAAGGTGTGTTTACTGAATGCTAGTAAATGAAGTTGCCTCAGCATTTCCTCGATGGTGGGGACAAAGTGAAATGATGGCAATTGATAAGTACTGCCATTCAAACAAACAACCAAAATTTTCTACAAGTAAAAAGCAAGTGTGACGCCAAAATGGCCGCCACGCTCTTTGCGGGGGCCCTGCCCACCCGGACTCTGAAATCTGGGTTAGTTAGGGGGCGAGGCCACCCTCTTTAAAAGGGGTGGCCACGAGGCAGCCTGGCTGCCAATTTAGAAGCGACGGAGCGGAGAAGTTTGCTCCGTCGCTTCCTCCCTTGCTCGAATTACTTGGGGAAGGTGGCTTAGCCCAACCCTCCAATTTTAGAAGCGATGGAGCGGAGAAGTTTGCTCCGTCGCTTCCCTCCCCTTGCTTGCCTCTTACCAGAGGCTCACTTTGCCCTGCAGTGGCTTGGGTGGCTGAGAGGCTGACTCGGAAGGTCAGCGGTTCTATCCCTGAGTACTGCAGGGCGGTTCCCGATACCTGGGCTCAGGTGGCCCCTTGGTCGTGCCTGGGGTGGGGTGGCTCAGCCCAACCCCGCCAATTTTTGGGAGTGCCACCAGGCCGGAGGGCTCGGATGGCACCCCTGCAGGTGGGTGGCAGGGTGGTCGGAGACACTGCCACCAATGAGCCCAGGCTGAGGGCTCTGGCAGGGGCGGCATAGGTCTGCTCCACTGGGGTCTTGCCCCACTGCCTCTCCACCCGGCGGGTCATAGCAGCCCACTCAGGCACGGTGCGGGTTTCTGCCCCACCGTCATTCTGGCCCCTCATGGGCCGGATTAATGGGCATGGCCCTATTCTGGCCAGGGATTACCACAGCGGTTTATCCCTCATCGATGACCCGGTGGGCCATCTGGCCCACCTGGCCCACCTTATCCTGGTGGGTCAGATGCTGCGGATGCCCCCCTGCCTGCAATTCGGCAATGGAGGCATCAATGGTCATTGATCCACCACCTTGGATGGTGGGCACGCCAACTCGGCGGTTTCAGCCCACATGCCAGCCATGGCTGCGCAGTGGGCTGCCAACAGGGTTGAGCTGCCGGAGGCCATCAGGCCAGCATAGGCTGGTGCCTCGCGGCTCCCCATCCAGCCTGGACCCATGGGAACACGGAGCTGGATGGACATCGCGAACTCCGACGCTCACCGCGGGCCGGAACCCCCAGTGGGGGCGGCTCGTGGGGGTGCACCGAGTGAGTATCCTGGTCAAATCAGCACACCTGTGACACTAGCGCATCACGCCGGGGGGGGGTATAGTGGCCACGCTTGCAACAGGCCAATTACACTCTGGTTCTTACTGGGGTGACCCCCCCCCTATGCTTTCCCTTAATTCCTCTGGGCCCATAGGGCCGGTTATGTGTTTATCCACTCCAATCCGTGCCAACGGTGGTTCTGCCGATGGCCGGCTGCTCTATGCCCATGGGTGACCATTTGTCCTGAGCTATTAGCTAGACTCTGTGGTTTGGGGATTATATTCGCATTTTTCCCCTCCTGAAATGTGAACACACTGGTTAGGGCATTAGGGGCAGGAGGACAGGGTCAAGGAGTTACCGCGTCGCCGCAACCTGCCTCCCTATGGGGCCAGTTGGTTACCTGCCTATGGGGCGTCCATGGCAGGATATATGTGGGCCCGTCATGATTTGGCCATTCCAATGGTCCAGCGCTTGGACAATGATTGCCAGGCCGTGGTTGTTTTCCCTGGCCCGTCGTGGTTAGCCTATATCAGGACATTAGGCTTAGGGCGGCCCTTCACCCTGAGATGCCAGCGATGAGCCCTGCTAGCACTTGTAGTTATTATATGTGACTTTACGTGGCAATGCTTATGCCCCGTGCGGAAAGTCCACTTTCGGGCAACCACCTTTGTGCCTCGATCTAGAGCTCTCAGATTGAGCTAGCTGCTACCATCTTCAACGGGGGACAGGTTTTGCAGGGAACTGGCCCCAGATTATGGGTTGCTCCATCAGGAGTGGGCTCTGGTGAGGCTTTGCTTCTCAAGGGCCGATCAGCCAGAAGAGGGTACTAGCCTGGCGTTGCCATATGTCCGGTTGCTCCCCCACAGGTGTTTGTGGCAGCACGTGGTGCACGCCCTGGCCTGTTGTCTGCTACCAATCAGGACCTACACTGACTAAACTAGAATTGGTACCCATTCCTTCTGGTTGCGTTTGGGTGCCCGGAGCCTGACATATGTTGCACAGGCCGGTGTGGATTCGCCCAATTCTCTCAGGAAATCAATCAGGAAAGCAAAGCAAGACTTTAAGGAGCGTATAGCTAAAAATACTCAGAGAAATAACAAAGACTTCTTTAAGTACATTAGAGGTAAGAACCCAACTAGGAAGGCCATTGGACCATTAGATGACAATGGAAGGCAAGGGGTTATTAAAGAGGAAACAGAGATTGCAGAGAGACTCAATGAATTCTTTGCTTCAGTATTCACTGAAGAAGACAGAGACCACATGCCCAAAACAGAGCCTATCTTCGTAGGGAGGGAAACCGAAGAATTAAGCCAGATAGAAATAACCAGGGAGGAGGTCCTTGCATGTCTTGTTAAACTAAACACTAACAAATCACCAGGACCAGATGGCATCCATCCACGAGTTCTCAGGGAACTTAAAGATGAAATTGCTGATCTCCTAGCCAAAATATATAATCTTTCCCTCAAATCAGGCTTTGTGCCTGATGACTGGAAGGTAGCGAATGTAACACCAATTTTCAAAAAAGGATCCAGGGGTGATCCAGGAAATTACCGACCTGTCAGTTTGACATGTGTCCCAGGTAAAGTGATGGAAACCATCCTAAAAGATAGAATTAATAGGCACATAGAAGAGAAGGTGCTGCTAAAGGAGAGCCAACATGGCTTTTACAAGGGCAAATCATGCCTCACTAATCTGTTGTAATTTTTTGAGAGTGTCAACAAGCATGTGGATAAGGGGGATCCAGTTGACATTGTTTATCTGGACTTTCAGATGGCTTTTGACAAGGTCCCACACCAAAGGCTCTTGAATAAACTTACCAGTCATGGAATAAAGGGACAGGTCTTGTCCTGGATCAGCAACTGGCTAAGGGACAGGAAACAGAGGGTAGCACTAAATGGACACTTCTCCAAGTGGAGGGAAGTAAAGAGTGGGGTCCCCCAAGGTTCAGTACTGGGACCCATGCTTTTCAACCTCTTCATAAATGATCTAGAGGTAGGAGTAAAAAGCAAGGTAGCCAAATTTGCTGACGACACTAAATTATACAGGGTAGTGAAAACTGTGAGAGATTGTGAGGAGCTCCAGAGGGATCTCTTGACACTGGGGGAGTGGGCAAAACAGTGGCAAATGAGCTTCAACATTAGTAAGTACAGAGTGATGCATGTTGGGGCAAAAAACCCCAATTACATTTATAAACTGATGGGGTCTGAACTCTCTGAGACAAACCAGGAAAGGGACCTTGGTGTCCTGGTGGACAACTCAATGAAGGTGTCAACCCAGTGTGCCTCAGCAGTGAAAAAAAGCAAACTCAATGTTAGGGATCATTAGGAAGGGTATAGAAAATAAGTCAGCAAGTGTCATTTTGCCTCTTTATAAATCTATGGTGAGTCCCCATCTGGAATACTGTGTACAGTTCTGGTCGCCATACCTCCAGAAGGATATTATGGAACTGGAAAAGATGCAGAGGAGGGCACCCAGAATGATTAGGGGACTGGAACACCTTCCTTACCATCTGAGACTGCAACGGTTGTGCCTCTTCACTCTTGAACGACGACGTCAAAGAGGTGACCTGATTGAAGTTTATAAAATTATGCACGGTGTGGACAAAGTAGATAAGGAAAAACTGTTTTCCCTATCGCATAACACTAGAACTAGGGGACACTCAATGAAACTTTTGGGTACTAGTTCTCAAACAAATAAGAGAAAGTACTTTTTCACCCAGAGGATCACTGGTCTATGGAACTCCCTGCCAGAAGAAGTGGTGACAGCTGTCAGTCTTGACAGCTTTAAGAAAGGATTAGACAAGTTCATGGAGGACAAGGGTATCAATGGCTATAATTATGGATACTTAAGGACAACCTCAGGGTTGGAGAGATAGGCAGGATATCTCTCAATGCCATTTCCAGGGAATCCTAAGCAGGTGAAGGCATCTGCTTGGGAATACCCTGAAGGAAATGGTGAGCCACTGTGTGAGACAGAATGCTAGACTGGATGGGCTGTGGCCTGTTCCAGCAAGGCTGTTCTTATGTTCTTATGTTCTCTGTCTGTTCGTCCCTTCACTGGATGAGTGCCTTGTTTGCCCTCTATTTTCCCTCCTTATTTTACAGACCCTGTGTGTTCCTGCACACTGGTAGTAGTGTGGCTTGTGGGCCACAACTCTGTGCACTGGATCGGCGCAGTATACTGCTTCGTCAGAATGGGGACCCCATCTCGGGCTACGCGTAACTGCGCGTATGCAGTGGTATGGTGTGCATGGCATAGAGGTGGCAGAAACTGTTGACATTCCTGATGTCCATTGGGGATGCTGGGCTGCCACATGTTTTAATTCTGCACCTTGGTGGCGGTGATCTTGCACGGATTGCTGGCCCGGACTTAAAGACTTCCGAGTGCAGTGACTAGAACCTCCAGAAGGATATTATGGAGCTGGAAAAGGTGCAGAGGAGGGCACCCAGAATGATTAGGGGACTGGAACACCTTCCTTACCATCTGAGACTGCAACGGTTGGGCCTCTTCACTCTTGAACGACGACGTCAAAGAGGTGACCTGATTGAAGTTTATAAAATCATGCATGGTGTGGACAAAGTAGATAAGGAAAAACTGTTTTCCCTATCGCATAACACTAGAACTAGGAGACACTCCATGAAACTTTTGGGTACTAGTTCTCAAACAAATAAGAGAAAGTACTTTTTCACCCAGAGGATTACTGGTCTATGGACCTCCCTGCCAGAAGAAGTGGTGATCTTGCACGGATTGCTGGCCCAGACTTAAAGCCTTCCAAGTGCAGTGACCTAGCATTACTTTGCCATTTATGGCCATCTACACGATTGCTATGGTCATACATCATGCCGGTGCAATATCATAGGCGTGACTTTGACCCGGCGATCGGACCGTGCCCGACGGTCAGTGAACAGGGCTGTTGCCTGGTTCCTTGCCTGGAATGGCTTGTGGACAGCCATTTGTCATCTGGGGATAGGGTTACAGGAATTTAGCCTGTATTCTGGAGATGGGGTTCACCTGTCAACAAGTCGAGGCACCTCTCTTTTGAATAACGTCCAAGAGGGCCAGGTGACCGAACTGTCGGTCAAGGGGAGTGGCCCCGGCTGCAATGTGGCAATGTTGCCAAGTGGAAGGTGCCTCTCTGAGAGTCACAGGTGATGCATGGCCGCATCAATTTCGCCTACAGAGTAGTAATAACAGGCAGTGCTTTCGCCTAGTGTCTGGGTCACGCTATGGCGGGTCTCGCTAAATGACACCGCAGGGTACGGCTGATTAGGGGTTTACGAGTGGACCTGTTGGTTTGGCTCACATTCCCGCAGGACTTCCCTGCTGTTTCCTTGGGAGGTCTGAGCTTCTGGTCACCACCAGTTCTGGGTACAGTCGGATGCCTCCGGCTCCCTGGGGTGGGGGGATTTATTTAAGGACAGTGTGCCTATGGTCATTGGCCCCAGGGATGGGAGGGCACGGATCGCTTACGCGGTCTTACGTTTCTAATAATTTTTCTCAATTCTGGGTATCCCTTATGCTCTGGGGGGACGGGTGGCCAAATTCTGTGCCTCGCTTTTGGTGTGGCAATGCTGGGGCGGTGCACATTGTCAAGGCCCAAATCGTCTAAATCCCCCGGAGTCATGGCCTCAGCTCGCCTATTGTTCTTGGGTCCGTGCGCTTTAAGGCACTCCTTAGGGCTCAATATGTGCCAGGCATTTATAACGATATTGCTGATGCTTTATCTGGGGTTGGCTTCACGCACCATAGCCACCAGGCTTTAAGCCTTGATATTCATGGGCAGGGCCCGGGGCTTTCCTGACTATCCGAGGGTGTTCTGCAAACGCCATGTATTCGAAGGGTGGACACGTGTACGTGGCCGCCGCCCGGACACACGTCGCCCTATTCTCACAGATATTCTAACCCACCTTGCACGAGGTTGGCATAGATGATGTTGCAGTAGATAGGAGGAGTCTCTTTTCATGCAGCTACCGCTGTAGCTTTTTTCTGGAGCTCGACGACTCAGCGAGCTGGTCCCATGGTCAAAAGGGGACGTGTTTTGTAGGGCACTGGAACTCGAAGATTTCTATATCAATCAAGAGTGGGCTCAGTTGGGGATTCGTCCCTTGAAGGCCGATCAGCATGGAGTGGGCAGTGGTGTATACTGCTATGACGTACATATGCTGACATCGTTCTGGTTGGTGCCTGCTGCACGCCCTGGCCTGTTTTTCTGCCACCAGGATGGGTCTCCCCTTACCAAATTTAAGTTCTGGATGGTGACCGGTACCGCGCTTCACAGTGTGGGGCCCGTTATGGCACCCATTCATTCAGGATAGGCGTCGCATTGGCCACGGCAGCTTTTGGGTACTCGGAGGCGGATATATGTGGGCGCATGGGGGTGTGCGCATATTTTCCTTATATGTACGTCCCCTCACTGTATGAGTACCTAGTTATGTCCTTAACCCCTTCTCCTTTTTTACAGATCCTGTGTGTCTCCGCACACCGGTGGCAGTGGGGCTGGAGGGCCGCAGCTATGTACACTGGGCGGCAGTATATGCTGTGGCGACAGAGTGTGGACCCCAGCTCGGGCTGCATGCATCCACACGTATGCGGTGGTATGGTATGCGCAGCATGAGAGGGCGCAAACTGTCGCCATTCCTGATGTCCATCAGGGATGCTGGACCACCTGATGTTATTATTCTGCACCTCAGCGGCAATGATCTCACACGGATCAATGACCTTTCCTTAAAATGTCGAGGTGCAGTGACCTGGCCCTTTTTACATAATTTATGGCCGTAAAGCTGTTGCTATGGTCTAACATTGTGCCGAGACACCATTTTAGGGAAGACATGGATCTCCGTGGTTTGGACCGTCTCCAGCGGTCAGTGAACAGGGCTGTTGCCTGGTTCCTCGCTCAGGTTGGCTTGGGGACAGCCAGTAGACATCTGACGATAGGCTTGTGAAAATTTTGAGGCAGGATATGGGGTCCACCTGTCGTCTAGAGGTATGTACCTCTTTCTGGAGTAGGTGCAAGCAGGCCTGGTGACCGAGCTGACAGTCTGGGGGTGGGGGGTGGTGAGTCATCATGGATGCCTCCCCATGTGGTGGGTAGCACTGGGTAAGGTAAAGATTTATGACACATAGGTATCCGGCAGGTTCGCAATTGACTGGCCAACACGTAGATAGGTACAGGGGAAGCAGGTTTGGCCGGTCAAGGGCAAACTATGAAAGGGGTGATGTCAGGAGCTTCACAGCCTGCATCACCTTGATATTTGAACGGATACACGTCATAGGGTGGGGTCAGTAGATAGTATATTGACTCCGGTCAACAATTTGTTTGTGTCAACAAACAAATTGATACATGTAGCCAATTTTCATTGGCATTTAGGGTGGAACCTTACCAGTGCTACTGCGGCCTGCTTGCCTTAAAGAATTACAATTGGAGGATACACCAATTGAAAGTGATAATTCGGACTAGGGCATTATTCAATAAAAGTGGCCCGATGCCTTTAATCCAATACCGGTGTCTGAGTCTTTCTTTGGGTGGGTTCGCCTGCAATGAAACACACACACATCAGTCACCCACAAGTTAGGAAGGAACAATGAGTGATCAGTCTGCAACTGGTAGTAAGGAAGGTGGAGCTGCTTCAGCAAAATCCTATGTACAGGCAGAAATTCTGAAAAGAGTTATATAGGTTAGTGGTTTGCAATATCTCTGCCATTAGTAGTTGCAATATCTCAGCCTTTTAATGTTATCTGTCCTCCAACTCCCACTTGGTCTGAGATGAAGAGAATACTGCAGATACCCATTTTTTGAAGGGAGTGAGACTTAATTAATATTAGCAATGTGCTTTGAAGATAAGATCTAAGTGTCATTATTAATAATTTACCTGCAATTTGCACAGTGGCTTAGAGGACTGGAACAATTTGCTATGTAATAATGTGATATGTACTACAGGCCAAATTAAGTCCTTGATTGCATGCTCCTTACACATGCCCTCACTGACATTAATGTAAGTTGCTGTTTAAATGCTTGGGTGTGGGCATGTTAAAGAAGATGGGTTTTTTATAAGCTTGTCCAGTAAATTGCATAAAATTAATAAGCAGGTAATGTGCAACATTCTTGCAGTCTATTTGGGGCCAGAGACCTTGTAAGTAATCAGTGAAGTGGCTTCATAGGGTACTTTTTGTGGAAGCAATTTTAATTCAAATGTTGATATTATTCATTCAAATGCTGAAAGCTATGCATGTCTTAGTAACCAGGATTGCTTGCAGCAATTCTTTAATAATAATTATTCTTTTATCTCTCCCTTTCTTTCAGTCCCTGATAACAATTTTATAGCGTAATCTAAAACATCACTGGGATGGAGTTGGGGTGATCCTGAGCAAAGCGATAAAGAACACAGTGCTTAGTGTGATGCCATTTTCAGATAGGATCATTATGATAAAACTTAAATGCAAACCTTTCAATATGAACGTCATACAAGTCTATGTACCAACTGCAAACAAATTGGATAAAGAGACTGTGGAGTTTTATGGTCAACTCAAAGCTGTGCTGAAGTATACAAAAAGAAATGAAGTTACCATGATTATGGGAGATTTTAGTGCTAAAGCTGGTCAGAGTAAAGAGAATGATGTAGTTGGACTATATGGCCTTGGAAAAAGGAATGAGAGAGGAAACAGCCTTGTAAGTTCTGCAGAGAAGAAGATCTGGTGATGGTTTAAGATGCCACCTAGATGACTTTACATTTGGAAGTCCCCTGCCGATAGCCCAAATAATAGTCAGAAATCAAATAGACTTTGCTCTTATAAATACAAGGTTTCATAACAGCATCCTGTCAGCAAAGACCTTTCCTGGAGAAGATATTTCATCAGAACATAACCTGTTAATATGTTATCTTTGCCTAAAAATGTATAAAATCATAACTAAAACAATGAAAACTGGTTTTGTTGTCAATGTTCTTAAGGACAAAGAATGTAGAACAGCGGCAAAAGAGACAATGAGAGAGGAGTTAGACAAAATGAGAAAACATCAAGGGGAAAGATGTGTAGAAGAGAAATGGGGGATAATAAAAGAAATAACCCAGAAAGTTAGGCAGAAATATATTTGCAGACAAATATTTTTTCAGAAGCACTATCAAATTTAAACATGGGTATTAAAATTAATGGGAAATACCTGAATAACATCCAATATGCTGATGACACAGTGTTGTTGGACACAAACCTTGCAGATCTTCAGTTGATGCTGGATCGAATTAGAGTTTCAAGTGCAGAATATGGTTTGGATCTCAACACCGAAAAGATGAAATATCTGGTTATAAGCTGAACACCAATGGCAGGAACACAAGAAATATAAAAAGTGGATAAAATTGTCTATTTGGGGAGTATGTTAAATGAACATTGGGATCCCCAGGTAGAGATTAAAATATGAATAGGAAAAGCTAGATCCACCTTCATAAAAATGTGACATTGTTATGCAGTAGAGATCTAACTCTTGCTAAAAAGATCCAAATAATGAAATGTTACATTTTCCCAGTGTTGCTATATGGAGTCAAAGCTTGGACATTGACTAAAGCATTTGAAAAGAGAATCAAAACTTTTGAAATGTGGATCTACAGATGGCTGCTAAGGATATCATGGGTTGACCATGTGACTAGAATTATTGCGCTGAATGGATAAAGAAAATGAACTCTTTAAGACCATTAAGTAAAGAAAGCTCCAATACCTTGGCCATAGCATGAGGAACAACTTAAAATATAAAATACTCTCTCTGCAAGGAAAGATCCCTGGGAAGAAAGGCCCTGGTTGTAGATGGACTTCATGTCTTAAGAACCTGAGAGACTGGTATTGAATGTCCTAGGAAGAACTGTTCTGAGGAGTTAAGAACAGGAAGACGATCACCATGATGATAACCAATATCCGGATAGGATATGGGACCTAAAGAAGAAGAAGAATCTAAAATAGCTAATAAACTAGTGAGCAAGTAATATTAAGTATTGTCTGATATACCAACTGTCTGAGTGAATGATACATATCATATGTTGACTGCATTGTTGGGAAAGGAAATTTCAAATAAACATTAGAAAGAACTTTCTAGCGTAAGAGTTGCTTGACAACAGAATGGATTACTTTGGAAGGTGGTACATTTTTCTTCATTAGAGGCTTTAAAATAGAAGTTAGATGTTTTGTAGTGTATTTCCTGCTTTGGGGAGGATTAAACTCAATTTTCTTTTGAGTTCTCTTTCAGTCTACAATCCTATGATACTACAAAGTATTATATTTTAAATATGCTCAGATGTTGACTGATATTTTATGTCAGCATTATGTCAGCTACCCACTACAAATCTGTCAGATTGTTATTTAGAGTATTATTTTCTAGATATGATTATTTTAATGGTGCAGCACAAAATTAACAAGAAAGATGGAAAGGCATTTATATGACTTGTAGCATAATCTCATAGATAGAAAATATGGCCTGATAATGACATTTGGTTTCATTTTCATTTTACCATTTGTTTATTCCATACCTATTATTTGAAAAGTGCCTTGCGTTTGTTTTCTCTGTTCCATAGCTTACCTTATTAACTTGGAGGCAGAGATGTTAAATCCTGACATATTTTGTCTTCACATAGTAAATGAGATAATCTAAACATTTTTATCTTCACAGAAGGAGGGGGATTTTTGGTTGGTCTTGAAAAGCTTTTGCTTATCTTTGACATTCCCTCAACCTCCAACCCCCGCCCCATTTTTGTAAGTACATAACAGGAAAATATGATAATTGTTGTCTTCTAGCATTTTATTCTTTTTTGTTTACTTTGCTTGTTGTGTGTAATTTGTGGATTTTTTTTAAGCCTGCAAGGTTGAAAGAAGCAAAACAGAAACACTACTGGTAGATCACCTTCAAGCAGCTAATACACAACTTCATTCCTCACATCACAGTTCAATGCATGTTTTCAATAGTTATGACTTTCCCCCTTTTTTATTATGAAAACCCCGAGATTGGCTAGGAAGGACATGACTATGAGAAGAGCCTTCTCGGTGGCAGCACCAATGCTGTGGAATGCTATTCCATCTGAGCTGTGCTAGGCTTCATCCTTACTCTCGTTCAAAAAACAGCTGAAAACACTGCTCTTTGAGGAGACCTTTTGAAAGTTCTATCTACAACAGGCCATTAGAGATGCTGCCCTGTTCCCCTCTGTCCCAAATAGGTCGTGCATTTACGACCCTTGTTTGATGTATTTTCTGGCAATTTTAATGTTTTGTTACTGTTTTATTACAAGTAACTTTTAATAATTCTTGAATGTTTTATTGTTGGTTTTATGATGTTAGCCGCCCTGAGTAAGAATGATTTTTTCCTAGAGGGGCAGGATACAAGTGTAATAAATAAATAAAATAAAACAAGGCAGGGGTGGATATGAACAATAATATGAGTGTATGGGCAATGACAGATTTAAACCAGAACACAGAGCATTTTCCAACACTAATTTAACATAGTTTCAGCACTTGAGAAAACCTCAACTCTTTTCATGCTATGGGAACTCAATATGGGAGAGAAAAGAGGGGGGAAAGCTCTTATTCGCAAATCTATGTTTTCTCCATACCTTATCTAACACTTCAGTCAATTTATTGCCTGCTGTTTATACCATTCATTACCTTAACTAGATACTAAACATATACATCACAACAAGCAGTTGTGTTGCACCCTAAATAAATAAGCTTAAGCTTTAAGGGAGTCAGATTTAGTGCTGCAAAACTGGGAGGCCTATAAACATAAGTGGCTATGACAGAGGAAATGGAGAGAGAAAAGTGGCCAGTTAAAGCAGTGACATCCTTGGTTTATAGGTGAGGAGACAGTTCCCTTTGCTTATCCCTGACTGCTTATTTCCTACTTGATACTGAATGAAGCTCACTGGAGAGTCTCCAGATAACCAACAAGTATGTTTGTACAGATGAGAAAGTAAATAAAACAAAACAAAAAGACAAAAAACATTGTGGCACTTTAAAAACTAACTGCTGGTTGGCCCAGCAGCGCCTGTGAGGGAGCAGCGGCAGCTGTGCACAGACCTTGGTGAGGGGACGGTCCACCTAAGGGAGGCGGCCAGGCCGGAGCCTTTAAGAAAATTTAAAAAGAAAAAAGTAACTGGAAAGGTAGCGATGGATATTGAAATGGCATGATGAAATAATATTTTGATGAACGAAAATAGTGGCCCCATATATGGTGCTTGGAGCATGTCTCCATCGAGTTCTAAATATGCAAGTAAGTCCTTTACCAAAAATTACAATTTGTAGATTACCTATTAATAATGATTAACTGAATTTACAAGAGACTATCAATTACTTAAGCAGCAACTTTAGAAGCGGAGGATAATACATAACAGATTGTATTAGAATAGATATGTGTAATTACTGTAAACATGATCAAGTGTTGTTTACTATCATAACTGATTTTTATATTTCTTTGTTTTAATTTTTCTGTATAACAATAAAAATAATAGATAAAATGCAAGCGCGGCGCCAAAATGGCCGCCGTGCTCTTTGCGGCCCCCCCCCAACCGGACGAAGAGTATCCGGGTTAGGGGGCGTGGCCAGCACCCTTATAAAAGGGGCGGCCACGAGGCAGCCGAGCTGCCATTTTGCGAAGCGATGGAGAGGAGAAGTTTTTCCTCCCATTGCTCCGTCGCTCTTACCTTAGCCGGGAAGCTACTTCGGGCAGCGGTCCTTTTCGTTCCTTTTCTTCGGCTTCCCAGCACTTTCAAGAATGCCTTCCAAAAAGAAGGCGTTGGCGAACGCGGTTCGCACCTCGAGGAGGCGCCAGCCGGGTCGGAGGACCGCGACTGCGCCCTCCCAGCAGCCCCCTTTGCCGGCGCCCACCGGGACCGGTGGGATGGGGTCGGTTGCCCCGTGGTCTGGGAATGGGCGCCCTCAGACCGGCCCGGCGGGGGCCGCGGCCTCCGGCCCTCAATCGGTGGCTCCCGGCTCTGGCCCGGCTTGTGCCTTGGGGCCTTCTGCCTTTGCCCCGCAGCTACCTGCGGTGGGCTTTAACCACGGGGGGTGGTTGGGTTCCCTTCCCTGGCAGGGTATGCCTCCGGCCCCCCAAGGGCCAGTAATGGGTTCATGGCCATATTCGGGGCCCGGGGTCCAGAGTCCTGACCCGGCGCTTCTTATCAGTGGGCCAGCCGGCTCTATGTCCCCCATCAATGTTGGGGGCTACGTTAATGTTGATGCCCTTCTGGCCCGCATAGCGGCCCTTGAGGCTTCTTTGGGGGTGGTTAACCCACCCGGGGCGCTTTTGGGACCACAGGTTGACCCATCGGCTGCCGGTCATCGGCAGGCGGCCGGACGGGTAGAGCTGCTTGAGGCCCGTGGGTCGGCGTCAGCCGCGGCCTCGCAGCTCCCCGTGCAACAGTTGCTGCCGTCCGGTACGGACCAGGCCTCGTCCACGAGCTCAGTTGCGGTCGCGACCTCCGACGCCCGCAGTGGGCCAGAACCCCTGGTAGGGGCGGCCCGTGAGGGTGCAGTGGGTGAGTATGTGGTTCAAACTAGTGCACCCACACCACTACCTACATTGGTGGGGGCCGTCCAGTGGCCGTGGCCACGTATGGCTGGCGCGGTGGTTCAGCCGCCGCCGGGCCATACGGGTGTGGCACCATCAATCCTGGGCCCCACTGGGGGCGGCGCCCCCTGTCCCGTTGGGAACTTCCTCGGGGTGGCGGGCTTGGTTCAGGCTCCTTTCACCGTGCCCAATGCGGCCTCTGTGCCATCGTCGGCATTGCCTACGGCTGGGTATTCTCTGCCCCTCGAGGATCATCTTGCCCAGGCCACCAAAGAAAAAATTTGGCGGGGGGAGTATGTGGACATTTTCTCCCTTCTGAATAGAGAACCCACCAAGGAGGAGAGGGAGGGGCAGGATGAGAAAGATAAGGAACAAGCACGTCGTCGTAAGCCGCCACGCACGTGGGCCAACTGGCTGCCAGCGTACCTCATATACATGGCTGTGTACCTCAGGGCACGGCCGGATCTGGCAATTCCGATGGGGTTTCGCATTCCTTTCATGGGGGTCAGGGCTCCTCAAGATGCACCCAACCTTTTGTCACTTAGGGGAAGGGCGGAGGTGGCTGCCTTGAGCATTATTAAGGAGGTGGATGCTGGCAGGGTCGCTGGCCCTTTCCCTGCCCCCCCCCGTTTCCTAATTTGAAAGTTTCCCCCTTGGGGCTAGTGCCCAAAAAGTCACCGGGTGAATTCCGCTTAATACATCACTTGTCCTACCCAGCCGGCCGATCGGTCAATGATGCTATCCCGGATGACCTTTGTTCGGTTCGGTATACATCTTTTGACCAGGCTCTGCGCATGGTGCGCTCATGTGGTCCGGGTGCACTGTTGGCTAAGTGCGACATCAAGTCGGCCTTCCGTCTTCTGCCGGTGCACCCGGGCAATTTTGAGTTGCTGGGTTTCAAGTTCTGGGGCGAATATTACTTCGATAAGGCCATGCCTTTTGGTTGTTCCATCTCCTGCTCGGCTTTCGAGCGTTTCAGCACCTTCCTGCAGTGGGCGTTCGTCCGCAGGTCGGGATCTCGGTCTGTAGCCCATTACCTGGATGATTTCTTATTCGGGGGTGAACGGGGCTGGGACACGTGTGCGCGTCTCCTCAATACATTTCAGACGCTAATGATGGAACTTGGTGTCCCTTTAGCGCCCGAAAAGACCGAGGGCCCATCTACCAAGCTCACATTCCTGGGGGTGGAGATTGACACGGTAGTGCAAGCATCCAGGTTACCGGCTGATAAGGTTTCACGCATCGTTGCACTCATAGTCGGCTTGCTGGCAAAATGCAAGGCGTCTCTTCGTGAGCTACAGGTGCTGCATGGTCACCTCAATTTTGCTTGCAGGGTGATCGCACCTGGCAGAGCCTTTGCTCGACACTTGTGCGACGCCATGGTAGGATTAACCAAGCCCCACCATAGGGTGCATCTTAGCAGGGGCCTTAAGGCGGATATGCTCATCTGGATCCAATTCCTGAGGGAGTTCAATGGGGTGTCCTTCTGGAGGTCCAACCTTCTGGCTTACCCTCTTTTCCAGGTCCAGTCCGATGCATCGGGGTCCCTGGGTTATGGGATGTACTTCAATGGGAGGTGGGCCTACGGCAGATGGCCGCCAGCTTGGTCTGGCACGGGTCGCTTGCGCGACCTCACGTATCTGGAATTTTTCCCCATTCTGGGAGCCTTGATGCTATGGGGTGAGGAGTGGGCCAATTCGGTAGTACACTTCTGGTGTGACAATGCGGCAGTTGTCCACATTGTCAACTCACAGGCATCTAAATCTCCCAGGGTCATGGAGCTGGTGCGACAGTTTGTGTTGCGTAGCCTGCGCCTCAATGTGCTATTCAGGGCTAGGCATGTGCCTGGTGTTAATAACGATATTGCTGACGCTTTGTCCCGCCTGCAGATCTCCCGGTTCCGTGCCTTGGCCCCGGACGCAGAGGAATTTCCCTCGCCGCTCCCGGACGAGATATGGACACTTGGCAAGGAGAGGTGAACCGGGCGATCGGCATGTCGCTGGCGCCCCGCACGCGTAAGGCGTATCACCACGTGTTCATCACTTTCCAGGCCTTTTGTGCCCAGTTTCGACTACCTGAGGCTTGGCCTATCCCAGTCGCCCACATTCTACAATTCATGGTTTACCTACATGCCCAGGGCCTAGCTCCCCGCACCATAGCATCCAGGCTGTCAGCATTGGCATTCATGGCCAAAGTAGGGGGTTATGCGGACAGTACCACTGATTTCCGCATACGACATGTTTTGGAGGGGTGGGTGCGGGAGCGTGGGCGTAGCCCGGATGACCGTCACCCAATTTCCCCAGGGGTACTTACCCACCTAGCACGGGGCTGGCATGACCTCTGTTTTGACAGGTATGAGGCGGCCCTGTTTCATGCGGCTACTACGGTGGCCTTTTTTGGAGCGCTCCGCATCAGCAAGCTGGTGATGCTGTCTAAGGCGGATGCAAGTTGCAGGGCACTGGAACTCGACGATGTCTATGTTTGTAATGATTGGACTCAGTTGAGGATACGCTCCTCTAAAGTTGATCAGCACGGTGTAGGCAGTGGTGTGCGACTGCTACGATGTTCATTGGCAGACATCTGTCCGGTTGGTGCCCTGCAGGAGTTTCTTGCACTGCGTGGCACGCACCATGGCCCGTTTTTCTGTCACCAAGATGGGTCTCCCCTTACTAAATTTCAATTTTGGAAGGTGACCGGCAAGGCGCTAGCCAGTGTTGGCCTCCCTGGGGCTCGTTACGGCACCCATTCATTTAGGATAGGGGCGGCTTCTACTGCAGCTGCTTTTGGGTACTCCGGGGCGGAAATACGCCGCATGGGGAGGTGGGGATCACGTTGTTTTCAGTTTTATGTTCGCCCTCTTCAACCGTGAGTACCAGTTTAGTCACTGTATTGTTCTCCCCCCCTCTTTTTCCTTGACAGACCCTGGGTGTCGTATTACACCGGTGGCAGTATGGCTGGTGGGCCACAGCTACGTGCATAGGGCAGCGTCGTACGCTGCGGCGACAGAGTGGGGACCCCGACTGGGACTGGGTGCATCTGCAAGTCTCAGATGGTATGGTAAGCGCGGCATGTTATGGCGGGAACTGTTGCCATTCCTGTTATCCAGCAGGAATGCTGACCCGCCAGATATTCTGATCATACACCTTGGGGGCAATGATTTGGGGCAGGTCACTGGACTTTCGCTGAAGCATGCGATTTGCGGTGACCTGGCTTACTTACATTATGTGTGGCCTGCCACAACCCTCATTTGGTCAGACATGGTACCGCGGCATGCTTACAGGGGAGGGTTTGACCTCCAGGCTATTGCCCGGTTCCTTATCGACAAGGGTTGGGGGCGCGTCATTAGGCACCCTGCAATCAGCCTACAAAATTATGAGCTTTATTCAGGGGATGGGGTCCATCTGTCGCAGGGAGGTATGGACCTCCTGTTAGGAGATTGGCGAGCAGGCCTGTTGACCGAGCTGACGGTCTGGGAGGGGGCGTCGAGCCTTTATTGAGCCTCTCCGTGTGGCGGGTAGCACTGGTAAGGTAAACAGTTATGACCCACAGGTATCCGGCAGGTTCGCAATTGACTGGACAACACTAGACAGGCACAAGTTGATTAAACGTTGTCCGGTCAACGACGAAGCAGGCGATGGGGTGATGGCAAGAGCTATGCAGCATGCATCACCCCGTTATTTTACAGATACGCGTCAGAGGGTGGGGTCAACAGTTAGGTATTGACTACGGTCAACAATTTGTTTGTTGTCAACAAACAAATGGATACAAATGGATACATTGTAACCAATTGGTGTTTGCAATTTTGGGTGGTACCTTACCAGTGTTACTTCGGCCTGCTTGCCTTAAGAATTATAATTGGTTGAATACCAATAGCAATTTATAATTCGGACTAGGGCATGAATCAATAAACGTGGCCCAATGCCGTTATCCACTTTCATCAGTGTCTGAGTCCGTTATTGGGGGGTGCGCCTGCAAAAGACTAACTGCTGTATTTTAATATTAGCTTTCATGAATCAAGTGCACTTATTCAGACTTGATCCACGAAAGCTAACATTAAAAGACAGCAGTTAGTCTTAAAGTGACACAGTGTTTTTGTCCTGTTTTATTTACTCTCTGATATGCTTGAAATACAGACTAACATGGTACCATTTCAAATATCACACACTTATCTTTACCTATAAGGAGGGACATTAACCGTTGGACTCCGGCATACACACCCGCACCTGTCCATAGTATCCCATACCGAGTCACCTGCACTCGCCTTAACCCAGCCCGCAGAGCGCTGCAATGGTCTCGCAGTTGGCAGTGGGGCAATAGCCCCACAAACGCAAACAAAGCAAAACAACTTCAATTCCCAATGTCCTCCACACCACGCCGCCCCTCAGCCAATCAGGCTGACAGGTGAGAGCAAAGAGAACGTTGGGAAATGCGGCATGACCAATAGAAACCGAGCCACAGGGGAAAAAAACCACCACACAAACGCAAACAAAATAAACTAAACTCCAAGCCCCAGCATCCTCCGTGCCGTGACCACTTCAGCCAATCAGGCTGAAGGGCGCGAGCACACAGAATGCTAAAAAAGCCAGCGCATGAAACATAAAATTAAAAATGCTTCACGCAATGGGAGCACAAGGCTGCCACAGGCGGATGCAGTGCCTCACAGCCTCGCAAACAAAAACCCCCGCAAAAAAACCCCGATGAGACAAACGCCACCCTTCTTTCCCAGAGCAACGGGGAGAAGAGGGACTCCCTTTCCTCCCTGCTACTCTGCCGAAGAAACAGTGAGACCACCGCCAGCCTCAAGGTAAGTTAAGCCAGGGTGGGGAAAAAACAGCAGGCAGCAATTCATCAGGGGAAGCACCCTCCCTGGTAAATGACTGGATTCTGCCTTTCTACTACCCACACCGCTATTTTGAGAACTAGCAAAAAACAGCAGTGGAGGTAATAGAAAAGCAGCAGCTAGCAATCCACAAGGAAGAGCACCACCCCTTATGGATCACTGCCTGCCGATCCCCCTGTTAGGTAAGCCAGGGAAAAAAGGAGGCCAAGAGAAGAGAACTATCGTCAAGCAGATAGCTCTTCTCTGCCTCCTTTTCACCCAACCTACCTAACGAACATTACCGGTCAAAGAGCGAGCTGACTGCTGGCTCTTCCTTTTCCCCATCGCTGCATTGAAACCTAATTTCTAAGCAGCAATGGGGAAAAAAGAAGAAACGACAGACAGGCCATTCTTCACACAACAAAACCCAACAGTAAACCAAAACGCAAAGCACCAAAATTAATAAAACACAAATAGATAAACAAATAATTAAAGTAAACCCATTAAACAACAAAACAATAAACAACAAAATCAACAAAAACACCTGAAATACCAAAGGCTAACACAAAACCATAAAAACACACTAAAAACACCTATCTACAACACAAAAATACATAACTCAACAAACAATAATCTCACAAATTAAATAAATAAATACAGAAAAATAAAAAAATAACATCCATAAATACCAAAAACAAGAAACACACATCTAAAATCCTAAATAAAAACCAACAAACAAGCCAAAACACTTTGGGTGGTTTAAGTAGAAACTCTCTACTTAAACCACCCAACCCAGCACCACAAAATCAAAACAAAAAAATTAATAAATAATCAATCAAGAGAACTTACATGTCCTCCCTCCATATAACTAAACTGAACAAAGAGAAAGGAAAGTCGCAAAAAACTTAATAACAGACCCACCTAGAGGCCGGAAAAGTAAAAGCAGTCAGAAAAAAAGAAAATAATCAAAATTAAAATTACAAATATAAAAAATAATAAATCAAATAAAATCACAAACCACAAATGCAAAAAAAAAAAAAAAAAAACCACCCAAACCACCCCTAACCAAAAAAACACAAAAACTGCCCAGCAAGACCGGGCACAAATATGCTAATTAGCTATAAGGGAAGTGAAGTTGTCATATAGGTATCTTACATTAGGAACTCTTTTGTTAGCATCATGAAAGTAAAAATATCATGTTGCAAGCCTCTTTTATACCTTTTCTTGAACCTCTGAAAATGCTTTATATCTGTGCTTAATGAAGATGCAGCTTAAATAGCTTCAAAATGGGAAAGAAACATATCCCTCTGCATTAAAGCTATTTTTGAAATGTAGCCAGCTACGTTATATTACTGGCAGTTTCCTCTTGCACCAGTCTAAAGTGAAAAACCTATCTGTCTGGAACACAGCAATAAAGAAATGAGACACACCAGTTAGAGGTTTAGATAGGTAGAATTCTTTCTGAAGCATGTTTCTTATAATTCAATAAGGATATAGAGGAATTGGTTGATTGGCACATTCATATAGTGGAACGTGTGCTGAACAATATGGGGAAATGATTTTGTTTAGCTACTTGTCAAAAATTGATCCAGTGTAACTTTTAGGTTGTAAGGAACATGGGTAAGAAAAGCCTGTTCCCTTTTTCCTGGCTCCCTGTTACTAGGTAGATTTGAGAAGGGTTCCCTTTCCCCCACACTTAAAATGTCCTGGTATGTGTGTGTTAGTTTGTTGTAGGGTACTATGGGGCTGCATTCAGCCTTGGGATTGTTTTTAAGTCCATGATCCATATATTGCCTTCCATTATTAAGAAATGGTGAGCAGTTTATGGGTCTCTAGATCTGGGGTTTGCAACCTATGGCCCACGATGGCAAATCATCCAGCCCATGGTGGTGACCCCGGAAGTGAAAGCATTTACGACAGCCATAAACACACCTGTGCATGCGTAAATGCACCTGTGCATATGCAAACGTGCCCACCACGGTTTATGGCAGCATCTACGGCAGGGGGAAACCACCTGTCTGATCCACTCAGCTATCTGAGGGAGTGTGGTTCGTCCCATGGCCCAAAACTGTTGGGCTGCAGTTTCCAACCATCCCTCCTCATTGCTTGTGTTTCCTATAGCAGATTAAAGTTGCAGATCAAAAAAATGTGGAAGTTCCAGTCCTTCTACACTGACTATTCCTTTTACACAAATTAGCCCCATGAAATCAGAAAATGTAGAAGCAGGGTTGGTTGTGCCATGCATTGTAATAAATCAACTTACTTCGGGTGATGCAGTGAAAATGTATTTTGGTAAAAGTCAATGTACCGTACTTAAGGCTCTGTTTACAGTGGAACAATCAATGCATGAAGTGGGGAAAAGGAGATCAAAGTCAGAGGTATGATCTCTTTTCCAGTCCTTTTATCCAGAAGAATAGAATAAAATTTAGAAGTCCAGCTATCTCTGCTCAAATATAGATTGTGTAGTTTTGATGCTGAAGAAGACAGAACTGTGGATTCTAAACAAAACAGAAGCCATATGACATTTAAGAATTTTAAAATGCTCTGCCACTTTGACTATTTCAAATTGGATTAGTCTTCCAATTCTATGCAAATTTTTCCTTTTCTTTGATTTTCTTTTAATCTTCACTTCTACTTAAAGGCTTAATTATATCAGTCTTTGTATTGCTGAAATATTCATTGAGAGGAAGGTGTTGCTAGTCAATTGGTATTCACAGAGTTTGGGTCTGAAGGGATTTGGAGTGATTGCTCTCATGGAAGAAACAGTTCTGGTTCCAACTTAGCTAGTATCCAATGGCAAACTGTAGAAGTTGATATGCAGAAGAATTTAAAATTGATGTATTTCCCCCCTGGCTCCTATGGTTATACATGTCATGTTTTCCTGTCATTCGTCACAGTAGTAAGGATAGTCTGTGCATGCCAAAAATGCATGCATTGGTTTGCTTTCTCCATTGAAGTGAATGAGGGTGAAGCATTGTATTCAGGTTCTGCACTAGATCATCAGTAAGCATACACTTGCTTGGAAGAAAGTAACATTATTTCCATAAGACATCTCCATAAGATACCTTAACTGGTATTATTATTTCATTACCGTTAATGTTTTGCAGAAATAATTGGTAGACCCCAATAGATATACAACTAATTGTTAGTCCCAAGTAGAGTACTGTACATCCATTAAATGAATGTGTCTTCTTGTACATCCATTAAATGAATGTGTCCTCTTGAGTCCCCTCCTTTGGGACTACAACTGAGGGGACACGGTCCTCACAAGGAGTTATCACTGCTGGTTTGGGATGAGGCACCGTTGCACAACCTGGGGGTCCTCCTGGACTTGTGGCTTCTGCTCCAGGAGCAGGTTATGGCCGTGGCCAGGAGGGCCTTCGGGCAAGTGCATGTTATTAATCAATTGCGCCCACTCCTGGACTGGGAGGCCCTGCTCATGATCACCCATGCCCTGGTCACCTCCTATTTGGACTATTGTAATGCACTCCACATGGGGCTGCCCTTGATGACCATCCAGAGACTCCAGTTGGTCCAGAATGTGGCAGCCCACGTGGTGGGGGGGTGTAGTCATTCCACCCGCGCCTTGCCACTGCTGTGGAAGCTGCACTGCCTGCCTATATGTCTCCAGGTGCAATTCAAGGTGCTGGTTGTCACCTTTAAAGCCCTTCATGGTAGCGGACCAGGATACCTCAGGTACCGTATCATCCCTAGGACATTGACCCATCCCACGAGAGCAAACCGAGAGGGCACCGTTCAGGTGCCATCTGTTGGGGAGGCTTGCCTCTCCAGCACAAGGAAAAGGGCCTTCTCGGTCGTAGCTATGGAGCCTCCTCCCAGTAGAACTATGCCTCCAGGCCCAGTTGCTTCCATTTAGGAAAGAATTGAAGACGTGGTTGGCAAAATGGGTCTGGGGGCCAGGATTGTCAACAAGCTCCCCTTTTTGGTTCGTCTGAGGCTTCCCCTCTCCTGTAATTAATTTTTAAAGGTGTTTGTAGATTTTATATTTGTTTTTAGATAATAGATGGCACGGGGGGGGGGGTTAATATCGTTATGTTGTTTAAGGTTTTTAAATTGTTTTACCTTTATATTTGTTTTAACTTGTGTAGACCAGCCAGAGTCCTTTGGATAGGGCGGTATATAAATCTATTAAATTAAAATAAATTAAATTAAACTAACAAATTGAACAAGCCCTTCATTTGTTTAAAGTGTCCTTTTGCTATGACTGAACTAGTTGATAGATTGAGTTTTTAAAATTAAAGTTACAGTGCTTTGTCAAATATTCATTTCCTTGATTCATTTTATTGGTTGGAGGTATAAAAATACCTGGGGTTTTCCAACTTTATGCACAGCTCAGAAAAGTTGTTTTTGTAGACTACAACCCTCAGGAATCTTCATCTGCTGGAAAATTATGAAGATTGTAGTCCAAAAAAGTAGTTTTTCTCAAATATATGGTTGCTAGAAGATTGCATACTGGCACTTACTAAAGTCTTCAGTGGGTGAAGCAGGGTGAAGTGGTAATCGAGTTCAAAGATAAGAGAATGGACTATATTATTTTAGATTAGAAGTAGGAAATTATATGTTTGAATCTTCCTTGACATTAAACTAGAATATAGAAAGCAACACATCCAGCAAAGTTCTGTACTGGCACTTCTCCCCTTGGCATGCTAGCTTTCCTTTGTAGGTTATTTTTCAATGATACAGTGAAGCGTTAAAATGAAATGTTCCCACCTGTAATATGAAGTGATGCGCTCCAGTTTCCGAACTTCAGCTCACAGCATTCCTCATAATTGGCTGTGCTACTGTGATGCGAGGTCACATTTTGCCCATTTCTACTGTACTAAGGGAATCACCCCCTATGTCTATACTCTCCACAGCTCTGTTTCTTGAATTTATAAAATCTGATTTTCTTGAATCCTGTGTGTGTCAATCCCACCCTTTCAACTAAGACTGGTTGTTGAACATTCTCTCATCCAACAGTTTCTGTTATTGCTGAAATGGTTATTTAAATGGATTTTGAAGGGAAGCATTTTCAGTTATAAGTGATTCTCCAAAGGTTGATGTTATTTTTAAAAAGAAGGGATTAGCCCTGGATGATTTCAAAGATAAAGGTAGCATATTAGCTCTGTTTGCTTTCAGTTTATGCATGGCATCTTTGCTTAAATGTTAATATTTTAAATTGTTTACATGTTTTATTGTTTCACGTATTGGAAACTGGCAGTGGTGGGATTCAAATAATTAAACAACAATTTCATTGCCCTAATGAATATTGAATTGAATTGAATGGATTGAAGCCTCTCCTGCCTCCCCTCCCAGTGAGACAGAAGGTGGCAGGATGGGGGGGGGGCCTTCCCACATATCCACCCCCTTACCTGACTGCCCACCTCCCTGCCCTTTCAGGTCCCAGCAGTCCAGAGGCCTTCTCTCCTCTCCCCATCAGTCACCAAACTCAGTCAGCCCAACCGCAGGATCTGAATTGGTTTGTTCTCTCTTGGACAAAGAACCTCCACAATTTTGGCCAGAGGGGGGGGGGAGAGAAAATTAGAATGGATTTAGGAAGATAGGAAATGATAGTCACACTCACCTGGTCTCTTTCAGTTTGGCCTCTCTAGAGTACCCACCTTAGAGAAAACCCTGATTACAAGTGCCATTTTAACAACTGGTTCGCCAAATTCAACAAAAAAAATTAAGTACTGGTTCTGCCGAACCAGTGCAAACTGGCTGAATCACACCACTGGAAACTGCTTTGGAGCTTTTGTTTTGGGTTGGGAAAAATGGTTCAGAACTGGTTAAATAAAGAAGTACATGCTTAATTGTTCCTTAAAAGCCAACAAAATAGGACCAATGTCAAAATGTTGTTTTGGATCCTTACCTCTAGCAGGAGTACTTTGGGTCTTTTCTAGTTAAGAAGCTCACCTTGTTAGCTGGAAGGCTGGCAGGTCAGCAGGTCGAGACCCAGGTACTGCATGACGGGTTGAGCAGCCGTCTCAGGGCATTCCCTGAGCGGAGTTTCTTCTGCAAAAATCCTTTCAACCCAGAACAATTTCTGACATAAAATTATTATTATAGTAGCAGCTACCTTTCTTTTTTGTGTTGACATTTTTGAGGAGCTAGAGTAGCTAGGTTAGTCTGTTGAGCAAAAAGACATAAAAGAAGTTGATGCTTCTTGGGATTAGTTGAGATAATATTTATTGAAGGGATACTTATTTAATCAAAACCCCAGTGTATCCTTCATATGTTTATATGTATATGATGAGTGTATGTGGTTCTCAATGTACAGCTCATGGGCTGGACTTGGCATGTGGCATCATTTCATGTAGCCTTGTCACTGCCACTGCTGCCACCAGAAGTGGAAGCAGATGCAGACACATTAATGACAGCCGTAAATGCACTCATGTCTGTCATACATGTGTTTATGTCAACCGTGGATGGATTTTACGGCAGTGTTTATGGCAGGGGGGACCACAAATCTGGCCTGCTCAGCTGTCTGAGGGGGAGTGATCTGGCCTATAGCTTGAAAAGGTTGAGAACCCCAGTTGCTTAATAGACACTGGGTTGCATCAGGTACAACCAGCGATAGATAAGCAGGCTTCTGATGGAGATAAGTCATTATCAAGCCATCTATGGAAAATGAGTTAAGTCTCTAAATAGACTTGGCTATAGGAGCAGGTAACACATATGGCCATTAGCACTTAGCACTCATGCCCACAACATGGGAAAAATATATTTTGCTCAGAAGTCCTCATGTTCCCATTAGCAGTTTCAGAAGGCAACTCCGTTTACAGGGATGTTGTGAATCCACTCCAGGTTTTAGTCTGCAATTTACAGGTGTTCTCCAAGGTACTGAACCATATTCCTTTTTAAATATATTTTTAATTTTTATTGAATTTTCAGAAAATTATAACAAAAATCATAACAAAAATACAATACAAATACAAAAAAACAATGAAAACAAAATACAACTTTAACACTGTAGTATCTCTCCACCCTTCATGTATCTCAGTGAATACATTCCAATACATTATAAAGCAATATAAAACTTACATTGACTGTAGTGTCTATTTCTTATTCATTTCAAATATCCAGTTCTATACTCATTTATATGTAATAACTATTTATGATTACCTTATTTAATCTTACAAAAATTTATTAACTATTGTGGTACTACCATAATTCTACATAACCAAAACAAAACAAAGATACACTAATAAAAAATACAACAAACACAAATTCACAATACACACCCAGTGTATTATACAACGCCCTGGAGTGAACCATATTCTTAAAGTCAAATCAGCACCCTGGATAATTTCAGTAAAGTGTAAACTAAAACCTGGAGAGGATTTCAGAACATTTAAAACTGGAGCCCACTACTTCTGTAAGTGTGTGGGGGCAATTGTTCCATATTTTTACGGATCCCTCTGAATCTTTGGGGGTTTCCTCACTCCAAATTTTCAAAGCTGAATTTAAAGGTTGAATTTTTCCATTGAAAAAAAATCAAGAATTTTTTTTTGTGAGGTGCTGGTAGTAGGAGGAATGGTTGTGCTTTTCATGGTCCAGAGATAGGCATGTGCAGTCCCCAGACCTCTGAAGGTTGCCTACCTCTGGTTGTGGAGTGGATGGTTTAAGTCAAAATTTCCAAAGGTATTAGGAGTACAAAAATTAGAAGTAGAGAAAATAAACATAAACAAAAAAGGTGAGTTAATTAACAGAAAGGTGGTGGAATTATGTATTCCTATTTTGATGCTGCTGGTCCACAGAAAACCAGCTTTGGGAAGTGGGATTTTACATATTCAAGAAGGGATTGTACTTCTCCTGATGTTTAAGATTTGTATAGTCCCAAATGTCAGAAGTAATGGGGAGTGCCTTTCTACCACTCTGCTCAGTACCAGCTGCAACCTTTCTTGAGTCAACGTAACTCATCAAACAGTCTTTGATGCCTTAATTTTATCATGTCTTGACTATTGCAATGTACACTGTGTGGAACTACCATTGAAGAAGATCTGAAATTTTTATATGGAACAATATACAGCTGTTAGCATGCTATCTCACTCAGATGACCCTGACACTGAAAGACCTGGACTGGTCTTACCAGGGCTGAAATAATATGTTGGGGTTAACCTTTAAATCTGTTAGGGTCTGGGGTGGGGGCAGCTGGCAGATAACAGACACCAAGATGCAGGGCAACCAGGTAACAGGTCAAATACTAACCATATCACCTGCAGGTGAAAGGAACTGCAGAATGAACTCACCAAAAGGTGCCTTCATTTTGATAGTTTCACGTCTGGCCTAGACACGGAAGAAGAAGGCCAGAGTCCAAAACCAAATCAAGCCAGGAAAGCAGGATTAGTCCATCCAATGAAAGCATAGTCCAAATGAGCCAAAGGTCAGATGACTGGGAGAACAGAAAAAGCAGAGTATATTCAGGGGCTGGAGCAAGGCAAAGACAGAATTCCAGGAGCCAGGCAAGGTACAGCAAGTTCTTCTTCATTTCTTCTTTGCTTACTCTTTTACCTCTTCAGGTGTCGAGGGAGATGCAAGGTTCTTGTTCTGGCACTTTTAGCAGCCTCCACCTTCTTGTAATTTTTTTGGTGTTATCTCTTCACCTTCCTCTGGATCTGCCTTGTGGTCTTTGCCCTACTCCTTTTTCACATATGCCTTGTAAGGTATGGAATTCCAAGGAATTCTCTCCAAATGGGCAAACCACTTTATTTGTTGTCTCTGTATTTAGTGTGAGAACGGTTCTGTTCCAGTTCTTTCCCTTATAACCTCTTTCCTGATTTTATTCCTTCTAGTCATTCCAGCAGGCATCCTTAGACATCTCATTTCCGTAGTGACCAACTTTTGTTTATGTTTTCTTGTAAGTATCCATGTTTGGCACTGCTAGCATAAGGTGGGAATGAACATGTCTTGTATGAGGTGATTCTTTGTCTTGATTGGTATTGTCTTGTGTTGTAAGAGCAGAGCTAACTGACCCAATATTTGGTTTGCTTTACTGCACTGTAGGTTAATCTCTTCATACATTTTGCCATTTTCAAGAAATGTTGTTCCTAGGAATTTGAACTCTGCCACTTGTTTTATACTTGTTCCCTCAATCTTGATATCTCAGAGTAAGCTGTTTCCTTCCAAATGTCATTACCTCTGCGGCAAGAGTCCACAGAAACTAGGGACAAGGGAGGGAGTCTTCAGGAGGAGGAACAAGGCAGGGGATTTTCTGGAAACCAGGAACAAGACAAAAGATCCTCCAGAAACCAGGAACAAAGCAAGAGATCTTCGAAACCTAGAATGAAGCAAGATATCTTCCAGGATCTAGGCAGGAGAGCTAAGATCCAAGCTACTGCAGGCCTACTGACTTTGTCAGATATAATGTCACACACTTACGATCTCCTTATACTATAATGCAATGCTCTACTGTGTCATGATACTGCTGCCCTATAACCCATGACCCAGTGACATCCCCATCCCCATTAAAGGACCCTAACCTTTCCCACCTCCTTCCTTACCTTACTGATCCTTGAGATGACCACTGACCGCCATGTGGGCAGTGGAAATAAAGACTGTTAAAGGACGATAGTAGTCTCTGGAGTTATTGGGCCGATTCATCAGCATCTCTCTAACAGATTTTCATTGCAGAGGCAGAGTATCTTCAAGGGCCTCGTCAGCTGTATGCCTTTAGAAACTTTGTTTGAAGAGTTTTTATTGGAGAACAGCCACTTTTAAAGTCAGAAACAGGGTGTCCAAGGAAAATGAAGTTTTATATTGTTGTTCTGAATGTTGAGCCTGCCTGGCCCCAAAATAAGCAACAATTTTAAAATATCATTGTGTTATTTAATACTGATTTACACTACACAAAGAAGTATCTTTTTGAAACTACTCTGAATGCTAGTTTCTGGAACAAAAAATAGATTCAACAAACCTTGCTTTAAGGCATCCCACAGGTAGAAGAAAAATGAGCTGCTGGACTGGACAGGCATTTAGTCTGTTCCAGCGGAGTTTTCTTTCATTCTTAATTAATGTTTCTTATTTGCCATGTAATTTCCTGGAAATATGTAGAGGCAGGGCTGTCATGAAGATTGATACTTTCCTGGAATTATGAGAGAAACAGACAAAACACAACTCACCCAACCCAGTTATTTTTGAATATATTTGGAGCCAAAACATTTTTCAAAACATACACATCTCCAGGGGATTACTTGAATTTGAACATATTTAGTTCTGATTCTCCTTTTCTTCATACAAAGGTAGCTTCCCCCCCCCTCCAGTAATTAATGTAAAATGTTCTCCTTAGACACACTGAAGTTGTCTTCCATTGTTGACAGGATTGTGTAGAGGAGCGGAAGTTAAATTGTAATAACAGAATGTTTAAATTAACAGCATAATGATGGTAGTGAGAGTAAAATATTAAAACCAAGTCAAAGTCAAGCAGCGCCTGAGGGACATTGCTTTGTACATGAAAACATGATTGTAAAAGATACCTTGTGCATTTCTTACTAATTTTCAAAGCAAACTGACCTGAATTTTATCTTCTGAACAAATGTAGAGAAAGGCATTCATTTACTCTTTACATTTTGCCCTTTTCAGGGCAACTGCAATGCAGTTCTTGACTTTTAAAAAAATAGACATAAAATGAATGTAAAAATACAGATTTTTAGGTTAGAGTGGTCATCTTACAATGTTACATGGTGTCAACCTGATGCAATTTGAGCAGTAGAAGAGTCCTTCATAGGTTGTCCACCACCTACCTATATGAGATGTACGATTTTTTGGGAGAACATGTATGGCAAACTAGGAATATAAATCTTCACTCATTTCATTGCTGAAGCTGAAAATTATTTTTTAAAGAGGTTTGTTCTTGCTGCACAAGATTCAAGAGATTTTGTATATATTTTTTGTGGAAAGAAAACTCTCAGAAGGAGCTCCTATATAAATAACAATGTATTTTGCATAAAACATAATAAGGGATGAGGTGGTGGTGGTACAAAGTGCACCTTTTTTGTGACAGTCAGAGCCAGGCACTTGTCTACTCAAATGCCTGAACAGGGCTATCGTCAAGTGGAATGACATAGTCTATGATCACACACTGTATCAGTTGATATCAGAGGTAAAGTTAATACACTTACAATGAATATAGTGCCACTGCTTTGTGATATTTCATTGCATATTTCCCCAAGTATATTTCTTTTAAAAATCAGTAGAATATTTCAGAAGATTCATTGAAATAACTCTCCAGCTTGCTTTTCACTCAAGAAAATGCAGATGCTAATAATAGAAGGTGGTTTTTAATTTCCAGCATATTAGCACCCCTGCCCTGAATTTTTATACTATTAATTTCCAGAGTCCCCCAGGCCAGGGAGTTCTGGGATTTGTAATCTTTCCATGCTCCACATAAAGCTCAATCTTTTTGTACTTATATCTCCAAATGTGGAGTTTTCACCTGGGAAAATGGCAATATTTTTCATATGTGAACTAATCACATAGTGGTGTACATACTTTGAGTCATATGGCTGTGAAGTAGCCATGTCACTCCAAGCTAAATAGATCCTTGGCCATTCCTCATTTGCAGATAAACTGTTCCTACATAGTCATTTGGGTTGCTGCTTATTTCTATGTTAAATGCAAATCTTTCACAAACTCATGAACTTCCTCCAGACATCCTCTTCCCAACTCAACCAAAGGAGCAATTTTACAGCCTTAACTAGATGTTATCATCATTTCTCTTTTAATGCATTATTGCTAATTTGCCTCTTGAGTCCTTTAACTTCCAGCTTAATGAAGCACAGGGGCAATATTTCCACCCCTAGTTCCCCCCCCCCACCCTCTCCTAGGTTTGATAAAGTAAACAAAGACAAGAAATAAATTAAAAAACACACATATAACTAGAAAAGGGGAACAGTAAAAAGACCACCTGCTGGCTTTGACTGTAGCTTCCAGTCTCTTTGAAATGGAAAATGTTACACTCCTACTAAGGCTGCACATAAGATACTAGCAAATCACAGATTTTTGAACTGAATCAGCCACTGCAGTGGCTTAGTGGTTAAGATACTGAGATTGGACACTGGAAGGTTGGGGTTCGATACCCGAGTGCTGCACAATGGATCTTGGGGACATGAAAAGAGCCTCATTCAGGCATCCCCTGAATGGAGTTAATCCAGCAAAAAAAATTTCAGCCCAGATTAATTTCTGACATGAAATTTAGGGTCTGCAGTGGCTCAGTGGTTAGGAAGCTCACCTTGTTAGCTGGAAGTCCAGCAAGGTGGCAGTTTGAGACCCGGGTACTGCATGATGGATTGAGCATCCGTCTCTGTCCCAGCTCTTGAGGACATGAAAGGAGCCTCATTTGGGCATCCCCTTTATCTCCATTAAAAAAAAATTCAACCCAGAATAATTTCTGACACAAACAAATTATTATTATAGCCTGATTCAGGTTAGAGTTGCCATATGTCCCATTTGTCTGGGATTTTCCTGGATTGAAGCAGTCCTGGCAAGTTCAAGAAAAAACATGTAAAAAACCCAGAAACAATGAGTTTTAATTTAATTTAATTTAATTTAATTTAATTTAATTTAATTTAATTTAATTTAATTTAATTTAATTTAATTTAATTTAATTTAATTTAATTTAATTTAATTTAATTTAATTTAATTTAATTTAATTTAATTTAATTTAATTTAATTTAATTTAATTTAATTTAATTTAATTTAATTTAATTTAATTTAATTTAATTTAATTTAATTTAATTTAATTTAATTTAATTTAATTTAATTTAATTTAATTTAATTTAATTTAATTTAATTTAATTTAATTTAATTTAATTTAATTTAATTTAATTTAATTTAATTTAATTTAATTTAATTTAATTTAATTGCTCAACCTGTATGCTGCCCCACTCGCAGAGCAACCCTAGGCGGCTAACAAAGAAACAAAATATCACAATTACATGGTATCAAAAATAATTACGATTACATAATATCAAAACATTTCTGAAACATTTCAAAAAAACCAAATATCCACTCCCAGAATTTAAATGTTGACAATGAAGAAATTAAGAGAGTAAAAAGATTTTGTATACCTTGGTTCAATCATGAGTCCAAATGGGGACTGCAGCTGAAAAATTGGAAGGAGACTGAGACTTGGAAGGGCAGCAATGGAGGAATTAGGAAAGGTCATCAAGTGTAAGGATGTGTCACAGGAGACCAAGACCAAGATCATCCACACTATTGTGTTCTGATCACTATGTATGGAGGTGAAGGTTGGACAGTAAAGAAGGGACACGTGGCGGCGCTGATTCGCTCCTGTGCGCTTTGCTGCCCCCGCCCCATAAGAGACGGGACGAGGCCAGAAGGGGTGGGGGCCTGGCCTTCCCTTAAGGGAGAGGCTCGGACCGCCCTTCCTCCTCCTTGCCGACTGGGCCAGGCAGCGTTTGCCCTCCACCCCCGTAGTGGCAGTGTGATTGTTTTGGTTGCTTTGGGGCCGGATGGGAATTTTTGCTTGAACCTCGATTGGCCTGTTGGTTCTTGTTGTTTTTGCCCATCCCACACTGTTGCTGTCGGACTGCTGCGGGGTACCTTTTGTGTCTTTTTGGATGTTTGGTGGCTAGCACTGGTAAGGAATCTCTGGGTGACCCCTACGGGTCCGGCAGGAGCACACTCGGTTGGCCTCTGGCAGGTCTAGATAGAGGGATAATCGCCTGGCCAATCGGGTGTGCTCAGGAACAAGGTGATGCCATGCTAGACACAGCATGCAAAGCCTTATAAGTTCACCGGACACACGTCAGAAGTAGAGGTTTGGTCATTTGCGCTTCTGTGGGGTCAATATAGTTGGCTATAACCATTGCTCCTTACCAGTGCTATGTCGGCCCGCTTGCATTACTGAATTATTGTTAATAAAGTGGCCCAGTTTCAATCCCAGCACTGAGTCCGTCTCTTTATTGGGGAGTGGGCCCGGCAAAGCTTGCAGGGGGAAAATATTCTTTTGAAATGTGGTGCTGAGGGGGAGATTTGAAGGGTTGTCAGAAAGACAGACAAGTGGATCTTAGAACAAATCAAACCTGAACTGTCTCTGGAGGCAAAAATGTTGAGGCTGAGGTTGTCATACTTTGGGCACATAATGAGAAGGCAAGACTCTCTGGAAAAGGCAATAATGCTGGGAAAGGTGGAAGGTTGCAGAAAAGAGGAAGACCCAGCATGAGATTAATTAACTCCACGAGGGAGTTACAGACTTGGGTTTAAAGGAGCTGAACAAGGTTGTTGAGGACAAGACATTTTGTAGATCTCCTATTCATAGGGTAGCCATGGGTCAAAGATGACATGATGGTACACAAGAACAACAAATGATGAGCAGCACACATAGAGCATACACCAGGGGTTCCCAACCTTTTCAAACCAGGGTCATGCTCTCTCAGTCAGCTTCGAGGGCCGAATAGCCATTTCCTCCTGCCTGCACGATGGGGGTGGCTACTTTGTTTCTCTAATGCCCTTGGAGGGGGGGCACATGAAATGGCACCATGGGCCAGTTCTGGCCCACAGGCCTTAGGTTAGAAGCCCCTGGTATACACAAACACAAAATGAATTTTTAAAGTCAGCATTCTAAAAATGGTGGCAAGAAATCCATGCCCCCCCCCAAAAAAAATATCCCAGCAGAACAAGACTTACCAGGAACAGCAAATAAAATACATGATCCAAAGTGTCTATTTTTTAAAGCCTGCCAAAACAAGATGAAGCTTGTATTTGCCAGTCTTGTAGGCAATGAGCAGTAGTGTTGCCATTATTAGTATTTTCATACTTATTGTTCCAGTTATGAAGGCTTCCCTAGGGTTTGATTCTTGCAGCAGGGATCACTTTTTTGTTTTTTGTTTTTTTAAAGTATAATTTCCTTCCTAATGGCATTGGCTACATCGTTTCTCTGAGTTCAGTAGGAACTCCTTCTTAGCTACATGTGCAGAGGAATTCAAACTGAGTTCTGTAATATGTGAAGGGAAATATATCTGCAGCAGAGTGCTTTCCTACCACTGTGCAATTATATCCCGGCCCTTCTTTTAATTCTAATTCTTGAACAGTAAGATGTGCAAAGTAACTTTTATGCACAACTGGGAAAATTCAGGTGATCACTTTTCCACATGCCTATCATTAAAAAGCAGGCCTTTGCGTGAGTAATTAGGATGTTTCCAAGCTTATTCTAGAAGGTACCCAGTAACAATTTGCACAAGAGTAAGCCTCATTATCTGTAGCAAATGGTATGATCTTGAACATGTATAACCTTACTAATTAGATGTTATACCAATATAATATTTCCTCCAGGTGTTCAGTTGGCTTACTTTCATAGCTGTATCCTTGCTGCAGGATTTACTTTTGGGTATATTTATGTCCTGCAGCCAGTTTTATCTTGACATCTCTGACCTGTTCTATTGTTGTTTTCACTACTCCTTGCATTTTATAATTTTAATTTGGACACCACCTAGGGAATGTTCACTATAGGATGGCTAAAAATTGTAATTAATAAATAAATAGGTGACTAAGTAATGATCTTTGCAATAATCAAGTATGTAGGCCAATAATTACTTCTCCACATAAGTAATAATAATCATCACATTATTAAACATTCAGCAGGCTATTGGCAGGTTTTTTGATTGTGGCCTTAGTCTAACTTTTCCCAGGACCTTTGTTTTGTACAAATATTGCTTGCCATCATCAGGAAAATTAAATTGGCTGATCTCATTCTCTGCTTCCCTTTGCCCTAGGCCTGCATAATTTATAATGCACATCATATATCAGGTACAGTTCTGAGGCCAATAAAGCAATTGGTGTATGTTAGCAACATGGAAGCCTTTTTTTCTAAGAAAAGTAAAAGCATAACAATCATTTTGCTGAGCAGTAACAACTCTGAAATGTGTTCATGATAAATCTGCAGTTTGCAATACAGCTTTCAAATCCATCATAAATATTCTTCTAACAATCTGTTTTGGATTAGTGGGTGATAGAACTGCCACCCTCTCCAGCATAACTGAAATAACTCCCTTAATATGGTACATTGAACAGAAAATAATTTGGATCAAAGTGTACTCTCCAGACTCTTTTTCCTTCCATATATATTTGCTGCTCTGCCAAATCACTATTACAATTATTTTTGCTTTCATTGCACTGTCCTGTCACTGTCTCTTAGGAACACAATATTCATCAACCAATTCCTCATGCTGAAATATGTTATGCTTGAAGACGAGTTTCAAGCTGGGGAGGTTATTTCTTCTGCACCATAGCTGGGAGAGCAGAGTAAATCCAGAAAATGTTGAAAATGTTACTTCTTAAAAAATCAATTCCCAAATCCCTCAGCCAGCATTTTGTTAGCTCTGCGTGGTGCAGGAGAGGACATGACTCCAGTGTTTGGTTTTAATTGATGTGGTAACCGTATTGTGTCTGTGGCCATGTTGTATGGAAGATTGCTCAGCAAAACAACATTCTACAAGGCAATTATAAAAATTAGAAGTGGAAGGGATACGCCTCCTAGCCTCCCTTCAATCATTGACTCCACCATTATATCATCTGAAGCAGGGAGGCTATTCAACTAATGTAGACTTTCCCAGAGCTTGGAAAAAGTTACTTTCCTTGACAACCTCATCCCACTAGCACAATATTTTGGAGAGATTTGGGGAAATGCAATCCAAAAATATAACTTTTCTGTACTACAGTTTAGTCTCCACACATGTTTAAAATCATGGAAACCTACCTATCATGGGTGAAAGTCCCACTGAACCCACTAGAGCTTACATCTGTGTCCATAGATGTAACATTATGCAGTGAATTTGTCACAATAACTCTCTTCCACTTGCAGTTTTCCCCATAATTTTAGGATTCTTTCTGGTTAATTTATGCAGAAATTTGCAAATATCAGAAATTTACTGTTAAAAAAAGGAACAGAACAAAAATCTTATCAATCTGTATTATGCAAATTCAGTAACCACCATCATGTGGAAAGGTTGCATTCCAACAGTGTAGTGTGGTTCATATTCTGCCATGCAAACTGAGATCAAGGAGAACTGCTGTTCAAAGTAATGGGTCTTCCATTGTGTGAAAGAGTTGCTGGTCACCTCCTTAAGCAAGATTCAACAAGGTCATACCATAAACTCTTTCAGAATGCTAAACCCAACTCCCAGGCAATAGGCACAGCTATTCTAAATAAGAAGAGAATCATATTTGCCTGCCATGAAGCAGCAAAAAATGAGCAACCTGACAGAGGAAAAAGCAAGGAACTCTAATTGAGCATCACAAATGTGGCTGAATTAATAGAGATTCAATCCCAGACTTTGAATACCTAAGCACTGGTGATAAGCAGTCATTTTCTGACATGGTCCATGTCCAAATAAGGGAATATAGCTAGGGACCCCATAAATCATGCACCCACCGCATTCAGACTCAATACTTTTCTTGACTCTATGTCAGTCATTGTGTGTTCCTGGATCCCCATTTGGGGGTGGGTGGGTACATTCCTGAGATGGCAATAAGATGCAAACAGCTATGACTTGCTACAGAGCAGCAAGAACTTCAGGAATACGATAAAGAAGAATTTATTCTGCCCCATAGGCATTCTTCTAGAAAATGTGCAAAGCCCATCAGGTTCTAATATTTGCACGACCTCCATGAAGAAAAAGGATGGAGATTGATGGATGGAGGAGAGATAGCTTAATAAGTGTCAGCCAGCCAATCAAAGCACATAAAAGATAGACAAGGGTGTTTATCCAGATTTGCATATACCGTACACTCAACTCTAGTAGATAAGAAAGATGAAACTCTTAGAACATGAATCGTAGCTAGCAACACCTCCACAGGTCTTGCACTTTGCTCTACATCTACGTGAAATGGATGGCAGAGAGTCTGTAAAAAAGGATATGTATAGCAAGATGACCTCAATTTGAGCCATTTCTGTGTTTCAGTGGTTGTAGTGCCTGGGCAAATCTTGAGCTTTATTGGCCTTCTCCTTTAGCACCAGTGGCTCAGCCTTTTGTTATATCTACTTCTTAAGTTCAAATCACTGGGTGTATTTGTTTAAAGACTTTTTAAACCCACTAATGTCAGATTAAACTCAAGGCATTGGTGGGGGTGTTGCTCCATCCCATGAAATATCTCTGTTTTAGTCTCTTTTTGCACTTTTTGTCTAAAGACAAAAGTCAAATCCAATCATATTTGCTTTTTTACACATTTGGTTGTTGTTGTTGTTTTTAATCTAAAGTCTTGCTACGAACTCTCAATGACAATATTTGAAAATATCAGAGATTTCATATTAGAAAATGAAACCACATGAAATGCTCCCATGACCCTAAAATGGCCTCCTGAAAAACACAGGGAAACGGCTTAACTCAAGGCAAAATTGAGCCATAATTAACCTGGCTTCCTTCCAAGAGCCCTGTGAACTTCTGCTTCACCCCTTTCCTGTGTTGTATGTGTGAATACTCATACAAAACATCTCTGGGCTAGCAAATATCTGTTCTGGCTTGGAGGAATCTTAAGCTGATGCTGCTTTATGGCAAAGAAAAGCAAAGATCTCCCTGAACCCTCCCCCCAAAAAAACTCTAGGGAATTTCTTCCCTCTCTTCCTTCCACCATTAATAATTCATTCAGTGTGTCACATAATGACTTTTGATCGTTACCAAGTCATTGGGGACTAATGTGCATATCATATTGACTGCTGTAGGAGACAGTCATGCAAAACAAGTCAGCTAACCGTCTGGCTCCCTCCTTGACCCCCCACCCCCATGTTGCTCTGCTCTATTTGTTTTTATAGGTAACTGATTTGTGATTGGTTGTCTCCCCATATGGTTTTCTAATGTTGATTTGACATTTTAAAATCTTCATTGTTGATGATGGTGTTGCATTTTTAAAGATTGGTTTCCATTTATAAGGATACATCTCCCCAATTGATCATTCCGTTGGGCTGGTTTTTTTAAAATAGGTATTTATTTTTATTTCCACCCTTTGCTTTTCCAAGTGCTCTGTTTCAAATTGAACAGAGTCATTTTTCACTGAACATGCAATATAAATGCTCCAGTAGCCCCCATTCTATTCCTACTTTATGTATGGTTTCACTGCGATTATTTTACAAACTTTATTAACACCAAGAAAGGATGAGAGAACTCTTCCTAAAATACCTGTAGAAATATCAAGCTCATTTCCAAAATTCATATCCAATTATGGTCTTGATTACATGGTATGGAATGTCAGAGTCCACAGAATTCTTCCCAATGAATCCTTGTACCCTATCTCACTACACATTCCCTTTCCACAATGAACTGAAGATCATGATGGCAACTATAAGATTGTGTCACTATAAGTTTCTCTGAGAGATGTCATTCCATCTTGATACCTGAAAAACTGAATAGTAAAGATTGGAAATAGGGATTTGTTTTTGTTTTTTTAAATTATATTTGTATTTATATAGCCGCCAAACTCACAAAGACTCTGGGCAGCATACAATCTTAAAAACCCTTAAAACAAGAACAACCCCATTAAAACAAATTACCCCACTAAAATCCCCACACATTAAACAGAGGAAAATTACTTTGATATTAAACCAACCAGTAGGAGGGGGTCACTTTCCCACCAGTACCCCACACCTGCCCCACCAACCATGTTTTCAGATCTTTCCTGAAGAGCAGCAATTCCATCTGCAGCCTTAGTTCCACTGACAGGAGGTTCCATAGGGCCGGAGCGGACACAGAGAAGGCCCTCCTTCTTGTGCTACACAGCGCACAGAGGCTCTGTGTGGACACAGAGACAGGCCCCTCTAGCAGATGGTACAAGCAGGGAGCCCCTCCAGTCCACTCTGGTTGGACGGACAGATGTTCTTGGGGTGATGCGATCTCTTAGGTATCCTGGCCCACTACCATATAGGGCTTTAAAGGTAATGACCAGCAACTTGAATTGCACCCTGAGGCAAATTTGAAGCCAGTGCAGCTCCCGAAGCAGTGGTGAGGCACGAGCATAACGTCCACACCCCATCACCACCAGAGCAGCCGCATTCTGGACCAACTGCAGCCTCCGGATGGTCGTCAAGGGCAGCCCCATGTAGAATGCATTGCAATAATCTAGTCTATAGGTGACCAAAGCATGAGTGACTAGGAGTAAGGAGTCCCGGTCTAGGAGCGGGTGCAACTGGTGAATCACCCAAAGTTGGGCAAAAGCCCTCCTGGCCACAGACGCTACCTGATCTTCCAGCAGCAGTTGTGAGTCCAGGAGGACCCCCAAGTTGCACACCGGATCTGTCTGGGGCAGACTAGCCCCATCCAAAACCAACGATGGTAGCTCCCGAGGTAACACCAGGCCCCTAATCCATAGCCACTCAGTCTTGCCAGGGTTCAGTTGTAATCCGTTGTCCCCCATCCAGACCTCAATCATAGGAAATTGAATTTCCCCAGGAAGCTGAAGTATTTAGCATCAAGTACCTTGGGAAACTGCATATCCTATGACTCCTTGTTACTAGAATATTGGACTGAATTGTGCCCACAAGTAAAAAATACACACACACACCCCTACACCTCTTACTGCTTGGCACCCTACTTTCAAATAAGTTGCCATTGATTATACTTATTTGGCAGTGAGAAATGGGCACACTATACAGAATTAAAACTATTTGTTAAAGCTCATGTTTTAGGTTTGGCAATGAAAACAAATTCTGAGGTTGCATTTTAGGAGATTAGTTCCATTTAATCCTATTGAGTTTTCATGAGGGCGACTGATTAATCAAACCAAGAATACTACAGCTATCCTAGCTGAAACATATGATGGATGTTGAAGGTTAGTATTAGTTACAAACCTCTTCTGCTGGAAGAAATGCCCCTCTGCCAACAGAATCCTCTTCTGTTGGATGGATGATTGCAGAAATCTTCTGACAGAAGTACAGTGGAACCTCATACAACCATCGCCCCGTATAGCAATGAAATCGCATAACAAATAGGTTTTGGGTGGAAATGGCATCCCGCATAACAATTTTCCCTATGGAAAAAAATCATACAACAATTTATCAATGGGAAAAACCAATTAACAAAAAAAGAAAGAAAAAACATTGTACAATGCATCCCATAGGGAAAATCGCTATACGATACATGCATCGTATAGCAATTGTTTCGAACAACAATGAGCCCCGTGGAACGGATTAAAATTGTTGTATGAGGTACCACTGTAATTTCCAAAATTCTTAGGTGGGGAGACATTTTGATTCAGCACAGCTTCAGTTAACCTGGTGTTTAGCTCAGCTTGCCTTTGGCCAGATAGGCTTGTACCTTAAAACACTGGTATTCTTTTTTGCTTTAAAAAAAAAGATTTGGGGAATCATATGTTATGTGCATACATATATTTCAGTGATGCCCAATCTATTTTTGTGGGACAGTCCTGCACCTGACACACCTGCGGGGGACAGAGGTGGGCTGCTCCTGCTGCTGACAGTTTTGACATCAGCAGTGGCAGCGGCGGTGATCGTGCTTTGTCTGGGCTGCTCCGAACAGCCTCTTGCTTGGTTCCATCCCCTCTGCAACCTTTGCCAAAGCCTATCGCCACATCAGGGAAATTTTTGGAGCCTCCTATGTTTCAAAATTCACGGCGCTGGAAGGGTAAACTTGGTGCACTGCGGTGACGTCATCCTGGGCATGCCAGGGGGGCTCTCCTAGTACTGCGAATTTTGAAACATAGGAGGCTCAAAAAAATTCCCTGATGCAGTGATCAGCTTTGGCAAAGGCTGCAGAGGTGATGGGACTGAGCAAGAGGCTGCTAGAAGCAGCCCAGACAAAATGTGATTGCTGCCACCACCACCACAGCTGCTGACATCAGGCGGTGGGGGTGGGTGGGTGGGTGGTCCATGGTGAGAGACCGGGTGCTCATCATGGGCCACATTAATGATATGCAGGGGCCTAATTGGGCCCACGGGCCATAGTTTGGGTGCCCCTGATCTATATGATTGTGACAAATGGTCACAGGGGAGATTTCTATTTCTCCATCTTCAGTTCACAAGCCCACAGGTGCGCCCTAGTAGCAAAGATGCTTGTACTGAAGATGAAGAGGGAAGTTATTCACACGCATAAATAACAATGAATTGCTCTCTATATTGTGATGGCATAAATAAATCCCTACGGAGTTGCTGAAGTGTTTGCAAAAATACCTTTAGCAATACATTCCAGATAAAGAGCCTTCCAGAGAGAGAAGTAGCTCAGGCTCCTTGATATATAGGGTCTGAAAGGCTGGAGTAGTGCAGTTGTAACTCAGCCTGTTGGTTTTGAAATAAATCTCATGACAAACAGCATGAAATAGACAAAGGGGAGTCCAAGAGGAGTAAATATATTTTACATGAGATCCTTCCAGTTTCAGTCTTAGTTTGACTTAATTTTCTCCTTGAATATCTGTGTTCTTTCATTTATCCTCCATGTTGTTTGTTCACACAGAAGATCTTTTATATTGTTTCATATGGCAAACCAGTGTGGTATAATAGAAGGCTGGATGTGGGGCTAAAGGTCTCCCTCACTCAAAATCCAGTCATGTCTGACTCTATGGGGTGGTGATCATTTCCGTTTTCATCCAAAGAGCCAGCACTGTCTGGATCTGCATATGTTTACATGGTCATGACTAGATGCCGCAGTGCTTAGAATGCTGTTACATTTCCCACTAAAACAGCACCTATTTATCTACTTGCAATTTCTTGCTTGTGAACTGCTAGTTTGGCAGGAGTTGGGACAGACAATGCGAGCTCACTTCGTCACACAGCACTCAGGTCTCAAACTCCTAAACTGCAGACCTTCCTGTTGTCAAGCTTAGTCTATTAACTACTAAGCCACTGTGGCCCTATGGATGTGGAGACCCAGGTTTAAATCCCTGCTTGGCCATGGGAACTCAGTGGGGGTGACTGTTGTGTTCTGATGGTTTTATCTTACACATGGATTACAATGTATCTGAGCCAATGTAACCTTGCCTATAGCAACAATGTAACCTTCAGCTGTATCATATAAACCCTGTAATAGGACGCGAGCTAATGACCACCAGCTGGCAGCAGCGAGCGTCCAAGCTCTCTTGGTCCGAACTCATCAAAGGCAACAGCGCGGGAAGTTTTCCCGCCACCACCTACACCTGGACAAGAAGGGCGTGACCCGCAATGACGTCACGCAGACAGTAGCCAATGGGCTACCATGGCACCACGTTCAAATGTATCACTACTGTATATAAAGAGCTATCGATCCGCCATTACCTCATGTTCCCTCTGTCCACGATGCAATAAACCTGAGTTAACCCAGCCCGAGCCTGTGTCCTGTGTCTTGGTTTGCATACACCAAATTGGCGACGAAGGTGGGATAATGGATCCCCACGGAACAGCCAGGGCACAGAGCGGGTTCAACATCACCAAACCGCAAGACTGGGAGCTGCTTGAGATGGACTTCCAGGCGGCACTGGTGGAACTCAGAGTCAAAGGAGACGACGAGGAGAGGAAGAGGGCCATCCTCACCAGAATGCTCGGGATGGAAACCAAGCGGACGCTGGTGGGCATCCTCGCTCCGAAGAAGGTGAGCGAATTTAAGGCGGACGACATCATGAAGCTGCTGCGAGAGCGCTTCTGTCCCTCGAGGGCAATGTTTCCCGCTCGGAGCGCGTTTTGGAGGCGAGTCCAAGCGCCGGATGAGTCGGTTGAGGCATTCGTGGCCGCCATGAGGATAGCCGCCGCCCCCTGTAAATGGGGCGACATCCTAGAGATGGCCCTCAGGGACGGCGTGTTGTGTGGCCTGAAAGACAAGGAGGTACAGCGCAGCTTGATGAACAAGGAGCCGCCACCCACGCTGGCAGAGGTCGTAGAGGTCGCGGAAGCCGCAGAGTCCACGAATGCTGGAGTGGACGAGATGCACCAGTGGCGTGAGTGGCGTCCTAGAGCCGGCAAGGCGAAAAATTCGGTGCACGGGAAGTCCGGACAGTCGGTGCACGCAACTCGACGGGCCTCAAAGTCGTCTACGGAAGGCAGCGACGGCGAGGAGGTCCAGAAGGTCCGAAAGGGTGGTCGACGCTGCGAGGGTTGCGGAGCGGCCCATGAGCGCGCGAGATGCCCGTTCAGGAAGGCCGAGTGTTACACCTGCGGCCGTCGGGGGCACATCGCCAAGGCATGCAGAAAACGGAAGGAGGGCCGGAGGCAGTCACAAGACCGTGCGGCCAGACCGGACCGTCCAGCGAGGCCCAAAGATGGCGCCCAGACCACGAGGAAGCAGGATGGCGTGGGCCGCGTCTCGGACGACAGCGAGGACGACGCCCCAGTGTTCAGCGTGTCCGCGGGACAGTCCCATTACTTCGTTGAGGTATTAGTACAAGGGGCCCCTATTAAGATGGAAATTGACTCGGGGTCCTCCTATTCTATAATTCCCCAGAAAGAGTTCTTGAAAATCGACCCCCACGTGCGGCCCAAACTTAAAGCGTTGAGGTCCACGCTACGAGACGTACAGGGAAACAGCATTCCGGTGTTGGGGGTCGGGAAATTTCGGGTCAATTTTAAGAGACATTCTGCGGAACTGCCCCTAGTTGTCCTCAAGGGGGGAAGCTGTAGCCTCCTAGGGACACAGTGGTTTCAGCCCTTAGGTTTGTTCATAGGGGGAGTGCATACCGTGGGGGGGGACCCAATACAAGCGGTTTGCGATGCGCATCCCGCCGTTTTTAAGAAAGGACTCGGAAAGTTCAAGGGACCCCCTGTAGCTTTCGACATAGACCCGGAGGTCCGCCCGATAAGACTCAAACCGCGCAGGGTGCCGTTCGCACTCAAGGACAAGATAGAGGCGGAACTGGACAAACTGGTGGGCCAGGGGATTCTTATTCCTGTTGATTCCGCGGAGTGGGAAACTCCAATTGTAACGGCTCTAAAGGCTAACGGGGAGGTGCGCATTTGCGCTGATTATAAGTGTACAATTAACAAGGCGATCCGCCCTAATGCATACCCGGTGCCAGTGATCAGCCACCTTTTGGCCAGGCTGAATGGGGGAAAGTGTTTCGCTAAACTCGATTTGGCACAAGCCTATCAGCAACTTCCTGTGACCCCCGCCACGGCCGCGGCACAAACGATAGTTACACATAAAGGAGCGTTCCAGGTGTCGCGGTTACAGTTTGGCGTGAACTCGGCACCCGGCCTTTTTCAGTCGCTTGTGGAACGCCTCCTGAAGGGACTGGAGGGGGTGTTGCCTTATTTTGATGACGTGTTGATAACAGGGGGGAGTGAGGCTGAACTGGCAAAGAGGTTGGACAAAGTACTGACCGTGTTCGAGAAAGCGGGGCTGAGATTGAGGAAGGACAAATGTGTCTTTTTTGAAACCGAGGTCGAGTTTTTAGGGTTCCGGATCACACCCGAGGGGATTAAGCCGTCTAAATCCAAAGTAGCAGCCGTTAAAAAGGCCCCTCGCCCCACATCCAAAACCGAGCTACAGTCCTTCCTGGGGCTCCTCAATTTTTACCATACATTCCTCCCGCGGAAGGCGTCCGTGGCCGAACCGCTCCATCGGTTACTTAAAAAGGAGGAGACATGGATGTGGGGTGACGAGCACGAGAGGGCATTCAAAGAGCTAAAGCAACTCCTAACATCTGAGGCAATCCTGACGCACTTCGACCCCAAACGGCCAGTGGTCCTAGTCTGTGATGCATCCCCGGTGGGGGTGGGGGCGGTGCTTTGCCACGTGTTGGAGGACGGAAGGGAGGCCCCGGTAGCGTTTTACTCAAGGTCCCTGTCCCAAGCGGAGCGAAATTACGCACAAACCGACAGGGAGGCGTTAGCAATAGTAGCGGGAACCAAAAAATTTCACGATTTTTTGTATGGCCGCCCGTTCAAAATCGTGACCGATCACAAGCCACTGTTAGGGATTTTCACGGCAAGCAAGCCCACGCCGCAGATCCTGTCCCCGAGAATGCTGCGATGGGCTATTTTCCTCAACGCATACCAACATGAGTTGGAGTACCGGCCCGGAAAGGAGATCAGCCATGCTGATGCACTTTCGAGATCCCCTTTGCCCTTGTCGGACGACCAAAAGGCGAGAGTAGAAAGAGACCGCCAGGTGTTGCTGAGTGAGGTTTTAGACGCACCCCCAATAGTACCAGCCGACATTGCTAGGGCGACAGGCAAGGACAGAACGCTGGAGAAAGTTAGTTCATGGGTACAGAAGGGGTGGCCGGCATCGTCCCCGAGTACAGAATTCGACCCATTCTTTCGGAAAAAGCTAGAGTTGTCCCTAGAAAGGGGGTGCCTTTTGTGGGGCCAACGGGTGGTGGTCCCTACGCCCCTGCGGACGAGGGTGCTCGAACTGCTGCACGTCAGCCACCCGGGCATAGTTCGTTCAAAGGCGCTGGCCCGGAGTTACTTCTGGTGGCCACAGCTGGACGCGGACATTGAGCACATGGTCGGCACTTGCGAGGCATGCCAGGGATCCCGACCTGAGGCGGCCCGTCTTCCGCATAGGGAATGGGACACAGCAAGGGGGCCATGGTCCAGAGTGCACGTAGATTTCGCTGGCCCATTCCGAGGAACCATGTTTCTCCTGGTGGTGGATGCGTTCTCCAAGTGGCTGGAGGTTATCCCAGTAAAGAGCACGTCCTCCGCCACGACAATTAGCCAGCTAAGGAGAGTCTTTTCCACGTTCGGTTTACCCGACACTTTAGTCAGCGATAACGCTAGTTGCTTCACCTCCGCTGAGTTCGGAGCATTCATGGAGGCAAACGCCATTCGGCATGTCACATCCGCACCGTTTCACCCGGCCACGAATGGCCAAGTGGAACGGCTGGTGCGTACAACAAAGGAGGCGCTGCGGCGCATGGGCCCGGGGGACCTGAATCACCAAGTATGCCAGTTCCTCTTAGCGTATAGGGTAACCCCCTTAGCGTCAGGCTACTCGCCGGCAGAGCTCTTGATGCGGCGAAAACTGACCACGATCCTGTCCAGGCTAGACCCGACGAGAGTCGAGGATAAAGGGAAAAACATAGGGTTGGCAGTCTCGAAAGGTTTCGCCGCCGGTGACCCTGTTCACTGCAGGAACTATTCCAGCGCAGGGCCAGCCTGGGTACCAGGGACGGTTGTAGAACAGACGGGGCCAGTGTCGTACCGGGTCGAGACTAACACCGGCCTCCTCTGGAGGAGGCACGCAGACCAACTGAGGCACCGAGTGAGTGGGCCAGTCAGTGGGGCTCAGCAACAGGACTCAGCGTTAGGGTTCTCCCCCACCCGCTTAACCCAAGGGGGAGACAGCAGTGGACAACAGTCCCAAGCAAGGGGGGAAGGCAGAAGCAGTGGCCCCGACTCATACCCTTTTGATACGCCAGTCCTATCAGGGGCCGGGGAAGGGGGAGAGGAGTTCGCGACCGCTGCCCCCGATTGTAATTTTGATTTTGATTTTGCGAGCCGGGGGGGTTTTCAGGAGTGTTCCCCCACCCATCCAAGCGAGAAGAGGGGTTTTTCGTTAGCCCCCAGTGCCCCCGGTTCCTCCCTAAGAAAGAGCACACCTCCCAACAACGCCGCGGAGCCGCGGCAAGTCACTAACGAGTCTCCCTCTCCAATTACAGGACAGGAAACCAGGGGACAAAGAGAAGGTAGCAAACCCGGGGAGAGGCAGCCCGCATCGAGACCCCAGCGTGTTCGAAATAAGCCATCTTGGCTGAGAGACTTTGTCTCCTAAGGGGGGGGGAGTGTGTTTAAGTGTGGGCTCGAGACTTTGTCTCGTCCTAGGGGGGAGGGGTGTTGTGTTCTGATGGTTTTATCTTACACATGGATTACAATGTATCTGAGCCAATGTAACCTTGCCTATAGCAACAATGTAACCTTCAGCTGTATCATATAAACCCTGTAATAGGACGCGAGCTAATGACCACCAGCTGGCAGCAGCGAGCGTCCAAGCTCTCTTGGTCCGAACTCATCAAAGGCAACAGCGCGGGAAGTTTTCCCGCCACCACCTACACCTGGACAAGAAGGGCGTGACCCGCAATGACGTCACGCAGACAGTAGCCAATGGGCTACCATGGCACCACGTTCAAATGTATCACTACTGTATATAAAGAGCTATCGATCCGCCATTACCTCATGTTCCCTCTGTCCACGATGCAATAAACCTGAGTTAACCCAGCCCGAGGCTGTGTCCTGTGTCTTGGTTTGCATACACCAAAGTGACAATGATAAACCACTCAGTGGACATTTCAAATGCCTTAAAACCCCTGCTAGGATCACCATGACACCATTGTCAGTAGTCAAGATGGTTGCGAGGATGCCCTCTTGTGTTCACAAGAATTCCAAAAGTGCCACCAAGCAAGGGAAAGTTCCAGAACCTGACTCCATTTTTCATCAGTTAACACTTCTTACCCAAACAAAAGGCAATTGTCAGGGATGGTTTTTTTTGGGTCAACATTCACATTGGTCTTTGCTATATAAGGTATTAAATCCATTTTCCTGATGGATTTAATAAGAGAGAGAGAGAAAGTGCTACTCTACAGTGAAGTGCTGAGAATGTATTATTGTTGAACTGCATCCAGCCTATGCCGCCCTTGTCGCTCCACTTCCAGGAGTGACAAGGGTGGTGCAGGCTGGATGAATTGGTGTTAGGGGCCAGATCCAGCCTGCAGGCTGTGGTTTGGGCACCCCTGGTTTAAGCAGAGAAAATGCCAGCTTAAAATATAGCTCCACTGAACCACATGACCGGCCCATGACCCTAAAGGTTTGGGCACCCCTGATCTAAGTGAACAATGTGCCACCTCTGTTTGTTTCGTACCCTTTTAGCTACTTGGCACACAGTATATATGATCCAGCTTCTCTTGATTCAGTTGGGAATCTGATTTTAACAGTTTTCTTCAAGCTGAGTAGTTTATAAATTGTCTCGATGCAGTAAGTAATAACGCATGGCTAAGTAAAGATGCCAGAAAATAGTCCTTCTAAAAGAGAGTGTCTTGCAATCATGGCACTTATTCTAAAATATTGCTTGGTAGGCTCTTCATTCCTTGTAACTTGGGGAAAGGTAGCAGCAGCTACTCCATGCTGATGCAAAAGATGGGTTGAAAGGAGAAATCATTTTCATGAACATATTTTCAAGAACATGATCAATGTTAGATTAAAGGGTATAATGCATATCAAAAACCTGTCTCCATAATTTGCTGAAGTTGGTGTCCTCATCATGAATTTTCCTAATGTTGGGAAGCTTTGTTTTTCATCTGTCTCTGACCATTCAAGGGGAGGTCACAATCCATCTACAAGGGCCTCCAGGGACAGCAAGATGGCTCTTGACAGCAATCTGAACTGACACTTTGGAACTGACTCATTGTAATTGGCCTAAGAACCCTCACTTGTATGGATAATGTTCAATCCAAACCACTTTGAAGGTCAAATGTTGAGAACTACTCCTGTAACATGTTGATCCCAACATTTGGTCCTCTTGATGTTTTCAACCTCAATTCCCAAATCCATATGGAGGCCCAAACTTTGGAACTACTAATCTAGGGCACCAGTTCTAGTGATTTTCATCATAAATGATGTTCCAAGTGAAAATGTTTGCATTCCAAAATGTTTGATGTTCCAAGTGAAAATGTTTGCGTTCCTCTTTCGTAGATAAAAGGAAGCAGAGTTGTATAATTTTTGGTTGAGAAAGCTTAACAGACATTCTTATTGTGCCACGATATTGCATCTCCAGTGAGAAACATCCAAGTACTCGTTTTTGCTGTGGTGTGTATATATGGGTGATAATGTTTCTTGTGTGTTTTCCCTTTGCTAAGCAAATAAAGAGAGCAAAACATGAAAAATGAACCCAATTACTCAAAAAGGAAACAAACATCCCACCCAATGTTAACAGAGTGAGTTAGAAAGTACAGCTGTACAAATGTCAGATTTGCAAACACATGAATTAGCTCTGAAATAGACCTAAAAAGAACCTTGTAGTAGAACTTTTTTGGATGGGTGGGTGCATGAGTGGGAAGAGTACTTTACTGTTTAGCATGCAGTGACAATTCACAGCATCAGTCACATCCTGGGCAAGTGAAGCGATTAATGCATTCAAAGCTGCAATGAAATTACAAACAGCAACATCATTTTGCACATAATTTGTTGTTACCTGATGTGGAAGCAAATCAAAGTTGAAATTAGTTCTGGGATTACCATTCTGTGATTGTTGACCTTCTTATAATGCTATCGTCATCATATGCCAAAACATATTTTAACCTCTTGCTCTGTAATAAATTGATACAAATGAGGAATTCTCCTGCAAATTTGTTGTCATCTATTAACTTTTATATAAACTAAACACCTTTAAGGAGAGGCAGTAGTTTTTTCCTTTCTTGTTGCAATCATACACAGCCTACAGCTTTATTTGACTTGTATTACCCATCCAAGAGGCAATTTTTGTACTTTTAGCTATTCAACTTTCCTTTCCTTTAGCTTGTCCAACCTCATATATCTCTGCCTCTCAGTGCTTTGTAAAAAGTATATGGTGTTTTGTCTTAGGAGAATACATAGACCCAGCATCACCTGCTAAATATTTTATTGCTGAGCAAACATATGCAATATATACTCAACTATAAGTAATCATGAATATAAGTTGAGGTACCTAATTTGGACCTCTAAAACTAGGAAACTAGATTGACTCAAGTATAAGTCAGGGTGGAAAATGCAGCAGCTGATAGTGAGTTTCAATGATTAAAATACATGAAAATACAGTAAAATAAATTAATTTAGACATTTGTGTGGGTATGATTTTGAGTTTTTATGGTAGTGTTATTGATTTTTAAAAACTGTATGTTTGAATTTGCACCACCGCAGTTTTGGGACCCTCAGGGTCATTGACCCCAGTATAAGTCGAGTCCCCTTTTTGGACCTCATTTGGGTGGCTAAAAATTAGACTTATACTTGAGTATAAATGAATTTAGTGCTTCAGTTGTACATAATTTCCGATCTTGCTTTTACCCATTCTTTCTGAGCAGCACTTTCTCAGCAAAATGTTGGTGGAGGGATGCCAGCTAATTAATGAACTTTTTGTATTGGGGTTGGTTTTAGGCATCCTGTGACCAATATCGCTGTTTCATTTAGGACCACATCCACCTGATGTAGGAAGATCAAGGGCTAATCTGAGAAAGTGAAGTTTCCCTGTAGATGGTAGCCTGTGTGAATGCAGATAAGAGCAAGCAATCACCCATATGATACAATGCACATGATGCCCTTCAATGTGCACTGAGGAGGACCTTATGTTGGCAAGAGGAAAAGCTGTTGATGTGCCTCGATATTGGGCAGTTGTCATCTAGTCCTTTTAATTCCTTTTTGTTTTAGATATGTTAATTTTAGCTTTGTATGTTATTATATGCTGGTGGTGCCTCTGACATGAACAAAGGAATAAGATCATTTCTAATCTCTTTGAATTGAATAAAGAAGAAAATTATGCTTTATGAATGTATTTATTTATTTTATTTATTTATTTCGTATATTTATACCCCGTCCTATTGGTGCGAACACCACTCAGGGTAGCTAGAAACATAAAAAAAACAATAAAATACACAAATGATAAAAAAACACATTACAGATAAAAACGATATTAAAACCCATCTAAAATATAATCTTAAAAGTGCATAAACCCTCCAATACCCTCCCTAACCACTTAAGAGAAAAATAGTTGAAAGAAATTGTTGTGTTCTGTAAAGCTGTGCCTTTAACAATGTATCTAGCCATGTGGTAACAATGTAACCTTTCTGTGTGCAACATTATAACCTTCAGCTGTATCAATGTAAACCTGATAAGGGGACGCGAGCTAGTGACCACTAGATGGCAATAGCGAGTGTCCAGCTCTCATGGCCCAGATTCACCTGGATCAGCAGCGCGGGAAGATTCCCCGCCACCTCTTCACCTGGTCAAGAAGGGCGTGACCTTCTACGACGTCACGCAGGCAGCAACCAATAGTCTGTCGACGAGCCACATTCAAATGTATAGCAGGCTGTATATATTGAGCTACCCATCCGCCATTACCACATGTTCCTCCGGATCATCATGCAATAAACCTGTGTTAAGCCAACCCTTCGGCTGTTTCATTGTCTTTGGTCCCTTACACTAAATTGGCGACGAAGGTGGGATGATGGCAGCCCACGGGACCAAGACATGCGCCGGTTTCGAAATCAGGAAACCGGGCGACTGGGAGATCTTCGAAATGGACTTCCAGGCAGCACTGATTGAGTCCGAAGTCACGGAAGAGGCAAAGAAAAGGGCCATCTTCACCAGGATGCTCGGACAAGAAACCAAAAGGACCTTGGTGGACCTGATCGCACCGAGGAGGGTGAGCGAATTCAAGGCCAAGGAACTCATGCAGATGCTGCGTGAGCACGTCCGGCCCGCCACGGCGATGTTTCCCGCTCGGAGTGCATTCTGGAGGAGAGTCCAAGCGCCCGGGGAGACGGTCGCCGCATTCGTGGCGGCCCTGCGGCTGGCGGCCGGCCCGTGCAAATGGGAGAATGTCGAAATCACCCTCCGGGACTGTGTGCTGTGCAGCCTGAACGACGCCGAAACCCAGCGCACATTAATGAACCAAGAGCCGCCTCCCACGTTGCAGGAGGTCATCAGAGCGGCACAGGCCACTGAAGCTACAAAGGCTGGGGTACAAGAACTCCAGGACTGGCGGCCGAGGTCGAGCAAGGCAGAGACTCCGGTGCATGCAGCCCAGCGAGCTTCGAGGTCGTCCGCAGAGAGCAGCGACGACGAGGACGTCCGGAGGGTCCGGAAAGAGAGCCGGCAGTGCGACGGCTGTGGAGCGGCCCACGACCGCATAAAATGCCCGTTTCGGAAGGCCGAGTGTAACAACTGCGGCTGCCGCGGGCACATCGCCAAGGTGTGCAGGAAGAGGCGCGAGACCCGGAGAAGCTCGGCAGACCGTTCCGCAGGACAAGACCGCTCAACGAGACCCAAGGACGACGCTCAGGCCACGCGGAAGCATCTCCGACGGCAGCGAGGACGACGCCCCAGTATTCAGCGTGTCCGTAGGACACCCCCGCTACTTTGTTGAGGTACTAGTTCAAGGGGTTTCCATTAGAATGGAAATTGACTCGGGGTCCTCATATTCAATCATTTCCCAGAGGGAGTTTTTGAGAATTGCCCCCCACAGGCGACCCAAGCTCAAAGCGTTGAGGTCCACACTACGGGACGTGCAAGGGAACAGCATTCCAGTGTTGGGGGTTGGAGAATTTCAGGTTAAATTCAAGAAGCACGCCGCGTCTCTCCCTCTAGTCGTGCTTAAAGGGGGAGATTGCAGCCTCCTCGGGACTCAATGGTTCCAGCCCCTGGGTTTGTTTATTGGGGGGGTGCACGCCGTTGGGATGCACGCCGTTGGGACTGACCCGATTCAGGAGGTGTGCGAGGCGCACCCCGAAGTTTTCAAAAAAGGACTGGGGAAATTCAAGGGGCCCCCAGTGACATTCGACCTGGACACGGAGGTCCGCCCAATTCGACTCAAACCACGCCGGGTGCCGTTCGCACTTAAGGACAAGATAGAGGCGGAACTGGACAAATTGGTGGGCCAGGGAATCCTTGTGCCTGTTGATTCTGCGGAGTGGGAAACTCCAATTGTAACCACGCTAAAGGCCAATGGGGAGGTCCGCATATGCGCCGATTACAAGTGCACCATCAACAAGGCGATCCGCCCGAATGCGTATCCGGTGCCGGTAGTCAGCCATCTGCTGGCCAGGTTACACGGGGGAAAGTGTTTCGCTAAGCTCGACTTAGCACAGGCCTACCAGCAGCTTACGGTGTCCCCTGCCGCAGCTGCTGCGCAGACCATAGTCACCCATAAGGGGGCGTTCCAGGTGACGCGCCTTCAGTTCGGCGTAAATTCGGCGCCTGGAATTTTCCAGTCACTCGTGGAACGCCTCCTGAAGGGGCTAGAGGGAGTGTTGCCTTATTTTGATGACGTGTTAATAACGGGGGGGAGTCGGGTCGAATTGGCCAAGAGGTTGGGGAAGGTCCTGACAATATTCGAAAAAGTGGGGTTGAGACTGCGAAAGGACAAATGCGTCTTCTTCGCGACCGAGGTTGAGTTCCTAGGGTTTTGTGTGACTCCTGAGGGGATAAAACCATCCAAATCCAAGGTGGCCGCCATTAAGAAAGCCCCCCGCCCCACCTCCAAGCCCGAGCTGCAGTCGTTCCTAGGGCTGCTCAACTTTTACCACTCCTTCCTCCCCCGGAAGGCAGCAGTGGCTGAACCGCTACACAAACTGCTTAAAAAAGACCAGACATGGAATTGGGGCGATGACCAAGAAAGGGCATTTAGTGAACTAAAAAGTCTCCTAGCGTCTGATGCCATACTGACCCATTTCAACCCCAAACGCCCGGTAGTCCTGACCTGTGATGCATCCCCGGTGGGGGTGGGGGCGGTGCTGTGCCACGTGCTGGAAGACGGAAGGGAGGCCCCGATAGCATTTTACTCCAGGTCCCTGTCCCAAACGGAGAGAAATTACGCACAGACAGACAGGGAGGCACTAGCGATAGTTGCGGGGACGAAAAAATTTCACGATTTTCTGTATTGCCGCCCCTTCACCATTGTAACGGACCACAAGCCCCTGCTAGGCATTTTTACCGCAGATAAGCCCACGCCACAGATCCTGTCCCCGAGGATGCTCAGGTGGGCTATTTTTCTCAACGCGTACCAGCACGCGTTGGTCTACCGGCCCGGGAAAGAGATCAGCCATGCGGACGCTCTATCAAGGTCTCCCCTCCCCCTGACGCCCAGCCAGGTGAGCAAGGGGGAGCGAGACCATCAGGTTCTTATGATAGAGGTGCTGGATTCGCCCCCCGTAGTGCCCGCCGACATTGCCAAAGCGACAGGGAAGGACAAGACGTTAGCGGCAGTTAGCTCCTGGTTGCAGAAAGGGTGGCCGGTGTCCTCCCCAGCGGAGGAGTTCGCCCCATTTTTCAGGAAAAAGTTAGAGCTGTCCCTAGAGAGGGGGTGCCTCTTGTGGGGGCAGCGGGTGGTGATTCCTACTTCCCTTCGGCCGCGGGTGCTCAAACTGCTGCACGTCAGCCACCCCGGCATCGTGCGATCCAAGGCGCTGGCCCGGAGTTACTTCTGGTGGCCCCAGTTGGACGCCGACATCGAGCACATGGTCAGCACTTGTGAAAGTTGCCAATGCTCCAGACCTGAGGAGGCCCGCCTTCCCCACAGGGAATGGGACACGGCTAAGGGGCCGTGGTCCCGGGTGCACATTGATTTCGCGGGCCCGTTCAGAGGCACCCTGTTTCTTCTTGTTGTGGACGCCTTCTCCAAGTGGTTGGAGGTTATCCCAGTCACGAGCACCTCCTTGGCCCAGACCATTAAGCATTTGCGGAGGCTCTTTTCCACGTTCGGCATACCCGACACATTAATTAGCGACAACGCTAGTTGTTTCACGTCCTCCGAGTTTAGGGCATTCATGGAGATTAACGCCGTTCGGCATATCACCTCCGCCCCGTTTCACCCAGCCACCAATGGTCAAGTGGAGCGCCTCGTCCGCACCACGAAGGACGCGTTGCGGCGCATGGGCCCCGGGGATCTGAACCTACAAGTGTGTCAGTTTCTGCTAGGGTACAGGGTGACCCCATTGGCGTCAGGATACTCCCCCGCTGAGCTCTTAATGCGTAGGAAACTGACCACCATCCTTACTAGGCTAGACCCCACGAGGGTAGAGGACAAGGGAAGGAACATTGGGCTAGAGGCCACCAAGAGTTTCAGTGTAGGCGCCCCCGTGCATTGCAGGAACTACGCCAGCACGGGCCCAGCCTGGGTACCGGGCGTAGTTGTGGAGCAAACCGGCCCCGTGTCGTACCGCGTGGAAACCAGCACAGGGCTACTGTGGAGGCGGCACGCGGACCAGCTCCGACGCAGGGTCCCCCATGAGCAGAGCGTAGACCCAACAGAGAAAAAATCAGTGTTAGGGTTCTCCCCCACCCGTTCAGCCCAAGGGGGAGGAAAAGGGGGCCGCTGGTCCCCACCAAGGGGGGAGGAGGAAAGGGGGGATGTTCTCGTAGATATCCTGGGGATTTTTCTGAGGAGGAGGAACCCGACCCCATACATATCTCGCAGAATTCCCCCACAAATGCGGATACCCCAACTGAGTTAGAATTTGATTTTCAGAACCGGGGGAGTTTTTCGGAGTGGTCCCCCACCCGTCCAAGCGAGAAGAGGGGTTTTTCGTTAGCCCCGATCGCCCCCGGTCTGCCCACAATGGAGTTTTTCCCTTCCCCTAAGGCCGCCAAACCACGGCAAGCCACTAACGAGTCTCCCTCTCCCATTACAGGACAAGGGACCAGGGAACAAAGAAGCAGTAGCGCCCCCGGGGGGGTCAGCCCTCATCACGGCCCAAACGCACGTGCAATAAGCCATCTTGGCTGAGAGACTTCGTCTCATCCTAGGGGGGAGGGATGTTGTGTTCTGTAAAGCTGTGCCTTTAACAATGTATCTAGCCATGTGGTAACAATGTAACCTTTCTGTGTGCAACATTATAACCTTCAGCTGTATCAATGTAAACCTGATAAGGGGACACGAGCTAGTGACCACTAGATGGCAATAGCGAGCGTCCAGCTCTCATGGCCCAGATTCACCTGGATCAGCAGCGCGGGAAGATTCCCCGCCACCTCTTCACCTGGTCAAGAAGGGCGTGACCTTCTACGACGTCACGCAGGCAGCAACCAATAGTCTGTCGACGAGCCACATTCAAATGTATAGCCAGCTGTATATATTGAGCTACCCATCCGCCATTACCACATGTTTCTCCGGATCATCATGCAATAAACCTGTGTTAAGCCAACCCTTCGGCTGTTTCATTGTCTTTGGTCCCTTACACTAAATAAATAGAAAACAAGAAGGAAATAAAAACAGAAAGGGGGGGATAAAAACAGACAAGACAATTGTAGGGCACTATTTATATAAGCCAGTGGGACTGGGCTGTCACACATGATGGCCCCCACACCCGCTTGCATAACCAGGTCTTAAGTGCCCTCCTAAAGGGGAGCAGCTCTGTCTGGATGTGCAATTCAGATGGTAAGAGGTTCTACAGAGCCAGGGCAGCCACCGAGAAGGCTCTTCTTCTGGTCCTGGTCAGATGTACTTCTCTTGTAGAAGGGACCAGCATTAAGCCTCTCTGATCTGCCCTCATAGGATGGGTAGAATACCTTGGGGTGATGCAGTCCCTTATGTATCCTGGTCCACTGCCATGTAGGGCTTTAAAGGTAAGAACCAGCACCTTGAATGGTACCTGGAGGCAAACTGGCAACCAGTGCAGCTCCCGAAGCAGCGGTGAGGCACGAGCATAATGCCCACGCCCCATCACCACCCGGGCAGCTGCAACCTGTACCAGCTGCAGCCTCCAAATGGGCATCAAGGGCAACCCCATGTAGAGCGCATTACAATAATCCAATCTGGAGGTGACCAGAGCATGAGTGACCATGAGCAAGGAGTCCCGGTCCAAGAGCAGGCACAATTGGTAGATGACATGAAGTTGTGCAAAGGCCCTCCTGGCCATGGCCGCCACCTGCACATCGAGCAGCAGTCGCGAATCCAGGAGGACACCCAAATTGTGCACCAGATCTGTCTGAGGAAGCAATGCCCCATCCTGAGCCAAAGATGGCAGCTCCCGGGATAACACAGGGCCCTGAACCCACAGCCACTCAGTCTTGCCAGGATTCAGCTGAAGCCCCTTGTCCCCCATCCAGACCCGAACAGCCTCCAGGCACCTGGTTAGGACTTCGACTACAACACTGGGGTCCCCATGGGCCGAGATGTCCACCTGAGTGTCATCCGCGTACTGATGGTACCGCACCCCATGGGAATGAATGATTTCATGCAGCATTTTCATATAGATGTTGAATACCAGAGGTAAGAGTACTGAGCCCTGTGGCACCCCACAAGGAAGTGGCCTAGGACTAAACAACCCGCTCTCTAAAGACACTGACTGGGTCCGATCCATCAGGAATGAGGAAAACCAGGACAACACAGTGCCCTGGGTAAGATGGTCTGCAAAATCGTCAGCTGAGCCCTGCCAACCAGGCCCTGATCCCCTCCCTACCCAGGAGAGACCTAGTAACCCAGCACAGGGCTGTTGGATGATTGTCAGCAGAGGCGATGAGAGTGGTGAAGTATTGGCACTTCACTGCCCTCATCACCATGAGGTAGGCTCTAATAGCGGCTCTAACTTGTGTTTGGTCACACTCACTCCTGGACTTCACCCAATGGCACTCTAGATGTTTCCTTACCCACTTCAGCTCCCCCAATTCTTCTGTGAACCAGGGAACCCTACATGGTCTGTGGGGCTAATGATTAAAAAGCATTTTTATGAAGGCTGCAAGGACATGGCAGTTTTAGCGATGTATCTTTCCCTCTGTGAATACTGTGGCTTTGAATACTCCTTTGGGAGAAGAGGGAAATAACTTGATGTGTTCAACCTTATGTCTATCATGAAAAGTGCTATACGGATTGGTCAAAACTGGCCTTCTTTGTTGGTGGAGGTGCTTTTGATGCCTCATTTTGCAATGCACTACGTCTCTGCAGGAAGCCTGGTTTCATGCCAGGGAGAAGATGCTTCTAGAAAGACATTCCTGTCTCACAGTGGGAGATGGGAGAAAAACTCAATGGCCTTTTGTTCCTTGGCAGCTCAATGAAACCACCGGTACTTTATAGAGAAGTAGCCATTTGTCCATCTGACCTCATATTGCTGAGTGACCTGTGGTACTCCAGGTATTGTTGAACTGCAATTTAGTCATTGGCTTTTCAGGTTTTCTTCACTACAGTTAACAAAGTTATAAACCGAACACCAACTCATGGCAAGCTGATAGAAGGAACACAAGAAATGAAGAGAGTGGATGAAATATTCTATTTGGGGAATACGTTAGATAAAAATTGGGATCATGAGGTAGAGATTCAACTACGAATAGAAAAAGCAATATCCATCTTCATAAAAATTCAACATTTGTTATGCAGTATTATTTTTTCCAGGAACAAAAAACCTATTGGTGACAGAGAGAAATAAAACAAAACACCTAACACTCAGCTGTTGGCAATATACTCCAAAAACCTATTTAAAAAGAAATTATTTTAACTGATTTTTTAAAAAATATATATGCATGGATGGAACCTGGCACAGCTCAATTGGAAGAGAGTTCCACAAAGTTGGTGCCACTACCAAGAAGGCTCATCTCCGAGTCATGGCCTTTCTTGCCAATCTCAGGGTCAACACCTGGAGCTGCTCCATTTGGGAGGAACAAGTGATGCAGGCTGATGTCCTGAGGGGACAATGTTCCACCAGGTAGGAAGATCTCAAACCATTTAGGGCCTTAAAAGTTAGAACAAACACCTTGAACCTGATACAGAAAGGAACAGGTAGCCAATGCAGCCCTGCCAAGGCTGGGGAGATAAGATCAAATTTTCTCACTCCAGTAATCAGCCTAGCTGCTACATTTTGCATTCGTTGAAGCTTTCATATCAGGAATAAGGGAAGCCCACATAGAGAACATTACAGTAATTAATATATGAGACTACCAGTGAGATAACTAATGTTATGAGGGACTGCCTCTCCAAGTAAGGACACAAATGGGCAATTTGGTACAGATGGAAAAAAGCAGTTTAGCTCACCAATGCATTTTGCACTTTGAGGGTCAAATGAGGATCTAACGACCTCTAAATTGCGTACCTGGTCCCTAGGGGTGAGAGCACTCCCATCCATCCTAGGGACCAGATCACCTCCTCAGACTGATGGACCCTCCAACACCAGAACCTCTGTATTGTCAGGGTTTAGTCTCAGCTTGTTAGCTTTGGCCCATTCTATTACCATGGTCAGACAATCGTCAAGGCACCGGACCACATCCACTGTAGAGATCTATCTCTCACTACAAAGATCTGAATAGTGAGATGTTATGTATTCCCAGTGTTGCTATATGGAGTTGAAGCTTTGACATTGATTAAAGCATCTGGGGGAAAATTGAAGCTTTTGAAAAGTGGATCGACATACAGCTGCTAAGGATATCATGGGTTGACCATGTGACTAATGAAGAAGTGTTGCACTGGATGAAGAACAAGAACTCTTTCAGACCATTAACAAAGAAAGTTCTAATACCTTGGGCATATCATGAAGAACAACATGAAATATAGAACACTCCAACTCGCTCTGCAAGGAAAGATCCCTGGGAAGAGAGGCCCTGGACTTAGATGGAGTTCATGTCTGAAGAACCTGAGAGGCCATACCTGTCAAGTATTGGCCAGGAATTCCCGTATTTCTGCGTTCATTTTGCCCCTTTCCCGCCACCATCCCGTATTTTCAACGGCAGGGAAAGTAGCTATTGTGCATGCGTGCCACTGCCTATGACAGCCACACATGCGCAGTAACCCATTTCCTGGCCAAAGGGGTTTCTGTGCATGTGCAGAGAGATTTCTGTGCATGCGCGCTGCTGCCTCTGATGGCCATGCATGTGCAGTAACCCATTTCCTGCCCGGCACCTGGAAACTTACTGCGCATGCATGCCTAGCTCCCGGATTTCCAAAACCGTGACTTGACGGGTATGTGAGAGGCTGGTGTGGAATGTCCTCAGAAGAACTGTTCCAAGGAGTTAACAACAGGGAGACTATCGCCATGATGACAGCCAATATCCAGAACAGTTACCAAAATTCAGAAAGAATTCACCCAGCTAGGATTCTGGCCAAAAACTCAAAATTCTCAGAAGAAGTTTTAGATCCTCACCTACTCCTTGCCAAGGGTCTCTCTGCAGTTGACCATTAAAGCATGGACATGGGTGAGACTTTCTAAGCTCCATGAGAACAATGAATCATTAGGGACAGTGGTCTCTCTGTTCATTAGTGCCTTTAAAAACACTCCCCAGAGAGAGGTAGCAGCTAATAGTGAAAGACTCAAAGCATCTATACCAAATGGCATCCACTCTTTGGCTACCATGCCACCCCTCCCAGTTCAAAATCAAGGAAATGGTTTTTCCATAATGTCTGTAAATCTTGAAGGAACAGTGGAGAATGCCAGGAATATAATGTGGAAAGAAAGCCCATACACTACAAATATGCAGAAACACTAGGTGATTTGAATTTTGACTAAAAAGAAGCAAAGCACCAGGCTATTGTTTCTAATTTTTAAAAGACAAGGTAATAAAAATAGAAACCAGCAGAGGTTTGTCCTCTTATAGAATTTTGCACAATTTGTGCAAAAAGCATTTGCTCTAATGTGAGAACTTAAGTCTACAATGCCATGAAATCCACACTGTCTTCATTGATGAGAAAGATTGTTGTGGGTCCCTTTCCCGATGTGCAAAGGTGAAACAAGCAAGTCGTTACATGCTTAATGCCAGCTAACTGGGCAAGGTTTTAATGACCTCTGAGGAGATAATGTAGGCTCCAGTTTATCCTCCTACTTCCACAGGAAGGAAAATATGTGAGAATGAGTAGGGACCCTGCACTTTTGAATTTGCAAATAAGCTACATCCCCAGTTGGTCCAAAGTCTACAGAATCAGGCATTTCCTCCTTAAATTTGGCCAACAACAAAGCCATGAAAGTGGCTTCATTTTGTCAGTCTAGGACACAAAATACTGTATAGGATGTTTTCGTTCGATGTAAGCCGCCTTGGGTTGCCGAGGCAAGGAAGGTAGCATATAAATCGAATAAATAAATAAATAAATAAATAAGTTCCTCCTTACTATACTTGCTAAAAGACTCTTCCAATGGAGCCATTATAGTTGGGTGGCTTTTAACAATTAGCCATGTTCTGTGCTCACCATGTCTATGTGCATGTATTTTGCTTCTTAACAGCGAAGGACATTCACTTTACACAGACAGTTTGTGCAAGTTTTGGATACTTTGAGAAGGAAAAATAGCATGCCTTGGCTTGCTCTTCCCTTGAGGTATTTTGTGGAGCTTGGAAATTCCTCACTGTGGTGTCTCATAAAGTTTGGACAGCCAAAACAGATGAGAAAGAGGACTTTACTGAATATTCTATGCATCCCTGCTTCACATCATTGGCAACGTAGAGTGTGAAGAGTGATGAATTTTCCCCCAGTATATTCCCATCACCTCTTCTGTCCTGTCACCTGTCTAATACGTGTCTCAAAATAAACCCATTAAGGGGCAAAAAGATAGATAGGATTCAAAATACATTTTGATAGACAATATTTGGAGCCATCCATCTGGAGATAGCCTTAGAATTCATTCACAATTAAGAATTTGATATTTGCATTATTTGTAATTATTCTATTTCTGGGAATTCTGGGATGTGTAGGATGATGAGTGCAGTCTTCTAAACTACTAGATAGAATTTAAAGCACCTCACAGAACTATAAATTCCAGGTTTCCATAAGATGCACCAATGGCAATTCAAATACTGTAATATCAAGTTGCTATAATTGTGTGTTGTAGATACTTGTCTCATTCAAAAAGAAAAAATCATGTGATTTTATGACCAGAAAAATCCCTGAAATTCTGAATAAAAAGAGAAATATGACTCATAATTATTTTGTCCCAGTGTTATCACTCGCGGCCTTTTCAAAAGACCTCAGATAAGGTAAAAGCCCACAATTGAAAACTTTCTTCATGAGGCAGAAAGCATTTTATTTTGTCAGTGTGTAAGGTCCCCAGAGGAAAGACATGACTGGGGAACTGAGAGAGAAAGAAGATCAACTCAAGAGAACAAAGCCAGCAGACTCTCAAGCCTCCCTGATTTTGTAACCTACCTGAGAGGAGGATAAATATCACTGGCTACAATCCTACAGCACACAGAAATAGTGTTGTAATTGCTATCAAAAATAGGCTGTGAAAGCAGATGAAATTTCCAATTTCACAGATTCTGACAGGTTTTTAGTTGTATCTTTCTACACATGTGTTCTGGGTGGGGAAAAAACAGAATGTCAAGTATATTTCAATGCTCCAATAAACCTCAAAATCTTCTGTGGGCATTCCAACAATGAGGCATTTAGGAGGACTCAGATTATGGCCACTACACAGTGCGTGCATGTTTTTGTGTGGATGCATATGTATACTCTTACATCCCACACAGTGACTTCCATCTGAGCTCTCCTTAGTTCTTCCAGTGTTGAAGTTTCCACAAGAGATGATAGTTAATGCAATTAGGGTATTGAGTAGTCCTTCCCAGATTACAACCATTTGTGTTTTCTTCTATATTCACTGGAATTTTATTAATTTCTTTCTAGAGATCCAGAAACACACAAATAGTTATAAAAGTTCCCATTCCTGGGTTCCTAATCTAATTCTACTCTAACACACAATTTATACTGAAAAATAAGAAAACGCGCAGATTCTAACTATCAACCTGGACCCATCTCCCAAAATCAAAGTCCAACTTTGATGAAATCCTGACTAAGTGTCAGCCTGGCAAGATTTCTTCTATCTCCCAAAACGTGGCCTGGTTTGGCCGCATCTGTCAAAATGTCATTTTGAGATGTTTCTAACTGAACAAATTCAGGGGGTTTTATACACAATTTTCCCCTCATCCTCCCTCCTAAGGAATTTTTAGGTGACCTTGGGACCAGATCTTGAGATAAGCCTTATCTTCTCAAAATCTTTCAAGGTCAAGTGTTGTTGGCAAATTGTCCAGCTCTCATTTTGGCCCCCCTCTCATCTTCTGGCGAAGTCAACGACTGCAAGTTCAAAAGGACGATGAACTTGGATTACAAAATTCACTCCAGAGCAATGAACTCTGAGATTCCCTCAGGTGTTTCTCTGTCCATTAGAGGCACTAATCCCGATGATGTAATGCATCCAGGAATCACTTTGAATCGCTGTGCTTTAAAGCTCCATTTCTCAATCTTGAGAAGCGGTGACAAGTTAGTTAAAACAAAGTAACATTTCTAAAATTCATGACGCCCAACCTTTTTTGCACCATGGGCTGGTTTTATGCTAAACAATTTCTCCATGGACTGGTAAGTGGAGGTGGTGGGATTTAATCTTTCCTGTCTGCCAACCACAGCTTGAATATTGGCAGTGTGGTACATCATTGTGCACAGGCAGGGGGAGGAGCCCTGCTGTTGCTCAAAAACAAGGAGGGACCCAGCCGCCTGCCAGCCACACCGTTTGACTTGGACAGTGAGGTTTCACACTGCACACAGGTGGGGGCAGAGCCCCACTGTATTTGAGAAGAGGCCTGGCCACCTTCCCATCTGTCTATGCTTTTGCTCCATTCGCCAGGCAGACCCGGTGGAGCACGTTGAGGGCAGAAGGCTGCCATTGGGTCTCCCAGTGCCACCCACCCTCGCGGCTTGGTTCAGGACAGCCCATGGCCTAGTGCTGGTCTGTGGCCTGGTATTTGGTGACCCCTGCCCTAAAGCATATAGGGTGGCTCAGCCCCAACCTGTGTTACAGTTACAGAGCAGTTTGGGGCTTCTCCATGGCCTTAATGGAGTGTAGTGTAGCAGATATATTGACAGACTAGGAGATGTAGGTTCAAATCCCCCCTCAGCAATGGAAACTCACTGTGGGTATGGAGCTGGTAAAACCTCTCCTTAAATATCTCACTTACCTTGAAATTCCTATTAGGCTCACTATACGTCACTTCTGACTTAACAACACATAAAACTACCCAGGTGGGTACATATAACACTATAGGGAGACAGGATTATGTTTCTGGCTGAAATGAAAAGTCTTGTTGTGTGCAGCCCTCTTTTCTTCACCATCAAAAAAGAAACCATCAAAATCACCCAGATACTTATGTTGCAAAGGGCAAAAATGCCTCCTTTAATCGTTTCCAAATGATCATCCACAACTCATTCTGAGCATGTTATACAAATGTACAAACAAGCTGCCAATGCTCAGCTGTTCTAGTTATCCAGCAGCTGGTGTGAGGCGTACCATTCTGTATGTTACTCATTTGGCATAGAGTCGCCAACACAACTGGGAACTCTCTGGCATGAAATCCAAGGGGGAACTGCAGCACCAGGGCCATCTTATACCCAGAAATGTATTTATGGTTTCCTGAATATTTCATTGAGTTAGAATTCATGGACCGGAACTTTTATAGAGTTTCTCTCCCCCCCCCCAACCCATATAAATTATGCAGCAGAATCAATGCAGCTTTACTTTTCTTGCATTTCACTTTTCCTGAGAAATCTAATATGGATCAGTACCAGTCGAAGATGCTAGAGAAAACAAACCACATAGAGTAAAAAAAGAAATAGTTACTTTTGTAAATCTTCATAATACCCAAAGAAAACCTCAATGTGCCTGGTCTTATTTGAGCACTTTTTCCTTGAATTCTTTGCACATCTCATTTTACCGAAAATAGTACATTAGAAGAATGCTGTTGTTCCCATGTCACTAACCAAACATTTATATCTAGGTATCACCCTGCTGTTCAGTGCTGCTATGCATAATCATTTGTGGTTCTATAATGCACAAAAATCTATGCTTGTGCAGCTATATGCAGCACTCCTCTGCAAATATCCATACTTTATGCAAAGCACTATGGATGGATTATATAACATACATTATATCATGGTATGAGACTGCATGTACAACTCAATGTGCTTACAACCTTTGTAAGAAGAATGTCCAAGAGAATTCGAGGGTAAAATGGGACAGAGGGCAAATCACTTGACTTTGTTATACATGCCAACCTGATTTCTGCTTCTCGAATTAATGCAGGATGCCAACCCCAATTAGCCTTCGGTTTCTGCTTTTCTCTAAATTTTGCAATCTACTTCTCTGATCAAAAAAGACTCCAAAATTGCATAGGTTAAAGACAAGTAAGGCATATATTGGTGCAGATTGCTTGCAGAAAAATATATGATGTTGGAAGAACCTGTGAAATAATGATTATTGTTTGAAAAAATATGCAAAAATATATTAGAGAAAATATCAAAAAAGTGTATATTGGGAGAAACATTTACATAACTGTGAACAAACTTGTGTACACAGTTTCATTCATTCATTCAATTTCAAACTATGTGTGGAATCATAATGGAATGAACCTGGAACAAATGTACACTTCAACAAATTAGAAAGTTGCATAAAGTGAAGCAAATTTATCTACCGTACATGCAGCAGAAATCATTCTCCCTATCAAATTTTAAGCCCTGTAGAATTCCTATGAGTTTCTATGTATGGTTGTATTCAATGAACAAATCCTGGGCCAGTTATTTGTGAGCATAAAATGGGTGAAAGTTGTGATCCACCCCTTGGAAGGAAGGCAGAATATTAATGCCCTACAATAAATAACAGTAACAACAGTGAAAATTAGATGTTTAAGATCTGAATTTCTTCAGATAATTTTTACCAAATAATGATCATTATGAAGAGCATGTTGGGCAGGTAGCATCAAGTTTTCCATGGTAAATGTTAAGGGATTTAGAATACACAAGCATATTTTGCCCGGCGGTGCCGGGCTTTTTAAAATTGTGTTGGATAGTAAAGGGTTCCATTTTTTTTCTTGAACCAATGGTGCTGGGCTGTTTTAAATGGTGTTGTAAGATTTTGTGGCTTCAAGGCGCTGCGTCCGCCTGGGGCGGACTTGCGCTCCCAGTGGTTTTTTTTTGTTTTTGTTTTTTTGCATGCTGGCTTCCTCAGTGCCGGGCTCTTTAAATTGGTTTTTTAACATTTTTGTTTTATGTTTATGCAAATTTAATTTTATTTTAATTTATTTAATTTAATATTATTTAGTTTAAAATGTAATTTTGGTTTTTAAAATGTTTATTTTTATGCATTTTTATTTTTTGTTTTGGTTTTTTGGAGTGAAAAGTGATTTCTGTTTTTTTGGTAATTTTTGAGATTAGTGTGTTTATTTTTGAATGTTTTTATAACTTATTTGATTAATTTTGGAATTAATCTTATTAGTTTTAATATTTTTGAATGTTTTTTTTCTTTTGGCCTCTGGGTGGGGGTGGTGAGCTTTTCTGTCTCTCTACAATTGTTGCCTCTCTACAATTGTTCTCTTCTGTCCTCTGGGTGTCGCTTCCAGTAAGTTTTCTCTTTCTTTTCTCATTTGAGTTCCGGTCCTCATAGATGGAAGATGTCTTTTGGTAAATTCTCTAGGTTTTTGGGGGGGTGGGGTGGGGGGGTGGGATTTTTTTTGGAGGGGGTGTCTGTGTGTTTTTTCTTGTTTCTTGTTGATTGTTTTTGTGATTCTTTTTTGGTTTTTTGTGTGTTTTTGAATGTTTTTGGTTTGTGTTTATTTTTTCAGTTGGGGGTGGCTTTCTTTCCTGCGGGCCATGCTGGCTGGCCTGTGGTAAGGAAGGGCAATGGCGGGGAGGCTTTCTTTCCCATGGGCCATGCTGGCTGGCCCATGGGAAGGAAGGGCAATGGCGGGGAGGTTTTCTTTCACACGGACCATGCTGGCTGGCACGTGGGAAGGAAGGGCAATGGCGGGGAGGCTTTCTTTCCCACTGGCCATGCTGGCTGGCCCGTGGGGAAGAAGGGAAGTTGCGGGGAGGGGGGTTCTTGTATTTTTTGCGTGCCGGCTGGCCCTTCAAATGGAAGGGCAGCGGCGGCGGGGGGGGTTTATTTTTTCCCCACGGGCCAAACTGGCTGGCCCGTGGGGAAGAATGACAGCGGTGGTGGGCGGGTTTTTTTTAACTTTTATTTTTCACACACCGGCCGCCTCAGCGTTCTGTGCGCTAATGGCACGCAGGATGCTGGGGCTTGTAGTTTTGGCTGCGCGTTTTTGCTTACTGCAGCGGTTTTTTCCTTGTGGTGTTTTTTTCTGATTGGCCGCGGCGCGTTTCCGAATGTTCCTTTTGCCGCGCCGCTCAGCCTGATTGGCTCTGGCGCGGTGCGGTGCCAGGAACATTGGGAATTGAAGTTCCCTTTTTTGTTTGCGACTGGGGGGCTGCTACACCTGGGTTGAAAATTTCAACCCGACAGTTACCTGCGAACCGGGTTTGGGCAAATGAACAGAGTCCCATTACGGGCTAGTGGGGCCTGGTGCAACATCCTTTGTCACATTCCAACGGTTAACACACCATTTTATAGGTATAGATTAGAATATGCATGAGGTTGCCTGTTCTTCTTCACACTTACCAAAGAACTTGTCAATGCAAAAACCAAAATGAAACATTTTCATAAATTCACTTTGATTATGCCAACTCCACTCCATAGCCTATTAAATCACTTGCAAGTATTTCATTGTGAGCAGGGGCATGACTTTGCTTCTGGTCCAACTATTTTAAGAAGTGAGTTATTCTTTGCTGGTTCAAAGGATACTCATTTTGTATAAAGACATTCTCCACAGAAAATGGAGAAAACTGAAGGTTTTTTCTTCCACTTGTTTTTGGTGTCATAGAATATTGTGATGGCTAATAACTCTTCATTGTAATGTCTTGTGCTGAGAATAAGAATGAGGAAATTAGGGATGAGAGGAATACTCATAGCCTGTACTAGCAACTGGAAAAAATGTTGTGTAGTTATTATGGTTGTTGATGTCAAGTCACAAACTGCTCTGTGTTCCAGGAGGTCTTAATAACTAATAAAAGTTGCAGACTTCTCTGTCTCTAGCATTGTTCTTTATCTTGGAAAATAACAAGCACCAATCTGCAGAGTTTTGAAAGGCCTCACAAATAAATTGAGATAAACCCAACAAACAGCTGAGTAGTTGACAGAGAGATCAGTAACTCATAGGATGAACAATTGTTTTAAGTGCCTGCTCTTTGCTTTGTTATATTTATGTGTGGTGAAGCTCAATAGATACCTTCCCAGAATTCAGTGAGACTTACTGTCAGGCAGGTAACATCTAGAATTGCAGCCAAATGAAATGGTTGGATCTTCCTCCCAGAGGTTCTTACAGTTCGTCACCTTTGGGAGCTTTATACTGGCAAACAGTAAAAGAAATAACAGCCTTAAAATGCAGTGTCAATGGAGCCTTTTGTGTATAGCTTTATTGGAGAAATAAAATATATATTACACAAAACATAGTCTTAGTAAAAAAGCAAAGTGGAGAATGTAAAAATCACTTGCCGATGTGTGATAAATGATTGGCTGTATCTTACATCTAGCAACAACCACAGACTTCTTACTGGCAGCTTTCTGAGTTCCTAATAAATGTAAAAAGGCAAGTGGCACAGAGCCTGCATTCTATTATTGTGAAATATTTGTAAGTAGAAATTTCACTGTCATGTTTGAATGATAAAAGAAATCTCATATTCAGTGCTGTTGACTGAGAAGGGGACAAAAAAAAAAAGAAAACGGTAGCCATAAATGATGTCAAGTATTTTTTAAAAAATACTATCTAAATGTAAAAGGGTGCAATCCTTTGCATATATACCAGGTAGAAAATCTTATTGAAGTCCAATTTGGACTTCCTTCTGAGCAGAAAAGCATAGGTTTGCCTCTTATTTTTGTCATTGCCGCTCCACTGGCTGCTACAGGTACGGTAAATGGATAAGAGATATACCTCTAGAACACACGCACAGATGAGAAAAAAGAAAAAGTAGAAGTAGAAGAAGACTACACCAGCAAACACGGTAGGATTTGCTCTGTTTATACCAGGGGTGCCCAAATGTTTTGGGCTGTGGGTCGCATGGTTCAGGGGGCTGGTCACTATGCCCAGGGGCCAGATCCAGCCCTGACACCAATTCATCTAGCCCACAAAGCCCTCATCGCTCTCGGAAGCAGAAGTAAAACATGTCCATACGGGCACATTTTACTTACGCTTCTAGAAGCGACAAGGGCTTCGTGGGCCAGATGAATTGGCATTGGGGCTGGATTCAGCCCCTGGGCCATAGTATTTTTTACTGTATTTTTTACTGACCACATGATGCAAAGAATAAATCAAATCCCTTAAGCTATTTTTGTTCCAAAATTATCTTTTCCCGGAAATGCACCCGCGGCCACTTCTGCCACTGCTTCTGCCACTGCCACTACCACCTCAATCCTTGTCTCCTCCACTTAGCTTGGTGTGTCCCTAATGGCACTCCATAGCTGTTGTGTCTGAACGCCGGAAGGATTACTCGAACAGAGCTGGTTCAAACAACAACATAGTTTATTGCAAGGAGCAAAAGAACAGGGAGCAGGTGCATGGCAATAGCTTTTATACAGAACACAATAGATACATTTACCCAAAGCTTCCGGAGAAGTGGGAAAACATTAGCGAATCAGCTTTCACAAAAGTGGCACTTATTTTGCAAGGCGCACTGAGGCAATAATAATTTGAATACACAACATTCCTGATGTTGTGTAGGTCATATCTGTCTGGTCTAATTGTTTTCCCCATTTTCTTTAGTCTAAGACTGAATTTTGCGATTAGTAGGTTGTGATCTGAGCCACAGTCTGCTCCAGGTCTTGTTTTTGCTGACTGAATGGAGGTTATCCATCTTTGACTGCAGAGTATGTAATCAATTTGGTTTCGATGCTGGCCATCTGGTGATGTCCATGTGTAAAGTCGCCTCTTGTGTTGCTGGAAGAGGGTGTTTGCTATGACCAGTGCGTTCTCTTGGCAGAACTCTATCAATCTTTGCCCTGCTTCATTCTGTGTTCCAAGACCAAACTTGCCTGTTATTCCATTTAATTTTTGATTTCCTACTTTGGCATTCCAATCTCTTAAGATAATGTGGACATCATTTCTTGGTGTCTGTTCTATGAGGTGTTGTAGGTCCTCATAGAACTGGTCAACTGTGGCTTCATCTGTACTAGTGGTTGGTGCAGAGACTTGGATTACAGTGAAATTGAAAGATTTGCCTTGGATTCTGACTGACATCATTCTATCATTTTGATGTTGTATCCCATTACTGCTTTCCTCACTCTTTTGTTGACAATTATGGCTACTCTATTTTTTCTGAGGTTTTCTTGCCCACAGTAGTAGATATGATGGTTTCCAGAGCTGAATTCACCCATCCCTGTCCATTTTAACTCACTGATGCCCAGGATGTCAATGCTTATTCTTTCCATCTCGTTTTTACCACTTCCACTTTTCCTTGATTCATAGATCTCACATTCCATGTCCCTATGCAGTATTGTTCCCTGCAACACTGTATTTCTTCTCCCCCTTTCATGTCCCTCCCCCTTTTCAGATCTGCTGTGCTGAGCATCCCCTTGTTTTGCCTTTTGTTTTGGTCCATAGGGTTCTCTTGGCAAACTTTGTGCCATGCCTTGTCGGTCTCTACACCAGTTTCTTCCCATCACACATGTTATCACAGTTTTAACAGTTTTAAAACAAAGTATTATCATGCACAGTATCACAGTTTATCACATAGTATCAAAGTAAAAGTTGAACTAATTAATGAAAGGGAAAGAAAGAAAGAAAGAAAAAGACCACTATATCAAGTCTCTATGTAAGTCAGTTTCTTGTACAGTCACTATGTCAGTTGCTATAAGCCATCTATGTTTAGTCAACTATATTATTTCAGTTCGATTACTTATCCTTTGCATGGATGCAGTAGCTCTCGCCTCCCTTCAGCCACATGGAGTTGGTCAAAGGCACCGACTCATGCCTCGCTGTGATGGTGGTTGCAAATGGAATCTCCTGGGGGTGGTCGGGGGTCTCTGGAGGTGTCCATGGTTGGCTGCAGCGGTAGTGCGGCCTTTCTTCTTTGCCCTCCGGGGCGTTGCTACTCTAGGAAGACTCCCTCGGGCCTCTGGATGGCAACTGGGCAGCTGAGGCCTGTGTCTTTCTTCTGATGCCTTTTCTTTCTCTCTGGCCCGAGGTTTTTAGTGAATCAGCTTTCACAAAAGTGGTGCCTATTTTGCAAGGTGCGCTGAGGCAATAATAACTTGAATACACAACAATAGCAGAGTGGATGTTGTAAGCCTTACAACATCCACCCTGCTATTGAGCACTGTTAGGGATATGCCAAGCCAAGTGGAGGAGACAAGGATTGAGGCAGCAGCGGTAGTGGCTGGAGCAAGGGTGCAGGCTGGATGATTTAGTGCCATGCACTTGTTCTGACCCACAGGCTGTAGGTTGAGGATCTCTGACATAGTCAATTGGGGATATGATATTCAGGACTGTGAAAACACACACTCAGGTTCTGTATACTGATTAGTCTCCCCTACCTGGGTGTGCATATAAATGCCACATAAGCATTGTATATCTGTTTTTGCTATCCAAAGTACAAGTGTTTCATTTCCATGCTCTCTTGTTGTCACATGTGTGCTTGGTTGCTATGTGAATACACACAGTACTTGTCACTGGTTTCAGCTGCTGCTGAAGCTTCCCAGCCCCTTCTTTTTCATCTTCTCCTTAAGCGAAGCAAAACAATCACACTTATATACCACCTCATACTGCTTATTGTGCTCTCTGGCCAGTTCACAAGTTAATTAGCATTTTGCCCCCAACATGCTTGGTACTCATTTTACTGATCTTGGAAAGATGGAAGGCTGAGTCAACTTTGAGCCCTGTTCAGGATCAAACTTTTAGTTGCAGTACAACACTTTAACCACTGTGCCACAAGGGCTCCTCACTATGTCCTTTTAAAAATCATACCTGTTTGGCTGTTCAGTGAATACACTCAGTCCTTGTGACCAGAATTTGGCTGTGGCAGCAGCAGCAGCAGCAGCAGCAGCAGCAGCCGCTGCCACCAGGGAGTGTCTATATGTCTTCAGCTTCTCAGCTCCTTCTTTCAGGGCCGCCATCAGAAATTTCTGAGCCCCATACAGAGCAATCCTATTGGGTGACACACACATTCACACACACTCATACTTTCTCACAGTAATGTCACAGCTATGGCTGGCGGCAGCAGGGCCCCTGTCAGCTCCAGGCCCTATACGGCAGTACTGGTAATACTGCCCTGATGGCGGCCCTGCCTTCTTTCTCGCCCTCTAATCACTCTCCAGAGAAAGAAAGTACTGTATGTAAAACTGTGGTCTGTCCTCTCTACTGAGCGCCCTCTTTTTCTTTTCTTTAATCTCCCCCCTTGCAAATCTGAATTTAGTGGTTGCTCACACTATCACCTTATTACTAGAACACCTCTATTTTTTAAAAAAAATTGAATAGAGTAAACAAGATGAATTGAAATATGATGCCATGGTATTTGTGCATTTGAAAAGAAAGGGCCTTTACAGGAAACCATAAAAGGAATAGCAATAGCAGTTATATTTATATACTGCCACATAATGCTTAGTGCACTCTCTGGCCAGTTTACAAGTAATTAGCATTTTGCCCCCAACATACTGGATACTCATTTTACTGACCTCAGAAGGATGGAATGATGAGTCAATCTTGACCCCTGGTCAGGATCAAACTCACATCCTTTTGGCTGCAGGGCAGCAGCTTAACCACTGTGTCACCAGGACTCTGTTTATAATTTAAAACATAATAATGTCTCTGTGGTGGCTCAAGTGGTTAAGATGCTGAACTCAAAGACTGGAAGGTCGGAGTTTGATTCCCAAGTAATGTGTGATGGAGTGAGCTGCTGTCTCTGTCCCAGCTTCTGCCAACTTAGCAGTTTGAAAGCAAGAAATTGCAAGTAGATAAATAGGTGCCACTTTGGTGGGAAGGTAAACAGCATTCTGTGCATGCATGCCACATGTTGAAGCATGCCTGCTACATGTCCATGGAAATATCTGCAGATGCAGACAGCGCTGGCTCTTTGGCTATAAACAGAGATGAGCACTGAACCCTAGAGTTGGATATGACTGGCTTTCGAGCAAGGGTGACTTTACCTTTACCTAATGGCATATTAGAAAGATCTACTTGCAAATATTCATATCTTTTTCTTTAATACTGCATCATACTGCCACATCTCATTATATCTCCTATCGACTCCTATCACAGTATTAAGGTCACCCATATTCATCACCACATTATGTATTATGGCCAGATACCCCTATATTTTTGGTATACTCTTGTGTGAATTCTCAAACTCAACATCTATACAGGGGATGGAAAACTCATGGCTTTCAGATGTTGCTGAATCAAATTTCCCTCATTTTCAGCCAGAAATTATGCTTAACTATGGCTGATGGAAGTTGCTGTCCAGTCACATGAGAAGGCATAGCAAAAATATTAGCCAAAGTTCTGTCACCTTAAAAAGTAGCACATTTCTTTCAGTGTGAGCTTTTTGCTGATGAGAATCTCCTTCCTCATCTAGAATGAAGAAATAGATTATCATCTGCAAAAAAACCATGAAGAAATAAATCTGTTAATCATTAAGGTGACAATTCTCCTTTTTTATCTTTGTTGAACACGCTGAAACTAAGTAACATGGCTATCTCCTTGGAAACCTCAGCAGGGCCACAAATTCTCTAATCCTGATTGATGGAATTGAACAATAGAGTTTGTTAGGAAAAATCAGAAAACACAGTGCCGCCAGTAAATCTCAGGAACGAAACATAGATGCATGGCACGCAGAAGCAATAATTAAATCCTTCACCTTCAGGGGTGACTGACTTCTTCCAGGCTGAGCTGCTGGAGGTGGGCAAATCTGACTAAAGAATGTAACATATATTCATAGATTTTCTTCTTTTTGTCCAAAAATGAGTATCCTTCTGATTGATGTGATTGCAGAAGGGTAGTCACTTAAATGTTCCTGCTGCTCTAGCAGGCTTATCTTTATGTTCTTTTTCTCACACTGGTTACAAGAACAGTCAGACAGTTTATATGATCAGATGCATGAAAAAGGGAATGCCTCGAAGATCATCCTTCTGAAATGCTCTCCATTGGAAGCTTAGGTTCTCTTTTATCTTTCTGCATCTTCAGGCAGGCTTTTAATAACCATAATTGAGTCCCTGGATTCTGGTGTTTTTGGTTTTTTAAAAGTGAAGTAGGTTTAACTTTAAAGGTTTTTTTTTAACTGCTTAATGTATTTTTAATTATTATAGTTTGTTTTTAATGTGGAATTTATTGTGATTTTAATTTTATTTGCTTTAACGTTGTGTGTCATTCAGATTGGAGACCAGTCAGATAGGATATGGTATGATGTAATAATTTTATGTGTGCACTGAGGAATGAATGAATGAATGAATGAATGAATGAAACAAGTGATCGAGCTTTTCAACATATGCCTGAAGGTGAGATCTGTTAGAGAGAGAGAAAGAGAGAGAGATTCTTTCAACTTTGGAGACCTTATCTCTTTACTGCTCTGTCATTGTTGTGGATTGCTTAAGGCAGGGGTGCCCAAACTACGTGCCACGTGCCAGACACAACCCACAGTGCCAAATCATCTGGCCCATGGGACCCACACCACTTCTGGAAGAGGAAGTAAAATGTGCGTGCAAGTGTGCATAATGCGCCTTCACATAACGCTGCCGAAAATGATCCATGGCTATCATAAACGTCTTGGTGATGGTAATTTATGACAGCCATGGGTCATTTACAGCAGCTTTATGCAGATGCATGGGTGCATTATGCACACATGCATGCACATTTTTACTTCTGATTCCATTGGGAGGAACCACGTGACTGGCACACTCAACCATGTGACTGGCCTGCAGCCTGAAAAGTTTGGGCACCTCTGGCTGAAGGCTTTGGAGATGCAAACTTCAGCTTGGAGAATTACTGCAAATGACACCACACATGAATGATTAAAGAAGAAAAGTATTCATTTCCTTTTAAGTCATGTGTGGCTTGAAGTATGGGTGGAGTAAAATAACACCTGTATACAAAACACATGTCGAATCTACTGCAATTAAACAGGGTTGTGTAATCAGATTTTCATAGCAGTGCTCTGTAAAGTTTGAGTGAAAATGGTTTTAAAAACCCTTTCATCTGAAATGAAAATGTCTGTTTAACTCCCCAGGATGTGACCCCAACTGCAGTGCTATTTCAAGGACAGCAATTTACAGGAGACCTTCGCCAGCTAGCCATCTATCTGCTTTGGTGACATGGTGTGTGTTCTGGATTAACACATTTGATGAAGGAGATGGATCAGCTGTTAGAGGATGGCAGCTTTATTGGGCTTTCAGTACCTCTAGGGGACCAAAGCAGATTGGCCAAGAGAACTGTGTAATGTGTTTTCTCACTTGCCCTTCCTCAAGGTCATGGCTGGCTCACAGCAACTGAAAAGATCCTGGACCTTCTGTAATTTATGGCAATCCTCGTTCCCCACACCTGACAGTTTTTGTTCTTCCTGTTGAAAGTTCTCTTGACTCCTGCTGAACTCTTGAGAGGAAAAAGTGAGTGAAGGGGCCTCATTATTTTAAATACAACTCGACAGAACCTAACAAAGAGCATAAAACAGAGCAATTTTCACAAGCAATCACACTGAGGCAGTTAAGGCAAGGCTGAGAACTCAATTACAGCCCATTACTGTTGGAGCTGTCTTTTCTTTCTAGCACATGCTTAGTCTCTCTGGCCATTGGATGCTGCAACATACCATCCAAACGGGCAAAGGTTTCTTATTATATTCTTACCTACTTAGTTAATGAGAACTAGAGAACCCATGTGCTCTCAAGATTCCTCCAGTTTGAGAAATAACTATTTAAAAAATTCTTTAAAAGTTTAGATTAACACTTGCTAAAGTCACTAGGAAAGATGAGGCTGTGTTCCTTACCAAAACTGCATTTCTCTTCATTTGCAGTTACACACATACCATAGATCCATTATAAACTGGAGACACCAAGAAGTTGTACAGCTGCAATAACTGTCAACCTCTCTTGGTTGGTATGGGGTTACTTTTCCTGGAATCTTGCAACCAGTATGGCCAGATCTGGCTGGGTGGTTCTGGGAATTGCTCAGTAGTAGTACTGATTATTCTTGGAGTGGCTGCTTGAAGACAAATGCCCATTGCCCCCAAAGATGCCATGGTAGCCTGATCTGGCATGTTTTTGTCAATTACGCTCCGGTGAAAAATGATACAAGAGTTTGGTAGACATAGGGCTATGCCCAGATCTCCTGATCTAATCTGGAAGCCAGCTTTTGAAATCATAAAGCAATTACACTTATATACTGCTCCATAGCACTTATTACACCCTCTGGGAAGTTCACAAGATAATTGGCATTTTGTTCCCAACATGCTGGGTGCTCATTTTATCTGCCTCTGAAGGATGGAAGGCTGAGTCAACTTGGAGCCCCGTTAGGATCGAATTCACAATGTCAGCAGCATTTTGGGCTGCAGTACAGTGATTTAATCACTGCACCGCCAGGGCTCGTAACCATACATGGTGATTGGGAACAGAATAGAGTGGATGATCTTGTTCTTGTTCTCCAGTGACATATTCTTACATCTGATGATCTTTTCTAATTCCTTCATTGCTGCCCTTCCAAGTGTCAGTCTTCTTCCAATTTCTTGGCTGAGTTCCCGTTTGGATTGATGATTGAACCAAGGTATACAAAATCATTTACTATCATAATTTCTTCATTGCCAACCTTAAATTAGTGGCCATTTTTTGCTTTCTTAATGTTGTGTTACATAGCTGGTTTAAAAGCCAGAGTCTATGCAGGCTAGGATAACAAGGCTAAAGCTGAAGTGTTCTTACAGCTGATGGGTGATGATCCAGGAAGGTGTCTTACTGTCATGGTGACTATGTAGCATTGCTAGAAGCAGTAAAGCCTGTACGTGTGTGTTTAGGAAGATCAAGTGGCCAAAAATGCTGCATCCCCCCCAACCTTTTAAACATCAACTATTCCAGACAATTTGATAGAAGGAAGGCTGTGGGTTGGATACATGGAGCTTGGTGGGTACGCATCAGTTCTCTAAAATTAATTTATCAAGAAGTGCTGATGTTAAACATATCCAAAGCAGCTATAACTTCTGTGACAAACTTGATGTTCTCCCCTCCATGCTTGGATGTATCTATCATTAAAAAACATGCATGGAAAGCTATAAACTACAAAAACTAACACTACTAGATTGAGGGCTGCCCATGACCCCCCGTGTTATCTCCTATCCCCATGACTTTTCATGGCCTAGTGTGGATTTGAACCCAAGTCTCCTGAGTCCTATGTGTCACTCAAGCCATTACACTACCCTGGCTTTCCTGAAAACTGCACATACATATAAATATGCACTGGTGTTCTCTTGCAAGTAGAGCTAATGAACAGTTCTGCAAATAGCTATGCAGATTATCTCATGTGATATAGCACAAAGTGGTCTAATGGAGCAGATATATTCTACTGATTTTGTAATTGGAAAATCCAATGGAACTCCAACAACCCACTTTTCTACCTCCTCTGTGTATTTCATTTTGGAATTTTTCATAAAATCACTGGGTTAGAGTTTCTCTCTTCTGTTCTTTAACAAATTACTGCATTGGAAACTGAAATACATTTAGTTGTATTGCTCCTGGTTCTAAGGAGTTTAGAAACTCTGGAAAAGGAGTGTATCTTTCTTCATACCTAAAAGGCATCATCTTAATTTTCATATGTTCAGTTTGCGTGTTATGAAATATTAAACTGCAGTAATGATACACGGGTAGTGTATTGAAGCAAAAGAGTCTTGCATCCTGTCCTACCTTATAGGATTGCATGGGCAGACATGGTGTTTTTATTGGAAAATCAATCCTGGAATACCTGGACTTTCAATCCACGTATCTGTGGCAGGCAGTGACTGCTGATTTATGAGGGAAAGGATTTGTGCAAACAATCAGATGTGTTTTCATTTCACTCATTTTGGAACACATTTCTGGTGTATAATACAGTGAGTTGCTGGACTGAATTCTTACAAAGAAGATCCATATACTAACTCCAAATTCCTCACTTATTGCTTATGAAACCTACCGAACTTTGCAATTTATGGAAAATCTGTAGCCTAGTTTGCAGTTGAGCTGAGTTGTGTTTGACAAAAGCCCAAGAGATATGCAGAGCTGGCCTATGTATTCCTGTTCATTCCACTTTGGGGTGAGCAGCAGTCCCAATCAAACTTTTGACTGATGCTAGAATGGCCAGCATGGCTTTTCTAATTTGTGGCCAGCTGCTCATGAAATTTCATTCCACTGTTATGTGTGGGTAGAAAGAGTTACAGAGCACTCTGACCACACCTCCATTTGCATACATGGTGAGAGAAGGCAACAGTAGTGGCAAACAGCCTGTTGTGTACCATCTGTGGATGAAGGAGTCCATAGATGAAACCAAATGTTTGCATGTCACTTTGAAAGCAGTCCACAGTTTATTCAGGTAGAAAACCACTGCCCTAGACAATGAGGTTGGAAGAAAGTACCGGTACAGACAAACATGCAATGTGACTGCTTGAAACAGAAGCATAAAGCCAGGGACTCTCTGTAAACAAGGAAATAAAAAAAGCCTTCCCATCTGATCTGCTTTCGTAATTTAGCAGCAGTTAAAGAGATCAGCTGGTGAATGTTTCATGACATGGTGATAAGCCACTAATGTCCTGCATTCAGGGGTGGAAAACAGTTTTGTTCTGGTTCTGAGATTCTTGATGAAAGCAGTGTTCTTTACACCTCCTGAGATTCGCTTCAAGAAGAAACTCAAGAATTCATACACAAGCCATGTGTAAAGTGATATCCAAAACTGAATATACATTTTACACAAAACATACCAACTGTGAATGGCTAAAATGCCCCAGACTGATGCTTTTCTGTCCTACCTAATCCATTGCACATAGGAGAACAGGAGTTTCTCTACCTTATCATATCTTGTAGACAAAAAATGTAACTTTTTCAGAGCTCTGACTAGAATCCCAATAAACAAAATATTTTATGTTTTCAAGTGAAAAGTACAAAAGTAGTATGTGCATTATAGCTTATGTTCCAGCTCCTCATAGGGGGAAAAAGGCTGTCCTTATGATTTACCCAAAGTATGCAAAATAACAAACAAATATACAGATATGTTCTCTCCATTTTTACATTGCATTGGTGCTTTTTAGTAGGCTCAACTTTCTATGACAAACTTCAGTTAGGCAAAACTGAAGCAATAGCTCCAGTGTACATCAGAAAGCAAGGACTGCAGTGGCTGAAGTGTTTAAGATGTTGAACTCGACAACTGAAAGGTCGAAGTTCGATTCTCAAATACTGCACAATGGAGTGAGCTCTTGACTCTCTCCCAGCTCCTGTCAAACTAGCAGTTCGAAAGCAAGAAATTGCAAGTAGATAAATAGGTACCACTTTGGTGGGAAGGTAAACAGTGTTACATGCACTCCGATGTTGAGGCATGCCTACCATGTATCCACGGAAATGTCTGCAGATGCAGACAGCGCTGGCTCTTTGGCTATAAACAGAGATGAGCACTAAACCCTGGAGTCAGATATTACTGGCTTTTGAGCAAGGGTGACCTTACATCAAGCCTGGTGCAGAAACTCTTTAAGAGGTGTAGCCTTACAACACGACCATTTCTGGTTCAAGAGGCTTTTTTTTGCTAGATTAATTAATTATTAACTATTACTTAATTAAGGCTAGGTCTTGGTTCTAGATACAAACATGCTGAAATAAACATCCTCATCACAAACTGTGGCTGAATGCTCTTCATTCCTGCTGATCTCAAGATGAGCAAGGAATAAAGTCTACTTCCAGCTGTGGAAGTGCCACCTTCAATTTTCTGTATCTGTTTCTTTCATGTGGCACAACTTTGGGGGAATGGTTACTTCTGAGCTGTAGACCATCACCCTGGACAAAGCATTGGGAAGAGTCTTTCTAAGTTGTCTCATTCTAGTCTATTTATTTATTTATTGGATTTGTATCCCGCTCACTGCAGTGGCTCAAGTTGCTAAGACGCTGACTGGGAAGCGGAAGGTCAGCAGTTCGATTCCCGAGTACTGCAGGACGGAAATGAGCTCCCGTCTTCATCCTAGCTCCTGCCAACCTAGCAGTTCGAAAGCAAGAAATTGCAAGTAGATAAATAGGGACCACTTCGGTGGGAAGGTAACAGCGTTCCGTGCGCTCCGGTGTCTAGTCATGCCTGCCACATGACCACGGAAACGTCTGCAGAAGCAGACAGCGCTGGCTCTTCGGCTTAGAAACAGAGATGAGCACTGCACCCTAGAGTCGGATACGACTGGCTTTCGAGCAAGGGAAACCTTTACCTTTACCTTTTTATCCCGCTCTACTCAGCACAGGCCGACTCAGAGCGGCTAACAACAAGTTAATATGAGTACAATATCACAGTGTAATAATGCAAAAATATATAATCCATACACTTACAATATAATTACAATAAATTCCACAATAATACAATATATCAATACAACAAGTCAAAATATCAACAATCAATATATCAAAAGGACATATACAAAAAAAATCAATAAACATATCAACAAAACAGTGTAGACACAGGACATATCAAAAACAATCTAACCAGTCACAGAAAAAGAGACTCGGAAAAATCTAGCTGCAGATGAGGCGGCAGCGGCTCCAGTGTCTTTTGAGCTCCCGGCCCGGTGGGGCCAGAGGGAGGGGTTCCGGGCACAGCAGCCTCCCATCCCAGGACTGATGGAATAGGCCCCGGGAGAGGCTTGGAAGTCCAGGGAGCTGCTTTTGGTGCCGTGGAAAAGCGAGTCCCAGGTATGGCGAGTTCTTTCCTCCCTGCCTCCTCCTCCGGCTGGCTGCTGGGCGAGCTCTGTGGGGCCTCCGAGCCCCGGTGTCGATAGTGTCAGTTGGAGGCAGGGAGCCTATGAAGCACCCTTTCTCCCAATCTCTATGTAGCACCCTTTCTCCCAATCTTTCCAAACGTCTCTCCTCGCTTAGCATGGTGGAGTACTGATGGCACTCTGGTTCAGACAGTGCAGTGCAGGGAGAATCATGAGACAGAGGATGGTCTATTTCACTCCACTGCACTGTGGATGAGTGAATCAAGCTAGGCCCAAGTAGGTTTTTGTAAACAAGGGCTGTTTCAATGTCTATAGCAGTGGTGGCGAACCTATGGCGCACATGCCAGAGTGAGCATGCACAGTCTTCTCTGTGGGCATACTTGCCGTCAGCCAAGCACAGAGTTTGCCCAACCCCTCTGCCTAGCAGCCCAATGGGAGTGCTTCTTTCCTCCCCCCAGCACAGAGTTCACCCCACCCCTTTGCCCAGCAGCTCAATGAGAGCACTTCCTCCCTCCCCCCAGCACAGAATTCACCCCGCTCCTCTGTTTGGGAACTCAGTCTCTAAAAAGTTTGCCATCACTGGCCTATACAATAGTAGGGACGGGGAATGGGAATTCTAGAGAAAATGGAAGCCCTAGGTGTATGGAGATGGGAGAAGAATTCTTCTCAAATAAATTTTGGGTGATGATACCTCTTACTTCAAATGAGCTTTCTGGGCCCTAACACTTAACACTTTGGATCTCCAAAAGATTGCTTTGGCATTGTGTCTTAAGAGCAATGGTTCTCTCTGGCGAAGCTATAGAAGAACAAGAGGTTGCTCAGCTGCTCACTTTTGTAATTACATGGCAGAACTAAAGGCTGATCTTTTCCTCTGAAGCTTTTTCACCCAGCTGTCTAGCCAGATGCCAAGTGGAGTTGAGGAGAGCATCTGATGTCAATGGCTGGGGAACTGTTCAGTTTCTGACCTGTCAGCTTGTATCCTCTTGTGGCGGGAAAGCAAGAGCTTTTCACAGAAAGTGGGCTGTGGTTCTGACTGTTATTGACTGAACTGATTCAAAGAGCAAAGAGCATTCTGGGGGGAAAATAAGAGAGACAACTGTGTGTTTCAATTAGGGTAAAATGTTCAGGCAAATGTGGGAGAGATTACATCATGTGAACATGAAGGAGAATTTACCATAGGAGCAAAGCTGAAGGAGCAGAAAAAAGACGGCTCTTCTTTCCTCAGTCTTTTCCTTCCATTTCTCTCAATTTTTCATTCCTCTGTTTTCCCCCATCTTCTACAATAAAGTAGATTGCGGCCTTGTGGCTCAGTGGTTAAGCTGCAGTATTGCAGGCAAAACTCTGCTCATGTTTTGAGTTTAATTCTGGTTGGACTCAAGGTTGACTCAGCCTTCCATTCTTCTGAGGTCAGTAAAATGAGTTCCCAGCATGTTTGGGACAAAATGCTAATTACCTTGTGAACAGCCTAGGGCAGAGGTTCTCAACCTATGGCCTGCAGGCCAGATCTGGTCCATGGCACCATTCCATCTGGCCCACATCCTTGCTTCTGCTACCATCACTGCCATCCTTGTCCCCCCTACCTGGCTTGGTGTGTCCCTAATGCCACTCCATAGGTGGGTGGATGTTGTAAGATGGCTTACAACATCCGTCCTGCTACGGAGTGGCATTAGGGACATGCCAAGCCATGCAGAGGGGACAAGGATGGTGGTGATGGTGGCGGCGGTGAAATCAGCAGACACACGTGACTGGCCACATCTTTCCAGGAGGTCGCTCTGGCCGAGCATGGGCAAGGACAGTCAGGACCTCTCCTTCATCCACAGCAGGACAGTAAGCAGGGAAGCGGCAGTGAGCACTGAACCCTAGAGTCAGATACAACTGGCTTTTGAGTAAGGGTGACTTTACCTTTACATAAAATGTGTGTTTTCACCTTTCCTTTTACCACTTTACATCAAATCTTTATTACGGTCTAAGACCAGCATAGAACAGCAAAGGGAAAAGAAGTTAAAATGGGGGTACTAAAAGTATATCAAGAGACAAAAGTTAAAACGAGGGTGCTTAAAAAGGAGCATTTCTGCTCAGAGTTAAGGAGTAGAAAAATTAGTACATAGATCAATAGTGTTACTGCTATGACTAAGCCTATGCTGTGGTGCTAGTAGTTTATTTGGACGAAGGTCCTGCATGTGAAGATCAGAACAATTTTATTCCTCTATCTCTCATTCCTTTGTGATAAACTGAACTGTTTGAAGAAATTTGGTCTTGAAATTACTGTTACAAATGTTAGAAACTTGCCTGCGGAGTGTGCATAATCCATTATTGCTCTGGCTAATTTAAGATTTCACCCTAAGTGTGATTAATGTTCCCAGGTGTGGCTATTTGTTAGTGCTCCTTGAGAAATTATAAATGGAAAAGATTCATATCATATCATTCACTGAAGGCATTTGTAACAAAAGATTTTACCCTCTTGTAATAACATATGTGGCAGAGGGGGAAAATAACTTTCTTTTTCTAGAAAGAAAGGATGTTGTTGTTGTATCCTGAGCTCCTGAACTTCACATTGCAGCTTTAAAAAAAGTATGGATAGCTGGGGGCTGGTCACCTCAGCAGGGATTTTGAGTTTCATTGTGGGATGAAGCAGCTAGTTTTCTTCTCCTTTGGTGGAGGCTCAGCATTTCCTTGATAAAGGAGCAATACTTTGGACATCTTTCCCCTCACTTTTACTCATATTTTTAATTCCACAAATGTGAGATTTAAATGAGGGCTGTTTGGGGTGCTGCTTTGTCCTGCAGTGGCTCAAGTGGCTAAGATGCTGACTGGGAGGCGGAAGGTCAGCAATTCGATTCCCGGGTACTGCAGGACAGAATGAGCTCCCATCTTTGTCCCAGCTCCTGCCAACCTAGCAGTTTGAAAGCAAGAAATTGCAAGTAGATAAATAGGGACCAGTTCGGTGGGAAGGTAACAACATTCCATGCGTTCCAGTGTCTAGTCATGACTGCCACATGACCACGGAAATGTCTGCAGAAGCAGACAATGCTGGCTCTTCGGCTTTGAAACAGAGATGAGCACTGCACCCTAGAGTCGGATACAACTGGCTTTCAAGCAAGGGAAACCTTTACCTTTACCTCTTTGTCCTATGAGGGTTCCAGGACTCTTTGCTCTGCCCCATGGTAATTACAGAGCTATTCAAACAGTCCTGATTCAATTAGCATTTCAGCATTACGGTGCATATCCCTAACAAATAACTATTTGATAGACTCAAGCTTCATAAACTTACCTAATCTCATTTTAAAAGCTGTTTAAATCTGTCACTGTCAGTACATTTTCTGCCAGTGAATGCTGTAAGTTAACGACACTCTGTAAAGTTTTGAGTTGATGTTTCTGTTTTCTTGTTCCTCTTATTCGTACAGTCTGAGAAGGAAGAAAAAGCAAAAACTGGAGCTGTTCAGCACTGTGACATCACTCTTCTTTTAGGTCTCTGTGAATTAAACATCCAGATTGAATAGTAGCTGGGTTTTGTTTCCAGGATTGTTGTGCTAAACTGGGGAGAAATTGGCATGTAGTAGTTGTAGTTGTTGTATGAATCGTGGCTGCTCGTGGGGATGAAATCAGTTTGGTGTATGCAAACCAAGACACAGGACACAGCCTCGGGCTGGGTTAACTCAGGTTTATTGCATCGTGGACAGAGGGAACATGAGGTAATGGCGGATCGATAGCTCTTTATATACAGTAGTAATACATTTGAACGTGGTGTCATGGTAGCCCATTGGCTACTGTCTGCGTGACGTCATTGCGAGTCACGCCCTTCTTGTCCAGGTGTAGGTGGTGGCGGGAAAACTTCCCGCGCTGTTGCCTTTGATGAGTTCGGACCAAGAGAGCTTGGACGCTCGCTGCTGCCAGCTGGTGGTCATTAGCTCGCGTCCTATTACAGGGTTTATATGATACAGCTGAAGGTTACATTGTTGCTATAGGCAAGGTTACATTGGCTCAGATACATTGTAATCCATGTGTAAGATAAAACCATCAGAACACAACACCCCTCCCCCCTAGGACGAGACAAAGTCTCGAGCCCACACTTAAACACACTCCCCCCCCCTTAGGAGACAAAGTCTCTCAGCCAAGATGGCTTATTTCGAACACGCTGGGGTCTCGATGCGGGCTGCCTCTCCCCGGGTTTGCTACCTTCTCTTTGTCCCCTGGTTTCCTGTCCTGTAATTGGAGAGGGAGACTCGTTAGTGACTTGCCGCGGCTCCGCGGCGTTGTTGGGAGGTGTGCTCTTTCTTAGGGAGGAACCGGGGGCACTGGGGGCTAACGAAAAACCCCTCTTCTCGCTTGGATGGGTGGGGGAACACTCCTGAAAACCCCCCCCGGCTCGCAAAATCAAAATCAAAATTACAATCGGGGGCAGCGGTCGCGAACTCCTCTCCCCCTTCCCCGGCCCCTGATAGGACTGGCGTATCAAAAGGGTATGAGTCGGGGCCGCTGCTTCTGCCTTCCCCCCTTGCTTGGGACTGTTGTCCACTGCTGTCTCCCCCTTGGGTTAAGCGGGTGGGGGAGAACCCTAACGCTGAATCCTGTTGCTGAGCCCCACTGACTGGCCCACTCACTCGGTGCCTCAGTTGGTCTGCGTGCCTCCTCCAGAGGAGGCCGGTGTTAGTCTCGACCCTGTACGACACTGGCCCCGTCTGTTCTACAACCGTCCCTGGTACCCAGGCTGGCCCTGCGCTGGAATAGTTCCTGCAGTGAACAGGGTCACCGGCGGCGAAACCTTTCGAGACTGCCAACCCTATGTTTTTCCCTTCATCCTCGACTCTCGTCGGGTCTAGCCTGGACAGGATCGTGGTCAGTTTTCGCCGCATCAAGAGCTCTGCCGGCGAGTAGCCTGATGCTAAGGGGGTTACCCTATACGCTAAGAGGAACTGGCATACTTGGTGATTCAGGTCCCCCGGGCCCATGCGCCGCAGCGCCTCCTTTGTTGTACGCACCAGCCGTTCCACTTGGCCATTCGTGGCCGGGTGAAACGGTGCGGATGTGACATGCCGAATGGCGTTTGCCTCCATGAATGCTCCGAACTCAGCGGAGGTGAAACAACTAGCGTTATCGCTGACTAAAGTGTCGGGTAAACCGAACGTGGAAAAGACTCTCCTTAGCTGGCTAATTGTCGTGGCGGAGGACGTGCTCTTTACTGGGATAACCTCCAGCCACTTGGAGAACGCATCCACCACCAGGAGAAACATGGTCCCTCGGAATGGGCCAGCGAAATCAACGTGCACTCTGGACCATGGCCCCCTTGCTGTGTCCCATTCCCTATGCGGAAGACGGGCCGCCTCAGGTCGGGATCCCTGGCATGCCTCGCAAGTGCCGACCATGTGCTCAATGTCCGCGTCCAGCTGTGGCCACCAGAAGTAACTCCGGGCCAGCGCCTTTGAACGAACTATGCCCGGGTGGCCGACGTGCAGCAGTTCGAGCACCCTCGTCCGCAGGGGCGTAGGGACCACCACCCGTTGGCCCCACAAAAGGCACCCCCTTTCTAGGGACAACTCTAGCTTTTTCCGAAAGAATGGGTCGAACTCTGTACTCGGGGACGATGCCGGCCACCCCTTCTGTACCCATGAACTAACTTTCTCCAGCGTTCTGTCCTTGCCTGTCGCCCTAGCAATGTCGGCTGGTACTATTGGGGGTGCGTCTAAAACCTCAATTAGCAACACCTGGCGGTCTCTTTCTACTCTCGCCTTTTGGTCGTCCGACAAGGGCAAAGGGGATCTCGAAAGTGCATCAGCATGGCTGATCTCCTTTCCGGGCCGGTACTCCAACTCATGTTGGTATGCGTTGAGGAAAATAGCCCATCGCAGCATTCTCGGGGACAGGATCTGCGGCGTGGGCTTGCTTGCCGTGAAAATCCCTAACAGTGGCTTGTGATCGGTCACGATTTTGAACGGGCGGCCATACAAAAAGTCGTGAAATTTTTTGGTTCCCGCTACTATTGCTAACGCCTCCCTGTCGGTTTGTGCGTAATTTCGCTCCGCTTGGGACAGGGACCTTGAGTAAAACGCTACCGGGGCCTCCCTTCCGTCCTCCAACACGTGGCAAAGCACCGCCCCCACCCCCACCGGGGATGCATCACAGACTAGGACCACTGGCCGTTTGGGGTCGAAGTGCGTCAGGATTGCCTCAGATGTTAGGAGTTGCTTTAGCTCTTTGAACGCCCTCTCGTGCTCGTCACCCCACATCCATGTCTCCTCCTTTTTAAGTAACCGATGGAGCGGTTCGGCCACGGATGCCTTCCGCGGGAGGAATGTATGGTAAAAATTGAGGAGCCCCAGGAAGGACTGTAGCTCGGTTTTGGATGTGGGGCGAGGGGCCTTTTTAATGGCTGCTACTTTGGATTTAGACGGCTTAATCCCCTCGGGTGTGATCCGGAACCCTAAAAACTCGACCTCGGTTTCGAAAAAGACACATTTGTCCTTCCTCAATCTCAGCCCTGCTTTCTCGAACACGGTCAGTACTTTGTCCAACCTCTTTGCCAGTTCAGCCTCACTCCCCCCTGTTATCAACACGTCATCAAAATAAGGTAACACCCCCTCCAGTCCCTTCAGGAGGCGTTCCACAAGCGACTGAAAAAGGCCGGGTGCCGAGTTCACGCCAAACTGTAACCGCGACACCTGGAACGCTCCTTTATGTGTAACTATCGTTTGTGCCGCGGCCGTGGCGGGGGTCACAGGAAGTTGCTGATAGGCTTGTGCCAAATCGAGTTTAGCGAAACACTTTCCCCCATTCAGCCTGGCCAAAAGGTGGCTGATCACTGGCACCGGGTATGCATTAGGGCGGATCGCCTTGTTAATTGTACACTTATAATCAGCGCAAATGCGCACCTCCCCGTTAGCCTTTAGAGCCGTTACAATTGGAGTTTCCCACTCCGCGGAATCAACAGGAATAAGAATCCCCTGGCCCACCAGTTTGTCCAGTTCCGCCTCTATCTTGTCCTTGAGTGCGAACGGCACCCTGCGCGGTTTGAGTCTTATCGGGCGGACCTCCGGGTCTATGTCGAAAGCTACAGGGGGTCCCTTGAACTTTCCGAGTCCTTTCTTAAAAACGGCGGGATGCGCATCGCAAACCGCTTGTATTGGGTCCCCCCCCATGGTATGCACTCCCCCTATGAACAAACCTAAGGGCTGAAACCACTGTGTCCCTAGGAGGCTACAGCTTCCCCCCTTGAGGACAACTAGGGGCAGTTCCGCAGAATGTCTCTTAAAATTGACCCGAAATTTCCCGACCCCCAACACCGGAATGCTGTTTCCCTGTACGTCTCGTAGCGTGGACCTCAACGCTTTAAGTTTGGGCCGCACGTGGGGGTCGATTTTCAAGAACTCTTTCTGGGGAATTATAGAATAGGAGGACCCCGAGTCAATTTCCATCTTAATAGGGGCCCCTTGTACTAATACCTCAACGAAGTAATGGGACTGTCCCGCGGACACGCTGAACACTGGGGCGTCGTCCTCGCTGTCGTCCGAGACGCGGCCCACGCCATCCTGCTTCCTCGTGGTCTGGGCGCCATCTTTGGGCCTCGCTGGACGGTCCGGTCTGGCCGCACGGTCTTGTGACTGCCTCCGGCCCTCCTTCCGTTTTCTGCATGCCTTGGCGATGTGCCCCCGACGGCCGCAGGTGTAACACTCGGCCTTCCTGAACGGGCATCTCGCGCGCTCATGGGCCGCTCCGCAACCCTCGCAGCGTCGACCACCCTTTCGGACCTTCTGGACCTCCTCGCCGTCGCTGCCTTCCGTAGACGACTTTGAGGCCCGTCGAGTTGTGTGCACCGACTGTCCGGACTTCCCGTGCACCGAATTTTCCGCCTTGCCGGCTCTAGGACGCCACTCACGCCACTGGTGCATCTCGTCCACTCCAGCATTCGTGGACTCTGCGGCTTCCGCGGCCTCTACGACCTCTGCCAGCGTGGGTGGCGGCTCCTTGTTCATCAAGCTGCGCTGCACCTCCTTGTCTTTCAGGCCACACAGCACGCCGTCCCTGAGGGCCATCTCTAGGATGTCGCCCCATTTACAGGGGGCGGCGGCTACCCTCATGGCGGCCACGAATGCCTCAACCGACTCATCCGGCGCTTGGACTCGCCTCCAAAACGCGCTCCGAGCGGGAAACATTGCCCTCGAGGGACAGAAGCGCTCTCGCAGCAGCTTCATGATGTCGTCCGCCTTAAATTCGCTCACCTTCTTCGGAGCGATGATGCCCACCAGCGTCCGCTTGGTTTCCATCCCGAGCATTCTGGTGAGGATGGCCCTCTTCCTCTCCTCGTCGTCTCCTTTGACTCTGAGTTCCACCAGTGCCGCCTGGAAGTCCATCTCAAGCAGCTCCCAGTCTTGCGGTTTGGTGATGTTGAACCCGCTCTGTGCCCTGGCTGTTCCGTGGGGATCCATCATCCCACCTTCGTCGCCAATTTGGTGTATGCAAACCAAGACACAGGACACAGCCTCGGGCTGGGTTAACTCAGGTTTATTGCATCGTGGACAGAGGGAACATGAGGTAATGGCGGATCGATAGCTCTTTATATACAGTAGTAATACATTTGAACGTGGTGTCATGGTAGCCCATTGGCTACTGTCTGCGTGACGTCATTGCGGGTCACGCCCTTCTTGTCCAGGTGTAGGTGGTGGTGGGAAAACTTCCCGCGCTGTTGCCTTTGATGAGTTCGGACCAAGAGAGCTTGGACGCTCGCTGCTGCCAGCTGGTGGTCATTAGCTCGCGTCCTATTACAGGGTTTATATGATACAGCTGAAGGTTACATTGTTGCTATAGGCAAGGTTACATTGGCTCAGATACATTGTAATCCATGTGTAAGATAAAACCATCAGAACACAACAATCAGACATACACGCGGGTCAAGGCTTCAGGGGAAGGTGACTGCGAGGGATGCCAGGCGACCTCTATTACCTGGCAATATTCCTTGATCCGTGCGCGCCTAGCACAATCACACGTCCAGCACAGGCTAAGAGGAAGTGGGTTCGAAACAATGGGTTCCGTGTACATTCGTCATACATTAATGAGTGTGCATACATCGATGGGTGTATGTGCGGCAGAGAGGGCAACCAGGAGACAGGGGCAAACAATGGTATGTGGAATGGGGTAATTGGGAATGGTCTGGTGGGGAAGATAAGGAGTATGTGTCTCCAGGAGTTGTTTGCGGGTCCGATAAGGTTTCTCACTCATCAGCTTAGCCATGGGAGCATCCATGAAGGATTGTTGTGGCTGTGCCTTTTGGCACTGACCCCAGGTCATGGGCCGCGCCACCTGGCCTCCCCCCTTTCAGAAGCTGGGAGGGGCTATGGGATGGAGGAATTTCTTGGGCAGGGTAAGGGCACTTTTGGGGGCTAAGGCTGCGGCACCCCTTCAGGTAGTAGTAGGAGGAGGAGGAGAGGAGCTATCTCCTTATTTTTCACATTCAGAGTTCTTTATGAAAATAAGCAAACGTAAAAGCCATTTTTTAAAAAAAAAAATAGCAGAGATCTGTGACAGCCTAAATGCTAACAAATTTACCAGAGCATGTGATTCTGTGGACTAAAGCCCACTTCTTCTGATGCACAATAAATCTGTCAATCTTTAAGGTGCCATATAACTTGTGTTGTCGTTGGCATCTGTCTAACAAAGGGATTCTCAACCTGCAGCCCATTGGCCGGATGCAGCCCACAGCACCATTTCTTGTGGCCCCCAACCACCTCCACCACACCAGGAAGTGCCATGTGGTGAAGGAAGGGCAAAATGGCTGTCCGGCTCCTGAAGCTGTCTGAGGGAGTGTGATTTCCCCTGGCTTTAAAAGATAGAGAACTCCTGGTCTAGCATGACTACCCTTTTAGAGTTTTTATTGAATGAGTTTGGGAGGCATTCACATCCACATCTTCTAAGCCAGGGTTTCTCAACCTTGGGCCCCCAGGTGTTCTTGGACTTCAAATAACAGAAGCCCAAGTCAGTACAACTGCTGATCAGGACTTCTGGGAATTGAAGTCCAAGAACATCTGGTGGTCTAAAGTTGATAAACCCTGCTCTAAGCCTTTAAACCAAGTTATTGTTTTCAAAATATATTAACTACAATTCCTAGAAGCCTCTGTCACTCCAGGGGTCAGTAATACAGTCAAAGTTTGACTACTTGGACAGTGTACATCTGTAAAGGGGCTGCAGTGGCTCAGGGGTTAAGAAGCTTACCTTGTTAACTGGAAGGCTCGCAAGTTGGCAGTTTGAGACCCAGGTTCTGCATGACGGATTGAGTGCCTGTCTCTGTCCCAACTCTTGGGGACACAAAAGGTGCCTCATTTGGGCATTCCCTGAGCAGAGTTTCTTCTGCAAAAATCCTTTCAACCCAGAATAATTTCTGAGATAATACCAATACCAATACCAATACCAATACCGATACCGATACCGATACCAATACCACCACCACCACCACCACCACCACCACCACCACCACCACCACCACCACCACTACTACTACTACTACTACTACTACTACTACTAGTAGTAGTAGTAGTAGTAGTAGTAGTAGTAGTAGTAGTAGTAGTAGTAGTAGTAGTAGAGCATACATCTGTGAATAAAGCAGCCCTACAAGTAAGGATATGGGTGCTCCAAGGGTTGGCCTCTTATCCATTACTTCACCACCCCAATAGAAATGCATTACTCAAAGAGGACAAAAGTGAGGTCAGGTCTGTATAAAAGCCTAATTAGTGATTGGAATGCATATATTATCAGGTTCAAGTATGTGAAAAAAGGAGATTAACTTTTTGAGTTATACATTTGGCAGCTTGATCTGGACCTAGATGACAACACCTAGAGGAGGATGTCAGCTTCCTCCCTTCTTTGTCCTCTGTGTTTCATAATTTTCATTTTGGAAGTAGCACATATTTCTTTGGAGCACCTAAAGAAGGCAGAAGTTAAAACATCTTGTTTTGTTCTTTTTTGTTAGTCATTCTTACTACATCTCAACAGATTTAAAGACAGCCTCCTAGGATTCAGAACAGAATTGCTTGAATCTCCATTTGATGCTTTAAAAATCAGCTACTACTATATATTTATATATGCAAATTACTGTAATTTTGATTGAAATGCTTAATAAGAGAAGACTGGTGCAAGATAACTGCCTGCCTGCTCAAACTATTGTCCAGATACTCAATGTTCCTGTGAAGCTCTTGAAACAGAGTGTGTCTTCTTCTAGAGGAGTGCTCTCAAACATAAGTTGTTTATTGTTGTTATTTTGCAGGAGAATGAGGTTGTAATCCACAAGCTCCAATGTATCACTTGTCTTTTACACTTTCCTAGGGGTATATTGCAAGTTTGGCAAATCTGGCCAGGTTACCCTGCTATGGTAATAGAGTAGACCAAACTGCCAGTGACTCAATGCCAAGCATCAGGCCATGGTTAACTAATCTGACAACCCTGAGAATTAGTGGCCTTGGTGAAGTCCACAGGGAAGGGTGATATGCACAGAGACAACATGTGCCTCTTTAATATTCTGCTCAGTTTGTTTACAAAATGAGAAAAACAGGAAGGTGACTTTGAAAAGATATGTTTTCAAGGGATTGCAAGATGTCATCTTGCCATTTAGAGTTTAGCTACACCATGTAGCTATACTCAACTATACTGCCACCTTAGTGGCATTAAATACCCTGACTCCCTAAAGAGGCCAATGGCTACAGGTAGATGAGCCACTTTAGGTGGGGTGATGGTCCCCTCAGTGGAGAAAATGCCACTGGAAACCATCATATTGGGCCCAACGGCAAAATGAGCGGAGGAGGAACTGTGATTCCCAACGGTCATGGAGGTGGAAGAGGCCATGCCAGATGGACTGGTTGTGAACGTGCACCTTGTCCATGTCCTCAAGATTGTGGCAGACCATTGCAGTCCTGGTGTTAAGTCCTGCATGTCTCATTTCATATGTGCCATAGGAGACGGCTCCAAGACCGTAGTGTGTGGGTCACTTCATGGCAAGCTGGGATCCACCTTAAACAAATTTATGGCAGTGGCATTTTTCCTGATTGCCTCAGGCAAAGGTGGCCCAGAAAGAGCTGGCCTCCAAGACCAGGCCTCCCAGTGCCCTGGAGCAGGTAAAAAAAATGCTTAGATCAAGTTGCAGTTGACAATGACGCAATGTAGCAATAGTAGTTAACTGCCATGACACCATTTTTCTACAGAATGCTGGAACTTGTAATTCAGTGCAGAGGTTTCAAGGCTGTAGTTCAGAAGGATGCACTATTGCTAACTGGCAGAGAACTTTAACTCCCTCTCCTAGCAAAATGCCCAGGATTTCATATACTGTAGTGAGGCTCTTGCTACATTATTAAGAAAAAAAAGAGGCACCATCAAAATGGAGGAGAAGGATCATAAAAAAGAGAGAGTTTTTGCTTTAAAACTACATATGCTAATATAAACTGATATATTCAGACACAGCCATAATAAGAGACACCTGCTGTAATTCAAGTAGAATTACGATATATAACTCATCAGAGAGAAGACTGGCCCGGTGACCATTTTGGTTGCAGAATGAAGAGGATGATGAGATATCGGTTAAATGAATAAATTATATTGTTTAATACATTTTTTGATACATCCCTATATCTTGTATTTTTCTGCAACACACTAAATGTGTATCTACTCTGAAAATAGTCAATCCATTATATCTTTAATTTAATTTAATTTAATTTAATTATCACATTTATATACCGCCCACTCGGCCAAGCCAACTCAGGGCGGTTCACAACAAAAGTTAAAAACACAAGTTAAAACAGTTAAAACAGTTAAAACTATCCACCCCCTAAAAACAAGGGCTGCAGGATCCGAAGGCACCATGGGGAAGAGTTCCTCTACACCAACCACCCAATGGCGGTTACCCTTCCACCTGCACCCCACACTTGACCCGCCAACCAGGTTTTAAGATCTTTTCTGAAAGGCAGCAATTCCGTCCAAAAACGTAGCTCTGTTGGCAGGAGGTTCCAGAGGGCCGGTGCAGACACGGAGAAGGCTCTCCTCCTTGTGCCAGAGAGGCGGGCCCCTCTGGCTGATGGAACAACAAGAGAGCCCCTCCGGTCCGCTCTGGTTGGACGGACAGACGTCCTCAGGGCGATGCGGTCTCTTAGGTAACCCGGCCCACTACCATATAGGGCTTTAAAGGTCAAAACCAGCACCTTGAATTGCACCCGGAGACAAACTGGCAACCAGTGCAGCTCCTGGAGCAGTGGCGAAGCACGGGCATAACGCCCACACCCCATCACCACCCGGGCTGCCGCATTTTGGACCAGCTGTAGCCTCCGAATGGTCGTCAAGGGCAGCCCCATGTAGAGCGCATTGCAATAATCTAGTCTGGACGTGACCAGAGCATGAGTGACCATGAGCAAGGAGTCCCGGTCCAGGAGTGGGCGCGACTGGCGGATCACCCGGAGTTGGGCGAAAGCCCTCCTGGTCACAGCCGCCACCTGTTCCTCTAGCAGTAGCCGTGAATCCAGGAGGACCCCCAAGTTGCACACCGGGTCCGTCTGGGGCAAAATAGCCCCATCCAGAAACAACGATGGTAGCTCCCGGGTTAACGCAGGACCCCCTATCCATAGCCACTCAGTCTTGCTGGGATTCAGTTGTAGCCCGTTAGCCCCCATCCAGACCCCCACAGCTTCCAGGCATCTGGAAAGGACTTTGACGGCATCACTGGGGTCCCCATGGGCCGAGATGTACAACTGAGTGTCATCCGCGTACTGATGGTACCGCACCCCATGGGAACGAATGATCTCACCCAGCGGCTTCATGTAGATGTTAAATAGGAGAGGGGAGAGCACCAAGCCCTGAGGCACCCCCCCATTTGAGGGGCCTAGGGCTGGACCTCTCACTCTCCAACCACACCGACTGGGTACGACCCCTCAGAAATGAGGAAAACCAGGACCACACATTACCCTGGATTCCCAATCCTCGGAGCCGTCCCAGAAGGATACCGTGGTCAACGGTATCGAAAGCCGCTGAGAGGTCAAGAAGAGCAAGGACGGATGGGTGACCACCGTCCCGCTCCCGCCAGAGATCATCCATCAGTGCGACCAATGCCATCTCGGTACCATATCCCGGCCTGAATCCTGACTGAAAGGGGTCCAGGTAATCCGCTTCATCCAGCACCCCCTGCAGCTGACACGCCACTGCCTTCTCCAACACCTTCCCTAGAAAGGGGAGGTTAGAGACAGGCCTATAGTTGGTTAGGACAGCTGGGTCGAGGGAAGGTTTCTTCAGGAGGGGGCGCACCAAAGCATGTTTTAAAGGTGCAGGAAACACCCCCTCCCGCAGTGATGCATTGATCACAGCCCCAACCCAGTCACCTGTCACCGTCTTGGAGGCTTTCACCAGCCAGGTGGGACAGGGGTCCAATGGGCAGGTAGTGGCGCGCACAGCTGCAAGGAGCCTGTCCACTTCATCAGGGGCAACTGGCTCAAACCGGTCCCAGATGGTATGGCAAGACTGTACTCCAGCTCCCTCCGGACTCTCCCCATCCACGCCAGGATTAACCCCAGAGTGAATCCGATCGATTTTCTCCACTAGATGGTCAGCAAAGTCCTCAGCCGACCCCTGCCAGCCAGGGACCGGGGTCCCCCTACCAAGGAGAGACCCGGTAACCCGGAACAGGGTGGCCGGGCGATTATCAGCGGAGGAAATAAGGGTGGTGAAGTATTGCCGCCTCACCACCTCCATCGCCACTAGATAGGCCCTAATAGCGGCTCTAGCTAGTGTCCAATCGGAGTCTCTCTGGGTCTTCACCCAGCGGCGCTCTAGGCGTCTCTTTGCCCATTTGAGCTCCCGCAGTTCATCTGTGAACCACGGAGATGACCTAGCTCCATGAGCTCTGAGAGGCCGTAGTGGTGCGATTTCATCCAAGGCCGCTGTTGTCATCCTGTTCCACAGGTCAACCAGCGCCTCGGGCGAATCGTGTTGCCAATCCAGAGGGAAATCCCCCAGTTCCCTCTGGAATCCATCAGGATCCATCAGTTGCAGGGGGCGGGCCATTCTAATAGGCCCTGCCTCCCTATGATGAAGCGTCGCCCCCAGGAAGTCTAGAGCCACCAAATAGTGATCTGACCATGGCACAGGTGTTATGTCTAATTTCCGTAGTCTCAGATCACTCTGCCACCACCCCGACAAAAAGATTAAATCTGGTGTGTGGCCACTGCCCCAGGTCGGGCCCTGAATTACCTGAATCAGGTCCATATCTGCCATGGAAGCCATGAACTCCTGAGCCACCCCGGAGCCAGTCCCCAGCGAAGGCAAATTGAAGTCCCCCAGAACCATCAGTCTAGGGAACTCCAACGCCAACGCTGAGATGGCCTCGAGGAGCTCAGGCAGGGAGTCCCTTACCCTGCAAGGGGGCAGGTACAGGAGTAAGACTCCCAACTGACCCTTAGAGCCCAGATGCAGAAGCAGGGCCTCACAACCCAGAATTTGTGGAGCGGTAGCCCTGGTGACTCCCAGTGACTCCCTGGCTATGATGGCCACGCCACCACCCTTACCCTCTTCCCTAGGCTGGTGCCAAATACTGAACCCAGCTGGACACATTTCTGACAGAGGAACCCCATCCTCTGGTCTCAGCCAGGTCTCAGTGATACATGCCAGGTCGGCCCGCTCCCCCATAATGGAGTCTTGTATCAGGGGGGCCTTATTACATACCGACCTGGCATTCATCAGCAGCAGCCTAAGGGCAGGGTCACCCTGGGTCAGCTGCTCAGGACAGCTGCTCAGCCGTGGGGCTGGAACGAGGGACAGATACTAAGGATCTGCCCCGCATTCCCCGAGTGCGGCCCGCCCCTCGGTACCCACTATATCGCCCCATGCCCATCACAACCTCTATATTGGCCTCCGGAGCCTCCCTGATAGCCCTGGACAGAATGCTGCCTCTCCTTTCTGGTTGGCCGAGCAGTCTCTCCCTCCCTCCCTTCCACCCCCATATAAAACCGCCCCACTCACTCCCTCCACCACCCTCCGCACGGCTCCGGCGGTGATGAAAGTGGTGGGGCATTCTTTCAGATCTTCGTTGAGCCCTCAACTGTGGTAAAACATTCCACCCACAGTAGCGTCGGGGCATGGACGTAGCAGCGGCACCTGGCCTCCCATCCACTGGGACCAGATGTTGCAAGTCCCGAGGAGAGGTAAGACGGGTCCTCAGGCGGCGCGGGGCAGCGTCCTTTGAGCCCTTCGGGGCTCGGAAGTCAGGGACGTAGTGGCGGCACCCGGCCTCCCATCCACCGGGACCAAGTGTTGCAAGACCCGAGGAAGGACAGGACAGGTCCTCGGGCGGCACGGGGCAACGTCCTTTGAGCCCTCCGGGGCACGGAAGGCGAGGCCGAGTACAATGGCGGTGGTGGTTCGCCCGGCAAGCCCCCTCGCCTTTTGAGTCCTGGTGAGGGGGGGAGGGTGGGGCCCGGGAACGCCGGCCGATGGCGTGGCCAGCGGGCCTCTTCGCCCCCGCCGGGGCCGAGCACAGGATGCAAAATTACAAGTGAATAATCAGACTAAATGTCTATTTTGCCCATTATGACGTGCTCCAGCGTTTGGTGTGGAAAGCTACTTCTGCATTAGTAGCTGCCAACCTGCTCCTTTGCAGTAGAGATGCTAGGGTGGGGGAACACAAGGCCTTTTTTTGGCATGCAAAACAAATAGGCTTACCACCACAGAATAGCCTTATTATGTCGCTACAAAGCACACGTTTCATTTATACAAAAAAAAGAAGCCATGGAGAAAGCTTAATTTATCGAGTAGAGAAAGCATAGCCGCTGGATATTCAGTGGTTTGAACGACTCAATATGCGGATGGATGAGGGGGGAAAACCCCCTCTGCTCCGAGCCACAGTGATGCAGCCCAGAACCCAGAATCTTTCATATTTGAATGATGTTAAATAAATTTATGGAGTTTTAAGCCATAAATAATTACTATTATCTACTCAGAATCAATTACTTTAAAAGTATATCTTAGTTTTAGTTCTTTAAATAGTATCCACTTCTTAAATTAATCTCATTACAAAATAACTTAAATGAAGTGAAATAAATCAAGACACATTTAATGCATTCAAATGGCCCACAGAAATGTACAATATATAACTAAGCTTGCAATTATGACTGGTGGCCCAACGCTCTGGTTAATAATGCACAAGGCAGCCTTAGTCCATGAACTACTTGTGGCATGAAGCAAAGCACTGCCTCCCCGAAGATGAACAATCCCCCATTACACAGACTGTCACAGCTGCCACCAAAATTTACTTCTCTGGAAGACACAGTCAAATGGCTGAGAGTTAAACTGAACTGAAATCTGGACAAGTTAGAGCAGGGATTCTCAACCTGAGGCCCATGAGCCAGATGAGGCCCATCATGTCACCATTTCATGTGGCCCTCTACCATTTGCACCACACCAGGAAGTGCCACATGGTGGAGGAAGGGCAAAATGGCCATCTGGCCCCTGAAGCTGTCTGAGGGAGTGTGACCCGGCCCCGGGCTTTAAAAGGTTAAGAACTCCTGAGTCAGAGCTTATAGTAAAATTTCTTTTTAACTATACAGCAGTACAGAGACCTACAGATAAGAATAGCTACAGGTCTCCCAGAATCCACTCCTTTCTCATGTTCTCATTAACTGGCACTAAGAGTCTCAATAACTAATCTGACACATTTATAGGAGAAAGAATAAAAATGTTATTTTTACTTACAGTTACTTGGAATTACAGATGTTTCTCTGACTACATGCTAGCAACCAACAGAGCAGATCAACAGTAACAAAACACCTGATATTAATCAAAGAAAGAAAGAAAGTGAAAGAACACTGAGAAGAGAGAGACAGGGCTCTCTTTGAAATCAGAGATGGGAAGGAATGATTGGTTATTGCTGGACAGAGAGACAGTCATCCCAGCCCAGAAATTCCCCTCCCAGTCACTCCAAATACAAGTAAAAGCAAAGCAATCACACTTATATACCACCCCATAGCAATTAGTGCATTCTCTGGACGGTTCACAAGTTAATTAGCATTTTGCCCCCAACATGCTGGGTACTCATTTTACTGACCCCAGAAGGGTGGAAGGTTGAGTCAACCTTGAGCCCTCATTGGGATCGAACTCACAACCTTTTGGTTGCAGGACAGCAGTTTAACCACTGCACCCCCAAGGCTCCAAGTAGCATGCAAGGTTGTAAAAAAACTCCAACAGAAGCAGTAGAAATTATTTTTGTGAACCAGTAACAGGTGGTTTTTTTGGTCACGTCAACATTTTATCAATCATTCTTGATTTTGAAATTCTACTCTTACCTGGAGGGAACATGTAATGATGTTAATCCATGTCTCTGTAATCTCAAAATTAGACTATTGTAATTCTGCCTGTATGATGCTACTCTTGAAGACACCCCAAAAGTTTCAACTGGTACTCAAATAGGCTACTGATCAGTCCCTCTTGCAACAATCACATGACTCCCTTTTTCTTTTGCCAACTATACTGCTTACTTGTGGTCTTTTGCATTCCATTAAAAGTATTGATTGCTATTTTTAAAGCTCTATATGGTTTGTGACCTGTTCCTACTCTGGCCAGCTAACAACTTGAAGCTCACATACTAAAAACAGTCACACATTTTAAAAAGAATTGATTTCAACTGTTTTTTAAACATAGGCAGGGATGGGACCTGGCACTGCTCAACTGGAAGAGAGTGTCACAAAGTTGGAGCCACCACCGAGGAGACCCTTCTTCAAGGCATGGCCTTCTGTATCAATCTCAGGCTCTGCACCTGAAGCTGTGCTGTCTGAGAGGATTGCATGATGCAAGCTAATGTCCTGAGGGGAAAACGTTCCACCAGGTAGGAAGGCCCAAAACCACGTAGGACCTTAAAAGTTAGACTTGTATATATCAGGAAGAGATCTTTTCCCATTGCTGCTGTGCTTCCTGAGTCACTATGGAATAGGACACATTGCAGGGATTCTCACAAAGATACAATAAAACCCCGACTTACATATGTCTCAAGTTACAAAAAATTCAACGTACATAATGATTTTGTGCTAAAACCATGTCCTGATTTACATGATTTCCTATGGGTTTGATTCGAGTTACATAAAGATTCTTTTCCCTATGGGTTTGCTTCGAGTTATGTAAAAAATCATTTTCCCTATGGGTTTGCTTTGAGTTACGTAAAAATAATAATTTTTCCTATGGTTTTTTTTTCGAGTTATATAAAAAACCGATTTAAGCAAAAACCTACAGAATGGACTTTTCTTTGTAAGTAGGGGTTTTACTGTATATGGCAAAATTGCTTCAGTGAGTTCAGGGATGCTGATAATTTTTCCTATGTTCCCATCACTTCAGTTGTGATTTACCACCCACTTTAGCTTGCTATGTTTCTTATGTTTTAATATGTTTTATTGTTTTAATCATGTTATCTGCCATTCAGGATTGTCCTCAGACAGAAAAATAGCATATAAATGACAACAATAAACAAATATCTGGTAAGGAAGTTGTAAATTCCTTGTTAAAGATAGAACTATGGTAACCAAGCTCTTGGGGACAGAGACTAGTGGTAAAAACAGATTAGCTTTGAAACAGAAGTTCATCTAGTCTCTCAGATGGCCCAATCTTATAGCAATTTCCTTCAGCAAACAACAGATATGACTCAGTGAAAATCCCTTCTCTATCAAACAGATGAATATCTTTGACAGAGAATGATATAAAGCTCCTAGGTGAGACAGGGGTACTCGGGGATTGAATTAATTGGACTGACAGCTTAAAAAGTGAACATGTGGGAGCCAAAAAGGATGGCAAACTCAAGACTCTTAAGAGCATATGAGAAAATCTTGCCAAGGGTATTTGATGGCACTTTTCTTAGTAGAAAAGTGGAGAAAAATTTTCAGAGTCAGAACTCTGAAGATATGGCAACAGACTACTAAGTAAATACCAATTTGGTCTAAAATATACCACCTTCAACCCTATGCACATTTAATGATGAAGAGGGGGTAGCTCTACAGTCAAGACAATGGTTGAGAATTTAATGTACGGTGGCTGCGGCGGCTGCTACTTATATCTGTGTATACATTTTTTCCTGGAAATCATTTTAACACAGGAAAAATACCACTGGAGTGAATTTGTTTAAGGTGGATGCCACCTTGCCATAAAGTGACCCGCACACTATGATCATGGAGCCATCTCCTGTGGCACATATAAAATGAGACATGAAGGGTTTAACACCGGGACTGCAATGGACTGCTGCAGCCTTGAGGATATTGGCAAGGTGTGCCTTCACATCCAGTCCACCTGGCATGGCCTCTTCCGCCTCCATGACCGTTGGGAATCAGAATAGTGAAGTGGTTCCTCCACTACTCATTTTGCTGTTGGGCCCAACATGATGGTTTTCAGTGGCATTTCCTCCACTGAGGGGGACCATCACCCCACCTAAAGGGGCTCATCCACCCATACCCATTGGCCCCTTTAGGGAGTCAGGTTATATACTGCCACTCAACACTCGACGTTGAGTCCCACGCTGTATGGTTTACTCCATTACCATAGCGGGATGTCCGGCCAGACACAGACTTAATATACTACACAGGAATATCCATATTTCTGTCACATAAATTAGATGGGAGAGAGGTGTGGTGAAAGATAGTTTATTAACAGGTTCATCAAGGAAAGGTAGAGGAGGGAACAGATGGGGCCCAATCGTCAATTTCTCTTGCTTTCTAATAAAATTGTCAATAACTTATAATCTAGTGGTACATTAGGTGTTGAGATAGGGAAAATTATTGGGAAGATCTGCTGTCTGGCAGCACAGAAGATTGGCATTTAATGGTACATGAAATCTACTCCATTTGGCTTGAACAAAGCTATTATTTTCTGTAAAGAGTTGTACAGGCTTAAGAAGCACTTTCTTTATTTCTTTTTCTCTTGAGAGACATGCATCTTCCTTTCAGACCCCAGGTGTGATGTGGTCTCAATGGGAAACAATCTAATGTCAAGTATCCTGATGGAGATCTGATTCAGCACTCATGAAGTTTTTCATCAAGATGCCATCCCACACTGTAACACACACACAAAGACAATCAACGGCTTGACTTATAGCTTGCTTGTTCCTTTGGAATTGTGTTGCTTGGAATCAAGGGTGTAAAATCATAGGACAAAAGAAATGATCTATGATTTAGCTTGTGAAATATCGTTGTCGTCATCGACTGCAACTCATATCCAAGAATGCATTTTCCCCTGAAGCAGGAAAAATGTCACTGGCGTGAATTTGTTTAAGGTGGATCCCAGCTTGCCATGAAGTGACCCACACACTATGATCTCGGAGCCATCACCCACAGCATACATGAAGCGCAACATGCAGGATTTAACAGCGGGACTGCAATGGACTGCCGCAGCCTTGAGGATATGGACAAGGTGCACCCTCACAGCCAGTCCATCTAGCATGGCCTCTTCCACCTCCATGACCATTGGGAATCAGAGTTCCTCCTCTGCTCATTTTGCTGTTGGGCCCAATATGATGCTTTTCAGTGGCATTTCCTTCACTGAGGGGGGAGGCAGTTTTCATGTATAAGGGCATTTTCACAGTGACTCCAGTAAATCTGTTTAACCTGTAATTCATTCACAATGAATGTCAGTGAATTCACTTATGAATGTGATTCTGTAATCCATATTTGTAGGCAGGAGGTTTATCAGCATTATGAAGGTATTAATAGTGGTCATCAGGAGACTTTAAACCAAGGGTTTGCAATGTCTTCCTGCCATGGGCCAGACACATTCTTGACACTCAGCTGTGTGGGTTGGAGGTGTGGTACATGATTACTGATTACATTTTCGGCAGTGATCGTGCCATTTTTCAGCTTTTTCTACAGCCTTCGCTGCTTCCCATGACAGTGGGAGGGTTTGCAGAGCATATTTGCTTCATTTTGGGATTTTTTTAAAAACGCTTCACTGCTGCATTTCAGCACCTAAACCATGGCAGTTGGTGACTTCCTGGTTCTACACTGGGAACCCAGTTGCTGAGGTAAGCTGTGTCTGGCACTGGAAGTTGCCAACTGCTGTGGTTTAAGTGCTGAAACACAGTGGAGAAGCAGCAGGAAAAAAATTCCAAAATGGAGCGAATATGCTCCACAAACCCTCCCGCTGCCATGGGAAGCAGCAGAGGCTGTGCAAAAAGCAAAAAAGAAAAAGACACGATCGCTGCCACCGTGGTAAGTGGTTTTTATTTTACTTCCAGTGGTGGGAGGTGCTTTTGGCGATGCCCAGGTGGCCACAACAGGTGAGATTAATGAGCTTCATGGGCCAGATTCGGCCCATGGGCCATAGGTCCTGCTTTAAACAGTCATTGGGAGGTGACAAATACATCCAAACACAGATATACAGATAAGCACAGATAAGATAGTAAAGAATAATCTTTGTTAAAGCCAACTATAAGAAGAGATTTTAACTTCTGAATATACTCTGATACCTTACCTTGGATATTTTGGATACTTTGGAGTCGCTATTCAGCGAGGAGTCCCTGCATGAGTAGATATCTCTGAGGTGACATTCCACACAACCTCTTTGATGTTCTGGTAGAAATGCAAAGCAGCCAGCATAACAGGGCCAAACAACTTTATTAGGCAGTCAGAACATGGGGAGCAATGGCGCAGCACTGCTAAATATATACAATCAGGAATGGATACATTTGGGCGGGAAACAGCAGGATTGGATAGGAGAGGAGTGGGGTGACTGGAAGGTCAATAGACCGGAGTGAAGACTTTACATGACTACATAGTTAAGGTGGGAACGCAGTCCTGCGATACTTTAAGACCAAGAAGAAGACAAAATGGAGGATCATACTGATCCCAATAATATTACAAAATGTTACTGTAATAAATGTATTCAAACACAACAACCTCCATCCACAACAATCTGTCCCTGGCATTTCTTCTCCATGTTATTTCAACTTTTTTAAAAAAAATCTTCCCATTCATGAGGTGGTCTTCCCCTGGGTCTTTTGCAATCTCTCAGATATCAATTCATTATTCTGGCACTCCATCTATTGTTACTTGTGCATGCAACATGGCCAGCCCACCTTAATTTGTTTGTGAGCTATTCTGTTATTACGTCTTTTAGCAGTGATCTTTGCCTGATATCCTGAGTTTTCACTTTATTGAGAAGTGAGATTCCAAGCATTGATCTCTCCATTGTTCATTGTGTAACTTGCAGCTGTTTTTCTTCCACAGCTGTTTAAGCCCACGTTTCACTGCTGTACATACCTGTCAAGTTTTGGATTTGGAAATAAGAGAAATTTCCTAACAAATAAGGGATACTTGACAGCTATGCTTATCCTGTGCTGCCCTCCAATGGTGGCAATAGGGCTTTGCAGTCTAATTAATAAGGGATGACGGTGGGAAAGAGGGTAAAATAAGGGGTTTTCCCAGCCAATAAGGGATACTTGACAGCTATGCTGCTGTATGCCATTGCTTTCAAGATGGTAGAATTGAACAAAATTGCCTTGGTTTCTGATTTAGCTTTTGACTTCAAGATGGCTGGCATTTCTCTGAATTTACCCCAGGCAGCTCTCTGTCTTCTAGAGATTTCTTCTTTTAAATACTCTGATGGATAGGGAAATTAGGATCAACATGGGTGAGATGAATCGTGCAAAAATTATAGAAAGAAAAAGTTGCCAAAACAGCAAACATAAAACATGCATAAGTTGGATAATAGTAATGCTCACTTGTTTGGGCAAGTTGATGAATATAATTGTTGAAGTGGATTGTCATCCACAATGGACTGCAAAAAGATTCTACATCATTTAGAAATCATACCATGCCATAGCCGTTGGTTGCCTTAATAAAGGCAACACTCTTCTGTTCCAGTGGGACAAATGGGGAGATGAATGAATGACATTTGTGGTAACTTGGCTATTTGGGTCATGGATTTCAGGATCATGCTCATCTGATAGTGCTTCCTTTGACTCAGTGCTGGGAAGCTGGTTTCATCTTTCTCCGTCTCTTCACCTTCTGTGGATCTGAATGGGAGGGGAGGCACTCAGCAAAATGAGAGGGTCAGAAATCAAAAAGACTCACAAGTGTCCTCTTCTATAATGAAATGTTCTATATAGATCACATATCTGCAGGTAATTATAGAAAAATGCGGCAACTAGGACTCGGTTCCCCCGACCCCTGCAATCATAGGAAAGCAATAACAGGAGATAAGGCTGTTTGATTCTCGTTCTGCAGCTCTCAAGGGAAGAGAAGAGATCCAATAGTTGTTGTTGTCTGTCCCTTTTGTTACATTTCATCCTGTTTCTGAAAATAATGAAAGAAGAAATTGTGACAAGTAGATTGAGGCTTGATTGGCATTTAAACTTTCCAAATGCTTTTGGAGAGGGAGGCTTTACATCAGGGGTGCCCAAACTATGTCCTGAAGGATAGATCTGGCCCCTGATGCCAATTCATCCAGCCCACGTACAGCCCAAAAAGTTTGAACACCCCTGATTTACATAGATAAGACTAGCAGTTTTCTTGCCAATTCCAGTCATTTTTTGCATGCCATTCCACCTGTCTGAGATGATCATAATACATAATTTCCCTTGCATCTTTTACATCTTCTCTCAGCACCAATTTATTTTGGCAGACCTATCCAAGATAACATGCCTTGCAGAATTTTTTTCTTTAACATTACATTTAAAAAAAAACATCTGTCAATCTGGGTGTAATTGCTATGGAAATTTCTTTTAAAATGCTCACAGGTCTTGTACAAACTACACACAAGAGATTTCTTTAAAACATGAGTCCTATTCAGGATTTACAATCTAGGTACAATAAACATGTGAGGAGAATCATTTACCAGCCCTGGCTCCTGCACCAGTGGTCCTATTGCCCTGTATATATGGAGGACAATATTATGAATGGGGCAACCTCCTCTAGCCATAAAGATACAATTTTAAACTCTGCATAAGTGTTCGCCATGAGAGCAATGTGCACAATCATCACCTGATTGTCTGAAACTTTAAGGATTCCCACCCTTTTCTAAGGAAAAATATTATCACTGCTATTTGAGTGGAAGTGGCCAGTGGTTTACCATTCCCCTTTGGTTTGGGGGAGGGGACTGGGGCTATAGGGTTTGTATGTATATTTTAAATTCACTAGAACAGGGGTCAGCAAACTTGGCTCTCCAGGTGTCCTTAGACTTCAATTTCCAGAAGCCGAAGTCAGTATACTTGGGAATTAAAGTCCAAGAAGATCTGGAGAACCAAATTTGCTGGCCTCTTTTCTACTAAATGGAAAATATGCATACACAGGAAGGGCTATGGCTAACATTATTAATGATTGGCCAACAAATATGCAGTCCAGGGCAAATCTAGACTATGTCATGCTTGTGTTATTGATACTTAGGTGCCATTTAAATCAGCTTTCTTGCTGATTTGAATGGCACCTAATGTTCTCTGGGGCAATGAGGAACCCTTTTTCCCCCAGGGTGGCCTGGAGGTCTTTAAACATTTCGCTGCCGAGTTGCAGCACTGCGACCAAGATGTCATCCATGAAATGACTCACTAAAGCTGTGGGGTGAAGGTTTTGAAACTTTGCCAGTGCGTTGTGAACATAAATTTGGCACAGGGTGGGCGAGTTGAGCATCCCCTGTGGCAAATATTTCCACGCGTAACGTTGCGTAGGCTCTCTGTGGTTCACGACTGGCACTGTAAAGGCGAACCTTTCCCTGTCCCTAGGATCTAGGGGAATTGTATAAAAACAATCCTTAAGGTCTATGACCAAGATCTCCCAACCCTCGGGGATCATATTTGGATTCGGGATGCCGCACTGAAGCGGACCCATTGGCTGGATACATTTATTGATCTCTCTGAGATAGTGAAGGAGGTGCCACTTCCCCGACTTTTTCTTGATGACAAATATGGGCGAATTCCAAGGACTGGTGGACTGTTCTATATGTCCTGCGTCTAGCTGTTCTTTTACCAGCTGTTTCAGGGCAACTAATTTCTCCCCTACTACCGCCCATTGCTCTACCCAGACAGGCGTGTTGGTTAGCCATTTAAGCGGCAGAGCCATTACCCAAAGGTAAGAGTGGCACTGTATTGCTGCAGAATGTCTTGCCCCCAAAGGCTGACGTGCACATCCAGAATCTGCGGCCGGATGACTGCTGTGCCGTCAGCCTCAGGTATCGTGACTTCTACCCAATCTAGGCTTCTAAACGCTTCTTGGATACCGCCTACCCCCCACACATCGGAGACCGGCTCGATAGCCCACTCCTGCGGCCACTGACTCTGGCTGACCACGCTGACGTCAGCTCCGGTGTCCAGCAACCCAGTGAAAGGTTTTTTATTTAAAAATACCTCTATGACTGGTCACCATTTCCACTCTATGTTGGTCTCCACTGCTGCTAAGACCTGGTATCCTTGCACTGCCCCACTTGCGCTCGAGCAGTCTTCCGACCCGGACTCTGAGCTGTCCCTGAGCCTTTCCTGGCTGCCTGCTGGCGAGTTACAAGGAACCATGATCAGTTCCACTAACGTGTCTCCCTTGTGAATGGTTTGGGGTAGGTGTATCCACAGTTGAACTTGGAGAACACCCGAAAAATTGGAGTCAATGACTCCCGGAATTACAAGAATTCCTCGTGCTCCTGCAACACTACGAGGCAAAACTAAGCCTATGTAGCCTTTAGGCAGGGGTCCCATGTACTGGAAATCAACCATATAGACTGTGCCTGGCAAGTCGCATGTGACTTCTGACTGGCAAGTCAAATCTAGCCCTGTGCTGCCTTTGGGGCTGGCCTGCGGGTTTGAAATGTCTGGAATGTGATCGGAATTTAATCCAGCTCTGGCTCTCCCAGAGCGAAGGAGGTCTCTGTTTGGACCGGGGCCAGAGACATGCCCCTGTTCTGGTTTCCCGAATTCAGACAGAATTTGGACCAATGGAAGCCTTTATTACACCTCGGACACGGGGTGGTTGGAGCCTTGGGACGGCCGGCATGTTGGCCGCTGCCCTTGGATCGGCACTCCCTAGTGAAATGACCGACCTTGCCACAATTGTGACATGCTCCTTTGGTCTTGTTCTTGGGTTTCTTACCCCCTTGTACCACCGCTGCCAACAGACTCATTTTGTAGGAATCTGTGCCAACGTCGGCATAAGCCCTAATCATGTCCGTGAGAGTCAGGTCGGGACGATTGCCCAGTGACTGCAGGATCTTATGGCAGTCGAGATTGGCATTGTCCTTGGCCAATTTCATCATGAGCTCTTGTTGGGCTTGCTCGTTATCAATCTGTCTACTGACTGCTTCCTCCAGTCTATTGATAAAGTCCACGTAGGACTCCTGGGCGCCCTGTTTGACCGCTGTGTAATTTTTAGCTGCTTTGCCAGTTGCTGAAACTTTGAGAAAAGCCCTGAAGGCTGTCTCAGCTGACAACTGAAGGGTGGTGATTGGCAAGGCGGTCTGCACATCAATGGATTCGAATGCACCTGAGCCATAGAGCTGGTCAGGAATTATTGCTCCACCCATCCTGGCGGCCCTTGCCTGAGCCTCGAGACGATACTCGCTGACCCATAGCAAATACTGGCTAGGGTTGGACATCATTTGCATGACGGCTTTCCAGTCGTGTGGAATGAACATCGTGTTTTTGCACACTTGCTGAAGCATGCCCCTAGTGAAGTGACTCTGAAGTCCTGTCTCTGAGATGGCCTTCCGTATAGCCATGAGAAGCTTGTACGGAACTGGCGAATGAACTGCTTGCTGCTGGCCCATGAGGGCATCTATCTCTAAGCGAATTGGGCAAATCTGGCTAAGCTCAGCTAGTTCTTCTGCTGGCAAATCCCCCTTTCTGATCTCTTCCTCAACTGTGCGCTGAAGGGCACTCTTGGTAGCTTGGGAACCCATAGCTGTCAGAGAAGCGCCAGCGCTCCTCATTCCATGCATTCCGCCGGTGACGTCTGCAGCTGTCACCGAGGGAAAGCTCCCTCACTACCCTGCTTGAGCTGAAATGATGGATAGAGAACCATGGGTGCTGACGGCTCCGATGGCACTGGGGGTTCTTGGGTCTCTATCCAGACTGGGTCTACCTCTGCTAAGAGCTTCCTACATTTGCTCCATGTGCGAATTACATCATCTGGAGCTCTCGGGGGTTGCTGAATGCAGGCTCCTATCCTATCCCAAAGCTGAAGGGTTAGCATGCCTACTTCTGGGTAAAGCAGACAATGATCCCTCAAGTACACCAAAAGTCTCGCTAATTCCCCACTGTGAATGCTTGTCTCATATACCCTGGCCAGGGTCTTGAATTCCATTAAGTGAATTCTTTGGTTAGCGGACGGACGTTACCGCTGAGGACAAGTCCCCATATTACCTGCCGGTCCTTTGAAGTTTCCTTCTCGGGATGAGTCGACGCGTCTGGAGCCCAGGTAATAGGTTTTGCATGACGACTCTCTGGGAAGGAGCTCAGAGCGTGGACTGCTGCCACAGGCCCTCGGCGGCCTCTGTGCTGAATCAGGGGTTCACAGCCAACCCTGAGCGGAATGCATTTTTCCATGCGCAACCGCCTCGGAGATGGAGCAAGCTGTAGGATGCCTCTCTAAAGTACCTCGCCGCATAGCTGTCTTCCCAATCGGATGGCTTTCTAACCGGAGCTGCCGCGCTGTCCTCCGGGACAAGTCGGACACGGTTCTGGTGTAGAACCAGACCGCGAAGATCGCTTACTCACAAGTAGAATCACATCTCGGGGTCACCAGATGTTGGATTGGGGCCACGAAGCGGCCGTTGGGTCCCGGAGGAGACTGGTCAAGCAATGAGACATGAGGCAAGATGGAGCGAAGACCAGTGATTTATTGTGGGAAAATCATCAGTATATATCGAGTAAGCGAGGCTGCGTGTGATGGAATCATCATCTGACAAGAATCACGTCCCATGTTTACATGAGTTAATTGGGAACCTCTCCTGGGGAAGTTAATTAACTAAATCAAACACTGACAGGGGAACTCCATTGTTCCATGCTTATCCTGGGGTAAACATGCCTGGTGTTGGTTTTAGGGCTTGCGGTAATCCGCGGGTGCGACATTACCTATTCCATGATTTATGAGTTCGCCATCCAATTTCCTCTTGCTCGAACTGTTTGTCAGGTCAGCTGTGGGTGAATTAAACTATGGCTATTAATCCGCTCCCCAATTTCTGTCCCCTCTGAACCAAAGCTCGAGGGAGTTATTGTCCCAAACGATGGTTCTGTCAGGGACAGTATGCCAATTGCGTGCACGGAACCCGCAACCTAAGTATCAATAACACAATTTAAATGGCACCTAAACATTAATAACACAACTCTTAATCCAAAGGCTGTAGGAGTTTTGGGAGGGGAATCATGGTATATGAACCACATTTAGCAGTTAATGTCAGCGATTTGCCAGTGGACAGATCTGTCTGCAGAACGGCATAGGATTTGCAAAGAAAGAGGTATAGAATAGGAAAAGCAAGTTAAGCCAGGGCCAAACCTCCTCTGGCACAGTGGCACAACCACTATGCCAGCACAATGTTAGGCCACAGTAAAGTCAGTCCTTAGTAATTTCCAGTATATGTTGGTGGAAAGGAGTCTTGATTCAACACAGTTTCGGCCAACCCAATATCAGCTTCACTAGTCCTCAACCATCTTGGCAAGTTAGGGCTGTGGTCTAAATCATTGGGACTTAAATACGACTGACTGTTTGGAATGGAAGAGTCTAGGTTTTTCTACATGAGTACAAGCAATTGAATGATTGGGATGTGCCTCCTGAATAAAATATATGCTACCCAATATAAAATCAACTGGGCCTTTTTAATAATTGAGGATTAGGCAGGAATTGGGTGTTGTCTGACAGGGTGAGAAGTTCCTATTGTGCCACAACCAGAGATGACTTCCCTTTTGAAAACTTGTGTCAGGAGTCAGATCCTCGAAATCCTATCAGAATGTTTACTGAAAACATTCAGGTCTGGAACGTATAAAATGGCTTCATGCTTTTGAAATGCAGAACTAATTTGAATATTCCTTACAAGTGATGGGGCACTTGTGCAGTCACCCCAGTCTGTGGGCACCTGTGTAGTCACCCCAGCATAGAGTTCACCCCACCCTCTGCCCACCAGCCCAATGGAGACACTTCCTCTCTCTCTCCAGCACAGAGTTCACCCACCCTTTGGTGTCTTGCATGGAAGACAAAGAAGGAGCTGCAGTAAGGGCTAAAACACAACTTTATTGCATGGTAGTCAGAGTGAACATGAGGTAATGGTGGACCAAACAGCTCTATTTATAGCACACTGTACATTTTGAATAACCTGGGTGATAGTTCATTGGTTACTGTCCGCGTGACATCATGGATCGTCATGGCCATCTTCTCCAGGTGCAGTGCGGCGGGAAGGTTTCCCGCCCTTCAGGTATTCAGGGGAAACTGTATCATGTGAGCTGGATGCTGCTACTGTCATGGGCAGTAGAATCCTTAACAGCTTGCTACAATGTGTCTCTGATTAGTTACAATAGATACAATTGCCGGATACAATCAGTTAAAGAGTACTTGTCACATTCTATTCAGTACATAACACACCCTCTGCCCACCAGCCCAATGGGAGTGTTTCCTTCCTCCCCTGTTGCTATGTTGGCACTTTATGATAAATAAGTGGGTTTTGGATTGCAGTTTGGGCACTCAGTTGCTAAAAGGTTCACCATCGCTGCCCTATTTTATGTAAAGCAAGATCGGTCTTTTCAATTTGTGTCCTCTGTTTTAAAAATGGGGACATTTAGAATAGCTTCTTTCTGAATGAGAAGGGCCCAACAATTTTACTTTTTAAATTATTTTGTTCATATTTCCCCAAATTTGGCCAAGAGCAGGCATGGACTGTCTGCTATAACCATGCCAAATTTGGTGTTGATCAAGAGTCCAGTTTAAAAGTTATAGATTTTTGTTTTGGGTGCCCCCATTTTTAGAATTGGCTTATAAAATGTTGATTTGCTCTTCCAGTGCAAGATTGTGGCTGTACTCTCCTGCAACAATACAGCTACGTCAGGAATTCTCAACTTGTGGCCAGGGGGCTGGATGCGGCCCACAGTGCCATTTCATGTGGGGGCCCCACTGCCTCCACCACACTAGGAAGTGCCATGTGGTGGAAGAAGGGCAAAATGGTTGTCCGGCTCCGAAGCTGTCTGAGGGGCCCCGTCTTAAAAAGGTTGAGAACTCCTGAGCTAGGTGGATTATCATAAGGTTAAGGCAGGGCACTAGTAACATTAGCCATGGTCAAATCAAGATCTCCCTGTGAAAACCAATAAATGTGGCTTTGAAAATCTGGTATTTGCATTGTATCTATCAAATGTTTGTTTGTTTTTTAGCTAGAGAGAGATTATTTCTGTGTGAGAACTTTCTTTTAGACTGCTATTTACATCTATTTAATTCCATTCAGGTTTCTTAATGAGCTAGTCCCAGCCCCTCATGCCAAGATTTATAATTGTGTTTTTTTTTAATTAAGAAGTCATCAAACAGCACTTGACAAGGCATTCTTTGCCTCAGTACAAATGTTTTCTTGATTAAATTTTAGATACAGTCAACATTGTGTAAATCAGAAATGTTCTTCACAATCTTGCACTTCTTTCCATAGTCCCTCAATGTATCCAACAAGTTTACTATCTGTCAATAATGGCAGTTTAATGTATGGTACAATCTATGTTAACAATGAGCTATGAGGGTTGTAACAGCTTTGCTTACATACAGGGATAAAAGCTGCTTCCACAGAATTAATTGTCATTTGGAAAGCTACTAACTGGCTTCCAAAAACTGAAATATGTTCAGATGCTTGACAGACTTTGCTTGGAATAAAAAAACCATTTGACACCTTAATCTGGCAATGGACCCTTTGGATGTCATGCTTTCCCACATTTTACAATGCATTTCTTGGCTAAAATCACATGTACCAAACTGCTTTGTTCAAAATGAATTGTTTAGGGCAAAGTATGTGCAGAAATGCACATGTGGAAACCGAAATACAATTAGAATCACATTTTGTGAAAAGGAAACCTATTAAAATGTGGATTTTTTTCATGGCAGACGTGATTTTATTCTATAAGTGCAGATTAATGTCTAAATGGGACAGAATTCCTTTAGGATTGGATAGAAGTGAAACTGGTTATGGGGGAATGGCTTTCTATTTGAGTCTCCCTTGGCATTGCTCCTGGTTTTCCTATGGAAGCTCTTTATGGGTTATCCTTGATAGTATTAAGTGTGGTTGAATATAAAGTACTGATGAGACAGCTTAACATAAACTCTGTTCAAGTGTTCAGCAAAAAGTATCACCTGTGCAAAGTCAGCAAGCGAAATCTGAAAAGCAGAGCAATCTCTGTGTTGGGGCTCTGAGCATGATGAGAAAACCTGATCATGGGGAAATGTGCCACCCACAATGACTTCTCATCTTGTTTAGATTTAGCTCTTTACATGAGAGAACAAAGACAGAGATGGAAGAGGTAGCCTGCTGCCCCATATTCCTTGCTTCGGCATCTTTGGAGAAAACATAGAAACCTATTCTTCACAATACAATAAGTAGTTGAGGGGAGACAAAGAATGCAGATTTTCTAAGAATTGCAAATGGACGTTGTAAGTGGAGGTCAGCCCAAAGGATAGAAGGTAAAAGACTTGCTGTAAATTTATTCTTGTCAAGTATATCTGGTTACCACTTTTAAAGGACCATTGGAATATACTTCATGAAGCTAGATCAGGGGTTGCCAACCTTTTTAAGTTTGGTGCTGGGTCACACTCCCTCAGACAGTTGAAGAGGCTGGACTGGTAGTTTCCCTGCCATTTACGGCTGCCATAAATGCATCTGCAGCTGTCTGTGGCTGATTCCGGCGGTGGCAACTGGAGTGAGGATGGGAGCTGAATTATTTGGTTCCACCGGCCCATGGGTCATAGGATGCCTACTCCTGAGCTAGAAGCTATGACAAGTTTGATACTTCTTATCTCGATATACACTTTCTCAAAACAAAACGAAATACCATTTTGAATGTTCCATGAATCCCTAAATTTTAGGGATTTCTTCCTTACCCCAAAGTGACCAGCTAACCTCATACTGTACCCAGAGGGAGCATACCTGTTATGTATCCTGTATTGGCCGGGATTTCCTGTAATTTAGTGCCGCTTTTCCTCCTTTCCTGCCTGGAGCCACCGCCATCCCCTAATTTGATGGCAGGGGGAAAGTAGTTATTGCACATCCCCTTCTGAGCAGAACCTTTCTACACATGCGTAGAACCCTTCTACGCATGCGCAGAAGGGTTCTGCGCAGAAGGGGATGCATAGAAGGCTTCTATGCATGTGTAGAAGGGAACTGCGCAGAACGGTTCTTCGCAGGTCCCGTATTGTCTGGAGCCGCGCTTGACAGGTATGAGAGGGATGGCGGGATGGCCATTAGAGCCTCAAAAGAGGCTGTTGAGAGGGAGAAACCTTCTTAAAATGGCTCCTCCATGGCCTATTAGCATTTGCATATACAGTGGAACCTCATACAACAATTGTCCCGTGCAGCAATGGAATCGCATAACAATTAGGTTTTGGGGGAAATGGCGTCATGCATAACAATTTTCCCTATGGTGAAAAAAAATCATACAACAATTTTTCAATGGGAAAAACCACTTAGCAAAAAAAAAATTTGGTTGCACGATGTAGGAATTGGGGCCATGAGGAGGCCCTTAGGATCCCGGAGGAGACTGGTCAAAGGAACGACACAAGGCAAGATGGAGAGAAGACCAGTGATTTATTGAGGGAAAATCATCAGTATATATTATGTCCAAGGCTGCGCATGGTAGAATGGTCATATGACAGAAAATTACATCACCCATTTACCCGGGTTAATTGAGAACCTCTCCTGGGGAAGTTAATTAACTAAGACAAACACTGACCATTGTCTGAGGCTTAGGCTAGGGTAAATATGGCTTCTATTTGCACCAGAGATTAAGCTTAACTCAGAGTGAGTAATTGCCTAATACGTAACAGAGGTTAGAGATTTGCTCTCTCAGCAGAGCCGTTGTTCAGGTCAGGGAATTGGGTGAATCAAACCCTATCATTTATCCACCCCCCTTAATTTCTCTCTACTGGCAAGGGCCAGGGGCCAGGAGCGTGCTCGCTAGGTTTAACCTCTGCCAGAGGCCATGCGTGCCAACTGGGCACGCGGAATCCACATCTCCCCTTTCTGTTTTATTTAAGGACCTGACCGACGACTCTGCGCAAGCGGGGTACCAGCTGATGAGCGGGAATGACGCTTCGGGGTTCCCTCCATGGGGGACATCTCGATAGCAGTGAGGGAATACATTGCACGAAACAACACACTGTTGTGCCCAGTATTACCACCCCCACAATCACTTTGAGTGTCGTCTGAAGCCGTCCCCAGGGGAACCGCGACCACAAGGAGTCCTACCACCCCCATGAAGAATCCTCCTTGATGTCCCTAACTAGGGTGTGGAGGTCCGTGAGCTGGCTCTGTATCTTGTGGGTATTGTCTGTGAGATTTAAGCAACACATGCTGTGGACAGACTTGCAGCCCATATGATGTAACAATAGGGGATAATCAATAGCTGCTTGATTATCCAGTATGGCATGGCGAAGCTCTGCCTGCTCCTGGTTGAGCAGCGCTATTGCTGAGGAGGTGTGGTTGATGGCTTTTGCTAATCCGCAAGCCAATTGACCAATTCTCCGAGCGTTGCCTATGGCTAAGCCTGACACGCTGAATATACTGACTACAGCCTGGTTTTTCAGAGCTGTGGGTCTGAATTCAGACTGCTTTCTGTAGCAAGGCAAGATAATGAGATGTGTCATTGATACTGTGACCTGGGTTGATTCTAAGCTATCTCTGCAGCTTCTGGCATTGTGCAAATGTCTTTTCTAACACCTATGGGGATGTGTGAAAATAGGCTGGGGATTATCGGCTACCGGGTGCTCAAACTTTCCAAGCAATGGGCCGGTGCAAAACACGGGCCGGTCTGGCTTCCTTTGGTGGAAGCTGGCCGTTATTAACAACATACAGAAATTCAAGTGTCCCTTGCATATCCCAACTGGAGCATTGTACAAGGCATGTATAAATAATAGCAACTACAGATAATAATAGCAATAAAAGACATTCAGCAGCTTTTCGAAGGATGAGGCTTCTCTTCTTGGTGGGGTTTCATGTGTAACTTGAGCTTGGAAAAGTCTTGTTTTGGGGAAAAGCATGGTCCTCAGAAGTAGCACTGAGTATGCAAAAATGTTCATAGAAATGTCTTTGGAGATGTAAGTCATAAAGGAAGATGGACAGCTGATGACATCCAGGACAGTGACTGGTGCCGCTCTTTGCAATCATCCGGGTCTGACTCTCGCCTCTGGGACCTGCATGGGGAAGAGACTTGTTTGGGAGATAAAAATTCTGAAAGAGTTAGTTGGTTTTTGCACTTATAGGATAGCAATTGCTGTGCAACTATGGGACGTGGTTTCCCCCCCTTTCTGTTTGTTTGTATTAATGCAAACGTGCATGTACTGCCATTTGCCAAAATGTGGGGATGTGTGACGTCCCTTTGTCACACCTGGATGGCCTCTGTCCCTCGTGGGTTGACCCCCCATGAGGGCCCCCCCGGTGTCCCTGCACGATGCAGACAGGAACGGACTATGCCTTGGGCTTGGGAAAGTGGCAGGTTGAACTGCCTTGCAAGCGCTTTGGCATTCTGAAGAGGGAATGCATGACTCTGAATTGGAGTAGTGAGAAACAAACTTAGCAAATTTTTGTCTATCACGGGAGTGATGTGTGCTCCCGGTAGACTGTGAAGCAAATTCCTAGGAAACTGGCTGTCAGCAATTCTGTTTAAGCGTTCGTTGGCAAAGGTGCGCAAAGCGAGGTTCACGGCTGCCAACTCTGCCTGCTTGCGGAAGAGTCAGGAGCGTGCGCCAAGCTTGGTCCTCTTGCCAAGTAAGAACCTAATATGTGCGACCCCCATAAGTGAAAACTGTCCTAGCCCCCTGAAGAGGAACCAGTGACATAAATTCACACAAGGTGACTGTCTGCGTTTGAAGAGAGACGAGTCTGGGGTCTTATGGCAAACCTTGGTGCATGAAGCGCCAGGCTTCCCTTGGGTAAATTTCTCAAGAAGGCCCCCCTGCGCACATCCGCCCATGGCGTGCATGCACACGGTTAGAAGAGTGCCAGATGGTGGCTTAGCCTTTTGCCTGCACTTAGACTAGCAGCAAAAAGGGAAGGGGTGGCCTAAAAATGCCTGTATCTGATTGAAGGGTGTGACCTGACTGCACTCTTAAAATGGTCCTAGGCAGTCCTGGCTAATGGGTGGCACTCTGCACATGCTCAGGAGCTTAGGGACTAATCCTTCCTCTGTGCTCTGGAGTTTGCAAAATGTGTCTGCACACTAGAGAGGGTGCTGCGGGCCAGGTGCCATACTTAAAATGACCTACTAAGACTTATTAAAAACAAGCCAACTATGACGTGCCAGCTGTAAGGAAATAATACACAAAAAAATGAAAAGACACACAAGTTAAACATTTCCAGCAGGGAGTTCCACTGGCGAAAGGAGGGAAGGAGGAAAGGCAAGTCAGAGGTTAGCACAATGGGAATGCAACAACTCTTATAACGAAATCAGATTAGGTCAGGTAACTCTGGAGCCTGTGAAGGGAAGCAATTTAAGGCTGTAGAAAGAAGGAAATTGGTTAAGGCCTGGAGAGGAATTTTGTTCCTATAAAAAAGGTAACGATTAAGCTTTTTCTGAATATACAGAGCGCAAGAATGTTTGCGTGCTTTTTCCTGTGAAAGGGGTACAATGAGTGAGTTACTTTGCACAGATTAAAGTCAAAATACCAGAACAGTATCTTTCCTAAGAGAATGAAGGAGAGTTAGAACGATTCTCAACCTGCGGCCAGATGTGGGCAAGTGGGCCGGAACCCACATTGCTCTGCCACTACCCCCACCAAGCCAAGAAGGGCTGTGTGGTGAAGGAAGGGCAGAATGACTGTCCGGACCCCCAAAGCTGCCTGAGGCCCCGGAGCTTTGGCCCCTGACTTTAAAAGGTTGAGAACCGAGGTTACAAGATGATAACACAATACACACATGAAGACAATGCAATTCTCTCACTCCTAGTGAGATACGACTTCCAGACGCTAAGAGACATTCAAAAAACCTTAAACACAGAGATGGGGGTTTGAGGAACACAGACGTAGGAAGGGGCCCCATAGCTTATGATACAGTGAGGAAAACTCATAGAAGTGATTTTTGTTTTCAGATCGCGCTTCTGAAAAGAAAAATCTGTAAGAGTTGCAGAACCGGTTTCCAAGAGTGGCTTAATCCTTTGACAAAGAAAAAGTCTCAAGGGAGGAAGGGGGAACCACCCCGCCCTATTGTAGGTTAGGATTCCCCCCCCTCCTCTCCTGCTTAAGCTGCTAAGCAGGCAAGGCAAGGGGCTTCGTTCATCATGCTTTCTCAAACTTTAAATAGTTCCTGCCCATGAGCAGAGTGCAAATTGTTTAACACATATTTCACAGTGACATTACCACGCAGTTACACACAAGGAACACTTTTCCAGTCATACTGTGGTCATAGAGACAAGGCTTTTGCAATCATACACAGTTCTTGCAGACATACATTCAGTGGTGCACCACACATACACACATTTATTTAGGCATTCGCACATTCCTCCCCTGATCTGCAGTGTTCTATCCTACACATGAGGAGATGACTAATACACAGCTGGCTATTTTACAACCACCTGGGTGCTTCTACTTAGGGGCAAGTTTCTCTGGGCTACTCCCAAGGTGAGACAAGTAGGTTCTGCCTGTGCCCTGGGGGAACTCGGGGTACTATTGCTGGGATGGTTCCTCTGGCATAGCCAGGGCGATGGCTGCCTCCTTTCTAGCCTGGGCCAGATGCATGCCAGGGTGGCCATTTGGCATGAAGACAATCTTTTGAAGATCTGCCTGGTCTAGATTGGCTTTCTCTTCTAAGGTGTCTCATTTTTCCACACTGGAAGCAGGCGCCTTGGGGTTTTGGCACTGCTTTGCGCCTGAGTGTGGCAATGGGTCTGCTCTGGAGCCCTGCGTGGCCAAGGGCCGTGCAGATTTCCATGAGCAGTGGGCGCTGAGCAGCCCTGCCTGAACGTGTGTCTGCCTTCAGATAGGCTGAGCACAGCAGTTGGGCGCTAGCTAATTGTGCCACTGGCAATTTCCCCGTGAATGGATCTTCCTCACCCCTGCGCTGAATGGAGTTCTTTCTTTGCAGGGAACTTTTAACTGTCAGAGAAGCGCCAAGGCCTCTCATGCCATGAATTCCTTCAGTGACGTCTGCAGCTGCCACTGAGGGAATGCTCCCTACACTGCCCTGCTTAAGCTGAAATGACGAATAGAGACTTCTTGGGGCTGATGGTTCTGACTGCACTGGGGTTTTCTGGGTCTCTATCCGGACTGGATCTACCTCTGCTGAGAGCTTCCTACATTTGCTCCATGTGCGAATTATGCCCTCTGGAGCTTTCGGGGGTTGCTGAATGCAGTCTCCTATCTGATCCCAGAGCTCAAGGGCTAACGTACCTACTTCTGGGTAAAGCAGGCAGTGTTCCCCTAGGTACACCAAAAGTCTCGCTAGCTCCCCGCTGTGAAAACGCAAATTAAATATCCTGGCCAGGATCTTGAACTCTTCCTCACGAGTTCTTTGGCTAGCGGATGGACGCTGTCGCTGAGGACAGGTCCCCATATTACCTGCGATTGGGTCCTCGGAAGATTCCTCCTCGGGACGAGTCGACGCGTCTGTGGCAGGCAATAGGTTCTGGCGACGACGCTTCTGGGTAGAGCTCGGAGCGTGGACTGCGGCCACGGGCCCTCGGTGGCCACTGCGCTGTCAGGGGCTCACAGCTGTCCCTGCGGAACGCGTTTTTCCGTAACCTGCAAGCCGCCGCGAAAGTCGGGAGCAAGCTGTAGGATGCCTCTCTGTAATGCCTCACCACGTAGCTGTCTTCCCAATCGGATGGCTTTCCGACTGGGGCTGCTGCTCTGTCCTCCGGGATGATTGGACAAGGTTCTGGCGCAGAACCTGGCTGTGCTGATCGCTTACTCACGAGTAGACCGCTCGGGGGTCGCTTACTCTCGAGTAGATCACGTCGGGGTCACCAGATGTAGGAATTGGGGCCGTGAGGAGGCCCTTAGGATCCCGGAGGAGACTGGTCAAAGGAACGACACGAGGCAAGATGGAGAGAAGACCAGTGATTTATTGAGGGAAAATCATCAGTATATATTATGTCCAAGGCTGCGCATGGTAGAATGGTCATATGACAGAAAATTACATCACCCATTTACCCGGGTTAATTGAGAACCTCTCCTGGGGAAGTTAATTAACTAAGACAAACACTGACCATTGTCTGAGGCTTAGGCTAGGGTAAATATGGCTTCTATTTGCACCAGAGATTAAGCTTAACTCAGAGTGAGTAATTGCCTAATACGTAACAGAGGTTAGAGATTTGCTCTCTCAGCAGAGCCGTTGTTCAGGTCAGGGAATTGGGTGAATCAAACCCTATCATTTATCCACCCCCCTTAATTTCTCTCTACTGGCAAGGGCCAGGGGCCAGGAGCGTGCTCGCTAGGTTTAACCTCTGCCAGAGGCCATGCGTGCCAACTGGGCACGCAGAATCCACAGCACGATCCATCCCATAGGGGAAATTGCTATACAATGCAATTGTTTCATACAACAACGAGCCCCATGGTATGGATTAAAATTGTTGTATAAGGTACCACTGTAATTTGATTTCCTCTCAATCCAGGGAGGCAAAGAGTCCATGAGGTACAGCCTCATGTTGTGTGAAGGTTCCCCTTCTGTTGGACAATGCTATTAGGCTTTTGAGGCATTTTCTCACTTTAGTAGCTCTTTTGTGGGAAATTCATGGAAACTTTTCTTCAAAGCGAAAGGTTTGTATTGTGTGTAGAAAAACCATTTGTTTGGTGTGCTTGTAAGGCTGGCTCTGAGGATGCAATCCTACACATGGGTACTTGTCACTGAACTTTGTAGGACTCATATCTTAGGAAACTTGTATGAGACTGAGCAGTGACATAGCATCTGATGGGCAAAATGAAAAGAAAAAAAAGACAAGATGGACACCAGGATGTCTGTTCTCTTCCCCACCTCTCAGGAAATAACAGCTACAAAACTCATATCTATTCAGTCACTACTTTCTAAATATTACCAGTAAAATTGCACTACAGGTAGGTGACAATCCTATCCAGCTGACTGCGTTCTGCTTAATAATCTTAATCTTTCTGAATGTATATTGTTTGGTTTCTGATCTTGGTTGGCTGCACAGGAGATAAAATGAAAATTACTTTTTTTAAACATATAATCTCTCCCAAAGAAACAGAAAAATGCTAGTTGGGAAAACACAGAACTGATTTCACATTTGTTAGCAGCAATGTCATGGAAAATTGCAGTGGATAGAAAACAAAGGCTTTCTTTTGTCTAAAAATAATGAAGTGGGCATTAGAAAGTAACTGGGGCCTGCATTAATTTTCACACTGGAGTTGCTCCTGTACAATTGTTCATCTATTATTGTTTTATTAGGCTAAAATAAAAGTAAAAGATCTTGTCTCAGAAATAGGACAAATAATCAGCAATAAACCGGCCAAAGACAGCCTTCATCAGCAATTCCTCCAGCATCAGGAAGAAAGAAATGGCTGCCACTTTCACCAAGACTACAAAACTACAGATCATCATGTCAAAATATTAATGTTGCAATATTGTGTGGGAACAAATGTAATGACATGAGAGACTGACAAGGCAGCAAAGGGGAAGAATGATTTGTTATCTTATGTCTATTTCTTCTTGTTGTTTCTCCCGCACAGATTTTGAAGTTATGAATGTCTCATGCTAAGAAGCATGGTTTCAGCTGTCCTGGAAAAGATTGTATGAAAACAATTTCTGAAGAATCTTCCTTAGGCTATAAGACCATAAGAACATAAGAACAGCCTTGCTAGAACAGGCCACAGCCCATCCAGTCCAGCATTCTGTCTCACACAGTGGCTCACCATTTCCTTCAGGGTATTCCCAAGCAGATGCCTTCACCTGTTTAGGATTCCTTGGAAATGGCATTGAGAGATATCCTGCCTATCTCTCCAACCCGGAGGTTGTCCTTAAGTATCCATAATTATAGCCATTGATACCCTTGTCCTCCATGAACTTGTCTAATCCTTTCTTAAAGCTGTCAAGACTGACAGCTGTCACCACTTCTTCTGGCAGGGAGTTCCATAGACCAGTAATCCTCTGGGTGAAAAAGTACTTTCTCTTATTTGTTTGAGAACTAGTACCCAAAAGTTTCATCAGTGTCCCCTAGTTCTAGTGTTGTGCAATAGGGAAAACAGTTTTTCCTTATCTACTTTGTCCACACCGTGCATGATTTTATAAACTTCAATCAGGTCACCTCTTAGACGTCGTCGTTCAAGAGTGAAGAGGCCCAACCGTTGCAGCCTCAGATGGTAAGGAAGGTGTTCCAGTCCCCTAATCATTCTGGTAGCCCTCCTCTGCACTTTTTCCAGCTCCATAATATCCTTCTGGAGGTATGGCGACCAGAACTGTACACAGTATTCCAGATGGGGCCTCACCATAGATTTATAAAGAGGCAAAATGACACTTGCTGACTTATTTTCTATACCCTTCCTAATGATCCCTAGCATTGAGTTTGCTTTTTTCACTGCTGAGGCACACTGGGTTGACACCTTCATTGAGTTGTCCACCAGGACACCAAGGTCCCTTTCCTGGTTTGTCGCAGAGAGTTCAGACCCCATCAGTTTATAAATGTAATTGGGGTTCTTTGCCCCAACATGCATCACTCTACACTTACTAATGTTGAAACTCATTTGCCACTGTTTTGCCCACTCCCCCAGTGTCAAGAGATCCCTCTGGAGCTCCTCACAATCACTCACAGTTTTCACTACCCTGTATAATTTAGTGTCATCAGCAAATTTGGCTACCTTGCTTTTTACTCCTACCTCTAGATGATATGAAGCTGTGAATGTCTCATGCTAGGAAGCGTGGTTTCAGCTGCCCTAGAGAAGATTGTATGAAAACAATTCCTGAAGAATCTTCCTTAGGCTAGATGATATGAAGAACGTCTACCTGCTTAAAGCTAACATTCGCCTCCTAGGCAAGATACTTGAGTAGATGAAATTGAGTATGGCCCAATTAATTTTCCTAGACCTCCAGTGTCATCATCCAAGGTATGCTTCAGCAGATTTCAATTTGGTGGTTAATTTTTTGGTGGGTTCCATTCAAAGCTGGCCAAAATATTTTATTGCCTAACATCAGAGACTAGACATTGCTTCCTTCCCAATGCTTGTATAGACATAAGGTGAACAATGAGATGATCTTACTTCAGAACTAGTAACAAGATTGTTTACTCCATCACACATATCCCATGAAGGCATTATCTCCTGGCTCATTCCTTTCTGCCTGCCTTGGGACCCAGAGTTGGTACTTGGACCAAATGTGACTTCAGAGGTCAGGGGGTTAAAGCTCTGAAAGGTTCTCATCTGGATGTGTTCTTTTTATGTTATAAAGGGCTTCAATGTGTGTGAAAACTTTTTTCCCCTGCTGAAAAAGTTGTAGTAGAGAAGTAGTGAAGGAAGCACAGCTCCAATCTGTCTTTGTGAAGTTGCAAGATGAAAGCAGCAGAGAAAGTTACAGGTAAGGTCACTAGCCCAGCATCAACCCTAAGACTTCAGACCAAAACCATGAGGTTAGGAGGCAGCTCCTTGTGATGTCATAGAGATGGGCAGCCATGGGCTTGCCTCTAGCCATAGGGGCCGCAAATAATTTTTAAAATAATTTTATTTTTTATTATTATTTTATTATTATTTTCAATTTTATTAAACCAAGGGGCAGGCCTGAGGAGCTCGTCACTAGAGAAGGGCAGGCATTGGTTGGTTGTGCCCATGCTCCTGCCTTTCTTGTACCTTCCACCCTCCTTCCTGCCTAGAAGCTGCAATGGCCGCAGCCAGGTTGGCAGGAAAAGAAAGGCAGCTCTCTGGCCAGCTCTCCCTCCTATCTGCCCACCGGCCCTCCTTGGGTGCCATGCCCAGCCTCTCTGACAGTGCCCACTACAGCAGCCTGGAGTCCCTTTTGTCTTCTATGATCCCTCCCACTCGGTGGGGTCATCTGCAAGGGGTGGCTGAGAGCCCGAGTCCACCCGCCCATTTGCCCGCCCGCCTGCCTTTGGCATACCGCCACCCATTTCTGGAGCTGCCCTCCAGTAAGTCCAACCACCACCCATAAAACCAGAGCCTGCACCCACTGCAGAGGTCCCGGCAGTGGAGGCAGAGGGAGCTCGGGCAGGCTGACGGCCATGCATCCTCCCTCTCCTCCTCCTCCTCCTCTTCCTCCTCCAGGGACTCCCTGAGCATGGCTCCAATGGCTGGGCAGCCCCAGCCAGACCCAAGCCATTTGCCCACTGGCACCATTTGCTGTTGGGCATGGCACTCACTTGCAACAAAGAGCTGCAGGAGCCACAAACCCAACAGCACCACCACGCCTCAGGCCAGACTGATCAAGGAAAGAACCAAGAGGGCATTGGGGCCTCACCCAGCCTCCATCCTCCCCCTTCCCCAGAAATCGGGGTTGGGCGCTGGGGTCAGAGAAGGGAGGCAGCTGAAGATCCCAGGAGTATGTTTTCCTTCTTGCCTTCCCTGGCCCCTGCCATCACCGCCACCGGAGCCAGTGACAGGCTAGAGCAGTGGTGGCAGACCTATGGCACGTATGCCAGAGGTGGCACTCAGAGTCCTCTCTGTGGGCACCCGTGCAGTCACCCCAGCACAGAGTTTGCCCCACCCCCTGCCCAGCAGCCCAATGGGAGCACTTCCTCCCTCTCCCCAGAACAGAGATCACCTCACCCCTCTGTCCAGCAGCCCAATGGGAGCATTTCCTTCCTCCTCTCTTGCTGTGTTCACACTTTGGGTTGCAGTTTGGGAACTTGGTCTCTAAAAGGTTTGCCATCACTGGGCTAGAGAGCCAGAAGAGAGAGAACCTTTTAAAGTGGTAGCCGTGTTAGTCTGTGCAAGGATATCAGAGACTAAACAAAAGGGAAAAAAAGAAAAAAAACTGCTGTGTCATCTTAAAGACTAACTCCTGTATTTTAATGTTATTCCACTTCTTCAAACATAAGAGTGGATTTTCATTCTGTAAGGCAAAGGTAAAAGTTTCCCTTGCTCAAAAGCCAGTCACATAAATAGAGAGAGAAGCAGCAAGGGGAAAAATAAGCACATGTGCAAGCCTGACTCACGGGTGAAGAGAAAATGGAGGTTTAGTGTCTTGCACGGAAGACGTCATGGATCGTCATGCCCATCTTCTCCAGGTGCGGTGCAGGGGAATCTGTATCAAGTGAGCTGGATACTGCTACTGGCACGAACAGTATTGTCCTTAACAGCTTGCTACAATGTGTCATTGATTACTTACAATAGATACAATTGTCGGATACAATCAGTTAAAAGGGTACTTGTCACATACTATTCAGTACATAACATCCCTCCCCCCTAGGTGAGGACGAAGTCCTTTAGCCATTGAAGCTTTCCACACGTTTGCTTTGGGCGAGGGGTGGCCGCACTTTGGGCCGGAGTTACTGCATTGGAGGAATGTGACTCGTTAGCAGTTGGCTGCGATTCATGAGCCGGGGATTGGGGAGGTCAAGGTGTAAACTCCAGGGATGTGAGACCGGGGGCTCCAGGAACTAAAGAAAAACCCCGCTCTTTGCTTGGATGGTGGGGGACCACTCCAAAAAATCCCCCCCGGTCCCCTAACTCAAAATCTAACAACTCCTCAAAATCCCTCTCTTCTAAATTGTTCCTGTTACCCGGTGGATCAAAAGGATGCGGGTTTGTCTCATTTTCCTCCCCCCTGTGGTCTGTGTCTCCCCCTTGGGATAAGCGGGTGGGGGAGAACCCTAATGCTGACTGCTCCATTTGGTCACTCACGTCTTGCCTTCCCACTACTCTACCTCTGAGTTGGTCGGCGTGCCTCCTCCAGAGGAGCCCTGTGCCTGTCTCGACATTGTAGGAGACTGGCCCCATCTGTCCGACCACTATTCCAGGTACCCAAGTAGGGCCGCCAGCTGCGTCGTTTCGGCAATGTACTGGCTGGCCGATCTCGAAACTCTTGGTCCCCCCCCCCCCCCCCCCGTTTCTATGTTTCTACCTGTGTCCTCCACCCTGGTTGGGTCCAATCTCGAGAGAATCGTGGTGGGTTCCCTCCGTATGAGGAGCTCGGTGGGTGAGAGCCCTGACGCTAAAGGGGTTACACGGTACCTTAATAGGAACTGGCAGAGCTGCAAGTTCGATTCCCCGGGGCCCATCCTACGCAGGGTGTCCTTCGTTGTTCGCACCAGGCGTTCCGCTTGACCATTTGTAGCAGGGTGAAAGGGGGCAGCAGTTATGTGGCGAATTTTCTTAATCTCTATGAAACCCTGGAACTCCGCTGATATGAAAGTTGTGGCATTGTTGCTCACAAGTACGTCAGGTAAACCGAAGCAGCTGAATACCTTGCGTAATTGCTTAATCGATGCAGCTGATGATGTACTGGCCATTGGAATTACCTCCAACCACTTGGAGTAGGAGTCCACTATTATAAGGAAAAGGGTACCTCTGAAAGGACCCGCAAAGTCCATGTGTAAACGTGACCACGGACCCCGGGCCGTGTCCCATTCTCTGTGCGGAAGTTGGGATTCCTCAGGCCGGGTACTCTGGCAGCTATCGCAAGTGCCTACTATGTGCTCTATATCTGTGTCCAGTTTGGGCCACCAGACGTAACTCCTAGCTAGGGCCTTGGAGCGCACGATTCCCGGGTGGCTGATATGCAGCATCTTGAGCACCTGGGACCTCAGAACTTCGTGGATTACTACCCGCTGCCCCCAGAGTAGGCAGCCCCTTTCTAGGGAGAGCTCATCTCTCCGCCTACCGTAAATCCTGAATTCCTCCGTAGGGGAGCTTGCCGGCCAGCCTTTCTGTACCCACAAACTGACTAGGGCCAATGACTTGTCTTTTGCCATAGCCTTGGCGATCTCAGCTGGCAGAATTGGGGGCACCTCTAGGGCTTCAATCAGGAGCACCTGGTGGTCCTGTTCTACCTCGCACTCGGGATCCCCTGCCGGTGGGAGGGGTGACCTGGAAAGGGCATCGGCATGGCTGATCTCCTTGCCGGGGCAGTAGGTCAGTGCGTACTGGTACGCGTTGAGGAAGATCGCCAATCACAGCATCCTTGGGGACAAGATCTGCGGGGTTGGCTTATCTGTAGTGAAGATTCCTAAGAGGGGCTTGTGGTCGGTCACGACTTTGAATGGTCTGCCATAGAGAAAATCATGGAACTTCTTGGTTCCTGCAACAATCGCTAGGGCTTCCCTGTCAGTTTGCACGTAGTTGTGCTCTGCCTTGGACAGGGATCTCGAATAATATGCCACTGGGGCTTCTCGCCTGCTCTCTAGCATGTGGCAGAGGACTGCCCCCACCCCCACCAGTGAGGCATCACAGACCAGCACAACGCGTTTCTTTGGGTCGAAGTGGGTCAATACAGCCTCGGAAGATAGAAGCTGTTTGAGCCCCCAGAATGCCCATTCCTGGCTGTCCCCCCACCACCAAGCCGCATCCTTTTTGAGTAATCTATGCAGTGGTTCTGCTACGGACGCCTTTCCTGGGAGGAAAGAGTGATAGAAATTTAGGAGTCCTAGGAAGGACTGCAGTTCGGGCTTGGTGGTGGGTCGAGGAACATCTTTCACTGCCGCTACCTTGGATTCTGCTGATTTTATGCCCTCAGGGGTTATTCGGAAACCCAGAAACTCTACCTCTTCCGCAAAAAACACTCACTTATCCTTTCTAAACCTGAGCCCCGCTTTCTCGAAAACTGTTAGTACCCGGTCTAACCTTTTGGCCAATTCCTGTTCCCCTCCCGCTGTTATCAGAATGTCATCAAAGTAGGGGAAAACACCTGGGAGCCCTTTCAACAATCTTTCTACGAGGGACTGAAAGATCCCCGGAGCCGAATTTACACCGAATTGGAGGCGCGTCACTTTAAAAGCTCCCTTGTGGGTAACAATTGTCTGGACGGCGGCTGTAGCTGGGGTTACCAACAATTGCTGGTATGCCTGGGCCAAGTCTAGTTTGGCGAAACACCTCTCCCCATGCAAGGTTGCTAGCAGGTGGCTTACCACCGGCACCGGATACGCATTTGGGCGAATTGCCTTGTTAATCGTGCACTTGTAATCAGCACAGATTCTGACCTCCCCATTAGCCTTAAGTGCCGTAACAATGGGGGTTTCCCACTCGGCGGAGTCCACCAGCACCAAAATCCCCTGACCCACCAGTTTGTCCAGTTCAGTCTCTATTTTGTCCTTTAGTGCAAAAGGCACTCTTCTTGGCTTCATCCTGATGGGTCGAATGTTGGGGTCCAATTCGAAGGAAACTGGGGGCTCTTTGAACTTCCCTAGCCCCTTCTCAGAAACAGCAGGGTGTGCGTTACACACCTCCGTGATTGGTTCAGCCTGCACAGCGTGTATGCCTCCAATGAAAACTCCTAGGGGCCCGAACCACTTTGCACCCAGGAGACAGCAGGACCCTTCCTTTAGAACTACTAGGGGCAACTGCACGGAGCACCTTTTAAACTGAACCTTGAACTCTCCCACCCCCAACACTGGTATACTCTTGCCCTGAACGTCCCACAAATTAGTCTTAAGGGCCTTCAGCTTGGGGCGTGACTTTGGGGGAATGCGCAGAAATTCCCTGTGGGAGACGATGGAGTACGACGACCCCGAATCGATCTCCATCCTTATTGGGACCCCCTGTACCAGTACCTCAACAAAAAAACGGGGCCGCCGCAACTGCACACTGTGGACCGCCTGGCCGCGGTCTTCGGGAACCCGTCGAGATGTGCGGTGCTCCTGGGGCTCGTCGCCGAAGATGTGCCCGACCCCGCCTGCCTTTCATTGGGGCCGTTCCACCTGGCCCTTGCCGTCGTCTTGATGCCGCCTGCAGACCCTTGCAATGTGCCCATGCCACCTGCAGTTGTGGCACTCCGCCTTCCGGAATGGGCATCAGCTCCGGTCGTGGAATGCTCCGCATCCGTCGCAGCGGCAGTCCTCTCTGGTGCGGTCTCACATCTCAGGCCTCCTCTGCACCCGTTGCACGTACTCATCCTCGCTGAAGTCGGAGGTGGACGTGGTGGACTCAGAGGGCCCCTGCTCTCCGTGAGAGGAACAGCTATGGACTGGGACCACCGGCGGGGGCCCCCAACCACGGCGGTCCTCGTCTGGCACACCCGTTCGCCTTGTTGCACTGACTCGGCGGCTTGGGCGATGCACAGGACATGCTTGAATGAGATGCTCTCGTCTTTGGCCAGTAGTTTTTTCCTGGCCCACTTATCTCACAGGCCCAGCAAGGAGCCTGTCTCTCAGCACCTCGCTCAGGGATGCTCTCCACCAGCAAGGCATGGCAGCCACCCGCAGGGCTGCCACGAAGTCTGCCATGGACTCACTGGCCCACTGGCACCGCTGCTGGAATGCCAATCTTGCCGGGAACATGGATACTTTTGGGCGAAAGTGCTTCCTCAGCTCGGCGAGGATCTCATCTAGGGGCACGGCCCTGAGCGGTCTCGGCATCAGGAGGTTGGTGGCCAGTTCCAAAGTCTCTAGGCCGCACTGGGCCAGTAGGAATGCCCGGCACTGGGCTTCCTCCTCTATGCCTTCGAGGTCCATAGCGTAGAGGAACTGCTGCTCATAGAGTTCCCATTTCTCTGGATTCGTGGTGTCGAAGGGCGCGGTGTTCACTTTTCGGGACGCCATCTCATCCTCGTCACCAATTTAGTGTCTTGCATGGAAGACAAGAAGGAGCTGCAGTAAGGGCTAAAACACAACTTTATTGCATGGTAGTCAGAGTGAACATGAGGTAATGGTGGACCAAACAGCTCTATTTATACCACACTGCACATTTTGAATAGCCCAGGTGATAGTTCATTGGTCACTGTCCGTGTGACGTCATGGATCATCACGCCCATCTTATCCAGGTGCGGTGCAGGGGAATCTGTATCAAGTGAGCTGGATACTGCTACTGGCACGAACAGTATTGTCCTTAACAGCTTGCTACAATGTGTCATTGATTACTTACAATAGATACAATTGTCAGATACAATCAGTTAAAAGGGTACTTGTCACATTCTATTCAGTACGTAACATCAGGGGAGGGGAGGAACTACATTTCTCAACAGACTTTACTTGCCATTGCACATGCTCCCTAGTTTTGGCCCCGTGATGCTGCCCTAATCATTACCTGTCCCCTGCCCTCTCATGGTGTCCAGCATGCCCCTGGAGATGGGATAGGCAAACATTGGAAGGAGGACTTTTATTGGTTCTGTTTTGCTGCCAGGTCTTGGTGGAGAAAAGGGTCATGAGTTGTGATGTTGAAGCTTCACACTCTTCCTTGCTCTAAATGGTCCTGATATTAGCTTACCAAAAAAGCCAGGAGCAAGCTAAAGGGATTGAGAAGTGGGGCTGTCAAAATGGCAATTTCAAATTCCTTAAGATTTGAGAGCCAAACCTGAGATGAAGGGACAGGTCCTTGAGATATCAGAAGGGGCAGACCTCTGTCATACAAATACAAAATGATGTGTGCATGTGTATGTGTATATGCATGAGGGCATAAGGTAGACAATGCATATTTCTGTACTACTTCCTGAACAAAAAGTGTATGCACAACTCATATACAAACACATTTGTGCTTGATTTGGGTGGATTGGTATCCACTGGAAGTAGAGAAAAGATGGGTGTGTTGACATTATAGCACATACACACACACACACACACACACACACACACACACACACACACACACACACACACACACACACACACACACACACACACACACACACACACAAAACTCTGCCAACACACTCACCTTGAGATGTATCACCCTGCTTTGAGACCTGGGGAAATATAGCAATTCCTTCACACTCCTGCCAAGACCATGAGATCTTGCAGACCTAACTTGCAAGAGAAAATGAGAGCTGGGAGTGATGACTGGCATAGAATTACAGAATAACTTAAATGGATGGGGTCTATGAAGCCATTGAATCCAATCCCTTTCTCAATGCACGAATGCAAGTCTAAGCAGACCTGGCAGATGGTTCCCTAATTTTCTCTCGAATGACTCCAGCATTGGAGCACTCACTACCTCCTGAGGTAATTAGTTCCAATACTTCAAGAGCTTTTTCCCCCATTTTGCAAGCATGTGTGTTTGTGTATAAATTGCATGAGATAGACTGTTAGAGGTTATTTCTTTGTTTTGCATGGATTCCTTTGCTTTAGGATACCCATTGTAGCAGATGAAGTTGAGGGACTAGGACCCAGGAGACTTCAGTTAAAACTCTAGCTCTGCCCTTTAGACTTGCTGGAGATATGGAACTGGTGAAAGCACTCATTTGCCTTTAGGGTCACTATAAGTTGTTTCTGACTTGACAGCAAATATTAACTTTGCCATGAGCTTCTTAATGGGTCCTGTAGTACAATTCTTGGTGCAGTGTACACTAAATTTTTATTCCTTCATTGTATACATCATTATAGCCTTCATTAACTCCTAGAATTAATAGACCAATGGCTGAAATCAACAGAAATGAAATTTGACAGGGAGAAGTGCAAAGTTTTACACCTAGGGAACAAAAAACAGATGCACAGTAACAAGATGGGGATACCTGGCTCAGGAATACTACAAACGAGAAGGATCTTGGAGTTGTTGTAGATCACAGTCTAAATATGAGTCAACATTGTGATGTAGCTGCAAAAAAGGCCAATGCTGTTTTAGGTTGCATTAACAGAAGTATAGTCTCCAAAATCCCTGAGATACTAGTACTCCTCTATTCAGCACTAGTTAGACCACATCTAGAATACTGTGTCCAATTCTGGGCACCACACTTTAAGAAAGATGCAAATAAATTAGAGCAGGTACAGAAAAGGGCAACAAGGATGATCAGAGGAATGGAAACTAAGTCATATGAGGAAAGACTGAAGGAACTGGGCATGTTTAGCCTTAAGAAAAGTAGACTGAGAAGGGATATGATAGTTCTCTTCAAATACCTGAAAGATAACCATAAAGAGGAATGGCAGGATCTGTTCTCCATCATCCCAGAGTGGAGGCCATGTAATATCGGGCTGAAACTACAGGAAGCCAGATATAGGCTGAATATTAGGAAAAACCTCTTAATAGTTAGAGCAGTACGGCAGTGGAACCGACTGCCTTGAGAGGTGGTGAGAGCTCCAACCCTGGAAGCATTCAAGAGAGAATTGGACAACCAGATGTCACATGTGCTTTGATTTGGATTCCTGCATTGAGCAGGGGGTTGGACTCAATGGCCTAAAACACCCCATCCAATACAGTTATTCTATTACCTCCATGGAAAACATGACTTACTTTTGCTATTGTTGTATTGTGAACCCATTATCCTTCCAGGTTTAAAACAACAGCAATAAAATGCTCACCATAGATATAAGAATTTGGCAGAATAAGGAATGATTTGATTTGTTGGAGTGGGCCAGATATAGCCCGTTGAGTCATGGATATGGCCCACTGAGGTCGGAGTGGCTGGATTCAAGGAAGGCACACGAGGCAGAAGATGGTGAAAAGTCCAGCCCCGACTGAGGTCTGGATCGTAATATTTATCACTCTGGAGTTTGTACACGTGGGTTCTTCATGACTTCATTCAGGGGGCTTTTTCCCTGGGGAAATTTACTGACCAGCCACATTCACAGAGGCTGCCCTGAAAAGCTAATGCTTGCACGTCATCAGGAAGTTCGGTTGCCCCTGACAACTGGGACTGGTGAGGACTATTGTTCTCCCATTATCTGGGGATCTTCCGGGTCTAACTTGGGGTCAGCTTATTTACCACCATCTGACCTTACCCACGACCTGCGGGCATGAGTCATGCAATTGTGTGTTCTTATCAGAGTTTGCCACCTTGTGGGAGCAGCCTGCGTCTGACCAGGTCATTCAGCCATGGTTTGTGAGTGAATTAATTGATTTCTGTTTTCTAAGAGTCCAGGTGTTTCTTGAGGCGGTTTTCTCTGCCGAGCAGACCCTGCAGGAACAGTTTAGGCCAATTGCGTGAGTGGGCTATCCACATTGATTCAATTAATAGTAGGTCCCAATCTGTTACTAGGATTGAAACAATGTATTATGGTAAGTAAAGTGCCTCAGTCTGGTTTTTCTTTGACATGCTGAGATGTGAGCTGATCAGTCTTTTTTAAACAGTTCAATCTCATGCATGTTTGCCCAGAAGTAAATTTGACTGCATTCAGTGAGTTTTGCTACCATGACAATGTTAAAAGGATTGAAGGCCTGAAAATTTCAAGTGTTACTAAATATACCATTTGAATAAGAGAAAAATCTGAATTCATTTAAGAGCTGTCATTTCCACTTCTTTCTACTAAAAACTCAACTAGTGTCATCACAGAAGAAACATAGAAGAGAACCGGATTATTATTAACAGTCATTATGTGAATGACAGAATGCTTTAAAATGCCTACGTTGTCTGTGCTCATGGGAAAAAAAAAAGTTGGAGCAGGATGGAAGTAAAAAAGAAATCAGCCAGGTTAAAACCTATCACTCCCCATCAGCTAAAGCAGAACAAACATAATGTCCAAACATAATTTTAAAAGCCCAGGGGCATTTTAAGGACTATTAAGATTTATATGACACAAACTTCCTTTGATTGCAGCCCACTTCATCAGATGCATTTAAGGTACTGTTTTCACCGCAACAGATTAAAATGGCTGCTTAAACATTTAATGGAAATTTCCAAACATAATGCTTATGAAGGAATATACTAGCTCCTAGGAATGCATAAGAAAATCTGCCAGCTTTGAATGGTTACCAGCATTTGTAAATATTTGATCTGCTTATTAGTTCTTTGTTATATTTATTTATTTATTATTATTTTTTATTTGTTAATTTGTACCCCGCCCTCTTGGTGCAAGCACCACCCAGGGTGGCAACAACAAGAAGAAAATATACAGTACAAAAACGCTTAAAACAAACCAATAAAAACATTTCCTAAACCCCAGCTAAAAACAAAATAAACACGTAAAAACCAGTATTCATCATAAAAACTACCCTAACCCTCCCACCACCCACATTAAAAAACAGGAGTACCAGAGCAAAAAGGAGCACAAACTCCCCAGCAGAGACTAAATGAGCCAGCGGGCTTGAGAAGTGGAGCCAGACATGCCCCACACCCGCTGCCAGAGCCAGGTCTTCAGCATCTTTCTGAAAGGGAGTAGCTCTGGCTGGAGACGCAGTTCTGAAGGTAGGAGGTTCCAGAGGGCAGGGGCAGACATGGAGAAGGCTCTCTTCCTGGTCCCTGTAAGCAGAGCTTCTTTTGCTGATGGGGCCACCAGAGAGCCCCTCTTGTCCACCCTTGTAGAATGGGCTGAATACCTTGGGGTGATGCAGTCTCTTATGTACCCTGGTCCAATGCCATGAAGGGCTTTAAAAGTCAAAACCAGCATCTTGAATTGCACCCTTGAATTGCACCTGGAGGCATACTGGCAATCAGTATGTTTTTTTAAAATGAACTGACCTGAAATTCTTCCTTTCTCCCTAAATCTGTTTAGTGTAAGGGACCAAAGACAATGAAACAGCCGAAGGGTTGGCTTAACACAGGTTTATTGCATGATGATCCGGAGGAACATGTGGTAATGGCGGATGAGTAGCTCAATATATACAGCTGGCTATACATTTGAATGTGGCTCGTCGACAGACTATTGGTTGCTGCCTGCGTGACGTCGTGGAAGGTCACGCCCTTCTTGACCAGGTGAAGAGGTGGCGGGGAATCTTCCCGCGCTGCTGAACCAGGTGAATCTGATCCATGAGAGCTGGACGCTCGCTATTGCCATCTAGTGGTCACTAGCTCGCGTCCCCTTATCAGGTTTACATTGATACAGCTTTACAGAACACAACAATCTGTCAGTTACACTCTCTCCCACAAATGAACTTGGCAAATCTTAGTAAATGCAAGGGGTGGGGAATGTGGTGAAATGAAAATAAAACTCATCATAATTCCTCAGACAAGGAGCAGAGTCCTTTCAGCTTCACACAAGCAATATTTTTACTGCTGATAAGAACTTTTTGCCCATTCTGAACTTGTTTGAGGCTTAGTCCAAAACACCTTTCCTGCTGGTTAACCTCTTAAAATTTCCTGGCCTACTTATGAGCAAAGAAATGGAGTGTGTGTCACCTGTTCCAAACTTCTCCATGGTTCAGAGGAGCACTGTGCATGGTTTCTCAAGGATGTGGGTGATAATTATCAATGGCAGGATCCTGGCTGATGTCTTTTCTACTCTTCCATAAAGTGGCATTTGCAAATATGTTTACAACCTTCTTATCATTTTGCATCTTCTACAATGCCTTTTGATTTAGTGTCATTCCAGTTCATAATGGTGTGGTATTTGTAGTTGTCTTCTTCTTCTTCTTTCATGTCCTGATCAAACCCTGGACTGCCAAAATGAAGCCACTTTCTTTGCTTTGTCATTGCCCAAACCCAAGTCCTCTGGAACGTCTCTGGCAGCATGTCTCTGACAGCAGTTGGCAGACCAGTGAATGAGCCAGATTCTGTATCCCTTCACATTCACACTGTCCACCAGCAGCCCCCACTTGAGCATGATGGTCTTGCATTTAGGGACTCCAAACCTCCAAGTGGTGTAGGTGAGGTTCAGATTTTCACCTTTTTAGTATATGAGAGTCAAGACACAAGGCACAGCCAAAGGCTGGGTTAACTCAGGTTTATTGCATGGTGGACAGAGGGAACATGAGGTAATGGCGGACGAACAGCTCTATATATATGGTAGGAACATATTTGAATGTGGCTCCACGGTAGCCCGTTGGCTACTGGTCCGCGTGACGTCATGGTTGGTCACGCCCTTCTTGTCCAGGTGTAGGTAGCGGCGGGAAGCTTCCCGCGCTGCGGTCTTTGATGGGTTTGAACCAAGAGAGCTTGGACGCTCGCTGCTGCCAGCTGGTGGTCATTAGCTCGCGTCCTATTACAGGGTTTATATGATACAGCTGAAGGTTACATTGTTACTCATTGGCAAGGTTACATTGGTTCAGATACATTGATATCACATGTAGAAGGTTACACTATTAGGACACAACACTCCTCCCCCCTAGGATGAGACGAAGTCTCTCAGCCAAGATGGCTTATTTCGAACACGCTGGGGTCTCGGCGCGGGCTGCCCTGCCCCGGCTTCGCTCCCTCCTCCTTGCTCCCTGGCTTCCTGCCCTGCAATCGGAGAGGATGACTTGTTAGTGGTTTGCCACGGCTCCGCGGCTTTGTTGGGAGGTGTGTGCTTTGTTTGGGAAGAACCGGGGGCACTGGGGGCTAACGAAAAACCCCTCTTCTCACTTGGATGGGTGGGGGAACACTCCGAAAAACCCCCCCCCCCCGGCTAGCAAAATCAAAATCAAAATCGGATTCGGGGGAAGCGGCAGCGGCGGCCGCACACTCCTTTTCCCTCCCCCCGGGCTCGGATAGAACTGGGGTATCAAAAGGATATGAGTCGGGCTCGCTGCTTTCCCCCCTGTCTCCCCCTTGGGCTAAACGGGTGGGGGAGAACCCTATCGCTGAATCCTGTCGCTGTGCCCCACTGGTCGGCCCCTCGCTCACTCGGTGCCTCAGTTGGTCAGCGTGCCTCCTCCAGAGGAGGCCGGTGCTAGTTTCCACCCGATAGGACACTGGCCCCGTCTGTTCTATTATCGTCCCTGGCACCCAGGCTGGGCCTGCGTTGGCATAGTTCCTGCAGTGTACAGGATCGCCTACGCCGAAACCTTTCGAGACCGCTAACCCTATGTTCTTCCCTTTGTCCTCGACCCTCGACGGGTCTAGCCTGGACAAAAGCGTGGTCAGTTTCCTCCGCATCAGCAGCTCAGCCGGCGAGTATCCAGACGCTAAGGGGGTCACTCTATACGCTAATAGAAATTGACAAACTTGGTGATTTAGATCTCCCGAGCCCATGCGCCGCAGCGCATCTTTTGTGGTGCGCACCAACCGTTCCACTTGGCCATTCGTGGCCGGGTGAAACGGCGCGGATGTGACATGCCGAATTGCATTTGCCTCCATGAATGCTGCGAACTCAGCGGACGTGAAACAACTGGCGTTATCGCTGACCAAAGTGTCGGGTAAGCCGAACGTGGAAAAGACCCGCCTTAGCTGGCGAATGGTAGTGGCGGAGGATGTGCTCTTTACCGGAATGACCTCCAGCCACTTTGAGTATGCATCCACCACCAGGAGAAACATGGTTCCCCGGAATGGGCCAGCAAAATCTACGTGCACCCTGGACCACGGTCCCCTTGCTGCGTCCCATTCCCTATGCGGTAGGCGGGCCACCTCCGGTCGAGAGCATTGACATGCCTCACAAGTGCCTACCATCTGCTCTATGTCGGCGTCCAGCTGGGGCCACCAGAAGTAACTCCGGGCCAACGCCTTGGAACGGACGATTCCCGGGTGGCTGACGTGCAACAGCTTTAGCACCTTCGGCCGCAGGGACGTAGGAACCACCACCCGTTGGCCCCACAAAAGGCACCCCCTCTCTAAAGACAATTCTACTCGCTTTCGGAAAAATGGGTCGAATTCCGCGCCTGGGGATGACGCCGGCCACCCCTTCTGCACCCACGAGCATACTTTCCCTAGTGTTCTGTCCTTTCCGGTCGCCCTGGCAATGTCGGCCGGTACTATCGGGGGTGACTCCAAGACCTCTATTAGCAATACCTGGCGGTCTCTTCTTACCCCTGCCTTCTGGTCGTCCGACAAGGGTAACGGCGACCGTGAGAGCGCGTCTGCATGGCTGATTTCCTTCCCTGGCCGGTATTCTAACTCATGTTGATATGCGTTAAGAAAAATAGCCCACCGCAGCATCCTCGGGGACAGGATCTGTGGCGTGGGCTTATTTGCAGTGAAGATTCCTAACAGGGGCTTGTGATCCGTAACGATCTTGAACGGCCGACCATAGAGAAAATCGTGAAATTTCTTGGTTCCCGCTACTATCGCTAGTGCCTCCCTATCGGTCTGTGCGTAATTCCGCTCTGCTTGGGACAGGGACCTTGAATAAAACGCTATCGGGGCCTCCCTTCCGTCGTCTAACACGTGGCAAAGCACCGCCCCCACCCCCACCGGGGATGCATCGCAGACCAAAACTATGGGCCGTTTGGGGTCGAAATGAGTCAGGATTGCCTCGGATGTGAGGAGTTGCTTTAACTCTGTGAACGCTCTTTCTTGTTCGTCACCCCACAGCCATTTTTCCTCTTTTTTAAGTAGTCGATGGAGCGGCTCGGCAACCGACGCCTTCCGTGGAAGGAAGGTATGGTAGAAATTGAGAAGCCCCAGAAAGGACTGAAGCTCGGTTTTGGAAGTGGGGCGAGGGGCTTTCTTGATGGCGGCTACCTTAGATTTGGACGGCCTAATTCCCTCGGGCGTGACACGGAACCCTAAAAACTCAACCTCTGTTTCGAAAAATACACATTTGTCTTTTCTCAGTCGCAGTCCCGCTTTCTCGAACACGGCCATGACCTTATCCAATCTGTGGGCCAGCTCGGCCTTACTCCCCCCCATTATCAACACGTCATCAAAATATGGCAACACCCCCTCCAACCCCTTCAGGAGGCGTTCCACTAGCGATTGAAAAATGCCAGGTGCCGAGTTCACGCCGAACTGTAACCTCGACACCTGGAACGCCCCCTTATGTGTGACTATTGTTTGTGCCGCCGCAGTGGCGGGGGTTACCGGGAGTTGCTGGTAGGCCTGTGCTAAATCGAGTTTAGCGAAACACTTTCCCCCATTCAGCCTGGCCAGAAGGTGGCTGACCACTGGCACCGGGTATGCATTAGGGCGGATTGCCTTATTAATGGTACACTTATAATCAGCGCAAATGCGCACCTCCCCGTTAGCCTTCAGTGCTGTTACAATTGGAGTCTCCCACTCCGCGGAATCCACAGGAACGAGAATTCCTTGACCCACCAGTTTGTCCAGTTCCGCCTCTATTTTGTCCTTAAGCGCGAACGGTACCCTGCGCGGTTTAAGTCTTATCGGGCGGACCTCCGGGTCTAAGTCGAAGGCTACAGGGGGTCCCTTGAACTTTCCCAGTCCACTTTTAAAAACGGCGGGGTGTGCGTCACACACTGCTTGTATTGGGTCCTCGCCTACTGCATGCACCCCCCCTATGAACAGGCCTAAGGGCTGAAACCACTGTGTTCCGAGGAGGCTACAACTCCCCCCCTTTAGCACCACTAGGGGAAGTTCCGCAGAATGTCTCTTAAAGCGAACCCGGAACGTTCCGACCCCCAACACTGGAATGCTGTTCCCCTGAACGTCCCGTAGTGTGGCCCTCAACGCTTTAAGTTTGGGCCGCACGTGGGGGTCGAGTTTCAAGAACTCTCTCTGGGGAATTATGGAATAGGAGGACCCCGAGTCAACTTCCATCCTAATAGGGGTCCCTTGTACTAGTACCTCAACAAAGTAATGGGGCTGTCCCGCAGACACGTTGAACACAGGAGCGTCGCCCTCGCTGTCGTCCGAGATGCGGCCCACGCCGTCCTGCTTCCTCGTGGCCCGGGCGCCATCTTTGGACCTCGCTGGACGGTCCGGTCTGGCTGAACGGTCTTGCGACTGTCTCCGGCCCTCTTTCCATTTCCTGCACGCCTTGGCGATGTGCCCCCGACGTCCACAGTTGAAACACTCGGCTTTCCTGAATGGGCACTTCACGCGCTCATGGGCCGCTCCGCAACCATCGCAGCGGCGCCCGCCTCTCCGGACCTTCTGGACCTCCTCGCCATCGCTGCTTTCTGAAGACGATTTCGAGGTCGGTCAGGTTGCATGCACCGACTGACCGGACTTCCCGTGCGACGAGTTTTCCGCTTTGCCGGCCCTCGGACGCCACTCACGCCACTTGTGCATCTCGTCTACTCCAGCATTCGTGGATTCCGCGGCTTCCGCGGCCTCTACAACCTCTTCCAGTGTGGGTGGTGGCTCCTTGTTCATCAAGCTGCGCTGTACTTCCTTGTCCTTCAGGCCACACAGCACTCCGTCCCTGAGGGCCATCTCTAGGATGTGGTCCCATTTGCAGGGGGCGGCGGCTACCCTCATAGCCGTTACGAAGGCTTCTACCGACTCGTCCGGCGCTTGAACTCGCCTCCAAAACGCACTCAGAGCGGGAAACATTGCCCTCGAGGGCCGGAAACGCTCACGCAGCATTTTCATGATGTCACCGGCTTTGAAATCGCTCATCTTCTTCGGTGCAAGGATGCCCACCAGCGTCCGCTTGGTTTCCATCCCAAGCATGCGGGTGAGGATGGCCCTCTTCCTTTCCTCGTCGTCTTCTTTGACTTTGAGCTCCACCAGTGCCGCCTGGAAGTCCATCTCAAAAAGCTCCCAGTCTTGCGGTTTGGTGATGTTGAACCCGCTCTGTGTCCTGGCTCCGTGGGGATCCATTATCCCACCTTCGTCGCCAATTTAGTATATGAGAGTCAAGACACAAGGCACAGCCAAAGGCTGGGTTAACTCAGGTTTATTGCATGGTGGACAGAGGGAACATGAGGTAATGGCGGACGAACAGCTCTATATATATGGTAGGAACATATTTGAATGTGGCTCCACGGTAGCCCGTTGGCTACTGGTCCGCGTGACGTCATGGTTGGTCACGCCCTTCTTGTCCAGGTGTAGGTAGCGGCGGGAAGCTTCCCGCGCTGCGGTCTTTGATGGGTTTGAACCAAGAGAGCTTGGACGCTCGCTGCTGCCAGCTGGTGGTCATTAGCTCGCGTCCTATTACAGGGTTTATATGATACAGCTGAAGGTTACATTGTTACTCATTGGCAAGGTTACATTGGTTCAGATACATTGATATCACATGTAGAAGGTTACACTATTAGGACACAACAACCTTGATCCTCCATTAATGTTATTCCTTGTCCAGAGATCTCCTTCCTCCATCTTCTAATCTGGTTTTGCTCTTGTGTACACTCAAAAATGTTTTTTCTTGTCTGAATACCATGCACAAGGCTGGAAACTATTCAAAACCAAGGTAGCATTCTTCATTTCCTTGAAGCTGAGGAAGAAAAAGAAAAATGTCTCCAAACTTTCAGGAAACCTCTTTCTTGGCTTAATGCTCTTATGGAGCAGCTAAGAAGAAAGGCCATGGGAAGGAAATATCAACTCAGGGTGAGAAGAAATTTTTTTGTAAGAGCCTTGAGTCAGGCAAGAGGAACCTGGCAAGCTAAAGTGTAACGGAAGAAAGGAGGAGATAGAAAACGGTTATTGAAAGGAGGGAGCCAGTCTGAGATAAGGAGCTAAATCTGATAGATGTTCTTTTCCAAATGCTGATGGAAATTTGGTGTCACTCAGCCTGTCAGTGGCAACCTAATCCAATCATGCCAGATGCAAAACATTGCAGAGAGGAAAAGAAAAAGCCCAAAAGCCGAATTATTTTAAGGTCAAGCCCATCTTGCCAGCTGGTATATGATACTCCCCTGTCTTGGTTTCCTCTCTCATATGTGCAGAAAAGAGAAGAAACAAAGAACTAACCAAGCTTAAGAAATAGATTTACTTTGTCAATTAGCTGTGGCAGTTTATGCAAACCTTATGTGAACACTCAGTATAATTGAAGTCATTACGCATGAAGACTCTAGCAGTCTCCTTCATTTACACCAACTGAATCATGTAGGTGCAGTTTATTGTCGGCATAGACAAGATTAAGCTGTGCATGTCTGTTGCCATATACCCACTAAAAGACATGTGGCTACACGGGTGAATAGGGTAGCCATTCCCTTGGTTCAGCATTAGGATGATTGTGTACATATAGGAACTAAAACATTGTCTGAAATCCTGTTGTGTAATTTATTCTGTATTAGTCTGATTATATTATCCACTGTAATTGTTTTTTGATTTTTTTATAAAAAATCTGATCCCTCTGAAAGATCTCAAGGGATCCTCTTTATCATTAGGAGACTGTTGTAGGCCACCAGATGGGGAGTTTTTAAAATCCTAAAATTACTGCTCTGAAAAAATCACCCTGGTGACTATGTCTAGAAATTAAAGACTCTTCCTATGATCCCATAGATCCCAACGGCATCTTTAGGACAAAAAGAATCATAAGGACCTCTTGTGAAGAGGGGCAGATTGTGGTGTTTAAATTTTTTAATTAAAAAAATCAGTACAGCTGATGACATCATCAGCCTTACATAGGTGTGTAACTTCTGGTAAACAGGTATTAGCCATAGCTAATAAGGAATTTAAGCACTCAGAGGTATGAGCTTGGTGGAACTTATCTGTCTATTATAGTTTCTCTTAAAACACACACAAACACACACAAAACCCTAAATGAATTTGCAAATTTGGCGTATCCTTGTCAAAAATAAACAGAAGCTTCATTCTTCTTTAACCCCAGGTATGGCTTTTGTGTGTGATACAAACAGTTGGCTTATTCTTTCAACTTCTTCTTCTTCTTTGCCTGCTAATTTTGTTCTTTGTAGTACAAAAAGCAAACAGGAGAGCAGCAACTCTACAGAAAAGCAAAGGTCAGAAAGCTGACAGCAGAAACTTCTTTACTGATATGATAAACCTGGGATGTTTGCTGCCGAGGGAAATCAGATAGAATAAAACTAGGCCATTTAGATATTGTGGGAAATCAAATAAAGACCCAAACAAGTGGATGAGTGGTTCAGCTAAGTCACAAGATGAAGCCAGTGACTATAGTATGAGGGATAATAACACTCATGTTTCAAGGTATAAATGATTACCTGTCATGGATCCAGCGAAATACCTTCCTGTCTTTTTACCGCAATGTAGCACATAAGACTCTTCGTGCGTTTCCTCTGAAAACATAGTTCCACTTTCTTAACTATATTACATCTAAATTAACACAAATGAAGATGAGGGGTGTGTGTAGCTATTATTGTCACATAGTCAGCATGAAATGGGAACCGCTCTGTGGATATTTTTGCTCCACCAGTGACCGGTTTCAGTATAAGGAATGTACAGTAGTAAAAGACTTCCCTTTGCTTCTGTAAATTTTTCAAATTTGTGAATAATCCCTTTCCCGAAGTGGAAGGTGTGGGAACCATGGGATGGAAGGACAAAGTCTTTCAATATTGAAAATTGTAGCTGTTGGATTGTATTACTGGGAAGGGGAGATATTCAATAACAAAATACTTCCTCCTCCTGTCCCATGGCTCCCATGTTTTGTTTTGTGTCCAAGATGAGAATTTTTAAAAATATTAATTACATTGGTAGGAAAACAAGACAGAGTATCCTAACTGTATTGCAATAATTCATTGCAGACCTCACATACTTTGCATAATTTTCACAGCTCATAAACAGCATTGCCCTAAGTGTATTTGCTTGGAAGTGAGTCCTTTGGAAGTAAGTTCAATGGGGCACCATTCTAAGGAAATGCACTCAGATTCATGGCCTAGTATGAAAAGTGGGAGCAGCTGTTTCATTAGCGAGTTGTATTCTCAGGCAGCAAATGTGGTGAGGCAAGCGGTGTGTAGAGCAATGTTTGCAAAACAGCTCACTTTGCAGCATCTAAACAAGCTGACCTGTGTTGGGTACAGTGTATTGCTTTTGTGTATGTGTTGGAAAGGAACTAATTCATGTACAAAATTTCATCATCTGCTGAAATTCAGATTCTCGTTAGCATCCTCCTCTGTGAGGAGACTCAACCCATTAAAATAGACTACCCCAGAAGGCTAGTTGTTCCAATTGGTTTCAGGACACCCTAAGTGCTTTCTGGCTGATCTGGTTGACTCTCCTGTTGGTATTCAAAGGAGACCGAGAAAGTTGCATGATGAACATTTCAGGAGGAGGCTAGAGAGTAAATGGAGGAAATGTAATTTAGCTGCTGTCGGGGAGCTGTCTAGAAAGTACTGTAATGCAATAAAAGCCAAGAAAAGAACTTATAACATTAAGTTGATTAATGAGATCTCAAACCAACAGGCAGAACTCTTCTGAGTTGTCTGTGACCTCTCTAATACTGGACAGATACAAAATCTTCAACCTGATGCAATTAACTATAATCAACTGGCAGCTCATTTTATATCAAAAATTGAAGGCTTGACTCCTTCTGGTTGTCTTGAAATATCTAAAGCACCATATAGTTGCAGCTCATTGGATTTCAACCAGTAATGATTGGGAGTGTTGATAAGAAAATTGCTCACTGATCCTTGCCCATCTTGCCTATTAAAATATGCCAAAGTTATACATAGATAGATAGATAGATAGATAGATAGATAGATAGATAGATAGATAGATAGATAGATAGATAGATAAGTCTTTATTGTCATTGTCCTGTACAGAACAACGAGATTGGGGGGGGGGACACTAAACAAAACCTAAACAAAATACAACTATACAAAATTATCAACATACTCCCACCCCACATATACACATTTAACCCCTAAAAGCTCTAAAACTCTAAAAACTCTAAAACTCTAAAAACTCTAAAACCCTAAAAACTCTAAAAACTCTCTATGGTACAGTGGTAGAATGCCAACAGCAGGTCCTTTGAAAGGTTCTTCCTGAGGATTCTCAAGAAGTATAACCTCTGCTGTGCTCTCTTCATCAGATCTTTGGTGTTTGCTCCCCATGTTAGATCATCCCTCAGCTCCATTCCCAGAAATCGAAACACTGAGACCTGTTCCACACAATTCCCTTCAATAATAAGTGGTTGGATGTTCAATTTGCATTTTCTAAAGTCCACAATGATCTCTTTTGTCTTTTTTACATTGAGGAATAAATTGTTATAATGGTAGAATGGGCCAACCATATCATTAATGCATCATAACAGGAAACTGTCATTTGGCCCATTCATAAGAAGTTAGTGACAGATCATTTAAACAACAATAGGCCTGCCACAAATATTCTGTTCATGGGCAAATTGATCAAGATGGTAGTGGCTGACCATCTGCAAGTGTTCTTCGAGGAAACCAATAGTCTAGATCAGTAGTGGCGAACCTATGGCATGCGTGCCAGAGGTGGCACTCAGAGCCCTCTCTGTGGACACCTGTGCAGTCACCCCAGCATAGAGTTTGCCTTGCCCCTCTGCCCAGGAGTCCAATGGGAGAGCTTCCTCCCTCCCCCCAGCACAGAGATCACCCCGCCCCTCTGTCAAACAGCTCAATGGAAGTGTTTTCTTCCTCCCCTGTTGCTATGTTGGCATGTTATGATAAATAAGTGGGTTTTGGGTTGCAGTTTGGGCACTCAGTCAAGTGGTGGGCTCAAAAAAAATGCTACCACACTGTGGCCACGGTATGGTGGGCGTGGCCAGGGGAAAGCCCTGTGTTTCACCCGGATTTGGACTACTTTATTTCAAAACCTGGATGGGCTGGGCCAGCCAGAATTTCTGCTACCGGTTCTGGCAGACTGGTGTGAACCTGCTGATGCCCACCACTGACTCAGTCTCTAAAAGGTTCACCATCACTGGTCTAGATCCACTTCAATCAGGGCTTAGGCTGCACCACTGTACTAAGACAGCTGTGCTCATTCTGCATGATGATCTAAGCGAGGTTGATAGGAATGAGAGTGTAATCTTGTTGGTCTTTTTGAGATTTTTTCCATTAGCTTTTGATACTGTTGACAATGGTATCCTTCTGACTATTAGAATTAGGGATTGGAGGTCTTGCTCTCTGCTTGTCCCATTCTTTTGTGATGGTCATTCCCAGATGGTTCAGCTTGGGAGTGCTGTTTCAACCCCTTGAGTCCTTTATTTCCACAAGGGTTGATCATCTCCTCTTCACTCTTGAACGACGGCGTCTAAGAGGTGACCTAACTGAAGTTATAAAATCATGCATGGTGTATACAAAATAGATAAGGAAAAACTGTTTTCCCTGTTGCACAACACTAGAACTAGGGGACATTCCATGAAACTTTTGGGTGCTAGTTCTCAAACAAATAAGAGAAAGTACTTTTTCACCCAGAGGATCACTGGTCTATGGAACTCCCTGCCAGAAGAAGTGGTGACAGCTGTCAGTCTTGATAGCTTTAAGAAAGGATTAGACAAGTTAATGGAGGATAAGGATATCAATGGCTATAATTATGGATACCTAAGGACAACCTTCGGGTTGGAGAGAGAGGCAGGATATCTCTCAATGCCATTTCCAGGGAATCCTAAGCAGGTGAAGGCATCTGCTTGAGAATACCTTGAAGCAAATGGTGAGGCACTGTGTGAGATAGAATGCTGGACTGGATGGGCTGTGGCTTGTTCCAGCAAGGCTGTTCTTATCTCCTCAGTGCTCTTTAACATCTATGTGAAGCTGTTAGGGGAGGTCACTTGGAGACTTGGAGTTCACTATTATCAATATGCTGATGACACAAAGCTCTATTTCTCCTTTATGTTGTCTGTAAAGGATGCTGCATGGTGTCAATAGTGGACTAGATGAGGGCCAATAGGCTGAAACTAAATCCTGAAAAGCTGAAGAACCTTCAATTAGGGGGGATTCCTCTGACCAGTTAGGAGGAAAGGTGTAGGAGTGTTCTGAGACCTGGTACTCTTGATGGAATCATAAATATCAGTTGTGGCCAGGAATGCCTTTTTCCATCTTTTTCCATCTATTTGATTGCCCGGTTGAGCCCTGTCTGGACAGAAATTCCTTGACAACATTGGTTCATGCATTGGTAATCTCAAAAATCAACTACAACAATGCTCTCTATGTGGGACTGCTCTTGAAGATGAGACAGAAATGTCAGTGGGTCCAAAACGTGGTATGCAGGCTAATAATATCTCCCCAATATTGGCCTTCCTGCACTGGCTCCCTGTCAGTTTCCATGTCAAATTCAAGATGCTGGTTTTGACCTATAAAGCCTTAAATGGTTTGGGACTTATTTATTTGTCAGAACATCTTTTCTGAAGAACAACTGGTTGTTTCATGTGTTCCTCTCAGGCCTTCCTACTGAGGGTGGCCATACCAAGAGTCAGGAGAATATGAATAGGAATCAGGCTTTCTTTGTGATCTTAAAGCACTTGACACTCTGGAACAATCTTCCATTGAAAGTACACCTGGTCCCATCCCTCCAAGTAAAGAAATAAGTGAAAGCAGAACTTTATGAAGCAGCATCTAATAACAGGAACCCAGAGGAAGTAAATTAGTACCTAAAATCCTGCTTCCATTAGTTCAGATGTCACCACATTGTTTTTATATATGACTAGCAGGGGTGCCCGGCTTTGCCTGGGTGGGGTTTGGTGGGGCCTGCCCGGCATTGGCTGGGGCCCTTTTTTCTATCTGGGCCACCTCCTGCATGCTGCCAGGCCCTGGGCCCCCTGTGTTGATGGCCCCCGATGCACTGCCAGGCCCAGCCCCCCTCCCCCATGGTGACTGCTGCCACCATGTGCTGCCAGCCCCCCTGTGTCACCTCCCCACAACCCCACATGCTGCCAGGCCCAGTCCCCCATGCATTGCCTGTCCCCCTGCGTTCTGCCATGGCCAGCCCACTGCATCACCTCCCCACCCGGGCATTATTTTTTTTGGGGGGAATGTGCCTTAGCTCTCAGCGGCCATAGGGTGTGGCGGTGGCAGTAGTGATCCCTTTCCCCACCAGCTGCGAGACATTTGACGCAGTGGCGTGGGGGTGGGAGCTGGGGCTGCCATGCAAGGCCCAGAGGGGGGGCGAAGAATCCATGCAGCTGGCACCCTTTCCTGAGAGCAGTGCCGGCTGCTTCACAAGCACCAGAGGTGAGTGAGGGCGCCACACATTTTGTTCCGTCCCTCCCTGGTGGATGTGGAGCAGCCTCCGCATACCCGGGCAGGCATGGCCAAGCTCTCCCGGTGCCCTGCCCGCCCCAGCTCCCAGCAAGTTGTCCTTGGGCCGGGGCGGTGGCTGCTCCACAGTGGCTGCCTGTGTGCTCGCCTATCCTGCCTGGCATGGCACAGTGCTCCCATCGTAAGGCCTCCCCAGCGACTACAGTCAGCAATCAGCCATCACAGCCCGGCTCCTCCATCCTCCCGAGGCTCACCTCAGGTGGAAGGGAGGCTCCATTTGGGGGTGCGGGCGGAGGACAGGGCTGGGCTGCCACCTTCTGCTGGCAGGAGGCCTACAGAAGGCAGCGGCCTGGTCTGGTCCTCAGTCCGCCCCTTGGTTGTGGGTTCTCCCTCCCCCCCGAGGCACACCTCAGGAGCGTGGAGGAGGCAGGCCATTGTAGCTGCCTGACAACAGTAGTTGCTGGTGCCTGTACTGGTAGCTAGGCCACCTGGAACACTGAGAAGGCTTTGGCACATGCGTGGAATTTCACATATGTGCCACAGCCAGGAACACAAGACAGGGTTAGGCATTTGTTTGGATTTTCACGCATGCGCACTCACCTCCCTGGGTCATTTCTGCTAGCTGGGGGGGGGCTTTGTGTCCCATTGTTTGGGTGACAAACCCCAAAATGGGCTGCCGCTTCCCCTTGCTGACCACCCCTGATGTTCAAAGTAGGCGCATGTGCAGTTTCCAGCATGTTGGGTGCCGTGGTGTCAGTGTGTATGAGTAACATACACCACGACACTTTGAATTTATATATATAGATTATAATTATACTGTTCTTGGCTGTGCATGATGGGTGTGGGATTCACTTCCCAGAATAATGAATTGCACTAAGTTAGGTGGTATAGAAATTGAGTGAGTGAATGAATGAATGAATAAAGGAATATAGAATGTTGTTCTATGCATCAAACAGTAGAAAGATTTGGGCCAGCCCTAGTGTCAAGTGCTTTAAGATCATAAACTAATTCATCACAATATCAAAGCCACAGAGTAGTTAAGGTATTGAACTAATTTTTAGGAAACGAGTTCAGTCATGATTCTTAGCCAGTCATGAATTCTCAATGTAAGGAAAAAGTAGAGAGAAGGAGAGCAATTCACATCACTTTGTACCCATTGGGATAGAGATGAAATAAAAGAGTAAGTGAAGTCATGAATCAGGGTATGGTGGGTGTGGCCAGGAGGAAAGCCCTGCATTGTACCCGAATTAGGACTACTTTATTTCAAAACTTGGGTGGGCAGGGCCAGCCAGAATTTCTGCTACCAGTTCTGGTGAACTGGTGCGAACCTGCTGATGCCCACCACTGCTGAAATCTCATGTACTGATCACCCAAATCTTTTATTTGCTCAGGCCAGATAGATCTTACTTTCCTTATATCAAATGCTTCTATTTTCACTATCACTATGAACAGATTTATTTTAACCTAGGTGTGGGAAGACTTACAGTTAATATTAAAGATTATTCCTGGAAAAGTTCCATTAGCCTTGCTGTGGTAAGGTACAGAAAACCACAAACAAACTATAAAGCATTGTTTCCAGGTAACAAGCCTCTAAACGTTTACAATAAATGAGCTATTCTCATCCTCAGCACCTGATAAAAAATAACGTAGACTTTTATATATTTTAAGTTTAAGGTTTAAGTCCATCAGTTTTTAACTCTTGTTTGTCTTGTTTTAACCTTTAATTTGAATTTTCTTTAAAAAGTTCACATCAAAATTAATATGCATGTTTTCAGCCACCACTGTTCCAATAATATGTTAAACATGTCTATTAAAAAATAAAAGCTGAGTAAACAAATTTAGCATTTTAGAAGAAGATCTTGACTGATGGTGCAGAAAAAGCTGAACTTTTCATTATTTCATACATGGGCAGAGATTTTATTTTTTTAAGGAATTGAGGAACTAGAATAAGTGACAATTCTTTGAGTTTACCCTGAAACTAAAGACAGATCCAAACACAGCCAAACGCAGTTTGCAAATCTGAATACTTCCAAGATAGATTGTGTTTAATATTATAATTTCTTTAAAATGTTTGCAAAAATGTTTTTGATAAATGAAAGAATGCATATAGCACTTATAATGCTTTCTGAGAAATACAAGAATAATATGCATCCACATTTTTCTATATACAAAGTGAGGCAAGAAGGCTTGTAGACCTAGGAGTGCCTGAGTTAGAATGAGCTTAGGGGTGGAAAAAATGCCTGCCTCTATGATCTTGAGTATGACTGTTTCATACATCCTTGCTGAGGACTTTGAAAGTTCAGAATTAGTGTAAGCACAATCAAAGTCTGTGAAAAGTATTGCCTGCTCAGCAAGTTTGCAACCAATATCATCCAAAGTTTGGAAGAAAGCCTGATGGCTTATATTCTGAAGAAAAAAAACTTTTCCAAGTTTGAGTTTCATTTCTGTATCTGCCTCTAGAAAACAGTTTCAGTTGTAGATTATTATGTATGCTGTGCTTACTGGCAATTTAAAAAAAGACCTTGTTTTTTGAGTTGTGTTACTGAGTTCCCTCAGTTCCTCAGCTCATCCACGTTTTCTCAGAACTGAATGCATTAACTTCAACAAGGAAACTCTTCTTTTTTAATCAGACTTGAAGGTTTCCTTTCTGAAAACAAATGGGATAGTGCTTTGTCATAATGTGATTTCATTTTCATACCAGTAGCTCTGAAAGTAATTACAAAAGCAGTGTGGTGGGGAGAGGAACTCCGTCCTAAATGGCTAATGATCCTCAGCAAGCAATCTGTCCCAATGAAGAGAGATTTCTTTCCTACTCTGGCAATTGATCTATGATCTTGTTCTGCTTCGGTGATGCTGTCATCGCCTCCCCACCTTTCCCCGTATTATTTGCAACTATATTTGATTAAACTGACTATTATTATTGCTTATCATATCTTCACAGCATTAGGAAGCACAAAAAGAGTCAACCCATAACTTCCCATGTGAGCAACACATCTGCTAACATCCAGAGAAGTCTTCTGAAGGCATCAGAGATAATATATAATGCTGTAGAGAAGAGGTAAAGGTCGTCTTTGCTCGAAAGCCAGTCATATCTGACTCTAGAGTTCAGTACTCATCTCTGTTTATAGACAAAGAGCCCACACTGTCTGCATCTGCAGACATTTGCAGGCGCACCCCCCCAATAACGGACACAGACAACATTGAAAGTGGATAACAGCAAAGGGCCACATTTATTGATTCAATGCCCTAGTCCGAATTATAAATTTGTATTGGTAAAACGACCAATCATAATTCCTAAGGCAAGCAGGCCGAAGTAACACTGGTAAGGTACCACCCCAAAATTGCCAACGGCAATTGGTTACAATGTATCAAATTGTATCAATTTGTTTGTTAACAACAAACAAATTGTTGACCGTAGTCAATAACTAACTCATGACCCCACCCTCTGACGCGTATCCGTGAAATCACAGGGGTGATGCATGCTGGTTAGCAATCATCATCACCCCATCGCCTGATTCGTCGTTGACCGGACAACGTTTAACTACTTTATTCCTGTCTAGTGTTGTCCAGTCAATTGCGAACCTGCCGGATACTTGTGGGTCATACTGTTTACCTTACCAGTGCTACCCGCCACACGGAGGGGCTTCACAGAAGACCTGACGCCCCCCCCAGACCGTCAGCTCGGTCAACAGGCCTGCTCGCCAGTCACCCAACAGGAGGTCCATACCTCCTCGCGACAGATGGACCCCATCCCCTGCATACAAGTCACAATTTTGTAGACTAATATCGGGGTGATGACTAACCCGTCCCCAAGCCCTGGTGGTGAGAAACCGCGCCACTGCCTTATTGACCGCGCGCCTAGCTCGGTCAAGGGCCAGGAGGTTAACGCCCCCTCTGTAAGAGTGGCGCGGAACAATGTCCGACCAAACCAGGGCTGTGGCAGGCCAGACATAATGCAAGTAGGCGAGGTCCTCGCAAATCGCATGCTTGAGCGATAAGCCGGTGACCTGGCCCAAATCATTGCCCCCCAAGTGGATGATTAGAATGTCAGGCGGGTCAGCCCCCAGGCCAGAAAAAAGGAAAGGCCGCAGCTCCCGCCATAACATCCCAGGCTTACCGTGCCATGAGAGACTGGCGTGGTCACCCAGTCCCAGTCGGGGTCCCCACTCTGTCGCCGCAGCGTAACGCGCTGCCCTGAGCACATAGCTGTGGCCCACCAGCCATACTGTCACCGGTGTAATACGACACCCAGGGTCTGTAAGAAAATTGAGAAAAAGGAAGGTAAGGTGACTGGATTGGTACTCATGGCGGGAGTGGGCGCACATAAAACTGAAAACATTGTGAGCCCCACCTCCCCATGCTACGTATGTCAGCCCCAGAGTACCCAAAAGCAGCCGCTGTAGAGGCTGCGCCAATACGGAACGAATGTGTGCCATAACGGGCACCTGGTAGTCCCACCCTGGTGAGGGCTCTGGCTGTCACCTTCCAAAACTGAAATTTAGTAAGGGGAGACCCATCTTGGTGACAGAAAAACGGGCCGTGGTGCCAGCCACGCAGTGCCAGGTATTCCTGTAGGGCACCAACCGGACAGATGTCTGCCAAAGAACACCGTAGCAGTCTTACTCCACTGCCTACGCCATGCTGATCTGTTTTGGAGGAGCGAATCCTCAACTGGGCCCAGTCTTTGGCAACATATACATCTCCGAGTTCCAGTGCCCTACCACTTGCATCCGCCTTAGACAGCATCACGAGTTCGCTGATGCGGAGCGCTCCAAAAAATGCCACCGTTGTGGCTGCATGAAAAAGGGCTGCCTCATAATGATCAAAACAGAGGCCTGGCCAGCCCCGGGCCAACTGGGTAAGAACCCCTGGGGAAATAGGGTGCCGGTCATCCGGGCAACGCCCGCGCTCGCGCACCCACCCCTCCAAAACGTGTCTCACACGGAAGTCAGAGGTGGTATCCACATGACCCCCTACTTTGGCCATAAAAGCCAACGCCGAGAGCTTAGATGCTATGGTGCGAGGCGCAAGGCCCTGTGCATGCAGGTGAACCATGAACCGCAGAACATGGTCCACCGGGATGGGCCAGGTCTCTGGCCATTGAAATCGAGTAGCAAAAGCCCTATACAAATTGAATGCTTGTTTATACGCCTTACGCGTGCGTGGCGCCAGTGACAGGCCAATCGCCCGGTTCACCTCTCCTTGCCAATAGTCCACATCTCGTCCGGGAGTGGCGAGGGAAATTCCTCCGCATCCGGGGCCAAGGCGCGGAACCGGGAGATCTGCAGGCGGGACAAAGCGTCAGCAATATCGTTATTAACCCCCGGGACATGCCTGGCCCTGAACAAGACGTTGAGGCGCAGGCAGCGCAGCACAAAATGGCGCACTAGATCCATGACCCTGGGCGATTTAGAAGTCTGTGCATTGACAATGTGCACCACGGCAGCATTGTCGCACCAGAAATGCACCACCGAATTAGCCCACTGTTCGCCCCATAGCATCAAAGCCCCCAGAATGGGAAAAAATTCCAGGTATGTGAGATCCCGCAGGCGACCTGTGCCTGCCCATGCCGGTGGCCACCCACCATAGGCCCACTTCCCATTGAAGTACATCCCATAACCCAGGGATCCTGAGGCATCAGACTGGATCTGGAAATTGGGGGATGCCAGGAGGTCAGACCTCCAAAATGAGACCCCATTAAACTCCCTCAGGAATTGCAACCAGACAAACATGTCTGCCCTGATACCCCGGGTAAGCCTGACTCTGTGGTGGGGCCTGGATAACCCTGCCATGGCGTCGCATAAGCGCCGGGCGAAAGCCCTGCCCGGTGCGACCACCCTGCAGGCAAAATTGAGGTGCCCATGTAGCACCTGCAGTTCCCTCAGAGATGCCTTACGCTTAGCCAGCAATTCCGAGATAAGGGTCACTATCCTGGACACCTTATCACCCGGTAACCTAGAAGCCTGTACTACTGTATCAATCTCAACCCCCAGGAATACTAGTTTGGTCGACGGGCCCTCGGTCTTTTCGGGCGCTAAAGGGACACCCAGTTCCCGCATTAGCGTCTGAAATTTATTGAGGAGACGTGCACACGTGTCCCAGCCCCGTTCACCCCCGAATAAAAAGTCATCCAGGTAATGGGCTACAGACCGGGACCCTGACCTGCGGACGAAAGCCCACTCTAGGAAGGTACTAAAACGCTCGAAAGCCGAGCATGATATGGAGCAGCCAAAAGGCATGGCCTTATCAAAATAATACTCCCCTTTAAATTTAAAACCCAGCAATTCAAAGTCGCCCGGGTGCACCGGCAAGAGGCGAAAAGCTGACTTAATGTCGCACTTGGCCAGCAAGGCACCCGGGCCACACGAGCGCACCATGCGCAGCGCATGGTCGAACGATGTATACCTGACCGAACAAAGGTCATCAGGTATCGCATCGTTGACCGATCGGCCGGCTGGGTAGGACAAATGATGAATAAGGCGAAACTCACCTAGGGACTTTTTAGGAACCAAACCCAATGGTGAAACCTTAAGGTTGGGAAAAGGGGGTGCGGGAAAAGGTCCGGCGACCCTGCCCGCGTCTAACTCCTTTTTAATGCTGGCCTCGGCTACCTCCTCCCTTCCTCTGAGGGATAAAAGGTTGGGAGCATCCTGAGGAGATCTATCACCCATAAAAGGGATACGAAATCCCTGCTTAAAACCTTGGATGAGGTACTCCCTGTCCTCTCCCCTTGGGTACGATGCGAGCCAGCGCTCCAGCATGTCCACCTTAATTGGGGAGGGGGCCTTTCGGAGAACTAGTTCCATCCGTGGCAGGCTTGCCAGCCCACTGTCCACCCCTCCCTCTGCCTCGCACCCCCCCAGGCTTGGGACAAGCAGAGGCTGCATGGGGACCAGAACATGTGGGACACTCGTGCTTATACCTGCAGTTCTTCCGACTGCAGGAACCATTGGACGAGAAAGTCCAGCACAGCAGGCGGGCTGGAACCCCCTGCCCCGCCATTTGGCGGGTAACCTGCGCTGGAGCTGCTCGCTGGACCGCATGTCCACAATGGTATCTATCCCCCGGGGCAGGACGTGTGGGTGTCATATACAAGAGCCACAGTCTCTGGCACGGCTCATCCCATCTCATCTCGGGGTGCAGGGGAATCCTCATACGGAATTCCTCATCATATGCTAGCCATGAGGGGCCCGGGAAATCTACCATCGCCCTGTATATGTTGTCCAAATATTGGACCATGGGAATAGCTAGATCCGGCCGCGCCCTCAAATACACCGCCATGTATATCAAATAAGCGGGGAGCCAGTTAGCCCAGGTACGCGGCGGCTTACGGCGGCGTGCCTGCTCCTTGTCCTTCTCATCCTGACCCTCCCTTTCTTCCTTAGTGGGCTCTCTGTTCAGGAGTGAGAAGATATCCACGTACTCCCCTCGCCATATCTTTTCTCTGGTAGCCTGAGCCAAGTGATCACCCAATGGCAGGGAATACCCTGCCGTCGGCAAAGCCGAAAAGGGGATAGCTGGCCTACCCAAAGGGGCCTGAGTTAACCCTGCCACCCCAAGTACGTTCCCAGCAGTGTAAGAACCAATGCCCACCCCAGCGGGCATGGTGGCAGTAGTTGTCGCCGGGTGGGTCGCCAGCGGCGTAGCCCCTGCACCACCGGCGCGAGGCCAAGGCCACTGAAAGGTCCCCCCTATATTGGGAATGTGTGTGGATGTACTCGTTTGCACCATATACTCACATGCTGCACCCCCGCGGGCCGCCCCCAACGGGGGTTCCGGCCCACTGGGGGCGTCGGAGCTCACGACCGATGTAGAGCTCATCACCGGGGCTTGACCCGCGCCAGGTTGCTGGCTGGGGAGCTGCGAGGCAGTGGCCGGAGCCGCGCCACCCGCCTGCAGCAGCTCAACCCTCCCCGCCGGCCGTTGTCCTGCTGCCGATAGCGCCTCCAAAGGTACCCCGAAAGGGGCACCTGCCTGACTGGCCCGGGCCAAAGACTCCTCTAAGGCCGCAATACGGGCCAGTAAGGTGTCTACAGTAACCATGGGTAAAGAGCCGGCCGGCCCACCTGACCCTTGCATGGGGACAGTTCCCTGCACCCCATGGCCCAGATATGGCCATTGGCCAGGGCCGAAGCCCGGTAGGGCTGGTGAGGAAACCTGCCAAGGCGGGGCACCGGGCCACCCCCCAAGGCTAGAGGGCCCCGGGAGAGGCTGCGGCCCAGAAGTAGTCGGCCCAACGGGTTGGGCGGAAGGGGGAGCGGTGTCCACCGCTCGCGGGCCGCGGGCCGGAGCGCCCTCCGCGCCCGCACTCTGAACGGGCCAAGGTGCGATAGACCCCAAGCCACTAGCCCCGGCCGGGGATGGCAAAGGTGGCTGTTGAGGAGGCGGCACCACGGTCCTCCGACCTGGGTTGCGCCTCCTAACAGCCCGAGCTGAATTCGCAGCAGCCTTCTTTTTGGAAGGCATCTCGAGCGAAAAAGGGAAGCTAGCTAAGCAAAATCGACCCAAAAGGCTTCCCGGCAATACCAACGAGCGACGGAGGCGCAGGGGAAAAAACTTCTCCGCTCCGTCGCTGAGGCAAAATGGCAGCGCGGCTGCCTCGTGGCCACCCCTTTTATAAGGGAGCTGGCCACGCCCCTAACTACCCGGATTCTCTGTCCTGTGGGGGGGGCCCGCAAAGGGCGCGGCGGCCATTTTGGCGCCGCGCTTGCATTCTGTGAACATGTGGCAGGCATGCCTAAACACCTGAGTGCACAGTACACTACCTTCCACATAAGTGGTCCCTATTCATCTACACACACGGGGGGGAGAACTTGGAAGGACATCGAAGGGCCCGGTGGGGTGGGAGGGGTGAAAGTGAGCCACATGGGGGGAGTGCGGGGGACCACAGTATGGGGGGAGGAACAGGAGGAGGAGGAAGCAGAGGAAGAGGCGGCAGAGCTGCTGCCCCAGACAAGAGAGCCACTACCTCGGGCTCCCTCACCCCCCACACTCCCACCTCTAGATGGGTGAATTTGTTGTCACAGGAAATAATAATTTCATGTTAGGAATAATTCTGGGTTGAAAGGCTTTTTTGCTGGAGAAACTCTGGTCATGGGACACCCTAATAAAGCTCCTTTCATATCCCCAAAGCTCTTTTTTCCCACTGGCTCAGTGCGGGTTGCCAACCCTGAAACTGGTGAGGAATCTCCTGATGCCGAGGCCCCTAAAGTCGGTACCCCTCGGCGACATCCTCACTGCGCTGCGGGCACATTTCCACCCGAAGGTGTCCGTGTTCCCAGCATGGCTGGCCTTCCACCAGCGCGACCAACGACCCGGAGAGAGTGTGGTGGAGTACGTCACCGTGCTGAGACTGGCGGCCATCCCTTGCTGGTGGGGAACCTTCCTGGCTGAGGCATTGTGAGACCGCCTCCTACTTGGCATGCAGGATGAGGAGGCCCAGCGGAGGCTGTTGGCCCGGGACAAGGACATCACATTTGAGCAGGTCCTGCGGGCTGCCCACGCTGCAGAGGCGGTAAAGGACGGAGTGTGGGCGTGCAGGCCTACAGCTGCTCGTCTCACAGGGAGCGAGAACCAAGAGCCGCGGCAGCCGCTGCCACGTCCTCATCCGACCTCAGCGAGAGTAAAAGTGAACCCAAGGTCCAGAAGGTGAGGAAAAGGCCTTCCGAGAGGAGAGACACCGCCGAAGCAAGCGGACCCTGCGAGGGGTGTGGGGTCACACACGACTGGAAGCAGTGCCCCTTCAAGAAGGCAAAGTGCCACAACTGTGGGCATTTGGGCCACATCGTGAAGGTGTTCAGACAACACAAAAGCCGAGACCCTGGCCGGACCAGCCACCGGAAGGATGAGGACATTGGGAAGGTTCATGCGGGAGACACAGTGGTGAGACATGTGCCAGACTGGCGCACCCGTTTCTTTGTAAAGGTACTGTTGCAGGGGGTCCAGGTGAAGATGGAGGTGGATTCAGGGACTGCCTACTCCATAGTCTCACAGACCGAGTTTCTGCGAATACCCCCTAGGGATCGCCCCAAACTTAGAGCCCTCAAGACGAACTTGTGGGATGTTCAAGGAAATTACATCCCAGTCCTGGGGGTGGGGGACTTTACTGTCTGGTTCAAAAACTTCAGAAGGAAGTTACCATTAGCGGTCCTTAAGGGGTGATCCAGTTGTCTCCTGGGGACCCAGTGGTTTGAACCACTGGGAATTGTATTGACTGGAATCAACGCCATCTGAGGCGACCCCATTCAAGACGTGTGCAACGCACACCCTGCAGTCTTCAGGAAAGGACTTGGGGAGTACAGGGGCCTTCCTGTGGACTTTGATATGGACCCTTCCATCCACCCCATGCACCTCAAGCCGCGAAGAGTGCCTTTTGCACTAAAGGACAAAATAGAGGTGGAATTGGACAAACTGGTGGGTCAGGAAATTTTGGTTCCGGTGGACTCCGCGGAGTGGGAGACACAGATTGTAACTGCCATTGACATCTAATGGGGAGATTAGAATTTGTGCTGATTACAAGGGTACTATTAATAAGTCAATCCACCGCAATGCCTTCCCAGTGCCGGTAGTTAGCCACTTGCTGGCCAATTTACATGGGGGTAGGCATTTTGCGAAGCTGGACCTAGCACAGGCTTACCAGCAGTTAACAGTCACACCTGCGGCCGCAGCTGCCCAGACGATAGTTACACACAAGGGTGCATTTAAGGTGACACACCTCCAGTTCGGCGTGAACTCAGCTCCCGGTATATTTCAGGCACTTGTGAAACGCCTACTTAAGGGACTCCCCAGGGTTTTGCCATACTTCGATGATGTATTGATAACAGCTGGGGATGAGTCAGAGCTAGCTCAGAGGTTAGACTGGGTACTGACTGTGTTTGAAAGGGCTGGGTTATGCCTGAGAAGGGACAAGTGCATTTTTTACGCAAACGAGGTAAAGTTTCTGGGGTTTCGGATCACCCCCGACAGGGTAAAGCCCTCAAAATCAAAGGTTGTGGCCATTCAGGACGCCCCTATACCAGCTACTAAGTCAGAGCTGCAGTCGTTCTTGGGCTCCTGAATTTCTACCACTCCTTCCTCCCATGGAAGGCATCTGTGGCAGAGCCACTACACCGCCTGCTGAAAAAGGACACAGTCTGGCAGTGGGGGGAGGCTCAAGAGTGAGCGTTCAGTGAGTTAAAGCAGCTCCTCTCTTCCGAGGCGATATTAACTCACTTCAACCCCAAGAAGCCCATAGTGCTAGTGTGTGATGCCTCACCGGTGGGGGTCAGGGCTGTCCTCTGCCACATGTTTGAGAATGGGAGGGAGGCACTGATTGCATTCTACTCGAGATCCCTCTCGAAAGCAGAGTGCAACGATGCCCAGACAGACAGGGAGGCCCTCGCGATCATCGCAGGGACAAAGAAATTCCATGATTTCCTGTACGGGAGGGAGTTCAACATTGTCATGGACCACAAGCCCCTCCTAGGTGTCTTTGTCACAACCAAGCCCACCTCACAGATCTTGTCTCATAGAATGTTAAGGTGGGCAATCTTCCTAAACGCATATCAGTTCACGCTGGTGCATCGCCTAGGGAAAGACATCGCGCACACAGATGCGCTTTCCAGGTCTCCCCTACCTGGGGGAACCCAAGTGCAAGGTCAAGCAAGAGCACCAGGTGCTGCTCATCGAGTCCCTCGAATCACCCCCAATTGTGCCTGCGGATATCGCCAATGCAACTGCCAAAAACAAGGTTTTGTCACAAGCGTTGGCTTGGGTTAAGAAAGGCTGGCCCTTAATGTCTCCTTCCGAAGAACTCGCATCGTTCTTCAGGAAGCGTTTCGAGCTTTCGCTCGAGAGGGGATGCCTCCTCTGGGGCCAGAGAGTAGTAATTCCCGAGGTCTTGTGAGTCAAGGTGCTCCGTCTGCTCCACACGAGCCACCCAGGAATCGTGAAGTCAAAAGCTCTAGCAAGGAGCTACTTCTGGTGGCCCAATATAGATGAGGATATAGGGAAATTGGTGGGCCGATGTGAGAGTTGCCATCAATCATGGCCCGAGGAGCATAGGCTACCCCCCAGAGAGTAGGACACAGCCCACGGTCCGTGGTCCAGAATCCACATGGATTTCGCCAGGCCCTTCAGGGGCACAATGTTCCTTCTCATGGTTGACACATTCTCGAAATGGCTCGAGGTCATTCCAATGCATAACACCTCCTCCGCGGCCACAATCAAACACCTGAGGAGGGTGTTCGTTTGCTTTGGCATCCCCGACATGCTAATTTCGGATAATGCATCCACTTTCACGTCCGCAGAATTCCAGGCGTTCCTTGAGCAGAACGTGGTCAGGTACATCACCTCTGCCCCTTTTTACCCGGCCACGAACAGCCAAGTAGAGCGCCTGGTCTGCACCACAAAGGAGGCGCTAAGGAGGATGGGTCTGGGGGACCTGGACCTACAACTCTGTCAGTTCCTCATATGCTATAGGGCCACCCCACTGGCCTCAGGGCAATCCCCCACGGATCTCCTAATGTGGAGAAGAATCTCAATGTTGTTCAACCACCTGGATCCTTCTAGGGTGGAGGATAGGGGTACGAATGTGTCAGTAGAGCAGAAAAAAGTTTTGGGGGTAGGCGACCCGGTCTATTGTAGGAATTATGTGAGCTCAGGACCAGCGTGGGTACTTGGGGAGGTGATAGAGTAAACCGGTCCAGTATCATACAAAGTCATAACAGAGTTGGGGGTGCTGTGGCGCAGACACGCTGACCCGCTTAGGAGAAGGGTCACGGAACCCACCGAGGGGAGTGACCCAGAGGAATCCATGTTAGGGTTATCCCCCACCCGCTTAACCCAAGGGGGGAATACAGGACTCCACATGGCAGGCTGCATAGGGCCACGGGAGTCGGTCTCCCGACCTGAGGATGAGGACCCCCAGTTTGATTTTTTGTTTCAGGATGAGGGGAGTTTTCGCGAGTGTTCCCCCACTCGTCCCAGTGAGCAGCGGGGTTTCGAGTTCTCCCAATGGTCCCCTCATCCTCCCCGAGTCAGAGATACCCCATCCCTGCCCTTGCCAGGATTCGATGGGACTCTTCAGTTCTCTCGAGAGGAAAGCCAAGGTGCAGCAGGCAACCCGGGCAGCACCACTGAACCGGTGGGTCGACCGCAGCACAATTGCCAGCCCCCACAATGGTTGAGGGACTTCGTCCCATCCTAGGGGGAAGGGATGTTGGGGATGCAAGCATATTATCTGCCACTGCATGCAGAGGACAGTCGCTCAATCCGTCACGCGGCACCCGGGTCTTGAACAGCCCACTTGCCAGCCTTGCAGCTAACAAGGCGAGTGTTGTGTATGCAAGCATATTATCTGCCACTACACGCAACTCAGCTGCCAGCCATAGCGCAGCTGAGGAAGCTCAGCCCATGCAAACCCAATCACCCATTCAGCAACTAGCGCGGGAAACCTCCCCGCCACAGGTGAACCTTAGTCAGGTTAGGAGAACCTTAGGAAGGTATGCAGTACGTCCCAATGACGTCACTGCTACCATAACCAATGGGTGCCCTTGGGGCACCGCAGCCCCATAGCAGGAAATAAGGAAGCGGGGAAATCCCTCTCCCCGCTCCGCAAACAAAGCTCGTATACTCAGGAAGCGCCGTAGCTGCTGCCAGCCATGGCGCCTCCTTGCAAAAGCAGCTGCCACCACAGGAGTGGGGAGGGAAAGCAAAGTGCATCCACACCACGGAGTTCCCGGGGCTCACGAGAGATCTCTCCCCTTGGCAAACGAGCAATGCTATCCATCCCATCTGGTAGTGATTACAGCCACTTCCCCCCTCTCCCCGGGCACGTCCATGGGCGACATGGATCCACGAGCTCTAGGAAGCCATCAGAACGCTGAAAGACAGGATCAAGAAGATTGAGGTAAAAAGAAGGACCCCCACCCCCACTCACCCGAAAAAATCCACCCAAATCCACTTTTGCCTCTTGAAAATCCATCTGAGTTTCTTGTTGTGGTGTGCTATCAAGTCGTTGTGGGGTGGTTGTTGTTTTTTTTTAAGTGGCTGCCTTGTTAGTCTGTGTTTCAAGCATTCAGAAAGTAAATAAAACAAAACAAAAAGACCAAAAAAAACAGTCGTGGTACATTAAAGCAGGGGTGCCCAAAGTTTTTGGGCCATGGGCCGGTCACATGGTTCAGGGCTGGTCCCTGAAGCTGAAGCAAAATGTGCCCATATTCCGTTCCGGGAGCGAGGAGGGCTTCGTGGACTGGATGAATTGGCATCGGGGCCAGATCCAGCCCCTGGGCCATAGTGACCAGCCCTGAGCCATGTGACTGGCCCACAGACCAAAAAGTTTTGGGACCCCCGATGTGGTAGCAGGCTTACAAATATTTTGGTCAAAGAGTGTGGCGACGTGTGTGTGTGTGTGTGTGTGTGTGTGTGTGTGTGTGTGTGTGAGAGAGAGAGAGAGAGAGAGACTAACCTGTGTGTGTGTGTGTGTGGAGAGAGGGTCTGGCGTAGGCTAAGGGGTTTTCTTTTTGTTTTGTTTACTTTCCTGTGCGTGTGCGTGTAGAGATAAAGACTAACTGCTGTATTTTCATGTGAGCTTTTGTGGATCAAGTCCATTGGCTCTTAGGCAGTGTCGGGCATCACCCGGTCTGCCCCGGTCCGGGCGGACCGGTAAGAAAGTCTGTGTAGACTTGGTCAAGCAGCATAGTTGGAGGCTGCTACCAGGAGAGACTTCCGAATACTTTGTACCTAACGAAACCTTCAGGGAGCTGCCACTGCTATGAATTGACTTGACAACACAGTGTTATTATTAACATTTGGGGGCTAGAGTCCACTTGATGAGATCCAAATAGTATCACCTAAATTGGCTGATTATCCATTATGTATTTTGAAGGAAGTGGGATTATAATCAATGGTGTCAGAAGAGACTGAAATGCTAAGTACCAACAGTGAACGGTGCCCATTTGTAACATTGGGATGGTATTACAGAAAGCCTTGCACAGAACAGCCAAATAACAGATCTAGTATGGTGAAAAGCTTTAGGAAAATGAACTTCTAGATGATTTCCTGTTCAATTATTTTGTTTTGGAATCCATATTTGATTTTAGATAGATAGATAGATAGATAGATAGATAGATAGATAGATAGATAGATAGATAGATAGATAGATAGATAGATAGATAGATAGATAGATAAATCTTTATTGTCATTGTCCTGCACAGAACAACGAGATTGGGGGGAAAAAACACTTATCAACCCAACAAAACCTAAACAAAATACAGTGATACCTCATACAACGTCCAAACTTGGTTCCACAAGTTTGGACTTTATACGGATTTGGACTTTGTATGAGGCATGCAAAATCCTAGCCTCAATGCCTCATACAACATCCAAATCCTTGCCGTGATGCCTCATACAACGTCATTTCCATAGAGATACATTGTACTGTAACAGCACAGACTTCAGAGAAAAGTCAGGGAAACAGACAGGAAACTGACAGAACTTTAAGAAATCATTGTCTAAAGGCTAAAAACATTACAAAAACATGTCAAACAACCCTGATTGTCCATGAACCTGAAGAATGCTGCAAAAATCCTATGAATGCTTCTAAAAATTCTGACAAAAAAATTCAAAAAAATCCAAAATCATGCTCAAAACCACTCCTAAACACTCTTCGCCTCATGCAAAACCCACAAGAGCAATGCATGCATGTGTCCTGCCTTTTATACTGCCCAGGCACAATGCAACCTGGGAAAACGGCAATGCCTCATACAAAGTCGCACGACTTTGTATGAGGCAACTTTTTTCAAGGAATTAGGCGGTGTTGTATGAATCCGATGTTATATGAAGCGGACTTTGTATGAGGTATTACTGTACAACTATACAAAATTATCAACATACTCCCACCCCACATATACACATTTAACCCCTAAAAAGCTCTAAAACTCTAAAACTCTAAAACTCTATACAGAAGCTCCCTCATAGACTGCATTGCACTGCATTCAAAGCCAGAACTACTTTTGGGTAGAAACTATTTATCAAGCGGCTGGTTCTGGTCTTTATGACTCTATACCTTCGTATAGAAGGCAGAAGCTGAAAGAGATCATTTCCGGGGTGCGTACTATCTTGCACAATCTGTACAGCTTTCTTGTAACATCTGGTGGCATAGATTTGATCTAGAGTGGGAAGAGTATGCCCGATTATCCCCTCCGCAGTCTTTACGACCCTGGACAGCATTGTTCTTTCCTTAGCTGTATAACTCCCAAACCATACACAGAGACCATAGGTTAACACACTCTCTATGGTACAGTGGTAGAATGCCAACAGCAGGTCCTTTGAAAGATTGTTCTTCCTGAGGAATCTCAAGAAGTATAACCTCTGCTGTGCTCTCTTCATCAGATCTTGGTGTTTGCTCCCCATGTTAGATCATTCCTCAGCTCCATTTTTGTTGTTGTTGTTCAAGAACAGTCACCCTGAAATAAAAATGTTCCGTGGTTTGACTGTTTCTTTTAGAAATGGAAAATGTTTAATTTTATTGAAATGTTACATATCCTTTTCAAACACAAGTTCATTATGTACATTTTCTGGCTCAGTGTGTGACCATTTCTGTCTAAAAAGCAGAATGAAAATGTGTTTTCAGTTGTATTCCTTTCCATAGACGATGTGTATATATTGAATTATAGGATGAAAAATATACATTTCTGTGTGAGAAAGAGGAAGGGGCTTGAAATTAAGGTCAGATACAGTCAAAATGATTTAAAAAGCAGATGATGTGAAATATTTCTGCTGAAGATTTTGCAAACTTGGCCAAGTTTTTTTTTAAATATATAAATCATGTCAGAAGTACACAAAGGTGCTTTCTGCATTGAAAGGATTTTTGCTGCAGGAAATCCGCTCAGGGGATGCCCGACTGAGGCTCCTTTCATGTCCCCAAGATCTTTTTCCACTGAAGTGATCCCTATTTATCTATTTGCAATTTCTTCCTTTTGAACTGCTAGGTTGGAAGGAACTGGGACAGATATGGGCACTCATTCTGTTATACAATACTCAGGTCTTGAACTGCTGACTTGTCGACCTTCCAGCTAACAAGGTGAGCTTCTTAATCACTGAGCTCCTGGAGTCCCTTGGCCAACATACATGCCTCCTTCCAAAGCTGTAGGTCAAAAACTTTTTGATATCATGCCCCTTTAATTTTTTTTAAAAAACTTCACACTTCTCCACTGCTCCTTTATTGTCATCAGACCCATTCTCCCAAAACAAGCATAAAACACCTGTGGACTTTAAATGAAAAAATAAATGCAAACATGTATTAAAATTATTTTAAAGAAGAATATGTTCAGACAGGTTTTCTTGAGAATGTTCACTGGGGGTGGATTTTCTGGTGATATTTTTCTTCTGCTAATGCTGGAATTTGGGGATTATTGTACAAGATTATAATTTGTGGAATGTAGTCTTGCGTGGATTGTAGTCAGTAGTTTTTTCATTCCTACAATTTAGTAGGTCATTTATAATAAAGTTCTCCCTCTCTCCCTGTTATGTCCAGCCCTTATAAGCACCAGTCCAGACAACGATGAACAAAACAGCAACAAGTCTTTATTCAACAGTCTTTTAGAGATGAGTTTACAAGGTGCTCCGGACACAGAGATGGCTATACAATCCCAGTGGAATCAGTCCCTCTGGACTCTTGCCATGTAGGAGGCAAATACTAGCTACCATAGAAGTGTAGCTGCATAATGGAGGAGACCCAGGTTTAGCACTTTAAAGCAAGGGCAGAGCCACTTGCTTATATACAGTCTCTGCAGCAGGTGCAGAGAGAGATACATTTCCCCTGGCTTCTCAGGAAGCAGGAGCACTGGAGCACCGACAACCACTCAGGCATCGAGTATAATGGAACCAGGCCTAGCCTTATTGCCTTATATGGAAATGCTTAACAGGAACATTGGTGTCCATGATGCAGCAATAATTAACCTTTTGATAACAGTTTGAAATAATACCTAATAAACCTTAATACATACCATTCCCCTTTTCTCATTTCTCCTTTTTTCTCTCTCTTTCTTTTCCTTTGCTCTCTGTATCTGTTGTTGTTAACACCATTAATAGAAGTCAGGATTTTTATTCCAGATAAAGTTGGATAGAGAAATCTAGGAAATTTTGGGCAAATATAATATTTTTCTGTTGAAAGACTGGATAAACGTCTGTAAAGATAAAGAGAAAAATACAGAGATATATACACAGTTGAAATTAAACTGGCTACAGGTAATACAGTTAAACAAATGGAATAGTATTTACTTGGAGGAAGTCAGTTTGGAAAGAGATAAGACAGACTTCGAGGAAATATTATTGAAAATCAGAAGAGGAGAAGTGGATATAAAGGGTTTGGTGAGCAAAATTTACAGGATATTAAATAAAGACAGTAACTCACAAGAAACATTGAGGAAAATATGGGACCAAGATCTTAATGTCAGTATCACAGAATTGGACTGGAAAAAGAAATGGAATAAAAGAATTATGAGAGCTATGTCTGTCAGAGTAAAAGAACATAATTTTAAAATGCTTTGGAGATGGTACCTGACCCCAGTGCGGTTGCACCAGATAGATAAAAATAAAAGTCAAATGTGTTGGAGATGTAAAAACAAATTGGGAACTTATGAGCATATGTGGTGGAGTTGTATGGTAGTAAAGGAATTTTGGGAGAAAATAGGAAAAGAAATTGCCAGAATTTTTGAGGTGAACCTTAAGCTGGAGCCATGTACAGCTTTACTGACAGACACAGGAAACATGTATTTAGATAAGGATAAAAAAGAATTGCTGTCTGTATGTTTGACAACAGCAAGGCAATGTATAGCGAGGAATTGGAAAAGTGGTCTAACATTAAAGATGGAAGAATGGTATAGGGAAATGTGGCAGTTAGCTCTGAATGATAAACTAACATGAGAACTGAATAAGAAAAAGGGAATAGTAAAAGAGAACAGATTTTGGCAAATTTGGCAACCATTTGTGGATTTTGCAGGTAAAAAACGTGACGGGAGCTGACCAGTACTGGAACATTCCAGTTTTTGGAAATAGTGAAAAATATGAGTGCCACCGCATCCTCCAGGGCAATGTACAGTCACTCGGGGTGAACTACCTGCCTGCTCACCCTGTGTATGGAAGAGCGTTCGGCTCGCTCGCTTTTTTTCTCACCCGCCCGAGCGCTCCTTTTTTTCATTATTTTGTTTTGCCTCGTTAAGATTATTCTCTGGGTTCTCTCCACTCCCCCTCCCCCCCCACGCTACCTCTTCATGCCGCTTCTTTACACGAGACGTGCCCACCCGCTCCTTTCTTCCTCTTCCTCCCTCACCGCCGTTGTCGTCGCCTCAGCCGGGAGGGTTGGGAACTTGGGAGCCAGGCCACGGCTCGCCGCCCAGCTCAGCACCCCAAAGGTATCTGTGTAATATTTGGGTGAAATCTGCCCCAAAAATGTAGACCCCGCCATGGCTCCCTCTCCCGGTCAGGCATTGGTCACGGGGGAAGTGGGAAGATGCCGATGTTTCTGCTCCTTGGGACTTACTATGGTTGAGAGGGGGCTATATTGTTCTGTGTAACTTTGTAATTGTTGTGCACTTGGATATATTGTATTTTAGATATTTCTATGTAGCCTTGCCTCTAGCTGAGACACATTGTATTATTGTATACTTATGTATTTTACTTGTATTTTTTCTATATATTTTGTATTTTATATGTATTTGTTTTGCATTTCATATTTTGTATGTAAACCCTTTTGGGGTATGTATATATTCTTAGCCACCCTGAGTTGGCCTGTGCTGAATAGGGCGGGGTATAAATTGAATAAACATAAACATAACTAGCACTTGAATTTCACTGTGGTTTATCATGGCAAGAAACTGGTTAAATAGGCCATTCTGGAAAGTATATATTTTCGTATTGTGGAAAAGACGTTTAACAAATGGACGAAGATTCAAATCAGTTGGATTATAGAGACTCTTTATTTGGCTGATAATAATTAAATGAATTAGGATAAAATTCAATTGGTTATATTTAATCAAGTGCAGTTTTAGTTGTATCTCAATACTCTTAGTGCTTTACTCTTTTTATATGCTTATGTTAATGTTAAATGTTTTACATATGTTGATTTTTCTTTTCTTGCATATATTCTGTATTTTCCCACGCTTTATCTGTTATTTTTCATACATTTACCTTATATCTTTTTTTTAAAAATTAATAAAAATTTAAAAAAAGAAGTCAGGATTTTTTAAAAAAATCCAATGCAGGGAAAAAAAACAAAGTTGCTTCAGAAATGTCAGATACTGGTGATAGATTTTTGTTCTATTTAGGAAGTAGCTTGTTGAAGGCATGATTCTCAGATTGGAGAAAAATGATACAAGTAGATCAAGAAATTGTTAGGAGACACAAAAAATGCCATCTCTTCTTTCAGAGCATGCGCTGTTCTTCCAAGAGAGGAAGAAAACTGGCTCTCTACCACATATACTTTGGCTAGTGGACAAAGATCTTTACCCCTCAAACACACATCTGGATACTGAGTGACTGTTGAGACAGTATCTTTTAATGCTGAGTGGTATGCATTGTCTTTTCTCTTTTCTTCTTTTTGGCAATTTTCAAACTGTTCTAATTTTGTTCTTTCTTTTATAAGGTAACTTGCTTTATTGCATTTTGATACTGTACCTGCCTGCACTTTGAATTGTGTTTGTTTTGTTCATCTTGGGCCCTGCACTCAGAGATGATTTGGATCTAATATAAAATAAACTACCTGACTAAAGATTGTTTCAGTAGAAAGCTGCAGATGATGTATGGTTAAAATCTCTTTGCCATCTGACAGAATAAGACAGAGAATCAAGCTATCCTACAGTATGATAGCTTACAAAAGTTGTTTTGATGATCAGGGTTAATTTCTGATTGTATCTCAAATGAGAGGACAGATTGGTATTCGCGAGCTCTTATTTTCATAATCAGTGCAGTGAAGGCAGCTAAGATGGATGCCCGTGGTTATTTTGGAAAAGGTGAATGAATGTGTATTAAGGTTCTTAATAAAAGCTTTTTGATTGTCTGCTTTGCACATTTTGACCAGATTCCTACTGAGTGATTGCAGAGTTGAGAGGCAATCATATAAGTGTACCCAAGTAATGCCTGGTCTTGAACTGATTGTAAGATCAGTCTCACAACCTGTTCTATGGTTGTTTGCTCTATAGAGGGGTCTACTGGTGGTGGTGTGTGTGTGTGGGGGGGGTACTAGATGTTTGCCCTATTGTGTGAGATTTTCCTGTTGGAGATTTGGCCTTTTGTAATTTTTAGCTATCCCTTTAAATTAGGGGTTCCCAACCTAATGCCCATGGGCCAGATCTGGCCCCTGGCACAATTCCATGTGGCCCCACACCCCTCCAAGTGCATTTAAGAAACAAAATGACCATCCCTTTGAAGCTGTTGGGACAAAATGGCCACCCCATCATGCAGGCAGGGCAAAATGGCCATCTGGCCCTCAATGTTGACTGAGAGAGTATGACCTGGCCCCCAGCTTGAAAAGGTTGGGAACCCCTGCTTTAAATCCATTTCACAGTTTGTTAAAGGTGGGTGACACTAACTTTGATCCAGTCAGTGCCTGAAGACATTTTGTGAGCAAGAGTGAATTTTCTCTGGGTGAATTCTGAATCATTTCTTCCATTGGCATATTTATTATAAACCTATGATTTCTATATCCTAGGGATCTAAATCATGACCTGATTCATTCACTGTTAAATGATAAAATGGGAATGACAAGGATTTTTATTCTTGCTGCCAGACAGTGATGATGTCTGGAAATGATTTTGTAATTATTGTGCATTTTTGAAAAATGCTCTTAAGTATATCCTTTCCCCATGAAATATCAAATACAGCAGCATTGGATAGATTGCTTGCATCTTTTTTGATCAATCAGCCTGCCGTTGTGCTCATTGCATCAGTTATTCTTAGAGGAAAGGCACCATATCTGAATTGCCCTGTTTTCACCAAAATGTTTTCCAAAAAATAACATTTTCTTTTCAAAGAAATAATATGGGCAAATACTGCTGGGGGTTTCCAAAGGAAAAATGCTTTCACTTGATGTGTGGCCACTACCATCTATGACATGGTGACAAATTCAGCAGGCACCAAAGTTGCAGAAAGCCCTCAGTTCCCCTCTACCAATCTAGGCTATTAAAACATGTATATTACATCTCCATGCGCTTAAACTACATTTTCCCTTTTGTGGTCTAATACCACTGTGACTGTTCTGACACACAGTTGCTGATAGTTAACTTCTAGTGTTAATATTGTATTCTTGCAGATTCAAACTGAGTTTTGCAATGGCATCTAAGAATCCTGACCTGCTGTGAAATCTGCTGAGACTTCTTTTTATGGGAAGCAAGTGACAAGCAAAGCTATATGTGAAAATTAAAGCTCAATTGACATCTTCCTGCTGGGGCCATTTGGTTTCCCCTTAGGACTGCTTCACTTTTGATCTGTTTCTTTCTGATCTCGTAATAGCCATCTGCTAATAGTTTAAACCACTGCCTTGGGAACAAGAAGGTGGTCCCTTGGAGAGAAGGATAGGTTATACCAGCAAAGACATGTGCCATCTAGTCTCTGGGGCCAAATAACAACAGAACACTCTGCAAAATTGTTCCTATAGTCAAAGGTGTGTAACAAAAAAATAAAGCAATGTGGCAGCAAAACCCGTTCAGTGCTAAATAGTCTCAAGTAGGGAGAGAAAAAGCTATGAAGGAGGAAGTATGTCAGTTTTGCTTTCTCCATGCTCTAAATCAGGGGTGCCCAAACTACGGCCCATAGGCTGGATCCAGCCCATAGCACCAATTGATCTGACCCATGCTACCCACTCCACTCCCAGAAGCGGAAGTAAAATGTGCATGCATGTGCACATAACACACCCACACATGTGCGTAGTGCTGCCATAAATGACTCGTGGCTCTCGTAAATGCATTTATGATAGCCGCTGGTCATTTTGTTGCTGTTCAGTCACACAGTCAATTCCGACCCTTTGTGACACCATGGACCATCAAACGCCAGGCACCCTTATCCTCCACCATCCTTCTCAGCCTGCCCAGCTTTTTGCCTGTTACATCAACAATGCCATCTGGTCATCTCATTCTCTGCCTCCCCCTTCTTCTTTTGACCTCGACCGCGTTATGCACATGCATGGGCATATTATGCACATGTGCATGCACATTTCATTTACACTTCCGGTGCGAGGAACTGTTAGGTGATATTTGGAATGTCAGTTTATAGAAATTCATATTTTATGAAGAGAGGAAATGTTTCTTAAGATTAGGCTGCCCCTGGCCTGATTCTACAGCCATTATAAGGATCAAAGGCAGCTTTCCTATTGTTAAAGGGGAAAAGGTAAAAGTCACCCTTGCTTGAAAGCCAGTCATATCCGACTCAAGGTTTCAGTGTTCATCTCTGTTTATAGGTAAAGAACAAGCACTGTCTGCATTTGCATGGTAGAATGAGCGCCCGTCTCTGTCCCAGCTCCTGCCAACCTAGCAGTTCGAAAGCAAGAAATTGCAAGTAGATAAATAGATAAGTGGATAAGTCTCCCGTATTGACTACTGTAATGCTCTCTACGTGGGGCTTCCGCTGATCCTGCTGCGGAGACTTCAGCAAGTCCAGAATGCAGCGTCCAGGCTGATCACGAGTTTGAGAAAATTTGATGATATCTCCGCAGCCTTGGTAGGTCTACACTGGCTACCCATGTCTTTCCACATCAGGTACAAGGTGTTGTTGTTAACTTTTAAAGCCGTGTACGGCTTGGGACTGCCTTACTTCACGGAACGTCTTCCCCTCAGGTCTATAGCCCGTATCACTCGCTCCTCTTCATCCGCGCAGCTTCAGGTGCCATCCCTGAGATTGGCTAGGAGGACTAGGATGAGGAGAAGAGCCTTCTCAGTGGTGGCACCAATGTTGTGGAATGCTATTCCACTCAAGCTGCGCCAGGCTTCCTCGCTCCAGTCTTTTAAAAAGCAATTGAAGACTATGCTTTTTGAGGAGGCCTTTGTAAATGTTTCACCTATCCCTGGCTTTTACACTGGGGCCCAGCTTATACTTTCCAAGTTCAGCAGATTAGGACATGGGTCTGCTGTATTTTGGCCCAATTTTATGGCATGTTTACTGTCGGTTTTATTGTAGCTTTTTTATTATAATTTTATGCGGGGGGGGGGGGGTACTTCTAAAATGTCTGTTTGTTGTATAGGGGACTTTATATTGTTAGCCGCCTCATATAGGGATTCATTCTCCCTAGAGAGGTGGGGTATAAGTGCAACTATAATAATAATAATAATAATAATAATAATAATAATAATAATAATAATAATAATAATAATAATAATAATAATAATAATAATAATAATAATAATAATAATAATAATAATAATAATAATAATAATAATAATAATAATAATAATAATAATAATAATAATAATAATAATAATAATAATAATAATAATAATAGGTACCACGTGGGTGGGAAGGTAAGCAGCTTTTCCTATTGTTACAACTGGTCAATTGAAGACTGTATTCACATGTAAAGGGGAACGTGATGTGTATTCTGTCTCTCTAAAAGAAAAGGAGGCTGAAGAATGCATCCCAATAGGGCAAATTAGCCATTACTTAGTGAAAGGCCACTTTAGATATGTTTTACCCTCAAGAGGAAGAAAGCTAGGCTGCAAACTGACCAGAAGGGCTCTAACTGATGTGACATACTCTGACAGGTTTAGGGTCCTCCCTGAATTATGGCTAAGCTATAGACCATTTTTGTTATTGTTCAGTCGCACAGTTGACTCCGACCCTTTGTGACCTCATGGACCATTGCCTGCCAGGCACCTCTGTCCTCCACCATCCTCCTCAACCCGCCCAGCTTTGTGCCCATTGCATCTGCAATACCATCTAGCCATCTCATTTTTGGCCGGCCCCTTCTTCTTTTGCCCTCGACCTTTCCCAGCATCAAGGCTTTCTCAAGTGAATCCTCTCTTCTCATCTGATTTAATTTAAATCTAATTTAATTTTCACACTTATATACTGCTCACTCAGGCGAACCAGACTCAGGGAGGTTTACATAGCGGACAATAAATAAAAAAATACAATATCATAACATACAATGAATACAGTAAAAAAATCAATTACCAAAAGTACAATTACAAAAATTTCTGTCCACAAAATATAACTACAAAAATATATACTACAGTCTGCACTTACATGTGCACTACAAGGGAGCTCAGGTGCTTGCTGTCCCCCCGCGGCAAATGCCAGACCAGAGGGAGGCAGGGCCGGTTGCCACAGGTGGCTCCCATCCTGGGCCGATGGCGGGGGCCCAGGAGAGCTTCGGCGCAGCGTCCCGGCTGCGGCACGGCGTCTTTTTATCCCTCCGGTCGAGGCAGGGCCGGAGGGAGGCGGGGCCGGTTGCCGCAGGTGGCTCCCATCCTGGACCGATGGCGGGGGCCCAGGAGAGCTTCGGCGCGGCATCCCGGCTGCGGCGCGGTGTCTTTTTATCCCTCCGGTCGAGGCAGGATAGAATGCAATAGGTTGCATTTTGAAGTAGACAAAGTAGATGGCATTTTGAACAGAACTGGGATATAGGATGGATGTTGGCCAGCCAGCTGATGACCATTGCCTACATGAAATCCTTTCTGTAATGTGAATCTCTTAGTTATTTAAGGAAAGTCTTCCATGTGGTACCTTTTGGGTCCATTAGAAAGAAGCATGTGTTCTCTTTGTCTCCTCTGGTATAAAAAGGGGGCATCTTGAAATGCTCGCAGCTGGTTAGCCATTTTGCTAGCAGCTCCTGAGAGCATGGCTCCATCTATATTAAGGGCCCTAATGTGGATAGACTCAATACTCAGGTATTGATTGTTTTATTTATGTGTTGGTTTGATCCAATTTCAGCCAGAATATATTGGTACTGAATAAATTGTTTGAAAATTCAATATTCCTTTTGTTTTGAGAATGTTTATTGGTATAACACAAGCTTCTGGGTGCCCTTTCCCATGGGTGGTTCAACCCTTGCTAAACAAGTGTTTCATGAAAAGGGGGTTGCCTCTGTAGGAAGGCATCCCAAGGAACTCAGGTAACATTTGTTCTGATGGAGAAATGCGAAATTCAACTAACAGAACCACGTGACTGGCCCATGGCCCTGCTAAACTGTAAAAAACTGAAATACTACCTATCCCAGATACGTTCTTGTATTTTGCTGGATCAGAAGGAAATACACTGATGGTGTGGTGAATTGGTTGTGGGGAAAACTGTGACCTCAGGCAAGGGCGCCACACAGCACTATCAACTTTAGGAACATGGTGGACCTTCCTTTTATAGGCATAATTCCTATCAGCTCCCCCACCCCCACCTCCGTTTTTAAGGATCCCATGCCACCCTTGGGATGATATGCTCAGATGAATCTTTTATTTGGTTATGTGGAAGATGCCTCCTAAATGTCTCCAGTTAGTGGCTTGCGTTGTTGAGGGATGCAGTGGCTTAGTGGTTAAGATGCTGAGCTTGACAATCAGAAGGTTGGCATCTCAGCAGTTTGAGACCCAAGTGCTGCGTGAATGAGTGAGCTGTCCCAGCTACTGCCAACCTAGCAGTTCAAAAGTGAGAAATTGCAAGTAAATAAATAGGTACTTCTTCTGTGGGAAAGGTTACAGCATTCCACACACTTTGGCATCTAATCATGCCTGCCACATGAGCACTGAAATGTTCTTTACAGCTCTTTGGCTGTAAATGGAGATGAGCACTGCCCCCCTAAAGTCGGACACAACTGACTTTCGAGCAGGGGAGACCTTTACCTTACTTCCTGCATAGCCCAAATGCACTCTGGAACATACAAAATCGCCCACAATCAGAAAATAAAAGATCGTTCTGGATATGATAGTTTTGCAGACATTGTCTCTGGAAAAAACCAATATCTGATACTTTGGCTTGCTTGTTCATCCCCTCCCCCCCCCAAACAGCCAGTGTCCATCCCCTGTTGAAACCCAGATTGGGAGATTTTTAATTTTAAAAGTAACATTTTCCAAGATCTGCACTAAGCTGGACTCTCCTACATCATGCAAAACATAAGGGACTTTGCCACCATGGCTCAGTCTGACTAAAATTGACTCCTATGGAGAATACAGGAGACAGGGACCACATTGTAAAGTTGAGAACAGGAAGGACAAATGAAGAATGAACATAACATGGTTTAGAGCAGGGGTTCCCAACCTTTTCATGCCATGGGCCGCACCACGCCCTGGACAGCTGAGGTCATATGGTTCCTCCCGCTGTAAACACTGCCATAAAATGTGTCCATGGCTGTCGTAAATGCATTTATGACAGCCACGGGTGCATTTATGGCAGCATTTATAGCTGGTACGAGTGCATTTATGCATGTGTGTGGGCGCATTTCACAGATGTCATAAACATGTCCACATCCGCTTCTGCTTCCAGTAGCAGTAAGGGTGGTGTTGGGCCACATGAAATGGTGCTGTGGGCCAGGGCCGGCCCACAGGCCATAGGTTGGCTACCCTGGTTTAGAGTGTCAAATCCCCAGACCTGTGCTCTATCAAAGATAACTTTAGCTTTTCAAAGTCTGAATCTGTATGATGTTCTTGTTTATTTCATTTGATATATAGTTATGCACCTAGAAAAAGTATTTTGTGATGAAACTTTTATCCAGAACAGCAAATAGATAATTTTCATGGTAGGGGTTGAATATTGCCAATACTCTCAGCATTTTCACTTGGGAGGGAGTTGTAGGGGCAAAATAAAACAAGATGAGTGACAGGATAGAAACATCTGTACAGCAAGCATCTTCATTTTCTTTGTGACAGGGAGATCTGATCCTGAATGCCCTGGCAGGAGAAAGCTTGAAGCTATTTTCTCCCATGCTGGATGTCCCTGAAGTCCAGAGTTACTTTAGAATTCAATGTCAATTCCCAGCTGAGAAAACTCAACATGGCAATATTAATTTTATAGCAATTATCTCTCAGGTACTATTCTGAGGCATCTCAAGAGGCAAGTAAGTGGCACTCATAAATCATGACACTCAAAATACAAATGTTTACAGGATCTGACATATTCATTTGCAATTGAGCACACTTCCCCAAATCACAGGAAGTTAATACTAGGGCATTTCTATTGACTTACCCCCATTTGCCTTTAGAGGAGAAGATAAATTGGTACAAAAGTCCTTCAGCTTAACACATGCACACTAATTTCTTCTCAAAGCTCTTATTTATAAACCCCACTTTCACACTAGTGGATTATGTCATGAATATGGATTCAGTATTGGAGGAAAACTGCCTTGCCAACTATCTTTCTTGCTGTAAAAACAGTAGGAATAATGAAATTATCAAGAGAAGTAATCAAAATTGTCCTTGGCAAAACTTTCCTCAAAAGGTATATCTCATTGGAATGGTTTTAGTCAGATTTAAATCATGCTTCAGAAGGATGCAGACTAGGTGATACTTCACTAAGGCTGAGTCATAGGCAGCAAACTGAGGGTCAAACTAGACATGAATAGGACCACCTGCTAAGTGTAATATCTAATTTGTCCCAAAGCATAAATAGTTTAAGTAAAATGACGGGGTAACACAGAAAGAGCTTCCTTGAAGATTGCAGTATTTTTGAACCACAATCAGGCATAATTGGTAACGGCAACCTTGCGTTGCGGCTAATCTTTCTCACACAAGGTCAGTCGAAAGGAACTGCAGAATGAACTCACCAAAAGGTGCCTTCATTTTGGCAGTTTCATGTTTCACTCAGAAGGAGGAGAAGGTGGTCAACTTTCAATATGAAATGAGACAGGATGGAGTCAAAGAACAACTGTCAATCAGAACTGAGGAGCAAGCTAGACTCAAAGATGGGGAAATTATAGGAATGAAAACTGGGGAGGAAGCCAGAACCTAGGGCCAAATGACAAAAAGATGGAGCCATGAAATAAGACCCTAAATCAGGAACTATGCAGGCGTTTACCAGAGTGA